>OX104113.1:80863026-82350817 GCA_944474755.1 Limnoperna fortunei | reverse complement strand
AAACAACTAAATTATATTCATCTTATGCTGGCACAAAATACACATATTAGTTTGACTTTCCAGTAGCATTATTTGTGTTCTTTCTTTTGAAAGTCTAATCTCTGAACAAAAGAATAACTGTATAATACATAACTTCCAACAATTAATAAATGCAGGAAATCTTCATTTATAACCCTTCGTAGAATCTATGTTCAGCTGATCTGTAAATTCAAATTTCGAGTTAACGGTTTTTATGACAATTAACTGATGTGTAATACTGGCGAATTGGCAATAAATAAACACCAGAGCAAAGCTATATGGAGATATTCTTAAAAACGCTGTGCAATAAGCTATTTAATTGGTACGTTTTAATGAAGTATATGACAAAATAATAAAAACTGAAAATTGTCATCTTTGAAAAATAATATCTCATAGTCAATGTCAAATAATGACACAATGACGAAATTTATATAGAACTAAAATATAACGCAAAGCAAAGTTGGCCACAAAGATTTTTTAACATTTAATTAACAAATAAAATTTGCTACAATTAATTAAAGAATTTTAAAAAATAAACTAGTAATAACGTATAGTCGGTAAGCTTTGAGGATTTTAAACCCACAAACCTTCGTTTCCTAAATAGTGTTATCTATAGCTTTAGAACTAATGCATAGCATAATTACGGGAAAACATATGCTCAATGTAAATTGTTATTAATTTCCAAGAAACGTTATTTGGACCATGGGATAATTGATCTCTACCCTACTTCATCTACAATAGTCTTGTTTTCCTCAACTTTCTTGTATTGTAATTGTAAAAGTATTCATTCGAAAAAATTTGATGTAAGTAATCAATATTGTAATTAGTTAATTTTCGGATAAAATTATATATTCAAAGGCATTGAAACTTTATGCGTGTTACATAAAAAAGAGCCTGCAATTCTAATTTGTAAAGCAGTTTAAAAGATGCGTGCCCTATGCAGTTTGCACATTAAAATACTTAAGAAACTTTTTCACTAAAAATCTATTAAGTGTCTTGAAATCTAGAAAAAAAATCACTGTGCAACAGAATGTGGAAGGGTTCATAAAAAGAAACAAGATAGCAAATGACCAACGAAAGAATTCAATTGATACTTAATTAAATCAGTTGATTAAGGCTGCCAGTCTGTCACTTACAGATTATTTCCTAATTTACACAAAGACATTGAGTTAAGGCATTATTCACAAGAGAGTTATTTATTGCTGCCTGGTCGACGACACCACTTTGGAGCCACATATTGAAACCTCAGTAGACCAATTTAATATAATTAAGTAGGTACTCGACAACCTCAGTCTTTATTATAGTTGACCGTGCAACTCGTTGTGCATAATTCAATTGTAAGAGAACAGCATGTTGACATGTGAAATATTCTTCTTAGTCCTTCGCTGAAGTTTCTTAGCGACTATCATTTGGACAAAATTTTCTAAATTTTCTAAATAAATAAATCATCTTGTAATATTTGAAGCACCTGCAACAAAACTGTTTTATAAATAGGAACCTAATTTGATGAATCGTTAACTGATGCTTTTTCATTAACGATGATAATTGCATAATGAGTTCCTTCTGAGTATGTTGGTTCATAAGTTCTTGCAATTAATAAAAGCTGTGCGATCTATATATTTCGAATGACATATGATAAACATATTATATTTTCGGCTTCCTGTAAGTCTAAAGTGATTCATTGAGCAAGTTCCGTTCTCTACGTTTATCCTGTCAATGACTTGTTTTTGTGCTCGTATTAGGCTGAGTTTGTCCTAGAACCAGTATAACTAGTAGATTTATACGTTCCTCAAAAAAGAAAAAGCGTTGGTCTAGACTTTTAATGTGACTTATTGATATTTAGTTTATTTCTTGTCATGGAATAACAATTCGGTGACCTCTTAAGTTATCTATCATAAAGAGCTTGCATTAAATGACAGTACCGATTCAGTTTAGTAGGTCTCTAGACCTTCTTCTCGTATTAGATTCAATTGAAAAATTACAAACTAAACTCTACGACAAGTGTGAAGACTTCAACTTTCAAATTGTCAACTTTCCGTTCATTTATGGCACAATTCCATCAGCTCCCCGTTTTTACATTTTACAACTCGTACATTTTGCTATTACTTGGCATCGGTATTGCAATTGTCTAGACCGGACGCTGCTATTGACTAAAGCTGTTAATACAGTTCTTTGTTGCTCCTAGTTTGATGGATCTCTTCAGACGTTTTACGGTCGTCATTACAACTTAGTTGATTCATATAGAAAATCCATCTCCTAAATGCGATTAGACTATTGTTCTGAACCATAGGTAGGTTTTCATATTCTTGGATTTTGGCTTTTTTTCAATGACATGAATATAAGTTAATAGACGAGTGTCTAATTAGAAGCATGTATTGCTTAATTGTCTGTAGCAACTGAGTCCACCCATGCTTTTTATTGCTTTCGAGTTACTCACTTTTGTTTTTGTTTTTTAAAGATCCTTTTGGTTTTTTTTTTAGTCGTGTCTTTTTCTCAATCCGGATTTTGTCACTCTCCTATGCTTTTCTTGTTAACTGTATAGTTTCTTACAATGGCAGTAAAATGTTCAATGAGTAATGCACTAATATAAACGTCCGGCTGCTTTTTGCTAGTGCCTTGTTGCATAACTTTGCTGGCAACCTTTGTCAGCTTGTTTTCGGCCTTATACGCTAGCTGTGATAATGATAATGTTAATGTACAATTTAAATAATCTCCCGCCTTACAACAGCATCGGGTGATTACATTACTATACTTTATCTTATTATATAAGTCTGGCTATAATTGTTTTGACAACGTAGATACCTATAGCTGGTCATGGGTTGAGAGAAAGATTAACAGTGATTCAAACAGAAATAATTGTGTTACAGAAATGCGCTAAGGAGAAATATTTTCGTTACAGCAATGCGCTAAAGAGAAATATGTTTGTGCTAAAACCAAATATAGGTCATACTTCAGATTACTTTGGTACTTACCTTTGTGATTGACAGTATAATTCAGATACAAAATGCACCACATACAGGATTTCAATTTGCCCCTTTAAAGAGCAGCTAAATACTCGCCGCGTTTAGGTATATATATTATAGCTCACATAAAAACCTTGAATTCTGATTGGTTAGCAAGCCGTATACATCAGGCTATGTATACGTCTACAGCCGTATACATAAAGCATATTTTTATCCCGTATGGGGCCCCTGGGGAAAACAAATCATCATGGCGGCCTTCGTTACGCTTCGATTGAATAAGTAACAAAATGAAACAATGTCTAACTCGAACATGTTTTAAACGGCGTAAATAAAATAATATGTTAATATATTTGTTTTAATAACAGGAGGAAGTAAATTAAGAAACAAATCTACTCAAATATCAGCGATAGAAGGCACGGAAAAAGGGGGTGGTTCCGGGTCAACAATGTCAGTCTCAGCCACTCTCAGCCTCAGGTCACAAATCCTGCATGATTTTTTGTGTCCTCTATAAAAGTTTGTCAATGCACAAAACACAATAGAGAAACTTGATCTCAAGCGCACTAAAAGTTAATAAATATATACCTACACTGAATCATCATGCACTCTTCAGTCAAGACATCGTCAAAATCCGTTGATATTCATTTTGATTTCCATCGTCCAAAAGCCAATGATATTCATTTTAATGCCATCAAAGTGACATTACCGTCAATAACTAGTTTTCTTATTTTAATTCACTTACCAACGTCGACATCCACAAATCAATCAAAACCAATACAAGCTCCAGCGATATTGAATTTGGTGCTTCGCAAACTTTTACCTTGACACTTCCCAGTTTAAGGATACAATTGGGTTATTTATTGAACAGAAGACGATTAATATTTTAAACAGATAAATTTTCGCTGTTATTTAATATATAATAATGTTTTCTTATTTTTATTAATACAATGTTCAACAAAAATATAGTTTGTTTTTATATAAACTGTAGTTATATATCCCGAATGGGCCTCGATCGTCTAAGCGTCATAAAAGTAATGATGGGGTGCTTTAAGGGACAATATTTATTGAATATATTTTGATTTTATCAATAATAACGTAATTTGTCCAATTCCAGAGTGTAATTTTGTGTTATAAAAACTATTAATAAAAATGCATTTTTTTTTAAATATTATGCGTTCTCTTACAACGTATATTTTCCAAACAAATACGGATAACTTGATCACATATCCAAAAAAACTTACGCTACATAGACATAGTTCTTTCTTAAATATTTGTCTTTCCCCTAACATATTCCCAATTTAAGATGTGGGCTATAATATAATAGTTATTCCGGTCTTAGACAGGGTATATAATGTCACATTCACGCTTAGGACGTATTTTCCATTCGCCTTCGGCTCATGGAATATAAATCCTAAGCCGTGAATGTGACATTATATACCCTGTCTAAGACCGGAATAACATATAATAATGTAATGTTTTATAAGATTATATAGTCTGAATCTCACTTTTTTCTATATAGACCATCATTGCAGATATAAAGGCATCTTAAAGTCATATAGTCTTGTCATTTTAAATATCATATACAATAAAAGTACCTTTAAGGTGTAACAACTGGTTTGTTGTAGTATTTACATATCCTATTCAAATTTTACCAGTTGAAATTATTTGGGGGAAATACAATATACATGTGCAGCTGAACAGAAAAGAATTAAGTCTGAAGCAAAAGCGTCTGAAGCAAAAGCCTCGAAGCGTGAAAAATAGCTGCAGTTTAACTAATTGCGACCTTAAAAGAAATTTGAAACCTATTGTGCTATGTTGTATGAGGAAACACAAATATAAAAATATTATGTCTAAATTGCGTTTAAATATGACCAAATATAAATCGTCAAATTCCAGAATGTTGTTGAAGCTGACAGTGAACTTCGGCCTTATCTTGGAAAACATGCTTTATTATCGAAAACGCGAGTAAAACACACTAGAAGACATTATGCCTTTAAAAAAACTACATTTCACTACCGGATTAAAGTCACATAACCTATAACAGGGAATTTAGTGACATTTGGACTTTCTGAAATAGATTGGTAACACGTGTAATTTTTAAATAAGATCTTGATTACTATTGTCTATTCTTGTTTTTAACACAACTGAAGAAAATAACAACATAAACGTTCTGAACAACAACAGGTGCCTTTCTCTGAAGTCGGTAATCATCGTTGTGATTAGTTATTAAAGTTTCTAAATGTATTTTTCAACGAACGTGTCCTCAACTGAATATGTTAAATGCATGCGATCCTTCTATTTTAATTCCTTAATTACCCACCATCACTTTTAAGAAAAATACTCAGATAACGGGTTAATTAAGTGCATTAATCCATTAAGATACTATAGAGTTAAATCTAGGATATTGCGAAGTATTCTTTCCTGAAGCAATTGGGAAATCGGGGGAAGTCTTAAGCACGAGAACCTCCGTGTAAATAAGAATGTTCAATTAAACCACTTTATTCTTACTTGGTGGGTAATGGATTAATCATTGAAGTAACGATGTTCTATGGGGATGCTGTCTTACCAATGGTAATCCTGTTAGATTTATCGAATTGGCAAAATACCAAGTTTTTTACAACTTACTTTTATATGGCATCAGTTTGAAAAATAAATAAGAATAACTAAAACTATCTATTAGTGAAAAACAATGACAAAATTGTAGCTCTAGTTCTTTATCAATTATTGCCAATAAAACATGTACAAATTTGAGCTTGGAAATATTTAAAGCATTTGATGACTTGGCTTGTTTGAAGATATTATTATTTGCTTCAAAAAAGACTCACGAATATCATTTTACAACATGTTATTAATAATCTATGAGATACCTAAACTTATCCTTATTCAAATGATATAAATTCAAAACATTATTTTAATGTACAACTTGACGCCTTATCCTTGTTATTATCATGGTCCTTTTACCAAATATATTTTTAATTCTCACTTTACAGTTTAACATTAGTTGTTCAAAAGAAATTGCATATAATTGCTCTATCGTGTGAAGCAAAATGCACGTCGGTACGTTTAAGAAGATAATCAGGCGAAGCAAAAATCATCGTTTTGTTAAAAGATACAAAAAAACTGTCATGATCAATACAACAGTTGATAGCCAAAAGGCGGTTTTTTTAAATATCCTAAGTACATATCTCTACATAATTTCTGTATTCAATTTAAAAGCGATATCATTAGCTTTGTCAAACCTTATAAAAGTCTTGCTAACTAGTATCTACATGTTTAGAATGATTGGCGTGTTCATTGCATGTTATGGCGATATGATTGGTAAACATCATAATTTTAATGGCGTTCTTACAGTCAGTTAAAAAATTTCTGTTTGTTCTATTTCCAAGATGAACGATACATTTATATTCAGTTAAGTAAGACGAATCGCTTAAGTGAAAAGTTGACGTCAAACGGAAATAATCTATACGGATAAAGATTAATGCATGCTTTGTTCAAGGTCAAAAATGAGTATTATGATTTTTCCAACGGTGTATTAAATTATCAAAAGAAATACTTCACAGCCTTCTCTTATCCACCAACTCATTTAGGGTACAGAATTTAATCGAACTTTCTTTAGATACCTGATGTTCGTAACGTCGTAAAATGTAAAATCAACTCTTTAGTAATATATTTCGCCTCAACTCGACCTATAACTAGACGCAATTTTTTACTTGTGTATTTTACAATTTTCAGTTTTTTCTTTAAATCTAATCTGAATAAAATGAATGATGTTGTGAAATTGTAAACTGAATCCTACACGACTTAGGAGATGTATTTCATGTAAATACTAATGATGTTTTGAATTCTTTTAGTTTAATATGTAAATTAGTTTGCAAGTAAATGAACATGCTATTAATTAGTAAAATGCTAGGTACGGCGTTAATAATTTAGTTTTTTAACATTTAATGATACCATTTGATGTCTTTGGCACTTTAGAAGTTGTCATTACTGGAATGATTCTAAATGTTATGTTCATCGGACCTCTTCAAAGCGTTCGTTCTTATTGGTAAGTTCCTTTAAAAGTAAAACATTATCCATTTAAATGTCTGAAACTTTCGTTTAATGCTTTGAATATTTTATAGAAAAAGACAATAAGTACCTGATTTAATTAAAAGCAAACAACTCATCTTTTCGTAAACGCAACTTTTTCTTCGATTATTCATTTTAAGGCAGGTCTGTGGAAAATACAGCAAAATAAAATAAGTGTTGAACACGTCTTATGGCTTTTAGTTAATCATTTCCTGGAAATGATTTAATGGGTTTGCTTTGAAATATACAGTTACGCCCTTCGACCTGACTAACGATCCCGTACCACGGGACGTAGACACTTACAGTAATAAAGAAGTTGTGTTGTAACTAATGGTGCAATGGTTAGAAGTACGGAAACAAAAAACCGCACTGACATGAATGCAGCATGCGTTTTCATTTCAAGCAAATTTGTTAAGGTAGTTAGTCATCTACTACTGATCACGTGATCTTTTCAACACTGAGGTTGTGGGTTTTAGACTCACTATGGGCAGGGAGTACTCAACTCAAATCATAATTGACAAGAGCTGGGGTTTTTTGTATAGTCATCTTGGTATTTTTCATTAGAAAGTAATAATATCCACACTATTAAGACAATTTTTTAAACATTTTTTTCAAGGATAGCACTGACTATATGAACATTCTTTTGTAGTAAAAGAAAACTAGTAAACAAAATAATTTTAATATACAATAATTGATATTTTAATACGATATTTATGAAACTTTAAGGCACAATTATCCCGAAACATGTTATTTCGACCCCTTCAAAGACATTATTTTTCATTGACAAACTACTCTATAAGCAATATTTCTAAATATTAATAGTTGATTTGGGGTATATATTCATTCGTTTTATTTCATAAATATCAGCAATAGGTAATTATACTTACTGAATGGCAAAAAAAAAAAAACAACACATCAACACAGGCTGTTGTGTTCACCAAATAAAAGTATAAAGGAAAAGGAAATCCTACTATGTTTAGGATTGTGATAAAGATGATATAATATTTTATATATTTTAATGTAAGAGGCATCCGCTGCTTAGATGAATTGTCAGCATTTTATTAGGTCAAAAACATCAAGTAAAAGTAAGTATTCAAGTATGATACATGTAAAATTATAATTTCTAAAGTAGATTTATACCCCATCCAACATTTGCTATATTTATCCAATTATTCCATGAATTTGTCGTCAAACAAATAGCATGCATTGTGGTGTTTGCTCTATTGAAAGTCACGAAAACTCATTTACAGTTATTTAACATGCTTATAAAGGATTGGATAAATACTTTAATTTTAACTTAAGAGGATTCGGAAATGAAAACTGTTTCCAGAAACAACTAAACTTGTAAGACAATGTCTTCACAAATTAAATACGCCGCGCAATTTCCATTTCATTGAAGATCGAGCGATTGTTTGTAATTTTGTTTCCTATTACTTTGTCACTATGTGTGACATTTATCTAATTTTTAATGAAAACGAATCGTCGCTGACATTCGACTCCTTCAACAGTGCCAAAGAAATAAATACTCAATAAAATGTATTTTCTGGAAACAAGAGGGCAATAAATCAAGTTAAACCTTGACATAAATTTTTACACTTTACACATAGAGTCTCATTTAATTGATTAAAATATACACATCCATGACAATTTATGGTTTTTTAACGACCCTGATTTGATTTCGATCATCATGAAGAATATATTAGTTGTCTTGTATTGAAATTCACTGAGACTGAAAAGATGTCTCTCTTAAGTTCACTTCTATTAACTACCAGAAATCAATCTCCAATCTCATTAGTTAATTTGTTAAGAATACCTGATAAAATTGAAGTCCACAATTTAATGAAATATATCCAATGGGGTGTTAATTTCTTTACAATAAGACATATGAAGACAATATTGTTGACAGCCTGATTTCAGGGTGTTCTCGTCAACGTCCGGTAAATTGACTTAATTTCCTCGTGACGTATTAAAGGATAAAAGCCAGCTATGATTAAATGTAGCCCAATTTTATGTATGGTCAGCATTTGATAAACTAATTTCATTAGCTTGATGTAATTGTTTTCCTCTATCTGTTTATATTAAGTTGACGCAGACAGTCTAGTGTTTTCTTTTGATCCACACAGAATACTATTAACAAAATAATGTTTTATATAGATACTATCAATATGAAACTATTAATTAGTTATCTGCCTTATTGTATTGACTTTGTAACTAGATTAAAAATCAAAATAATTATTATGTTTTTGAAAGGTGACTAAGACAACGTTTTTCATAAAATTGCCTGTTCTCAGCTTACAGCTTAATTACAGGGAACGTATTTAATGAATTTGTCAAAGTTAAGTAACATTTACAAGAAGAAATTAACAGTCATTACAAAACAAACTGAGTTTTAAAACTAACAAACCTTTATAGAACTCGAAAGTCACATGTTGTCCATCATCTTGATTATGACCTTAAGTCTACGATTTTAGCTAGCTGACCATATAATAATTGATTATATCTATGATATGAGTGTTGAACATTATTTTTAAAGAAACTAGATATCAGTGAGGTGGTCTCCATCTCTGTGGGCCTCGCTGGCCGTGAGGTCAAAGTTCAAGGTATGCGACACGTCGCCTTGTTATTATTTATACCCACATACCAAATATCAAAAGCCTATCTCAAAAGATAAAAAAGTTATAAGCCGGACACGGACGGACAGACTGATCACTATAGGGCGTCCGCGGGGCACTAATAATGCGTTGTACAAATTGTTTATTCTATATTAAGCAGATTTATTAGTATAAATTATTATCTTAAACTGATGTGTATGCAAAATAATCATAAATCGAATTTTTAGTAAGAAAGCCGCTTTACCTTTAGAAACCAGCTTACTTAAAGTTATTAACTCGAATTCACGTTTATAAATATTTATTTAAAAAATACAAAAACGATTTTGAAACAAACTTTGATCATAGCACACCAGATATAAGAGATAAAAACCGGAAAAAAATATGTCCTTGATGGCACAATATTTTCGTCTACTTGTTTTGTTGCTTAACGGTGAGGAGAAATTTTATGGAAGACATGTATTTGTAGATACAATCATGATATCTGTCTATCAAATGAGTACCGATGTAAGTATGTTATAGGGTTTGTGTAGTATCTTCCTTTGCTGGACCTGACTCAAACTGAAGTTGCAACAGGCAGGAACTGCTTACTCTTCCGGAGAACCTGAAACCTGAGTTTACTCTCATTTTCTAGAGTTCGTGTCGCTGGCTTTTGTTTGTGTGTTGTCATATTTTGTGTTTATTGCTGTCAGTCCTGTGGCATTGGTATTAATGTTTTGTCTGCGAGATTTGATTTACAAGTTGGTATTCCTCGCTTATTATTTTATAATATTTGTCTATTTATATGTTATATTTTATTTTCAGACTTATTTCTGAATACAAATGGCGTCACAGATTAATTTAATATCAATGGGGTATATTTCTCTACTTATACTGTAAGTATATAGTGATAGCATGTTTCCTACTGTGGCTTAAGTTAACATATAATTCCAACACTGTATGAGACGACTATTCATATATAAGCATACATCGTTAACCCATAAAAAATGTGTAATGACTGGATCCTCGTTATTTGACTGTTGTCTGTAAATACATACAGCCAGTTTAACGTTTGATTGGTTGGGCCAACCAAAGCAAAAATGTATATAGCATTACCTATTATATTTCTGCACTATGAATCAATAAGACAAATAATAAAACAATAATTAACTACATGTATATTTTTTTTTAAACATTAGCGAATAATTCTATGTAGTATGATTCCGAATATAGAGAACAATCTTTAAAAGCTATATAATGTACATTTAGTTACTGTAGCCTTTGTTTTTCAATGAATAATACAGCCCCGGAATAGTAAAACATTGTATATACTACAATAATTAGGAAAGTGTTGCAGTTTATTTTTAAAATGTATGTTCCATATTTCAGAAGCCTTGCACTAACGGTCTGTACGGAATCGGACAACAATGATATGGAGGATATAGATGATGATGTTGGTTTCATAGAAGACTTTGAAGACGTTGATAAACGTCCATTTGAACGATTAGCTAGTGGTCTTGTTGGAAAACGACCGTTTGAACGATTGGCTAGCGGTCTAGTTGGAAAAAGACCTTTTGAAAGGTTGGCTAGTGGTTTAGTAGGCAAAAGGCCGTTTGAACGACTAGCAAGCGGACTTGTAGGCAAACGACCCTTTGAACGCTTAGCAAGTGGACTAGTCGGTAAAAGACCTTTTGAGCGTTTAGCGAGTGGTCTTGTAGGGAAAAGGCCATTCGAACGATTGGCAAGTGGTTTAGTTGGGAAGAGGCCATTTGAACGCATAGCTAGTGGATTAGTTGGCAAAAGACCATTTGAGCGATTAGCAAGTGGATTAGTTGGAAAACGATATTTTGACCCATTGGCAGCTGGACTGGTCGGAAAAAGAGATGAAAACGAAGACCAAAAAGATAAAAGAATAATAGATTCTTTAGCTAGTAATTTAGTTGGATAAATACATCAGATTTAACTGTTTCAAAACATTTAACATTCAGATGCAATAATAAATTTGATTACTGAATCTTTCAAATGTAATATTGGCAGACCTTTTTGTAGAAGAATTCTCAACAACCTATACTTAACTAGGGAAGAATTTTGTGCTTATTGATTTCTGTTCGTAGTAATGCAATGAAAGCTGTTTTGTTTTTCCCCAATATGTATAGAGAATCTGGAAATTCTTCATGGTTTGCGTTATTCTGTTCTGTAGAGAACTTAAATCAGCCAGATGGAAACTCATTATTATTCTGCAATACATTAAGATTTGCCAACAGGGAAAATATTTCATACAGTAAAATTACATTAACCGCAAAATGTTTCATATTTCATAGAAATAATGATGTAACATGTTCTATGTTTCAAAGTGCAAGTAGATAATATCTATATTCTGTTAAATGTAGCATATCTCTATTTCTATAAAATAAATCTGTTACATAAAGAATGCTGATTTATTGCTAAAACAGTAAACTTGTTAAACGCTTCCACCAAATATTTATTTGTAGCTTGATTAACTTTACTCGGAACACCAGGATACATTATCAACTCTAAAACTGTAGAAGACTTCTATCTCGGGCATTACATATCGCTAGTTCATGAAAGTGTTTCGTGTTGGGAATTTCATAATCAAAGTGCCGACTTCACTGGTGGAAAAATTGCTTTGCAAGTATTAAATGAGAACTCTGCTTCATGTTTGTTTATGATTCGCGTAAACATATTTTTGCATACGATGCAATTGGAAATTAAAAAAAGGAAAAGAAAAAGGAAAAAACTTATAAAACATTAAAAAAAAGTTAGCAATCCTCACTGCTTGATAACCCCATCTCCATTATGTCATAGTTTTTTGCTATGGAAAACTTCAAACATCATTCTGGTTAAAATGTAAACTATCAGGTGCACAATTGCATATGACACATCCTCACAAGTCAGGGTTTCTGTGTCTTCATGTGTTCGTGGACACAGAAACTATTACTTGTGAGGATGCACATGACAAGGATTTTGTGTAAGTTTCATCAAATTCCATATATTTCTCTATATTAATATAAGTGATGGGCACCATCAGTTCTGAAATATTAAATTTTAAATGATTTCTTTCATTGAATACTATGAGGTTCAGTAGCTGAGTGGTTATTGTAATTAGTCATCTACTATACATACATTTCAACACTGAGATTGTGAGTTCGAATCTCACTGTTGGCAGGGTGTGCTCTACTTCAATCTAAATTGACAATTTCTGCAAGTTTGCCTATGATGGTCTGTAGTGTACTCTGGCTTCCTGCCACAATAAAACTAGCTGAACTAGATCTGACAACATAGACATATAACTATACAAATTTTACATGATCAAATACCCAGCTTTAGAATAGGCTTACGAGCCACGTTAAAACTATGTACAATACACATTTTCAATTTTGAATATATATATATATACGACATTAAGACGATATTTAATTTAAGAAAAATTGAAACTTTGGCACTTAAAATAAAATATGATCAAGATAAAATATTTTGAACATAGGTTGTGAGATCAACAATTTATCACAGGAAAATTATTTCTAGATATACTATCAAATAAATAAATAAATAAATAAATAAATAAATAAATAAATAAATAAATAAATAAATAAATAAATAAATAAATAAATAAATAAATAAATAAATAAATAAATAAATAAATAAATAAATAAATAAATAAATAAATAAATAAATAAATAATGAAAATGTTTAAATATAAAATTTAGTTTTAGGTAAAAATCATAAGAATAGAAGAAATTTAATAGAAAAATAAAACATTTATCTTTAAAAGTACATGTATTCTCAAAATTAAAAATCTTCAGAATAAAATAATTAGCAACATAAAAAATGTAAAAATAAATCACTGAAACGTTTCCTTCTCTGGTAAAAATTAAAAAGTGTATATGATAGAGAGGATAGAAAATCGCTACAATTCATGATACTCTTAAACTGAGTGTCTAGATCAAGTAAATCAAAATTATCTATAAACAGTCTTGCTTTCAAAAGCAAATCGTATCTCAAATCGTCATACAATGTGCAATTCATCAAAAAGTGTTTCTCGTTTTCCACTACATCGTCTCTACAGTAACAACACTTTCTGTCTTCTAAAGGTACTTGCGGTCGTGCGTATCGTCCCGTCTCGATAGCTAACGGTAGCGAACCGCTTCTAAACTGAGCTATGATTCTGCGAACGGGTCGTGGTAATCGTAGTCTAGTGTATACCTCAGTCTCTACTTTAGTCTTATACTCTCTCTAAGTACGCAGCTTGTTTCCGTTTCGATTATGCCTGTCATCATTTAGCTCGAGTCTTAGTTTATACATTAACGTTATTGACCATGTCTGTAGCCTCGATCTTTCGGACCATTTCTTTCACTTGGTGAAGCCATCCTTTCCTGCAATTTTCGGACCATGACATAATTTTCCTTGTAAGTCTAAAATCATCTGATCACAGTAGACGTATACATGCAACTCTTTGCTTTGTAAAACATGATGTCCATCCAAGATCTAGCTGCTTTCACTGCAATATTTGACGTGAATTTACCTACGGATAGAAACATCTTGGATGCTGTATTTATGACAAAAAAAGGTTTTGTTCCCCAGATACCAGCTCCATACATAAGGACGGGTTCTACCATTGTGGAGTATAGCTTTGTGAACACTGCGTATGTCATTCCACCAGCACTGACGAATTTTCCATAAAGGGCACCCAATGCTCTACTAGCCGACTTGGCCAGTTCTTTTACGCCTTTATTCATAGTAAGGTTCTCGTCGAACCATAATCCCAAGTATCGATATGACGATGAGTACTATCGTATTTTGTCTGAACATTTAAATTCAAAGTCCGAACGTTGCACTGACGGGTTTCGGAAGTGAACAATATTACTTTTGGTTGGATTGATATGCAGTTTCCACTCTCTACACCATTCTGAAACAGTATTTAGCATATTCTGAAGATTAGCCTCGTTCGGTGCTATAAGCGCAATGTAATCGGCATAAAAGATAATGCTGATAATAGAATCATTAATTTGAACACCACAATTCAAGTTGTTTTTCCGAGCTGACAAGTCGTTAATGTATACTGCAAACAATGCATGTGAAAGTAGACACCCTTGCTTCACACCACAATCCACATTGAACCAGGGAGTAAATCGGTCGTTTACACGGACTGTACATTAAACATTTGTATACAAAGCTTGTACTGCAGAAACAAATTTTCCTTTTATACCCGCTTGTTTAAGTTTGAACCACAGTAAGAGTCTCGGTACGGAATCAAATGCCTTCCGCATATCGATGAAACTAACAAACGTTGATTGCTTTGATATTTTTCAATTGGAAATGATCGAATATAAATTGTAGATATGTTCTTCACAGCTCCGTTTTTGGTCTAAATCCGTTTTGTTCTTTGCACACAATATCTTTGTTTTCTAAAAGTTTGGTGAGTCGGGCATTTAAAACGCTACAATATATCTTACTTGGAACCGAGACAAGCATAATTCCGCGGTAGTTGTTCGGTAGTCTATTGTCAATTCAGGCTGGTTTTTAGAATAGAATGAACTATTCCTTCGGTCCATTGTAACGGAACTTTTCCTAATTAAAGCACCCATTATGTACAATAATGTACAAGAGTTCAGTTGCGACTTCGTTCTATAAAACCTACGCCACTCCAAGGTCATGCCTACAACGCGGTCGGTTCATATCTAGTTAAGTTTGTCAAGGGTATCATGTGTACATTGACAATATCTTTCTCCAGTCCAGATTTATTTACAGAGCTGTACGAGAACTGTCATAATCATGCTTGTGGTACAGTCCGACAAAATCGCTGTTGTCTGGAAATACAAGAAAATTGTCTCTACAATGTATACAAACCATTCCGTAACTTAAGTTGAAAGGCTTGTTTAGACATATGACAGTTCACATGTCAACAGATACGTAACTAGAATCGTACCCTCGCTTCTTTTTTTTTTACGTGGTTAATCCGACAAATCATAAAACTAACATCGGATTATTACGGCAGTAAAATTCGGCTTATACCTTGCCCACAAATAATTGTAGATTATACATGATACATGGGAGCTGTTGATAAGAGTGATCAATATATTCAATAAAAAAGATGTATTTTAACACAAAACCCTAAAATGACCAGAACGCATTTCCTTAGAAATTCTAGATATCTTGAAGTATAATACATATAGACTCTTCCTTGCATCATCAGTCTCCAATAACATTTCTTTAATTTTCCTTAAATGAATGGTCTTATTTGTGGTTATGTAAGAGATAATACAGGAAACCATGTCTGCATCACATAGAAGCAAGACTTACACAAAACATTTACCAGCAGACCTTGATATCAAAACTTGGTGTCATGTTTGCAGGTCATATGTTTGTTTTAAATAGGAAGCAGGACAAAAACATCAAACAAAATATGGTTTTCAAGAGTGCAGGAAACATCTTTGTTTGCATAAGTGCTGTACTATCTACCATTCAATAAAGAATTACATGTATTGTGTAACGGGCAATCTGACGATTTCGACTTTTGCGCTTTTGTAGAGCTTCTTGAGCTGAACATTTAAGCAAGCAACAGCTTTTCTATATCTGCAATAGTTTTCATTCTATATGGCGAAAACATAAAAAACTAAATGTTTATCTTTAAAGGGCCTTAACTACTAAAAGAGCTCACCTGGCAACTTTAATCCCAATGGAGACTTATGTGGAACTTTTCATTCTGGAAAGCCTAGGATACAACAGATTTTCCCTATCTGTTATAGTTTCTGAGTTATAAGCCACTTAGGTGATTTTACCCTATGTTCTCTTTTAGTAACCACGATCATGTTTTAATTGGATCAATACAAAATTAGGATCGTTTGTTGCCAACATGTCATATATTGTTCCTGCAAAGTTTCAATCAAATTGATTCAGTGGTTTCAGAGGAGAGGATTTTTTAAATTATTAACAGATGATGACGGACGCACAGTGATGACATAAGTTAACGCGGTCTTTAACGAAATCACAACGATTTAATATCGTGTGCACAAGTTATTAACTCGTGCGCACAAGATTTGAAACCCATGCGCTCAAGATTTGAAATTCGTGCCCTCAAGTTAGTAACACAAGATTTGAATATCGTGCGCTCAATATGGACTTCCATATTATAGTGTGTTATTTTATCTTATGTTATTTTATTTTTCGGCTGTGGAATAAATATTTCCAAACCTTTACGGCATACAAAGAGCGACAACTTGAAAATACAATATGACGTAACAAAATGGCTGTTGTTAGAACGGACATTATCTCGAACAACGATCAGATTTTGACGTGCTCCTCCTATGATGATTGCAGTCATTATTTGATAACAGAATCTGACATAATTGGTGAAATGCCAAACTGACTAACTAAACAAATTATTGTTACACAAGAATGCAAAAATATACTGAACACGATTTTGACAACTATTTTTACATGTACGAATTCATAAATTTTTTCCGTCATCCGGGTTCCATTTTATCTGATAAACTGACATTATAGAAATTGGTTGTCTAAATTCTGGTGAAATTGATCTCAAACTATTGCTTATCAAAATTTTAAACACGCACTTTTCAACACACTCGGCGAGATATTAAGTAGGTCAAACATAGTCGCGACAAAAATAAAATCGGCAGTTTTTTTGTAATTTTGGCCATCCGTTTTCTCTCGACCTACACAATTGTTAATATATAGCACTGTTTCGATTCTCGACATACCGTCGGCGTATCAAACATATTCAAATATGTAAATAAATAACTCGAAATTTGCTTTCTTTACCCTTTATGTAAAATCTTAGAGAACAAGAACAAAATAATCTGAAACGACACTCTCCGGCACAGAACATAACTGGTTCCCAGATATAACCAGTGATTGTGGCTGACATAGGAAAACCAGAATCCTTTGCGTGGAGATTGCTGAAACGACGAACCTACAAATTATAGATGGTGCTTTATAGGCATACCTAATGTACATACATGCTCTCGTTTTGAAGGTATATTTTGCTTAAACTGTAAAATTTAGGCATTTGTCGTTCAGCTAAAGCATAACGAGTTTATATTCCGCGGATAAATGTAAACTATCAGATTACGATCATAAGCAAAGTTTAAGTTACAGTTAATGGCTATAAAAAATTGGAAAGGGCCTCGGTGACCAAGTGGTTAAGGTAGTTCGTCTTCTATTGATCACGTGGTGTGTAAAAGTTATCCAATCTTAATTAACAAGGGTTGCCAGTTTTCCTACCAAATATCGGGAGTTTTCTCCGGGTACTCCGGCTTCCTCCCCAGTAAAACTGGACGCAATGATATAGCTGAAAAAAGCTTTAAGTGGCGTTCAACACCAAACAAACAGACAAAAAACAATACGAAATTAGATGCATAGTAGAGTTGTTCCAGATTAAAATACTACACTGGTTCATGTAATTAATAGGGTCCCACAGTCTATTTTTCACAAGCGTAAGTGGACAGGTAAACGGTATTCGTAGTAATTTACTTGTCATTTGGGCGTTAGCATAGGGAAAGGTTGCGTTGCAACCTTCTCAATAAATATTTTATTGATTTATTACCGATTGGTTATTTGATTTTTTGCACTCTCTAAACACGTTACGCACAATGGTCTCCGAAATGCTTTCCGTGTTATAATCTTTTAACCCTCCTATGAGAGGGATTCGCTATCGGCAACTTGGGACCGCGCCGGGCAGTCGAGCCGTTCCAGTTCCCAGTTATTGTGTATATTCTAACACCAAATAGTAAAATAAAATATCAAAAGGAAACAAAATACATTAAAAACTTAAACATCAATTCAACAGAATTGTGAACATCATTATATGAGAAAGCAGTAGTCGTCTGCACTTGATAGCGATTGAATTTATTTTACTAGAGTCATGTACTCTTCTTGTTTTACTTTTCTAATCAGAAACAGGTGTGCCAAGACAAGGACGACATTGAAAAATAATGTCATCAATATAATCTGGGACTAGTATAACTAACTGATTTTAACTAGTTGATTTATAGGTTCCTGATATAATCTTACTTATTAACAAACAAAAATAAGGTTTAAGAATTAACAACTGAAAATTTGTCGCGGAACACCGACGCGGACTCGGTTAAAATAAATCATTTGGATGGGCGCAGGAAACGCAGGAAGTTACAAATGTTCTTTAATATTCAGAACAACTCGCTACCAGCATATAACTGTTACTCAATTCCGCCTACAATACAACGCATGACAGTTTATTCCTTGCGTAATGGTAACAAAATTCTGACTCCCTTCTATAGACTCTCCCTGACTGATGAATCCTTTATAACATCAACTATACGTCAGTGGAACCGTTAAGATCTATCAATACGTAAAGTTAACTCTATTTTTAAGTTAAAGAACTTGAACCCGCATAGAAACGTTCCAAAGCATTATGAATATGGTCATCGAAAACCTAATATTGTAATAACCCAATTAAGATGTTCAGCATCAACATTGAATTGTGACCTTTACAGGGTAAATTTTATAGCTGATCCCTCATGTCGCTGTGGATTTGACCACGAAGACTCAAATCATCACTTCTTTCAATGTTCGAAATATGCTAATATAAGAAATCGATTATTTGAAAACCATAAGTGGCTGCCAATCTACTGTCAAATAAATCTAGAACTTTATACATCTGGTAATTCGCAATTATCACATATTTGGTAGTATTATGAACATTATATATTTCATATGACCGGAAGTTATGGACCGATATCAACCCTCAGGTCTAATATCGATATTAGCCCCCGTGGCTGATATCGGTTTTTAGCTTCCGCTTTAATTTTGCACAACCGCTCTTATGTGAACATAGCAGACGAACTTCAACTAACAAAATGACGGATGACATGTTTGTTGCTGTCATTCCAGAAAAAAACGTCTACATTTATTGATAATATAAATATGAAAATACCTAACGATAAAATAATGAATTTTTACTGAGTGACACATCTGTGATAAATACTTGCTTTCTTCTAAATAAACCTATTATATTGAACTGTTCAGAGTTTAGTAAAGTTTTTTTAATGTTTTATTACGTTTTTTATAATATCAAACTGTTTTCATCTTCTTTATTTTCGGATAACAGTTTGACTAGTGGTTTTCAAATATATGATAAACAGATTATGGCATGTCATTTTTCTTATCGGCCCTGGTATCAGCCCTAGACCCATATCAGCCCTCGAGCAAGCTCTCGGACTTGATATGGGCGTCTCGGGCTGATACCGGGGCCGATATGGAAAATGCCATGTAATAATCTATAATTGTCAAATGAGCAGAATGTACAAGTCTTTAAGCTCGTATTTGAGTATATCAAAGGGTCAGAAAGGTTCCCCATCGTTTGAATAATTACTCATAAGGATTTGAAATCACATCGATCTTTCTATTAAATTTCCTTCTTTTTGCATTTTTCTTTTAATATTTGTCATCAAAAGTTTTGTTTTGTTTCCAACAAACATAATATAATTTGTATTGTATTACAATGTACGCTGCTTTATCAATATTTTTGTAACATACTGTATACTGGAGAAGACTTCATACCTTTGTTTAACTTGTGTCTTATCCTATTTGCATATTTGAGCAAATTTAATATGTTTAAACTAAAACTAGAATAAATCATGACTAAAGAAAGACTCGAAAATGGGATTTACAAAAAATAGTAAATCAACATAAATAGTCAAACACGTTAGCAACAAGCCAGAAATTCAGAAAAAGATTGTTATTAACAAACTTACGCAAAAAGACAGAAATTTACAAAAAACTATTATTAAGAACAAAGAAAACCATCGACGATGTGTATAAAACGGAGGCGGAACTTAGTTTCTCAAAACATGTAAGCAGTTCCTGCAACTGCATCCGTTGTCATAATGTGTTGATAAGTCGTGTTTGATGACATCACATTGCAAAGTAGCTGATAGGTTAGTGTCTTTTGTCTGACCCTAAGACATTATCTATTCATTTACTGCCATTTTGCAATTTCTCTGACATTCAGGTTTTATTAAATGTAAAAGTTTTAAATCAAAACAGTGATTTTCGGAATAAAGCATAAAACACTACTGTTAACGGTAGATACAGAAAAAGGCATTACAGACAAAGGAACAGAAAATACAATAGTAAAAACTAAAGCATTAACAACACAACACTATGTATCTGCTATGCTCCATATGTTGCACCCTTTGTATAACTGGGCGGAATTTTGTAAACGAGTTGTTTATATGGTAAGCGAATTCTGAGTCATTTGCGAGGCCATCTAATTAAAAAAAAATGCTAATGAGAGTGAAACTAAAACCTACAAAAAATCTTAATAATCATGATCAATCGTTTAGTTTTGGCGATCTACTTACTTTCAACATGATGGCGTTAAGCTCTGATCAATTTTTCAAGTTTTTCCCTGTGTAAAGAAACATAAATTGTCAACTTAGATAAAACAAATGGAATAAGAGTGAATGCTTTATATCTTTTAATCCCTGTTCAAAAGAATCAAATAAATTCCAAAGTAGCAATCAAATTTCGATGTCCTAATGAAATATTACAAAGCAGTAGGATAAAAACAACGACAAACACAACAACACAACAACCAAAAATCAACTATATAATTATTTACTATTCAGTTAAGCACAATCTTCAAAAAAATTGTTGTCTCTAAAATCAACCTTTGGTTGGGAAATACAAAAAAACTGTAGGAATGATTGCCAGAAACTAAATATTCTCAAACGCATGGGAAAAAAAGAGTAAGTAAACTGACTATTTTCCGTACTTTTATCTTAAATGATTTAAATTTTTGCCTTTTGGCATTGCATTTCAGTACAGAAAAAAAATCAAGAAAATTGAAAAAGAGCAAGAAATGGCACTCTGTTTTACCTATGATGATTTCAGTAGTTCCTATAATGAACTGTTGTTTAAAGCGTATGTGCCTTCGTTACAGATTAGAAAAATGCAAACTATGGCATTACAAACTTTTTAAATTTTTACTAAATTCCCCCTCCCTTCTTCATAACCTTGTTAATAAAAAAAAACTTTAAATATTCTTTAAGATATAGTAACATTTTTTATACCTATGTCAAAACCACAAGGTATGGTACACAATTGTTATAATTTGCTGCTGCCACGCTTTGGAATAATCTTTCTGATAACTTCAGAACTGAAAACAGTCTCTCTCAGTTTCAAAGTTTTGTTCAGTTCTCGAGTGGTAAAGAATGTCGCTGCTCTATTTGCAAATAACTAAATATGCTTTCTGAGTGGTTTCAATTTGTCTGTTTTTGCCAACTCTCATTCTCTTCAATAAAAAAATCATCTTTTTTTATCAGCTCCTTTTATAGATTGTAGTTAATGTTTTCTTGCTTTGTGTTGTTTTATATAGCTTATGTAAACACGTTAATAATTTTTTTAATTACTAGTACTATGATATCAACTATGTTTTATGCATGCCATTGCTTATATGTTTAATTATCTGGTTTTATATATGTATGTGCAGATCATTTTTACTTTCAATTTTTTGCTTCTATCCTTGTTTTTTAATAGTGTTTATATGTTAACAATCTGGTTTTATCTAACTTTACATTGTGAATGTATATTGTGACGTGTGCCTATTATTATATCAAAACCTGTTTATTGTATGTCACAGTGCTTGTTATGATTGCATTTGAATTGTTGTTTGTACTGTTGTAATGTATTAAGATGTATTTTTTAAAATAAAAAGCTTGTTGTTATATTTTTGATTGATTGTTATATCTTCCTGCCGAATTCAAAAAACTTAACGCCGTTTTCAGCTTTATCAATGTTGACACGCAGGTGATCAATGGCAGATACCATGCAAGTATTGTAATTATCAAAAGAGCAAAACAGCTTATTTCATTGTGGAGGTCATCGACATTTCCTGTTTGAATATCTTTATTATGGTATAATATATTATAAGTAGCAAGATTGGTACCCGAACAATGTAATGGAGGTTACATCAACAAATATGGAAAAACAAAAAATATTAAACAAACAATTAAAAGCTATTGACTCGCGACAATAGTAAACACCACTGGAATGCGTTGGCAGCAGCTATTGTTTTAAGAAACCAAAATTAATAATTATATATATGGAAGATGTGATTAAAGGTAGTCATATTCCCTTCTTTTTTGTAATAAAGTTAAAATGTGATTTTTTTTTGCTATGGATTGGTTATTATAGTAGTGTTAACATCAGGTCATCTGGTGTAATAATGACTAGTTACAAACTAAAAATTACTTTTTAAAAACTTTGTTTGATTATAAGAAATATTAATATAAATCTTTCACTTCTTTAAGCAAATACATGTATTAATATCTACGTCGTCTATTTTAGTTTGATGACAAGATGAGACGAAGAATGACTACAAACGTC
This sequence comes from Limnoperna fortunei, assembly GCA_944474755.1. NCBI lineage: Eukaryota > Metazoa > Mollusca > Bivalvia > Mytilida > Modiolidae > Limnoperna > Limnoperna fortunei. The sequence goes on along the minus strand of OX104113.1, from coordinate 82,327,776 downwards.
TTCTTAAACAGTAAACTGGGTGTTTTTTCAACTGATATATAATATTTTTTTATTTTCTCGCCATTTGTTACACAAATTGGCAGTTTCCAGTTAATAGGAACAGGTGAGTGATGTAACATTAAAACGAAGAAAGACTCCTCTTCAGACTAATTGTGTTTTACATCTGTCAAAATATAATTATTACTTTGCAAGTAGCTCAAGAACTTTATATAGCTCAACAATACTTTGTTCCGGCATATGTCACATTTACTTCTTTGGCTGCTGTAATCCATGTTTTTAAGAAAAATAGCAAAGAAAACAAATCAGGATATAGACAAACATACAAAGCGCAACACAAAACACAAAAAAGAAAGTAACCCGATAAAACACAATAAAAACCATGGGTGCACTTTTGTCCTGGCAAGTAGGCAATGACTGCCTCTGATTAGACACCGTCGAGTTACCCATTGTCATGTCTAGGAAAAAGTCGTGAAATGGCTTTTAACTATGATAAATAAAAAAATAATCGTCTTTGAATTGTCATTCTGTATTATTGATTTCACACTATTTGAGATAAATAGTCACAAAAAGTTCAAATAGTCCTAATACACAAGTTTGAATGAAAATAAGATAATTTGCCAAAACCAGTTCTGCTTTATTTGATCAAATGTGTTGGATGAAGTCTGTAGAAAAGAATAAACGTATTTAACATCATTAATTTAAACCCGTTGACGTGAAAGAAGACGGACACCAAGTGATTTACTATCTGTTTACCAGTATATCAAACCAAACTACTCACTTAGTCCGTGCAATATTAACTTAGAGTAGTCGTATAAACTAAGAAAGTGCATTATAGCTGGCGGTTCTTTCAATAAATCTGTTACTTGTGGCTGCAGGTTTGATCCTCTTATTGGTGAAAGAGTGTAATGTTTCCATGGGGACATTAATTGTCTGCCTTAGGAATTCTTATTGCTAAATAAAAAATTTTCAGGATGTACATTTTTTTGTCGCATGTTGAGCATGGTGTACGTATATCAGTACAAAATTGTGTACTTCACTCGTTGCTCTCTTTTTCAAGTCATTGTAATTTTAAACATTAGTTGGTTTCTTATATAACAAATTACCATATTTATATTATGTCGTTTTAGAGATATGCATTTATAATGTTTATTTTGTTAAACTTGGCAAGATATATAGACAATGCAATCTCATAATTTTGTATGTAGTTAGTCGGGTACCAAAACCAAAATGTCACAAATTACTTTATATATTTACGAAAAGTATTATACACTTAGCTACGTTTAAGACTGTGTGAAAATTTCACCCTAATATCGGGATTTAGTAATTTAGGCAGAAGTACAAAAAAACAAACACTAGAAACCAATAAAAGTTAACCCAAAGAAACCAATATCATACTGTGTATGCACACACATCCTCACTGAACGTTAATGAAGTTTTGCTTTCTTATATTGTGTAGTAAAATATATCGAAAGAAATATAGGTTATGACAAAATCCGGATTGAAACAAATAAAAAAACTCAAAACCCGTGTAAATCGAATCCATTCAAAACATGGCAGCACAGGTGATATTCGGACTATCATGCTGTCTGTTTCTGATCAGACACCTGTTGAGTAACTCATCGTCATGTCCAGTAAAACGTCGGGAAGAGGAAAACTTACCTATTTCAGAAACAATGTATGATAGCATATGGATTTTCTTTGACGATTAACTAAGTTTTTAAGGCTTGACATCAGCCTAGGTACAACAAATCTATGTTTTGAGTATCTTATTGGTCAAAATCAGTATCTGGTCTAAACACTCGGAATATTAATAGTAAAATGTTCCACGCGCAGTCACTTTCATATTTTGCCATTCAATAAAAAGTTTTAGTTATCGCGCTTGTCATACGGTTTAATTTTACTCTTGAGTATATTGAGTATATTAAGGTAACACGCCGACTTGGTCCTTAACTTAAATGTAAATATTCAACGAACTTAGGAGTTGTTCGGTTACAAAATAATACATATATATCGGAAAATAAAATGAAAGATCTTGACTAAAGTACCCTTAATAACGCTGATAAAGTTTAACATTTTTATTAGGAATCCATATCAAATTGTGTAAGGACACAATTCTCACACAATCTCAATAACGCATGACGTATTTTTGTCTTTTATAAGACCCCAATATCATATTGCCTTATAAAGGTTTTTTCAGATGTATAGTCACGGAATGTTTGGTAGCATTATAGGATTACATTTCTTTATGTTCACAATAGAAAGAAAAGCCAGAAAATTTTTCGTTACATACAGAACATTTTATCTTTAATTGTGTTTAATTTACAGGACATGATTGATATTCTGGAAGCTAAATACGACAAACATCCATTAATTCAAGAAATTAGGGACGCATATATCCTGTTGATATGTCTCTGGGGGTAATCAATGTTAAAGTTATCTTTTATACTTTATAAGATTTCCAATACAGTTTATAATGTATCATATACTTTTTTTAACAAAATATCCGATACAGAAACCTTGTAAGATGTCGAATATTCCTGCTGTGTCTTGCAGATCTTTATATATACTTTATTGTACACACACACACATATATATAATAATAATAATAATATATTTATAATATACATAATATATTTTACAAAATGTTGTACAGTTAACACCTAAGAGAGATATCGGCACAGTTCTATCGAATGCACATTTTGATGGTTAAGAAATACTGCGGGCAACAGCAACTGTTTTATTACATGAATTAGACAAAAAAAGTCATAGTCTATCGTAAGCTATTAACTATATCAGGATTTTTGTGTTAGTATCGCGTACAAGAAGCAGATTAGAAAACAAGTTCATATTAGATTGCGCTTTACCGCTTGTCCAGTCGTACTGTGCAGCGATCTAAAATATCCCTATTCTGATGAAATTTTTGTACTGTTGCGATTTAACATGACCTAAAGGGAGTTTTAGACCAATCAAAAAACATAAAATTCGATTCATGTAATAAACATTTTTGATGGTTCCGAAATACCGATAGCGACTCCAAATCGAAGTCAGTAACATTACAAATTGTTTATTATTAGATTTCGCTGGACTGCATGTTGAGCGGACAAAAATAACCATATTTGATGCAATTTTAGAATTGTTTAACTGAACCCGAAAGTAGTTTTTAGACAAATCGAAAACACCTAAAATTCTATTCTTGTAATGATGGTTTGTTATCTACTTACAAGTGATATTGCACGCATGGCAGGATAGAATATATTTCTTGTAAAAGAGCCGGGCGGGCAATATCACTTGTAATCAAACGTCAATCGCGCAATATTATACAATTATGGCAGCTCAGTGCATGCGATATCATGTTTTATGGAACACTTAAAAGACATATCAACCGAGGCCAACGGCTAATCAATTTTTAGATGTCATTCTTGTACCAAAATGGCCAGCCGTGCAATATCACTTATAATTAAAACGTCACAATCGTGCGATATCATAAAATATGGGTTAGTGGAAGATACATTGTTTAAATGGAAACTAAAATTACGAAATGTAATAATATAAAGTACGGGTGAGTGAGAATACATTGTTTAAATGGAAGCTAAACAGTGCGAAATGTAATAATATTAGATATCATATGAAATCTATAAAATATCTAATAAACTACATCAGATATCTTTCACGGTTTGGAGAACTAAACTTTATATATTGATATCTGAATAAGTAATATAATTATCCTGATTGATGGTCCAATATCTCATCGGCTTACCATAAACTTCGCGTTCAAAAATACACTTTCGGTATGGTATATAATTATTTAACCGAAGTAGATAATTAAAATAGGTATGGTAAATTATCTTTAATTTATTCAACGAAAGATTACATTGTTATAATTTGAAAACACCACAAGAACCCGTCCTAATTTATAACTAAAAGACTTCTGTATGTTAGTCCATGTTTACAGGAAACGTTTATGAAAACAAGCTCTACAATATCATGAATCAGTTATGTAGAACGACGGGTCGCACAAATACTAGTATTGCGGGAGTTATTATTTTAAATAAATATGTACAAATATTGACTTTCATTTTTGTAACTAATTGCAGCATATTTGATCCTTTAACATTTTAAAACGACATAACTACAAGCTTCCGTTGGCTATTAAATCGTTTTTAGTATTTTAATTGTATGATGTAAGTTTTTAAACAGCTTCAACATTTTTATTACATGTTAACTATTATTTTATGATAAATACACAAATTATGTCATTATCGCGATACAAATCTTCCGGGTACACCTTTTAACTTATTGCTATGCGTGTGTTGTAATTGCTGAATACAATTTAAGATATCTAATTGTATTAGACATATATGAATACAAACAAACAAAGCAAACAATACATTGCATACATAAAATCAATGGTAAAAACATGTTTAAGGACACAAAAGCATGCAGACATAAGAGATTTTCTCAGATATATAAAACATAAAAAGCTCAGGTAAGATACATTTAAGCACATAAAAACGAGCAGACATGGGATTCATAAAAGCAAATTAGCAGAAAAAGCACTAAAATATATTAATAGCATACACAAGCATCAAAAAGCACAAATGTTTACATATTAAAAAAATAAATAGATGTAAGCGTAGCCAAAGCATAACAATGTGCAGCACTGAAAGGAGCACTAGAAATTTCAGACACTGGTGAGGTCAGGGATGCCAAACTATATCTAACAACAAAAAGAACAATTACAAGCCACCCCTTCCCACCTACTAATTAAACCCTTAAATTGATTTGAACTTATATCTCCTCTCAGATCATTTGGGGGTTCGTTCCATGCATAGTTTGGCAGCCCCGTACCGCACTGAGTGTAGACCATACTCTAATTGTTGTATTTAAGTTTGGTTTGGCTGCTATATTTGAATATCTAAAAAAATAAAAACTCTGTTTAATAGTTATAAGATCAAGTAAGTATACACGGGATTGTTTGTTAACTATTTTAAAAATTTGTATAGCTAAAAGACGTAGTCTTCTTAGACGTAATGATAGCATCTTAGATTTAATAAGTAGGTCTTCGTACATGTATGTAGCACTATCGTCGTTAAATCTCAAGGCCCTGCCTTGAATTTTGTTTATTTTTTGTGTTTTTTTTTGCTACAGAAATGCCACACTAAGGGACAATTATTAAAATTTGATAGAATAAAAGTATAGTGCATAGTGAGTCGACCCAAGTTGTCCGATTCTTTTTAAGACATTTAATTGTTGGAAAAAATTTTTTGTACATATATTTGAAATGTGGGTGTCAAAATTTTGTTTGAAATCAAAAGTAACACCAAGAAGTTTTACTTCATCGTCACAACTAATTTTACTACCATTTATATCAAATAAGATATTTTTACAGTGGGTTTTTTGCCTACAGCTATGGCTTAAAAATTTTCTGGGTTAACCTGCATGTGATTATTATTAAAACCATTGTATTAAGTCTTAACTTTCTACCTTTAGAGTTTTAATTACATCTTGTAAATCATTACTACTATATGAGAGTGTATTGTCATCTGCATAGTTGTATAAATCAGATTTTGACAAAAAGTGAAAGATATCATTCATAAAGATGTTAAACAGTACTGGTCCTAGAATTGATCTTTGGGGAACCCCTTTGTAAATATTTAGAAAAGAGCTACTAGTATATAGTGAACCAATTTTAACACATTGTTTTCTGTTGCTTAAGTAACTTTTTAAAAGTGTAAGGGCTTCTTTAGATAAACCATAGTTTTCAAGTTTCAGAAGGAGAAGGTTATGAGGCAGGAAGTCAAACGCTTTAGATGGGTCATCAATATTGCAGCGATATATTTATTATCGTCTAGGGCTATGCGCCAATCTTCTATAGTTTTAATTAAAATATCTTGGCAACAGTAACCCGGTCTAAAAGCAGATAAATACATATGAAATTTTGCCTCAAAGAAATCATTTATGCGTATGTCTATATCTTTTTCAAAAAAGTTTGGAGACAGTTGGTAAAACACTAACTGGTCGATTATTATTCATAAGTAAGGCGCTGTTTTTATTATGTGTTGGTACACCTTGCGCTATTTTAAGTTTATCTGGGAAAACTGATGTCTGTAGAGATTTATTGATTAGTTCTTTGATTGGTGTTTTGATAACTGGGACTGCTATCTTGATAATTTTAGTTGGTATTTCATCAACCAGTGGCTTTCTTTACACTAAGTTTCATAATTTGTTTCTCAATAAAATGTTCAGTAATAGGTTTAAGGTATAATTGTTGCATATCAGTTACAGTATCCTTATTTACATTAAGTGTCTCATTTCTTATTGATGATTTTGCGTTTTCAGATTTAGTAAATTCCTTGGTCTTTTCCTATGTCTGTAGCGGTGTGTTCCCGGAATGCCAACATTTTTAAAATCACATAATTAAGTATTGTTGTTTTAGTGGTTGAAAAGGGGTACAACAAGGGGTGTTGATTATTTTTCTATAATTGAAATGGGTATAATCATAAAAATGGGCAGTTATTGCAACAGAAAAAAATGAAAAGGCTGATTTTTTTCAGGAATTTAAACTAACATGTATTTAAAACTTATAACTATGATAAATAAATAAATAAATTTTCGGGTAAAACTACCCGTGGTGAAGGAACTGAATAGAAGTGTACTATACCGGCATACCCAGCCACTATCAACACTTAGAACGGCTATTACTGGACTATGACAGCACCAATACAGTCGGGTGCATTTTTTGCCGATTCCCAATTTGCAGATTCCCAGATTGTCGCGTTCAATTTGCCGATTCCCTACAGTCACCCTGCAGACATCCAGCTCGATGTCAAGTTGACCTAGACTACAACCAGAGACCGATTCCTACTCCACAACAGCACACAAGGACAACGCCTCATCGCCTTCGCATCGACAGAAAACCTGACTCATCTGTCTGCTTCAGACCGCATCTTCTGTGGCGTGACCTTATACACAAGAGGTCTGGTTCCACACTAGAATATTTAGAAGACACCGACTTGCCAGTAGACACTATATATATACAACTTTCACAGGCTATATTGTTACCCAGGGATTGATGGCCTACAAAAACCCTAGAAAAACCGAACCATCGACAGCTACACCAGCACAGTGAAAGACAGACTCACCAGCAACAGCATAGAACTCATGGACTATGTGGATGCCGTGTCACAGCTGCTCCATCTGGGATAAAACCTAATAGACTTTACTTGCACTGAATTATTTGTACCGTGTTTATAATTTTAATGTGAAAACAAGTGTGCCTTATTATTACCTGTTTGTTATATTTTGCAATAAAGATGTTACTAATTTCCATTTGATCTGTTAATGTTTTTTCATTTTCTTGTATCATAATATCTGTATCATGAAGACAACCTTTGTTTGTTAGAAATGGTTTAATAGTTGGCCAAAAATGTTTGTTTTTGGGTCCACCAATACATCTTTCCATAAAATAGTGCTTAACTGATTCACGTTTGATCTTGTTAACTAAATTACAGATTTCTCTGTATCCTAGTACTCCTCACATGATTGGTTATCTCTATATCTTTTGTAATTATTGTGAGGCATTCTTTTTTTTTAAAAAACACTGCTTCCCTTAACCTACTATTCATGAAAGGTGCAGGAGTCCTAACAACATTTCTACATTTTACGGGTACATGTTTATTAAATACTTCCATAAAGTTTTGATTAAAAGATTCATATGATTGATGTATATCTGTAATCTTCTAATCTTACAAGACACTATGTCATTCTATAACTTATAATTATTCATATTGCAATATACATGTGCAATATGAATAATTATAAGTTATAGAATGACATAGTAAAACATAACTACAATGTACATGCGATATATAAATATCAATCTATTATATGTACATATATTTGTATTTATAATACTGTTTAGCATACAGTTGTATTCGGCAGCAGTTCGAATGACATGTGTGAATCACAGGGCGCGAAATTCTGATAAGTCTTCAAGAATCAGTAGAGAGCGCTTTCCCGAGTAATAAATAATATAAAGACGTTTAACAGAATTAAGATTAAAATATACTTGCCACAAGACCCTTTTCCTACAAAGAAACATTCGTTGTCAGTTGGTAGTGTTGGTAATGTTGATGATAAAGACGATACAAAGTCTCCAATAGCAAAAAGATTCAAAGTGACTTAAGTCTATAGATGAATACTATTTCGACCCTTGGGTGTCGTAAAATTTCCTGAAATTTAAGCCGATATTTAACAATACTTATTGGATTCCAGTCACCGAGTCAGTTTTATATGCATTTGTATGTGAATGCGTATGCACATGAAGTCACACTTCAATAAATCATATAACATGCTGATTTGTTTTTTTTTTCGGGTTGCCGAAACGTTACACATCAGCGAATCGACATTGCACAATTTATGTTTAATGTGTAATTAAAAAAAAGAAAATCTTTTCTTATAAAATTGGCGACATATAAGCAATTTTTCTATGTGTCTCTGGCAGTTCCTTGATTTAAAAATTCGACTACATTTAAAAACGGGTAATATTCCGAAGTTGAGTTCGGTATTAGAAATTACAAGATGTCAGCCCCCATAAGCTTCTTGTAGCAAAACAAATCAACTGATAAAATGCTCACAAAATCATTATTGAATTGGAAATTAAAGAGAATCTTGAGCAAATCAATATTTTTAAAACAAATAAGACAATATAAATGTAAAAACTACTTTGTTACAACTCCAATATTTTATGTCAATGCTGGTAAGTTTTATGTATCTCTCCTAGAGTTAACATAAAACCTTTCATTGGTAGCAAGTCGATTCGTCCACTATTTCTTGGTCGATCAGTCCCCAGTAAACAAAATTATAAGTATATTACTATATTTAAATTTTATTTTACCTGTTTTTAGTGGAAAAAGTGAACAAGTGTTGATTAAAATTAGTTTAATAATAAAATAAACAAAATATGGTATGGTTTTTAATTATATTTAACTTTGTTGTACATGATTTTAATTGGAAATTGTTAAAGTGTTAATTAAAATAAGTTTAATAATTAAATAAACAAAATATAGTGTTTTTAATTAATTTTAAATGATGATAACAGGTTTTATCAGTGCACATACTAGTATGCTTTGTATGATTTACTCTGCATCCAAGCTGACTTTAACATCAAAGGTTAAAAAAATATGACCAGGGCTCACCACACTGGGCGAAGTGGGCGACAAAGTCGCCCTACTAGGACCTGAAGGCGCCCCAAAAGCGAAGTCGAAGTCCCCCTGTCATTTCCCTTAAGTCGCCCAATGGTTCACATAAGATACATTGTACTTGTCAATCTGGTACAAATACTTCACCCAGACTACCAATTTATCAGTATATGTGTAATTCCAATAAAAAACGGCAAACAATATGCGCAGGGATCGACATTAACTGTAAAACCTACTTGTCCATTCGGACAAGTAACAGTCAGGTTTTACTTGTCCGAAAGTACAAAGTACTTGTCCGAATTAAACACCGAACCTGACACTGACAAGTGGCACGAAATGTCAATTAAGATGACACGACGTACGTATTTAAAATTATAAATTGTTGGCCAAATTTAACAAGTTATGAAAATTTTATGACAGAAATCGAACTTCTTTCCATTTATTTGTATCAATAAAACGACAATTAATTCATTCATTTCATTATTTTATTGAAATAAATTGTTTTAGTCTAAAACACCCGACAGTTGTATCGTAGTTATTTTAGAACATTTTTCCAGAAAGGCCGACATAAAATTAGCATCAACGATTTCATTGGATGATTATTTATAATAAGTAAGAAACGGGATTTCATTGGTTATTGTTAAGTGACGCGTGTTTATATTTAGAAAAGTGGAATTTTGGTCGCAATGCAGGGTTTTATTTTTAACACAATTAATGCGAGAATCGCCGCTTAAAGGACTTTTTAAAAATTTACGATTGTTCTAGATAAATTTGATTTTATTTTCACTTGTCCGATCGGGCAACTGAAACAAGCTTTTTACTTGTCCGAATTGTATTTTTACTTGTCCTGGACAATCGGACTACCGTTAATGTCGATCCCTGATGCGTATTTAACATATTTTCAAACGATTTACGTCTTTCAAATGTATTATGCGCTATTTTTTTATTTACCGGATGTGACTAATTACCAGAAGTGAACAACGAAGGAACATAATGTACAACGGCCCATAATGAAAAATCGTAATTTTTTTGATAAACAAACACTTTTAATTGGTTTCAAACTTCAGTTCTTTAAAAGAGTATTGTACTTTAACAATTTTCTTTCATAAGTATATGAGCTCCACTTGAAAGAATAAAGATGTATAGTAATTAATGACATCATAATAAGTTCTGTAGAAGGGTGTCCCATGAAGCAATTTGGATCAGCACAACTTTGTCCAAGTGGAAATGTGCTGAACAGAATTATATCTGAGTTTAATGTTATGTTATTCTATCTATCTTTTTTGGAAATTTGCTCAGATAAACATGGCATGTTCATAACAAACTCGGTGGCCGAGTGGTCAAGGTAGTCATCTACTATTGATCACGTGGTCTGTCAACACTGAGATTGCGGGTTCGATTCTCACTGCAGGCAGGGTGTACTCGACTCCAATCTTAATTGACAAGGATTGCCAGTTTTCCTACCACAGGTCCGGGGTTCTCTCCGGGTACTCTGGCTTCCTCCCCCAATAAAAACTGGACGCCATGAAATAGCTGAAAAATTGCTGAAAGTGGCATTAAAACACCATTCAAACAAAAACAAACTCATTTGGGAAATTATAACACTAATGGGCTACTTTTTCAAGAGCTAAAAGTTAGAATTTTTGTATTGAGAGATTTTACCACAAAGTGTCATTTTATACCAAACAAAACACTTTTTGTTTTTTTTTTCTGCAAAATTTGTAAGACTTAAGTCTAAGACAAAGATGCCAAGCCTTCCAAATTCTCAAATTTTGTTGGGCATAATACAATTGTATTTCAAATTGCTTTTTCTTACCAAAAGTTGTTGCTCTTTAAAAAAATAAATGTTTGCATTTTTCATTATTCATTTAATTTTGTTATTGTATAATAAATACTGTCAGATACATGTAATAGATACAAAATAACAATAATTACATAAATTTCATCAAATGTGGTTGCTAGTCCTTCATAAAAAATGCAGTACTTTGTGCTTTGTCACAGTACTCTGATGTCCTTGTTTACTGACTTGTAGTCATGAAGTTATTTTTTACTTCTTTTTTAAGATCCACATATTGGCCACATGTACACAGCAGTTTTAGCTGATGCTGTTGCTAGGTGGCATTCTTTGAAGGGAGGCAAAGTGATCTTCACTACAGGAACAGACGAACATGGACTAAAGGTTTGTGAAATAAAAAAAAATAGTAGCCTTAATTTAACATTCAATTACTTTATCAAGCAGTATTTTGATAAGTCGGATGTTCTTGTAAAAATTTACCACTGGGTATTATTTATTTAAATCATGGAAAGACAAAGGCTTATGATGTTGTGTTTACCTTTTTTGTCACCAGGCAACAAACTGAACAGACATATAAAGCTAACAACCCTTCTCTTTGTCAATTCATACTATTCAAATTATTTTTATTATCAGTAATGTAAAGTAAATTTTATTTAGAGTCGGAAATATATACATAGTAACAAAACATGAGCTCTTAGACCAACATAATATTTTATATAACAGAACAAAATCACAAAAGCGTAACTTAACAACACAAATTAAACATATATGATACATGTTCAGGTACATTCATACAAAGTATATAAAAGCAGGATAAGCATTTTAAAAGTTATGGTTGCTACATATCTAACATGGTAATCAATTAACAACAGAAAGCATTTGAAAAAAGGCATTAAAGTAAAATGACACTTAGGGTACATCCATAATTGTCAACATTTTTCACAAGTTTGAAAACCCCCTCTCTCCCTCCAAAAGAGTATGTCAACTTTTTGCAAGTCTGCACATCCACATTACCGGAAGTTTAAAGAACGTACTGAAAAATGTTGAAATTGAAACCCCCTCCCCCCTTTAGTGCTCTTTGCAAACTCGTGAAAAATGTTGACAATTATGGATGACCCCTTACAGCTATAAACAGTACAACAGAATGGCCAAAAAAACATCATTTTTCTAATAAATTTATGAGACCAAATGCTTTGCTCTTCTGTCATGTACATTTACTATAAGTATTTACATATATACAGATACAGCAAGCTGCAGAAAAACGAGGGACATCAACTATGACACACTGTGATCAGGTTTCTGCAAAATTTAAGGTAAATTAGATGTATTGTAAGAATACATAAAACACAAAATTCAACAAGATTATTCGAATTTCATGACAAATATGAATAAATCAATTTGCTAATATTGTTACCAGTTGTCACAATGCTTATGACATTTAATTACATAATAAAGAGTCAATCTCCATATGTAGCTGATGTTTTGTCAAAATGAACCAACTGAATTTATCAATTGTTTGGATATGTGACCTTAAATGTCGCAAAAATACTTTTCCATCAGTTTAGAAAAGTGAGTTCCAGACCAAGGATACTCTTTGCTATAGGCAGTTTTTCCTTTATAAACTTTGTTTATTTTACAAGATGTTTTTAAATAATAATTGTTTTCTTTTTTTTTTTACATTTTTAGCTCATATGGATAAAAAATGGTACAGGTGAGCTTTTGTCATCAACTGGCATCCATTGTCTGTCCTCAGTCATAAACTTGTTCAAAAATCTCTTCTAAAACCACTTGGCCATTTTTTTCAAACTTAGCCACAATCATCCGTAGGGTATCTAGTTTAAAATTTTTACCCAAGGTCTTAATCAATGAACAAAGATGGCAGCTGTTACCAACAAAGTAGATGCCTTACTAAGTACATATCAATTTTTGTCTGAAAATTGTCTGATGACTCCTTATAGGAGTTATAACCCTTAAATAACAATTATTGGTGAGATTTGTAGTTTTTACCCGGTAACTTAAATTTCATAACTGCTAAATTGAATCTGTAAATTGCAAAAAAGCAAGGTAAGGCATACAAATTCATAGTCGAAAATTGACAATTTATTGAAGTTATTGTGAAATGTCAAATTTGGACAAAATAATCAGTCTTTGTGTTATAAATTAAAGTATATACGGGCTAGAGTAAAACTGTAAATTTCTACAGAAATGTTTGTTTGTTTGTTTGATGTTGTTTAACACCACTTTCAGCAATTTTTCAGCTATATTATGGTGTCCAGTTTTTATTGGGTGAGGAAGCCAGTGTACCAGGAGAAAACCTTCGACCTGCCGTAGGAAAACTGGCAACCCTGTCAATTAAGATTGGAGTTGAGTACATCCTGTCTGCAGTGAGAATCGAACTCTACAGAAATGATTCTAGGGTCAAATTTGTCCGGACACAAGTTTAGAAGTTATGGCACCTTAACTATGTTTTTCATCAAATTTTCTTGGACAATTTTCATCACAAAACAACTGAAGGGATTGATTTAAAACTTTAAACACTTTATTTTTAGGATTTTCTCTACCAAGATTGCACAAATCATTGTTGCCAACCAACCAATATGGCACAGTGGCTATAAATATAACCAGGGGGTCAAGATGTAGTTTTTAGCTTATAGTTCAAATAGTATACAAGATTCAGGAAAACTAAAGTGACCTTACTGCCACAGATCAAAAGCTGTACAAAATTCTCCATTGAGTTGAAGTTGTATGAGTATAGGAGTTGTAGCCCTTTTATCATCAGATATGTGTGTTTTTGCTATTTTTCCTCAATATCTTGAAAACTGTAATACAAAATTATTCAGCTCATCAAGATGTACAAAAATGATTTCAATGCATATGTGTTGGACGACTCCTTATAGGAGTTGTAACCATGGAATATCATCAAACTGAAAGATTTTTGCAGTAACGTGTGACAATTTATTATAGAAATGCTAGATAAAAAAAGAAATATCGCATAGTCATTCATTTAGTTTCTCGTTCATTTTCTGATGAGGCTCCTAGGAGCCTCTAGTTTTTTCTTAAATTTAGTATATAGCTGTACTTGTTCTTTAAGTTCAAGTCGGTCCTGTTTTCAGATTAGGTTTTAGGGTAGTAAGGGGGAGGGGGTGTTAAAATTACATGTACCTACTGTTTATTAAATTATGTCAAGATTAAATCACATTTATTCTTTGATTGTAGGATTTATTTTCACAAGTCAACATTGGATATACAGATTACATTAGAACTACAGAACCCAGACATAGACAATCTGTTGTCAAATTTTGGGTATGTAATGAAAACCCCTATATAACTGTCATTATTGATATAACATAGGAAACATGTATATAGCACAACCTATTTTTCATCATCATGAATTTACATTTAAACAGTAGTACTCATTGTTTAGAGCTGTTTAACATATACCAGTAATCTAGGTCATTGTGAAAATTTAAAAAAAATTCAGATTTTATAGCAAATTGATGGTATTATTTGACAAGCAATTAATCATATCTGAATCTACTAAGCTAAATGGAAACCAACATTTCATGAATAGTTTTTAGTGTCCTATTCATTAACTGTCATGCCTTCAAGTAAAAATGGAAATACATTAAAAACACCTGTATAAATCTATCCCAATCAAGCACATATAGTATACATATTGTATACATTAATTTTAAATTAAAAAATTTTTTTTTTAAATATCTGTTCATTTATTATTCATTAACATACAGCAAACCCTACAGAGCAATGGTTACATCTACAAAGGTAGTTATGAGGGATGGTACTCAGTGTCTGATGAGGCATTTCTATCTGACAAAGATGTCACAGAAATCACTGACAAACAGGGTAATAAAATTAAGGTATGTCTAATGATCAAAATCAGATATGATTTAGCTGCTATGACTTAAGCTACAAAACAATTCTGCATATCCATCTTCCATTGGTGTGTTAAACATATACACATGAACTGTCCCTGAGATAGGATATCATAATTCTATCCAACAGATGGTTGAGGTAGTTTTTCATGTACTATTGGTCCCATTCCTGTCAACATTGAGGTTGTATGTTTAAACTTTATTGCAGGTGTGCTTGACACTAACCTTAATTGACAAGGATTGCAAGTGTTCCTGTCTATGGTTCGTTTTTTTTCACTGAGTGCTCTGGCTTCTTCCAGCAATAAGCACTGGCTGCCATGATGAAAATTCCCCAAAAGGGCCATTAAACAAAATATTATACTATGAACCCATAGCAGGATAGCATCAACTCATCTGCATTATACTGAATACATGCAGAAATGGATTTACATAATATCATGTTTTCAACCCTTGTTTTTGTAATCGCATACATTTACCTTCATTTCATGTAGCAGTAAAATGACCCCTAAATAAATAATACCTTTTATCTGTTTTATAGCGTCAGGTAGATCCTTGTTTGTTTATCTGATTTTCAGACTAAGTATAAAATACTTGTCAAATTTTTCAAAAACATGATGCCCAAATTTTTGAGGTGGGTTTAAGGGGGCTTTATATAGGACAGATTTGCTCTAACAAATCAAAGAAAATATAAAAATAAAGAAAATATACCATTTAACCTCTGCACAAATTTGTGGACAATTGTCTTGAATTTTTTAAATACTAGTTATTTGATGCTGCTGAAATTGCTTATTCTTTCACAGTATTGTTAGACTTAGTCATGAAAATTTGGTTCACTGACGTAGTCATGAAGATTTGGTTCACTGGCTTAGTCGTGAAAATTTGGTTCATTTTAGTCATAGTTTTACTGATGGTTTAATTCCTTATATGGAGAATGACACATTTCTCTGTTGAACATACCATTATACACTGAAAGTTGTATAAACTAAATATGTCAGTTTTTATTGTCAGTCTTGCATGTTTTCGTACTTTTTAAAAAAGCATATATTAATAAGGTATATATGTAATGTTCACATTTATAGTTACTATACATTCCTAGACTCTGTAAATAAATTAAATTATCCATTATTTAAAATTTAGAAAATTTAGTAAGAACAAATCTTATAAATTGATGTTATACAATTCAGTGTAAATAAATTAAATTATCCATTATTTAAAATTTAGACAATTTAGTAAGAACAAATCTTATATATTGATGTTATACAATTCAGTGTAAATAAATTAAATCATCCATTATTTAAAATTAAGAAAATTTAGTAAGAACAAATCTTATATATTGATGTTATACAATTCAGTGTAAATAAATTAAATTATCCATTATTTAAAATTTAGAAAATTTATTAAGAACAAATCTTATATATTGATGTTATACAATTCAGTGTAAATAAATTAAATTATCCATTATTTAAAATTTTAGAAAATTTAGTAAGAGCAAATCTTATATATTGATGTTACACAATTCAGTACATTGACATTCTGTCCCAAATAAAATTAATTTACTGCAAATTAAATTAATTTACATCTTTCTGTGACATTAACGTGATACAGAGATGCTGATTGCTGCACTAAACAGAAAGAAGGAAGTAATTTATATACAGGAAGTAACCAGTAATTCTTAAGAGACAATTTAATTGATCTTAAAATAGCTTTTTGGTGTTTTATACATATGACCTTTATTGTTATGGTAATTCATCTTCATCAACTTAATGTAGGCAGTAAATAATAATTGATACTCAATTAATTATGACAGATATAGACTACTCAAATTAGTTTACAGTGTTGTTTTGTTTTAATAGCATACATGGTATTTAGCATTTTATGCCTTCAGTTTTCATCCCACCACTGAACAGTGTTGGTGACATATAGTCAAAACAAACACATACAGACTTTTAATATCATCTGTTGTTATAATTTCCCCAAGTTAGTTATTGGCTATTGTCACTACCAACAGAGTTCATCAAATGCCCAAAACTGCAGCTAATATGTCATGTAAAATAGACTGTGGAATACAGTACATATACTGATGGTAAAGAAATAAAATTTATGATGTAGTTCTAATTGGTATATAATTATTTCTTTTTATTTTCCACTTCTAACACATATATTGGAATTGACAAGGAGTGCCAGTTTTCCTACTGACTAACACATGTATTGGAATCGACAAGGAGTGCCAGTTTTCCTACTGAAGGTCAGGGGTTTTCTCCAGACAAGGATTGCCAGTTTTCCTACAGAAGGAAAGGTTCTAGCCTTTTTTTAGCTCACCTGACCCGTCGTCCATTGTCATTGTCGTAGTAGTCGTTAACTTTTCTTTAAAAATCTTCTCCTCCAAAACCATTGAAGGGATTGCTTTGAAACTTTTCAAACATCATTAGTAAATGTAATTTACCAAGTTTGCACAAATCATGGCCTCAGACCAACCAACATGGCCGCCTTGGCTTAACATAGAGAGGGGGGGGGGGGGGTCAAAATACTTTTTTTTTTCAAAGTTTTATGACGACTCCTTGTAGGAGTTATTGCCCTTTAATTGTCGTAATTGATGATTTTTGCCTTTTTTTGCCTCAAAATCTTGAAAATTATTAGAACTAGAGAAAAAGTTAGCATTGCTTAATTGTTCTGCTCTATGAGAGCTACAAAAAAGTTAGAGTCAAGATTGTCTGATTAACCATTTAAGAGTTTTTCTTCTTGAACTGTTATTTTTTAATCGGTTTTAATTGATTTTTTAACATCTCCTCCTCTGAAACCACAGAAAGTACTGCTTTGAATCTTTGTACACATCATCTGTCAAATGTCCTCAACCAAGTTTGCACAAACCATGGCCGCAGATTAACCAACATGGCCACCATGGCTAAAAATAGAATGGGGGGGGGGGGGGGTGGAGGGTCAAAATACAGTTTTTGGCTTATAGTTCAAAAAGTATAACAGATATAGGAAAACCGAAGAGACATGCCTTCATCTGCATCGAAAGCTCTACCAAACACTCCATTGGGTCGAAGTTGTTTGATGGAGTTATTGCCCTTTAATTATCGAAATTGATGATTTTTGCCTCAAAATCTCCAAAATTATTAGAACTAGAGAAAAAGATATCATTGTTTAATTGTTCTGCTCTATAAAAGCTACAAAAATGGCTTTAGATTCAAAATTGTCTGATTTACTGTTTAAGAGTTATTCCTCTGAACTGTTTTTTTTAATCCGTTTTAATTGATGTTAAAAAATCTTCTCCTCTTTAACCAATGAAAGGACTGCTTTAAAACATTGCACACATCATCTTTAGGATGTTCTCTACCAAAAGTGTGCAAATCATGACAGCTGACTGCCTACATAGCTATGTCCGCTTAAAAAAGAAAAGAGGGGGGGGGGGGGGGTCAAGCGAGTTTTCGGCTGATAGTTCAAAAAGTATAACAGGTACAGCAAATTTGATGTGAACCTCCCTTCTCCCTCTAGGCATCAAAAGCTCCTCTGTATAGGAGTTATTTCCCTTAAAAGGTCAAAATTAATGACTTTTGCAGAAGTGTTGGGCAATTCCTTATAGGAAAGAAAAGCTTACTTATGTGCAACATATTTTTGGAAAATGAAAGACCTTATTTGCTTTCTTTATGATAGAATTATCCCTTCTCATTTCTTCTTTCACTGCTGTTGTCATGTCAACTAAAACTATTGATGTAAACAAGTCCTGCTTTTATTTACGTTTCATTTTTGTAGGTTGCCATGGACAGCTTGCAGCCTGTAGTCTGGACTAAAGAAGAAAACTACATGTTCAGACTGTCAGCCTTCAAAGATAGTTTGTTAAAATGGCTTGATCAAGGAGGTAATGTTAACAATGTGAGGGGTATTGCCTTAAAAAAGTCTAAGGGGGGGGGGGGGGTAATAAATGTGAGTCTTAAATAGTCGAAAACCCACATGATATACAATGTAGCAAGAAAAAGTATTTTGGTTGTTTTGTTTATTTTTTTTTTATACTTCTATCCTTCCATTCTAATATACTTTTGGTATAACTGTGAAGAATGTTTATTGTTCAGATCATTGATTGGTTAATAATAAGAGTTTTTTTTATATCAAACAGGTGCTTCATTTTAAATGTAAGTTCAAAATGTAAATACAGATGAAAATTGTATGTTCACATTGAAAAAAAACTGGCCTTAGTAGCTACATGTAGTTGTGTTGACTTTTGTCGAAGTAAAAAGGTATGGTCATGTCATTGTAAACAAGAAACACATAAAATCAGTTTTAATCATAAACTAAAAATGTGGACAATGGTTTAGTGTAATTCAAACAGGTCACATGGAATTAGGAGATAACTGTATTGTATTTGAAGATTTGCCGGCATCAGTTGGTGATTTGATGGTCGAGTAAACAGAGCCAGTAAACAGATATTTATGGCAATAAAAAACTAAAACTAAATTAATTGATTAAAATTGGAATTTTTTATTTGCCAGAAATAACGTCTGTGCTTGCGTTAAAATCTGACTTCATCAATCGTGAAATTATTCACATTATCCAATCAGAATTGATGTTACATCAAGAACTGCATTAGAATAATAATTCAGGTGTCGCACACCTTGTTTAATTTTAGTGATACAGCCGCAGATGTTTGAATTGATAGTGAGAAATTCAATAGAAGATTTAAAAGATTTATCTGTGTCTCGTCAGAGAAATCGTCTTGCATGGGGGATGCCTGTTCCTGGGGATGAAGATCAAACAGTAAGAAGAAACAGTAGTTTGACTGGGTTGACTGGCATTAAAACATAGAAAGATACTCAATGCTTCCTCCCCCAATAAAAGCTGGATGCAGTGATATAGCTAAAAATTGTCCCAAGTAGCATTAAACCTAATTCAAACAACAACAAAATCATATAAATCATGCAGATGAAAGTATACAAGCACATAGTTCTTGTTTGCCACAAATAATGTTGCAAATTGTTCATTGTATTAACATACATGTATTTACTCCGTGGCTCATAGGAGTCTTTGGTGGCCAAGTGATTAAGGTAGTAAGTCATCTACTATTGATCATGTGACTGTCAACACTTGAAGTTTCAGATTGCAGCCTTAGTGATTTACTCCTAGCTACAATAATGTAGCTCCTTTTTTTTTTATGGACGAAGCTACAAAGAGGTCCCATTACTCGTAATGGAGCAAGCCAGGAGTGGTTCACACCCGGGGGGTTTTATGCATATAATAAGCTATTCAACTGTTTCTCTAAATTGCTGCATACTTTTTAATGTCTTTAAAGTTTAACTGATATTTCTAGAACACCTAATTCGTTATTTTTACACTTTATTTGTAATCATGGCATCGTTGTTAAAATTTGAATTCCGGAAGTGCATAATTTCTGAATCGATTTGGTAAAATATTCATCTGGATTAAAATTTTTCTGGATGGGATCAAATTTTTACCAATACGATTCTACAATTCTACACTCCACAATTTCAGTTTTTGTCAACAATGCCATGATTACGAAAAAATGTTAAAATTATTTAATTAGACATTGTAGAAATGTCAACTGAACAATGAAGAATATAAATTAAACAAAAACAGCAGTTTAATAGAGGAAAATATGTATAAATCCCAAGAGTGTTTTTGCTCCATTGCGAGTAATGGGACCTCTTTGTAGCTCCGTCCATACAAAAAGGAGCTACATTATTGTAGCTAATTTACTCCATGGCTTATTGGGGCCTTGTTGGCCAAGTGGTTAAGGTAGTTAGTCATCTACTATTGATCATGTGACTGTCAACACTTTTGTTCTAGCCTTAGTGATTTACTCCATGGTTTACAGGGTCTTTGGTGGCCTAGTGATGAAGGTAGTTAGTCATCTACTATTGATTATATGACTGTCAACACTTGAAGTTGCATATTCCAGCCTTAGTGAAGGCAACTGACAACTCCCCGCAACTACCTGTGACTGTTCATCACAACAAACTGTAGCCAACTGCACAGACAAATGTGACAAACTGACTACTCTCCACAACTACCTGTGACTGTTAATCACAACAAACTGTAGCCAACTGCACAGACAAATGTGACAAACTGACTACTCCCCACAACTACCTGTGACTGTTCATCACAACAAACTGTAGCCAACTGCACAGACAAATGTGACAAACTGACTACTCCCCACAACTACCTGTGACTGTTCATCACAACAAACTGTAGCCAACTGCACTGACAAATGTGACAAACTGACTACTCCCCAAAACTACCTGTGACTGTTCATGACAACAAACTGTAGCCAACTGCACAGACAAATGTGACAAACTGACTACTCCCCAAAACAACCTGTGACTGTTCATCACAACAAACTGTAGCCAACTGCACAGACAAATGTGACAAAATGACTACTCCCCACAACTACCTGTGACTGTTCATTACAACAAACTGTAGCCAACTGCACTGACAAATGTGACAAACTGACTACTCCCCACAACTACCTGTGACTGTTCATTACAACAAACTGTAGCCAACTGCACAGACAAATATGACAAACTGACTACTCCCCACAACTACCTGTTACTGTTCATCACAACAAACTGTAGCCAACTGCACAGACAAATGTGACAAACTGACAACTCCCCACAACTACCTGTGACTGTTCATCACAACAAACTGTAGCCAACTGCACAGACAAATGTGACAAACTGACTACTCCCCACAACTACCTGTGACTGTTCATCACAACAAACTGTAGCCAACTGCACAGACAAATATGCCAAACTGACTACTCCCCACAACTGCGTGTAATGTAGTTCTAATTACAACAATCTGTAACATTATTAAAATCACTGGTTCTCACTTTTGTTTTTATTGTACCAATAGTTCTGACAGTATTCCTACTGAAGATTGGGGTTTTCTCCAGGTACTCCGAGTTTATTTCTCAATAGAAATTGGACACCATAGATGATATAGCTAACAAATTGCTGAAAGTGGCGTTTAACATCATTCAAACAAACAAACAAAAACCTGTTAGAAGCTTCTTTAACCTTGGTTTACAATACTGACTTTAATAAGAAAGAATTGTTTACAAGTCAATGTTTAAGTGTCTTACTTATACCAAAATGGTAACTTTGTGAACAAATCCACAATTTGTTTATAGATATATGTATGGTTAGATGCTTTAGTAAACTACCTTACAGTGGTTGGTTATCCAGAGTTATCAAATGACTGGCCGCCTGACTGTCATGTTGTTGGTAAAGATATTCTAAAGTGAGTTTATTATTCCAGTCCACATTATTTTGGAAAGGGGTGGGGGTGTTTAAATGGGAACAAAAGACAGGTGGTTGCGTTTTTTGTTTAATTAGTATTTAATATGTCGTTACTTATTAATAGAATTAATTCCAATTTTGAAGTGATTTATTGTTTGTTTACTTGTTCTTGTCCTGAATATGGCTAAAACACTGCTCGATAGTATTATCCACAATTCTTTCAATCTATCAATCTTTTTAGTAAAGAATGCTTTAAATGAACTAATTTTTGTTCCCTTTTGTAACTTGTTGCAAATTTTATATTAGGTAAGTCATACATGTATGTTTATTTTTAGATTTCACGCTATTTATTGGCCAGCATTTCTACTAGCTGCTAATCTTCCTTTACCAAAACGGATCCAGTGTCATTGTCATTGGAAAGTTGATGATCGTAAGGTAAGTAAGCATACAGGACAGATTTTATCTGAATTGAATAGGTATAAATTGTACTCCTCTCCTTGCTAGTGTTTTTTTACTTATATGAGGGCGAGTTTCTCAGAAGTTTGTAGAAGAAATAGAAAAGATGTTGGCCCCTACTATTAATTTCAACATTCTCTATATAGATGAGGTCTTGTCACTAATAACTCTAAGTTCTTTGACTACATACATTTTGTCTATCATAGGGACATTGAGATTTAGGACAATAACTATTCAGTTGGCCTCTACCTAGACCTCCTTCTCATAATGAACACTTCAAACTAAACTCTGTGACAAACGTGATGACTTCAAAATTGTCAATTTTCCATTCATTTATAGCAATAATCTTTCAGCTCTTGCTTATGGCATTTTCATTTCACAACTTATCTGTTATGCTATATCTTCAGATCAGTCCAATCTCTCGGACATTTGCTGCTGTTGACCAATAAGCTATTCAAACTTATTTGTTTTCTTGAACTGAGGTTGATGGAAACTTTTCAGAAGCTCTATGGCAGTCATTGAGACTGTGTTGATTGTTAAGGAAAATCTATCTCTCAGATCATACTTTATTTCTGGTCATGGATATGTTTTCTTATTCCTGATTTGACCGATCATGGACAGGACAACGAGTAACTTGCAGGCACTGCTCACTTGACTGGGGCCCCAAGTTTTTTACTAGGTTCCTTTCACTAATTTTTAGGATTTATTTGTTGTTCTTTTGGTTTCTTTTTCATGTCATGTGTCTTTGTCGCGTCAGGTTTTTGTCAGTGCCCTATAGTTTTTAGTGCTTGTTGTCTGTTTGGTTTTTCTTACATTTTAATTAAATAATTAAAAACAAACAACAAATTACAAAAAATATGGTGATTAATTATTAAAATGATATTTGGGCCATCTACTAACATGCTTTTCCAGGGCTCAAAATAAGCGGTAGCCCAGCAGCCCGTGACTCCCTAAAACTTGGAAGGACTCCCTGTGTGTTTACTGTAAGAGCCCATCGGGCTCCTTAAAAATTTAGCAGGGCTTAAGACACTGGGCGAAGTGGGCAACAAAATCTCCCCGCGGCTACAGCGCCTCGAAGTCGCTCTGTTGGCTGTTATTTCCCTAAAGTCGCCCGATGGTTCACAGTAGATATTTGCATATGATCTGGTCCAAATAATTCACACATACTTCCAATTTATCAGTAAATGTGTTATTCCAATAAAAACGGCAAACAATATGCATATTTAACATTTGTTTATTTACCGGATGTGACTAATTACCGGAAGTGAACAATGAAGAAAAGTAAAGTACAACGGCCCATAATGAAAAATCGTAATTTTTTTAGAAACAAACACTTTCAATTTGTTTCAAACTTCAGTTCTTTCAGTGTATTGAATTTTAACAATTTTCTTCGATAAATATGTGAGCTGCACTTGAAAGAATAAAGATAAAGAATAATCATTAACATTATGATAAGTTCTCTAGATGTGTGTCCCATGAAGCAATTTTGATCAGCACAACTTTGTCCAAGTGGAAGTGTGCTGAATCGTAGAATTATTTCTGGGTTAAGTGTAATGTTATTCTATCTATCTTCTTTGGAAATTTTGCTCAGATAAACATGGCATGTTCATACTAAACTGTTAAGAATATTATGCTGTATACAAGAACTTCATGAATGATCAGTGCAAGACCAAAACTGCAAAAAATTCAGACAAAAAAATAGCGTTTTTCAGAATGAAAATGTACCCTCAGAATACTGCCAGAATGCATATTTTTGCACCAAAACCCCCAGAACTTCTGGGGGCCTTGAGCGGCCCCAAAACCCCAGGCCGTAAAGACCACTGTGCAAGCGCAGTGGGTCAATCGGCTCTGCCAGTTGAATGGGACTCCCTGCAATTTTTCAGGACTCCTTGACTGGTTTATTAGGGAGTCCTTTTGACTCCCATAGTTACTTTTCCTATTTCCTATTATGTTTGTTTTATCCTGCAATCATCCTATTAAATGCATTGACCATATATATTTATTGTGAAATAGTCAATGACTGTATATTGTCTTCTGGTATCCTAAACCTTACTGACAGTAAGAAAAGCTTGATTAACTGGATCCCAAACATCTTTTATCTGACCTCTGCTGTAATTGTTTTAAATCCCAACATGTAGTTGAATACAATGGCTTAATTTAAGGCAATATGTTTCTGATAAATGCAGAGTTGTTCAACCTAACTAATTAACTGAAGCTATAAATAGTAAAAAAAGAACAATAGCAAAATCTACAGGTAACACAAATTAAAATACATGAGACAGTGTATGACACTTCTCAACATAAATTTAGATTTGTTGTGGTTCTAAAATATGATTAAAAGCCTGGAAGTAATTTATAGAAAATTTAAACTTTTTACATTTTATTTTCTTTAGATGTCCAAAACTATAGGAAATGTTGTTGATCCATTTGATAGAATAAACAGATATACAGCTGATGGGTTGAGATATTTCTTGTTAAGGGAAGGCACTCCGCACTCTGATGCCAGTAAGTATAGATGTGGAGTTCAATTTCAAATGTCACAAAAGCTCTGCATTTTATATGAGAAAATTAATGTCAACTACATGTACAATTTTACTTTGCAAGGCAGCTGTCCTATAATTAATTGTCGATTGTCAATGTGTAAAATCCTGTGTTAGTATTCTTTGCCATTTAATGTGGTCATTAAATTTTTTTCCTTTTTTTCATTACAAGAGATGCAAATTTTTAATTAAAGTTATTAGTACTACTGTATGACATATAATCAATTAATGATTTATGTTTATCTGTAATGAATTCCTCCCTTTTGCTAATATATGTTGCATAGCTATAGCATATTAAAATTATAAATAAAATCCTGTTTTATCTGTGCAAAAATTTTGTTATTTATCAAAAGGGCGTGGCACTCTCCATATATGTTAGTTAGTTTTTTAAGTAGGATGCTCTGACAACCCAAAATGTGAGGCATCTGCCACCAGGAGCAATTGGAACTCTCCCTATAATGTCTGGGTATTACATACTAGTATGGTGTATGTTCTTCAGCTGCTTTATCATGTTGGCAATAATAAGAGATAATAAATAACGACTGTATAGTAGTTAAAGCCAGTTTATATCTAAGTAACTTTGTCATCCAATATAATATATAAAAAAATGCTGAATTAGATAACTCTCGGATTAATATGTATTGGTTACAAAAATTCCATTTTCACATGCTACTGTCTATGTCTACGATTCACCTCTGTTAATGAAATATAGGATCTTACATTGGTACGAGTGGATTATCAGATTTCTCCAATCGAGATAGTTAAATTATGGAATTTTAAGTCCGAGCCTTGGCGAGGATTTAAATTTTCATAATTTAACTATCGAGATTGGAGAAATCCAATAATCCAAGAGTACTAATGTAAGATTCTGTTTCTCTAATTTATAACAAAATAGTATATTTGCGAAATGAAATACAAATTCTCCCAACCTCAATTTTACGTTCATGACTTGAATACGCGGTAAATTGAAGGTGTTTTGTTTATGACGTCATGAGTTCTTATTGTGATGTTATTATTTTAAACCAATCAACTGCTGAGAACAACAAATTCACTAGTGATGAGAACTATATTTTCCACACCGGTCAAGCGGTTGAAATATTACGTCAAAAGTTATATTTTGTGCCTCAGTATCACAATGGTATGAGTTTGAAACACACAGAGTGATAGCAAATATTAGAAAGTTTAAAAATCTAATTCTTATGGATGCTTATAAATATTTGGTGTTAACCCTGTATTTAAAACTGATTCCAATGATTCTCTTTCAGATTACAATGATAAAGTTCTTGTAGAGTATATAAACAATGATCTATGTAATACATTAGGAAATCTTTTAAGCCGTTGTACTAGTAAGAAAATATTGCTGGCTGTGGGAGAGATTTTTCCTGCACTAAATAGAGAGATCCTTGAGTCACATTTTTCTAAAGAGGATGTAGAAATGTATAGATCTCTGCAACAAATACCAGGTAAGATAATGTATAGATTTCTGCAACAGATACCAGGTAATATAATGTATAGATCTCTGCAACAGATACCAGGTAAGATAATGTATATATCTCTGCAACAGATACCAGGTAAGATAATGTATATATCTCTGTAACAGATACCAGGTAATATAATGTATAGATCTCTGCAACAGATACCAGGTAAGATAATGTATATGTATATATCTGCAACAGATACCAAGTAATATAATGTATAGATCTCTGCAACAGATACTAGGTACAATAATGTATAGATCTCTGCAACTTATCTGTTTTTTCTTCTTTCCTGTAAAAATTTTGTTTTTTTAATTTTAAGAAATTCTAGCTTCTTCGTAGTTTTATGTTTTCTTTAAAATGAGGATAGAAACCTATTTTGCATCTCCATTTGTTTTCATGCGTGGCATTTAAAACCACTCAAATGACATGCAACTCGATATGGAATAAAAGATTTGATTATGAAGCCAATTATTAACATAATAATCCTTGTCCTGAGTATTGGAGATGTAATAAGGTTCCGTTTTCCGTTTCAATTTTTATTCTATATAGATGCACTAATTTCTTAAAGAT
Source organism: Limnoperna fortunei (assembly GCA_944474755.1). NCBI lineage: Eukaryota > Metazoa > Mollusca > Bivalvia > Mytilida > Modiolidae > Limnoperna > Limnoperna fortunei. Next base: position 82,300,591 of record OX104113.1, on the reverse strand, counting down.
TTACACCACTTGTGCAAATTTTAGCCATATTTTAGCACCCAGGATTTACTAGGGAAGAAACAGGGGTACTTAGTAAGATCCCCAGATGTTCTGCTGGAAAAGATAAATTATAAATCATTTCATAGACCATTCATCGCTGCATATTTACAGATACTCATATATAGTAACTTTCTTTTCAGATAAAGTTGATGACCTATTCGACATGTACCAGATATATAAAGTTGTAGACTGCACACAGTCATACTTCCGATGGGCTAATAGACTTGTACAGGAACATAAAGCATGGGAATTAACCAAAACTTTTGAAACACGACAACATTTAAAATGTCTGTTGCATATCGTGTTTGAAACGTTACGTGTAAATGGAATAATTCTGCAGACAATAGTACCAAATTTAAGTAATGTATTGTTAGAAAGATTAGGCATTGCAGAAGATGAGCGTATGGTCAGACATATCAATTTTAGAACCAATCAACAAAAAGATACAAAATTAGGACCAGATATTAAAGTATTGTTTCCAAGGATAGAAGAATAAAATATTAAAACTGTAACAGGTTTTTTTAATCTTGCAACCTTGTTGGCATTCAGTAATGAACATGTATATGATGTCCTGTATACAGTTCCAATTTTTTTGCTGAATCAACTTTGAACTGGACCACCAATCAATTGTTTTTGATTTGCTTAAGTTTAATCTTACTCTCATTTAGACAGGTACTTAAGTGAATACTGGGTAAGGGATTAATGACTGAAGTCTCTGAGTCTCTGGTTTTATCAGCTCACCTGACCCATAGGGTCAGTGTGAGCTTTTCTCATAACTTTGCGTCTGTCATCGTCCATAAACTTTTCACATTTCAATCTTCTTCTCCAAAACCACTTGGCCAATTGGAACCAAACTTGGCAGGAATGTTTATAGGGTGGTTCTTTACAAAGTTTGAGTTTTTCTTGCTGATCAAATATTAAACATGGCTGCCAGAGCCTTTAATGCGTTCTGGTGTCTGAATTTTAAAAATCTTCTCCTGCAGAAATGTACCTTATATGGTCCTCTACAAAGTTTGAGTTTTTTGTGCCTATCCAAAATCCAAGATGGCCACCATCACAGGTTTAACATAGGACCCTATGAGAAAAACATACAAGCAACTTCTTCTCAGAAACTGTTCCACATATTGAAGCCAAATTATGAAGAAATGAAAGTTGGATAGTTATCTTAATAGTTTGAGTTTTTGGAGTCACTTGTAAATTAACATGGCTTCCAGGGCCACTAATGCGTTCTGATTGGCTGAATTTAAAAAATCTTCTTCTCATAAACTGCTAGTCAGATTGATTTTGCAATATTGCAGAAATGTACCTTAGATGGTCCTCTACAAAGTTTGAGTTTTTTGTGCCAATCCAAAATCCAAGATGACCACCATCGCAGGACTTAGTTTAACATTAGACCCTATGGGAAAAACATACTAACAACTTCTTCTCAGAAACTGTTCCACACAATGAATCCAAATTATGAAGAAATGAAGGTTGGATAGTTATCTTAATAATTTGAGTTTTTCGAGGCCAGTACAAATTGAACATGGCTTCAAAGCCACTAATGCGTTCTGATTGGCTGAATTTCAAAATTCTTCTTCTCATAAACCGTTTGGCAGATTGATTTGAAATATTGCAGATATGTACCTTAGATGGTCCTCTACAAAGTTTGAGATTTTAGTGCAGATCCAAAATCCAAAATGGCCACCATTGCAGGACTTAGTTTAACATAGGACCCTATGGGAAAAACATACAAACAACTTCTTCTCAGAAAGGTTCCACACAATGAAGCCAAATTATGAAGAAATGATGGTTGCATATTTATCTTATTATTTTGAGATTTTCAAGCCAATTGCAAATTGAACATGGCTTACAGGGCCACTAATTGGTTCTGATTGGGTGAAATTTCAAAAATCTTTTTTTTGCAAACTGCATGTAGATTGATTTGAAATATGGCAACATTCATAGAAACAGCATCATCATGTAAACTCTTTAGCATTTAATATCAAAATTTGTAAGAAAAGTAATCTCTTAAAAAGATTTTTGTAAGTCAGGTGAGCGACACAGGCTCATAATAGCCTCTATTTGTATTGACCTTCATATATATTAAACAAACAAGAAATGCCTTGCACATCACATGTTGGCTATTTAGAGTTTCTCATTTTGGCTTAAATACATAAACTTTGTAGAAGATCATCAAATGAATGCTGCTGAATAGGAAATTCCTGCTAAAATGTTGTTACCAGATGGTGCTGGTGTTTTATTGGTGGTTACACAAGCACTTTAATGTCTCAACACAATTGAAATTTCTATGGTTGGAAATGTAACAATGCCTCATCATTGTTGTATTCCTTTTTGTTTAAAATACATAGGAAAATTTTCCTGAAAGATCCAACTCTCACCCTTAGGTGAAGAGTAGCATTAGAAAGACTGGATACTAATGTACTTATAGGCAAATGGTGACTTGAAAAATTGTATGTTTACACCGTGGCACAAATAATTCAAAAACAGGAAATCAGAAAACTATTTCCCTATAAACAATGTGATATAAATTATTTCTCAGTGTTATGATGCAAAAAAAAAATAATAATAATAAAAAATAAAAAAACACCATAAAATGAATGAAAGAATGGCTTCAAATTCATTTTTAGAAAATTTGCAATTTAATAAAGAAAGTAGTGGAATTATTAAATTTTGCTAATACTTCTTTCACAGAACTAGGTACTACAAACAATGGCAATATTATAACTTTTACGTTTCCCAGTCATGCTGCTGTCTTATTTTGTATTATGTGTTTTTTTTTGACTTTGTCGTTCTAAAACAATGATTGGCATTTTGATTGATTTGTAGTTTGGTTTACTCTAACATAGCTGTGGAACTGTAGCTCTTTAGGTTTTTTTAATTAGGCGGACCATACAGCTACAGATTTTCCTTATGTAATAAAACATGAGATTCTTATGCGATGATTTTTGTGCATGTACCACCAATAATGTGATTTCTAATGATTAGATGTCATGTGAGCTTAATCAAAATTGTTAAAACCATTTCATAATACATTTTTCCTACACTGTACTTCTTTACTTGTGGTCTATCTGGCCTTGGTGGCCGAGATGTTATGATAGTTCATCTACTATTGATCACATGGCCTGTCAACACTGAGATTGTTGGTTCAAGTGTCACTGCGGTCATGAAGCGCTTTACTCCAATCTTAATTGACAAGGATTGACAGTTTTCTTACTGAAGGTTGGGGTTTTCTCAGAGCACTCCGGCTTCCTCCACAATAAAAACAGGACTCCATGATATAGCTGAAAAACTTGCTGAAAAAGGTGTTTAACAAAGTTGAAACATAAACAAACTTATGGTCCATCAAATATAAAAAAATTGCTCAAAGGACCGTTCTGAAGCTAATGGAATGGGGAGGTTTAGCATGCCATAAATCCTGGTTAAAACACCATTTCTTTTGAAATGAATGTACCAAGTCAGGATCTTGCTGAAGTTACTATATATTTGGTTGTTGTTTCTGCAGTTTGCCTGTTTCTCAGACTTTGATTTGTGGAACATCTCTTTGACAGCTCTGTGTACAGTCTTTTGTTATTACATGTACCTTCATTTGCATTGGTTTTCAAGCGTTTCTGTTCAAGGCACAAATGAGTACAGACAATGTATTATTGTTTATGCCATTTTAGGAAAAAAAAAATCTTTAAAACAATTTCCCGTAAGGTCCATTTAAAATTGAGGTGTGAGGAGGCAGTCTGGAAAAAAATGCATAAACTCTGTATAAATGGACCATTGAAATTGGCAGCATTTTTGGAGAAGATTGAAATAATAGTGGTTTATTTGGTTTGTTTGATTGTTTTTCCCATTGGTTCCTATGTTAATTAAACTATGTCCTGTGATGGCAGCCATCTTGGATTTTGGATCAGCACAAAAAACTAAAATTTCGTAGAGGACCATAAAAGGTACATTTCTGCAAAATTTCAAATCAATCTGCCAAGCAGTTTATGAGATTTTTGAATTTCAGCCAATCAGAACGCATTAATCCCTGGCAGCCATGTTTCTTATTTGATCAGCACAAAAACTCAAACTTTGTTGAGAACCACCCAATGAACACTCCTGTCAAGTTTGGTTCCAATTAGCAAAGTGGTTGTGGAGAAGAAGATTAAATTGTAAAAGGTTTACGGCTGACGACGACATTGACAATGTCAATGACGACAACAAGGATGGAAACCTAGTGAAGAGAATTGCTCACACCTACCCTTAGCGTCAGGTGAGCTAATAATGCAGGGATAGAGTGAAAACAAACCAATTCAAAAACTAAAACATAGTAACAGAACCGTGAAATTAAGGTCAAGATCAGGTGACGCATGTACCAGTCTCATGTAGCTTTCATCAGCAACCTATGTACCAAATATTGCACGCATGGTTACGGAGGAACTGACTAAATCCAATAATTAGCATAGTCACTGGACCATGAAATTTATCAATATCAGGTGACATACTCATTTTCTTTCGACCATGCATGATTACTGAGGAACTGACATGATCAAATAACTTAAATGTAGCCACTGGACCTAAAATTGAAATTGAAGTTATGTGGCAAGTGAATCTACCTTTATTTTTTATTTTTTTATAACCATAGCCAAATTCCAATTCAGCTATCTTTAACTGGTCAGCAAAACCATATGGATTAAAAAAAAACAAGAGATACTATTTAAGAAATACTTTAATCTGAAATATACTGGGAACAAAAAACATTTAAAAATGTACAAAAGTCTGATTAATCAGTTCATTGTATTGTATCATTTATAATCAACAAGAACTATACTCTGACAGAGAAAGAATGTGAACAATTATAAATCTATACATTTAAAATCTATTTCAGGAATTACCCTTTTACAAAAAAGGGAGATTTTAATCTTTTTAGACAAGTCTGCAACCTTATGTGAATGAAGTAAATGGGAATAAATTGTTCTGTCAATCATGAAGAAAAAAACCATTTTGTTATTAGCAGTAAAATAAAGCATACATCTATTATATATATGATTTATAATGAATCTTTAAGAAATATATAAAACTCGAAGCACTTTAAATAATAATGGCAGACTGGATTTGGTACCATCATGCATGGAAAAATACATTTTAAACATTTACAAACTCTATTACAGAACTTAATCGTTTAGATTCATCCAAAACAAATTAATCAAAGTCACACTATTTATCTTTTATAAATAGTACATTTCCTACTTAAAGACTGGAATATACATGTATTTCATCCAAAAAACTCTATAATGATTCTGATATAAGATTTTTTTAAGGTAAAACTTTCATTAAACAAAAAAAAACATTAAAAAAAAAATGTTGCACTTTTTATACATGAAAAAGTATAAACCATAAATTTGTTAATTTAAAAAAAAAAAGCTACTTGTGTCAAAATACAAACACTAAGAACTGTCACTGTTAATAACATAGAAAATGACAACATGTAGTATTCATTACTTTTGAAGGAATAAAAAACCTTTATATTCTTCATCCCATCAGTTCATCTCTGTGCTCTGATAACTGGAACAATTATCCATTATAATATTAAAAAAAAACCATTAGAATATTCACATGAACCTGTCTACATAACTAACAAAATGTCCCTTCAAAAAGTCCTTGCCTCAAAAACTAAAAACAAAGAATAACATTTATAATAAAGTATGTATCACACATTGCTTTTGAAATATACTAGTGTTACTGTACATATGACCTTTAACTTTTCTTATATCAACACAAGAATATTCACCTGCACAGAAACCAAATTAAAACTTGTAATATGGACAGTCAAAAAGTACTGCCTAATTTTACAGGTAAAAAATATATATATTTATATCAAATACACAACTTTTAACTTGAAAGCTATTACTCTATATAACATGCTATTCATAGATACAAAATGGAAACTTTGTTTTTCATTAACTGGTATATAATTTCAGTAATTTTAACAGTGTGGCAATATCTTACTACACCAAAAATAAAAATGGTAGACAAATACAATTCATCATATTTACTTATATTTCAGCAGGAAGTATTTTATAATAAACAGAAAAACCATATACATGGAGGTATAGCTCCTATGTATTCTTGTGCTGATGTTCGTTTCAAACATTCGTTCCTTAGGATGAAAAATTTAGTATAACTATATACATGAATGTGCAAAATGGATGCTATATTTTATACAGCATACATTGAAGCATTATAGTACAATTAGTAACAATAATAAAGAAACAATTCAACAAAAAAAATAACACTTTCTATGTCTAATCTTGATAAACAGCATATTCAAGGAGTGTCTCCATTCCATTGAAGGATGCGTAACGCTTGAATTGTTCTGCACTTCTCTTTTCAATCAATCCTGTAAACAATATAAAAAGATTAGGTTATAAAATACAGCATCTGAGTTCTCCCAGCAGACAAATCAATTGACAATAGTATATATAATATATCTTCTGAGGAAGTTCTCCCAGCAGACAAATCAACTGACAATGGTATATATAATATATCTTCTGAGGAAGTTCTCCCAGCAGACAAATGAACTGACAATAGCATATAATATATCTTCTGAGGAAGTTCTCGCAGCAGACAAATCAACTGACATTAGGATATATAATATATCTTCTGAGGAAGTTCTCCCAGCAGACAAATCAACTGACAATAGTATATATAATTTATTATATAGTAATATTTTTTCCCCATTGTATTTCATATAGCAATAAAGTGCAGTATATTTTCATATTTTACACTGAATCTCGGTCTTTTATGTAATTTGCGGGAAAAGTACAGATGTGTTCCGAACATCGGCTTTTATATTTTAATGTTGTTTGGTAAACAAACATGGCCGAAAGTGACATACATGATTAACCTGGTCTCCTGGTGCAATATTTCTCATTGACGCAAGCTTCACTTCAAATATAACACCAGGTCAGGACCTCCGATATAAGCATTTTAATTGGTTGATATTATGACGCCATTTAATATCACATGCACATGCCAATCTTTTTTAAATCTGGGAATACCTTTTCTTTATAAAATTTAAATATTTACCTGGTTTACCTGGTCTCGAGGTCTGCGTCTTACCTTTACGTTTAAATTATGAAATCATAATGTAAACTCAACTGAGAAATGTAAACATTGAACGTCACAAAGAGAATGACGTCATAATACGTTCGTTCTACTTGAACTTATCTATAATACTAAATGGTCAGTCTAGAGAATACCCGAACGTCAAATTTCAACGCTGTCACCGTTGAAATCCAATGCTCCTGACCTGACGTTATATCCGAAGGCCGCTTAGGCTCATGAGGATATCATCGTCAGGGTACCAGAATACATACATGATCTGCTCTCGAGGGTTAAATTAGCAGAACGTTTGAACTGAACAAATAGAAGTGAATTCGATTGTAAATAAAAGTAAATTTTATTGACCAACAAAGGAAAAAATCAAGTGTAAACTGTACAAAACGGGATTTAAATATCGTGTACAAGTGGCTCGTTGAGTCGTTTCAAAGCAGGAATTTGTGCTAGTGGTAGTACACTCGACTTTCGGCGATGAAAGTTTAATTATCGCTTTAACAGACGTTAATTTAGCTGAAACGCATTGTATTTTATTATTTAGGAGTCATTTGGTTAGAGCAATCAATGCAAGATATTTTAAAAGTCATTTAGCCTTGGGATCATTGTTTACATTGCCGAATGAAGGGTAATCGCCGAATTTCGAGTATGGACGAAATTCGAGTGTGTGGCCATATATTCACAACAATAAGGAGCAACAAATAAAAACACAAAATTGAAAAAAAAAAGTTTTTATTATATGTAAATCTACATCAAAATCTATATCTAGTATTGACCAAGTGAAAATATGATAATATTGGACCTAGTAAAATATTACAAAATAGAAAAGATAATGAATAATCACTTAAAAGCACAAAAAAATTATTACTATATAATAAAAGGGTTATTGCATGAATATTGGAAAATATTGTCCCTTGCAAGATGCTATATTGCACTCGCAAGCTCGTGCAATATAACACTTGCTTGGGACATATTTCCCAATATTCATGCAATAACCCTATAATATCTTCTGAGGAAGTTCTCCCAGCAGACAAATGAACTGACAATAGTATATATAATATATCTTCTGAGGAAGTTCTCCCAGCAGACAAATCAACTGACAATAGTATATATAATATATCTTCTGAGGAAGTTCTCCCAGCAGACAAATCAACTGACAATAGTATATATAATATATCTTCTGAGGAAGTTCTCCCAGCAGACAAATCAACTGACAATAGTATATAATATATCTTCTGAGGAAGTTCTCCCAACAGACAAATCAACTGACAATAGTATATATAATATATCTTCTGAGGAAGTTCTCCCAGCAGACAAATCAACTGACAATGGTATATATAATATATCTTCTGAAGAAGTTCTCCCAGCAGACAAATCAACTGACAATAGTATATATAATATATCTTCTGAGGAAGTTCTCCCAGCAGACATAGCAACTGACAATAGTATATATAATATATCTTCTGAAGAAGTTCTCCCAGCAGACAAATCAACTGACAATAGTATATATAATATATCTTCTGAGGAAGTTCTCCCGGCAGACATAGCAACTGACAATAGTATATATAATATATCTTCTGAGGAAGTTCTCCCAGCAGACAAATCAACTGACAATAGTATATATAATATATCTTCTGAGGAAGTTCTCCCAGCAGACAAATGAACTGACAATAGCATATAATATATCTTCTGAGGAAGTTCTCCCAGCAGACAAATCAACTGACAATAGTATATATAATATATCTTCTGAGGAAGTACTCCCAGCAGACAAATCAACTGACAATAGTATATATAATATATCTTCTGAGGAAGTTCTCCCAGCAGACAAATGAACTGACAATAGCATATAATATATCTTTTGAGGAAGTTCTCCCAGCAGACAAATCAACTGACAATAGTATATATAATATATCTTCTGAGGAAGTTCTCCCAGCAGACAAATCAACTGACAATAGTATATAATATATCTTCTGAGGAAGTTCTCCCAGCAGACAAATCAACTGACAATAGTATATATAATATATCTTCTGAGGAAGTTCTCCCAGCAGACAAATCAACTGACAATAGTATATATAATATATCTTCTGAGGAAGTTCTCCCAGCAGACAAATCAACTGACAATAGTATATATAATATATCTTCTGAGGAAGTTCTCCCAGCAGACAAATGAACTGACAATAGTATATAATATATCTTCTGAGGAAGTTCTCCCAGCAGACAAATGAACTGACAATAGTATATATAATATATCTTCTAAGGAAGTTCTCCCAGCAGACAAATCAACTGACAATAGTTTATATATCTTCTGAGGAAGTTCTCCCAGCAGACAAATCAACTGACAATAGTATATAATATATCTTCTGAGGAAGTTCTCCAAGCAGAAAAATCAACTGACAATAGTATATATAATATATCTTCTGAGGAAGTTCTCCCAGCAGACAAATCAACTGACAATAGTATATATAATATATCTTCTGAGGAAGTTCTCCCAGCAGACAAATCAACTGACAAAAGTATATATAATATATCTTCTGAGGAAGTTCTCCCAGCAGACAAATCAACTGACAAAAGTATATATAATATATCTTCTGAGGTAGTTCTCCCAGCAGACAAATCAACTGACAATAGTATATATAATATATCTTCTAAGGAAGTTCTCCCAGCAGACAAATCAACTGACAATAGTATATATAATATATCTTCTGAGGAAGTTCTCCCAGCAGACAAATCAACTGACAATAGTATATATAATATATCTTCTGAGGAAGTTCTCCCAGCAGACAAATCAACTGACAATAGTATATATAATATATCTTCTGAGGAAGTTCTCCCAGCAGACAAATCAACTGACAATAGTATATATAATATATCTTCTGAGGAAGTTCTCCCAGCAGACAAATCAACTGAAAATTAATAGTATATATAATATATCTTCTGAGGAAGTTCTCCCAGCAGACAAATCAACTGACAATAGTATATAATATATCTTCTGAGGAAGTTCTCCCAACAGACAAATCAACTGACAATAGTATATATAATATATCTTCTGAGGAAGTTCTCCCAGCAGACAAATCAACTGACAATAGTATATATCTTCTGAGGAAGTTCTCCCAGCAGACAAATCAACTGACAATAGTATATATAATATATCTTCTGAGGAAGTTCTCCCAGCAGACAAATCAACTGACAATAGTATATATAAGATATCTTCTGAGGAAGTTCTCCCAGCAGACAAATCAACTGACAATAGTATATATAATATATCTTCTGAGGAAGTTCTCCCTGCAGACAAATTAACTGACAATAGTATATATAATATATCTTCTGAGGAAGTTCTCCCAGCAGACAAATCAACTGACAATAGTATATATAATATATCTTCTGAGGAAGTTCTCCCAGCAGACAAATCAACTGACAATAGTATATATAATATATCTTCTGAGGAAGTTCTCCCAGCAGACAAATCAACTGACAATAGTATATATAAGATATCTTCTGAGGAAGTTCTCCCAGCAGACAAATCAACTGACAATAGTATATATAATATATCTTCTGAGGAAGTTCTCCCAGCAGACAAATCAACTGACAATAGTATATATAATATATCTTCTGAGGAAGTTCTCCCAGCAGACAAATCAACTGAAAATAGTATATATAATATATCTTCTGAGGAAGTTCTCCCAGCAGACAAATCAACTGACAATAGTATATAATATATCTTCTGAGGAAGTTCTCCCAACAGACAAATCAACTGACAATAGTATATTTATAGATTATTTACGTTTTTTGAAACGAGATGCGTTTTCTCGTCCATATCTCATCGAAGGGCGACAGCCCTGAGATGAGATGACGAGAAAATGCATCGAGTTTCATAAAACGTAAATAATCTGTTTATCGCTGTTTTGTAACATTGTGACGTCACAGTGTTTATTTAACGACGTCTTGACAGCGAGCTGAGATGGGCCTATCTCACGCTAGTAGAGTGAGATGGAATAATATCGCACACAAAGATCAAATGAAAATACTGCAAAATAGCGATAAATAATATATCTTCTGAGGAAGTTCTCCCAGCAGACAAATCAACTGACAATAGTATATATATCTTCTGAGGAAGTTCTCCCAGCAGACAAATCAACTGACAATAGTATATATAATATATCTTCTGAGGAAGTTCTCCCAGCAGACAAATCAACTGACAATAGTATATATAAGATATCTTCTGAGGAAGTTCTCCCAGCAGACAAATCAACTGACAATAGTATATATAATATATCTTCTGAGGAAGTTCTCCCAGCAGACAAATCAACTGACAATAGTATATATAATATATCTTCTGAGGAAGTTCTCCCAGCAGACAAATCAACTGACAATAGTATATATAATATATCTTCTGAGGAAGTTCTCCCAGCAGACAAATCAACTGACAATAGTATATATAATATATCTTCTGAAGAAGTTCTCCCAGCAGACAAATCAACTGACAATAATATATATAATATATTACATATGGTTTATGATTCTTACATTTTCATTGGATTATTTAGTCACGTGGTCCCCCAAAATATTCTGTGTATATATTCTATTTCTAAAGCATATTTAAGGCTTGTTACTATTTTTAAAGCATATTTAAGGCATGTTACTATTTATAAAGCATATTTAAGGCTTGTTTCTAAAAATAGATCCGGATATGTTACTATTTATAAAGCATATTTAAGGCTTGTTTCTAAAAATAGATCCGGATATACTCTTCCGACTCATTATTCTAAATTTAAATAAATAGAGAAAAATTCATATGTAATATAACAATTAAGGACTTTTTACTCTGTCAATACGTAGTTATATGGACCTGTAGAAAAATATTGACCTCGGACTTCATCCTCGGTCAATATTTTCCTCCACGGTCCATATAACTACGTATTGAACTCGTAAAAAGTCCATATTTGATAAATATCTTCTGAGGAAGTTCTCCCAGCAGACAAATCAACTGACAAAAGTATACAAAAAGAGCTAGACACATTTTGTCACTACATATCTGTACCAGTAAATGTAGAAATTCTTGGACAATATTTTCTAAACATGCACCAAATCTTAAAATTGTCTTTTATGATTTATAATTTACAAATCAATAATACTTAATACGAAAAAAATTTTGAAATCTGGGCTAAAAATTTCCTACAGATCAAAAATAAAATTACACTTTGCACAACAAATACTATGTAATAACATGAGCATTCATAAATGTGAGTTTAATTAAACAATTTGTTTAGACTGCTTTATTTATCTTTAACAAATTTTTAATTGATATCAAATCTTGTTTTCATTTTGAAAGAAAGGGGAAGTACCTATTGAGGAACCTTCAACAAGTTTAATATTACACAAGATATCCTTACCATCTCCAACCTTCTTCTCCAGCCAGTATGTATTGAAGTTTTTGCATTCATTTTCAATGTATAATCCATATTGTGAGACATCTGTGATTGGTCCTCCAACAACCCTGTATTCACGTTTCAGTACAGAAGCCTTTGGCATGTAGTAACCACTCTGAAAAATTAACCACAATTAATCATCCTATAAACAGTCACAGAGGATAATAACTACACAGAGCTTTTAGTTTAACACACTAACCAAAAAAAAATCATTAATGAAATGTCAGACATGAACATTTGTTTTCCGAGTTGAAAACATAAACAAATACATAATTCCCTATCATTATATTACAATGATATTTACATTATTTACTAGTTTGAAATGTGCAGATGGTAAAATGACAGTGGGGTATACAATAACTACATTAATGGCAAGTTCCTGGTAAAACAAGGATAAACCACAGCCTCCACAAATTATTTCATTTTTAATATGACAATTATCATGATTATGGTACATGTAGGATATTTATTGTACCTATAGCAAACACATTCTCCACCATAAACAATTTAACACAATATACTAGTATAACAACAGATAATTATAAATCGACACTATTTAATATAACATAAATACATCATATCAGATTTCTGGTGGAGATTGCATGCTTGTTGCTCAAACATAAATAATTTTTTTTAATATGGTTGTTGTCATAAAAAGCATTTTAAGTACATCATTATGAATTTTGCTTTATTACTTACTTGGAATTTCCTAAGAAGATCTAACCAGTTACGTGGGGGTGTGACCTTGTCTCTGTCTAATCTCATCACATAGCATGCTTTTTCATCGAAGTCAACAATACCAGAGTAATTCTGAAAATCAAAGACGGTATCAAGTATTTTTATACAAAGATTGCAAAAAACACAGTAAATGACATCATATATAAAACTTGCAAAAAGAAAATAAAATAATAAAGTATCTCCTTTAATCTTGTAAATATCACATAAATAACACATTATGCACATGTAGCTTACAAAATACACAGAAAATAATACATAAACAAAACAAATCAATATATTTTTTAAGCTTTCATCCTCTGTAAATAATACCATTTATTTTTAATGTGTACAATATTTGTTTGTAAAAAAAAACAAGTATTCTAGGATTTAATTGATGTTTTTTGATTGCATTTACAGGATATCTTTTCATTTTTAGGTCTGAATAACATGACCAAATTCAAATGTTAAATAACAAGGAACATGTTGAACTTTGATTGTGAATCAAATTAAATTTTAAATATATATATATATACTAGTACACATACATGTATTAAATTCTTAATTGTCATCTGAACAGTTTGAGGCACATACAAATACAAATACATGTACTGTTTTAAACAGAAAAATGTTATATAAAGTTAAGTGTATCCTATCCTTAGCTCCAATTACACTAATATCTTTATAAAGGACTTGTATTGGTGCTGATGGATTCAGTAAACTATTACTATGACAACTTATTTAAATAATTTAAAAATTAACATCTCTATTCCTGTATCAGTTAACAATAGAAAACATGCAACAGATTGACTATCATGACTATAGAGTTTGCAATCTGTAAAATTATTTGACATTATTTTGACCTATACTGTTGGTTATGTAAAAATAGTTGATACCTTAAGCTTCATCATAAAAGATTGGATATTGATTTTTTTTTTGGGGGGGGGGGGGAGGGGGAGGGAATGGGGGTTGGATGTACATGTATGGGTGCTTTTCTGCTCTATATACATCAATATTGGTTGCTGCTGGAGAATAAAACTTATCTCCTTTTCTATAATATTAATAATGTGTACTTGACTGCAGTCTTGACAAGGATTGCCAGTTTTCCAACAGCATGGCTGGGGTTTTCTCAGGGTACTTGGGCTTCCTCCAGACACCATGATATAGTTGAAAATTTGCTGAAAGTGGCATTAAAAGCCATTCAAACAAATAAACAACACAAACTTTAGATTTGGTAAACTAAAAATTCTCTTAATGCATTTACAGTTTTTACAAAAATACAATAAATAATTTTAATCAGATTTCAGAACCTTTTAACTTTTGACGATAAGTAAATCAGCTGAACACTAATTTTAGAAATTTAGAAATAGATGCTGTTAAATGCCAACATTTGACCAAAACAGTGGTATTGAAAGTGATTGTAAAATTTCATCTGTAGGTTGATTTTAACAATACATAAAGAAATTGTAGACTAGGAATAATTAAAAAAAAGAGCTTTTTAGCAGTGACTTCTCACTAGCTTAATGAGCCAAAGTACTAGCTCATGTCTTGAGGAAACAAACTGGTTATTTTTCATTAGCTGATCAGGCATTTAACATCATTAAGTGTCAATTAAAAGCACTAGCCCCTGGTGTTAGCTAGGCTAGAACTATTTTCAAATTTTCAACCCTGGCATCACAAAGCAATTACCTCCCAGAGGCCTACTTTCTTCTTAGTTGATTTTTAATAAACAGACAAAACATGCATATAAAAACCTGGCACTGTACTACAAACTGATTGACTCAATATTCACATTTTAGGTATTTATGTATACATGTACTACATACATGCATCTGTCTGAATCATCTTAACATTGCACTTGAGATTGTCTAGAAATACAAGTTGTCATCCTGTTTATTTATTTTTATAAAAACATTCTTCCTGTTTTATACTTCATTTGTAAATGTGGGGTTTGTCAAAGTGTATGACATTTTGAAAGTTTTCTACACTTAAAAATAACTTCATTCAGTATGTAACGCAATATATTTAGATACATGTATGCACAACACTTTGTCAATTTTCAATCTAGATATCTAGAAGAATTGATCATTACTGTACAACAAAGTATTTTCCGACAAGAACATTAGCTGAAGAGCTGAATTAATTAGAATAAAGACAAAGAAATTATAACTAAATATTGAAATTTCCAACAAAAAAAGCTCGACTTAACAAGTAGACATGACAAAAACATGACCAATACATGTATATATAATATGTCTGCATGCCTTATCTGCACTTGGCATCATTGATATCCTGTAGACGTTTAGAGTTCTAAATCATTAGATTTATAAGTATAGATGATAATTAAGATTTCATGTACCATTATTTTAAACATTTTTGATAAAACACAAACAGGAAACAAAAACTTGGTTAACTACAGTAATATCTCCATCTTTATTGTTTTAAGTCAGAGGCCAACAGAACAAGTTTAGTTTAAATATATTTCATTTGCTCAAACATGCAAATTGGATAAGACACAAGTTAATCAACTTCTCCAGCATGTCCAGTATACAGAGTGTTACAAAAATATATTGATAGAGCAGTTTACATTGTAATAGCAGTTTACATTGTAATACAATACAAATTATATTATGTTTGTTGGAGACATAACAAAACTTTTGATGACACATCCTAGTATTAAAGGGGAAAAAAAAAAGGAATTAAATAGAGAAAAATTGATGTGATAGATGAGATGGATGTGATGATGAGTGTGATTTCAAATCCTTGTGAGTAATGATTCAAACTATGGGGAACCTTTCTGACCCTTTGATATACTCAAATATAGGCTTAAAGACTTGTTCATTCTGCTCATTAGACAATAGCTACAATAATGTAGCTCCTTTTTTTTTGTATTTTTTTTATGGACGGAGCTACAAAGAGGTCCCATTACTCGTAATGGAGCAGCCCGGGAGTGATTCACACCCGGGGGTTTTATGCATTTTATAAGCAATTTAACTGTTTCCCTGGTTTGCTACATACTTTTTTTATGTATTTGCAGTTTAACTGATATTTCCACAACACCGTATTCGTTAGTTTTATCACTTTATTCGTAATCATGGCATTGTTGACAACATATGAATTCCGGAAGTGCATAATTTCGATAATATTGGAATCGATTTGGTAAAAAATGAAATTCCGGATGATTTTAGCTGCATTCATTTGCATTATAATTATGTCCCCTTATTACAAATTTTACCGATACGATTCCGAAATTCTACACTCCACAATTTTAATTATGTCAACAATGACACGATTACGAAAAAGTGTTAAAATTATTTCATTAGACATTGTAGACATATCAGATGAACGGCGGAGGAAAGAAAACATATTTATTTAATAAAGACAAAGGTTAAATAGCGGAAAATATGTGTAAATCCCAAAAGTGTTTTTGCTCCATTACGAGTAATGGGACCTCTTTGTAGCTCCGTCCATAATTAAAAAAAAGGAGCTACATTATTGTAGCTAATTAGACAATTCCACATGCACAAGTTAAAAATCTTTATTAACAAATAAGCATGATTTAGTATAGTTAGTATAAACATATTTTAATTTGTGATACTGAACATAGTAAATACATCGTATAGTGTTAGGATCCGGAAACAAGTCACAGACTTTAATTAATCTGTTTCCTATATTTTAGTATTGTTAAACAGGGATCTGTCTGTTAACTTCCTAGTTCGGTGGTCTACTTTTGTCTTCAAACTTCAACTGAAGTCTTTCCTCTCTTCAGTCTCGTGTTATAATTTCCTGATAAAGTCCGAACCATTCCCTAAAACTAAATCTTAACTCCCAATTTCTTGGCCTCTTTTTATGTGGTCTAGTTTACATTAGTTCTGGTCTAATATTAATTCTAATGTTACCAAGACTGCTGGTAGAGCAGTTAAAAAAGTTTATGTCAAACCCTGTCTTAGTCTAGCATACCTCTGTGAAGTCATGGACCATCAAGGTATTCAATTGTAATATACACTCTTGGAGTAATGGAGGCCCATTGCTTGTTATTTTAACATATTGTAAAGTCATGGGGGACCAAAGTTTGTAAATGTTTGAAGTATACTCTGACATACCTTAGTGAAGTCATGTAGGACCAGGGTTTCTCTGAAGATGCCAAACTTTGGCATGTGGATTTTTTCATAGGTCTTCTCATCAACCTCAACATCCTGTTCAATTTTCACAGGCTCCCAGTTTATGCGGTGGTCTAAGAAGTCAGATTGAAATGGGTGTCTGTTTCTGGGTTTATCTGTGTTTGGCACATAGGGTTCCATCATTCCTGAATCTTTCTGTGATGATTTCTCTGGTTCAGCATGTGGCTGATCTACACTAAATTGGATTTTTCCTGTATGAATCTGAAAAATTATTTGTTTAAGAATTTGTTTACAGAGTATAACATTGTTGTATTGGATGTTGAAAAAAGATCACAGAAAACAGGGCAAGATTAATATATTAAATTTCATTTTTAAAAATTGGCTGACGAAAACTGCATCAACTTATACTACATTTTACCATGGAGCCTAACAGTTATGGGTAATAATTGAGAGAATTCATAATGAAAATTTTTTAAGTGCCAGATAATGTATGAAAAAAAATAGAAAAAAAAATCTTTTAAAACTTGATTGCAGTTGTATACATTAACAGCTATTCATAAGTGGTACATGTATGTTAAATATGTTTGTCAAAGTTTACTTCAATTGAATACATAAAATAATTAATAAACAGACAAACATATAATACAACAAAAATCAGAACAATAAGGAATGATATAGAAAACATAAATATGACATATACCTTCCGTGACAAGTGTTTGTAGAGATAGATTCCAGATACAATTCCAGCTGCTAAAACCATCATGGCTAGCAAAATCAAGAAGAAGTTGAAACAACATCTTTTTTTCTGCTGTACATGTTGTAAGTGTGTCACTGTTACACGCACCTCAGTGTCAGGCTCTCCAGCTTCCTACATATAAAACCAGCAATTAAATGAAGGCAAGATATCTTACCCACAAATTATTTGGTTATATTTATATTATATTTACTAGTGTTTATGAATTTATAAAGAAATCTAAATGTCATTTCTTGCTGTCTAAAAGAGTAACCATAACACACAAAGTTTTCTTAAAACCCTGTAATACTTACCAGACTAACCAGCAAAAAAAACCTTTGTTTGCAAATTTTAATATGTAATGCTCAAGTGATCATGACAACATTTATGACAGATTCTTTTCTATTTATATTACTATGTCAAATTTCCAATCAACAGCAAAAACTCAAAATTGCATGAGAAATAACTTGGCTTTATTTTCCATGATTTGATTTTAATGTGCAGACAGTTTCTTGTAGACCTTATAAAACATGTGTATAATCCTAACTATAAGAAGTCAATATTAATTGGTGGCTGAGGAATGTTAAGGTCCACCAGAGAAAAAGAAAAAACCAACAAGGATTCTGTTGTATTAGAATCCTTGTTGGTTTTTTTTCTTTTTCTATGGTGGACCTATTTTTCACTTCTTCTGTGGGGTTCTCAAGCATCTAATGCCTAAGGCGCAGTCTTTACTTTTTTGGATAGTAATACACATTACTTGAAATAAAATGTATATTTTCAATCGCTCTGTGGGTTCTGAAGCCTCAAACGCCGGATAGTAATACATATGAATATATATTTTGCTATTCATACTAAACTGTGCAAATGGTGGTGGTAAATTTGGCTTGCATAGCAACGTCAAAAAGGTTATAGAACATGCATGGAAACTGTTGTAACTACCGAGGTCAGCCAATGTAGAATACCTGAAGAATCACTGGCAGCCAAGTGCATAAAGCAAATCACCCATTAGAAAGATCATATACTATAAACAGTTATTAAATTTTGCAATAGCCATTATTTTGTAAAGAATAATAAACTATTGACCCATTTCCAGTTTAACATGATTTATCTCCACTTTTACTTCCTGTTAAAAACACTACGGCTGTCATTACTAAAAGACTATGATATTGAAATAAAGATTTTGGATTGTTTTTATATTTTTTGTCAATGCCAATTAAATTTTTCATCTAATTAACCTTATTAGTAGATGTTACTATAGCCATAGAAACAGGTGAGTTTGAATATAACACGGATATCACTGGTAAGCTTGTTTATTCAAGCTATAAAACAGCTGGGGTTCTACCTCCAATTAGCATCAGGTAAATAGGGTTATGAACATTGGTTAATTAATTAACGATCGCGTTTACACAGCAGGCAGTTTAAATAACCTTCCTCTCTCAGATATTGACAAGACAATTGTCCATTTCAAAAGGTTTCAACAGGACAAACTGCGGCAGTTTTTAGTACCGGAAGTGGACACTGGGTGGCGTTTTTTAAATTGGAAAGTCGTCAATTTATTGACAGTACCCAAATATGACAAAGCAAAAGGCTGGAACATCATACAAATTACATCAATAAAAAAGGGTTACGCTATTTATTTTATTTATTTTTGCTGTCACCTCTAAATCAGTACATATAGGATCTTACATTGATAAGAGTGGATTATTGGATTTCTCCAATCGAGATAGTTAAATTTCCATAATTTAACTATCGAGATTGGAGAAATCAGATAATCCAAGAGTACTTATGTAAGATTTTGTTTCTCCAATTTTAAAAAGTAGTAAATTTGCGAAATGAAGTACAAATTCTCCCAAACTCAATTTACCTTCATGACTTGAATACGCGGTAAATGGAAAGTGTTTTGTTTATGACGTCTTGAGTTCTTATTATGACGTTATTATTTTAACCAATCAACTGCTGAGAACAACAAATTCACTATTTTCCACAACGGTCAAGCGGTTGAAATATTACGTCAAAATTAGAGAATATATATTTAACATGCAAAAATGCAATAGAAAACTTTTTTATTTCCTTGTTAAAATAAATAATGACCATTTTGAGTTATTTTTTGTATATTGGTGTTGTAAATTCTTTACAATTCACAAAAGTGAACTTGATGTTTCAATGTGTTTTTTTCTGACTGTTATCTGAAAGCATAAATGCATTGTTGACATTTAAAAATTTGTAAATATTAAATTTGTAATGGCTGACATTTTGTGTTATTCAATTTGTTGTAAACATGACAAAAATATCGAACAGTAACTAATTATCAAAACGTCTTACCAAGTTATCTGCTAAAAGTTTCTTTTCCAGAATAGATTTTTCTGGTTTTAACGAAGAAGCTTTGATGATAGTCATTTTGATATTTTTCCACAAAATATTGCCTAATATAATATTTCTTATGTCGCCGTTGGGTTTTCCTGATGACCTGCTTTGCTTCCGCATATGCGTAGAATGTGAAAAACAAACAAGTTATGTCCCTTGAAAATTTATATAACTATCTAAAAACTGCACGTAAATGCATAGTTAGTCGTTGGTAAGAATAACCGTAAGATTATCATAGAGTACAAAAACAGTTATGTTCAATTTTATTTAAGGGGAGATACCACTGTCAGTTAGTTCTGGCTAATGTATGCATTTATGGAAAAGAATGACAAATATCAGTTTGTAGTTTCACGTGTAGTTTACCCGCCAAATTTATTGGTGATTGTAAAATGACAAGTATTAGCTTTCTTAAAAAGCTAGCCGTCTCTAAGCTTTATTTTTCGTGGACAAAAATACGTACTGTTTTTTAATGTTATTATGTATTGTTATTATTAACATCACTTTATTATAACTCGTTACCAGTCATTTCGTACCATAACCAAATCGTACCATCCAAATCGTACCATAAATAAAACCGGTCATACTAAACGCAGAGAAGTGCAGAGAAGTAATAAAAAAATGATTTATTCGATTAAATAAAGGTTTATTATATATATATATGTTATATAGTGTAGAAATGAACATAAATAAGACCATTTTTTTTTACATAATATATCATTTAGTGGCCAATTTCGAGCAGTTTGACGATGTCTACATAGGATGTAATACATAGAATAATGGCCTACAATGGAGAGAAGTACAAGAGAAACATAGATAATGGTTTATTTTCATAAATAAATATATATATATTAAGTTAGTGTATACAAAATTTAATATTTTTAACCTTTAATGAACTTTGAATTTATAATATTTCATATAATAATGATAATAATTGTTCCCAATGTTCGATGTAAATTCAATATGGCGACTAAAAAACTGAGCTGTAAAATCCGGGTGGTGTTGGGGTGGATCGGTTTCAAGTACGGTGCGTAATTAAAGGTGTCATAAATGTATTCCGTTATACATAGAAAAAACCCTTATAATGAAAGACAATAAAAGAACAATTAGAACAAGTTTTATTTTACAAAATGTATCAAAAATTGAATTAATTAAACGATTTACAAAATAATGCAAGTTTTATCTGTTTGGCATAAACTTGCTCGTAATGTTCTGTCAGGTGGACACCATCAACAAAAGAATTTCGTGGTGGATTTACCAGTCCTCTTAGTTTCCAAAAAGTTATGTTTGATGAGGTTTCGTATTCTTCTTTCAGCATCTTGTTAATCTCGGTGCGTTTTATCTCGTAGTCCTTAAATTCTATGAATCTGGGTTTGTATCGAGGAAACAAACTTCCAATGACGACTTCATGGACTCCGTGATCAGTTACAAGAGCTGTTACAAAATTTCGTATTCTGTGGAAAACTTGTTCTGCACTGGTGGATTTAGTAATGTCGTTGCCGCCAATCTGAATAAAAACTCTAGTTGGTCTGTACAACAATAGTTGAAGGAGTTCGTCGCTGTCTGCCAAATCTCTTACAGTGGCACCCCCTAATCCAGCAACATGTAGGTCTATTTGGTCAAAGTTTAAAAGGTAATGATCCTGAAGTCGTCTTATAAAGCTATGGCCAATAATAGCAAGAGTCATTGTTTCGTGTACAGAAATTGACAAATATGAAAGAAACTGATTTACAATTGACTATTTAAATACATGTTAAGCTTTGAACAGTAGTGAACTCAATACAGGGAAGATTTCTTTTATCTTGTAATGATTAAACAATTTTTGTTTAATCAGGGAAAGTGGTGTTAATTGGATTGTGATGTCTTACTTAAATAATCAAGCGCGTGTCAACAACAATCTATTTAACATCAATTACTAGACTCTAATTAGTGTAATATCACTGTAATATCAAGGTGGATCAATCGACCGTTGCATTTATTGAAAACATCGTGTCAAGATATTTGAGCAGAACTCGGCATAATTTAATTTTCCCAAAATTACAGTTTAGCTTGGGCAGTTCAATTTTAAAAACAAAAACAATTAAATTTTAAGTCAAATATGTTATAATTTGTAATTTTAGTTCATTATTTTCAAACCAATTAATTTACATAATGTTTTAAAGAATAAAGATGTAAATTAATGTTTTAATTTATTGTGTTTAGCCTGCAAGACAGGAGAATCACAGACAATACTGAATGTTTAACTACTTAAACTGAATACTCACATATCAGTCATAAATTTTGGGGTCACTTAAAAATATATATAATAAATTACGAAAACACAAAAATTTTCAAATAAAATGGGGGGTCACAATAATTTAGTTTAAAGAATTAATGGGCCCACCTCCACATAGTTCATAGCCTTGACGTGGCATGGGGGCTCTTCCATTATACATTGTATATTTTATTCATTGTACATGTATATAATGGTTGTCCAATATGAACTGTCAATCCGGAATTTAACCTGTAATCGTGGTGTAATTATATGCACATTTGTTTACACAATGTACGAGAATGTACACTTGGTTTACTTACTATGAAATCACTCTTTATTATGGTCTTAATAACAATTCTTTCACAGAAAAGTGTTCTTTGTGATAAAATTGTTCCAAATCATACTTATTACATAATAAATATCATGTGTGATACATTATACAGTTACTTCTCTCTACTGCCAGCCATTACAACCTATGTAAACATCGTCGAACTGCTCGAAATTGTCCATTCACAGACGAATTATATAGAAATAAGGTTGTATTTTTCTCAATTTTGATAAATTTATACAAAATATAACAAATATATATATAATAAACCTTTATTTAATCGAATAAATCATTTTTTTTATTACTTCTCTGCACTTCTCTGCAGTTCTCTGCGTTTAGTAGGACCCAATAAAACCATTTCGTACCATAACCATTTCGTACCACAGCCATTTCGTACCATATGGGGAATTGTATTAAGACAATTTCGTACCATATGGGACCGTGTAATATGATGATTTCGTATCATATGGGGAAGTGTATTGATGAAAACCTGTATGCACTTTCAGCATATAATATTGCTCTTTCGATCAAAGTGGTAAATAGAAATAAAAAGTATTTTTTCGCATTCTACGACATTGTTTACATATGGTACGATATTATTTTCATATGGTACGAAATGGTAATAAGTTATGGTACGATATGGCATTTTGATGGTACGATTTGGTAATTTTGGGTACGAAATGGCAATGGTACGATTTGGTTATGGTACAAAATGACTGTAATTCATTATAACTATACAATGTTTAGATAGCCAAATCAGGCAACCGCAAAATATAGGTCAGAGTCAGCATATGAAGCATGCACTATGCTAAGCATCTCTAGATGCATCATTCTACGCGGTAAAATAGTTGATGTGAACCTTGTCAGTAAGCAGGAAAAAATTAAAATTGTTCTCCTTTTCTCACTTGTTTTTCCGTTTTTCTCCGTTTAAGTTTTATGATACACATTTTATGATAAACATACACAAATCAATGCGACTTTCCTTTTAAAACAGTTAAATTCCCATTATCTTGCATATTTTTTTTTATCGTAACCGATTCGTGATCGCTCGGCTTTTCTCGAGTGGCAACGAACGGCGGTCGGCCTATTATTAATGCTACCGAAATGTTACGCGGGGTTTTCATCACTAACTTAGCTCTGCTTATTTGTTGAGTATTTTAAGTTTGGTTTGGACTAGCAGGAATGATATATGGGCTTGAGATAATGAAATGTAGGCAATATGAAATAGAACAACTAGAAAAGATGCAGAGGAAAATCTTGAGGCCTTCCAAACAAAACCTCAAATACTGCAGTTTACCTATTCGTTGGTGCAATTCCAATACAGATGTATATAGATCTTAATAATATACTGTCACTCCTTAAGAATATAATCAGATGCCCATCATCAGCAGAGTATAGTATCTTAATTAGACAACATTGCTTCAACAGAAATAGTAACGAACTTTTTACAGAAAGGGCTGAACTAGTTTTAGAGAAATATGGCATGGAGACAATACATGAACTAATGAAAAACCCTAGATCAAAAAAGGCATGGAAAAAAGAAGTAAGGAAGGCAAAAAAATTATACTGGTCTCAACAATGTGAGGAAGATATAGCTAAGAAGTCAAGCCTTTTACCTCCAATTACAGAAAAACCCGATGTCACAACCACATAATATTTGGGAAGGCGCAGAAAATGTACATAGAAAAATAAGAGCGGCAGAAGTCAAGATCTGTCGCGAACTGTATTCACAGTGATTTAGCTAGCGCTCGCCACTTTCGCAATTGGTGAATCCTTTTTAAAAATGACGAAAATATTTTGAACGTAATTCGCCACTTCCATTTTCAAACTTCGAAATTTTCATCGTCAAAATCGGCACAGGTAAATCCAAATATCTGACCTAAGGTACATGTTTATGACCCAAGGCAATCAAAGTAATTATGTAAGAGATAGGCCACCTGATATTATTTGATAATTAATCACTTAATTACTGTGTACACACCGTCCCACGCGATCGAGCATAACCAGTTGGATGCAGGGATCGACATTAACGGTAGTCCGATTGTCCGGGACAAGTAAAAATACAATTCGGACAAGTAAAAGGCTTGTTTCAGTTGCCCGATCGGACAAGTGAAAATAAAATCAAATTTATCTAGAACAATCATAAATTTTTAAAAAGTCCTTTAAGCGGCGATTCTCGCATTAATTGTGTTAAAAATAAAACCCTGCATTGCGACCAAAATTCCCCTTTTCTCAATATAAACACGCGTCACTTAACAATAACCAATGAAATCCCATTTCTTACTTATTATAAATAATCATCCAATGAAATCGTTGATGCTAATTTTATATCGGCCTTTCTGGAAAAATGTTCTAAAAGAACTACGATACAACTGTCGGATGTTTTAGACTAAAACAATTTATTTCAATAAAATAATGAAATGAATGAATTAATTGTCGTTTTATTGATACAAATAAATGGAAAGAAGTTCGATTTCTGTCATAAAATTTTCATAACTTGTTAAATTTGGCCAACAATTTATAATTTTAAATACGTACGTCGTGTCATCTTAATTGACATTTCGTGCCACTTGTCAGTGTCAGGTTCAGAAAAAAATTAATATAAAAGTCGAATTTCGATGCAGTTGAGTCAAAATTGAAATATGGCAAAACAGTTATACACCACTTCCAGTCACCAAAATGGGTTGTTTAATTCGGACAAGTACTTTGTACTTTCGGACAAGTAAAACCTGACTGTTACTTGTCCGAATGGACAAGTAGGTTTTACAGTTAATGTCGATCCCTGGGATGACAACTCGGCCGATCTTATTGTGGTCCCACGTCGCGTTGTTGACCATTAAAGGAGAAGCTGAAGTCGCTCTGTCATTTAAAAAAAATGTCTCCTTTTAATTTTATTGCCATTCTTGTCAGAATCGTCATTTTTTTGTCACAGCCTCTGTTTATCATGTTACGCGCCATTTGTTAACTCTGGTTCCGGCGTGATTTTACTTTGCACATAAAGCGTAGGATAAAATACTACTGGTAACCAGTCAGAGAAACAAAAAACATAATAATACCGATAGGTTTTCGGAGCGGATATGAATTCAGTGCCGGAGATTGCAAAATACGATGCCAATTAAAAACAACTATTGCAAAAATTTAAATATAAACAAAAATGAATATTTTGGCAAACACTGTTAAAGTTTTTTTTATTTAAATCTGTTTAAATATATGTTCTATGGCAATATTACATTGAATATATAATATATGTTATAAAATAGTGCCAGAAAATATTAAATATTGATTGATGTTTATCGCATTAATTAATGATCTTGCATACATTTAGACATATAAAAATATACACACATATTAGATCTTAAAATTAGTCGCACGCAAAAGTGACTAATGCTTAAAAAATCCTAGCTAAAACCCTGTATTCACGATATTACATGAACAATTGTAATTATTTTTACTTGTGATTATTTTTTAATTATGCCATATTATTATTGTTATAAATATATAATTTGTTTAGAACATGGATGTTATGTTTCTAGTAGTTGAATTGTACTATTGTTTATCTGGAAGCTTCTGGAATTTACATGTTACTATTATTAGATAAGAAAGATTTAGATAATTATAGAAACTACTTGAAAAAGAATTTTCTACAATATTCTTTATAAAATAGTATATAAGACATGGTTGTAACATTTATAGGAGTTCAAGTTTAAGTTCAAGTAATATTTGTACGATTAGACAGTGACAATAGCAGTTATCCAATGTGGTATTTTTGAAAGTGAAAGTAGCTTTACATATTGTAAATAGAAGTTTGCAGTTAATAAAAGTTAGAAACCTGATGCCGTCTTAGTTTGGATTTCGCCACAAGATCAGCTTGTAACTCAAACATACCTGTTTAATACAACAAGAAAAAAGTATGGAGATAGTTATATCAAAACTATATGCTGCCTATGCGGAGATGAGCCAGATGAACTACAACATTTTATTCTCAAGTGTCCAAAGCTGGAAAACGTTCGGAGAAGGCATCTCCGACATATCAAAAGCTACCTAGATAACCTCAGAAACAATGTTTACCAAGAGTTTGTCACCCAAAACAACCTACTTCAACTCAACTCAAGCATCGTGTTTTAGCAGCTTTTTTAGTTTTAGAAACCGCTATACATGCCCTTTTTGATATCAGAAAGTAAAATTTTAGATTAACAATATTTAAACATTTTAGTGCATTTATGACTAGTGCCTGATATTTTACGTATAATGCTGCTTCTTGCCTCTTAGTGCTTTTAGTGCTTTTACGATAAAGTAGTAATTGTAGACTGAGTTTAATAACTCTACATTTAAATAACTGTATTATAACCCATACACTGTACATAAATGTTCACCTGACTCCGTCAACTATTCGTATTCTCACTGTGACTATATGCACCATACACATGCAATGATGTGCACCACATCCAGAGGATAGAGTGCGCCGACTAACGGCGGTAGTTACCTGAACAAGACAAGACAGTTGGCCAATCGGCAGCTGTCTCCCGATTTAGCCTATTATGATTGCTACCGCCCCGTAATTATGCCGGGTTTTCATCCCTAACTTAGCTCTGCTTATTTGTTTTCCAATCGGCAACTATCTCCCGATTTAGCAGCCAATCAAGACACAGCATTGTTTATCTGTTATCCTTGAGATACCACTGGTTTCCGCTGTTTAGCTTTTGATTATTTATCCCGTCTCGCATGCGAGACGGGAATTATAGGGCCATGCCTATATGTATGCAAGTGTTAAAATAAAGATTAAAATATAATTTTTGTAAATGTTTTAACACATATTTTGTGATCATGGCCGCAGAACTGTGAAAAAATGGAACAGTACATTTTTTTCAGCAGCCTAGGGCCCTAGATCAGAACTAAGTCTTACTAATTGACCCATTTCCAGTTTTACATGATTTATCTCCCTTTTTACTTCCAGTTTAAAAAACTACGGCTGTCATCACTAAAAGAGTATGTTATTGAAATACAGATTTTGCATTGTTTCGTATTGTTTGTGAATGCCAATTAAATTATCATCTAATTAACCTCATTAGTAGATGTTACTATAGCCATAGGCAACAGGTGAGTTTGAATATTGGAACACAGATGTCACTGGCAAGCTATAAAACAGCTGGGGTTCTACCTTAAATTAGAATCAGGTAAATGGGGTAATAAACATTGGATAATTAATTAATAATCATGTTTACACAGCAGGGAGTTTTAATAACATCCCCATTCAGATTTTGACAACTGTCATCAACATGAAGCATTAAAATTTTTCAAAGACAAGTGTCCATTTGAAAAGTTTTCAACAGGATGAACTGCGGCTACAGCCGCAGTTTTTAGTACTGAAAGTGGACACTTGGTGGCGTTTTTTAAATTGGAAAGTCGTCAATTAGATGATACTTTAATTGGCATCGACAAACAATACAAAAACAATGCAAAATCTTTATTTCAATATCAAAGTCTTTTAGTGATGATGGCCATAGTTTTTTTACTGGAAGTAAAAAGGGAGATAAATCATGTAAAACTGAAAATGGGTCAATTAAACCTCTCATTTCATGTTTATTTTCAATATTTTTTATCGGATATTGATATTTATGTCCTTAGTGAAATTCGAATTTAATAATAAAAAATGTAAAAGTAAGATGAAAATGATAAATATAAACATGAAAAGGGAGGTTTTATGTTATAGAACTAAGAACTATCCAATATGCTTTTTAAGACCTTAATGGGAGCTTCCAAAAATCCTCCACGGGCCAATGCTTTTCAAGACTGATTGAGGCATGGTATAGAATCCCCAGTTGTCCGACACTTTTAAGACTTCGTGCGGCATCAATGGCTGAGGATTCACAGACTACTACTAATAGGCTTGATGAGTTTGATGTCTGCATTCTTTTATTCTTATGTTGAAATAAAACATTTGGCTAAAAATATTTTGTTTCTAGTAAACATTTAACAATAATTTTGAGCTCATCTGACCTTTGTCATCCTCTGCGGTCCAAGGTTTTTTTTTTGTGTGGGACGGCAAAGAGCTCTTCATAAGCTAATCAGAGAATTAATGGCTTTCCAATTTAAAAAACACCACCTAATGTCAACTTCCGGTACTAAAAACTTTGGCTGTAGCTGCAGTTTGTCCTTTTAAAAACTTTAAAATGAACTATGGTCTTTGCCAAATTTTCAAGTTTCATTGTAAACATGATCATTAATCAATTAACCAATGTTTATTTCCCCATTTACCTGATGCTAATTTGAGGTAGAACCCCTGCTGTTTAACAGCTTTTTAAACAAGCTTACCATTGACATCTAATATTCAAACTCACCTTTTGCCTATGGCTAATTTAACATCCTGCCATGAGATTAATTAGATGAAAATTTAATTGCCGTAGACCAAGTTTAGAGAATAGTAAACTTACACCATTGGAAAGAAACCAACATTCAACATTGTAAATAAATTCTTGGACAACTTCACAATTCCAGAACCAATGCTCAATAGACTCAAACTTCTGTTTTACAAAAAGTACATGTACATCTTGAGTTATTCAAAACTAATAGCTAATATGCTGTGGTTTACTCTGGTTTATTTGGTACTGTTGCCATTGAAGTTTGGTATTTCTTAGTAACAATAAATGGTTGTTTGTAAATATCGTTCCAATGTAGATTTTGGATTTCTAGTATTTTAGTACATTTGTATTTACCACTTGGTTCATTTGCATTTATATTTAGTATATCATACATGTATCTAGAACCTCTCTCATGTTTCACAATATTTTTAGCAAAGGATAGAATGAATGGACATTTTAGCTTGAAATTAACATTTTTGAAGGATTTAGCCCCTTGCTTTACAGCTGATATAATGCTATTTTATTTCATAAGGTCTGTTTTTTAGCTCACCTGACCCAAAGGGTCAGGTGAGCTATTGTTATCACTTTGCGTCCGTCGGCGGCGTCGTCGTCGTCGTAGTCGGCGGTGTCTGTAAACTTTTTACATTTTAATCTTCTTCTCTGAAACCACATGGCCAATTGAAACCAAACTTGGCCATAATGTTCATTGGATGGACCTTTACAAAGTTTGTGTTTTTTATTTTGATTGGTAAACCAATATGGCCGCCACCTCAAGACTTAGTTTAACATAGGACCCTATGGGAAAAAAGTTAAAAAGGGCTTCTTCTCTGAAACCGTTTAACCAATCAAAACAAAACTTACTAGCAATATTGTTTAGATGGTCCTCTATAAAGTTTGTGTTTTAGATGGGAATTGGAAATTCAAAATGGCCGCCACTGCAGGACTTAGTTTAACATAGAACCCTATGGGAAAAAGTTTTAAAAGGCTTCTTCTCTGAAACCGGTTAATCAATGGAAACAAAAACTTACTAGCAATATTGTTTGGATGGTCCTCTATAAAGTTAGTGTTTTTTATGGCAATTGGAAATTCAAAATGGCTGCCACCGCAGGACTTAATTTAACATAGGACCCTATGGGAAAAAGTTTGAAAGGCTTCTTTTCTGAAACCAGTCAACCAATGGAAACAAAACTTACTAGCAATATTGTTTGGATGGTCCTCTATAAAGTTAATGTTTTTTATCCCAATCTGATATTCAAAATGGCCGCCACCGCAGGAGTTAGTTTAACATTGGACCCTATGGGAAAAATGTTAAAAAGGGCTTCTTCCCTGAAACCGGTTAACCAATCAAAACAAAACTTACTAGCAATATTGTTTGGATGGTCCTCTATAAAGTTTGTGTTTTTTATGGCAATTGGAAATTCAAAATGGCTGCCACCGCAGGACTTAATTTAACATAGGACCCTATGGGAAAAAGTTTGAAAGGCTTCTTTTCTGAAACTGGTCAACCAATGGAAACAAAACTTACTAGCAATATTGTTTGGATGGTCCTCTATAAAGTTAATGTTTTTTATCCCAATCTGATATTCGAAATGGCCGCCACCGCAGGACTTAGTTTAACATTGGACCCTATGGGAAAAAGGTTAAAAAGGGCTTCTTCTCTGAAACCGGTTAACCAATCAAAACAAAACTTACTAGCAATATTGTTTGGGTGGTCCTTTATAAATTTTATGATTTTTATGCCAACTGGAAATTCAAAATGGCTGCCACTGCAGGACTTTGTTTAACATACCACCCTATGGGAAAAAGTTTTTAATGGCTTCTTCTCCGAAACCGGTTAATCAATGGAAACAAAAACTTACTAGCAATATTGTTTGGATGGTCCTCTATAAAGTTTATGTTTTTTTATGGCAATTGGAAATTCAAAATGGCCACCTCCCCCGCAGGACTTAGTTTAACATAGGACCCTATGGGCAAATAAAAAAAATCTCTATACAACTGGTTAACCAATGAAACAAAGCTTTCTAGTAATATTGTTTGGATGGTCCTATTTAAAGTTTATTGAAAATTACAGGACTTACTTTAACATCAGGGAAATGCCATCTTCATTGCCTATAAAATCAGGTGAGCGATACAGGCTCTTAAAAGCCTCTGGTTTTATTCCAAATATTTTATATAATTGTTCTAGAGAAAGTTATGATCCATCTTCCTTGCCAGGTCAATTTATAAACAAAATGCCTTTACAATTCTTTGTACAAGACTGTTTATCCACCACTTTTTATAGAAAACTTCATTTATGAAATACTATTTGCAAGAAAAGTATCCCATTCCAAATTTGAATCCTTATCTACCACCAGCTTCCTGTAGTTGTGAACATCTATCAAAAATTTATTTTTTATGTCAGGCAATATGTCATTAATATACAAGTATCCATTTCCATTTAGTTAAAAAAGTTTTCTTTTTGAAGGTATGGCATAAATATGTTTATCCATTTTAGAAGATTCTCCTTATCTATGTTGCTTTTTAAAGCCCTAAAATGCTGGTAAATTTATGGTGTGACTTTTACCCAAACTTGCCCAAACTATACCCAAACACACATTAAACTAATATTTTTTGCATTTCTATTATGTTTAAACATTTTATATACTATATTTTTGATGGAAAATATTATAAAAGCAATCTAATTAAAATTATATCTTCACTTGGCTCCCCCCTTTTTAGCTCACCTGACCCAAAGGGTCATGTGAGCTATTGTTATCACTTTGCATCCGTCGGCGTCGGCGTCGTCGGCGTCTGTAAACTTTTTACATTTTAAACTTCTTCTCTGAAACCACTTGGCCAATTGAAACCAAACTTGGTCATAATGTTCATTGGATGGACCTTTACAAAGTTTGTGTTTTTTATTTTGATTGGTAAACCAATATGGCCGCCACCTCAAGACTTAGTTTAACATAGGACCCTATGGGAAAAAAGTTAAAAAGGGCTTCTTCTCTGAAAACGTTTAACCAATCAAAACAAAACTTACTAGCAATATTGTTTGGATGGTTCTCTATAAAGTTTGTGTTTTTGATGGGAATTGGAAATTCAAAATGGCCGCCACCGCAGGACTTAGTTTAACATAGAACCCTATGGGAAAAAGTTTTAAAAGGCTTCTTCTCTGAAACCGGTTAATCAATGGAAACAAAAACTTACTAGCAATATTGTTTGGATGGTCCTCTATAAAGTTTGTGTTTTTTATGGCAATTGGAAATCAAAATGGCTGCCACTGCATTACTTAATTTAACATAGGACCCTATGGGAAAAAGTTTGAAAGGCTTCTTTTCTGAAACCAGTCAACCAATGGAAACAAAACTTACTAGCAATATTGTTTGGATGGTCCTCTAAAAAGTTAAT
Organism: Limnoperna fortunei; assembly: GCA_944474755.1. Classification (NCBI taxonomy): domain Eukaryota; kingdom Metazoa; phylum Mollusca; class Bivalvia; order Mytilida; family Modiolidae; genus Limnoperna; species Limnoperna fortunei. The sequence goes on along the minus strand of OX104113.1, from coordinate 82,267,777 downwards.
GTTTTTTATCCCAATCGGAAATTCAAAATGGCCGCCACCGCAGGACTTGGTTTAACATTCGACCCTATGAGAAAAAAGTTTAAAAGGGCTTCTTCTCTGAAACCGTTTAACCAATCAAAACAAAACTTTCTAGCAATATTGTTTGGATGGTCCTCTATAAAGTTTATGTTTTTTATGGCAATTGGAAATTCAAAATGGCCGCTACCGCAGGACTTAGTTTAACATAGGACCCTATGGGAAAAAGTTTTTCAAGGCTGCTTCTCTGAAACCGGTTAATCAATGGAAACAAAAACTTACTAGCAATATTGTTTGGATGGTCTTCTATAAAGTTTATGTTTTTTATGGCAATTGGAAATTCAAAATGGCCGCTACCGCAGGACTTAGTTTAACATAGGACTCTATGGGAAAAAGTTTTTAAAGGCTTCTTCTCTGAAACAGGTTAATCAATGGAAACAAAAACTTACTAGCAATATTGTTTGGAAGGTCCTTTATAAAGTTTATGTTTTCTATGGCAATTGGAAATTCAAAATGGCCACCACGGCGCAGGACTTAGTTTAACATAGGACCCTATGGGGAAATAAAAAAAATCTTCTCTATACAACCGGTTAACCAATGAAACAAAGCTTTCTAGTAATATTGTTTGGATGGTCCTATTTAAAGTTTATTGAAAATTACAGGACTTAGTTTAACATCAGGGAAATGCCATCTTCATTGCCTATAAAATCAGGTGAGCGATACAGGCTCTTAAGAGCCTCTGGTTTGCTATTGTCGCCGTGAAAGGGGGGAGCCAAGTGAAGATATAATTTTAATAAGATTGTTATAAAAGTGAAGTTAACATGACAATTTTCGCTGTTAACATCGATCTTATGAAGCCACTTATGATCGTGAAAAATGTATTACCTAAACTCTTATTAAAATGACGTTATTGGTTCTAAATAAACAACAAAAACATTTTTAAATGCACATTTATTCCATATGAAATTTCAGTAAAAAACATGGTAAATATAACACATGACAATCATGTATAAATATCACAGAAAATAGTAAAAAACGAAAAAAGTCCAACCACACATGCCGCAATCGACAATACTGATTACAGACATTAAATGTGTTGATATTCTTATTGGTAGTGACAACGAGGGCGGTTTAACTAAAGCTATTGACAAGGTTTTCCTAAACGAAACAAGATTATTATGCACCAAACATATAAAAGACTATTAGTTTGCGGTATTTCTATATACCCCTTTTGTCATGCACGTGCGATCAGTGCTATTTTTACAATAAAATCCCAGATTAAGGTTAACATGAAGTGTGAAAATAGAACAAAATTTTGAAATAATGCAATTATGCATTTATTTATACGAATTCATATATTACTCAATTTGAGTAATTTATCAATGGTAACAAAGTTGTAGTTCCTACATTAAATTTGTAGGCACAATATCCCACCTCAAAGTTTTTTTATAACAAAACACAAATAAAGCAGTGTATCAAACAATACTTCAAAGTCAGCCAGTTCCTACAAAAATGTTTATTATAGGATTAAACACCGTTTTCAATGGATTTATCGGTATATCAACAAGACCAACTCACTCACAAACAAATAAAAGTCCGAAGGACTTTTATGATATGTTTGTAAGTGAGTTGGTCTTGTTGATATACCGATAAACTCACTCACAAACAAATAAAAGTCCGAAGGACTTTTATGATATGTTTGTGAGTGAGTTGGTCTTGTTGATATACCCATAAATCCAGGACTTTTATTTGTTTGTGAGTGAGTTGGTCTTGTTGATATACCGATAAATCCATTGAAAACGGTGTTTAATCCTTATAATTCTTTATTTGCATTAAGGAATTAACTTATCTAACGTGTTTCTCAACTTCGTATTTCTTGTGTATTTGGTAGTGGGATTGACTGAACGTATGAATATTTTGTTTATTTTCACGTACGATTATTCCATAAACCATTTTCTGATTTTAATAAACACAATTAGGTTTTATATCGATCAATCTATAATATTGAAAGCCGCCATCTTTGTTTACGGTGGTTACGGTAAAAATAGTTTGGTCAACGTCATTTACCCAAAAATATATGAAGTCAACTTCATTTATCAAAAAATAAATTTCGTTGAAAACCTCTACCGGAAGTAATCTCAACCAATGAAATAAACGTAGTTCTAAATATGCAAATCATATTAGAATTATTTAGTAATAATTGTTAATCAATAAAGATCACCTGTCACACATGTTTATATAATATGTTCGCACCACATGGTTAACTATAAAATCAAGACATCAAATGACTGGTCACATAATTATTTTTATTTTTGGTTTATTTTGTTTTAAAATTGCAATGTCTACTAAATATTCATTATTTAACATAACATTAGCGCCTTTTTCTTTTTGATGTTTTTTAACACCAAAAATGTCATTTTAATGAGTGTTTGGGTATACATTTTTCACGATCATAAGGGGCTTCTTAAAATCGACTTTAACAGCAAAAATCGTCATGTTAACTTTACTTTTATAACATTTTCAATCAACAATATAGTATATAAAACCTTTAAACATAATAGAAATGCAAAAAATGTTATTTTAATGTGTGTTTGGGTATAGTTTGGGTAAGTTTGGGTAAAAAGTCGCACCGGTATTTATCATCTTTAAACCTCCCCCTGTCTTAGTCACTTTGTAATACATTTTTGCTTACTCTACATGTATGTATAAGTGAGTTCCAGATGAAATGTGTAGATTATTTCATTTAAATTTTTAATAAAATCATCACTAGGATTGGGCAGTGAATAACCAGATGATTAATTATAGGCAAAATCAGAGACTTTACCACTGTAATTTTTCCAATTACTGCAAGATTTCTTTTTTGACAATTGCTTAACAAGTGTTTTAATTTGTGTTAGTTTATCATCATAATTTAATTTGGTACATTGTTAGTTAAACATAATTAGTTACATATCAAGTTTCAATGACTGAGCTTGAGAAAATTTCTTAAAAATAACAGAATTCTTCATTTTTTGTCTAAACACTCACAGATATTAAGCTGATATTTATCATGATTCAACCATCATGAGCTACTAGTACAGGTGAAGTTTAAATGTCTTTTTACAATGATTTCAGACAAAATTATGGCCCTTGGACTTAGAAAATTGTATTTGCAAGTAGGAATCTTCTCCACACTTGTTAGCTCACCTGACCCAAAGGGTCATGTGAGCTATTGTTATCACTTTGCGTCCGTCGGCGTCGTCGTCGTCGTCGTCGTCGGCGTCGTCGTCGTCGTCGTCGTCGTCGTCGTCGGCGTCTGTAAACTTTTTACATTTTAATCTTCTTCTCTGAAACCACTTGGCCAATTGAAACCAAACTTGGCCATAATGTTCATTGGATGGACCTTTACAAAGTTTGTGTTTTTTATTTTGATTGGTAAACCAATATGGCCGCCACCTCAAGACTTAGTTTAACATAGGACCCTATGGGAAAAAAGTTAAAAAGGGCTTCTTCTCTGAAACCGTTTAACCAATCAAAACAAAACTTACTAGCAATATTGTTTAGATGGTCCTCTATAAAGTTTGTGTTTTAGATGGGAATTGGAAATTCAAAATGGCCGCCACTGCAGGACTTAGTTTAACATAGAACCCTATGGGAAAAAGTTTTAAAAGGCTTCTTCTCTGAAACCGGTTAATCAATGGAAATAAAAACTTACTAGCAATATTGTTTGGATGGTCCTCTATAAAGTTTGTGTTTTTTATGGCAATTGGAAATTCAAAATGGCCGCCACTGCAGGACTTAGTTTAACATAGAACCCTATGGGAAAAAGTTTTAAAAGGCTTCTTCTCTGAAACCGGTTAATCAATGGAAACAAAAACTTACTAGCAATATTGTTTGGATGGTCCTCTATAAAGTTTGTGTTTTTTATGGCAATTGGAAATTCAAAATGGCTGCCACCGCAGGACTTAATTTAACATAGGACCCTATGGGAAAAAGTTTGAAAGGCTTCTTTTCTGAAACCGGCCAACTAATGGAAACAAAACTTACTAGCAATATTGTTTGGATGGCCCTCTATAAAGTTAATGTTTTTTATCCCAATCTGATATTCAAAATGGCCGCCACCGCAGGACTTAGTTAAACATTGGACCCTTTGGGAAAAAGGTTAAAAAGTTCTTTTTCTCTAAAACCGGTTAACCAATCAAAACAAAACTTACTAGCAATATTGTTTGGATGGTCCTTTATAAAGTTTATGATTTTTATGCCAACTGGAATTCAAAATGGCCGCTACCGCAGGACTTAGTTTAACATAGGACCCTATGGGAAAAAGTTTTTAAAGGCTTCTTCTCTGAAACCGGTTAATCAATGGAAACAAAAACTTACTAGCAATATTGTTTGGATGGTCCTCTATAAAGTTTATGTTTTTTATGGCAATTGGAAATTCAAAATGGCCGCTACCGCAGGACTTAGTTTAACATACGACCCTATGGGAAAATGTTTTTAAAGGCTTCTTCTCTGAAACCAGTTAATCAATGGAAACAAAAACTTACTAGCAATATTGTTTGGATGGTCCTTTATAAAGTTAATGTTTTTATGGCAATTGGAAATTCAAAATGGCCACCTCCCCCGCAGGACTTAGTTTAACATAGGACCCTATGGGCAAATAAAAAAAATCTTCTCTATACAACTGGTTAACCAATGAAACAAAGCTTTCTAGTAATATTGTTTGGATGGTCCTATTTAAAGTTTATTGAAAATTACAGGACTTACTTTAACATCAGGGAAATGCCATCTTCATTGCCTATAAAATCAGGTGAGCGATACAGGCTCTTAAGAGCCTCTGGTTTAAAATAGAAACCTATATAAAAATGTTAGAATAACTATTGAACTATCTTCGCTAGCCAAGTGTAATGATCCTGATCATAACACTTGGCTAATGAAGATGCTATTGAACCAGTTGGATCTAAACAACAAGATTTATTAGATGGTCTTAACAAAGATAATGTTATTTATGCCAGTAGAAAATTGAAAATTACAGTACAAAGTTTAATATCTAAGTTTGGTGAGCAATACAGTCTCTGGTTTTGAACTGAAGATGCCTTCACATCTTAATAAAACTTGGTACAGTTACAAAATAATAGGATCTCTTCACTGGTAAAAAATTGTGTAGGTGTATGTCAAAGACTTCATGATTAGACCTATTTTCCTGTTTTGACAATGTGTAAATTGTCTGTGCTGTGCATGAAAATCTTAGCCATCTTGAAAAAAATAAGTAAATATTGTATTGTGTTATAAATGTTAATATATATACTCTATTTTTTGTTTACCTTTGTTGTGTTGTCTTGCCTATAACTATAACTTTATGACATGAAATAAATCTCCTGCAGCACTCTTTAGTGCCTTAGTTTTAATAAAGTTGTCTTGTCTAGTCCAATCAAACTTACATGTATAAAATTGACCTAACAGTATCTAAGCAGGTCTGATTCTACATGTTTATTTCCCCCAAAAATAACATGTACATTTCTCACCAGATTCGAATAGCATAACATATTTGTACCCAGTACTGTACTTATATACTTGTACCCAGTACTGTACTTATATACTTGTACCCAGTACTGTACTTATATACTTGTACCCAGTACTGTACTTATATACTTGTACCCAGTACTGTACTTATATACTTGTACCCAGTACTGTACTTATATACTTGTACCCAGTACTGTACTATATACTTGTACTCAGTACTGTACTTATATACTTGTACCCAGTACTGTACTTATATACTTGTACCCAGTACTGTACTTATATACTTGTACCCAGTACTGTACTTATATACTTGTACTCAGTACTGTACTTATATACTTGTACCCAGTACTGTACTTATATACTTGTACCCAGTACTGTACTTATATACTTGTACCCAGTGCTGTACTATATACTTGTACCCAGTACTGTACTTATATACTTGTACCCAGTACTGTACTTATATACTTGTACCCAGTACTGTACTTATATACTTGTACCCAGTACTGTACTTATATACTTGTACTCAGTACTGTACTTATATACTTGTACCCAGTACTGTACTTATATACTTGTACCCAGTACTGTACTTATATACTTGTACCCAGTACTGTACTTATATACTTGTACCCAGTACTGTACTTATATACTTGTACCCAGTACTGTACTATATACTTGTACCCAGTACTTATTAAATGATGGTTGTCAGCATTCCTAATAATATGTATTGATAATTGTAGATATGATGAGGTACTAATGCATAGATGTTTAACTGTTTAAGAAGATTAATTTTTCATAATCAAAGAACATCGACCATTTCAACATTGTTCAACAGTAACTACTTATCTCTTGCAAAGCCAACCAAGACATTAAATATCTCTTTTAAATTCAACACTGTAATTTGTACTCAAAAAACACAGTGTGGAAAACCTTTAGAGAATCATCAAAGGAAGGTTTTGTCAGTGTGCAGAACCACCATGGCAGACAGAAAGAAAAAATTGGAAAAACGCAAAGTGGATTCGGATGACAGTTTATCACCTGAAAAAAAGCAAAAGACAGAAGTCGACAATCAAACAGATGTGAAATCAGAAGACTTTCTGGATAAAGTCAACAGTGCAAGAGAGGCCATATGTAAATCAGTATCAGAATTCAAATTCAACAAAAAGAGAGTTAGAATTTTATCAAAGTCTGAAGATTTCTCGGAAGATTGTCAGGGTGTCGTATACTGGATGTCCAGAGATCAAAGAGTACAAGGTATAAAATTTTGGGAAGTGGAAAAAAATGAATACCATTTATTCGAATATTATTTCATATCAGTAAACTTGCTAGTTATAGTTGGATAAAACAAGGTCAGCTGGTATTAATTAGTCTGCAGTAATTTGACACTAGGGTATTATATTATATAAATTGCCTGCAATTGTTGTCAAGAGTTTATAGCATTCTCCCTCATTTTCCAGTTGTACCCACAAAGATTCAAATGTGAATGCCAAATTGTTGTCTACAATGCTGAATAAATTTATACAAAATGCAGAAATAAATTATACATAATTGCAACAGGTGCTTGTATGCTGTATTCTCCCTCTATCAAAATAAATGATAATAAACAGATGTCCAGAAACATTTTTTTTTATCATATCTCTTTAAATGGATTGTAATGTATTATTGCCCATATTAATTGTTGGCTATGTTTTCAAAATAAAATTGTTTGTTGCATTTTAGTTCAAAAAGGCCATTGTTTTTACTTTTCAGACAATTGGGCTTTTTTGTATGCACAGAAGTTGGCTATCAAGATGGAGGTCCCTTTACATGTTTGTTTTTGTCTTGTGCCCAAGTTTCTGGAGGCAACAATAAGACATTATAACTTTATGTTAAAGGGGTTAAAAGAGGTTGAACAAGTAAGTTGGCAATGGTAGTTCATGTTTTTCCCAGAATTCCTACTTTGGCAAAGAAAATTTACTGCCTAAGATGGGTTACTGTTGGATCTAGTTTCCTTCTGAGCATTAACTCCAAACTTGCAGTTCTATAATGATCCACATATTGTTGTGACCTGAAGCACAAAAAAAATCAACTCTAATCTGATATGGCATGGTGTACACAACAATATATTTTTAAATGGAAATTAAACTGACTACATTCAAAACATTTACCTTTCGTACTGTGTGATGCAATTTTTGTGATTGCTGTGTGCCTTGGACAGAGACCGCTATAGACATGTGGCACCTTAGTAAATGTGACCATATAGATTTGACTTTTTATTCAAGTTATATTGACATATGTAACTGATCCATCAAGACAGCTATTGGCAGGTGGCTGCATAGTCAAACTTTTGTATTTTTTAATTTGCCTTTACCATGCTTGCTTAATTGTACATTTCCATTATGAAAGGAACAGAATCAGCTCTGTGAAAGATCTTTATTATGATATGTCATAATTATTGGCACTGTTAAATATGCCTGTCTGTGAACAAGTTAAATTACATGTCTGCATATAAATACATGTACCTTCAGTGTTCTTAATAAGTTTGCAAAACTAATAAAACAGTGTGAATTGGCTGTTGACCACAGAAACAATTTGTTTTTAGTACTGAATTCATTTGTAAAATGTATCCAATATAAACATGTTTATGCTTTGTTTGTTTTGGTAGAAATATTTTACATGTTAAAATTATCTGAACATTTACATATTCTTTTATAATAGATGTGCATTGAAATTAATTCACTTGTACATTTTTAGGAGTGTAATAGATTCAACATATCTTTCCATTTGCTGATTGGCTATGCCAAAGATGTCCTGCCACAATTTGTGAAAAACAACAATATAGGAGGTGTTGTCACAGATTTCTGTCCCTTGCGAACACCTATGGAATGGGTTAATGATGTAACAGCTGCTTTACCTAAAAATGTGCCCATGTGCCAGGTATGTTAATGTGTCCATATGTCAAGTTTGTTAATGTGCCCATGTGTCAGGTTTGTTCATGTGCCGCTGTGTCATGTTTGTTAATGTGCCGATGTGTCATGGTTTTTTTCACATTCTTTGACAGATACTTTTAAGCTTCAAACTAGATGATTGTCCAGTGACTTGCACGTTTTTTTTAATGGTGTTAAGTAACACTTTTAGCAATTCTTTAGCTGTTTTCATGATATGCTGTTTTTTTTTTAGGGACAGAGCCAGCTTACCTAGTAAAAACGTGGACCTTCAGCTGGAAAAATTGCAACTCTTTCCATTAAGGTTGCAGTAATTTAATTTTGAAATAACAATGATGAATAGCAGACGACTAACTACCTTTAGCGCATATCTGGTCAATTGATTCTGGTCAGATTTTTAAAGAGTTAAACGTTTATTCAACAGTCATTTTCAGAATTTATAGAATATACTGACACATTATCAGTGATATTAATATATACATGTACATCATCAAGAAAGAGCATTAGATAATACAGAAAATAAAAATTATGAAAGAATATTTTAAGTGTTATTTTTTTTATCCTTTCTGATGTTCTGTTGGTGTTGACCATATATTTCACTTGTCTCATTGAACAAGTTTGTATTAAAATTTACAAATCAGACTAAATTTGTGTGTGGTATCAGAAAATTTAGTGATCATTATTATTGAGCCTGGCATTGCACTTGTTTTTGAAAAAATGAAAACTGTAAAATGGTTATTTTTGCAATTTACAGGCCCAAACTTTTCACATGGTGGTAGACAACATTCACAACTCGCCTTTTTCTCTCATTACATTCTTCACTTCATCACCTTAGGTATTTTTCAAACTAAAATCATTGTTATCATTAATATTTAACAGATCAGAATGACCAATAAAAAGGCTTGTTACCGACGACCAATGCTATATTGGAGGTAAAAAATTGTATCATTAACATGAATTTTAAAAGACTGATATGGTGAATATGTATATGCTTTTGTGAATATACCAATAAAAAAGTTTGAAAAATAAATGAACCCACTGGTGCAGGAGTGAGAACTGTAATGAAATCACCTGACTGTTTACAGTGATAGGGGACTGGACAATGGTGCTCAAGAAACTAGTGAAAATTACTTCTTTTTTAGTTACATTATAATAATTTGATCATTTTAAAATAAAATAATATTTTTGTCTTACCTGCAATGAAAGTCGCTGGAGACTAGACATTTTATGGGTTTTCAGCAGCAGCGTTAACAATTAACGTTTTACTAGATATTTTTTTAAGTTTAAACCATAGGTCAACCGAATTTGGTACAGTGATGGCTTATAATGAGTGCTTGTTTGTCAATCACTTGTCACCTGACCTTGATACTACTGACTACGTCAAAGTTATTGAATTAAGTCAGTTCCTTAGTAACCATTCATGGTACATGTAGGGTGACAATATTTGGTATTTATGCTGCTGATAAAAGGTACATGACAGTCTGTCACTTGTCACCTGACCTTTTACCTCAATTTCATGGTTCAGTGACTATGTTGAAGTTATTTGATTGAGTCAGTTCCTCAGTAACCATGTGCTGTGGGATGACAATATTTGGTATATAGGATGCTGATGAAAGGTGCATGACAGTCTGATAGGTGTTACCTGAGTTTAAAGATGGCTGACATCTTCCATTTGAGCAATTGCAGGTAGCTGCAGCCAGTATTTTAAAGATACACTGTAGCATTTCAAGGAAGTGAAAATGATAGATTGTTCAAGTTTAATGTTTTATTTTACCAGGTTGATGCACATAACATAGTGCCATGTTGGGAAGCATCACCCAAACTAGAGTATGGTGCTAGAACAATCAGAAACAAAATCCACAGCCAACTGTCAGATTATCTCACAGAGTTCCCCCCTGTTTGTAAACATCCACACATACCAAAGCAGAAACCACAGGTTGGTGTTTATAACTTTATAAATTTATTTTTGATGAGCTACAATGAATTTTTGTTGTCCAGCCAATGAAAAGTTGAGGGACATATAGATTTTTGGTCTGTTCATTTGTCTTTCTCACCTTACGTTTATCTTTGTGCTGAAGTTTTTTTTTTATGAAAATAACCACATGTTGATAAAACTTAGTATGCACAGTTACAACATTACGAGATTTCTTCACTGGAAAAAATTCTGTAGAGCTGTGCCAAATATTTCATGCTTTACTGAACTTTGAAAAGAGGGGTGCTTATCAATATGTGCCTAGCAGGTCATCAGTGTAATCAATTTTCTTGTTTATCCTTTTATTTTATATAAGGATTAAGATTCTTAATTGTATACTTCCAGCTGTCTGCCTTTTGTATTTTATTGTTTGTACTATGTTTGTTTATGTAGTCTTTTGGAAATAAGTACCCTATGAGAAAAAGTTTTAAAAAGGCTTTTCCAAAACCAATGGAAACAAAACTTACTTGCAATATTGTTTGGATGATCCTTTATAAAGTTTGTTTTTTATGCCAATCAGTAAATCACAACTGCTCAGGACTGAGATAAACATAGGACTCAATGGGACAAAAGTTTTAAATTTTTCTCAGAAACCAGTTATCCAATCGAAACAAAACTTACAAGCAATATTGTTTGGATGTTCCTCTATGAGGTTTATGTTTTTGTATCAATCAAAAATTTTAAATGGCCACCACCACAGGACCCTATGGGAAAAAATTTCCAAACAGCAAGATTCAGTGAAAGATATGCTATTTATGCCAGTTGAAAATTACAGGACTAAGTAAACATCAGGGAAATGCCATCTTCACACAAGTGTGCAACTTATAGTTATAGTTCATGTTTAGGTTTAGAAAATTCTCATTCATTGTTGTAAATAAAATTTATTTTTGATCTCGAGGTACAGAACTTTATAAACATTGTTTTTAAACAGTCCGTTGATTGGGCTGCCACAGAATCTAGTTTAACTGTAGACAGGACAGTTGGACCAGTTGAATGGGCCACACCTGGAACTTCAGGGGGGCTTATGGAGCTAGATTCCTTCTGTAAAGAAAGACTGAAATATTTCTCAGCAGACAGAAACAATCCAAATAAAGTAGCACTCAGTAACTTGTCTCCATGGATACATTTCGGTAAGTTAGTTAACAAGTATATGAGAATGTTTTTTTTTTTAGGAAATAATTCATTGGGCGCAGATATATACTGATATTACCACTAGTTGGCCATTTATGCCAAATAATTTTGTGGTAATTATTTCTATTCTGTTAGTACAAATAAGGTGTATGTCCTAATGAGACACATACGATAGAAATGTTATAATAATGATTTTTACTGTCCCAACATATAATTATTTTACAACATGTTCATGCATGTTATATTAGAAATACAGACATGACAGCGTGTTTTTTATATTGCCCACTATATACTGTGGTCATGGTTTTTTTCATTAAGAAATTCACCACCATAGCCATGGTGGTATTCTGCGGTACATCGTGTTCTGTCCACTACATATTGTGACCCACCGTGTTGACCACCACCGTGGATTTTCAATTTCCTTTCATGCTTACACAATGAAAAAATTAAAATGTTGCGATTTAATTTAATAGGTTTGTTTGAAAACAAAATTAATCTGCTTTCTTGCTTATCTATTCAGAATATGTGAATACCTTATAGTTTATTGTCACTGATTTAGATTGACAATTATTCCCTTACTGTGTTCTAAAAGGTTAGAACACAGCATTTTGCCCTTAAAATTGTCAAAATATGTACATCTTTGCTATTCTATCGTCAGAATTTCCCTGTCAGCGCCTCTGATTAATGTTTCAACCGTTTGAACTTTTACCGGATGTTAATTGTGTCACACCTTAAATCGATCGATTACCTAAGTATTGTCCAGTCATCATTTAATCAAGCATGTACTCAACATTTCAATAAACTATAATTTTATAATTAATAGGTGAACAGACAGCTTCACATTTTTAACGGTAAAATAGCACATTACACAATAAATATGAGACTTGTGAAGAAATACACAATAAATGCGAGACTTGTAAAGAAATTCGTTTTAAAAACTTTAAAATCAATACGACTTACAATGCTACATTTTGTTTTTTCAAATTTTCGAAATCTTCACTAAATATTAATGTCACAGAATATATCGTTCCACGAATGATTTTATACTAGATTCGTATTCGGTGTTGAACCACGTGTGTTGAAAAAATACAATCGTGATATAGAATCAACCTTAATAGTCGTTTCAGTGTTAAAAGCCTGACACATCATCAACTTTTGTTGTAGAAAAGACTTTAGTAGCATCCTTATAACTTATATTACCACAAGACCTTATGTCCGCAAACAGACCTTTATACGTTCGTATTGGCGCACAAAAAAAAACAAAAACAAAAAAAAATTAAAAAAAACAAAATAAAACAAAACAAACAAACTCACTGTTGTGTAAATTCTGGCAATTATTGTCTCGCCTGCGACGAAAGTTGCTGGAGGCGAGACATATGTATGGGAATCCGGCGGCGGCGGCGGCGTAAACACTTGACATCTTGCTTCATATCTTTGTAAGCCCAAGCCCTAGGTCCATCAAATTTGGTCCAGAGGTAGCTTATGATGAGTACTTGCCAGTCAGTCACCTGTCACCTGACCTTGACCTCAATTTCACGGTCCAGCGGCTACGTTAAAGTTTTTGGGTTACGACAGTTCCTCTGTAACTACGCATGGTAGGATGACAATATTTGGTGTATAGGTTGCTGATGACTAGTACATGACTGTCTGGTAGGTGTCACCTGACCTTGACCTCAATTTCACGGTCCAGCGACTACGTTAAAGTTTTTGGGTTACGACAGTTCCTCTGTAACCACGCATGGTAGGATGACAATATTTGGTATATAGGTTGCTGATGACTAGTACATGACTGTCTGATAGGTGTCACCTGACCTTGACCTCAATTTCACGGTCCAGCGACTACGTTAAAGTTTTTGGGTTACGACAGTTCCTCTGTAACTATGCATGGTAGGATGACAATATTTGGTGTATAGGTTGCTGATGACTAGTACATGACTGTCTGGTAGGTGTCACCTGACCTTGACCTCAATTTCACGGTCCAGCGACTAGGTTAAAGTTTTTGGGTTACGACAGTTCCTCTGTAACTATGCATGGTAGGATGACAATATTTGGTGTATAGGTTGCTGATGAATAGTACATGACTGTCTGGTAGGTTCCACCTGACCTTGACCTCAATTTCATGGTCCAGCGACTACGTTAAAGTTTTTGGGTTACGGCTGTTCCCCTGTAACTATGCAGGGTATGGTGACAATATTTTGTATACAGGCCGCTGCTGATATTTAATGCTATTTACGTAATGCTTATGACGAAATTTATTTTCGTTACTGATGCGGAATGCAGGCGAGACGTTTTTCTGTGTCCACACTTGTTTAATTCAGTAAAATGTGTTTATGAATATTAAAAAAAATGCAACATGGCGAGGTATCATTTAATGTCCCGTTAGATGCCCTATTTTTAAACATATATTGCATGTGTAGCCAATTTTCACAGATTTTAACAGTCCTACCAAAGGTTGGGGGATTTCTCCTGGTACTTGGTCTCCCTCTACCAATAAAAACTTTACACCATGATATACTAGTAGCTGAAAATTGCTGAAAGTGGTGTAAAGCACCATTTAAACAAACAAAAGGATTTCAACAGCAAAAAAAAACCCCAAGAAACACCTGATTATGTAGTCTAACCTGTCAATTACGATAAACATTTATCTTGTTTGTTCATGGGTTGATATACATGTATATGTATTGATGTACATGTACCTGTAAGTCAAGTTATGAAGATTTATCCCCAGTATTATTGGCCACCAAGACATCTGCTACCAATCTTATTTTGTATTATGTTGTTTGCTTACAGGTCAGATCTCTGTACAAAGATGTATTCTAACCGTTAGACAATACAGAAGTAAATATAAGGAGAGTGTAGAAGCTTATATTGAGGAAGCCATTATAAGAAGAGAGTTGGCAGACAACTTCTGTTTTTATAATAAAAGTTATGATTCCATTGAAGGTATGTATTGTCATACAAAATATAATAGATAAACAAATTGGGAAAATATAATGTTAATTATGTGTCTGAAAAGTGTGAAAATAGTGGGATCTAAATGGTTCTGTAAATAGATAAAAATAAGAAAACAGTATTGTGGAATAGAAGACACTTCTGGCCTATTATACATTCTACTATGTATGTTCATAGTAAAGAATTTGAAAAACTGCTTAACTCTGGTTGTGAATATAAAAATAAAGAAGTTTATTGTAATAGGATGTCCTTCAAACGCTTTGGAAACAAACCTCTATTTAAATATTCAATAAAACATGGCTGTTCCATCCATTTCAAAAATCAAACCCCCGGGTTTTCATGTAGTTTTTGCTTTGTCTTCTATTTTTGTCTTCTTTTATTACTCCATATTGTACCTTTTTATTACGAAAATCCAATAGAAAAAAGGTTTCCACAATAACTATGTGACATTCAATTGTAAACAGACAAACTGCAAGAGTTTCCTGACTCCACCAAAAATGATTTTTTACTGTATCAAAATGAAAAATGAATTTCAAAATGCTGATAAACTGTTGAAAAAAAATTAATTTGCACCATTTTGGATCATCAACGGGAGCATAAGCTCGACCATATGTGGTAAGCAGTTTTCATTTGTCACGCAAAAATAGCAACACACAATCACAGTCATGGTGACTTATGAAACAAAACATTCACTTTTGTGGTTCTTTCTTCTTATTGAATTGTTAATGGTAATAAATATGTTAGTTTGTTTTTAATTTATATTTCTTCCCTTTTTCTACCAATATTACACGAGAAAAATAATATAATTTTGTAAAAGAGAGGATCCCGAAAGTTGAAACAGCCAAAATGAACCTTTACCTATGTAGGGGGAAATATAAAATTTCGATATTTTCATATCAGAATCAACATAATTCATGGCTGCCCCAATTTTATGGATTATTTAAATATGGGTCGGCATTATATTCATGAATATTTTGCCATGAGCATTAAATAACCCATAATATTGGGGCAACCATGAATTATTTCTTAAACAAAAACATGGACGTTATGAACACAAATAAAATTCTTTTCTGACATAGTTTGAATTGTGGATGTTTGATTTTATGGTTTATACTTTGTGATACGAACGTACTAGTAGTTTGAAATTTTTGGGGTTTACTTGAATGGTCTTTACTTGATTTTACAGACATATTTTGAATTTTTGTGGGTTGACTTTAAAGGTCCATACTTGGTGATACTGACATAATTTGAAATATTCGACACCTGCATCCTTATTTTGGTTTTTTTCACTGTATAAATATGAAACACAATTGTAAAACATTTGTTCCACTAACCAAGTGCTGTAATTGTTTAAGAGAAAAAAAATGAAGCTATCTGCATAAGATTTTGGATGTCAAATAAAAGATTGCTTGACATATATGGAGATTTTGCTGTATACAGTTACCCTTTGTCTGTTAAAAGTTCCTAAAAAAAACTGCAGAACAGTAGATAGATGTTATTGTTCTGAGCGTTTTTCAATCTATAATGGTCTTCAAGATATTGGACAATTATGTGAATTGTAATCCTGAATTCTATTTTTAGTCATAGTTGACACTGATGACTGTTTATTGGTTTGGAGGTGATGAAAATCAAAAACTTTATTAATTACACACTAAGGATAACTGATTTTTATACGTCTTCGAAGATTATGAGAACAGCCATGGTGGACAGGTGGGCCAGCGGCATCCACAGCGATGTCAACTCTTTAATTCTAACAGTTGTTATCTGATCTCCATGAAACTTGGGGAAAATGTTTATGGGCATAATATCTTGATCATGATTAAAAACCAGCTATATTGCTTCCCAGTTACTGCCCTTTAATTATTTGAAAAATGGCAAATTTTCGCTGGCGTATTTTGTAGCACTCTGGCACTTCTTTAGTTTGATATGTAGATTCAGAGTAAAAGAATTTTTTTTGAAATTGGACAACCTAGAGGACTAGCACCAGTTGATGGCAATACTTTATATTAACCTTTGTTCCAGGTGAACTAGTAAAGTTTTGATTTTTTAGATAATTAAACTTTTGTTAAACCGTGCCTCCAATGTAGTTTAAATGTTTTATTTATGTAGGAGCATATGATTGGGCTAAAACAACTTTAAAAGAACATGAAAAGGACAAAAGGAAATATGTGTACACAAGAGAACAGCTAGAGAAAGGTCAAACCCATGATGACCTTTGGAATGCGGCTCAGGTATTCTATGGAACTAAAGCTGTATAAATTTTGTCAGATTGTTGGAATTGAAATTTGTTGATTTGAGTGAAACAAAATATCACAAGTCTTACTGTACAAATATAAATGAGGTCACAGTAATATTTTTCATTGGACAAAATATGTTATATCTACAACTAATTAATCAATTATGTTATGGTTCCTGATGGAAGATCAGTGTTTTTGTTCTGTACCAGTCTTTCTTTGGTGTCGTTGCTATGCTGTTGTCAATTTTGACCACTCTGAACATTTCAGCTTACTATGTAGTAACATTTCCATGTTTGCTCCCAGAACATCAATAGTCACAATAGACTTATTATTAATCATAACACAATATTTTGTAGATACAAATGGCAGTTGAAGGAAAGATGCATGGGTTTCTTCGTATGTACTGGGCCAAGAAAATCTTAGAGTGGACGGCAAGTCCATCAGAGGCATTGAAGATGGCAATTTATTTAAATGATAGGTTTAACCTAGATGGCAGAGATCCAAATGGTTATGTTGGTAGGTTTCTATGGATAAATTGTTATCAAATTTAATTTTGGATGAAACATAGGTAGATGTATGTTCCTTTATGATGTTGTTTATTCATATAAGTAAGTAAGTAAGTAAGTAATATTTATTTATAGTCGGGTTATACATATAAACAAGTAACATAAGCTCTCAAGAGCTTTTATGCCGACTTACATGTAAGAGCAATAATACAGATACAAACATACAAACATACAAACATACAACTTACAGCATTTGAAGTTACAGAGCAGCACTTAAAACACATTGCATATACAGCTAAAGTAAAAACATAAAACTAGCATAAAACACATGCATATAAGCAGGGGAAGCAAAACATTTAAGCACTACAAGGCGAAAAGCACTAGCCAACACTGAAATTTAGCAAAAAGTAAATAAAGAAATAATGAAAGAAAATAACTAAAAATAAAAGGAGAGCAAAACTAAAAAGCAAAGCAGGATCCTTGTAGATATTCAGTATCTAAGATTTGCAGCTAATACATGAACATGATGGGCCAGTCCATGTATTAATGAGGGTCTTAAACTGGTCAAGGTTTGATTGTTTTCTTAGTTCATCAGGAAGACTGTTCCAAATCTTAGGGGCTGAATATCTAAATGATTTCAGACCATACCTGGTGGAATTTACTCTGGGTATTTCAGCTGTGTTGGTATACCTGAAGTTATAAGAATTATTTTTAATAGAGACGAGATCTTGTAAAAATACTGGACTATTTTTGTTAATAATTTTAAATGTTTCTATGGCAATTGTTCTCAGACGTCTAACTCTTAATGATGGTAATAGAGATTTTTCAAGTAGTTTTTCATATGCCGAGTCCCTATCTTGGTATATAAAGCGCAGTGCTCGTTCTTGAATTTTTTCAATTTTGACTGTATTTACCTCTGAGCAAAAATGCCATGCTAATGGGCAGAAACTAAAATTTGACAGAATAAAAGAATAATAGATAGTAATTCTACTGAGACGATTCAAGTGGTGACCAATGCGCTTTAAAACATTTAGTTGCCTGGCTGATTTTCTACACATATTTGTAACATGACTATTGAAATCTAACATAAAGTCGATCGTAACACCAAGAAGTTTGACCTCTTTTTCACATTTTATAACAGTACCATCTAAATCTAAATGCAAATTCAAATCATATGTTTTCTTCCCAAGAGCAGTGGCCTGAAATTTATCAGGATTTGCTTTCATTTTATTAATTTGAAACCAGTTTATAAGTGATATACTGTCGTTTTCAAGTACAGATTTTAATACAGTTTGGTCATGACTATCATAAGACACAGTATTGTCGTCAGCATAGTTATATAAGGTAGATTGGTTTACAAAACAGAATATATCATTTAAAAATATATTAAACATCACAGGTCCCAGTATGGATCCCTGTGGTACCCCTTTTATCATATTTAAAAAAGAACTTGAAGCTGAACCAACTCTGACACACTGTTTTCTGTTTCCAAGATAACTAGCAATGAGTTCTAGAGAACTATCACTGGCTCCATAATGTTTAAGTTTCAATAGCAGCAAGTCGTGGGGGAGACAGTCGAAGGCTTTTGATAAATCCATAAGGATAGCCCCCACGTACTTACCACTATCGAGTGCCTTTTTCCAGTCCTCTATAACCCTTAATAAAGTTGACTGACAGCCAAAGCCTGCCCTGAACGCTGCTAAAAAAGGATTGAAAATTTTATCAAAATGTTCTATTAATTGCAAGTGAATAGCGCGTTCAAATAATTTTGAAATTGTAGGCAAAACGCTTACAGGTCTATAATTTCCTTTGTCAAGAATACTACTTTTTTTGTAAATTGGGCATACTTTGGCTATTTTTAAGTTATCTGGGAACACAGAAGATGATAAAGACATATTAATGAGTTTTGTTAATGGTTTAACAATAATTGGAGATGCACACTTTAAAAGGAGTGGGGATATATTATCAACTCCTGTTGCTTTTTTCACACTTATAGTATTGATTTGTTTTAATACAAAATTTTCATCAATACTCTGAAACTGTAGATCATTTATACTTTTGTCTTCCATTATTTTATCAATTTTCAAAATACTAGGATGTTGGTTATTAATAACAATGTTTGGGTCACCAATATCTTTTGCAACATTTACAAAAAAATTGTTAAAAATTTCACATACTTGTGTTTGGTCTGTTATTAGTTGGTCATTTTCAGACAGAATAGTATCTTTTGAATTATTACAACCCTTATTTGATAAAAATGGTTTGATTGTGGGCCAAAAATCCTTTGATTTAGGTCCACCCACACATCTCTCTACAAAATACTGATTTACAGATTTTCTTTTTAATTTTGTAACATAATTTCTCTGTGTTGTATAGTTGTTCCAGTTTTCAGATGTTCTAATTTTTTGGTATTTGTGATAAAGCATTTTTTTCTTATAGATGGCTTTCCTAAGTGTTGAATTCATGTATGGAACCTGATTTTGATGAAAACGTCTCTCTTTAAGAGGGGCATGTCTATTAGCTACTTCATTAAATATATCGCTAAAATTATTGTAAGCTAAATTTACATCATTACAGTTTAAAATATCGTCAAAATTAGCCTGTGCTAAATCATGGTTAAAATTCTCACAGTTAAAATTTTTGTAACTTCTACACACTTTCTTTTGATTTTTATGTTGGTTTACTTTACAGTTCACCTGAAACGCTATACAATTGTGAAAGTCACTTAGGCCTGAGCTAAAATTTACAGTTTTCTTTACCATATTAGGATTATTAGTCAAGATAACATCAAGTAGACTAGGATTGGATGTATTCATATAACATGTAGGTTCTTTAATATGGTTTGTAAGGTCATAAACATCACACAGATTTCTCAGATGTTCACTTTTATTGCTGTCGTTCATGTCGTAGTTTAGGTCACCTACAAGAAAAATGTAATCATATCTTGAAAGAAGGGTGTCACAAGTGTACTGAAAATCAGCTTTGAACGTGTCGTTGTCCATTGAGGGTGGTTTATACATCCCTGAAAAGCAGAAGCGGTGTGCATCGTTTCTTACTTCCACCGTTATTGACTCAATTTTTTTGAATGCTAAGTCTTGTTTCCTGTCACCTGCTAGACTTGACCTCATATATACCATGATTCCTCCCCCATGACAATCTCTATCAGCTCTCCAGAGACTGTAGTTATCGACAGCAAACTGGCTGTCAGGAAAAGAGCTGTCCAGTTTAGTTTCAGCTAAGAAAAGTATGTCGATAATATTTTTGTGTAAAAATTCTTTAATGCTGTCAAATTTGTTTCTAATACTATTTATGTTTAGATAGGCACATGCCAGTTTGTGGGGATCTTTTTGCTTCAAATCAACGATTTCCTCAAACAGGTCGTCTTGTGAACCGGATGTTGATCTTCCATCACTTGTATCGGATGCTGTTACGGAGAGGATATCATCTCCGGTGTTTTGTGTATTCGGTTCATGCGTTTGATCGAAGAAGGAATCTGAGAAAATCGGTAGTCGGTCGTTACATATATAACAAAAATATGGTTCATCGGATTCTCCTAGCCTGGTATATTCAGGTGTGGACAATGTAGTGCATTTTAGGTGGGTCCAATTGTCACAAAAATCACACTGTATGGCTTTTTGGTTCGATTTCACTGGTTTTTTACATAGGGTACACGGATATTTTATTGGTCCTGGGTTAAAGTGAATGTCTCCGCTTAGTAGAATACAGAGAATTAGGTAGTATTGTGTCGGATTAGATATTTTCCTTTGTCGTAAAGCGATTTTTTCAGGTCGGCCATTTATGGTTCTCCTAGCAGACAAGTAACAACAGCAGTTATACATGTACAGGGGCAACACCAATTGGTCAAATTCTAAAGAATATTGTGTAGGCTAAAATAAGTATTTCTTGATAAAATATAATCTCATCAGATGTAAGTGTTTTCAGTATGTTTAATATAATTAAAGGACAGAACATTTAGCTGAATTGTTGTTAAGGGGGTAAATGTAGCAATTTTAACCCATGTAATCTAGGTAATTTTCATTTTGAATTTTATTTGTAACTTTGTTAACAATGTAACTGAGCCTGGAAATTAAATGAATTTGTAAAGTGACAAATATCACATGATCAAAAAACCGAAATGGCGATCTGGATGAATGAGTGGTGGACAAAACATTTTTCGTTATTTATTGAAAATTTAACTTTTACTTGTCTTGTGTTAAAACTAGCATATACCAAACATAGCTCTTAATAAATAGCCATAGTCCATTTGTCATTAATTTGCAGAACTCACTTTTTTTTTAATCAAGTCAAGGAAAAGTCCATTCAGCACCAAATTATCCAGCTTACAATAAAAACATAAAATTAAAAAAAATAAAATTTTTTTGCAAGTTTTATTAAGTTTAATTTTCAAATACGCATGAATTATTACGTTCTGGAAGTCTTGTTGTTACCTACAAAAAAAACCCTAAATACTTACTGGTGTGTATTATGCGCATACAGTTTTGAAAATTGTTTTTTAAAAATTAATATGTGCATTATACCGACCAAAAGACGGTATATTTAATTAAAGACCAGAATGCTAATTTTTATGGTTGAAAACTTTCCATCATTAACCAGGGATGGTAACCATTCCAAAATCTGTCTGTAGGTTTGCTAGTGAATTCACAGTAGAATCTGGCTTCATGTTAACTGCTAGAATATAATTTACTAAAAGCTCAAGAAAACATGTACCGTAAATCGGGTTATTTTGGCGTCAGGATATTTTGGCGTTTTTCTCTCAAAAGACATGTGTTTTATTTTGGTGTGTTTAATTTTGGTGTTTCATCCAACTGATGTGTTAAATTTTGGCACCTTCGATAATTGCTCTTTAAATCGCAGTAGTGACCAAGGTTAATATATATGATTTGTATAATATATATTGGTATAGTATATAATTTACGGGGAAGGCGTCTATCCACTTTGAGATCCAACCATGACGATTAAACTGTGATCATTAAATTTTATGACATTAATTAATTACTACACATATCATTTGAGACCAAATGTTCATTATTGTTCTTTTGTCAGTAATTATTGATCACGGATTAAAATGTTAATCCTTTCGTTTTTCAGCTGTATATCTTGATTGAATGACGATAAATGTGTTAGTTTATCAATAGAAGTCTAATTAGTAAATGATAAGCCTGACATAATTATGTATGAATAGAAATTCACACATTGTGTTTTCTTAACAGTTTTATAAGAAAATAAGGAAATATGCATACAAATGTATACCTGTAAGTTTCCTTTACACACGCTTGTGTATTACCGGCATTTTAAGCCATAGACGTTACGATATTTTCTAACCGGTCAGCTATTTCGGCTTGTCAAATATTGATGCATGCTTTATTTTGGTGTGTTTCATTTTGGCTCTTTCACCGAAAGTGCCAAAAAAGCCAAAATTAAACTACAACCAAAATAACCCAATTTACGGTAACACTATGAAGATTAGTAACTATAAATTAATATTTTTCTTAATAACTTGAGAAGTTCATTCAGACTTAGTGTTTGTCATTGTTCACAGTCTATTTCTGTCCTTATTTTTAATGACACACATTGCCAGCATGGGCTAAAAACAATGCTTGAGTCTCCTTGAATTATTGGAACAATTATGATATATTTTTCATATTGACAAAGCCTTCGATGACCTTGAATTGTCTGTTCCATTTAACTTAAACACATCTGCACACTTATAGAATGAATAAAAAGTTAAAAATAGCAACTCCACAATTGAATGTGATGTAGGTGTTTATCATAGTAAATTATGTGTAAGTAATTTGGTAGGAGTAATTTAGAACAGCCAATTCATGCCTCATTTCATTAGTTTATCACTTGTGGTCTCCAAGCCTTTCAAGGATGTCATATTAAAATAATGTATTTTGTAGGTTGTATGTGGTCCATTTGTGGTATTCATGATCAAGGATGGAAAGAAAGAGAAATATTTGGAAAAATTCGATACATGAATTATGAGGGCTGTAAAAGAAAGTTTGATGTTGCTTCCTTTGTTAAAAAGTACAAAGGAAAAAAGCTATAGCAGAAGTTATTATTGCAACCTTCATGCTATGTTAAATATTACTAATAGGTGTTTATATCTTGTATTATAAATGCTTATCATGGTAGCATTTAGATTGAAATCTCTGTTGATTAATAAATGATAGCCATAATATTCTATATTGTACATTTTTAGCTAAAACATTTCTACCTCCAAATGCATATGTTACAAATTGAATGGTAATTACATGGAACATTAGAACTTCTGTTTTCTGTAAGCAAAGTCAGATAACAGTAGATGTGCCATGGTGAAGAGATTGTTTTGTAAATGTTAAACTGGTACAAACAATAACACATTTGGCTAACTATTCAACCGTCATACATTTCTACCAAAACAGATCTACCTGGTGTTAGCTGACATTTACAAACTTGCTTGCACTGAATACTCAAATTGTCCAAGCAAAGAGTTTATTACATAGCTAATGTTTAATGTATTGTTTGTTCAGGCCCTTCATCAATATTCTATGTAATTTTTTTACATTTTTTCTCTCGATGTCTGATGTTTTCATAGCAATGTCACAATCTGTACACACACCTGTTTATTGACGTACATAGTGTTCTGTTGAGTTGCACTAGTAAAAATAGTATATGGTGTGTCAAATAGGAGTTAAATTAATAATTATAGGATAATTAATTGGGCGGATTGAATATCAAAAATATGATCACGAGTGCCGCATAACGCATCTGATTAAACGAGTGCACGGAACTTGTTCCGCGCACGAGTTTAATCTGATGCTTTATGCGGCACAAGTGATCATATTTTGGATATTCACAATGCCCAATTGATTATCCTATTTATTATATAGATCAAAATTATTTTCGTAAAATTTTCATGCTTAATCCTAAATTTTATGAACGGCGGATGAATATCTGTATAGTACAAATCATTGTGACGTTTTGGCGGAAAAAACCCGAGAGTGACAATAAACGATAATTTTCATATGTGATTTACCGTGATTTCTGTCACTCGGAAAATTTGATATTTCATCTCTATCTATATAATAATCCAAATTGATCGTTATTTTGAAGTAAACTTATTTTGTTTAAGCTTTACAAATTGATCGTTATTTGGGAGTAAACTTATTTTGTTTAAGCTTTTGAGTTTAATGGGGGTTACTGGGTATTATAAGTTTTGTTTAAAAAATTTTTAGTTCTGTTACCTCCAACTTAAATGTATCCATTACTAGGTAACACATTTCCTTTACTAGATTTAAAATGGGTAATTTTAAGCTTATTAAAATTTTATGACAAAAATTTACATTATGTTAAATGAACAAGCTTCTATTTGATACCATGAACCTTAATAATTCCTATTTCTGATGTAATTGTTAAAAATACATATTCAATGGAATAACAAAAAAATAACCAAATTTTGTATTGACATAAAGAGTGTAATAAAATGCTGTATCAATTTATAAGTTCTTAACACATCTTTGTGGCTTGTGTTATATCATTTTCTTTTGACTGGGACCATACTGGCAGGGTTCCCAGTGCTCGACCCACAGAGCAGCCCAGCATGTCCCCGGGTGGCGATAGAGGAGACCCTCTCGTTGGGGGGTTGTCAGGTCATAATACGGAAAGCCTGACCGCGGACCATAGTGGGTAATGTGTTTGGAGAGTGCCTCGCTCCTTGCACGATAAAGACCCCTTTTGTAGATTTCGAAAAAGAGTAGGCTCATTGTAGCTGCTACAAAAGACTTAATTTTCCACCACGACCCAAAACGCCATACTTTTCCTGTGGCAGTCAAAATTGTATTCCCTGTGACCCATCCCACCCCTATTTTCCTTTGATTTAATATTTGTTAACTTGTTCCTGTCCTGAATATAGCTGAAATACTGCTTGCTGGACATTAAGCAGACATCCAATCAATCAATCAATCAATTTTCTTTTGACATGCAGAGAAAGCTGGGTAACTAAATTATTGCAAACATTTTTTATTCTTAGAAAGCTTATTTAATACTGTAAGTAAACACCTCCAAGCACTGAATAGTTTATATAAATGATAATTTTTTTGCTTATATTGATCAGTTTTTGTCTCGCCTGCGACAAAAGTCGCTGGAGGCGAGACATATGTATGGGAATCCGGCGGCGGCTGCGTAAACACTTGACATCTTGCTTCATATCGTTGTAAGCCCAAGCCCTAAGTCCATCAAATTTGGTCCAGAGGTAGCTTCCACCTGTAGGTTCCACCTGACCTTGACCTCAATTTCACGGTCCAGTGACTACGTTAAAGTTTTTGGGTTACGGCTGTTCCCCTGTAACTATGCAGGGTATGGTGACAATATTTTGTATACAGGCCGCTGCTGATATTTAATGCTATTTACATAATGCTTATGACGAAATTTATTTTCGTTACTGATGCAGAATGCAGGCGAGACGTTTTTCTGTGTCCACACTTGTTTTCTATGATTTCAAGAAGTTTAATACAATTCAACACAAAACAAATTGTACGCCAATAGAAAATATTAGGCAGAAACCCCAAAATTAAAATAACAATTTATGGTATATATACACAACAAGGATTACTTGATTAAGTCGTTTTCACATTTCTTTTCACCTACATACATCAAGTTTCTCTATAGGTTAATTATCTGTTTCATATCATAATGCTACCTCATATAGTATTTTTGTTGTATTCTGGTTTTATTGTTATGAAATTAAACTTGTTAAGTCATTTTACTTCCAAATATTTTGTTTGAAAAAAAATTTGCAATTTATCGAGCTAGAACTTGCCCTAAGCTAATACATGTGTACAAAGATATATCAAATGAAATTTTCTTGATACTTCAGACCTGGAACTATTATTCACAGACATGGTTTGATCAGCAATTTGTATACATTAATATTTCTTTGCATGTACATTTAGGTAATGAGGCTGCCAAAAAAGGGTAAGAATGAACAAGACTGGGCTTTAGGTACTCAGTAACATTTTTTCAGAAACTCGTATGCCTAAAATGCATTCTCTCTTTTCTTATTTCTGAAACCCTTTTGTCCTGTATATACTGATATATATTTCATGTTAGAATAGTTTAGTTTAAACAAATACATCAGTTAAAATAGTAGTAACTAAAGACCAATTGCAAAAAAAAATATATTTAAGGGGATACAGGACACTTTCACTGAAAATTATTTGTCAATGAATTTTCTTTAAAGGGTCATGTGACCTATTGTTATCACTTTGAGTCTGTCTGCGTCATCGTCGTCGTCCGCGTCTGTAAACTTTTTAGCTCACCTGACCCAAAGGGTCGTGTGAGCTATTGTTATCACTTTGCGTCCGTCGGCGTCGTCGGCCGCGGCTTCTGTAAACTTTTTACATTTTAATCTTCTTCTCTGAAACCACTGGGCCAATTGAAACCAAACTTGGCCATAATGTTCATTGGATGGACCTTTACAAAGTTTGTGTTTTTTATTTTGATTGGTAAACCAATATGGCCGCCACCTCAAGACTTAGTTTAACATAGGACCCTATGGGAAAAAAGTTTAAAAGTGCTTCTTCTCTGAAACCGGTTAATCAATGGAAACAAAAACTTACTAGCAATATTGTTTGGATGGTCCTCTATAAAGTTTGTGTTTTTTATGGCAATTGGAAGTTCAAAATGGCTGCCACCGCAGGACTTACCGGGTAATTTAACATTGGACCCTATGGGAAAAAGTTTGAAAGGCTTCTTTTCTGAAACCGGTCAACCAATGGAAACAAAACTTACTAGCAATATTGTTTGGATGGTCCTCTATAAAGTTAATGTTTTTTATCCCAATCTGAAATTCAAAATGGCCGCCACCGCAGGACTTGGTTTAACATTCGACCCTATGAGAAAAAAGTTTAAAAGGGCTTCTTCTCTGAAACTGTTTAACCAATCAAAACAAAACTTACTAGCAATATGGTTTGGATGGTCCTCTATAAAGTTTATGTTTTTTATGGCAATTGGAAATTCAAAATGGCCACTACCGCAGGACTTAGTTTAACATAGGACCCTATGAGAAAAAGTTTTTAAAGGCTTCTTCTCTGAAACCGGTAAATCAATGGAAACAAAAACTTACTAGCAATATTGTTTGGATGGTCCTCTATAAAGTTTATGTTTTTTATGGCAATTGGAAATTCAAAATGGCCGCTACCGCTGCAGGACTTAGTTTAACATAGGACCCTATCGGCAAATAAAAAAAATCTTCTCTATACAACCGGTTAACCAATGAAACAAAGCTGTCTAGTCATATTGTTTGGATTGTCCTATTTAAAGCTTACTTTAACATCAGGGAAATGCCATCTTCATTGCCTATAAAATCAGGTGAACGATACAGGCTCTTAAAAGTCTCTGGTTATAAAAGTTATCATAATTCAAAATAAAAAATAGGGGTTTCAGAGCTTATTTTTGAGTGGTTGAGCACTGAAATTTTTAAATTTTCATATAGATTATACAGAGAAGAGAGTAAAAAAGCATTAAAATAAAAGATAGCAAAAATTCTATCCAATGAAATTTTCTAAATTTTTGATATAATGTCAAGCAATTGGTATACATTTTAGTGATGGAAAAAAAATAGGGGTCTCTGAGTTAATATTTTGTCAAAAAGTGCTAAAAAATGGTATTTTTGGTCAAAATTACCTCCCTTGTTAACAATTTCATTTTCATTATTTTTGCCAATACCAAACTCATTTAAACGAAAACTTTTTTTCAACCATTAATAAATTGAAGTAATAATATAGGTACAAGACTTTCATTATTGTTTTAAATTTTATTGAAATTAAGAAATAAATAATGAAAGAAATTATTATTAATTTTACCATAAATGTTCTATCTATTTTGAAATTTTCACAAAAAATGGCAGATTGTGTCCTGCATCCCCTTAAAAAAATATACATAATGCATGCAATACATTTAAATAAGAAATTGAAGTTTTGATATTGAACTTTTTGATGTACACTTTATACATGTATTTTGTTATTTCAATAATTTCAATTAAAAAATCCAGATAATAGTTGATCTATTTTCATATTTTTTCACCAATATAGTCCCTTAGCAAATTTAAAGGCTTAGTTTAATAAATAGTGTCTTTGTCAGTGCCATGACTTAAAACATGTGCCAATTATGGTTTTAGCTCACCTGAATGGGAGTCAAGGTGTGGCATCAATATAATTTTCTGTCCATTGTATGTAAACTACATTTTAAAAATTCCCTTGGCAAGACTGTAGATTGATCTTCAAAAAAGTTTCAGAATTAAATAACATAAAAAAATGAAGTAAAGGAGTAATAAGGTTATCAACTTAGTTTCCTCATTCCAGCTTAGCTCAGATTTCTAAAATGGCAGCTGTTTGTCCAGATTAAAAAATGTCTGTTAAGGCTAAAGAATTGTTACTTTTGCAGAATGATATGCATGCTTTGTTTTCAAAGTGGCAGACATTTAAAAAAGCTAGTTGCTTATCAACTGTTGTTTGTTCTGGGTTTTACACCATTTTCAACTATTTCCTAATCCTTTGTGTCCCCATATCGGAAATGTGATCCGTATCTGGCTTTCAGCAATAAGCCAACACTTTCTCATATCTCTATTGATGGGGGGGGGGGGGGGGGCAAGATCTTTTCTGTTAGTGTGTTTAGGACATTTTTACACATCTATAAATGTTTTATTGAAAATAAAGCAACAGTTCACTGTTTTTCATCCATTAGTTGTTATCCGTTTTCTTAAAAATTGGCATTGTTGTTAACTGTTACAATGAAAATATAAACCCTGTTTGCTGTTAATAGTTGGAACATTGTTAACTGTTTTACTTATTTTTTCTGTTATCTGTTTGATGCATTTTATTCACCACTTTTTCTAAGTCTTCCTATGAAGGAAGGAATATACATTGATCACATACTAGTTAACACTGATTAATCATGTTTTAAAATGACTGCATTTTATCGCCATATCGCCTAAGATACGATTCTGCTGTTATTTGTTTTTTTTTTAAACTGTTTTCTCAAGTAAATTGCTGTTATCTATTATCATCATTTTAAATTTACTGTTATCTGTTTTGGGAAAAAATTTTAAAATGTGAACCTGTTAATGGACCCCCTCTAGACCCCTAGGGGTCAATAGGTACAATGGAAAAACTACGTCTACGTTTTCACTTTATACCAGACCTGTTCCTCATAAGAAAGGCATATGAAATGCTTAGTAGGCATGGTCTAACATATATATAACCCCACTTTTCCCACACCCACAGGCACCATACGGTTAAAAAATCTTACTTGTAAGTATACCTTTGTGTATGCATGTTTTGTTAACTAATGACTTTACAGAAATGATAGCTCAACTGAATTTACTTTTAGGCTATTGCTAGGGCAATGCCATCAGCACATGTAGGAGCACATACATTTATATTACAAATTATACCACCTAACCCAGAATCTGCCATAATATTCAGTAGTTGGTTAACATAGACTTAGTGTCCCACCTTGTCGTACTCCTTGATGAATTTGATTTTTAACATCTCCATTTTACTGTTGTTGAGGCATTTTTATACAGGTTGTTTTGATATTCCAATATGGTATAGTTTTCTTATCAGGTTGGTATGACGAACAACATCAAAAGCTGATTTAGTATCTAACATTCCAAAAAATGTTTCTTTATGTCTATATTTTCTTCCCAGCGCTCGACCCACAGAGCAGCCCAGCGCATCCCCGGGTGGCGGATAGGGGAGACCCTCTCGTTGTGGGGATGGTGGGGTTGTCAGGTCATAATACGGAAAGCCTGACCGCGGACCGTAGTGGGAAACATGTTTGGAGAGTGCCACGCTCTTTGCATGATAAAGACCCCTTTTGTAGATTTCGAAAAAGAGTAGGCTCATTGTAGCCGCTACAAAAGGCTAAATTTTCCACCCCGACCCAAAACGCCATACTTTTCCAGTGGAAGTCAAAATTGTATTCCCTGTGACCCATCCCACCCCCATTTTCCGTTGATTTAATTGTTTGTTAACTTGTTCCCGTCCTGAATATAGCTGAAATACTGCTCGCTGGACGTTAAGCAGACAACCTATCAATCAATCAATCTATTTATATTTTCTGTCGGAAACTCCTCAAGCAATAACAAGGCCATAATTGGTGTTGTGTCGGTTGTAAATCCCCGTTGTAAGGGATTTTGAATGTTGTCTGTTGTTTTTATGCGTCGTTTAATATGTACTCTGCCACTTTTGAGATAGTAGGAGTAATTGTAATAACTCTGTAGTTCTTAGCACAGTCTGTATCGCCTTTATTCTTGTAGATTGGAGTACGGTATTTCTATTTTTAATAGATCGGAGAAGTAGCCTGATTAAAATGATGTATTTATAATGTTACAGACGATTTTCTTAATTTCACTTCCACCATAGAGCTTTTGCAGAAATTCCATAAGTTGGCCGATTTATTCCTATTCAAATATGTATTGCATTTTCAACATCCTTTAATGATACTGGGTTGTGAGGCCAGGTTTCATGTCGAATTGTGATTATATGATGGTATTATTCATTTACGTGCTTAAAGTAGTCAAATTTCTGATCCTTTAGTGCCATATGCATCTTTTTTCTTGTTATTTGCAGCTTAGGCCTCTGCTTTCTTTTTCTTTGTTTTTTTTTTGGAACTGATTTTGATATTGCTGATTCGATGGCTAAGTTAACTTCAGTTATGGTATCTTCCATTCGTTTTGCATTTTCATAAGAGAGTTTACATTTACTAAGATTTCTCTTGCTATGAAGTCCTCATATTGAGATTTATCATTTTATCCCAATTAATCCTTTGACTGTTTGAGTGTGGTTTAGCGTCTCTTTCTTTATCATTTTTTGCAGTATAATCGATCTAATATTGGCCAAGATAGGATGGTGATAAAATACTGAGCTATTTAAGACAAGTTTACGCATGTGCCTGATCTTGGATGTAAATTTCTCTTGGTATATCATGTTGTCAATTGCAGTACAATCTTTCCCATTGTTGTTGATGAATGTTGTTCCCAACGTTCGAGGTTAGGTTGGTCTCGGATAGAAGCTTGATATGTATTTAGTTCTTGCAGTACATTCAGACAGTTTAGCTCTTCATTGATGTAACCACCAATAACAACAGTATGTGTACTTCCAAAAGTTTCTATAATCTCAAAAGGAAAAGAGAGGTAGTACATGACATGTATGTTAGACTTAGATCAAAGTACGTCCTGAAATCGACGGCATATTATCAGAGCAGACGACGTCATGCAATTGGAAAATACACTTTATCACAGATTTTGTTTTGTCCATCCTTATACGTTGTGGCGTTTCAATCTGTCACATTCTTAGGTTTTGCTTAAAAAATGATTACTTGCAGCATAATTAGTAGTTGGTAGAAATAATATACTCACTCAAAAAAGAAACGCAACATACAAAAAATGCTAATTTTACTTCATATATTATTTTAACAATTTATCATATAAATAATTGATACAGAAATGTAAGAATTGGCATAAAACATTGTGTCGCATATTTTGAAAAAATCACGCAAAAAGGTAGTATTAGTTCTGCCCATCCATTGGCTTGTAACATAGCCCTTACTCTTCTTGGCATGGGTTCAATAAAACGTTGAGTACGAACACGCGGTATCCTTTGCCACTCATACTGAAGTGCCTATTCTAATTGTTGCAGATTTTGCGGCGGTGGTTGTCGTTGGCGCACGCGCCGATCCAATTCATCCCACAAATGTTCAATTAGGTTCAAATCCGCAGATCGTGATGGACAACGGAACACATTGACATTCTGTTGCTCAAAAAAATCTACTGTTACACGTGCTGTATGTGGTCGGGCATTGCATCTTTGAATGTCAATTACGGGCAATAAATGCGGCCGTATAATTTCGTCTTTATACCTAACAGCGTTAAGATTGCCTTGGATATGTATCAGCTGTGTGTTCCTGGCGAAAGAGATAGCGGCCCACATCATAACATAACATCATAACCTCAGCCGAAATTGTCTCTTTCCACAACACAGTTTTGCGCAAAACGTTCATTTCAGAACCTGTACACTCGTATGCGACCATCTCGCTTTTCAAGCTGAAAACGTGACTCATCGCTGAACCACACTCTTCTCCAGTTCTTTAAATTCCATACACGAACGGTAGTACACCATCTAACCTTTGCTTGGCGGTGTTGGCGTCTCAGTGTTGCTCCGACGCAAGGTCTTTTTGCCAGCAATCCATGAGAGCGTAAGCGATTGCGTGCTGTCTGTGGTGATATACCGCGTAACACAGAGACATTTACAGCTTTTTCTGTTGCAGCAATAGTCCTGTTCCGTAGATGGAATAATCTAATGTAACGATCCTGCGCCCGAGTTAAACGTGAAAGACGACCCTGTTTTTAGCAATGCGTAATTCAAAGTGTGTTCCAGATTTCGACCACAGTCGTTCAATGGTGGATGAACTTATATGCTTTGACCTGGAAACCTTTAATTAAGGTGTAATCATGATGTTGTTTATATATATTTTAATATTTATAGGTTATTTGTTTCAAAAATTGATTTGAAAAAAATTATCCGATGTTGCGTTTCGTTTTTGAGTGAGTATAGTTGGCCTGTTACATAGCTAGATGTTGGTAACATATGCTGTTCACTCACCATTTCCGTACTCGTCTCATGATGGGGTTTATATGCATTCCTTGGTGCATTCCTAGACCCATCATTAGATTGTGTGACACATACAGAGTTATTTTTCCTGTTTTGAGACTTATCCTTCCTGCTATTATTTAACATGGATTGTACATTCTTCTGTATTATGCTTGGAGAGGATGAAATCTATGGTGTTCTTTGGATATAAGACTTAAAGAATTGAACTTTATTTGATTTGATGAGTCTCTATCATCGCTTGTGCTCTGTTTCATCAGTTTATCAAACTCAAATGTAAATTTCAGAGAGAACAAATCGTATGACTTTATCACGGACGCCAATAAAAAACTCGTCTGTAGTATTATGTGGCTGACTTTTGTTTGAGATGCCCTATGTATATATTCATTTCCAACTTGCATTTGCTCCTCAAGTAAAGTTATTTATGTTTTTAGTGGACTCTATCTAGCTCGATATTCCTGTTCTCTGCTTTATATAACAGATCCAGTATTTTCTCGTTTTCTTTCAAATCGTCATTTAGCAAAGCTTCCTTTATCATCAATTGATCCTCCTTCATTTTCAGCCTTTGTTCTAACTGTCTTAGTTCTTTCAGTTTGCTTGATCGTCCTTGTTGCTATCACATGGAGTCATATCCTTCCTTTTTTGTAAAATCTTTTTTTTTATTTCTATATCCTTGTTTGGGAGATTAGTATCTTGTTTTTTGTAGATAGAATACTGTTGTTATCATGGTTAGCACTATTTGACTTTTGATGTTGGCAAGTAAGTTCTATAATGTGTGTTAGTCCCTGTTGCATGTGTAACTGTTTCTCATTTACTTTATCATTCTGTTAGTGTTGATAAGTACCTTTACATGCAAAGCATATATATTTTTTTAATCCATATATTTAATGTGAAACTGTTGGTAGCATTGATTACATACATTCTGGTCATTTGTAAGGGCATCTTTGCCAGCTGGACATCCAGGTATATTGTCAGGTTCTTCATCTAACATCATTGCAGCTAATGTGTGATATTGGTTGTAGCTCATTGCTAGCCTCTTATGTCTTATGATTGCATCGCTCATCTCGAATGTATGTTATCAAAGGATATGCTTTATTGCTGCATTTTGGACACTCATAAACTATATTCTCGACATGTTCTTGTAATTTATCAATATCCATTTGTGAGAGATCATTTTTGCATCATACACCTCTAGTTTTACATGATGTGTTGCACTTAATACATTTGGCGTCCTCCGCTCATTCGAGTTTGCCTTGTTTGTGGAATCTAATGAATGAATAACTTCTTGCCGTTTTTCAGTCGATCTTCTGTTCATTTCCTTTTTGTTCTCTCTTACTCCATTTATTTCTGTTTTAGCTATTATTTCATGGTAATCCCACTTTCTGGTGCCAGCATTCTTTTGTTGCCTGTTTCACGATTTTTCTCAACCACACACAATACCTTAGCTGACTCTGTCCCAGCGTGTATCCCGTATTTTTTTATTTTGCTGTATTTTTGTCGTTAATGTGACTGAGAAATTTGGCGAAAATGTTTTTAATCGCACGTTGACTGGCCAGATTTGTGCCACCACTT
Source organism: Limnoperna fortunei (assembly GCA_944474755.1). NCBI lineage: Eukaryota > Metazoa > Mollusca > Bivalvia > Mytilida > Modiolidae > Limnoperna > Limnoperna fortunei. Next base: position 82,233,298 of record OX104113.1, on the reverse strand, counting down.
TAACATGTTTTCTATCTCTGTTATACAGTAGGCTTTCAGGTTTTTGGCATTTCTGTCGGTTAGAAAAACAGGTATGATCTTCTGAGTGTCTGAGGGAGGTTCGAGAGCCTTTCTGAGGTGTTTCTGTATTTTTTCTCTGTCACAGCATAAACTTTGTTGAGATTCTAGTGGGTTCTATCAGGAAAGGAGTGCAACATTAAAGATGTCATTGAAGTTTGGAATCACAAGAGTATTTTCAGACACAATTTCCAAAAGTTGTCTATTTTCTAGATCATTATTTTTTACTAGGTATATTGAGTTAATTATAGATTAAATTTCTATGGACTAGGAAAAAATATAAGGATGGTCTTCAAAAGTTCGATAAAATTTTAAGACGCCACCTTGAATGGTCGGCAAAGGAAAAACGTGATTTCTTGTCCAACTGGACGGATTGATTGTCAATTAGATCTTTTTATCACATGTTTTGTTATTTGACGTGAACCAGATAGTTGAAGTAATGTTTTTTAAATGTTAATTGTCCCTCAGGCCAAAACAAATCTTTCAAATATAATCAGGATTTTTCCTTGTCCAAAATTCGCCGCCACCACATTCACCAGAAGTCCTATTCGATAGTTTATGTTTTTCCGCGGAATATATTCTCGTCATCCTTTAGTGGATGAATTTGACACTTATTACCGTCTCCCAGTCGTACATGACTGTCCGGTAGGTGTCGCCTGACCTCAATTTCACGGTGCAGCGACTACTTTAAATTTTTTGTATTAAGTCCGTTTCTCTGTAACCATGCATTATATATTTTTAATGATAAAAATTTAATGCTATTAACGTAATGTTAATGACAAAATTTACTTTTGTTTCTGATGCGGAATGCAAGCGAGACATTTTTCTGTGCACACTTGTTTCTTGTATGTTGCGTTTCTTTTTTTGAGTTAGTATATATGAAGAAGACATGGTGTACCTTTAGTATGTTTCTACTCTTGGATTTGACTTTTCCCTAGACATGAAAATGAGTAAATCGACGGGTGTCTAAGTAGAGGCAGGCACTGCTTACTCGTCCGGAGCACCTGAGTGCACTCATGGTTTTTATTGGGTTCGGGTTACTCTCTTTGTTTTTTGTGGGTTTTTTGCGTGGGGGTTGTGTTGCGTTTGTCTATTTCCAGATTTGTAACTGGCCCTTGACTTTTGGCTCTAGTTGTTCGGTCGGTTTTCTTAGCTATTTTTCCTATTACATAACCACAAATAAGACACTTAGCTACATTTTGGGAAAACTGAAGAAATGTCATCTGAGATTTTAAAGGAGCAGTTGGTTATTATTTGATGCATGGAAGAGTCTGTAAGTGTTATACCTCAAGATTTCCTGCATTTTGAATAAAATACTCTTTGGGAAATTTAAATGTTTTGTATTTAAACACGTAATATAAAATATATTGATCACACATATTAACAGCTCCCATGTATGATCTGCAATTTTTGTGGGGTTTATTGGTTGACATGTGAACTGTCCGTCTGTTTGTACGAACAATTCTTTTTCAGTTACTGTATTGTTGAAATTGCATAAACAATTTTCTTGTCTTTCCAGACAACAGCCGATATATTATCTCGACTTACTGTCTTTTTCTGTTTCTCATACCGTCTGATTTGTTCTTCATTATTTCCTGAGAGATACCTCTTCGATTTTGACCCACCGTAGAACAGTCGTGAGTATTTCAGCTCTCGTACAGTTTTGTACTGGAGAAAAAATGTCAAAATATACATGATACCCTTGACCTATTGGATTGGAACCCCAGGACAAGACTTCGCTACATTGTTTGCAAGACCTTTGGGAGGGATATACTTTTTAACACTGTTAATTTTGCAATATGACATTCACCCACAGGCTGGTTTTGCCAAGGCCCACGTTGCAATACCCCACTTCCAAGGTTTAGGAATGTACTGTATAAAGACAGTCATGATTAGTTTGGCTCATCAGCCAGAGAAACATGCTGATTTTGGTTAATATGAAAATGTTAATATCTTATGATTTGGTGGATCATGTCTCTGCTCATAGTTTTTGATAGAATGGTGTTTCCACGGCGGTGTCTATGAAGTACAACAGACATCTGACACATCTAGTAACTTAACTTTCAACTTATGGTATGAGATAAATACGACAGTGGGACCTGAAAGCATCGTCCGGCTCATGATAAGCGATGCCCGAGCCATAGTTTTTGTTTGTTTAAATCCTATTCAAACAAACAAAAGATTTTTTGTTTGTTTGAATAGGAATAAATGCCACTTTCAGCATTTTTACGTAGACAGGCAGTAGAGCACACCCTGCCATGGAACAGGGAGACTCAAACCACTCAGCCCTGTCATCACTTATTTATAAGGGGACCTATAAGAAATGTAATCAAACTTTGAATCTTTGTCCCATGGTATCACTCGTTGGACTATAATAAAGAGAAAAAGTTTTATGAGGACAATATTTCGAAATGAGACACACATTCAACTTTATAGTACGAGTTATAAATACGACAGTGGGACTTGAAAGAATCAGTTTTTTAAATAAGATTTTCATGTCAAGTAGCTAATATACTGTAATCCCGAGGACTCGTTTCCAAGAAATGTACGTACCTTAACCTATGTGAACTTACTTCTGATCATAGCGCAGGGATTATTGGCAGTGCTTCTATAGGGCATTCTTAAAGCCTTCTACAGAATCTGCATGCACGAAGGCCAATGGTACGCAAGAACTGACAAATCTTGGTACGAAATGTTCATGGTACGAAACGACACGACATTAGAAATTGGTCAAATTCAATAAATCGAATAATAATCTCGTTTTATCTGATCAAGAAGCAATCAACCCCAGTTTTTACGTGCTGCTTTATTTTTTTGTTTTTGTGTTGTGTCAATTTTGTTGTTGTCCACTCTTTTTGGTATAATCATGGTTTTGTCTGTCCGTGACACTTCACTTTAAGATCACTACTGGGTATCGTTGTTTCTTCTGATTACAATAAATTTGGATTTGCAAGTTTTAGATATTTAACTATTCAAATACAATGACAGCCCATGGTTGCTCTATCAAAACGATTCATCAAAGAATTTATTTTGCCAACGGCAGTTTATTTGATCCATGCTGGTTAGTGATACCCCCACCACAAATATTGGAAGACCATAAGTTGAAAGATAGTCAAAGGCTATATGGGTTCTCGTCTCTAAGAAAAATATGCTAGATATACTGGCTTAGAAATATCGAACGGGGACATTTTGCTTGAACATGCTTAACAATCATCAAACAACTGGTTTGGCTACCGAATCGGAAAGGCTAAAATATCTTTAAAATTGACACCAGATGCGGAAATAAAGGCCAAAAGAAACCTACACATGACAGTGAAATTTAAAAGATATCAGAAACCTGGAAGGAAATCAAGAAGAAAGCAATTTAAAATGGAGGTAATTGGTTTCAACCTTAGGTGCCACTGGGCTTGAAGAGGATAGGTAGATAGGTATTAGTTGATCTATTTAACAAGAAAATGTTTAGTGCATCCTTTTTGGTCTAGCTTGTCCTTTGAAAAGTAAAACAACACTATTGATAATTGTTGTTTGCTAAATGTCTAGCGATATTCAGGATAAATGTATCAAAAGTAGTACAACCATTACTCGACCTAAAAAGCGGCCCTGCATGTTCCCAGGTGGCTAATAGTAGAAGACCACTTTTTGGGTGTTGTCATGTTATAAAACGAAAACCCAGACCACAGACCGTAGTGGAAAACGATAGACACTTCATGCACATGCAGATTCACAAAAATGGACTCATTGTAGCCGCTACACAAAGCCAAGCGAAGCCGGTAGGAGACTTGTTAACCGGGAATTTTAGTAGGAGGAAAAAAACAGGTAACAATTTACAAATATTAAACAACTTCTTGGCCAATTTTAAATGTCCTACAACCAATTGGGGTAGATAATTTTGGGATCTGGTTGAAATTAGTTCTCGTACCTCATTTACAAATGAAGATTTTTGTTTTACAATACCCATAAACAACAAGATAGCTTCAAAACCTTTAACAGGCTGAAAATTATCAATCTTTGTCAAGTTTGGTTACAATTTTCAATTTGGATACAATGGTCACAGTGAACAAACTAGCTGAAACCTACGCCCCCCCGCAGCGGAGAATTAAAGGTTGATACGTTAGTGGCAAAGTTTTTTTCTAGAATGTAGTGTCTGCAAGACACAAATTATGCCCCTGTCTAACTAGTGCTGCAACAGGCAGAAATTGAGTTGAAATCAAGATTAATTGGTCTTGCACACTTTTATTATGTATAGAAAAACCTAAATATTAATACAGCAGCTTTAAAAATGAAGATAGCCACAAAAGACATGCAAACTGACCAAGTGCAACTATCTTTACTGTCAAGAATATTTATTGAAAATTAAAATCCTTTGGCCCTGCACACCTCCATTGTGTGTTTAAGCATCCTATTAAATATAAGCACTGTAGCTTCATAAATATTGATTGATTGGATGTCTGCTTTACGTCCAGTGAGCAGTATTTCAGCTATATTGAGGACGGGAACAAGTTAACTAACAATAAATCAACGGAAAATAGGGGTGGCATGGGTCACAGGGAATACAATTTTGTTTTGGGTACGGGTGGAAAATTTATCCTTTTGCAGCAACGACAATGAGCCTACTCTTTTCCGAAATCTACAAAAGGGGTCTTTATCGTGCAAGGAGAGCGGCACTCTCAATACGTTGCCACTACGGTCCGCGGTCAGGCTTTCCGTATTATGACCCGACAACCCCCAACGAGAGGGTCTCCCCTATCCGCCACCCGGGGACGCGCTGGGATGCTCTGTGGGTCGAGCACTGGGAACCCTTCAAGAGCGTCATAAATAAGAGAAAATAGCCAGAAAAAGACACGAACCGCAATTTTAGTTACCTGGTCGGCAAACTGACTGTCCACCTATTTGTAGTTTTAAGAATATTTATTGAAAATTTAAATACTTTGGCCCTGCACACCTTTATTATATGTCCAATAGCTCTAACAAATAGAAACACCATAGATTCAATGACAAAGAAGAAGATAACCTGACAAGACATGTACCTCAACACAATCTGGTCGGCAAACTGTTTAGTTAAGAATATCTAACCAACGTCGAAATCCTTTGGCCCTGCACACCTCCATTTTGAGTACAAACATTCTGCAAAGTATAAATTTTGTAGCCCTGAAACTGTAGGACGAGTTAGCTGGACAAGCTTATCGGACAGATGTACAAGGGTAAACAAGCGTGGACTCGGAGCACGCTCACAAAGGGATACCCCCTGTTTTGCTTCAAGTCTAATTATCTCCCCTGAATAATATCCAACAGCGACGAAAATTCTTCATGTACATCTATGATGTAAAGTTTCATTAAAATCTGTCAAGCAGTTTAGGAGAAGCACTTACAAGGGATGTGGACAGATGGACGGACAGACAGGGTTTGCGGGGGGTATAATTAACAAGCCCCCCCCCCCCCCCCCCCCGAATTTTTCATTGCGGGTCGGAGAGATCTTTCGTCAAGAACGGAACATTGCATCTTCAAATCATAGTTTTGTTCTCAGGTTTATTTGTGCGAGAAAAGAAAATTGCTCTTCTGTAGATCCAAAAATGTGCAACTTAAAATCGACAGTTTCCAAAAATGTGCAACCTAAAATCAACAATTAGTTTCCAGTGTTTTGAAATGCAGCAGTTTTTTCAATTTGATGGGACGATTTTCTATAGAAAATTTCTACCTTTTTTTTCGCTGTGTAAAATGGGAGCATTTGATTGTTGTCTGTTCAAAATGTGTAATGTCTTTTATGGTTTATGCTAAGAGTCTTCAAGTGTGTCCGAATACCATATTACGTTATAAAAACCGATGTTAAGTTGAGTAATTTACTTAATTCCTGTTCCCAGTTACTTTCTTTGGTAACTTCTATTCTATTAAAAACTTATCTCTGATATAGCTAAATAGGTGCTCTTCTGTGAAATAAATTCTCCATGCATCTGCATGGCAGAAATGCAGCCAGTGCCAATTCTATTTCTTTTGTTTGTCGTGTGGTGATGCAACTATAAATAATGTTTATCAATTATCAAGTAACCAGTCTAGAAATCATCCTTTGGAAGCACCATGTTGTGATCATATTGTGAACTATTTAAAAACCGCTTTCTTGCAGAAATAAACACATGTATTATAACAATAACATTCTCATTTTAAAGAAAGCTGGTTAAGTTTCATGGTATATCATTTTCATTCAAGACTAAGATTGCGACAAAGAGTTCTATCTCGCTTCTGCTGCATATAGGCACAAGATATAGTAAACAACAACTTTAAAAGTCTTTTTTCTTTATTTTTTTCCTTATATTCTGGAAGGGTAGAGCATCTGTAACAGACAAAATAATAAGTTTTACAGGTGGTACTTTTTTAAAAATAGTTAATAAGCATTACAACTTAGAAATCAAAAGCAGACAAAAAATTAACTCAAGAGATATAAAATAAAATTATACTCATGCCTGATGAGATATTTATAAACTGAAACAGTTCAACAAATTAGCTTTTGGTTATCAAATGCTAAAATCCAACTTCTGATGATTTTCTAATATTTTGGCTAGCATGGAAATATACTGCTATTATATATCAGAACACCCTTAAAACTTATTTGTAACTATGGTAGATAATCATAGTCCAATTCAACTAATTACATACCACTCTTATTCTTCTACCCATGGCAGTTGAAGGCAAATTTCTCTTGAATTTAGCTCTGACCATGCCACTGTTGCCATGTGGTCTGGTTATCTTTCCCCATATCACTCTTATACGACTGGCCTTTTCATGACCAGGACAAGCTGTCTTCCTACATAAAAAAATTAAGAGTTTGATTGACAATGTCAGCATGATTTCTGCATTTTTATTTCTTTAAGGAGGAAACAAAGGAAAATATGCATTTTTGTCAAAATACTACATCAGTGCATATCTGTTGTGCTGTTGGCTAGAGCAGTGAATGTATTTGGCTTTTACTTTTAAATAACTACAGTGCATGCTGCACAGTTGGGAAAGTTGCCTTGCATTTATTTTACTAAAAGTTATTTCTTGTTATAATCCCCATTCACATTTTTTTATATCAGCATCGATAAATAATCACGTAACTTTAGATGGATTATTGGAAATACTTAAGAAGTAGTAAAACAGGTAACATTTCCAGTCAAGACTTCTTTCTGCATTAACTTTATAAACTGCAACAACAATATGGTAAATTTTCTAAGTGTTCAACTCATTCATTTATTGTGAATTGTGAAAATCCATCAAATTAGTAACCATGGATATGGTTTTTAACTATTTTTTCTACACGTTGATGAAATATAAATTGTACCAGCACCAAAATATGTGTCTACATACAGCTTCTTTAAGTTACTTTCTGTGTAAGTAATTTTATTTTCATTTTTATTTTTGCCGATATTGACAAATGTGTTCTATCATCTATTGTTTGTAGAAAACATTGTTTTCTTTTTTCAGAAGGGTATTTTTTAAAACCTTAAATAAACAAGTGTGGACTGTGAGTCTACATATGATGTACTTCCTTTATGTAAAGTTTCATCAAAATCTGTCAAGCAGTTTAGGAGAAGCGCTTACAAGGGATGTGGACAGACGGACAGACAGGGTGATTCCTATATACCCCCCAAACTAGTTTGCGGGAGGTATAAAAACACAATCCAGCAAGTTTTACACATTTTAACACAGGAAAAAACAGAAATTTTATATCCTATGTTTTCTTAAAATTTTTATGAAAACATTTTAAAAGTATGTACAGTGCATTAAGATGCTACAATCATTTAAAATTCTTTGTATGGTTTATAATCTGCAATAACATACAGTAAAATTATTGCTTCTTTAGATTTAGAAATGTATTCAACTTTAGGCATAGTTTAACAACATAAAAAAAAGATGCATTCAAGTTGTTTTTATGATCCACATCATAACTTGTGGACATGCTGATAGCCATAGATATCAATGTATACCTGCACATATATCCAAGTCAGGGTTTCTGTGTCCTCATGTGTCCACCAAACCCTGACAAACTTAGCTAGGAAATTCTCAGGCTAGAACTAGAAGTCACTATTTTGAATGGCTACATCATACCTGCATGTAGCTAATCAAAAACATTCTTTCATTCCCACTTGGTTAGGGGATATCCCGATGTCGATTGTTAATAAACCAAACAGATGTGTCGCATAAAACAAGTGAAAAACAGAGTATTTTTTACAGTAGTGTTAACATTTTGTTATTACTGCATTATTTATTAGTTGCGTTACGTTTTCTACGAACTCATGAATCATTAAGAATAACTACTTCCAAACACTTGCTTCTTTCAATCAATTTCATTGGTTGATATTGTGAAGATTTTACGTCATATAAAAATCTTCTAGCCAAGGAATTTCCTAGCTAAGTTTGTCAGGGTTTCGTGGACACAGAAACCCTTACTTGTAAGGATGCTGCACAAAAGGATGGTTTCTATAGCAACCATCCTAATTATATATCTGCTAAATATATAACTGAATACTTCCTATACATTTCTAATTGTAAATGAACATAATTCTAGGATTATTTTGGTAACGTGTAAAAATTTTTTTAAGGAAAGGAAAGAACTTGGCTTCAGTACCTGGACTGAAGCAACAAGAGCGGCATCTGATAGAGAAAAATGGAGAGGACTTGTTAATTGCCCGATTCTCCTCAAGGGGAGATGGAAGTAAGTCAAAGTAAGTCAAGTGTAAAAATTTTGGAACATGTAATAGGTTTTCCTACATCACAAGTAAACTTTCCCACAATGATTTGATGATGTGTTAATTTCTTAATTATAATTTTAAATATAAATACTGTAGCTCTTAAAATGAAGAAGATAGCTAGAAAAAAACATGTACCACTATCTCAGCTATCTGGCCAGCAAACTGACCAACCAAGATCTTTTCTTTTAACGTGTTTTGGGCATTTTTACTCATTTGTCAACTAGGTTTATTTTAAAAAAAAGCAACTGTTAACTCTATTCTTAAAAAATGACATAGTTGTTAACTGTTTTCATGAAAATATAAACACTGTTTGCTGTTAATAGTCGGAACACTGTTTGCTGTAATCTGTTATCTTTATTTTAAATTTACTGTTATCATATTTTAAAGTAACTGTTATCTGTTTTGGGAAAAATACAAAATTGTTAACCTGTTAATGGACCCCCCCCCCCCCCCCTTCCTTTACAGTTATCTGCAAACTGACCAAGTCTAACTATCTGTAGTCATTTTAATTTAGATGAAAATACAATGAAAATTGTTTGGCCCTGCATATCTTCATCATGTTTACAAACATTATTAAATACACCCTTGAACACTTCATAAATCTGTATTGTTGAACCATTTTCTGTCAGAATTCATGTGTATATAAAATTAATGAGGAACATTTGTTTACTGTCCAAATAAATTATGCTATTATTAGGAGTGCCATTTTTGGCTAATTATATTAACATTTGAATTCGCGGTTAGCAATATACAAGAATATATTTTATTTCTATTTAATAAAATTATTCATTTTCTACCAATATTTTAAGATTATAGAATACCATCTGTAACACTAATCATATAGAGATGAAATAAATCAGCATGCATTTATTTACTTTTGTGCCTTGTAAACATATGCGCATCTTTTGCCAAGGTAAAAAGTTGTTTCCTTTTTGTTTGTTACACCATCTACTCTTAAGAGAGCTGTGTTCTCATGCTGGTTTCGCTGTCCTCTTTTGTAACCAGTAAAGACTGCTTTACAGTACAATCTAAAAAGAAAAATGTGGTAGAAGATCGATATATAACTTAGGTCTGGTGATGGGCAATGGGTTTTAAACAATTATCTGATTATTGGAAATAATTAGAGATCCATTATAATTGAAACGATTTTTTGTCTGTTCTATCAAATATCATGAAATAAAAGTATTTAATGTTCTTAAATGTTTTTATATTTATTTAATATGATTTTTAGTATGTATTTAAGAGAAATAATGTAGAATAAATTGCAAAGTATTCCCAAAAGTTTGACTGTTTTGCCGGGGTATGCATAAATAGTTCAATCAAGAGTATGTTTGTTGTTTTAGTCACCACCCTGACCTTCAGCAGCGATTTTGTAATAGTTGAGTAATACTGGAAACACAAACAGAATTGAAAAGCAAAACTGGAATTTTTCAGCAACATCTGTGATTTTCTATTTTTATTTTTGACATTAATTAGTAGCATAGCTGCCGTTTAAGCTGTTTATCATTGGTGATAATCGTTCCATAACTATTCAAGTCTTCACTCGATTTGACTTGTTGAATCCAACAATATCATATTTTATCTCATACTTATTTTTTTTATTTATTATTAGCAATTACAAAATTTTGTAGTAGTTCCAGGAATATACACACAAGTATGTTTCCTCATGTGTAATGTTCCAAGACTATCTATGCAAATAACCTTCTCCAATAAGCACTTCTTCTACTTTTAGGGCAGTGTTTCGATAGATTTTTCATAATCACAAAAAAAACCTCTAAAGCTAGGTTTCAGGAGTCAAATACGTTTTTCAAGGGTCATATATGTGTTAATGGACAGGGCTGATGCTAGTAGCTTCTCTTTTTGGGGGATGACAGTGAGAAGTTGGTGGACAACAGGAAAAGTTCCTTTATGTCTTAACCACGTTTTTTTGTTTTTAAAATAGTGCTGACATTTGGATTTTATTGCTATGTTGTAACAGCAGTTTAATTTATTGAAGATAAAGTTTCAAAGACAGCCCAGAAATTATGTTTGATTAACCAATATACAATGTATCTGACCCACATTTTAATAAATATTGAACAAAACAATAAAAAAAATCAACTGTCCCAAAACTGTTAATTAAACTAAATGTTTCTTTGTTATTATTACACAAATTGATTGAATTATAAATGAAAAAGTACTACATGTATTAGAACAAGAAGTAGAAAATTACATCATTGTGACACACCATATAAAATATGTTAATGTAAATTCAGCATTAAAGCATTTAAACAGATTTAACTTAAATGTTTTGAATTTACTGCCAAATACTAATTTTTATTTATTTCTACCATTTCAATACTTATTTCAACACTAGCAGCATCCTCTTTGCAACCTCCAGCACCAACTAATTCATAAATGCTCTGAAAATTTTCACAAGTTGCTCTGGACTGGTTTCCAGTTGTATTTTCAAGCTATGTTTTATATACCAAATAAACTCAAATGGATATTCTAATATGACGTGCTTTAGAGGCTTTGAGACCACAACTGTGCTAAAACAATGATTCATGATTTTAAAAGGCTGTTCCAATTACAAAACTGTTACTCCCACCGGAGTAAATGATGTTTTCTATAGGTACGAAAAAATTATAAATGTACTCCGTCTTATTAGAATAGAAATAATTCACGAAGGCTGTGATTTATCATTGTTTTACCACGGGATGACCATTTATGTCGTATTATTTTATCCCAAGCGATTATTTCTTAATTAGCTTACACTTAATGGTGGGTAAACATGATAAACATGACACGGTAACAAAAATCAGAGATTAACAAAATAGCAATAAAATTGAAAAGGAGGAATGTTCAAAATGAAAGGGCCATTTCCATCCGCTTTTGAAGATGATTGTGGGCGAAGTAGGACCATGATAAGGTATCTTTTTCGCCCTAGTTACCCTCAAATGTTAGCTTGACTGAAAAGCCGAGTTAATATTTATTGTCAGTACAAAGTATTCTCACGATTGCAACATCAATTTGAACATACCTTCCAGATTTCTTTGGAGGATTTGGTGCTGGCTCTGTCATCTTGTCAGTCACCTATAAAGACAAAAATATTAATAACAATTCATTAGGCTGACTTATTATTTAGTATCACAATCTTTGCAATGTACATTTTAAGCAATAATCTTTTGTCCAAATCCCACAGTTGCATATAATGCTACATAATACTAATTTTTAGTATTACTGTCATCTTTCCTAATAACAAGTTCAGTAAACTATTTGCTTTTCTTTAGTAATATAGGCAATATTTATCTATCCATCCGTACACAAATACTATACACCTCACCATAAGTAAAGCAACACATACAATTTTTTTTTTATAATTTCACCAATCTGAATGAATATTAACTTTGTGTTATTCATGTACTAAAGCCATCATTCGAGCATGGGAAAGTTACTTTAATTAGCTTTTCAAGTAAATCTTTAAATAGCAAAACTAGTTTGTCATATAGTAGTCGAGCACCCCTTAAAGCCTTGTCTTCTTGACCGATTTAGTGGTCATCTCTTGGTCTTTTCGACTTCATATTTACATTTTTACAATGCCTAGACGGAAATTAAGTGAAGCTGGGAAGTGGCAGATCATTGGAATGCGTAATAGTGGACAGAGCTTGCATCAGAAAGGCTGTAAACTGAATCTGTATGTGGTTGATGGGACAATGACAGGGCAGAAATTGTTCCACATTTTGACAATCATGCACTTGGTAACAGACCCATCTTTATGGATAACATTGCAAGACCTCACCGAGCTGCAATTGTATGCGATGTTATCAAAAGGGAAGCTATTGAGCATCTTCCATGGCCATCCAAGTCACCTGATGTTTTTTTTGTTTGAATGATGTTTAACGCCACTTTAAGCAAATTTTTCCAAGCTGACTTTAACATCAAAGGTTACACAAAATACGACAATTTATTGATGCTGAACATCAAAAATTTGTGGACAGTCACAAGTGGCAACATAGGACTTGCAACACGGGGATTACCCAGTTTATATACAGGGTAATCTGTAGAGAAGATTACGATTATACATTTCACTGTTGTGAATGTGCCGAGCCAGTTGACTTAGATGACCCACAGGAATTTGACCCCATATCATTTGGGTCGAAATATGGCCAGACAACGAAAAAAAAAGTATTGTCGCGAATGAAGTGAGCAAAGGAGTCTAACGCAAAAGTAAACAATTCCTACCCCCCTACCTTTGTTGTTGAGTTTGCTTTGAGAATTTGCACTGACAACATGATTGTAGTGTTCTACTTATGGACGATTCCCTGAAGTAAAGAAAGTATTTCAGTCAAAGAAAAAGGTTCGCGGTTGCAAAAATATGGATATATTAAAGGAATCATTGTCATAATCTTAAAGAATAAATGTCCGTGAGTAAGTAGAACACTACAATCATGTTGTCAGTGCAAATTCTCTAAGCAAACTCAACAACAAAGGTAGGGGGGTAGGAATTGTTTACTTTTGCGTTAGACTCCTTCGCGGCAATACTTTTTTTTTCGTTGTCTGGCCATATTTCGACCCAAATGATATGGGGTCAAATTCCTGTGGATGACCTAAATGAGCCCGAGCCAGAGCCACAAGCAGACCTACCTTTGGTTCTACAATATTGCATGTCCACATAATGAAAAAGTCTTTATAATATTCCTCAGAAGACTTTAAATTAAATTTAAAGCAACCATTATCTGTATCATGGTCACAAAATTCGCTTGCATACTCGGCATTCAAAATAGTGAATTCCCGTGTAATACCATATTTACCATACTTAGAAATACTACTTATGAATGTGTGTTTTTTTTATATTTTACCTTCCTTCTTTATTTATTTTACCTACTTGGATTTACTGGGGCCGTATCGACCTGGGGACGGAACGACCAGGAACGTATCGACTTGGGGACGGATCGACTAGGGGACGGATTGGTTTGGGGACGGATCGTCTAGAATTCACTTATAAGTTGCTAGTCTTAAACATTATATAGAGACATAGTTCAGTAGCAAAGTTTAAAGTTGTAATACTGCCTACAAATTTCAATAGTCATGAACACAGCCTGCAATTATTAGAAATGACAAGACATAGTTATGGTTAAACTGTCTGTAAACTAGATTATCTTTATATGTAGTGGTTCCTAAATACATGTGTTAATATAACTGCCGACTCAAAACATTAGACAGGGTACATGTTTATGAACTATAAATCTGCTTTTATCTTTCAAGATTTGTGCCATCCAGCTTCAACAATTCATAATTAATAAACGCTTAAAATATATTTATATGATTTAACATTTTCGTGTGCATAAACATCGTTACAACGGAGATAAATTTAGATGAACATATTTTTGCTATGTGCAGACCTTGGAAAACGTGAAAAAGGAAGCGGAAGTGAAATTGTTCACGGTTTCCGGTTTATGCGCATGCCACATAGCAACATGTAAACAGACATTTATTTCATGATTTTTACTCCTAAAGAAATCTAATTTTGGTTTGTATTGTATTACAAATTAAGTGGCACAAATTCTATTAAAAACATATTACTATGAAGCGATCTTCTTACGTTTCCTGTTTCAATGTTTTAAATATATGTTTTGTTTTTAATACAGGTAAACAGGTAAACATGCGAAGCTGAGCCTGAACGTCAAACTCACCAGATTGTCCTTGACTGTGGACTGTTAAAGATGTCGGGTCCAAAATATACTGGTATATGCTGTGATAACTAAACTATTTAAGTTGTATTATATTCTGCTCATATTTTATGGCTTTTATTTTATGCAACATTTTAAGTTTGAATTAAGTATTCTTACTATAACAAAAATATAATATGCTATACTGAGAGCAACGTGCGCCAACTTTCAAATTTTTTTTAAAAATATTACTTTACCCCTATCTTCACTGGTTTGTAATTATTTCTGTTTCGAATTTGAATTATCTTTTTAAATAAACCTACCTTTATTTTTGAAAGTTGGCTGGTATATAGACTGTTTCTTCCCTTCTCCCACACTATAACAAAACCGACCCAGTATCAATGGAAAGCGCAAGTAAATATATTTTTAAAAGCCCCTGTGCTTAGAGTGGTCCTACTTAAATACACCTGCATATGCCAGCTGTAATAAATGTATGCCTGCCACTATTTGTGACCAAATAGAACTTAAAAATAGTAAAACAAATCATTTGAACCACACATTTTTTTAAATATTAATTTATTTTACATTATTTAGCCTTTTTCAGCAAAAATCTAATGTTATGTCATGTCCGTATGGATACACTGAACAAAATATCTTATATCAAATAAGTTTATGCAGTCCCACATTTTGACGATGTTTTTATTAATTCATTTATTGTATAATAATTTACTTTTATTGGAATAAAATACATGTAGTATGAAAGTAGTGTAGTATTGTGGAAATAGTTCTGGTTCGATGAAAACACCAAACTAAATAAAGTTCAACAGTTTTATTTTTCACAATCAAATACGTGGGTTAAAATTCCATCTGGACTACTTGGTTCAGTTAACAAATGATATTAATTAAAACCCTGAAAAAGAATAACAATTTTGAGTCCAGTGGCAATTTAATATAACAATAACACAATATCTTAAAATAAATATTATCTACCAATATACGTTAGCAGAGTTTGTTTACAAACATCTGCACACCATGTAGTTAAAAATAATAGAGTATATTTAATGCAATTTTCTAGCAATTTTAGCAAAATGATTTCTAACCATTTTGCAACCATGTAGCAATACTTCGTGTTATATTCCGTATATCTAGAGCAAATACATAAATGCGCTAGGTAATTACATTATGTCAGTTACTAAATTAACTGCGCATGTCACAATTACAAGACAATATGGAAAATAGATAAAATTACCAAAAAGTACATACATGTATAATAAAATACAAATAAACATAAATACACAACCTTACCTTACAAGTATTTGCAAAGGCTAAATCCTTGTATAACCAAGTATACGTGTACAATATTCAACTGCTATTAATCAGTGTACATCATCTACCTACAGTACAAATATTAAAATCATAACTACCGTGTAGTTCAAAAATAGTGCTACATAAAATACTTTAACTATTAAAACTTTGGTATTTGAAATAGTTTAAGTTCCTAACAATTTACCGATGAATTATCAATAATCACACAGTTGTTTTAAATTTTATAGTTATTTATAAAATTTAACCTTTTCAGCAATAACTTGCTATATTTAATGAAATAAATTACTTTTAGAATCTTTTTACCAACTAACTCTCAACGCATTCTCACTCCAATCACCCGAATACACAAAGTCATTTATTCCTGCATTTTCACCATGAACGGGAATTTTAGAATTGGACAATTAGAACGTTAGTAAAGAAGAAATAATACCAACCTCAAAATACTAAATAATACACAGGAAAACCAAAAAGTCTAGTAAACGATGGAGACAATAAATTTACGTCTAACCATAATGACCATATCTCTGAAGTCTAATTCCCGCCGAAAACCTAACCCTTGACTTCAAACCAATAGAAAATCAATAACCCGAAACACCTGAGTAAAATTCACACCTGAGTTAATGCGAGACTACTCCGAGTGTTAAAATACTGTAAATAAATAAAATTAATTACTGGAACAGTAATGTCACTTCAACTGAAAAACAAGTTGAATAAATCATATTGGTTATACACATGCCAATATTACGTATAACATAAATACTTATACATAAATCATATAGAGTACATACCTACCTATATACAAACCTAAAATTTCACCCTATCACAGTAGTTAGACCACCACTACCTAAGTTATTCCATATTGTCAACAGTTGCACTGAATTGCCTGCAATTCCTCAAAACTTTTATTGAAAACTAAAAAAAAATAAAAGTAATTCAATCTAAAGCTATTTTTACATCATAATACACCATAAAAAATTAATATATGCATAAATATGATGGCAGGCTTACAGTTTTTTACTGCAGGTGTACTTCTATTACAGCAGGTGTATTTAAGTACTACCCACTGAAAGTAGTTCTCGCCATTAAAATGACAAAGCATTTCTTGCCATTTTGGTGACTGTGCCGTTTTTTTTTATATTAAAATCGATGGGTAAAAGGCTTCATTTGATAGATTTCACTATCTTAAAATCAAAAACAAATTATGATAATCCCTTTTAAAATTCCAGTTTTTCACAAAAACTGTCAACAAATCAGGTGTCAAAAATTACTTGACAGTGGGAACTACTCTGTGACCAGTATAGCATCTATCACTTGCTAGATTTTTTGCCTATAGGCTTAACATTAGTAATCACTGACCCAAGTCATTTAGGCCCTCAACCTGTTTGCCTTGGTTTGTTGGACCTAAGTCTCACTTGTGAGTTTAGTCCCAAGGAAGTTACAAGCAACAACAATTACCGGTACCATGCATGATCTATAAGCTGTTTAGCTCTCCTGGACCGAAGGTCCATGTGAGCTTTTGCTGTCACTTGGCGTCCGTCGTCTGTCGTCCGTCGTAAACTTTTTCAAAAATCTTCTCCTCTGAAACCACTGGGCCAATTTTTTTCAAACTTGGCCACAATCGTTCTTAGGGTTCTTAGTTTCAAGTTTGTACCCAGGGTGTTGATCAACAGACAAATATGGCCGCTGTTACTAAAAATAGAACATGGGGGTCAACACAGGTTTTTGATCATTATCTAAAAAACTATAATAGCACATTAAGGTCTACAATAGTTGCTATTAGTGCAAAGTTGTGTATTGGCGTCTTGTAGGAGTTATTGCCCTTTTTTGACGATTTTTGACAAAATTTTTGGTATTTACAATATAACCTGAAAACTATATGAGGTAGAGTGAAACTGTAAATGGCAAAAATGATCAGTAATAAAAGCCCTACAATTCACTTGAATGTCTGAAATTGTCAGATGACTCCTTATGTGAGTTATTGCCCTTAAATGGTAATTTTGGTAATTTTTTTATGAAATTTTCCGTTTTTGTCCTGTAACTTTAAAACTATAACAGCTAGAGTAAAACTGTAGATAGCAAAAATGATCAACAATACAAGCCCTACAATTCACTGTATTAGTCTGAAATTGTCAGATGACTCCTAATAGGAGTTATTGCCCTTAAATGGCAATTTTTTTATGAAATTTTCCGTTTTTGTCCTGTAACTTGAAAACTATAGCAGCTAGATTGAAACTGTAAATTGCACAAATGATGAGCAATAAAGACCCTACAATTCACTTTATTGGTCTGAAATTGTCAGACAACTCCTTAAATAAGTTATTTCCCATAAATGACAATTTTTTATGAAATTTTCCGTTTTTGTCCTGTAACTTAAAAACTGTAACAGCTAGAGTGAAACTGTTAATGGCAAAAATGATCAGCAATACAAGCCCTACAAATTACTATTTATTATTACTATTTAAGTCTGAAATTGTCAGATGACTCCTTAGAGTTATTGCCCTTAAATTGCAATTTTTTATGAAATTTTCTGTTTTTGTCCTGTAACTTAAAAACCATAACAGCTAGAGTGAAATAATAAATTGCAAAAATGATCACCAAAAAAAGCCCTACAATTCATTTCATTGGTATGAAATTGTCAGATGACTCCTTATAGGGGTTATTGCCCTTAAATGACAATTTTGTTATGAAATTTTCCATTTTTGTCCTGTAACTTGAAAACTATAGTAGCTAGATTAAAACTGTAAATTGCACAAATGATCAGCAAATGATTACCTAAAAATTCCTAAAATAAGCCCTTTTTTTGAGAATTTAGCCATTTAAAAAGCCCTTATTTTTTTTGCCAAAAGTAGCTTAAAAGCCTGGCAATAATGTAGTCCCCTATTTTTCTTTTTTTAAACAACAAAAAGGTCCCATAACTCGTAATGGAGCAGCCAAGAGCCTGAGGGATTCAAACCCAGGAGTTTTATGCATATCATCAACTATTAAGCTTTCTCCCTGGTTTGGTAAATACTTTTTCATGTCTTTCCAGTTAAACTGATATTTCAACAACACCTTATTCGTTAGTTTTACACTTTATTCATAGTGAGGGCATTGTTGACAAAATTTTAATTCCGCAAGAGCATAATTTTTTAATAGATTTGGTAAAAAAAAGTTCATTCCTGATCATTTTAGCTATACTTATTGCATTAGCTGGATAAAATCGTTACTGCTACGATTCAACAATTCTACACTCCATAATTTTCATTTTGTCAACAATGCCATGAATGATGATTACAAAAAAAGTGTTAAAATGATTTAATTAGGCATTGTAGAAATGTCAGCTGAGCGGCAGAAAAAGGAAAAAATATTATTTAACAAAGACCGCAGTTAAATAGTGGAAAATATGTATAAATCCCAATAGTGTTTTTGCTCCATTATCAGTAATGGGACCTTTTTGTAGCTACGTCCACAAAAAATAAGGAGCTACATTATTTTAGCTACATGGGCTCATGTCTCAGGATTAGGATAATTAAGGGAATGATTTATTTTTAAAAGTTCAAACTATTCCTATTCCAGACAATCATACGCTTTCCTTGGACCCTTATAACCATTGTTCCTCATTTAATATTGTCCTTAATAATTTGTAGTAAAGTAAAGATGGTTTTATTCTGTGATGCATTTTTGTTTCTTACACAATTTTTTTTACTTGTAATTTATATTTATTCACAGTTTTTTTTTAATCTTGTTTCATATTTCAGATCCATGCATAATGTTGCAAGGTCCAGATGCTATAAGAGTAGCCACCATTCTAGAGGATTGCGTGGACCAACTTTGTGTACTTGGTCGTATAATGCCAACATCCTTTGATAGTCGTATTGATGCTGTTGAGGTTAATTCTTTGACATAATATTTGTATAATGTTTAAGTTTTTTTTTGGATTGGTTGGTAGGTGGGGGGGGGTTGTTTACATTAACTTGTATGTATCAAGAATTTGATATGTATTATAGAATATTAAGACATTGTTATAGTAGGTGACAGAAAGAATTCTAAGAGTTTACATGTATCTAAAACTTGTTTTCTAATTCTGTAAGATATTTGTTTTTTAAACTGTTTTGTTCCAAGAACAATTAAAGATTAAATCTCTTTGTCAGATATTGACAAAGATTGCCAGTTTTTATACCACAGGTCAGGGGATTGCTCAGGGTACTCCCCAATAAAAACTGGACACCATGATATAGCTTTAAAATTGGTAAAATTGTTGTTAAACACCATTCAGACAAACAAGCAATCTTTTTCAGTTAAATGTGTCATAGCTAATATTCTGTTACAATTTATTAACTTTGGATTATACACTTGTGGGTCAATTCACATCTGCACACTCGCCCCAACTCCAAGACTAATGCTCAGTGGTGAGCAATTTTTGAGGATCACAATCAGATTATTTTATTTGGCTTCAGATTGTCAATGCTACAGTTATGGCACAAATAAGGCTTTTCACATAATTACAAAATTTTAAGTTGATATACACTTCAAAAAAATGAATTTGACATATAAAATGCAAAAATTTACACTGTATAATTTCTACTTCAGATGGTACATAATGAATTAAATCAATTAGTAGCAGGACAAAAAGATTTAGAACAGCGATATCAGACTATTCTAGCAAAACGATTAGAACTGAGACAGACTACAAAAAATGAAATGAAGTTGACTGAAGTTGAAAAAGAAGTGATTGAGAGTGGTCATGATTTAAAAAACAGCACCCATGTATTTGGGCGCAGTCTAAGACAGAATCCCCTCACAGGGGATAACATATCAAAGATACAGTCAGATAGGTTTGTTAACCAATTTCCTGAACTTTAACTACAGTTTCAAAGTAAGATACAATTTTACAAATTTTTAAAACAAAGATCTCCAAATTCATCTTAGCAATTAAGATATAATTACTGTTAAATCTGTTATAATAGCCAATGAAAAGCACTCTTTAATAAACTTTACCTGTATATTTTTCTTGCCTAAGTACAAGCACATTATGATATAGTTTGATTCAAATGTTGTGCATATGCTACAATTCTAATGACCAGTTGTGGTTAAAAAATGACAAAACAGATGAAAACTGAAACCAACATAGACTCTTCTTATTGGTTCAATTCAAAGTTACCCTGTATTTCAGATAAATAAGAAAGAGGTCTTTAGCATTAACTATGTTTTTCATTCATGATCAGGATTTTTTTCCATTTCATTTTTGATTAAGAGATGATGAATTTTTTTTAAAGGAGATGGATTTTGCATTCATATGTGTAACTAATGTAATTCCTCTTCATATTTTTTAGATCATTTTGTGAAGAAATAATGGGTGATACTTTGTCAGAACTCATCCAGAACTGCACTTTTCAGACACTTATTGAATCAGTTGAGCGAGAGAAATTAAAGAAGGCAAAACTGCAAGAAACTATTCAGAAGCAAGTGTTTTGAACTATCCTAGTTTTATATATGAGAATACTTATTTGTAGAGTGGTTTTAAAAAGGTTTACATTGTTTGATATTTTTTTTATTAAGTTACTCTGACAGCAAACCATTAATTATTACAAATCAGATGTTTAAAATTGTCTTTTGTATCCAAATAGTTTTACTACTTGTTCATAGCATAAAGTGTCTTTGATGTCCAAGTAGTTAAGGTACTCATCTACTATTAATCACATGATCTGTCAACACTGAGGTTGCCGGCTTAAGTCTTACTGTGGGCAGGATGTACTTGCTTCAATCTTAATTGAAAATGATTAGCAGTTTTCTCCAGGCACTCCAGCTTCTTCAACGAATAAAAACTTGGACACTCTGGTATAGCTGGAAAATTGTTTAAAATGGCATTAAACATCATTCAAACAAACAAACAATCAATGCATATATAACACATGTTATGATAATCTTACAGAGTAGTTTGTTCATTGTTGAAGATCATGACAGCAAGTGTAAACAAAAATTTCTTTTTCACAAAAGAAATTGTGCATTTTTTTAGATTAACCTTCTTTCTATCCACCAACACATATTGTACTATTTAATACTTTTTTACAATTTATTCAGGGAGGAAAATGGCAGGAAAAGGGTCAGAGAACTGCAGAAGAAATTACAAGATATTAAAAAGGAAAAAGAACAGGATCTACAAGACAGAAAAGGCATGATAGCACACATTAAAGATCAACTTCAGGAAGCCAAAGCCCGCACAAACATGGAAGGAAAATATATTAAGAAAAGTGCAGAGGTGTCCATTGCACAAACACAAAAGAAATGCACAATATCTGAGAAAAATATGCAGGATGAAATTGAGGTTAGCAATTTTTTATCTGCGATCTACAGTGATTTAGATGTAAAATGGAAATCTTTGCTTTAAATAGTTTACAAGATACAAGTGTAATACAATAATACTACTTATAAAATGCCCCCCCCCCCCCCCCAACTCCCCTCCACCAATAAAAACTGAATACTTAGGTATTGATGAACCTGGCATTAAACCTCAATACAAGCAAACAATCAGAATCAATATTAAACTTGTGTAGATTATACAGATGGTTTTAAATTTACTGTTATGATTGGTTTTCACAGCCATCAAATAACAGTCAGTTAAGTATAAAGTGCCAAAATTATGATAAATTTGGACTATTTGACATGTACTGGTATAGAAATAATATAGAGCTCATTACCTTAAAAGGGTGTATTCTATGTTTGTTTCTTACTTATAGTCAATTTTACAAAAAAAATATTTAAAAATTTGCTTTTTGGTGTTACTAAAAATCTAGTCTTGTTTATGATATCAATTTTATGTCTTTCACAGTTGAAATTTGTGGTCAAGTTTTGGTTAAATTCACATTTTCTGCCAAAAAGTACTTTCTTTGAATGTTTAGGTAGGTACCCAGTGCTGTAATTGTAAAAAGGTACCCTTTAAAAATGACATTGGATTTGCCAAAACATTTATATTTGGTTCATGGTACCTTTAGTTTATTTTACTTATCTTTTATTTGTATCAGCCTCCTTCCCCCTTTGCTCCTTTATTCCTTTATTCACTTGATGACAGTATATATAAAAGATTTAATTTGTTTCATTTTGTTAAAGTTATAGTGCATTTTATATTTATAAATGTTATATCAGTATATTTGATATTTTCAGAGGCTGAGACAAGAAATTGATGATGAAGAAAGATGTAGCAGTGAAATAGAATCATATCTCAGGACACATGTTGATGTTAGTTTCAAAAATTTATTTCTGATATTAATTTTTGTCAGTGAAATGGAATTTATTAATTTACTTTTTATTAGCTCACCTGGACCGAAGGTCCATGTGAGCTATTGCTATCACTTGGCGTCCGTCGTCCGTCGTCCGTCGTCCGTCGTCCGTCGTCCGTCGTCCGTCGTCTGTCGTCCGTCGTCCGTCGTAAACTTTTTCAAAAATCTTCTCCTCTGAAACCACTGGGCCAATTTTTTTCAAACTTGGCCACAATCATCCTTAGGGTTCCTAGTTTCAAGTTTGTACCCAGGGTGTTGATCAACAGACAAATATGGCCGCTGTTACTAAAAATAGAACATGGGGGTCAACACAGGTTTTTGATCATTATCTAAAAAACTATAATAGCTATAGAGAAAACCGTTACTTCAAATTGATCAGCACATTAAGGTCTACAATAGTTGCTATTAGTGCGAAGTTGTGTATTGGCTTATTGTAGGAGTTATTGCCCTTTTTTGACGATTTTTGACAAAATTTTTGGTATTTACAATATAACCTGAAAAATATACGAGGTAGAGTGAAAGTGTAAATGGCAAAAATGATCAGCAATAAAAGCCCTACAATTCACTTGATTGGTCTGAAATTGTCAGATGACTCTTTATATGAGTTATTGCCCTTAAATGGTAATTTTTTATGAAATTTTCCGTTTTTGTCCTGTAACTTTAAAACTATAACAGCTAGAGTAAAACTGTAAATAGCAAAAATGATCAACAATACAAGCCCTACAATTCACTGTATTAGTCTGAAATTGTCAGATGACTCCTTATAGGAGTTATTGCCCTTAAATGGCAATTTTTTATGAAATTTTCCGTTTTTGTCCTGTAACTTGAAAACTATAGCAGCTAGATTGAAACTGTAAATTGCACAAATGATCAGCAATAAAGACCCTACAATTCACTTGATTGGTCTGAAATTGTCAGATGACTCCTTATATGAGTTATTGCCCTTAAATGGTAATTTTTTATGAAATTTTCCGTTTTTGTCTTGTAACTTTAAAACTATAACAGCTAGAGTAAAACTGTAAATAGCAAAAATGATCAACAATACAAGCCCTACAATTCACTGTATTAGTCTGAAATTGTCAGATGACTCCTTATAGGAGTTATTGCCCTTAAATGGCAATTTTTTATGAAATTTTCCGTTTTTGTCCTGTAACTTGAAAACTATAGCAGCTAGATTGAAACTGTAAATTGCACAAATGATCAGCAATAAAGACCCTACAATTCACTTGATTGGTCTGAAATTGTCAGATGACTCCTTATATGAGTTATTGCCCTTAAATGGTAATTTTTTATGAAATTTTCCGTTTTTGTCCTGTAACTTTAAAACTATAACAGCTAGAGTAAAACTGTAAATAGCAAAAATGATCAACAATACAAGCCCTACAATTCACTGTATTTGTCTAAAATTGTCAGATGACTCCTTATAGGAGTTATTGCCCTTAAATGGCAATTTTTTATGAAATTTTCCGTTTTTGTCCTGTAACTTGAAAACTATAGCAGCTAGATTGAAACTGTAAATTGCACAAATGATCAGCAATAAAGACCCTACAATTCACTTGATTGGTCTGAAATTGTCAGATGACTCCTTATAGAAGTTATTGCCCTTAAATTGCAATTTTTTATGAAATTTTTGTCCTGTAACTTAAAAACCATAGCAGCTAGAGTGAAATAATAAATTGCAAAAATGATCAGCAAAAAAGCCCTACAATTCATTTAATTGGTCTGAAATTGTCAGATGACTCCTTATAGGGGTTATTGCCCTTAAATGACAATTTTGTTAAGAAATTTTCCATTTTTGTCCTGTAACTTGAAAACTATAGTAGCTAGATTAAAACTGTAAATTGCACAAATGATCAGCAATAGAAGCCCTACAAATGATTGCTTAGTCCAAAAATTGCAAGATGACTCTTTATAGGAGTTATTGCCCTTTCATTATGAATTTGGACATATGAACAGTTTTTTAATTATAAATTAGTCTATAACACACCTATTAGTAGAGTAAAA
Organism: Limnoperna fortunei; assembly: GCA_944474755.1. Lineage (NCBI taxonomy): Eukaryota > Metazoa > Mollusca > Bivalvia > Mytilida > Modiolidae > Limnoperna > Limnoperna fortunei. The sequence goes on along the minus strand of OX104113.1, from coordinate 82,208,281 downwards.
CTGTAAATTTCTAAAGTACCCTAAAGGACAATGCCTAAAAACCATTTAATTTTCAGAAATTGTGGATGGCACCTTATAGGAGTTATTGTATTTAACAAATTTTTTGAAGAAATGTTTAGTTTTTGCACAGTAACTTAAAAGCTATAACAACTAGACTGAAACTGTTAATTTCAAAAATTTTAATATAGTTTAAGTCATTTGGATTCCAGGTGAGCGATTACAGGCTCCTGGGAGCCTCTAGTTATAAAAATATATAGACTTGTGCATGTATGTATATATACATATAGACTTGTGCATGTATGTATATATACATATGTATATGACCAAATATTGTATACACATCCTCCATATCTTATACATTTAATTTTACTTGAATATTAAATAAATATTTAGCAGAATTTTTAGCTGAAATGTTTTGTTGGGAATTATTTGTATTTAATCATTACTGCACTTTCAGGAATTAGAAAAGAAGGAGAAATTTTGGCAAGAGAAAATGGAAAAGGATGTGGAAGCTAAACAACATGAATTAACAGTTATAAAAGCTGCTAATCAGAAAGATTACACAAGACTTCAGGAGCTAACAAAACTGGTCAGTATTTGAAAACTTGAAAATTTGCTAATTTAATAAATATCATTTAAGTAAACAAATAGACTGGTAAAATACATATTTAAACCGTCTTTATTAATTTCTTAGTTTCAAAAATTTTAAAGTACCTGGTACAATTTTGCTTGACAACTATTGAACTTTCATTATTATCATCACATATTACATATAGTATAGATCTTCCTTATACCACACAAAAATTCTTTGACCTAAACTGACATAGTCAGTACTATATTGTTGGTTTATGACCTTCAATCAAGCCATCCATTTTGGACATTTCTATGGCACAAACTTTAGTATTTGATGACTGTAGCCTCCTTCACAGTTGACTTCTTTGTTGTCATGGTCCTAACTGAAATATTGACAATTAATGTAAACTAAATCAAACTTTTAATTGTTTTCATCTTTACTGTTTGTTTTTTGTTTCCAGTACAAAGAATATGAACAGGTGGTTGTGGAAGACAGAATAGAGAAAGAAAAAGCCAGAAGAAAGGCAGATCAAGAGGCAATTGAATTGAAAGCTGGTATCAGGGTAAGCACTCTCTGGAAACTAAATTTTGTTTATGTTTACAATTTACATTATATTGTATTATCCTGTATTAACAGTAAAAATGTGTATAAGATCTTTTTGTATTACATATGGGCTTTTAATTTTTTTCCATTTGCAATTGAAAAAACTGAACAGAGAACAATAGCTATTGTATTTAAGCAACCGTATTTGAATGGTTCGAGCCCCATATATCATGGACAGTTTTATTATTATCAGTGAATGTTATAGTAGTTAGTTAATAAATAATTATAATAACTTGAATTTTAAGGCAAAATACAGCTCAGGGCTTGCTAAAAGAGAAATTTATAACTAGTTCGCCAATTTTGGAGCCGTAAATATAGCTATACTTACATTTTTCCTAATAATGCAAATCTCAGATTAACCCTTTGTAAGGATATTTTTGGTTAGTAAAAGAAAGCTGTTGGGAAATTCTTGTTAGTTCCCAGTAATTACTGTTTGACTTTACATAATGTTAATTTATACTTGTACTTGATAAAAAAAAGTGTTTCACATTTTACTGCCTTCCACAATCTTAACTGTAAAAATTGAGACAGTTATACCTATCTCAAAAAAGGCTTGCAAATACATGAACTGGATATGTATTATTATATTTTCTATTTCTATTCAGCTTCAAGCTTGGTGGAGAGGTGTCATGGTTAGAAAGGGATTTGGTCCTTATGGCAAAAAGAAGAAGGGGAAGAAAGGCAAGAAAGGAAAGAAAGGAAAAAAGAAGAAGTAGATTCTGAGAATTGCATTCTTACTTTTTTGTTTTTTAATTTGTATTATATTGACTGTGATATTTTTGAAATTGAAAAGCATTTTAAACTTGATAAAAATGTACTTATTAAAATCCAAATTCAATAAATACACTGTGAAATCTTGCCAGTATGTCTGTTTATGTGGGTTATAGAAAAACAAATATGTTCAAAATTAGTGCTCATATGCCGGTTACATTTAACAATCAGGATGTATACAGCTAATAGTCCACATCATAATATATTGTGGAGATAAACCAACCACAAAATGTACAATTTCAATTAATTACTTTCCGAGTTCGAGTGTCACTGCAGGCAAGGTGCTCTCTCCAATCTTAATTTGACAAGGATTGCCAGTTTTTCTACCAAAGTGGGGGGGGAAGGTGTTTCTCCGTATACTCCAGCTTCAACCCCCAAAAGATACTGGATGTCACGATATAGCTGAAAAAATGCAAAAAATGCCATTAAACATTATAAAAACAATAAGCAAAATCAATTAATCACTGAACAACAGAACAAGTATTCAAAAACCAGGAAAACAAATAAGAGAAAGGGCATATTTAATGGCATAGACTAAAGCTTTAGATAGTCATATAAAGACCCCCATAAAACATTATTTGGCATGGTTGAACTGGTATAGGTCCTATACAGATTTCTACTTGTAATTTAAATATAATTGATTACAAGGGACACTAGAAGATTATGACATTGAAACTAAGTAACTAATATTATGTTGAATTTTAACTTTTTTACTTTTCTGAAAGTCATTGTTTAAATATTTTCCTCATTATGATGAGTTTAAAAAATACAGTTTACTTTTTGCTTGTTTGTGGTTTATTTTCAGCAATTTTTTTTGCTATAATATCATGGTCCATTTTTTATTGAGAAGCCGTAGTACTAGGGGAAAACCCTAGCCTTCAGTAGGAAAGCACCTGTTGTTAGTGCACACAGAAATAAACAACTATCCTATATTTTCTATAAATTGTCCATTTGCTATTTGAAAAGTTCCCTGCGGTGCAGTACATCACATGTTCTAGTCTACTGGCTATTTTGAAAGGAAAAGGTCAAACAAAACAGTGTTTAATTTAACTGAACAATAGTAAACACTTAAGGACCACCCTAATACCACCAAAAAGCCTTTGCGAAGTGTTTTCTTGCGTTCATTTTATCTCCATAAGAGACGGGACGTTCTTCAAATTTTTCTCATCCATAATGAAATTTCCCAAAAGCTTTGTATTATCTTGACATATTTTGGGATTCATTTTCAGACTTCTATAACTCATACTTCCATTACCAATTTTCAGGCATCCATAGCAGTTTTTTATCATATTTGTTTCGACAATGATAAATGATTCAATACTGAAATTTTGTCAAATGCTTTCTAGAATGTTGCCACATTGTTGAATTTATTATACCCCTGCTCACCATAGAGTATCAACAGGGAGCATTAGCTCACAGAAATACTTGTGTATGCTGGCATGTTATATGTTATACAGGAATACTGTGTGTATTGGGAAAACGCAGAGAACAATATACACAGTTGATAAACAAACTACTAAAAAACCTGACAAAGTTAATCTACACAGTTAAACAAGTTTGGACTGTGAGCACGCTAACAAAGGGATACCCCCGCTTCTCTTCAAGTCCAATTATCTCCCCTGAATAATATAGGACAGCGACGAAAATTCTTCATGCACATCTATATATGATGTACTTCCTTCATGTAAAGTTTCATCAAAATCTGTCAAGCGGTTTAGGAGGAGTTACGCTTACATGGTCTCGCACTGAATACTATAATTTCAAAGTCTAAGTCCAATTATCTCCTCCAAATAATATCCGACAGCAACGAAAATTCTTCATGCACATCTACATATGATGTACTTCCTTCACGTAAAGTTTCATCAAAATCTGTCAAGCGGTATAGGAGGAAGCGCTTACAAGGGATGTGGACAGACAGACAGACAGGATGATTCCTATATACCCCCCCCCAAACTAGTTTGCGGGGGTATAATAAAACTTTTTTATAGTTAAGACTAGGTACTGGGAAAGTATTGCAAACCATAGTAAATAATAATTTACTCTCCATTTTCAGTAACAGGCTACCCGTTTGTTTATCTCTACCTCCCTCCCCCACCCTTGTATAAGCAATGACAAATACTCCAAACTGTATGCCAATCTATCAACAAGGTAAAAGCAAGCGCACAACTCTTACTTTCAAAAGCTTAGTGACAGCACAAAAGTTCGATTCTGCTCACTGTAAGCTTCTTAATTGAGTTTACACTAGAGGTGCTGTAAGTCAATTAATTGTCTATAAGTCGACTTACCGGTATTTAGAAAATCGTTGTTTTCTTGTTTCACATTCAAGCAGGACATGTGTATGGAGTATACACCTCTTACAATTGATGAGGTATTCAATTCAAGAGCATGTTTTTGCTATCTATATTTCATTGATAGAGGTTGTCAGTAAAGCTACTTAACCAGGCGTTCATAGTGGCAAGATTAGAGTCATCACTTAGAATTTTACAGTCGTCATCATGACTTAGTTGACCATTTCTTGATTTCTGAGTTACAAATGAACCTTGATTTGTTCCGTTTGTCGTAGCCATGAACATTTCTTGATTTCTGAGTTACAAATGAACCTTGATTTGTTCCGTTTGTCTTAGCCACTCTCTCTCTCTCTCTCTTCCTCGATGGATTAATGAATTATGACTAATCCTGGATATTACTAGTTATCGGATTTTAATCTGAGTAATACGACGGGTACTTCGCGTGGAGCAAGAGTTGCTTACCCCACTGGGTTCGTGTTACTCAATTTTTAGTTATGTAGTTTGTCTGTTTGTTGTCACCTTTTTTTACAAGTAACCATGGTTTCGTCTTTCCTTGACTTATTTAGTTTTTCCTAATTATTCCTCAAGAACAAGAACAAGATACAATTTTACGCCAACATTAAGTTCGAATATAAAATTAGTTATAACTGTGTTGAGATACCAACACAAATGTCTCCCAAACGAAGCTCTGGGATACTATACTATTCAACTCGGGTAACTAAAATCTATATACACTCCAAATTTCGTTGAAATCGGAAAAAATAGCGTTTCTTGGGAGAGTGTGGTAAAATTACCGTCCTTACAAATTTGCGGGTTTCACATTAAATTTGTTTCTCTAAAATGATCATGATAGTCAACTCTATCAATGTTCCAATTTTCATTGAAATTGATCTATAGCCATCCCAGAGATCTGAGAAATGTACTTTTATTATTCTGTATGAATTTTAAAAAAAAGGGAAAAAAACCCAAAAACATTTAAAGAAATGTCTGATATATAGAATCTTAAATGTAAGGCGCATCATATATTTTGCCAGAGACATATACATGTAATTATATGTCTCTGATTTTGCATGGAACTGTTGCTATATACAATTATTAATATTATTAATTTCTGAATATGTAGTCATCGTAAAATAGAGACCAAAAACATATAACAAATAAATTCCAAAAAGTAACTCCCAGTTCGTATAAACAGTTAATACAAACAAATATTTATCTATACATGATCTTGTGTAAGAACAACAGAATGAAGGTCATGTTGAAATATCTGATATATTTCAATTTTGCCGCGTTAATAACTTCAAATTTCTCGAGATTTTCTGGACTTTACTCTGATTTCGAGTGCTGATAAATAGTTCCGAAAGAAATAAGAGTATAAACGGGAATGGCGGATGCAGAATATCCACGGCAGACAAATAGGTATTTCATGTTTTGTATACAATCAAAACGTAATTGTTTGTGGTTTTCAATAAAACATGGTGTTTTTATGAGATATAGACACGATAACTCTTAAAATTGGTGATCAAATATGCGCTAATAACAGCATATTATTTAAATAGGTACGATGCCTGTTCCTTTCAGTTTCTGTTTCGGGTCATGTTTTTCCCTTCAGGTTTAAACAGTATAAGATTAGATAATTTTTTATTACCCACAATGCTGGGCCTACTAGGGGGAATCTCTATTATACAATAAAGAAGACAAACGAATTCAGTTCAATCGCCTGTCAAAAACTTTAGCCAAAATCGCCCTATACAAAAACGCCCCCATCTATTACGAAATCGCCTCTCCCCACTTTCGAAAATTGCTCCCCCTGCATTTTCCACAAACCAACCCCTGCAAAAAGACCCAAGACCTTCATCAAAATCGTCCATCTACCAGGGACAGTTTATACTATCTTGTTATAGTAGATAACCAGTTTGTAACCAGTTACAAAAATGTCCCCCTTAAGTTAACATAAAATTGTTTAAAACTTGTAACCAGTTACACATACATCTGGTCCAATTGAAGCAATTTTTAAGGACACATATGTGGTATTGACTGTCCCTGAGCTTAACAAAAGTTGCCCTCAGAAGAATCTATAAAAAGCTTTTTTAAAATTTTTTTTATTTTGTGCATGATTGGGTATCGGGTCAATACACCAACAAAGAAACAACCACAAATATTTCTGTAATTTCCCAAGGACTATTATATGGCTGATTCAGTAATCCATAGCTCTTCTTTGGTATCAGCTGATCTTCAGATACCAGCATGCATTGAAAGGGTTGTCGTTTCTTTCTTGTAAATTAAGTGCAGAAAATATTATAAAGATGCCAGCCCTGGACATGATAGTTGGTCTTTTCATTTAAACCATAATCAGGGATTAGTATATAACTAACAGGACACAAGTTTTCAGTTAATGAAGTATAATTTCCTCGACAGACATGGGGCCTTAACAAGATTTAACCAGAACACAGAAATCACAGTATCAAGAATAATACGATACCAATAATTCAGTTAAAATTCTTGCAATTATCCGGTAAGAGTAAATATTTTAGACTTTTTGTTTTGCCTACGACGATAGTCGCTGATGGCCAGACATATATAGAAATCCTGCTGCAACAGGAACAGTCCTAAAAAAAACTTTATCGTAGTTACTGGACCGTGAAATTGAGGTCTTGAACAGGTTACATGAACAAGACAGTCATGCACTATTCATCAGCAACCTATATACCAAATATTGTCATCATACCATGCATGGTTACAGACATAGGATCTGCTCTAATCCAAAAACTTGAACATAGTCACTGGACAGTTAAATTGAGGTCAAGGTCAGGTGACAGCTACCAAACAGTCATGTATTATTCATTAGCAACCTATATACTCAATATTGTCATCCTATGTTTCATGGTTACAGAGGAACTGCCTTAATAGAAAAACTAAAATGAAGTTGCTAGACCATGAAATTGAGGTCAGGGTCATGATCAGGTGACACCAACCAGACAGTCATGTACTATTCATTAGCAACCTATATATGACAAATATTGTCATCCTACCATGCATGGTTACAGAGGTTATGCCCTAATCCAAAAACTTTAATGTAGTCGCTGGACAGTGAAATTGAGGTCAAGGTCAGGTGACTGGCAGGCAAATACTCATCATAAGCTACCACTGGACCAAATTTGATGGACCTTACCTAGGGCTTAAGCTTGCAAAGATGTAAAGCAAAAAGCCCAAGTTTTGTTTTGGGCTTAAAAGGTAAACTTTAATTAATAAAAGACAGCAAGCAAACCAAACAAAATATTTTACTTAAGGCATGTTTTGACTCACCAAAAACTTAATAATGTTAGGTGTTCAGAAAAAAAATCAATCTAATTCAAATTAAATCTTTAACTTACTCCCCCTTATTCTAATGACATGTATCTATAAGCATTAAACAGCACGCTGTATCTATAAATTTTTAAATCTTTCTTGTTGTACTTTTTTTATTGATTGATATAATTGTTATTGTTTTAGGATATGACTATTTTTGTTTTACAGGCCAGATCATCATATCTTAATAAATAGCTTGAAAACAGTAGTTGAAGGTTTACTTGCCACACACACTACAGATGTGTGGAGCACATATGGTGGCCTGAATCGTGTTACAAAGGAAGTAGAAAATATTTTATTGCATGGATTGAAAAGTACACCGGTATGTTTTGGAAAAAGTCAACCCTTTGGTCTTTTGTTACAGCTTTTGTAAAGCAACCACTTTCAAATTACACTGTTACTCATGTTCATGTCTGTGGGTCTGTTCCTGCTGTGCAATTGATAAATGGTGGCAATGTAGCAAGGACTACAAAGTTATTAAAATTATGTTACGAAAAAGCATATATTTAAAATGCCACATGTTTAACATGTAATGTGCTTTTATTTACAGTAGAAACCTTAAAATGTGACAGTCCACTGGTTACTTCCAAATTAAAGATACATATTTTAATAAATCTTTTGTTTTGTTTGAAAATTGTGTTCCAGCATGTAGAGATTGATTAAAAATATTGATATAATATATTACATTGTGATTTACCTCAGCCCATGGCATGCAAGGTTGTGACACAAGTTCTTTGAACTTCCAAAATCTTTAGTAGTTTTTATAGGATTTATGAAGTAGTTTGATTATTTCAGGGAAACTTTGGAAGTCAGGTAGATTTCTGGCCATTTATACATGGACTGAAAAGACTGAATCCAATCCAGTCTCCATCTATAGATAAGATCATCAGATTAGCACATTACACACCAGGGATAGACAAAGGGCATGTCTGGGTGAAAGATAGTCTACGGGAACATAATCTGACAGCTCAACTCAAGACCCTGGTCAACAATAAAGAACATTTATATCAGTTTTATTATGGTAAATTTAGGATTTAATAGTATCTTTAATTAGTAAAAAATAGTACTAACTTATTTTCCAACTTACATTTCATTTAATAGACACAAATGTTTTGTAAGCTGCACATCTATCATGAGATAATTTTTAATAAAGACAAAATAAACAGTTTTTGAATATCAGATTACATGTATTTTCTGTATTATAAAACATGTACTCAGGGCTCACCACACTGGGCGAAGTGGGCGACAAAGTCGCCCCACTAGGACCTGAAGTCGCCCTAAGGCGCCTCAAAAGCGAAGTCGAAGTCGCCCTGTCATTTCCCTTAAGTCGCACGATGGTTCGCATAAGATACTTGTAAATCTGGTCCAAATACTTCACTCTGACTACCAATTTATCAGTGAATGTGTAATTCCAATATAAAACGGCAAACAATATGCGTATTTAACATATTTTCAAACGATTTACGTCTTTCAAATGTATTACGCGCCATTTGTTTATTTACCGGATGTGACTAATTACCGGAAGTGAACTACGAAGAAAAGTAATGTACAACGGCCCATAATTAAAAATCGTAATATTTTTGATAAACAAACACTTTTAATTGGTTTCAAACTTCAGTTCTTTCAAAGAGAATGTACTTTAAAAATTTTCTTTGATAAGTATTTGAGCTTTACTTGAAAGAATAAAGATGTATAGTAATTATTGACATCATGATAAGTTCTGTAGATGGGTGTCCCTGTGAAGCAATTTGGATCAGTACAACTTTGATAAATGATAAAGGTTATGTGCTGTTTGATATTGCATACCATGAATAATAATGAAAAAGAAAGAAAAAACTTAATCTGTGTGTTATGGTTTTAAAACACAAGAGAAATAATCCTGGAAATTGATGTAAATAATGAAAAATGTATGTAACTACTGCGAAATTACTTATTTGTACGGTCCCCCTGACTTCTCCCTAGTGTCTCCTGAAGTCTCCCTATCAGGGCCTGACTTCTCCCTGTTTTGCTGCCAGGGAGAAGTCACTTCTCCCTACTTTTTTAGAGTGTGGTGACCCCTGGTACTTTTTTCACAGATTTAGCATTTTTATTTTACAGATTTTGCATTTTTATGTGAGGAAGAATATTTCCTGTCTATGTGTATATGTTTACAAGCAGTAGAACAAAACAGAGTCACGCTTTTAGCTGAACTAGATCTTAATCTGGTGAGTGAATATTTGAAAATATGTTTCGTAACTCTGATGTTTTATATTAAAATGTAAATACATACAAAATTAATTTTTTAAGTCTTCCAAGTTTGGACTTGTGTTTAGATTATTTATTTGTTTGGTACAATGATCTGATGAAAATCTTGCAACTATGAATAAAGTACTTGTTTTTTACATGTCTAACATTAGACAAAATAAATTATGATGTAACTTATACTGTCAAAAGGTATTACATGATTTTATACCAAGGGTCCGGAAACGGTCATATTTGCGGACATGACCGAAACCCTTCAATTTATGCTACGTAGAAATATTTGTATTAAAAAATAAACCCTAAGGTTATTTCCTGTCACTGACATCTGTTACGATTATGTAATAAGGTCATCAGGTGACAGATCTGTTTCATCCATATCGTAAACATACTATTGCAACAACATTTTGAAGCAACAGATATTGAATATAAGAGATTGTTTCTATATCACATTGCTAAGAAAACAAGACAACTTTACAGTACACGTGCAACTTTAATGAAAAACACGTGCGGTCAGAATTGTACACTGCACAAGCACCAATGTGACTAAACGTTACCTAAATCAAGAGAAAACAAATTTGAATAAAATTCATTGAAAATAATGAGAACAAAAATGATTATTTCATTTACAGGGTTGCCACGCACCCGGGAAAACGGGAAAAGTCCTTGAATTTCGAAATTTGCGTTCCAGGTCGGGAAACATCCGTGAAAACGCGAAAAAAACGAACAAATCCGGGAAAAATCCTTAATTTTGATCGCAATTAGTAAGTTCGGCACGAGTTGTCTTCCCCTTGCTTAAGTAGAACAGTTCGTCCCATACGGAAGATCGTCCTTTACATTGAAAATAATGGAAGTTTTTGGGGCAAAATGTATGGGTCTAGATTTATAAGATTCTGAGTCTTTCCAGCGTTTGACACTAAGGAATTTGTAGAGCATGATGCGGTCGTCAAATTGATCCCGATAATATGGGCGGGTTTCATGAAGTCATATTTTGATTACCAGTTGAAAGGCTCAAATTTATTCCCTCCTACCCTCACTATAAACTTGAATACCATACAAGACGATTTGTTGATCCAATATATTAAAACGGTATCCGGTAAAAGCATCAAACAACTGGGTTTTCTTCCACGAACTCAGTGATTGGGAAGGATTTTTTTATAATGGGACAATGGCCCCATCTTAGAACAATCCAAAGGGCCATTTTTTGTCTCGCCTGCGACGAAAGTCGCTGGAGGCGAGACATATGTATGGGAATCCGGCGGCGGCGGCGGCGGCGTAAACACTTGACATCTTGCTTCCTATCTTTGTAAGCCCAAGCCCTAGGTCCATCAAATTTGGTCCAGAGGTAGCTTATGATGAGTACTTGCCAGTCAGTCACCTGTCACCTGACCTTGACCTCAATTTCACGGTCCAGCGACTACGTTAAAGTTTTTGGGTTACGACAGTTCCTCTGTAACTACGCATGGTAGGATGACAATATTTGGTGTATAGGTTGCTGATGACTAGTACATGACTGTCTGGTAGGTGTCACCTGACCTTGACCTCAATTTCACGGTCCAGCGACTACGTTAAAGTTTTTGGGTTACGACAGTTCCTCTGTAACTACGCATGATAGGATGACAATATTTGGTGTATAGGTTGCTGATCACTAGTACATGACTGTCTGGTAGGTGTCACCTGACCTTGACCTAAATTTCACGGTCCAGCGACTACGTTAAAGTTTTTGGGTTACGACAGTTCCTCTGTAACTACGCAAGGTAGGATGACAATATTTGGTGTATAGGTTGCTGATGACTAGTACATGAATGTCTGGTAGGTGTCACCTGACCTTGACCTCAATTTCACGGTCCAGCGACTACGTTAAAGTTTTGGGGTTACGACAGTTCCTCTGTAACTACGCATGGTAGGATGACAATATTTGGTGTATAGGTTGCTGATGACTAGTACATGACTGTCTGATAGGTGTCACCTGACCTTGACCTCAATTTCACGGTCCAGCGACTACGTTAAAGTTTTTGGGTTACGATAGTTCCTCTGTAACTACGCATGGTAGGATGACAATATTTGCTATATAGGTTGCTGATGAATAGTACATGACTGTCTGGTAGGTTCCACCTGACCTTGACCTCAATTTCACGGTCCAGCGACTATGTTAAAGTTATTGGGTTACGGCTGTTCCCTTGTAACTATGCAGGGTATGGTGACAATATTTTGTATACAGGCCGCTGCTGATATTTAATGCTATTTACGTAATGCTTATGACGAAATTTATTTTCGTTACTGATGCGGAATGCAGGCGAGACGTTTTTCTGTGTCCACACTTGTTATATTATGGGGCGATTGACAGACTTTAAAGGGCCTCTGGCTTCTAAAAAGCTGGCGCCAAAAAAATCGCCAACTGCAATTTTCCGTCGCCAGTTTTGTAAATGTGTCGCCATATTAGAAATCGCTAGATTACTATATGACATGGCGAAATTGTTGAACACGATATATGTAGTATGTGTGACATTCTGTTACGTCGGACGAAATCTAAGTTTGCCGGACTCTTAATTCAATTTTTCAAAAGTTTGGTCTCGAGCAGCCCGTACACTAATTGTATTTTAATCATGAAAAGATGTGTGAGTGATTTCTTGTTGGCAGAAAACCAAAATTTTACAGTAATTTATTAGAAACATCTATTCCCTTGAATGAACTTAAAACCGGAAATACTGAAAATAAAACTACGCATGTGTAAGAGTTTTCTAATTACGAAATTAAGACGGACATCCGGTCCGGAAATCAATCAACAACGACGTCAGTTTTCGTACCTGTATTTATACTATACTATATTTCACTTCAATACTATACTATATTTCACTTCGATCACATTAAAGTTCGAGTGAATTTCTTAGTAAATTTCTATTTTTAAAATCAGTTCCGAGAATTTTATTTCTTTAATCCATTTGATTGGACGAGTATTTAAAGTCCTCTATTTTTAAAACGAGTTCCGAGAATTGTAGGCAATTACGATATTTGATTGGACGAGTATTTAAAGTAATCTATTTTTAGTATCGGGGAATTCAAATTTCTACGCTAAGTGTAGGTAGTCGCTGAAATTACTATCGCGCACTCGGGCCCTTCCCTGTTGTTCACCAATGGGCCATTTTAGTCACTGAAGCGCCAATTACGCATGGCGCGTGGCCTTCCCAATCCCTGCGAACTTTGACAATTGCAAATCAGTACTCAGAATCCAGAACGGCTGCAACAAAATCATCTGATCTACCAAAGACTTCCATCCCGTACGTGTACATGAACACATAGCTATTTCCTTATTTATTGGTCAAATCAGAGAAATAAAACACATGTATATCATGTCTCTGGTCAAATCATGAAGACACACAGTTTTCAGACTGAAGATTGGCCAGTGTTGTGAATTAATAAGGTAAATCTGCATTGAAAACCACTTGTAGTTTACACAAAGTCTGCATCATGTCACACTGGAAGGGTGTATAAGAAATTGAATAGACATATGGAGTGAATGTGTACGTGACAAAATTATATAGCTTCAGGGGTCACCACACTCTAAAAAAGTAGGGAGAAGTGACTTCTCCCTGGCAGCCAAACAGGGAGAAGTCAGGCCCTGATAGGGAGACTTCAGGAGACAATAGGGAGAAGTCAGGGGGACCGTACAAATAATAAATTTCGCGGTAGTTAACATATATTTTTCATTATTTACAGCAATTTCCAGGATTATTTCTCTTGTGTTTTAAAACCATAACACACATAAATTCAGTTTTTTTTCTTTCTTTTTCATTATTATTCATGGTATGCACTATCAAACAGTACATAACCTTTATCATTAATCAATGAAAAAACACCAGATATAGGGACCATTTTTCTATCTACTTCAGTACTTGTAGCCATAAAAGGTATTGTTAAAGTACAATACTCTTTGAAAGAACTGAAGTTTGACACCAATTAAAAGTGTTTGTTCATCAAAAAAATTACGATTTTTCATTATGGGCCGTTGTACATTACTTTTCTTCGTTGTTCACTTCCGGTAATTAGTCACATCCGGTAAATAAACAAATGGCGCGTAATACATTTGAGAGACGAAAATCGTAAATACCCATATTGTTTGCCGTTTTTTATTGGAATTATACAGTAACTGATAAATTGGTAGTCCGGGTGAAGTATTTGGACCAGACTAACAAGTATCTTATGTGAACCATCGGGCGACTTGAGGGAAATGACAGGGCGACTTCGACTTCGCTTTTGAGGCGCCTTAGGGCGACTTCAGGTACTAGTAGGGCGACTTTGTCGCCACTTCGCCCAGTGTGGTGAGCCCTGTAGCTTAAAGGATATTCGTATCTATAAATCACCTTAGAAATTCATTTGAAGTTATCCTGGAAAAATTATGAAAACCCTTGAAAAACCCTTGAAAAGTCCTTGAATTTTGTGTCAAGAAAAGAGTGGCAACCCTGCATTTAATAATAAAAACTTGTAAAAAGCATCCATCACAGAATAACGCATAAATTCAATTCCGGTCTGAACTTGTGGCAATTAGGTGCCAACTTCCTATTTCCAGTTAATGAAAAACTTGCCAGGATATTCATCTAAACAACGTTGTTTGCCATTATTTTGTTGCATAGACAACATGTCATCTTACAATAAAGACCTTTTAGGCAGGAGAATGTTTCTCTACATATATTTTCTTTTTCACACGATGCATACATAGGAGCAGGGTTTTAGCTAGGATTTTTTAAGCATTAGTCACTTTTGCGTGCGACTAATTTTAAGATCTAATATGTGTGTATATTTTTTAATATGTCTAAATGTATGCAAGATCATTCATTAATTAATTAATGCGATAAACATCAATCAATATTTAATATTTTCTGGCACAATTTTATAACATAAATTATATATTCAATGTAATATTGCCATAGAACATATATTTAAACAGATTTAAATAAAAAACTTTAACAGTGTTTGCCAAAATATTCATTTTTGTTTATATTTAAAGTTTTGCAATAGTCGTTTTTAATTGGCATCGTATTTTGCAATCTCCCGCACTGAATTCATATCCGCTCCGAAAACCTATCGGTATTATTTTTTTTTTGTTTCTCTGACTGGTTACCAGTAGTATTTTATCCTACGCTTTATGTACAGAGTCAAATCACGCCGGAACCAGAGTTAACAAATGGCGCGTAACATGATAAAGAGAGGCTGTGACAAAAATATGACGATTCTGACAAGAATGGCAATAAAATTAAAAGGAGACACAAGACATTTTTTTAAATGACAGAGTTCTCGTTTAATGGTCAACAACGCGACGTGGGACCACAATAAGATCGCCCGAGTTGTCATCCAACTGGTTATGCTCGATCGCGTGTGACGGTGTGTACACAGTAATTAAGTAATTATAATTATCAAATAATATCAGGTGGCCTATCTCTTACATAATTACTTTGATTGCCTTGGGTCATAAACATGTACCTTGGGTCAGAATTTTGGATTTACCTGTGCCGATTTTGACGATGAAAACTTCGAAGTTTGAAAATGGAAGTGGCGAATTACGTTCAAAATATTTTCGTCATTTCTAAAAAGGATTCGCCAATTGCGAAAGTGGCGAGCGCTAGCTAAATCACTGCATAGGAGCCCTCCCAAAATCCATGGTACAACCTGCTTATTCACACTAGATCGTGGTGAAACGAAATGACGTGCAATCAGGGATTTTCCTGCCTTTATTTTGGGGCCGATATTCGGCCCCATTCCCAACGGCAAAAACCCATATTTTTTCCCAATTATGAAAGTGAAAATTCCCAATTCAGGAGGTTTTGTAATCCGGTTTCTAAAAATAAATTCAATCACGTTTAGCCGAAATATTACAAACAAAATCAAAATCTGATTACTTCGCGAACATTGGTTTATAATTACTGTTCCCGGTGTCTTTAGTCATAACGGCAACCAGTTTTATATTAGAGCTTGCTTGTTTTATACCAAACGCAGGTTCCGGTATGATTAAAAAAAACCCTGAGATTTGGTAAGTCGCGGAACTTTGTTCAATAATATGAAAGATAATTGTATGCCGCAAATAAGACAAATTACTTTATTTTTACGATGTCCAGTAATATGGGCTGTTTGTTTGGTTCAAATAGCTTTGTCTAGAAAAGAATAAGTCGGAGGAATACATTTTGAATATTGCGTGACCCTGCATTAACGTTCAAAAATGGCATTACACGCGAAATAATACCGAAGTGGAACGATGACGTATTGTATCAAAACTAGGAAATTTTGTTTTCACGAAATTAAATATTGACCAGAGCCTTTGTGAATAGAAAATCATGAGTTTTCTTGCACCTCTAGACTCATCCATTATCGGCATTCAACCGAACCTTCGCTACCGACCTTGTCATTTATGATTTATGACAAGGGTCGGTAGCGAAGGTTTGGTTGAATGCCGATTAGCATACGAATCAGGGTAGACTAAAATGACAATGCAATGCACATTTTTAGAGTTTTGTATATCTGATTTAGTTCTTATCCAGTCATTTATTAAGACCCCAGAACAAACGAGAGTGAAAGTAAAATCTGATGTTTGCAACTCAGTTTCTATTTAATTCCACCAAGATTAATGGAAATTTTTCTCTTTGAGTATGATATCAGCACAGTTGGCTACATATGTAAATTTTGATAACTTTTTACGAAATATTTATGAAAACTTATTTGAATTTGTCAGTTTTCAGGTCACGCTTATAGATTCCATCTTGTCATTCATGACTATTTACATACAAGAAACATTTTCGTTAAAAACATTGATGTTTATTCATATTTAAGACTTTTCCCAATTGTGGAATTTACGTCGTAATTTTCCCAATTAACAGGGGCCCAGGCCCCATTTGAAAAAAGGTAGGAAAATCCCTGTGCAAACAAGTTTCGGTACGAAACGACCCCAGACCAATATTCACTACCATAGAATTTGGTAATTTATTAGGGGTAAATATGACCGAAATGGGCAGATCCCTGTTTTATGCTATAATATTTCATTTGCAGCTAAATGGAAGGAAGAAACATGAAGTAAAGAGAAGTGAATCGCTACCAGTCATGAGAAGATCTTCAGCTCACCATGACACTATGGCACTTGCTCCACCTTTTGCATCTCCAAAGCAGGAGAGTGTTCTTTGTTTATCAGATGAACATGCTGTACCAGTTTGTATTGGTAAAACATATATCATTGCATTTATTTATTCTTTGAAACAAATACTAATTAGAATTTTGACAGCTATATTGCTGGGTTGCGAATTTATAAGTATGCCATTTGATTTTGAACTGCAGAGCACATTTGATTTGATCTCATTTGCATGCACAACTTGCACATAAAGCAAGGACAGGCTGGTTCAGATGCAAGACAGTATGTTCCAATGGTGTGATATGTCTATTTACATACATTTACATCTAAATATTACTAAAAAGTCTACTGTATTAAGTTGATGTTCATATGTAAATGAAAGATTTATTGACAAAAACATATACATTTATATATGAATAACATAATTTTTAGGAAGTGATTCACCTATTGAAACTAAGATGATGGCAAGAGAAGCTTTAAGATCTGTATTGAGAAAGTCTGGATCTGATTCACCAACTGAACCACAGGAATCAGGATTTAGTTTCTATGACAACCAAACAGATGATCCTTTATCACATGTGACCATAACAGAACACCAAACTTTGGACTCTGTAGAAAATTCTACTGAATTACCGAAAAGTAAGACAAAATTTGACAGCAAAGTGAACACAATGCCTGTTAAAAAGGCAATGACTCCCGAGCCTGTCTCAAGTTCTAGTTCACAGTTCAGCAGACAGGAAGAAATATTTTCCGATTCAGAAGCAATGACAGAGGGAAAAAGAAATTTAAAGAAAAGCTCATCAAAATCTTCTGTTAAAGGTCATAAACGTTCAAGGTCAGACATGTCATGGCTAAATACTGTTCCCAAAGAACAGGTTTCACAAAGAAAACAAAGCGAAGACATTAGTGGGGCAGCAGAAGAGGATTCTGGTAATATTAACTGATTTTTATGAATTTATTTATCATTTAAAATGATTAAGCCAGGAATTCCTTTTTTGTGTAGGAGTATATTTCCAATTTCTATTTTTACACATGTTTCAGTGATAAAGCATTTGTATTGCAGTAGAGAAATTAGCTTGTTGTTACTTGTTGAATATGAAATATGATTTTGTACAACAAACTAACATGAACACTTTATAATTAAAATGTTATGAAATGGCTTGCAAACATCAAATGACAAATTTGGAAGGGTAGTAAACACATTAAAAATAATAATTGCCTGATAGTGGTATTATACCCCCCGCAAACTTGTTTGGGGGTATATAGGAATCACCCTGTCTGTCTGTCCATCCGTCAGTCCATATGTCCACATCCCTTTTAAGCGCTTCTCCTCTTAAACCGCTTAACAGATTTTGATGAAACTTTAAATGAAGGAAGTACATCATATGTAGATATGCATGAAGAATTTTCGTCACTGTGGCATATTATTCAGGGGAGATAATTGTACTTGAAGCGAAGCGGGGGGTATCCCTTTGTCCACACTTGTTTCCAGCTGAAAATAAATAATATTCTCTAGATAAATAAAAATCATTGGTAACTTTTCTATTGTTTAGAAACATTAGGTTGCTTCATTTTTTTAAACTGGCAAATTAGTTGTGAATATTTTATTCAGGCAAGACATCTGTAAACATGCCTAACAACATGTTATTGTCTTATCTCCCATGTAATAACTGAATTTATTTAAATAAATGTGTATTTATAGGAACAGATGTAAATTCACCAGCATCACCAGAGAGTTATCTTTGTCGCCCTATGCAGGGACAGTCACTAATACATTTTCTGTCATCACAGGATTTCCATACATGTGCAAATTTAGATAAGGTATGATATTAGTGAAGCTTCCCACCATCAGATAAATGTTTTTTCTTTCATATGAATTATTTAAAGCTACGTGTATTAAGGTACAGTCTAACCTGTCTTAGCGAACACCTCCATGTAACAACTACTTGTGTTATGCGACCATATTTGTTCCTCCCCAGCATTTTACAATTCGTTTTACCTTTATATTATAACACCTTATCTAACGTGACAAAGGACCGTATTATGTCTTGTTTTGGCAGAGAAAACCTGTCTTTAATGACTATTAAACAATAAAAAACCCTGTCGGATGAAAAAAAGATTCGTAGACCATTGTCAATTATCAAGCCTTTTCGAAAGGTTAAACTAAAGTTTGAAGCAATCAAAAATGTTTTTGTCATCATAGAAGCAAAGTTCGGATTGTCCTGTAATTTTGAATAGTCGTCAGTGTCGTTATTCGATTTTGTTGCTATTTGTGTTGGAAATGATGTTATTTCAAAACGTTGTTTTTATTGTATGTTAATGCCATTTTATTTACAAACGGGGAATGATCAATATGAACTGATGTACACTTGTTTTAAAACTGACTTGCACTTTCTGCATAGAGCATATTGTAAAAACACAAGGAAACCAGTGAAACGGCTACAAAGAAAAATATAACAGCTGAATTGGGAATAAAGTTGACCTGCATTAATACCAGCAAAACTATCACAATTGTTGTATGTTTTGTACTTTTGTTTTAACATAAAATAAATGTCATATTTTACTTTTTACTTAATAAAAACAAATAATATAGTTCTACAATTCACTCTTTCACAAGCTGACAACATAACTGTTGACTGGTATGCAAACATTATGACCTCTTTATTAAGACCCCCTGTCTGATGTGACCTTTTTCACAATTTCCCTTCAAAGGTCGCGTAAGACAGGTTAGACTAGGATGGTTGATATCTTGAACATCACATATGTAGTTTTATGATTCACTTGACCACAGTTTCTTTGTTCCATTAGAGCTTGATGAGCAACTATGAAACATCATAACTTTGATGATCAGCGACCCCAGATAAATATTTAATTAATATCAGTTTCAATACAGCTGCTAATCTACCTTTTCACAGAAAGCCATACATGTATGCTCCAACTGGTAAAATCTAACAGTAAAAGATGTTACATTTTGCAAAATTTATTTATACTGTTTATGGAATTTAAGTTTGTATATCAACACAATATAGCCTTACATAATTATAAGCAATAGATAATAATTAGTAAAAAGTAAAATACTACATAATATATTCAAACAGATATTTCAAGGATACTTACCTTGAACCTGTTTGCAATAATCTTGATTATTTGCTTTTTGTGTATTGTTGTTTTTTTTTAGGAAAATGCCCACTTTAGTATATCAGAGGCCTTGATAGCTGCCATAGAACAAATGAAGTGGAACCATGTTATATCACCACATCAGATAAAGGAAAATGACGAGGAAGAGGATTCTGATGAAGAGATACAGCAATTAAAACAGAGAATACGAATCCGGAAACGAGAGCGATTGAAAGAGGTAAAAATTTATTTTAAAATGTTATTAAATGTCTTACATTAAATTCCAGACACCAGTCACAAGGTGAGCAAAACGTGTCATGCATCCAGGTATTTTTGAAGTACAGTCTAAGCAACCTTTGAAGGGAAATTGTAAAAAAAGGTCACATAAGACAGGGGGGGGTCTTTATACAGAGGTCATGATGTTTGCATACCAGTCAACACAGTCATGTTGTCAGCTTATGAAAGAGTGACTTGTAGAACTGTTTTGTTTGTTTTCTTAAGTAAAAATAAGTAAAATATAAAATGTATTTCATGTTATAACGAATTTACAAAATATACAAAAGTTATGAGCGTTTCGATTTCCTATTGTATTAAAGCAGGTCAACTTTCTTTGTATTTTTCTTTGTACCGGTTTTACTGTTTCCTTGTGTTTTAACAATACGCTCTGTGTACAAATTGCAAGTTGGGTTTAGAACCAGTGTACACCAGTTTGTATTGATTATTGCCCTTTGTAAAAACAGACTGGCGTGAACATAAAATAAACACGACGTTTTGAGAAACATTACATTTCCAACATGAACGGCAACAAAAATCGATTAACGACACAGAGGGTCTGCAACACTAACAACTATTCAAATTTACAGGGCAAGCCGAACTTTGCTTAAAATCATTTTGATGGCTTTAAACTTAACGTTTCGAAGAAGCTTGATCATTTGACGATGGTCTACGAACCTTCTTTTTCGTCAGACTGGTTTTATTTATGGTTTAAGGACTAAGTCTCGATAGTCGTTTAAGACAGGTTTTCTCGGTCAAAAACTAATGGAAAACACAGTCGTTAGTCGCGTTAGACAGGGAGTTGTTATATAGAGGTAAAATGAATGTGAAAATGCTGGGTAGGAATAAAAACAGTTGCATAACACAAGAAGTCGTTATATGGAGAGAGTCGCTAAGACAGGTTTGACTGTAGCTGCAATTGTGGTTCCTCCTGGGAAGTTGAGACCTATAATTTTAAACAAATTTTAGAACTTAAGACCAATGATTTTGAAAGTTTTGAATTTTATAGTACCCAGATGCATAACATACCAGGTAGGTTGCTCACCCTGAGTGATCTTACTTTAAAGTAACTATTGATTTCATTGGTTGGCAGTACATTTAGTTAATTGTCACCTGTTTTGGACCATAGTATGCCAAATATGCAAGTATAAGTACAATAAGGACACCTGGCTATAGCATTAGAAGATTACAGTTTGTGCTGTGTCTAGAAAAAGGTGGATTAAAATCATCAAAGTCTTAAGACACTTAACAACATACCGAAAGTAATTGATCATGAACTCTACTTTATATAAATTAATAATTGGAAAGGAAAATA
Organism: Limnoperna fortunei; assembly: GCA_944474755.1. Lineage (NCBI taxonomy): Eukaryota > Metazoa > Mollusca > Bivalvia > Mytilida > Modiolidae > Limnoperna > Limnoperna fortunei. The sequence goes on along the minus strand of OX104113.1, from coordinate 82,186,643 downwards.
TTTTATAAAACTTTGATATTAACAATATCATAAAAAACAGTTTCACAAAGAGTATGTTATAAAATAGTGTGTATTCATGTGGACTAAATAAGAATTATGATTTTGGGGAAAATTGTACTCTTCACTGTTGTTTATATAGTACATGTAATCAATGTTAGTCATTTTTATTTTACAGAAGGCCAGTGGGCTTTCTGCCTTCAGTGATGGTGTAACAGACAGTAAGTGCCATAATTATATGTGTATACTTTTTATTTATACTTTATATCTTCTAAATTTATCTTTTGTGATCTCATTGTTTGTTTCTTGTGTCATAGTTTTTTTTCAGTATTGCTTATGTCTGTTTATAAAAAAGGGCTTTTAATGCATCATTTACAGTTTTATATTGCCACCTTACTTATTGACTGAAGCACATTTTGTCTAATGCAGCTGCAGGCTTCATCCAAAAGAGTGCCAACAATTTTACATTCTAATGCAACTCAAAAAAGATTTATTGGATACTTACAATAACATTTTTAAACATATTTTAAAAGATATATTTCTTCTAAACTTGCCCTGCAATATTTTAATTTTATTGCAGTGCTTCCCATTTGTCTAATGCAGTAAAGTTAAATTTGCAGGTATTCATTTAACACCGACTTTGTTTCGGAAAATTATGTTTAAAGTGAACACATGAAGTAAATAATTACAACCGATTTAAAGGATGAAAAATGTATTTAAGGCAAAAGAATGAACTACAACTGCCAAAAATTTTATGAAATAAATGTTTGTCTTTGTTAAGGTCATGTTATTATTTAATATTAAAAGTACTTTAGGATTCATACTAAATATGATGTATGTTAAATGCATGAACTTTATATTGTTTATATGGTCATGTTTATATATTTACATCAATTTTTGTCTTGCCTGCGACGATAGTCACTGCAGGTGAGACATATGTATGGGGATTAGACAGCTGCATAAACACTTGGACATCTTGCTTCATATCTTTGTAAGCCTAAGCCAAAGGTCCATCAAATTTGGTCCAGTGGTAGCTTATGATGAGTACTTGCCAGGCAGCCACCTGTCACCTAACCTTGACCTCAATTTCATGGTCCAGGGACTACGTTAAAGTTTTTGTATTAGGGCAGTTCCTCTGTAACTTTGCATGGTAGGGTGACAATATTTGGTATATAGGTTGCTGGTGTAGATTACATGACTGTCTGCTAGGTTTCACCTGACCTTGACCTCAAATTCACGGTCCAGCAACTGTGTTAAAGTTTTTGTATTAGGGCAGTTCCTCTGTAACTATGCATGGTAGGGTGACAATATTTGGTATACAGGTTGCTGCTGAAGAGTGCATGACTGTATGGCAGGTGTCACCTGACCTTGACCTCAATTTCACAGTCCATCAGCTGTGTTAAAGTTTTTTTATAAGAGCAGTTCCGCTGTAACTATGCATGGTAGGGTGACAATATTTGGTATACAGGCTGCTGCTGAAGAGTACATGACTGTCAGGCAGGTGTCACCTGACCTTGACCTCAATTTCTTGGTCCAGCAACTATGTTAATGTTTTTGGATTAGTGCAGTTCTTCTGTAACCATGCATGGTAGGATTACAGTATTTGGTATATAGGTTGCTTATGATTAGTACATCATTGACTCCTAGGTTTCCACTGACCATGACCTCTATTTCACGGTCCAGTGACTAAGTTAAAGTTTTTGGATTAGGTCCATTTTTCTGTAACCATGCATTGTATATTTTAAATGATAACAATTTAATGATATTTACGTAATGCTTATGACTTAATTTCTTTTCATTACTGATGCGGAATGCAGGCGAGACATTTTTCTGTGTTCACACTTTTTGTCATAGAATTTATTAAAAACAATGGTGTAAATATGTATTCAAATCTTCTATAATTGGCAATTGGCGTTTTTCATAGGTATACTTTTGCTTCAATGTTGTGTGTATTTATTTAGCAGCCACTAGTAACAGTACATCACCGCCATTTAGTTCTCCAGTTGGTTCGTCCTCTTATACAGGTTGGTGTTAAATGGAATTTTACCACTGCACTATTTAACCATAACAGAAAGAATGTAATCATTTATAAGATAGGTTTTTTCACTATTGAAATTTAATCTTTGTACCAGTACATACTTTGTTCTGTTGATTTCAGTTTAATGATACATGTATACCCCTTTGACATAGAATATTTTTGAATGCAAAATCACGAGTAATTGTGTATGTACCTTCAAACTAAAGTAACTATTGTCTTTCATTTCAAACAAGTTAATTGCATATATAGTTTATACATGTGTAATTGCTTGCCTCCCCGCAAAGAATAAGTCGTAGAGGACAGACGAGGGTTTTATTGTAGATGTATGCTATTGCACCATAGAATATACAGGGTTCACCACAGGCTGTTATAGCTTGGAGGGCCGCCACACTTGTTTTTTCCATCCACGCTTCATTTCCAAGCGTCACTTTAAAATCCATGTACGCAATGACTCAGTTAACATACATCAGATACAATTAGAACAGGTGTCAACATTCAAGGTTACACTTTTTAAACTACAAGTGTATTCCCATTTCTTAATTTTAAACTATAAAGGGTGACCATCAGCCCTGACACGTTAAATGTTTAATAAACATTCTAGTTAACCATATTTTCTACCCGAGTGATTTTAACCTGTGGAGAATCCGATGAATAAACACATGTAACATATCGATCGCCATTTGTGAGAATATGTACTAACGCATCAGATTCGGAACAAACTAGACTGAAATCTGTACGCATATGATAGCCTTAACATATGCAAACAGGGATGTGTTTGATGTTGAAATAGTGTGGCAAGAACTGAAAACATTTATACGTCTAGAAGCATTACATGGATCCCTGAGTCTACATCATAATAAATATATAACAGATATAAACAAGAATTTACTTATAATATCAACATTTTATTGAATTTGTAACATTTTAATTGACATTTTTATGAAAGTGAGATCAATATTCAGTCACAAAATAATAAACAACAGCAATTCTTCTGAAATGTTAATGTAATTCCAGCTCAGTTGAACCAGAGACATATAATTGCATGTCTCTGGAATATGGATGCTCACTTTTTTTTATGGATTATTAAGACAATTATTATGGACGTAGAAATCAAATACTTCTTTAGAAAACATTAAAAGTGTCAAGGATAGAGTGTTTTCACCATGTAAAAGATAATAACCCATAATATCGAATCCCAAATTACACTGCAAGGAAAAACATAATTGTATTTTATCAACCAAGGGGAAGACTATGATAAGGTGTAAGGCAAGTTTTGAAAGCTCTTGAATTAATCTATGCACAAATATGGAAAGAAAGAAATTTGTTGAATTATATATGTTGAACATTTACTATCTATGGATGCTGGATAAAAAAAGATTAAAAACATATTTATATATATATTTTTTGCATTCAGTTAGTATTAGGGAATCGACATGTCTTACGAGTGTGGTTCCTCCACCCTTGAATTTTTTTCTGTGGTGAACCCTGATATGGGTTATTAGAGTTTAAGAGATCTAAACTATAATAATTACCCTAATATAAGCCCCCTTAGAAAAATAAATTGTTTCTGCATGGATAAAAAGTCCCATATTGTATGAAGGTTATACTATTCTAATAAAGAAACTAACTATTTTGAATGAAATTATAATTAAAAACGTCTTCTCATCGAAGTTGTCACAGCCTTTAAGATTTCAAACATTGATTTCCAACAATTGTAATCAGCTGATTGAACTTGTGTAGTCCCACCATGTGTAAATGACCTGTCAAGGACACCAACCTATATTGATCATTTTGATGTCTTCCAAAAGTCCCAGTCACATTAGAGCTTACGACCACTTAAGACCAGTTGACGATCACCAGTGACCTCTGGTCGCGAAGAATCTTTAAAAAGTCTACGACGGTCATCGGTGATCTTCGACAGTTGAGGTTATCTTATTAAGGTCCCACGACCAGTTTCAGTCGCAGAGAGGTTTTTGAGCTTGCACAAAAACCTCCTTGCGATCAAACAGGTCGCTAGTGATCTTATAAGGTCTTAGGCTGTCGCACGATCGTCGTTCGAAAGTCTGTAATAATCTTCAACTGGTCGGCGCCGATGTCCTTGTCCCTCGGTCGCAGGTAGTCTTTCCAAAGTCTTAAGATCATCGTGCGATTAGTAGTGACTTGTCTTACGACCACCCACGATTACAAATGACAATTAGCGACTTCTCTACGATAAATTGCAACCATCGTACGATCGTCAGAGACTAGTTAAAGATTTCCTGTGACAAGACACCAGACCACGTGACATTATTAGTCACTGATAGTCTTGAGTAGTATTTAGTAATCGTGCGATGGTCTTACGACAAGTTGTCGTACGATTGTCAATAACTGGTCGTACGATAATCGCGGTAGTAAATTTTTCTGCGCAAAGAGGGTTTGGTCGCAGACAATCGCAGATGATCGTCGGTTTTACGCGTCGCCGGTGGTCGCAAGTAATCGTGAGCTCTAGTGTGACTGGGCCTAAAGTTTTGTCCTGCTTTCTTTCACATATTTGCAAAGCTGTATTGATTGGTTCTGTTTCCCAGGTTTTTCTGTCCAATGTTGTCTCTAAAGTAATTTTATAAAGGGCATACTTTCTGACATTTATGATACTTCACATGGGGTATTAATTGCTAAGCTTCAGAGGCCTAAATTGGGGTTATTACTAATAAAAGCCACAAAATTATTAATTTTAAAAGTAAAATTTTCAACATTTTAATTACGTTAAGATTAAGAATGTTCTTATATAGGATTTGTAACTCGACAAATTACATATTTCAGACTAAAGTTTAGAAAAAAATTACTTCTACCCAATGTAATTTTTTAAAAGTTTTTTTTTGGATAAAAATTAATTGGAAAAACACATATCTAGTTGATACAGCCCTTTTAATTGTTTAGACATATATATATATATATATATATATATATATATATATATATATATATAAATAATGCTCTTCATAGAGGCAATGCTTATATTTTTAGCAATATTTTGACAAGTTAAGTGAATCTATATAATTGCATTTTAACATTTTTCACTGTAAAGGTATTGATCAAAATTTTCTACATTGTTGTTCAGTTCTAAAATGTTACTTGAATGAAGAAGTCTTCTTCTTAAAAGGTACTGATTTTTGTCTTTTTGCCAGTGTTAACACTTATCACTTTGCTTTATATTTTTGTAAGCTTAAGCTATTGACCTATCAATTTTGGCCCAGTGGTATCTTATGATGAGTACTTTTCAGTCAGCTCCTGTCACCGGTTCTTAACTTTAATTTCACATTCCAGTGGCTACATTGAAGTAAATGGATAAGAGCAATGCTCTGTTATTAATCATGGTATGATGACAAAATTTAGTATGTAGATTGCTGGTGAAAATAGTACATGACAGTCAAGTAGGTGCCCCCTGACCTTAATCTATATGTCACGGTCCAGTACATTACATTTTCTGGATTAGGTCAGATTTACTATAACTATGTATGTTAGAATGACAATATTTGGTATATATTTTTGCTGATATATCAGTCAGTTCATGCGTCTGTCCGTTTGTCTGAAACTAATCATGTCCAGGCTATTGCTATTTTATCTTTTAAGGTAGGCTTTTGATATTTGGTGTATGGGTAGATAATATCAAGGTGATGGTTGATGAACCATTTCACTGTTATCTAGGTTCATTTATATGTTGCTCATAAAGTTCTCAACTGATGTGGAATGCAGATAAGACATTTTACAGTGTCCACACCTCTACTATATACAAGGATACCTTACCAGCAGTGTAGTTGGTATTTGGTTAAATAGCTAATTAGTGTTACACTGTTTTTAAAATAACATTGTGTAATAAGTTACCACTTTGTTTGTTTCAGACAGCAGCGATTCCAGTGAAGTTGCAGATGAACAAATAGAACTCACAAGTAAGTTAAACATGATTTGATAACAGAAATAGTAAATATTTCTGAATAGTTTTGTTGTACTTAATCAAGCCATGGCTTAGGTTAAGTAGAAATCTGTTCTGGATATCTTTAACTATTTATATTATCAAATTCTAGTAACCAAGAAGTGTGTTATGTGGTTAAGTAAACTACAGCCCAACTTCAGTTGCTCTAACTCAGATAGCTGGAAGACCAGAGTTTTCTCGAACACGATATCTATATGCCAAGAAATTGCACTAAAATCTTACTATTATCATTGTTATTGACCCACTTAGTTATGTAATGCAATAATACCTATTTGCATATCTTATTAACACTCATGCACAAAATTAAACAAGAAAAATAACAAAACATTTTTATTTTAACAAAAGCATAAATAAATACTAATAATTCGAAACAAAATTTATATATTTAAATTTTATTGATCCCATGTGACAGGAAATTAATTTAAAAATATAAAAAACCGATAATTATTCCAGTTCTCTCATGAACCATTTACGGTAATCAGTTTCTCAAACTACAAATTACTGGAAAAAGTTTCATAATTTGAGGTCAGGCCATCAAAGTTCTTTTGTATTTCATTTGAATATATGCAGAAAATTTTTTACTCCTGTCATTAAATGAAGATCAGTTCTCACTGCAACTCCAGATTCCTACCCCAGTACAAAAGACATTATAATACAGCTGAAAAATTGCTGAACATGGCATAAAACCTCATTTAAACATTAGCATTCAAGAAACTAAACCAAGAGCAATTACAGCATGTGTGTAATGTTTGACATACATCTGCATATCAAACTCAGACATATTCAAATTCTTGTGACTCTGGGGCAGAGTGGTAAAGATTGTTACAGGGGTCACCACACTCTAAAAAAGTAGGGAGAAGTGACTTCTCCCTGGCAGCCAAACAGGGAGAAGTCAGGCCCTGATAGGGAGACTTCAGGAGACACTAGGGAGAAGTCAGGGGGACCGTACAAATAATTAATTTCGCAGTAGTTACATACATTTTTCATTATTTACATCAATTTCCAGGATTATTTCTCTTGTGTTTTAAAAACATAACACACTTAGATTCAGTTTTTTTTCTTTCTTTTTCATTATAATTCATGATATGCAATATCAAAAAGCACATAACCTTTATCATTAATCAAAGTTGTACTGATCCAAATTGCTTCATGGGACACCCATCTACAGAACTTATCATGATGTCAATAATTACTACACATCTTTATTCTTTCAAGAGAAGCTCAAATACTTATCAAAGAAAATTGTTAACGTACAATACTCTTTGAAAGAACTGAAGTTTGAAACCAATTAAAAGTGTTTGTTTATCAAAAATATTACGATTTTTAATTATGGGCCATTGTACATTACTTTTCTTTGTTGTTCACTTCCGGTAATTAGTCACATCCGGTAAATAAACAAATGGCGCGTAATATACATTTGAAAGACGTAAATCGTTAAAATATGTTAAATACGCATGTTGTTTGCCGTTTTTTATTGGAATCACACATTTACTGATAAATTGGTGGTCAGGGTGAAGTATTTGGACCAGATTTACAAGTATCTTATGTGAACCATCGGGCGACTTGAGGGAAATGACAGGGCGACTGCGACTTCGCTTTTGAGGCGCCTTAGGGCGACTTCAGGTCCTAGTAGGGCGACTTTGTCGCCCACTTCGCCCAATGTAATGAGCCCTGTTAGTCATCTGCATGTGCCTGTTAATACTAAAGTTCCAGTCTTACTGTAGGCATCGACTATTACCCTAATTGAGATAGGTTTCCAGTATTCCTGCCAAATGTCAGTGGCATTAAACCCCTTTCAAACAATCAAAACAAACAGCATATTATTTTCTATTTTTGGGATTTGCACTGTATTACAGATACTACAACAATATGACGGATTCATATATGTTCTGCCAGAGCTAGTTGTTTTCTATTTATCTAACTATTATTATTACTCTCATTTAGTTAACTGCTCATGTTTTGACATCAATTTCAGTTTTATTCAAAGGTTTTGTATTTGTACATATGCCGTACATAAATAACGATAGAGGTGGTCATCAACACATCTGCAAAGTATTAATTTTGATAAATGTATTGGTTCCTGCAGTCATAATTCTGTGCTATAAACAAAATTCTATGATACTGATTTAATCAGCTCAATTTGCTTGGTTTCAATATTTTTATACATAGAACTGTTAATACATGGTTTTTTTCATTATTCATATATTTAATTGGTATGTTAATTTGTTTATATAGTGACAGAGAACATCACTGAAAGTAATTTAATGTCATTAAAAAAAGATGGCCTGTCCTTATCATTGGCATCTCTGTATTCTGGTAAGTTTTTTATGAATTTGTGAGGGGCGGAGTGGTCAAGGTAGTTCGTCTACTATTGATCATGTGGTCTGTCAACACGGAGATTGCGGGTTCGATTCTCACTGCAGGCAGTGTGTACTCGACTCCAATCTTAATTGACAAGGATTGCCAGTTTTCCTACCGCAGGTCGGGGGTTTTCTCCTGGTACTCCGGCATCCTCCCCAAATAAAAACTGGACTCAATGATATAGCTGAAAAATTGCTGAAAGTAGTATTAAACACCATCAAACAAACAAAAAAACATGAATTTGTGTGAGACTTTTATAAGCAATATTTTATTTCAACTGGTGACAAAATATTGTCTTTGACAATTTTTTTGGAGCAATTGTATTTAAATTCTGAAACTTAATAGAATGACCATAAAGCAAGTAATAAAGCACTTATCAGGAAAATTTAATTTTTTTATGATATATTATTATAATCTTTTTAATCTCTATAAAAATAGTTTACAAGTTTTTTTTACAAGTTTATTTGAAAACACTCAGACACAATTTACATGTGTAGCATGAGTTGAGAAATACAAATTAGATACATATATGAGAACAATGACAGATAAACAGGTATATAGTATATGAAGTAGTACATATTGTGTTAACTATAAAAAGTTTATAATTTTCCTTATGAATACAGCAAGTCGCTTATAAATTTCAATATTACAGTACAACAATAAGTCTTTCATTTTTTTAATACATGGATTTCTTACATAATAAGAAGGAACATATTTGTCTCTTAAAGCAACAATATCAGGGTTTGTACATACGAATTAAACATGAAACTCGTCCCCATTTCCATTTTTACATAAACTGCATCTACAGTCATGTCGTGGTATATTAAACCACCTTCCAGTTTCGATAGGCAATCTTAAATTAGATGTTCTCAGTTTTGTTATCCAAATTCTGTTTGACTCGGGTAATCTGACCAAATAATTTTCAATACCAAATGAGTGTTTAAATATTGAGTAAAACTGTCCCCGAGAAGATGTGGAGATAGTGCTGAGCCAAGATTGGATAAATTGATCTGTTTTACCATTTGCATATTTAGAATTGGAAACTGGTTAATAAAAATATAACTTAGCCCAAGGTCATCTAAACATTCTTTGATAAATTGTATCCATTTAAAATTGTATGAGCCATGTATTTGAAGGGAGTGCATCAATCTAAACAAGATACCGCTCAATTTTGTCCCACTATTAACAAGCTTGGTCCAAAAAGAAAGCATTCTAATTTTTACTCTGATACTCAGTGGAAATCTTCCAAGTTCCCCATACACAAAAAAGTTTGGGCTGCTATTTTTAACCTTTAAAATGCGTTTACAAAACTTCTATTGGATTTGTTCGATGATTTTTAGGTTTTCATAGCCCCATATTTCTGGCCCGTAAAGCAAAATTGGTTCAACCATGGCGTCGAACATTTTAAGCTGTATATCAAAAGGGATGCTTTCATTTTGAACTAATTTGTATATACTGTATAAGGATTTTTGTGACTGATCTATAAGCTTCTTTCTTGTTTCAAAAAAACTTCCATTATATTTAAAAATAACTCCAAAGTATGAATATTCTTCAACAATTTCCAATTGTTCACCTAGCAAAAATAAATGATTGTTATTGGCTACTTTTCTCTTACTGAATATCATAACTTTTGTTTTGTTTATATTTACTTGAAGCTTCCAGGTCTCACAATATGATTGAAATAAATTAAGTAATTGTTGCATGCCATTCATGGATTCAGATAATAAAACAGTATCATCTGCATAAAGGATAACAAAAATACTATAATACAGTAGTCCCCCTCTTATACGATCCCCTCGCCGACGACCACCCGCCTCATCCGGCCAAAACCCTGATGCATTAAGTGTTTCTAACGTAAAATTACCTCTCGCGAACGACCACCCCTCAAACGCGACCAGCGACCACGTTTTCTTGACACAACAACGTAAAATTCCCCTGACGAACGACCATTTTCACTGACCGGATGTTTATTTTGGAATTCTCGAATGGAACGTGATTTGGTTTTATCGTAAACGGGTCCTACTAAACGCAGAGAAGTGCAGAGAAGTGAAGAGAATTACATCGTATGTAAACATCGACCAACTGCTTGAAATTGTCAACTAAATGATATTTTTAGTAAAAATATGGGCTTCTTTATGTTCATGTATACAATATAAAACATATTTATATATAATAAACCTTTATTTAATCAAATAAACCATTTTTTAATTACTTCTCTTTACTTCTCTGCATTTCTCTGCACTCTGCGTTTAGTATGACCGTCGTAAACCAGTTCGGTAACAGTTCAACGACCGGTAAACAAAATGTCGAAATCGCGTAAAAGAAAGATGTTTAAGCTGGATTAAAGGGGAAAACAAGTAGGATATTGTAGATCAGTTTGATTTCGGTATTACGGAAATCGGGTTTCTTACAAGAAGACTGAAAATTTCAACAAGGAGATGATAGTACAATGCACCAACATAATCATAAATCAAAATTTACAACAAACGATCTCAAAAACTTGGGAAACTGGAAACAGAGAGAAACCTGGATTTTTCCAAACTAAACGGAACCTTAATACAATACGAAGTGGAACCTGGGCAGACAATAAAAGTGATAAAAATAATGATAATGAAGATGAAACAGGAACAGAAACTTTCACTGATAAGAAGACTTGGAATTCTTATACATGTACTATACACATTTTAAACAGATAAAAACTGCATGAATTCTTTTTATTTTTATTTATACTGAATAATAAAATACAAATATTTATTATGTGTGATTCTTGATCACTTCACAGTTCTTGTTGCTAATTAATCAACCGACCAAGCTCTATAAACCTGTGTTAGTGTGTGTATATCCCCTCAAGAAAGACCACCCCCATTATAAGACCACTTTCATGACTCAGATGGGGTGGTCTTATAAGAGGGGGACTACTGTATACATGTAGTTCATTCTCAAGTTTATCTTTGATAGTCTCAAGTGGGAGTCCAATATGATGTGTCAGTTGCAATATTCAGGTGGCTACATGTACCTTAAAGGTCAAGGCTATGGTGTGGAATAAGCAAATCTGTGTCCTAACCATCACTTTGTTTTTTTTAAAGATTTCTTCAAATTATGTTGTAATATGTGTCACATCATTTGGTTGGCTACCTTGAATGTTAGGATTCAAGTAAGCCTGTGTTTGGCCCATATTTTTGTTTTTTACTATTCGATCTTCAAATTATTTGACACAATTGATCATCACATTAAAATGCTTACACAACATTCTAGTCCTTAACATGAAGGTCAAGTTTTCTGTGGGTAGCAAGTTAATTATATTTAGGATCTAAATTTGTTGCAGTATGTTCATGTCAGTCTGTCATTTGTCACAGAATCTTGATCACAATGATGTTATTTAGTGGCTTAAGTAGAGTTTGCCTGATTTTGTCATTTTATTTTAATATAAATAAATTTTGTGAGAATACTGACTTTTGATTGGCTGGAAAATATTTTCTATCAGAGGATGGAAAACAAATTTGATCGTCATGGAGACATGCGCCATTTCACGTCATATATTACTCCAAGGGAAACTAACAGTTTTTGTGTTGATTTCTTTTTCCAAAAATGTCCAGTTACAAAAATAAAATTTTCCAGATTATTCTATATATGAATTTATTTATAAGAATTAACTACAAAAAATATTTTCTCCATCGAGGGATAACAAAATTTCCGTTTTGCACATTTAATATAATCCGCTACCCGGATTATACAATGTGCAAAACGGAAATTTTGTTATCCTTCGATGGAGAAAATATTTTTTGTAGTTAATACTTAAATGTAGTTTTACAATATTTTTGCATTTCCATACTTTTTGTATTTTTTTTTCAAAAGAAACAGAACTTAGAATTATATATATTAATTACATGTTCAGTGATATGCATATGTATGAAATGGTATAGGATCCTTTTATATTTTTCTCAAGACAGTTATCTCCTACTTCTTTACCAATATGTATTTTGCAGATGGTGACATTCAGCAAAGAAACAACCAAATGTTTGTAGATAGACAAAGGTATCATCATTTCTTTGTGTTTTTCTGATTTATATAGAAATTTGAAAATTACTGTTTTTGCATTTTCTTTTTCCCAGCGATGATTAAAAGTGTTAACCGTGTATACAGAATTATTATAGCAGCTTAACATACAAAAAAATGAATCTTTATCAAATATTTTTGTGAAATTAAATAAAGCCAATTAAAAAATGATTTGTAAATATTTGTAATTTTGTTCTTTATCTTCAAGCTACCTGTTACCTTGGAATTAGATACGAGTTCAGGACAGTCATTTTACAATTTTTAAGAAATTCTGTGAAAATAATACATTATTTCAAGTGCTCTATCTTTTTCATTTATCTAAAATGTTGTGGTAACAAAAACTTGAAAGTTTATATTTGGACCCTGGTTGTCCAATCCTGTCTGTTTATATCATATAAAAAGACTTGGTTAATTTTTATTTTTTATGTAGTTCCATTGCTATTGACAACAGTGTAAATAACAGTCTGTCAGCTGAGTCAGTTGCAATATCATTACTGAAGAAATTTTCTGAAAAACAACTTCCTAAGGCATCAGATTTAGTGTGGTTGGTATCAGAGAATGACGCCCCTCAAAAGGTAATTAAATGTAATTAAGCATTATTTCGTGTGATTTGTATAATTTTTTTGACTGTATTTTTTTGTTTGGATAAAATTTAATACGATTATTTAACAAAGGTAACTCAAGTTAGACATGTTTTAGATGCAAATTCAGTGTAATACTTTTTTTCTTCTTCACATTGTGTATGTTAAATTTCCTGTAGGGCATCTAAAACAAGACTTGTAGATTCTACACTAATCTTTATTGAAGAACTGGGATTTCTTCTGTGCGTGTGAGAAATTCCATCTTTTCACTGGTAAAGTGCAATGAATCAAGTAAAAAGACCATGAGTTTGTCACAAGTGGAAGAAATTCCAGATCTTCAATAAATGTAATTAAAATAATGTAAGAACTAATTTTTTCTGTAAACCAACAACTTTCACATCCTGATATCCTTTAGTTTAATATCCAACATCCAATCAGAAGACCTGAAACAAGACCCTTCCTGTTTCAGGTGTTTTGATTGGCTATTTTATGGCTATTTCATCCTCTACAGACATGCTCACAAGCCCTGTCTGTCATGGGCTGTTTGTCTTTAAATTTGTGAACAAAATTGGAAGAATGTATCATCTGCTTTAACACCAGGAATATGATACAGAAGAGGTTTCATTAATTGTTAAGTCTAATGTTTATAGAGGCAACAAAATTTGTTTATAATAAATAAAACAGGTTCATTGGTTTTCTGTGGTAGTAAATCATGAAAAAAAAAGAATTGATATTGTTATTTTTGAAAGATTTGCTCATTAATTTTCCAGTTATTACCTATGCCAGACTCCTATCCTATTTCTCCTGATGATGCAGATGAAGTAAAGTTTAAACTCCAGGTAACATATTTAACACACTTTTTAAAGAAATATTTTTAAATTGTGCACAGTTTGGTTGTCTTTTTCTTTAATAACCACACATGGAACTACATTCTTTTTAAATTAAAAAATAGCAGATACACGAAATTGTCAAACACATTTCATTAATTTTTCGTTTGTTTTGTTTGTTTAAATGAGACACGACACATTTTTTTAGCTTTATCATGGCATCCAGTTGTTATTGGTTACCTTTTGAGTTGAATGAATTAAGCAGTACAGAATATCCCTATATTTCAGGCTTTGATGTTGGTAAGTTTTGATTTTGCCTCCTCACCAGTTGTTTGTGAAAAATTACCAAAATGTGTTTTACATTTTTACATTTTGTACTGTTGTTTGCTGTAAAAACACCACTGCTGTCTTAAAATTACTTATATGAAATTTTTATTCCATACATTTATGCTATAGTAGTTGCCTTGGTCTTGGGCAGACCATTTATATATCAAGCAGGCATGCATGTGTGTGCAGTTTTGCTTGTAAAAATATACCCATGGATGGCAGTAAAAAATTGGCCAAAAGTGGTGGGAAGGTAAAAATTACTATAAAGTATAAATATTTGTTATGGGTTATTTATGTATTTTTGCGATAAGTTAGAAACTACTAAAATTTTTCAATACCAGTATTTAAGTTCACAAATCAACTACCAGTGAACAAATCATTAAGTAATGATACAGTTTTATTAATACTTTGTATATATGAACATAAAGTGAGCAGTTTTTTAAATGAAAAAGATCAAATTAAGAGCATAACAGTTATTGTTTGACTATAATAATTGCTTTTGAAATCAGCAGAAAATAAAACTTTCACAGTATTTTCTTTGTTCTGGTAACATGTCTATGTGTGTCATAACCCTGTAAAGCATCTTCCATGATTACCATGTATGTTGATATAGAACAGCTGTTAGATAGTGTAAAGGCTGAAAGGTTTGTATGCAGTACTTTGTCGGTTAGTCCACAGGAAAAAATGAATACCTGTATTCTAAGTGATACCAGTAATGAAATACAAAGTGTAAGTAGTGGACAAAAGTCTCAACATAATCAAGCTGGTGTGGACTGGTCTCTGGTATTTCTTTTCAAATTGTTTTCCAGCATCCTTCCCCTCTCTTGATATATAGAATGACTGCTTTACTTAAATGAATAAGTACCCTTTAACAAGTCCTTCCTTGGTTACCTTTCAAAATTTTGGCCAAGAGCCTGACTAATTATCTGTAAAGATGACAATAGTAACAATACAAGTTTCATCTTTGAGTATAATTTTGTTTTTGTTTTCTCTGTACTTGAGTGATACTACAATTATCCCTGTACTCCGTACCTGATATCCTGCTATGACCGTAGGCACGTCAGCATTTGGTATTCTCAAACTTTGAGATTTTATTGTCTGAAAACACAAAAAAATTACAATCAGCTCAGGTTGAAATTTTATTTATACTAATGCTACATCTATATGTCTTGGATTTTAATTGGATATGCTGAAATTTTGATTAAATATATGTATAAATATTATTCACAGTAACAATCTATAAAAGATTAAATTTACTGCTTAAACTGTTTCAATTGCTAATTTCAATTTAAGACTTTTCTATATATAATGTTTTTCGAGTGGCTAACCAGGCACTAGCAAATATATCACAGTTACCTCCCGTAATATACCCATGTTAATTTCTGTTCAAATCAAGTAAAATATACATGTATACTGTAATTAGTCAAAAGAATTGATTTTGTTTCTACTTTGCAGACAAGATTAAGAGGTAATATGGAATGGGCACCACCTAGACCACAGATAATATTCAATATTCACCAACGTCCAAAGTAAGTTTATTTATAGGATTAAACACATTTTTCATTGGATTTAATGGTATATCAACAAGATCAACTCACTCATAATGATATGTTTGCGAGTGAGTTGGTCTTGTTGATATGCAGATAATTTCATTGAATAGGGCGTTTAATCCTTATAATTCTTTAATTGCAGGAAGAAATTAATTTGTCCAAGGTATTATCAATTTCAATTTCATATTTCTTGTGTATTTGGTAGCAGGATTGACAAAACATATGAATATTTTGTTGATGTTTATGTACCATTATTCTGTAAACCATCTTCTTATTTTAATAAACACAACTATAATAAGTTTTAATGTCAATGGATACATTTATTGAACACAAGAAAAGTTTTTAATTTTGAGTTGAGCGTACCTAACCGGCAGTGTGACTAGAATCCATATGTTGTTTTAAATTTAACAAATCATTATTGACAATTCATCAAACAAATAATTTGTAAATTGATCGCCATCCATATTCAAAGTCGCCATCTTTGTTTACTTTGGTTATGCCAAAAATAGGTAGGTCAACGTCATTTATCCAAAAATAAATTTAGCCAACTTCATTTATCACAAAATAAATTCCATTAGAAACCTCGACCGGAAGTAATCTCGACCAATTAAATAAATGTATTTCAAAATATACAAATCATAATCAAGGTTGATAATATAGATTATTAATAGATTTTTAATAGATTTTTTCAAAGTAAAAAATTCCTTTGTGAGTTAGCATATCCAAGGTTCATAGTGTAAGCATTACATTACATGAACAACTGACAAATTGTTGTTGTGAACATCTGTGGATTTAAATAAATTTACCAAAAATTAGTAACAGTTTAATGATTTTTCCCTTACTGCTTGCAGTAGGAAGACTATGATGGAGAAACAGCACTACTTATGTGCAGGTTGTGGGACCAGAGTAGAACCAGGTCAGTGGTAATGTCATATCAAACCTTATCATAGTCATTCCTACAATTGTCTCCATATTTTGGCAATTGATTGCCTTGGCAACAGCTTAAACTTAATATATTTGGGAATTTAATCAGTTAATTCCATGATTTATCTGCAAAAAAAGGAATCCAAGACAACTACATTAAACTTTAGATGACATAGGAAAGATGACACATTGCAAAAGAAAACTTATTTCCAGAATTTTATTATGCAAATTTAACAGTAGCAAACACACTTAGTGCTATAAAATTAATTATGTGGCAATTTACATACGTTAAATATTTAAAAAAACAAAAATTTACCACTCATGTATAAAAATTGGAAGATTTGTGTGGGCCTGTTGATAACAAAAAACAACAACAAATAAACACACAGTACAAATTTTAATGGATCTTTTTCTTTTTTTTCCAGGTTATATTAGCAGATTAAGATATTGTGAATATCTAGGAAAATATTTTTGTCAGTGTTGTCATAGTAAAGCAATATTCTATATACCAGGAAGAATTCTGAAAAAATGGGATTTTAATAAGTACCAAGTGTCAAACTTTTCCCTTGACCTGTTGACGAAAATGTATAATGAACCACTGTTTAATATCTGTGATATAAACAATGCATTATATAAACGTGTGAAGACTTTAGATAGCATTTTAGAATTGAGATTACAGCTACAGAATGTGAGAAAATTTCTTATGATTTGTAAAGATGCTTTCAAGTAAGTAAACAAATAAAAGACTGGTTGTTGTAAAGTATGTGTTCATTGCGTAATAATTTAAGTTGCTTTTGTATTTAATTGAAATCTGATTTGCCACTTCGAATATAGCTGAAATATTGCTGCTCGGGCGTTAAACACCATCAATCAATCAATCAATCAAATAGAGCTTCCCAGGTTATATGATGTAACTTGTGTTGGTCACATGACTTATTTAATTTGGATAATTTGCAGTTTTTGATTAATATAAAACAAAATTACATTTCCGAAAGGTAACATTGAGAACCTTTCGTATCATGATCTGTGTCTTTGTTTATTTTATATTGCAGATTATTGTCTGATGTGAAGAATCTTCCTGCATATTGGTCTGATGATGTTCATATTTACTCCCTTAGTGATCTAGTCAATGTAAGTGCTTCTGATGATATACGTATTTATTACCTCAGTGATCTAGTTAGTGTAAAGAGGTCAGATGATGTTAATATATACTCACTCCTGAGTAATCTATTCCATGTAAATAGAAGGATTTAAAATATTTTATGAATACTTCAAATTTCTGAACAGATTATACGATATAATATGGTTTGGGTTTGTTTACGCCTAATAAACCGCGAAGCGCTTAATGAATGGTGTAAACAGACCCAAACCATAATATATCGTATAATCTGTTCAGAAATTTGAAATATTCCTTATAAATTAATTTTAACTATAAATCTTATAAATTTTTGAGGTAAAAACATCGATGACGTCGTGGAACTATTTGAATTTTAACGGCGTTAGAATAGGTCATAGGTCACGCAAGTTATTTCTTATAATATGGGTTGCCCGATTTGAATTGACCAATCAGATTTCAGCTTACAAAGCAAATTAAATTATTTGCAGTTAAAATACTCTCTCTAAGTCACGATTACCTTGAGAAGCCTTTTTTCACTGCAGTTAAGGGCAGCTATTTTTGGAAAGCATTAAAAGTTTTCTTATATTTCAACATAAATCTAAAACAGTCCATTTATTACATACATATTTTTTGTCTGTTTGTAAACAATCAGTAAATGATTGCTGCACAACATGGCTGTGGTATTTTTTGTTCACAATGTAGTTTCTCTGTGATTTACGTACAACTTTCTTGTTTAAATATGCAAATATGACACAAATATTTTATTGTTAACACTGTTATAACAGTGAAAAAACATGGTCCTATAATTGCAACTGCCACTGGTCAGGATATAACTTTATGTTTTTTTCATGTAAAAAATATGTAATAATTACAGGTAAAGAGTCAACTGATGTTGAATCAGTTACGAAATGTAGTCACAGCATCTATTTCTCATGTTGAGAACTGTCAGGTCAGTGTACAATTGTATATGTAACATATCACTGATATCCAGATATTACTGGATACACTCCTACCACATAACTTTTCTGCTTTATTAAAAAAAAATTTTTGTGAATTTTATACATAAAGCTCTGCGGTTTTATTTTTGTTGGACATGAAGTACCTATTTGTTTAATGGACTCTTTAAAAAGCTGTCAACCTCTATGAAACTTGACATAACGATTTTAACACACATTGAAGTTGTGCACCTGTTTTCGTGGAAATGTTTCATATTTTTTTTCCTTTCTTGGCCAGGTTGCACGAAGTGCAAACCTGGGTTATTATGGTGAAGTTGGCAGGGAAAATAGGGTTATGTAATCAACTCCTCCTGCTGTTTGCAACCCAGATATCTGAAACTTCACAGAAATATTGGACATGTATTAAAGTGGTGTACCTGCTGTTGTGGAATTGTTGGAGGATTTTCTTCCCCTAATTTTATAGACTTAAGAACTTTTTTCAAAACATTTGCAAAATAAGGTACCTATATGTGTGTAATTAACTCCTACTATAATTTTCAACCCAGATCTCTAAAACCTAACCGAAAGATTTAAAGTGAATTAAAGTTGTGCATCTGCATTTATAGAATTGTTAAAGGGTTTTTTCCTAATTTTCCAGTCTTGGGAACTGAGTCATTTGTTGGCAAGTTTTACCAAAGTGGGTAGATATTTTGTGTAATCAACTACTCCTTCAGCTTTCAACCCAGATCTCTCTCTGAAACTAAACAGAATGATTGCATATGTATTGAAGTTGTGCACCTGCCATCATTAAATTATTGTAGGAATTTTCCCCTTTTTTCCAGACTTTAGAACTTAGTCATTTTTCAGAATAGGGTACATATTTTGTGTAATCAACTCCTACAGCTTTCAACCCATATCCTTGAAACTTCATAGAAAGATTGCAAACCTATTGAAGTTGTCATCATAGATGGTGATCTCAGGAAATGTTATTCCTGAAGCTTCACAGAAAGATTGCACATGTTTTAAGATTATTGAGTTTTTATAGAAATTTGTTCCGATTTTTCCAGGCTTGTGAACTTACTCATTTACAGAATACCAAACCTATTTTTTGTAATTTACAACTCCTACAATTTGGGACATAGATCCCTGAAACTTCACAGAAAGATTGCACACATATTAAAGTTGTACACCTGCTATTATTTAATTGTTCAGGTAATTTTTTTCCCAATTTTTGATACATAGGTACTAAGTTACTTTTTAGCAAATTTTATATATGATGGTACCAGTTTTAGGTAATCCAGTTATTGACAATGGGCCTAATTTTCTTCCATTAAAAAATTGTAAACCATTCACATTTATTAAGGCACTTGATTTGCAACCCAGCCATTTCATATTTCTGCTTTTTTCTTGTTCTGAAAATTTGCCATACAGTGAATACCTTTAAGTGACATTAATAATTTATTTATTTATTCATTCATTCTTTTGCCTTTATTTATTTTCAAGATTCAAGTTCCAGGTTTTACTAAATGACGTACACTTTTTTATTTTCAGTTTTGCAAAGGGCTTGGTTTCATTTGTGAGTTCTGCAATAATGATAAAGATATTATATTCCCATTTCAACTCCACAAAGTTGAGATATGTAAAGGTAGGTATATATTAATTATAACTTGATTTTGATATAGAAAAACAATTAGGCAACTTCGTTATTTGTTGTTTCTTTCTTTATTTGGTTTTGATTCATTTCTGTTAATGTAACTTTGCAGACGTCTAGTCTAAAATAAAGATTTATTATTTAATCTTGAAAGGGTGACAAACATGGCCACCATGGACAATTCTTGTTTCTGATTGGCTAAAATTACAAAACTCTTCCTTTCTCATGTGGAACTACTATTCCATATGGTTTGTAATTGGTAAAGATGACATATGTGAAGTTATTCTACAAGATTTTTTATTGGTCTTCATTAGGCAGCTAACATGGCTGCCTTGGGCGATCACCGATTTTCAAATATAATTTTACTCTTTTTCTGTAAAACTATGAGTTTAGTCTGAGATTTCAAAATCTTTTCTGAAACTTGGATCTTCTTACCAATTATTCATGTGAGGTCCTTTACAAAGATTCTTAATCATCATTGATGTGGCAAAAGTACATTGCTTTGGGCAGTCCATTTTTATTCTCACTTGAAATCTTTTTCAATTTCTCTTAAACAATAAGTTCAAAGTTCAAAGTTTGTGTGTTAAGTCCTCTATTAAGATTCATCATTTTGTTTTGGTAAGTCAAAATAAAAGCAGGCATCATTGTTTCTGATTAATTGAAATTGTAACAGTCTTCTCTTAAAATAAACATTTAAATGTTTTTGTAATTTAGTACAAATAATGACTTTCAGGTTTTCTACACAGATTCTTCATTTTGCCTTTGCTCTTTAAGCAAAGTAACATTATGATGTGAATCATGAGAAATATGTCCAAAAACAGGTAATAAGTGAAACGTTATCTGTTCGAAACCTTTAGGGCAATGTTGTTTGCAGTTAAGGCAATAAAAGTTTTGCAGTTAGTCCAAATGCCATTGATTGTCACAAAAGCAGAACTTTAGTACACAACACAAGGTACCTTTAGAAAAAAAATGGCTGACTTACAATTCAAAATTCAAGTAGCAAAAGTCAAGGACAATTTTTGAGATTTAAATAATGGAGTTGTTGTATGAAATATATATGTATTATTGTGAAAAAATGTTTGCTATTGGATTTTTGTAATACAAAGGTACAATATGGTATAATAAAAATAGCAAGCAAAATACTGAGCTGCACAAAGGATAGTATAAGAATTTCTTGTATAGGTAGTATCATCTTTACAGTGTTAAAACAATGAACACAAACATGCACAAAAATCATCTATTTGAAAAGAATCTTATCTGAACTACTATATTTTCCAAAAATCCCATAATCAAATTCTTTATAATGAAAGGTATTGATAAAACAATAAACATACAGTTTTACTACTTGCAAGGCCATGTATACACTTTGATTTTATGGTTATTTAGCAATAACGGCCGTCGATTACCACTAGTATTTCTAACTGCTGCAATGCTATCTGGCATCTTAATTCTCTTGACATTGCATCCTAACAAGTCAGGGTTTCTGTGTCCACATGTGTTTACAAAACCCTGACAAACTTAGCTAGGAAATTCCCGGGCTAGAAGATTTTCATATGACGTCCAACCTTTTAAATATCAACCAATGAAATTGCTTAAAAGAAGCAAGTGTTTGGCAGTAGTCATTCTTACTCATACTTGAGTGGGAAGAAAACGTAACGCAACTAATAAATAACGCGGTAATAACAAACTATTTACACTTCTGTACAAAATACACTGGTTTTCACATGGTCTATGCAACACATCAGTTTGGTTTATTTACAATCGACATCGGGATATCCCCTAACCAAGTCGTGAATGAAAGCAAGCCTTTGGTTGGCTACATTCAGGTATGATGTAGTCAATCAAAACAGTGACTTCTAGCCCAGGAATTTCCTAGCTAAGTTTGTCAGGGTTTCGTGGACACATGTGGACATAGAAACCCTGACTTGTGAGAAAGTTGACATTGTTATTTTTCTTATGGATTGCAAGCAAATATCTGTAGAAGGTAGTAAACATTTGCCATTAATCAGACTACATCAATAAATTTGATATTACAATCTTCATTGGTGTTTTCCAATAAAAAATTTAGACAACATATGAAACTGACTTTAATTATTACAGTACTTAATTTTTATTATTGAAATTATATATAAACTTGACACAGATTGCTTTCAATAAAGATGGAAAATAATAGAAATATTTGTGGCAGTTAAAGTTCTTTACCTCAATGCAAAAAATCTTTAAGTGGTGACATTTAATGCAAGATTCATAGATGTGATTACAGCTTAATCAATTTTAATTCTGATGGTCTATAAGCACACTATTGTCTACACATATTCATGGATTTAATCAAATTTTCCATTAGTTTTGCTATTAAATGCCTTGTATCTAAATGTTCAAAAAGGATATAATTGGAGAATTTTATCTTCGTTCCATCCTTTGAACACATTAAACATTTTAATTTAATGTGACAATTTTGTAAAAAAAAAAATCATTTATCGTGATTGTTTTTAAGACTTCAACCATTTGGTTTAATGTGACCATTATATGATGGAATCAAGCAAAAACCCTTATGAACCTTAATTACAGACCAGAAAACTAAATGACAGACAACAATGTAAATTTCTTCACATAACTTTTAACTGTAGCACTTTGTAATTTTGTGATTTATTACTTCCAGGTTGTAAATCTTGTTTTCATAAAGACTGTTTTGTACCAGAGAAATGTCCTAGATGTGCTAGATTGGAAGCTAGGTATGTAAACCTCCCCCATTTTTTTCTGTGCAGTTTTTTTATCCTATTGCATACTGAAGTGTTCTTACTGAAGGTTTGACAAATAAAATATTGTTTTCTTGTTGTTTAGTATTGTAGACTAAACTGTAGCAATTTTTACTGCATATATTCCATGTCTACTTGTATTTAATTTCACAATAGTTCTTGTGTTAAAGTTAAACTACTTTCTGTTCAGTAACTGATCCCCACTTAGATCTAGAAATCACATTCCTGTTTAACAAACTAATTGTAGGTTTTTATCCGTGGTAACATTAGGAATAATATTCAATTTACAGTTAAATTAAATTAAACGGACAACAAAATTAATATTTTAGTAAAAACTTATCTGCTTTCTTTAAATATAATAGAGGGGGCTATGTAGCAGAATGGTTATGGTAATTAGTTATGCATGTATCATCAACATGTCAATAATGTGGATGCAAGTTCGAGTCTGATTTCAGGCAAAGTGTGCTTGATTTCTTAACCATTTTCAGTCACGCCTGCAATGAATGTTGTTGAAGGAAGACATTTACACATTGTATAAGGGTTTTTTTGAGGAGGGTGCATTTAACACTTAACATTTTGCTCTCTAACCATGTAAGCTTAAGCCCTAGGTTCAATTAGGTCATTTTGATTCAGTGGTAGCTTATCATTAGTACTTGTCAGTCAATCGTCTGTCAGCTGATCGTGACCCAAGTGTCATGTCCAAAGGGCTATTTTAAAGGTTTTTATTTAGGTCAGTTCCACTGTAACCATGGTAGGATAATATTTGGTATAAATGTTGCTGATGAAAAGCACATGATGGTCTGGTAGGTTTTTACCCCACCTTGACCTCAATTACACAGTCCTGTAACTATATTAAAGTTTATTTATTAGGTCAGTTTCTCTGTAACCAAGCATGGTAAGATGACAGTACATGTATTTTGGTGTAAAGGCTGCTTATTTTTAATTTATGACACTTTTTCCTTACATTGACCTCAATTTCACAGTTCAGTAGCCACATTTATGTTTTTGAATTGGATCAGTTTAACATTAACCATGCATTGCCGGATTATAATGGTATAAAGATTGCTGCAATACATGAAACAGAAAGTATGCGTAAGAATTAAGTAACATATATGTTATATGATGACAATATAATGCTATTTGCTCATGAAGCAATTTTTTCACTACTGATGTGGAGACATTTTTCTATGTCTTTCACACTTGTCTTGACAAAGGTTAAGGGTTTTTACTGGGTTTTCAGCTCCCCCCCCCTCCCCCACTCCAACAAAATAGAAAAAAAAGAAATAGTCGATGGATGCCATGATATAACTGAAAATTTGCTGTAAATCCTATTCATACAAACAATCAGAACACAGTGTAATATAAATAACTCCCAATCTCCCAATATAATTATGTTTAACTATATTATGGTAAACATTAATGTAACAAACAGAGCTTGCAGTACTGTGTATTAAAAATAAAAGTCATGTACGTGTATTTTTGCATCAATTTAAAGATTTGTTGTACTACAGTGGCTGTCAATTTTTAGAGAAATAAATGAAAATAACTTTTGATCTTTTCTTTATAGAAGACAAAGACTAGAACACAAGTTCTCTGATGAATTTGATGAAGTAGAAGAAGTGATAGAGGATGGATGATGTAGAATTAGCTGTATTTACTCCAACAATGAATCTTCTGGTGCTTGCATGAACCACATGCTCAAGTTGTTTCTCAAGAGATATCTTTCAGGCTACCACAGAGGGTTGAAATTACAGTGCAGTCATATATTATAATAGAATTATATTTAGAACATTGTTGGCTTGATTTACATATATTAGTATAAATATGCAATAAAACATTTGTGTAATCAAAAGTAAAGTCAGACAATAAAATCAAGAATTATTCCAAATAATAAGTCAGGGAACACACTCGCCTGTGCAATATAAACATTACATTAATTTGTTTCAAACATTTTTACATTTAGTGGTCCTTTTATGAAATAAGTTATAAAACATAAGTGCTTTTTTATATATATATGCTGTGTGCGATATCCCTGTAACCCTGTATGTATCCATGCTGGTGCTTAATAAATATAAGGTATTCATTTCATGTAATAAATTAATATCCTAATTTAAAGTGCTAAAATATAAATATGATGTTATAGTGTTTGTAACTGAGGTTGTTTGCTATTCATATAATGGTAGAACAAAAAAGTAGTTAACCTTCACCCAATCATCTCTAAACTTAACGCTTGGATTCCTTGTAGCTTCGTTAAAATAAAAAATTATGAAAGGAGCTACGTTATTGCAGCTAGCTGGACATTAAAGATAGATGAATGAGTCACTAAAATTTACTTTTTGGTGCTAACTTGTAACTTTCTGTTTATAATGTATAAGAGAATGTTATCTGGCGTGAAATAATTTGATATCGCGATTTGAGGAAAACAGGCATTCTTGAGCTCATGAATTTGCAGATTTTAAAATGTCAGATCTGATGTTCAGCCTTGTTAGTTGTAAATTCAGTGAAACATGCCTGTTCACAATATAGTAAATTTCTTTAAATCACATATTATATTAATCAGTTTACTTTGAGATGTAATTTTGTTTATTAATAAAAAAACTTAATGTTATACACTCACATAAATGATGTTTTTTGTACAAAACTAAAGTAATTATGATCTCATTTCAAAGTTTAATTTAATTAATTCTTTTGTTCGTAACAATTTCTTTCAATTTAAAGATCATTAATAAATATGCATTTTGATTACTGGAGGTGAAAACTATATAAATTTACCTATCTTCAAACTTTTTACTTTTATTTCTTGATCATGACACACATATGCACGCACACAATATTATTATAATGGTACATATTATATATACATGTAATATATGTACAAAGGAACTAATATCTTTTATAAATAAACATAGAAGCAAACGTAAAGATCTTAGTAAAGTGTTAGCTACTGAAGCTTTCTAATTTGTATCTGTATAAACTGTCCTTGTCAATTTTAAATACTTTTTAAAATCTAGTTGATTATATTGCCACGTTCTTCTCAGTGAAGGTGTAACAAATATTCATTGAAATAAGTGTCAGTTGGGTAATATTACAGAACTCACAGCTGTCACTTACTTCGATGGCTGAATTATCTTTACATTTTCAAAGGGATGCTCATCTTTGTCTTGTTTGTCCTGGGTCATTGCCTGGTTCTTATTTTGGGTAAAACAGCTTCAAAGAAAGATGAGAATTTACAAGTTACAAACAAGTTTATATATTAATCTGATCCATTCTAGGTTTATCCATTTAATTTATTACAGCATTTCTGCTGAGTTGTAACAGTAATGTTTATGGAAGTTTTCACTATACTTCAAAGATAGTGCTATGTTGATTTACTTTTACAACCTAAATATAGAACCGTGAATAATTAAACAAAAAGAAAATAAAAGTTGATAAACAGAAAATAAAATAATTATTTTTGTGTTGCTTAAATTTAAAAATTAGATCATCTGCAATGATACTGACATGGTTAAACTAACTGTTGACAATATCCCTCCCTCAAAAATCCAATGTTTGCATATTTGCCTTAATCGACTTATTTAATTTTATCAAGTATAATAGACATTGTATTGGGGTTGTATATATTGTAGGAAAAAAATCCTGTGTATGGTGCAGTCAGCAAGCTTCATGGTTAGTTTGAAACAATAGGCATAGTGTTATATAATAATGAAGAAAATTTATTAAGAAAAAAAAAATACTAAAGACAAATAGGCAAATTGATAAGTTCTTTTCAGGTACATACAGTGGTTAGGTTGTCAATGTTTGACAAAAGCTTTAATTATGTTGTGTTAGCGAAGAGATTCAAACACTGACAGGACTTTTATTAGCCTTAATTAAGCTCTGGTTAGTCAAATGTATCCTGTTATATCCAAAAAGGTATTTATTATTTATATATACATAATATAAGGTTATTCACCGGTGATCACTAATAATGGTACAGTCAACCCTCTTTACAACGACCATGTTAGTTTCCGGCCATTATTGACGTTAAACTGAATTTGCTGTTATAATGAATTTGTATTTTTGTACTTTGATTATCTCCCTATTTTATTTGCGTCTATTGAAAATTGTTCAAGTCTGCTCAATATCCAAGCTTAATAACAAAAAAAATAACAAAATGCTTGTTTTCTTGCCGATATTTAATTTAAAACCTTTTTTTCTTTTTTTTTAACAAAATTAATTAAAAGTTATGATTATTTACATTAGACCGATTTTCGGTAATTATCCTATGTGGCGCTTCAATCTTTACACACTTGTAATTAAGCCAATAATTTTCTGAAATATTTGAAGATTTATATATTAAATAGCCTTTGACACCTTTTTAATGAAGCCATATCCCTATCATCGATTAGTTTTGTAAAGGAAATGTCACGCAAGGTTAATTACGCAATAGCAACAGGTGTTCACCTGTGCAATGAACTGTTAAAAAAATAAATTCTCTGGACAAAGATAATCTTTCACAGGTAAATCTTGATAATTTGTATTTGTAACGAATTATTTTATGCTAGCTTTGGTCTATTTTTTACCGACAGACTCAGTCGGAGTCGGAAACCGAATATGTCGTATCGAGCATAAACAACACGTGGACACGTTTGTTCCCACTGAAATCCTGCCGGATGTCGAATATTCTGTTAAATCGAATGTCGTAACGAGGGTTCACTGTAATTATACAGTCATATGGAATAGGGATTTCTGTTATTGATATTCCCTATTTGTAGTTTGTTATATTTGTTATTGTTTACATTGTTACACATTTATATTTTTGTATACAGCAGATAAATAAGAAAATAGGGTTACATTAGAATGTCTATTATAAGTATTTTCAAAATCTTTGTTTTTACCATTTTTTCAATACTTCAATGCATTTTATTACAACTCTTACCTTAAGTTATATTAGACCTCAAACAAACAGACATTTTTCAGATATAAGCTTTTTTTGCTTTATTTAAAACAAAGGGCCTCAACAACATTTTCTCCAGTGCACTTGGTTCTGGGCAGCCTTTTTCAGTTCACCTCATGACAGGGTGCAGCTCTTTATCTCCTCCTTGCAGGACCATCTGAGAGATATATATTAATTCTTAATATTTATGTATAAATTAACTCAATTGAGAATCCTCCAAAAGCAGATAAAATGTAATTAATTTGTGAAAATAAGCATTATAATTCACTTTGGCTATCCTTTGGCATTAATATATTACCATCAAATATAACTCTTAAGTTTTCTATATTTTTAACAGAAACAAATAAAACAAAAAACATGCTTATAATCGATTGCAATCATTGTACATTGGGATATTTTATAACAACCCTCTAAACTTATTTGGGTTGGAGATTTGGACTATAAAGGAAAACAATTTGAAGAATACCACATCATTTCTTTCTTATTCATAGTACATGTACCAATGTTTTTCTTCAAAAACAACAGATTTAAATTTTAACATTCTATTTAAAAAAAACAATATTTGAAAAAAAAAATTTGTGCATTTCTTTTCTTGTTGAATACTGAATTCAATGTAAGAAAGTTATACTGCAGTGATAAATATAAACTTGGATATTTAAAACCACACATGTTTATTTTGTGTTTAGAATATCACTTAGAAATGTTCTTAATGCAAAAACATGCTAACAATCTTACATAATTGATAAAATTCAAGTATTTTTCTGTGTATGGAATATTTTTAGTGGTTCTATTTATTTGTAATAAAAAGAACAATTATTTTCAACAAGGACGGAACAATATGTTCATCAAACTGATCTATTAAATTAAGGTATCCCGACCACAAATGACCTTGTGATCATATTTTGTGTCGCAGATGTAAATTGTTTTTAAATAGAGCAGACCTTGGTAATGATTGGCAAACATCAGAAATACTATTTCAGTAACTAACTTTTTTTGCTCAAAACTGTTAACAATTTAAAACGATATATTTAATTTGTTTCATTAATAAACAATACATTGATTTGATAAAGCTGTATTTCATTGTCCAAAAATAAAATTAAACGGTAACTTAAATTATAGGTCAGATACCTTACGGAATTGAAACAGATTTAAGATTCAAGATTAAATTCATCACTGTTTCTATATGTTCTGTTCATTATGTTGTTGCATATTGTTTTGATATATGAACTCCATGTTTATATGTTTATGATCTACACTTTACACATGAATGGTTGTTTATATTTGGATAGAAATTATTTATTTTTTACTATTGTTGCCAAAATAAAATATATTCAATCATTTTAAAACATTGTTTGTTTTGTATTGGTGTTGTCCACCAGCAGAGACATCTGCTTTGTGTGGCATAGAAACCAAGGTTGTGAAATTAACTATGCCAGACACATGTTTTTTCTAATGATTACTGATATTATTTCCATATTTATGATAACTTGTAGTACATTCTGAGTTGGCAATTTGAGAAACCAGACAATTTTTAAAAAGTAATAAGAGATCGCTATTTATGTTTTTTAAAACTCCCCACTTTACCCTACTTGTGGCTTATAAAACAATTTGACATCTAGGCTAATTCTTCACAAAAATACATTTAAAATCTACATGTTATGTGGCTTGAACAACATTTAATAAATGGAGATATTTATATGGATCATTCAAATCACAATGTTTGTTATAATATTTCCAAGTCTTAATTCAAAGAATGCTTAATACTTGGCATGGTTTGAGAGCTAAAGGTTACCCTCTACTAAATAGACAATCAAGTTATGCAGAAGTCAAAATTAGTGCCTAAAAGAACCAAAGTAGTTCTACTTTCACTTTGCATGAAAACTGAAAGAACATGTTTAAAATTAGGGTATATGATGCACAATTATTTTAATAGTGAAATGAATCCAAATGTATTGATTTCAGTCAAGTATTAGATTTTGTAGGAAACTTGACAAACTGGCACCTGTTTATCCATCTGACAACTGAAGCCATCTTTATTTGTGATGTCATTTTGTAAACTTCACAAAAGATTCTTGTTCGACTTTAAAAATTGATCTGCCAGTCAGATATTTTTAACGAAGACATGGTATTTTGCAAAAATAAGGTTGTCACTAATAGTAAACTTGAGTTGAATTCAGTATTCTATAAAATGTTATAGTGGTCAGCTATGTAAATCTATTTAGTAGAGGTTAATACAAAGAACACCAGGCTGCATTTTTACAAACAAATCAACTACATGTATTTTGAAATCTTAATATTTAATTTTATGTCAGTGTTATGTTTAAATGGTTTGTTAGTGAATCATTGAATCTAAAAACAAACTACTATTCATTTATACAAAAAAAATATATAAATGGTTATTTGACGACTCGGAACCTACGCTAAAAACGGTAACATTAAAACCGCGGTGACTTATTTCAATTAAAGTGTCTTAATACACGTTGTTGTTTAAGAGTATTGAGAGTAGTGTTTGATCGTACGTGAAGAATACAGGTAATAAGTATATACGAACATATCCACCCCTTTATAGATTCAGTTTTCAGAAGTTTGAAGAAATGTAGGACTGTCAAATTGTTTGCGTGCGTGTTTATTTCTAGTCTTATTATAATTATAATGTCATAATTCTTGGACAAGATTGTAACGTTGTTTTAACACGAAAAGCACCAATCGACTTGAAATTACTGCAAAGAAAATGGTAATTGTTTCTTTCTCAAATGCATTATCAAGGTTTGTAGACAGTTTAATAAGCTTAAAATTGATTTCCGCACAGTATTTGAGATCAGCATGATTACTATAAATCTCTGTTGGAGTGAGGCACACGTATCACCAGAGAAATTAAAGAAAAAATGCATGCACTTATATGTTGACATGAAAATAACATACTTTCAAGCCATACATAACTGATACAGGGAGGCCTAGACTCATCAATCATACCTGAATATCATGGGAAACTTACACCTATAGGCATAAGTGCGTGTCTTATTATCGATACGGAAAAAGTTAAGATAAATGTAATTTATTAACTTTATTTATATATGAAATAATAAACACAAATTTATTCAAGTTAGTAGAAAGAAACACACAAACCGAGAGATCGACCAACAAAGACGATCAGCGCGTCTTCAGGTGGCGGAAAGAGAAGCCTGACAGTGGACCATAGTAACAAAAACAGTAGGCGCACTGTAACTGTTGCAAACGCTCAACTATCTGTCCGAATCAAGTTCTTCATAAAATTAGGGTGTTCCCAAACTCCACCCGTCCTAGCATTTAATTTGTATGTTATCTTGATCATGTCCTCCATATAGTTAAAATACTTCTTGCTGGCTATCAATCAATCAATCTTTCATTTCGCATATATATAAGTCTAGAGAATTATGCAACGATAAATTTAAAGATGTTTCTACTATAAAATAATTATATTAATAAATATGACAAAATTTTCGACCAACTGATGGTCTTCTTCAGTGTCAATATCAATCTATAATAAACGATAAAATTTGGTACATCAGTATCCGGTAGTGATGTGATCGGATCTGATTTGATTGATTTTGAACTTTCTCGAATCACATCTATCAGTCATTACATAAGGGAGTACTGTACAGTTGTATAAACCATCTTATCTTTAACTTCTTGATATTCATGAATTTATTATTGAATGGTATTATTATTATTTTATTATTATTATTATTATTATTATTATTATTATTATATATATATATATATATATATATATATATATATATATATATATATATATATATATATATATATATTTATAAAAGTCTAAAGAGTCTACCAACCAGCAAGCTTATTAAGTATCAAATCGACAAACATGACGATACAGCATAAACAAAAAATAATATACAAGTCTAGAAGATTATGCAACGATACAAATGACGGTGTTTCTTGTCAAAAATTTAGAAAAAGACTGACCAACGAATGGCCTGCCTTAGTCATTGAATGTCAATATAAATAAATGACGTAAACAAGTCATTACATATTGATCTTAAACTTTCTCCTTTCCAACTTAACCCAAAATAGTTGCTTCCCAAGTCCGCCAGCCGGGGACGTGCCGTGCTGTGACTTGGCTTTGCTGAAATATTCCAACAAGATGTAATCAAAATTACCAAGGTGACAAATTCATTACGCCAGACGCGCGTTTAGTCTACTTAAGACTCATCAGTGGCGTTTAACTCTAAATGCTTAAAGTATTTTTTCATTCGGTGATGGAATAATATAAGTCCACTGGGATCGTGTAAAAACACAATACAGGTAGTTCAAAATATTATATAAAAGTCTAAAGAGTCTACCAACTAGCAAGCTTATTAAGTATCGGATCGACAAACATGACGATACAGCATAAACATAAAATAATATACAAGTCTAGAAGATTATGCAACGATACAAATGACGGTGTTTCTTGTCAAAAATTTAGACAAAAACTTACCAACGAATGGCCTTAGTCATTGAATGTCAATATAAATAAATGACGTAAACAAGTCATAACATTTTGATCTTAAACTTTCTCCTTTCCAACTTAACCCAAAATAGTTGCTTCCCAAGTCCGCCAGCCGGGGACTTGCCGTGCTGTTACTTGGCTTTGCTCAAATATTCCAACAAGATGTAATCAAAATTACCAAGGTGACAAATTCATTACGCCAGACGCGCGTTTCGTCTACTTAAGACTCATCAGTGGCATTTAACTCTAAATGCTTAAAGTATTTTTTCATTCGGTGATGGAATAATATAAGTCCACTGGGATCGTGTAAAAACACAATACAGGTAGTTCAAAATATTATATAAAAGTCTTAAGAGTCTACCAACCAGCAAGCTTATTAAGTATCGGATCGACAAACATGACGATACAGCATAAACAAAAAATAAAATACAAGTCTAGAAGATTATGCAACGATACAAATGACGGTGTTTCTTGTCAAAAATTTAGACAAACACTGACCAACGAATGGCCTTAGTCATTGAATGTCAATATAAATAAATGACGTAAACAAGTCATAACATCGTCCTTTGTATCGTTGCATAATCTTCTAGATTTGTATATTATTTTTTGTTTATGCTGTATCGTCACGTCATATATATATCTTGTATGTATTATATTCCATCGTCACACGCTAGTACACATGTACTATGTCTATGTCTACAATTCACCCCGGTTAATGAAGCTATATTTTTATATAGTGGATTTGGCCGAGGGGTCTAGACCGCTGGACATAGTCCAGGCGAATTGGTGCTACAGTGTCACAACGGTGTGAGTTCGAATTCCACTGAGGGAAAACTTAAATTTGACAGTGTTAAAAATCTAATTTTAACAGTGTTGGGCTTAATTTGTAGACGTATATATATATATATACATATATAACCCCCAAAAAATTGCACAAATTAAGTGTCACATTGTTATGAAAATCTAGCGCTTTCATCCCTGAAGCGCTAGATTTTCGTGTAATTGTTATGATGTTATATAACACTGCACATTGTTTGTAACAGACTTAATATATATGTATTTTAATAACGCACACAATTTATAAGCAGTTTGACTTAAAACACATGCATCACCATAAGTTGAGATGATTTGAATTGTAAATCAGAAGATATTGACTACGCGTAAGAATGCAGTTTGTGTGAACTTTTTTTAGTTGGAGAAACAAAAGTGCGACCCAGCAAACGAATCTGCGGAGACTGTTCAGGAATTAAATCCAACAAATTTCCTGCATTATATCAACATTTTAATTATTTATAAAAACATTTGTTGTTATGTATAGATGTGATAAAATTAAACGTTTATGTTATAACCCTGTGTGGTTGCTATTTGTGTGGTGTGTAACATAACTGTATTGTCTGCACAAACACTTCCAGTCATCAGTGTGCCTTATATTCCTAAGCATCAATGGTTGGAAGACTATGTGTAATGCCATAACCTATTAGCCTTCTGGAAAGTTCTAGTTTAATCAGACAAAGGATTTATACATATAATTTCTTTATTAAATAATTAAATATATCAAATAGTTTGGCCCTAGGGAAACACTCAGCTTTGAAATTTGAATTACCTGTCGGAGCAAGTCAGCTTGCAGTCCTTGGATTTAAACTGCCTGCCCGACAATACGCCAGTACAGGGGATTTGGAGCGAGGGATCTCCATTAGGGGATAAGACGAGGGTCTCATCTGCACCCGGAGTGTGCAAGGTCTGCAAGGGTTCTCCAGGGATGAGACGAGGGTCTCATCTGCAGCCAGGTAGTGCAAGGTCTGCAATGGGGAAGGGGATGAGACGAGGGTCTCATCGGCAGCCAATTAGTGCAAGGTCTGCAATGGGGACACTGGCGCTAAGGAAATTTTGTAGTTATATACCCCCTAAATACTTGGGGGATGAATGAAATTTAAGAAACGATCAGTGATAAAATTTCATAAAGGTCCAAAACAAATTTAATATTTATCACTGGAATGCTGAGATGTTACCCTTGTCATGACAGTATTGAAGGTGTTTGGATGGGTTTGGTGGGTGGAAAATTTTTAGAACAACAACACTTTTGTGTCTAGCAATTTGTCTGACTACTGAAAACCAGAACACTGAATACTCAGATTGGCTAATGCTTATACACACAGTTATTTAGCGGAAAATCCCAAAAATGGGAGGAGCATAAGGCAGAAACATGTTACTGATTTATGATGACAAATTCATTACCACTTACACTGATTGTTTATTGTAATGTAAAGGATTAAGAAATGATGAAGCTCCCTGTTGAGCTTCTAGTTGTAACTTCAAGGTGTCAAGTGCCAAATTTTATTAATCTCACATTATATAAAAAATAATTACACCAAATGTTATGGGACTTGAGAAATGTATTTCCTGCAAACAAGTGAAGCAGTTTTTCCTGTTTGTTAAACATAACTTATATTTCTTATTAATAACTATTGAAAAAAATCTGCTGTCATTCTAACAATCCTCCATTAAGTACACCACTACGTAGACAAAAAGAATACTGTATCAGAAAATTAGGCACAGCAATGACCTTCGGGTGCAGTGACAAAATAGATAGTATAGGTAACTTTTCCAGTCCTGGTTGCAGTTGTAGCAGTTTGAATGTGATGGGCCTTTTCAATCATAATCATCGCCTGAATATAGCTGAAATATTGCTGCTCGGGCGTTAAACACCATTAATCAATCAATCATAATCACTGGCGAAAACGTTGTGGTGGTCATTTGTACTCTATTTCACTCAAAACACTATATTCTATATATACAAAAAATGTCTCCAGTCATCTGTAACAAACCCTTCGTTCACTCTGTATTGATTAGTAGCTACTATTTAAGACATTGAAAATCACAGATTGTTCAAACCAGTTAACATACACAAAAATGAATAAGAACCTCGTTTCTTCCCTTTTTCACTTTTTGCTAACAAAGACATAGATGCTATCAATCTCGATAATATCTTGCCTCACAAGTTTTACTTTCAAAATTCCATGATATTTCAAAAACAAATCCGTTCCGATTGTATCTTATCATATTCTACCCACATTGTACCCAGAATCTTCAATTACAAACGTGTTTTGCAATATCTTTCAATCAATTATTTCAAAACCAAACCACTTGAATGTTCATGCCACTATTCCCCTATTCATATACAGTCCTTCAGGACACGTGATAACTGGAGATCTTAAGATTGTTGACAATGAAAGACTGCTCAATAATTTGCCTAAAGGACCAAAATACCGTGAACCTAAAAACATCAAATGGAATTACAACTTTAAATTATTGATTAGTTCAATCAAAGACTATACCAGAAAATTAACAAACCATGAAGACCAGTATTTTGATACCTTGTCCAAGTAGGTAAAGGCCTTTAGGTCATTGATTCAAATATGAATATGCCGCTTATGAAGTTCTATGAGTACGAAGGCTTTTTTAATCTTCAGCAGAAATCTTGATGTGATTAATACTGTGTCCGACATTCATAACTATAATGTTGTTGTGGCAACAAATTAAGCCACTAACAGCATTATTTTATATGAAAAACCTTTAATATAGTGTTTAATAAATGAATAAGGAAGGGAGAGTTCACTTGGTAATCCTACTTACACATCCACTACGTTTTAAAAGGAGGAGATTCTTGAAAATCACAAATCAGTGTTCGCATCCTTCATACAACGCGTTTCATAGCATGATCGTCCGGATGTACCACCAAAACACTAACGCAACTCCTGACCACTGTTTTAACAACAATACAAACGGGACGTTAAAACTACAGTGAGAGTTTCTACTCAAGGAGTGGCATTAATGAAATGTGGATATGAATAAACATAAAAAGACTGATAGTCATTTTGAGGCCTTGATCTCTTTCCCAATGTAACAACACTAAAACATTAGATTTTTCGACACTCTTCACGGCCATCACTCATATGCAGCTTAACGGCAAAAGACGATATAAATACCTGGTAACCTACTTCGTCATCAATGTCCCTAAATCAAAACGTATATATACTAAAGACCAAGTCTGTCAAATGTTAGACTTTCATATATATTCGTCATGTTTGGAGGACATGTTTTAACAGACTTGGCTTGGTATTCCAATTTGTACTAATTTTGCTCCTCTCCTCGCCGTCCTGTTTTACTATTATTAGGCTTAGTTCCTATAAGACCTGCTGAAGAAGAAAGAAAAGACATTGAACCAGACATTCACATTCCGCTATATTGACGATGTCCCTCAACAATGCTAAATTTTGTGACTATTTGCTACATTCAATTCTATCTATCGAGCTTGAAATTAGAGACACAACCAATACAGTTTGGTCGGCCTCTTGCTTAGACCTACTTCTAGAAATGGAAAACTACAAATTAGACTCTACGACAAACGTGATGACTAAAGCTTTCCATCTGACAACATCCTGTTCATCGATATTAACATTCCAGCAGCTCCAGCGTATGGTGTGTACATTTCTCAACTTATACCTCATTCAAGATCGGTATTCTGATTTTCCAGACAGATCACTGCTGTTGACTACTGAACCACTCGAACAATTGTTTGTTGTATGTTAATGTTATCTCTCCAGAAGTTCTATGGTCGTCACCGTGACTTAACTAATCGTTATGGGAAATCAATCTCTCAAATACGATCGGACATTTACGCTTGATAGTCGTTTCTACTCCTGGATTTGACTTTTTCATATGCATGACAATGAGTAACTTGATTGGTGTCTAATAAAGGTAGGCACTGCTTACTCGTTCGTTGCACCTGAGTGCACCAATGGTTTTCACTGAGTCCAGGTTACTCTCT
The DNA here is from genome assembly GCA_944474755.1 of Limnoperna fortunei. Classification (NCBI taxonomy): domain Eukaryota; kingdom Metazoa; phylum Mollusca; class Bivalvia; order Mytilida; family Modiolidae; genus Limnoperna; species Limnoperna fortunei. The sequence goes on along the minus strand of OX104113.1, from coordinate 82,149,291 downwards.
TTTCTGTTTTGCGTTGTTTATGTTTGTCTATATACGGATATGTAATTGCCCCTTCACTTTCTGCTCTTGTTGTTAGGTCGGTTTCCTTTGGTTTTTTTTAAAAAATAGATTTTCGTTGCTTTCCCTTACAATGTGAGCTTTATTTGGATCCAGTAAATTAATAATTTTACTTTCACAAAAATACGGTTAAATATTTTTGACACAAACAGCAGAAGTTTTAAATGTAACGTGATGTGTACTTTTGTACAAGAAATTAATTTCTACAATGGAAAGATACTATTTATTGTTCAGAAGTATCCTCAATTTGTGCCTAAATAGTTCATACCAATTATCTTTATAGATGTGACATTTTATAAGGAAGTCAATCAATCTAATATCAGACAGTGTTATTTGCAATGCTTTATAGACATGACATTTGATATGTTCTCCTTACTGAAGCAATTATTACAGGTCTCGATTACAGGTCAAATATCTTTTGTCACAATCCTCTTATAAATTATTTAATAGAAAAGGATCTAATTCATATTCCGATTTTGTTTCCATGGTGAAGAACAGTGTAGGCATTTTGATTTAACTTGTCAATGGTGGTTAAACTAAATTGTCGATTGAAAGTTAACAACCTCCCAAAGTTAAGGGTTCGCTCCATGGACTTGGGAGGATGAAAGTTAACACTAATACTATTAACTTAACTAGTGTCAATAATGCGTGTACATAAAAAGTAGTTCAGAAAATACACTTGCGTTATAAAAAAAAACGAAATACCACATCATGGCTAACAGAAAACTAAAAAAAACTAAAAAAATGAACAAATATTCAAAACAAAAATAAAGCTTAATTTTTGGGTTACAAGTATATTTAGATTAACATTATTTAATTCCCAATCAATAAATTGTTCATTGAATAAAAATGTTTACTTGTAGAATAACCAGAATTTTCTTCTATGACTTGGTTATTGACATTAATGGATTTTCATGCCGAATTTTTACCGATCAAATTCAGATAGCCTTACGTATTACGGGTACAGTTAATTGGTGAATGACGAAACAGCTTCAAGCCGATAACCGAAAGACGAAACATTTTTCTAGTTGTTTTGTTAGTACGCTTTTTAACATCTCGTCATTCCATTTTCATCTTTGTGTTAATTCTTTAGTTTTTTGCTTCACCACAGTTTTTTTATTCGTTATTCGTTATTCGTTATTAGGGAAATTAAGCGTTGACCATACCTCATATAGATCAACCAATGCCTTATGTACGGACGATTTCATCTTGATTTTTTGAAACCCTTTCATTATTAGACTTATCGCTAAAATCACTATTAGAATCACATACCCTGGAATATTTTGATGTATTCTATAGCAGGCGCTGCACGAATAATTTTGCATATTCAATATAAAACTGAACTGTACGTTGTTGTTGGTTTCAGTATAAAATTCTAAACAGAAACATACATTAAAACGTTTAAGGTTGCAAATAACAAAACAAACAAATTAAATATTTCATTGATTTACGTTGAACTTTCGTTATTGCACTTTTTTCTATTTGTGACTTCGCTGTTTCGTTATTTTGTGGCGATACAACGAAATAATACAAAATGAAAAAGTGACATAACATAAAGCTAACACCATTAATGCAGATTAGTTATTTTAAAATATTTATATTAAAGTATTACTTTCTAAAATCATAACTGTTAAATTTAGAAATAAAAACTATAAACTACGAGATTAAAGACATCAATATAAAAGTCCGTCGTTAATTGCATTGAGATAAAGCATTTCATGAAAGTTCTGTAATGCATTCGTTTGAGAGTTGCATAATTACAAGTTTTACGTAAAACTAAATTATTTATTGCTTAGATACAATCCGAATTCATGACATTAAAAGCTCTTAATGACAACATAAATTAAATAAAAATGAGTTTCTTTGGCCTAAAGACACGTTTATAAAACAGATCAACAATCAGACGAATGGCTTTATTAACCTGGAATCAAATTATGTTTTATAAAATATAGTAGTAGAGCTTGTTTGCGTTCCTCTTTGTAATTATACCATAGACAAGATTTGTTGCAATCTTAAAGCAAATTATATGACTTTACTATTTGATCAGCGATTTTGACATTTATATGAATTGGACGAAAAAAACTATTGGTTGACTATAGAAACAAAATGTCTCAAAAGATTTGTTGTTGATCTGTGCATTTATGCACGTGTCTTTTGTATATAAAAAAATATATTTTGGATTTTTAAAGCAAATAAATATAACATAGCAACTGAAGAGCAGTCATATATCCAACGCGATTTCTTAATTAGTGTAAAAGCAAGTACACCTTTACACATATAGTGAAATATAAACATATTTAGCGGTAAAGAAAGTGAACTCGACCAGAATCGGTCTTACAATATTTCCCATTATTAGATGCGGGTATTACGGCTTCATCCTCCAAAAAAACTGGACGCCATGATATAGCTAAAAATTGCTGAAAGATGCATTAAAAACCATTCAAACAAACAAACAAACAATCCTCATCAGATTCTAGATAAATTATTTCTGTTCTGATCTTGTTTTACGATTTTTGTAGAACACGATGCTGCTTGATATAGACTATTCCAGTTAAGCTATATGCGAAAACAGTTGCACCGAAGTCTTTATTCGTGCAATCATCATTATCAATATTCATTTGAATGCACGGTGATGCTCGGGAATGTTCTAATACGAACATACTTGAGACTGTACAGTGAAAATACAATTTCTTTTTGTGCAGATGCGTTCATATGCAGCATTTAGTACTACTTCCCAAAAGTTGTAGTAAAACCAAAATTGTGACATGGTGGAGAATGAAAGGAAAGTATGAAGGCGCTCGTACTAATTTGAAGTCTTATTTGACAGGTTTTGTTCTTCCAGATATGTTGTTGTATCATGCCTGACTACCGCTAAAAGATTATAAAGGCGAACTGAGACGAAGACACGTTTTCAATTACATATTTAGTTTTACAGTTTGAAACACATTATTTTTGTAGTAGAATGTAGATGTAGTTGTAAATTTATACCATTTAGGACTAGTATAACTGGATAAGATTCCTGTCCCGTTGCTTTATAAGTTCCTGGTACAATCGATCGCATGAGTGACCAGCGAGTACGACACCAAGAATAGTTTATCAACAAGGGCTTTAGTGAATGTTCCACTCTTACAACTTAGCAAATTTAAAAAAAACTACGTCCTCTTGTCGGTCGACAGTACCGAACCCAATTTTTTAATCACATTTTTCCATTTAAAACAAACTTATTTGGATGTTTCTTAGGAATATTACGGTGACACGAAGGATTTTGAACAAATCCTTATAAAATTTCCGAGTAAACGAAGACTGAGATTTAAACTGAAAATTGACCCGAGGTTCAAAAACGTTAAATTTCAAAAGCAGTTGGCAATGTATTAAAGCGCGACCTGTCGTCATGCACGAAACCGATACAAAAATATTTAATGAGAGTATTGATAAAAACAGTAATAAATCCGATATTTCTGACAAAATTACTAAACCATCCAGATTTCTGTAATGTTCTTTAAATGTCAATATTTCGATCCAAGTACCAAATGTGCTCATTGAAAGGCTTTAGACAAAATTGATGATCAAACAACGGATATCAATCACGAATCGGAACCGCTGTCTCAAACTAAAGTTGAAAGAAATGGCGAGCAAATAGATGACTCTATATCGAGATCGATAGAAGTGTTCTGTAAACAAGGATTGTCACGTGATTTAGTCATTTGTGTTCGGTATTTTGTTATTACCTTGTATAACCTCAATATTGTAAGCCAAACATAGATTTTAAATAATGGTCAACTTTCAAAATTAGAAAAAGGGTCCAGAAAACCATTACTTTTTGTTCCAAATTTTCACTTGATGGATGTATTATTTTTTTACCTTGACTTCTCCTCGAACTAAAACAAATGTGGAACAATCAGCTAGTTCTACCTGAAATTTTGTTCAAAACAGTGCTTAAACTGTATCACGAATATACACTAGCTGGACATTGCGGAATTCAAAATACTTTAAATTTAATTAATGAACAATTTATTTTCCTCTAATGAGTTAAAAATTAAAAAAAAATTGTACGAATGTCAGAGTGTTTGTTCTTGTCATGCAGTTCAGAGAAGAAAGAATTCATCTTTGAGATACAAAGGAAATGTTACGGCGTTTTCAATACCATATTCTCTGTTTAGATACAATGATTGACAGTATGGTCCCGTTCCGGAAACGCTTACATTTTTATGGCAATAAATTTATTCAGTAAATTTCTGCTTGAGAAGGCACTTCTAAACACGGACCTGCTAACAGCTTTGTTTATATTCAAATCAATTTGCTGTTTGAAAAACGACAGTTAGCGATCGAGTCTCAGAACTTATGGAAAAAGTTTCAGAGAAGTTTGTCAATTACTCGAATATACACAAAGTTTTACACACAAGTACTTGTGAGCTTGTGACAGACCACACCGAACCTTGCCAGAAATAATAATTTCCTAGATATTGTGTTAAGGGAACAGTGTTTTCTATCAATAACAGCAAGGATTCGACAACTAAATTTTGTCCGTTCGAAGTTAGGTATGGAACAAGGCCCATATTTCGCTCCCTACATTAATGACTCGGATTTTTCTTTTATATCGAGAGACTGTCTTTACGCCAACGTATTGAAAAACTAAACAATCGAAAGGAGGTACAATTAGATTATTAGATTACCGAGATCGTTGCTTGTCATCGGACACATATATTATTTAAATTTGTATTAAAAAAATATTTGATTTGATTGTTGATTTTGTAGAATCAATACAATATAAGTTTATTCAGTCTATGTAGAAACTACAAACAACTGTATTATTAATATACCTCCTAGGAACCACAAGACAATGTGAAATATCAGTGACATTTCATTCACCTAATGTCTTAGTACTATTTACAATACGGCACGGATAACATGTACGTTTATAAGTTCAACACTTAATTTCCTCGCATTAAGCTGTTGTCAACCACAATATGATACAATAATTTACTCTCACATAAAAGTGAAATTATTCAGACAGTTGTTTCTCAATATGGAGTTGTGAGTTGTATTACGTAGAATTCTATGACAACGTCAGATGTCAAAAAATCAAAAACGTAATCTACACAATTTGTATTAAATGTATTTTTTGTAATTTCAATGACCATAAAAAAATTATTATTATATAATAATGACTGGCTTCTCACGTCGAAATAAAGTAAAACGATGGAGAAAAAACGGAAAAGCTGACAATATTTACAAAAAATATAATATTGCACATTTTATATCTAGGACAACTACAATTTTGTACATATACATGGACCATATTCCGAGGTAAAGTTATAACTAATACAGTTGATGTATTTCTGCTTTTTCTATAAAAACATTATTTATATTTATGATTTTAATTACGTTATATTTTATGGTCTAATTTGCTTCTTTTTTACATTATTTTTTTTTTACTTTGTTAACAATCACGGTTTATCAACTCTGGCTGATGTTTGTCATATTCTAACAGATTTATCAGTCGCTATTTTATCCGTTCTGTTTATTTTATGATAGGTTGCATTTATATGCGTTGCATTTTGTACTGTAAGTGTTGTGTTGCTACTTTTATTTCATTCCATTGCGTTTCTTCAAGAATTAGGACAGCTTATGTTAATTTTGTATTTTGCAGGTGATTTTTTGTTGAAGATTACTCATTTTTTAACCCTAATGTCTCAAGGTAGCTAGTTATGACTGATTTTTGTGAATTTTAAGTTGGATTTTAAGTGAAATTGATGTTTTCAATTGCCTTTAGACAAGTTGTGTCGATTTATAAATCCCTTATTCTTTTTAGATCTTAATTTAAAAGTATGTTTCTATCTTCATATTTTCTTATAGTTTCCTCTCGCACTCCAGACAATTAAAGAAACAAAACGTTGCTTTTGGTTCTAAAATTGAATGGATACACGCATTCATGTATTTCCATTCAGTTTTTACAACAATATGATTCTGTTAACTTTCAGGATTTTTTAATGGGTCCTGAACTGTAATTACTTATTTGTAGCATTTGGTTCGATTATTTTACATTTTATTATCAGGTTATAAAATTTAGACGTAAAAATTGTGCCAATTATTACATACTAAAAAAATCTAAAGCTGAGATCAATAAAATCTAATGTCATCAGCTTTTGCTTTTGCTCATCGATCTTATTAAGTACGTTATGTGGCCAATTTCTACATTAAGACGTTGTAATGACCTATGCCGTCTAAATCAATTTAAAATTAAAGATAATTATGAATTGTGCTTTGTCATGTATTATAAACATTTAATAACAGGAGGTACAGTAATTTGTCAATAAAAGGATTTCTCGCTATTCGTGTAGCGTTGTTCAAAGACTTAAGTAATCTTGATGCAATTACAAAGAAAGTGTATTTAGTACAAATGGATTTCTTCGTTACATTGTTGTAGTTATATGGTTGTTTTATATTTTGAATGTTAAATGTTTTTCATTTTAGTTGGTGCATATAGAGTGATGTGTTAACACACGAAGCACGAGAAAAAAACTATATATATTTGTTTTTGGATAGGTTAAGTGTCAGTAGATATTTAATAGAAATAAAGAGTTAACCACTGGGTCGATGCCTCTGCTGGTGGACTGGAAGTCCCCGAGGGAATCACCAGCCCAGTAGTCACACTTTGATTCTAACAGGAAAATACTTGATTATGACAGTGATAAAGTAATTGTCTAAATTTACTGATTAAAATTTCATAAATTATTTTATTTCTAAGGTTTTTCTATTTAAAGGTGTAGATAGCCTTAGCCGGATTTGATATAACGTTTTGGAATTTTGGAATTTTGGTGATGAAAGCTCTACAACATCTATATCATTTGTTTTTTTACATATTGTTTGGGTTTGAGCGCCACTGATGAGTCCTAATTAGACAAAACGCGCGTCTGGCGTAAAACTTTCTTTGTTAACCTTGGTATCTTTGATGACATTTTATTAAGAAGACACACCTTCGATAGAAAAGTGAACGAAGTAAAGTATATCAATATTTTTTCCAAATAGTCATGCATCAGGTACGATCAATGCGCTTTTGAAACAAACATTGGCAAATAACACCAAAATAATTTTGCTTACATGTAATTAACTGATATATTTGTATATTGAGCTACAGATAGCTGGCCTTGGTGTATAAAATTATTTTGACTCTAAGATGATATTTTTACCATTTTTTTAATTGTTAAATATATTTATCACCTTTTTAAAATGAAGATTATTATGAGATGACATGCATGCAAACAACAGCACATAAAAGAGGTGATTAATGCTACAAAAATACACATTTGTATGCAGTTTATGCTTTTAAATCTCTTATTAACTACCTGTATCCTTGAAGAAATTCAAAGGTTTGTGGACATGATATCATTAACAGAGCACTTCACACGAAAATAATTACAAAGGTTTTTGATCATGATTCTGAACAGTATTTAACAAAAAATCCGAGATTACTGCATGGCATCAACTGCTAAATGGTTGCTCAATGCTTAAAAGCAGGTATTAAAATCGTTTAGACTTCGAACTACAAAGACTTTCACATTAAGAAAGATAATTAATTTATTGATCACATGAAAATTACGATCAGGTAAATGACAAACATTTCTAAGAATACATCAAAAGAACATTAAATGTACTAAAATACAATTATTTGGCTTACTTGATAAGTTTTTGTCTATGTTTAATTCATTATGCCTCAGTAAACAAGTAAATTGTATTGACAAATACGGCCAGCATTGATAGAATAAAAACCAACTTAAAAATAATATGGGAGTTACGTTAAATCCTGTAACACACAGAGAAATTTCATGTAAAACTGTGATAGCGTTTTCTTTAATTTTATATACGAGTTGATAAAATAGATTTCTTAATGTGTTTAAACACATTTGATTTCTTCTTTGAAAATAACAGAAAAATAAATGATATGATAAAACAGTTTCACTTCTTAAAAGTCTTAAATATTGAAAGAGTCAGATTATGTTTAAGTAACATTCTAAACAACACCAATTTTACATTACGACACACTAAGATGTCATTAATGTGTCCCACTGATGTTTTTCATGCTTGTGAGGTTAGAACTTGCTTCTAACTTGTGTTCTAATTACCCAAATATGTTGCCCATATGTATGATAAAACAACTTGCGCATTATCAATGTAAGGAAATACCAATACTGGTCTGGAACATCAGACTTTAGTCTCGGCTTTTTTATTGGTGTTATTATTTTTTTTTAGTTCTTTTCTTTTGATTGTGCGTCCACATGTAATCCGTAACTTATTTATCGGTCTAATACTAAAAGTTTGAGATGAACAGTGACCTAAAAATCAAAATTAGATCTGTCTGGTTGCCAGTCGCTTTTAAAACATTGTGATACATCAAGATGGTAACCCCAGTAGTAGGTAGGCAGTCAAAGCATTAAACATATTTTTTATTATGAACTTTACTGAAGGTTGACAAAAAAATTTGAAATGCATTTAAGAAATACCTATTTTTAATACCTTTGAGTTGTATAATCAATGTATTTCATTGCAACAAAAAATCATCATCTATTGTTCATTTAACAAATTTAATTTGCTAAAAACGATACGACAAGATTGTTTGTTAACATTTTGGTTATATGACAATACGCTATATTCTTTTCAATAGTTTATTTTTGGCATTCACATAAATATTACTTTTAAGAATAATTGTAGCATATGAATTTTCATTATTTTTAATAACAAGAAAGTGTTTCATATGTCTTGTAAGCATGATATAATTATATTATTATGTGTACAGATATTCTGTAATGTGGGTCGGGTTGTTTAAGTTTATGCATAATAATAAATATTTTACCTACTGTCTTTCTTACGTTTACAAAATAGCAAGAAAACTGCCCGACACGCAAGAACAGAAAGTCACAGTACGATGACAAATCCGGATTAAGCAAGTACCTAAAGTTACAGTGCTTACAAATCGGATTTAGACAAACGCACAGGGCACAAAATACCAACCAGAAGCAAAAGAAGAAAGTTAGCTGTATATAGTAACCCATTGGAGTTACTTATTGACATGTTCAGGAAAAAAATAAATAAAGATCGAGAAAAGATAATCAAGCGCACACGGGTTCTACAAACTTTGTTCGAGTAGCTTAATAGTCAAAAGTATTAGAATATATAGCTACATATGATAATTGTACCTACAATCATGAATACATATGTCAATTAAATATTTTTAAATTTTGAACGAAAAAAAACACGAGTAAGTTGTTGGAATTTTGTGATATCTATGTAAATATCAAGAGTTTCGACTCTAGAAGAATCAAGTTCATGACATTCTAGTTTGATTTTGATTACATATGTAAGTTTTTCTCCATGGCTGGTTATCAGAAGTTGGTTAATTCTAAAATAATATAACACGCTAATTAATTTTTGCATGTTATACTAATTTCTCGATCTAGAGTATATTGTGAGGTGAATATTATTTATTGTCCAAATTTACATAGACATATTATTACCTACATTATATGGTTAACTTTTCTAAGATTAACAATCTCCCACCAGATTTAAAATGAAAGAAGCCTATTAAGCAACTTTTGTTACGCCATGATGTCAAATCATGTATCCGAACCATCACGTAATCTTAATCGTAGTCGATTGTAGAGAAATAAGGTGTGAATTTTGAACACTGTTACAGACCAGGAAAATTCACACCTGTGTCAGTTAAAGTACCAGTCTGCCATTAGGGATAATTGTTATCTTTGACAGTGATGTTCATTAGTTAACATAAGCGAAGATAACAAGCAGTAATTAAATTAAGATAGTTGTTTGTAATTCCAAAATAGAATTATTACAGGTGATGTTTGTTTCCCATATTTTCTGCATAAGATCCACATAATTGACGTACATACTTTTGCATGCACTGTTTCGAATTGGCATATACAGTACTACAGTAACGCAACGGTTAGTTATTTTGAAAATTTATTTCGGAGATACGAAAGTAACCACAAGCAAACAGTACCATTCCGGTTAACTTGAAATTCCCTTTGACTAAGAACAACATAACATGACACGCCATTCTTAAATAATGTTAATGGAATACAATTGCATTAGGCTGGTGTCTTAAAATTGTATTATCACAGCATTCAAGTATTATAATAATATTTTTCTCTTTGACCGATAAAAATTGCATGATAACAAATTCTTTACCACATATTAAAAATATGCAATCAAAGTTAAATACAAACTATTATCAAACATACTATATATTCAAAGCATGAATTGCTGAATGTGTAATCAAGCTGCTTTCAATAAATAAATTTAAGAAGCAATGCACAATTACGCTGCAGAAGATACCACACAGATGTACTTTTGTATAAGGTTAGTTCTTTTCCTAATCATCAGTCGATTTTTTTTCTTTCACTTTGTTAATATGTCAAGCTGATCTATTCTTAGAAATAATTTATTTACACCCTAGAATTTGCCAGATGAACACTTTGTTCAAGAATAAAAGGATGAACTTTCGTTTTTGCTTTGGGCCAAAACAGAATTGTAATTGCTATTAGAAAGACAATAGAAAATATTACTAATAAGGATATCATTCCAGCACATGATGCGTCCATCATCTGTTTAATCTGCAAGAATAAAAACTCAGTTAATTCAGAAGTATTGAAAAAAAATACTAATTCTGTCTAAACTTTATGATGAAAGCTAGCAAGACATTACTATAAATGATAAAAAAAGTTTTTAAGATATTGGGAATTGCGACTAATATTCGTTTATTTCCATTGTTTACCTTCAGTGATATAGTCATTGTCTATATTTACTGCCCTGAAATGTCTTAAATTATTTTAATTCTATATGATTTTTCTCATTTCAATGTGTAGGTAGCCTCAACCGGATTTGGTATCACGTTTTGAATTACGGAATAAGAACTTTTCTATTCATTGTGTTCACTCTCCATTTGTCTGAAAGGCAGTTCAACAAATCAGAATAAACACCAAAACAACAGAAACAACGAAAACGAGCGTAAAAACATTTGTAATGAAACAGTAGCTTCACAATAACTCGACACAGTAGTAACCAGGAAATTCATCAGTTAGAAGCTTCTTTCCGGAAACTTACCCGTGATTTATGTTTCTCCACATCTTGGTCGGATATAACAACAGAAGATTGTCTCAGATAGACAGAAAAAGAAATATTCGAGATGTTAAATCCCAATATTGTGTCTATATGACTTTCTTCATCAGACAAATCTACTCTCTGTTCTTCAAATATATTTTTTCTCCAAATTTTTCCAGAAAGAGGTTCTATTTCAACCTATAAAAATAGTTTATTAATTAAATCCTCATTTTCTGATTTTGGAGTATTATGAATTAATAAAAAGACATTTATATCTAAAAAGAAAAGAATTTCCAATTGTCATGTTTTAATGTTGTTCTTATTTGTTAAATTTGCTTTTTCTACTTCCAGAATCAAGTATGTAACATCGGTTTTTTTCTATTCTAAACGATAGAGTTTCTTTTATAATGACTATAAAACTACATCTTCAGACATTTTGTATGATTGCTTCCTTGTGTGATATTTGAAACTTAATATATTTCTACATTGACTACTTTCTTTGGAAACCTGAACCTAAGGTGTTTTCTTTCACTAAGTATTAAATGCCATTTCGAAACTAATTAATATTTTGTTACAGAAAAATAATTATTTACTCAAATCTTATATTTAATTTATATTTCAATGGAAAAAGAACACACAGAATTACTATTGAAGTTTACTTACAAATGATCCAGAAAAAGAAGGGTAATAATATTTACTTCTTCGATTACCACAGTTTAGTTTGTGATCTGCATATATGTTGCTAAAATCTGTAAAAAGGAATAGCACAACGTAAAATAAAGTAAAATAAACAAACATAACTATGACATATCAGAGCCCGAAGATGTTGGAGTGTTCGTATCTAAATAGATTTGGTTTATTGCGCAGACGGTAATCTGAAATAGAATAATAAAACGAATAAAACTTAGTTTGTTGTCCCGATCGGACTTTAAATCTTATTCATAAGAGTGATTGTATTCGCTACAAAAGACAATAATGCATTCTTGTCTAATTCTATATACTTTTTCTAGTGGCATTTAAAATTGTATTCCCTTTAGTCCATCAGTATTCGGTTGATTCATTGTTTGTAAACTTTAGAAATTAATATAGCTAAAACATGGACGTTAACAAACCTTTAATAGATCAAGCAATCAGTTGACGTTATTTTGATATAAAATTTATTAGTTCGACTTTTCTTTTTACGTTAACTATAGTGAGATTTACGCCATTTTATATAGAAATGTAAAATAAGTAATAGTGTACTTATGCTCACGGTAAAGTTTTAGTAACTGTTAAACTAAGATGTCTTCTTATTAATAAAAGGTTATTACCTGGTGTAAATTTATATACATTTACTCCAGAAAACTCTGTCTGACTTGGCTGTATAAATTGCATTGAACAGGAAAATTCTTCAACAAAATGCTGGAAATTGTCGAGACTTGGCAGATAACTAGTACATGCTTTAAAACTAACCAAAGGTGGCACGTAATATGTGTATAACATGTTGGTTTGCACAACCGTAGACCATGCGATTCCATTTAAATCTGAAGGCAATTCAATTAAATACAAATGTAATAAATTCATTGATACAAATCAATACAATCAATTATAAAATAAGACTTCTTCTTGCATTTGTAAATTCAATGGACAATACACAAGTCAAATTTTGAAATTAACATGAGTTCAAATAATGTTTTATACTATTAATAAATTACAGTTATGTATTTGTGTTACCATTCATATCACTAATTTATTAAATTATTAATAGTTCTTCTATATTAGATTTGTCAGAAAAACTTACCATAAAGCACCATGTTGTTTGCAGAGTCTCTATTCAAGAAACAGGTCGAATATTTCACAACTACAGTAAAAATGTCGTCATTTTCTTTTGTCAAATTCTTTGTGAGCGTTCCATAAACATATCCAGTGTCAGAGTTATATCCAATAGTTAAGTTTTTGACACCTAAAATTCGAAAAGCATTTGTACGGACCGACGTGACACTCCATGTTTTAACTTGTTCAAAAAGATACTCAAAAATAAACGATTTTAAAATAAATAAGTAATGCGATAGGTATGTATAATTAGACTGGAATGTTCTGCAATCACTGTCATTTTGGAAGCAAAACATTTCTCTTACCCATTCAGGGGAATTTAAAAAACAATTGGCATTAGACTCATTAATATACCTTAACAAAAGTATGAGGCCACATATTTGTCTATAGTTTGTATAATTAATCCCGAATGCATTAGAATCTGTAAGTCCTGAATTTAGAGTAGAATCGTTTAAAAGCAAATATTGTAAAGAACAAGTATGTGTGGAAACGAAAGTAAAACAACTGTCAGTAATTTCTGAGTTACTTGGCAAATCCATTAACGTTGCAGTTGACAGGGTATCGAACATTTTTTTCATTTCTAGGGAAGAAAAATTAGTACTGTTTCTGAAATTAATTAGCCAACTTTTATGTTCCGTATCGTTCATACCAATCCACCGTCCAAATGAAATATTTTGCATAAGATGACCGAGTATTGCATCATATGTATAACTAACTAAGGTGTTGTTCAGCAATCCTAGCAAAGAAAATATGTTTTCAGTTACATTTGTTTGTCGTGCACTGAGATCTTCTATTTTTAAATTGATCCATCTTGGCAGGTTTCCTAGAAAATAATTTGTTTCGCTTTTGAAAAGCACCATTTCTTCTATTTGATCTGGGTTTATTACAACTATCTGTAAAGACAAAAGTACAAAAGATACTGTTTGTATTACAGTCACAATGATTTGAATTTCAATTAGTTGTTACAAGATGAGATTTAAATACAACACGTTAGACATATATTCTGCATATAGTGATGTTTTGCTACCAATGTTAGAAGATTTTGATATTGTTAAAAAATTTAAATGTCAGTTTGTTCGTTTCAATAAGGTTATCAGCTTACTCGCCTTTTAGCAATTTTCAGCAAGATATTGGCGTCGCTTTTTGTGAGTCGAGCGCACCTTGCATCAAGTCGAAATCAAAAGCTCAACGCCGTGTTAACTTGACGGCGATCAATAAGTATATCTAAGTATATATAAGAGGTTGTGCTATTACAATAATTTTTCATAACTTTTATATAATGGCCTGATCGGAGATTTTTTTTAACTTCTGTTTCTTTATTGTAATACATAGGGTCTAGCTAGTTTAGTGGTTGAGGTGGGGTAGTCATCTACTACCATCGAGGATGCGGGTTAGGAGCACTGTGGGCGAGGTGTCCGACTATAATCTTAATTGACACGGATTGTTAGTTTTCTGATAGAATGTTTGGTGTTTTCTGAGGGTACCGAGTTTCCTCACCATAAACTGGACTCCTGTTGAAAAATTGTGGAAAGTGGCGTTAAACTAACTTAAATATAAACAATATAGTGATATGAAAACTCGTCATCAAAATGTCGTATTGTTGCCATTTAGGAATGAACCGTTTCAGAAAGAATAGACATAAAAAAATGATTAATTTAGAGGAAAGGTGCTAAATAAAGCTGGTCATAATCACTATGTTAATAAGTTTCATTTAAATATTTAATATCTAGCTTCGAAAAGATATCATCAAATTAGACTTAGGGATATGACAAGCTTTCTCTATAATAATACAGGCTAACGTATTTGATGCGCTGATTAAAAGATAATTGAATACGAACTAGAATTTAAAAAAAGAACCACCTGGTATCATGTGTGCAAGATTTATTTAGATTAAACTTGTCGGTAAAAGTATTTCCGTTTGTCGCTTAACACTTTATATATTGAGCATAAATAATAAATCGTTTTATTTATATGAATATAAATAATCCAAATACAATCTTATATCTATGGTATTAACGGCCATGAAGTCGACAAACATCTGAATTCAAGTTTCAGTTAGATGGAAAATAATATCTCTAGGCAGTTTTGGAAATAAACGATCTACAGCTCAATCTGATATCAACATTATAAAACCTAATAACTGCTAGATATTCAAATATACATAATATTCCCGTTAAGGTATAGTGATAACTTATATTGCAATAAGATGATATAAACGATTAAAATGGTTTAATGTATTAGAACTAAATTATCTGTCTTGATAATAGTTTTCTGATCGCATAGTCCGGAATTTATTGTACATGACAGCATAACGGCAGTAATAAAAGTTGAAACAAAAAGGTATAATACAATCTTACTCCATTTTACTTCTTTTACATTTCGAATGTAATATCAGTTGATTTCATACATAGATTAAGTTTTACACTCCTTCTGTTTAATATACATTTCAACGCTTTTGATTGGTTCAGATGACTTCCGGTAAAAGAAAAAATAAAGTTTTATCAATCGATAGCACGAGCTTCTTTGTTTACGACCACAGTACAGAAACAACGCGAAGTAAGTTGAGAAAACAAAAACTGTGTTATTTTTTGCATTATCTGAATTCTATATTAATTATTTGCTTATGAGATTTAAGAATTGAATAACAATTTGTTTACTTTCATTGGTGTGTAAAAGCGTAGGCCACATCACTTCATACAAATGTGCTTCGGCCCCGATTAATCTACAAAATCTTGCATCTATGAATACCTATTCGATCAATTCCTTTTTACTATTATCGCGTTGTGAATGACATTCAATTTAATTAGAGTGCATACAAATATTACTTTTGTTTGTAATTTTTGTTGTTCTTCCCACTTGAAAATGATATTCAAACAATTCGTCAATGTAATGAATATTACAATGTTCGCTTGCTGTTGCCACAATATAGTGTCGTATGGAGTAAACATGAATTCACCGGATTTCTGTAAGAATGCTTCATTCATCTACCTGTTGGAATTCGTTAGCGAAACTCTAATAGGTTACTTTGATGAATTTTATCTTTTATCAAGAATCCATTCCTGTGCAAGTGGAGAATCATCGCTCAACTGCAATATTTGTCATTGATCAATCACAAAAATTATCTATAATTTCGATTCTCGTCGTCCGATTTGTTTTCTTACTCTTTTCTTTAAAGTTTTTAAGATGGCCATATATGCCTCAAGGTCACGTTGCATACTACCTTATAGATGACTAAACATTTTTTAATGCTACGCATTATCAATAAGACATATTATCCATAAAATAATGATGAATGTAGGGTTTTATCTATTATGTAGGTAGGTTCCCGACGTTATATTTAGTATGCATTCAGAACGATACAAATAATGTCATTCGAAGGATATGATAGACAGGGTACCAAATATTATTTTATTGCTTTAAGTGTGAATTTATTGTTTAGTGCGAAAAATCGAATCTTTGTGTTCGCGTTTCATTTCCTATTTTTTGTTAGTGATAACGATGTAAACAATATTAAGATCCATCATCCTTTAGAACAAAGTTTATGTATGAAAATAATTGATTTGCTACATTCAGGACAATATCAAGTTAACAAACAATATAATCAATTGGTAAAAAAGGATTAAACAATGGACTGAAAATTTCGTCGAAAGCTACTGAAAAAGTATAACGGATTTTGTAGAGATAGAAGAGTTAGCTTTTTGTAACGGATACAAAGAGACTACTTTTTATCAACATCTTCAAAATTGGTCTTCAAGGTGCAGAGGGCAAGGCACTCGCAAAGAATGACACCTACTATTGTCCGCAACCTGACGTAACACAACTTGACAGTCTCCAAAAACAGGGCATCAGATATCCGCGTCATGGAGATGCTCTATTGGTTAAGCCTTGGAATCGTAACATTACCCAGACAAGTTCAAAAGACAATAAATATTCGAACATCAATAAATAAAAATATATTAGAGAAAAATAACATGAATATTGTCGTTATGTTAGGTTGGGAATGTCTACTTTCTGCTATCATAACGGCAATTAGGAATACTGCTTTTTTATATTATACAATTATTATGACTGTTCCAGCGTGACTTGACGATTTGTGTTCTTGTCAGTCACTGTTTCTGATATAAAAAAAAAAGATATTCGATGGGATACTATATACACTGTATTACCTGGTCGTCTTCTTTACAGCTAACACCACATTCTAGTAGAGTCTGCATCACATCATATTCGTATGAAATCAAGTATTTAAAGAACATAAATCCATCTCTAAAGGACACGCTTGTTTTTCTTGCTGTCTTTTGATATATATAAGGTCCACGACGTTGAAACTGTGAACAAAAAGACAAACGACAAAAATCTTATTTAATATTTAATATTTATTCGTGTACCTTGTTATTGAACAATAGCAATACGGTAATTTACCCATCACATTTAATAGAATCGAGAAGTCTTATTATGTAACCAAATGTATTCGTCAGTTGTGGGGTGTTAATTGGAAGTATGCTACTTCAATAAGAGTAAAACCTATCACTCTAGATATGCTCGAGTTCTATTTGAAATTAAAATACTTTTTAACAATCCGCAAATGCATCGAAAAAACGAAAAATGCTACGAAAAGTAGCATTAACCGATACCTTTGTCTGCCTGAAACAAACTAAAACGTACTGAGTTGGTAATGACAACGGGAACTGAAGATTCAATAAAATGTGTAATACGAAACCAAAACTGCATACATAGATTTAAATAACCCAAAACGCAACGTAAAGAAGATTTCTAAATAATTGAGTTGCTTCATCCCTGAACGATTTTAAATAACACCCACCTTTATCATTGTGAAAACCAGATAAAACAGTATACAAAGCTTAACGGTTGCAACCTGATCAGAGTGACAATACATTTCGGACTAAAATTTCAAAATGACAAAACGGTTTTGTTATCAAACACCCACCATCCTCTAAATCATATTTAAATACTATATGTATGCTCTATTTTTAATCTTTAAAATATATAATATTTTATTTTCCCTACAAGTCTTATTAAAACAATCATAAAGTTTGTACACGGTTATACGTTCAGTAGATAAATATTGTTGTGTCATTTAGAAAAATTGTCTACAGAACCATTCTTGTATTTACTATATAACTCAAAATTTCAATTGCAATTATATAATTACACTTATTTTTTAAGTAAATGCCCAAACACTGTTCTATCTCACTGTTGCCCCACGAAATAATCACATATACAAGAAACTTGCTGTATGACATTATTTGTTCCCAATCAATTGCTACAGCATCACACTCAAACAAAATTAATAAGTTGCGCAATTTTATCAAAATTGCCTCTTTACTGATTAACGCAAAATACGTTTAGCGAACATTAAACTGAATTCATGACTGATAACTGGTGCTATCTTGTAGTCTATTGTTTCTCCGATGCGTGAGTGGCTAATGCTATTAGCAGCGATCCTATACATTGTATTCATTTATTACTTACCTTTGGGTCCACACCTGTCTCTAAAACAGCTTCGTGATTCGTAATTGTCCAATAGTACAAATGTTCATAACGCACGAACTGTTCATCAAATATCTACAAAAATTCAACGCTATAATTATTCAAAGATAACTTTGAATGTAAATGTTAAAATAATTGTATATATATTTAAATGTTATTTTTAAATAAATACATGTATACATTATACATTATTGATATATATATACACGTCTACAAACTAACGTCTAAGTACTGTGACAACCATGATATATCTATCAAGCGGATTTCTGAATGATCAGAAATACAGGGTTAATATTAAATATATATATATACATCTACAAATTACTGTTAAAGGTTGTCGGTGTCTTATGTTAGAATTATACTATTTGAACATTCTAAACAATTCGCATTCTAAAGAATTGTTTAGAATGTTCAAATAGTATAATTCTAACATAAGACACCGAAAATTATTTAACAAAACACAATCAAGTTTAAAAATCTGGTATAGAATCATTGCGGTTCGTTGGTTGTCTAAAACCTAAGCTTTGTTCTTATCTAAAACAAAATTTTTATCTTGTTAAACAAACTTTACCCATTGTTGGTAATTTGTAGTCTCCGTGCTAACAATACATTCGTCGTCTTTAATTCTTTCCTCCACAAATTCTGGAAATTTTAATCCAATGATTAGTCCGATTGCGAGAAACAGGAATGCAACACACAGAATACCAATTCCGAGTATCTTTGATGATACATGTGTTGTTTTTGAATTTTGTTCTAAAGACTCTTTTGCCTCTATCCAGAATGAACGGCTTGGCATTATCACAGCAAGGCTAAACAAATTTTAGTAATTTTATTCTTCAAATATCTATTAAAGGCGACATATGTTTATGTCCCTAAAACAGCAATTATATAGACATAGATAAATTGTTCTTTTTAATAATCCTCAGCACATTAACGATTTGATAAGTATAAAATGGTCTGACGACTTTTTGCAAAATCCGATTCCAAAGCGCCTAATGACCTGTATATACCATTTCAGCAAATGCTGTAGTGTAGCTAGTTATCGACTGCCAGTCTTGTGATACAATGTACAGATTGAGATAAGGTTAAACTCTTCTGATTGGTAGATTTAATACCAAGACAGAATTGTACCTGAAAATGGAAGGGAAATGTTGAAAACTAGAAATTGTACGCAAAGAGAAAACGTTATTGTAAACAATTAGTAAAATGCACATTTTTGAAAGTAAATTCAGACGAGAAATAAAACTTGATGCAATTAGAAATTGTTTATTGAAAAACAACAGTAAAAATCAGCTATTTCTAATCAGTTCAAATTGTTACAAATTACTATTTGTTCAGAATTGAAGAAAAATAATATGGTTAAATAATATATGCATCACAAGGTAAGTACAGTCTTACAGTCGATTTGTCCGTCATTTGTATGACAACGTGTGGGGTAAATGAACTCACTTAATTATTGATCTTTCAATTTTATTATTGAACACAAAATAATGAAAACAAGCTGTCTTTAATTGATGACAGTAAAACAGATCTATCTGAACCTAATTGAGGACAGTACCAATTAATTTGTATTAATATGTAGTTGTAACGGAGCACGACGACGAATGCAGAAATTACTAAAACTGTCAAATATAGGGTATTTAAACTCTGTTTATTATGAGGTCGTGTATTTGGTTTTGCTTTTGTTTTTGTTTTTTTTTTTGTTTTTTTTTATTTGTGGGGCTTCCACAAGTACATGGGAATTTAAGTTCTTTACTATTGAAAAATACACCAGATGGAAGAATGCGTTCATGGTAAAAATACATTAAAATTAAACTTTATGTAAATCACAAGAAACCCGACCGAAATAAAATTAAAGAACGTTTAATTAATTACAAAACTCGCGAACACAACCATGAACAACACTTAAAACATGAAACAAACAAAACTTTCACAAATCAACTATATCAAATAATATTTAAGGCCTGTTATTAAAGTAACTTAATACAGAATCGTTACATGTCCAGACTTTACTTGTAACCACACTTGAGAATTGTTCCACATCTAGACTACTTGGTCAGCCTCAGCTGACGGACTGTTAACCCCCGATAGTATCAACATGCCAAGTAGATACACTTCCGTTTGGGAGATAATATGATTGATTTATTCTGTGATACAATTATTGTCTGAATTGGAAGTTTGAAAACTTTTCTAAATTCCAAGGTTTGCCAATTAGCACGTTGTGGCTGATTTTAGCAGGATGTTCTAACACTTTGGAATTATGACGATAAAAATCACTGATACATATATTATAACATTTTATTTAAAAATACGTACACTGACGATTTAAGTATGGTAAATCTATTACTGGATGATTATTTTTAGTCTTCAATGATATTAATAAATTGGCTTATATTTTAACGAACTGAATTTAATTTTTTCTGTTATAGTTAATAATGTTAGGATGACAGAGTTAAGACCAAAATCATCACGTGCATGTGTACGCTTAGGGGTCCATTCAACGAGCTGTACCTAGACTAACATACTAAGAGCCTTGAATAAAACATATGCATGTAAATTTACTACAATATAAAATCGTGCATTTTTAGATACATGAATAATTTCAAGACATAAAATTGTAAAACGTCAAGATGTGTTCTGTAATTTTTTTAATGTTTTATTTAATTCATGTCCATAATCATCTATATCTCTAATTTTACGTAATCTTTCAACCGCTTGACCGGTGTGGAAAATATAGTTCTCGTCACTAGTGAATTTGTTGTTCTCAGCAGTTGATTGGTTAAAAATAATAACGTCACAATAAGAACTCATGACGTCATAAACAAAACACCTTCAATTTACCGCGTATTCAAGTCATGAACGTAAAATTGGGGTTGGGAGAATTTGTACTTCGTTTCGCAAATTTACTACTTTGCTCGGACTTAATATTCCATAATTTAACTATCGAGATTGGAGAAATCCGATAATCCACTCGTACCAATGTAAGATCCTATATATCTTATTCTTGAAGGATATAATGTTACATTTTTCATCGTTAACATTAACTCAGAAAAACAGGACATAGTTAATCATTTCTGCCTAACAACAGGTAAGTGAAGCTACACGCTTAACTTTGTTACTGTTGTTTTGTCTCATAAACAAAAAGTCTAGTTAAATTATAGAAAACATTCGTGACACGGAAACTCTACATATTATTAAGAAAAGAGCTTCCTTATTGATATTTATTGTAATTACAATTTTCAGAAGATTTATTCTTTCATCGGTGCTGAGATCACCTGCTCTTCATTTTGATTGGTTTCCTGTTTATGATTAGTGATTAGATATGTCTGGCATCGCATATTCTGCAAATCAATTTTCAAATTTGCTGACTGTTCTCAATATTGAAAAAACCAAGTACTATCTTTAAAAAAGATATTTGACGCATTTAACTCCTAGAGATGTATTTAAGGTAGAACGGAAACTGAACAAACAACAATAAGACAAAAATTTATCAAACAAAAGAAAGAGGCAAGTAACAATAACGTTTGTGTGTGGGGGGGGGGGGGTATAAATAATTAACGTATTAATATTATAAGAAGGTTACTACATTCATGGATTTTTAAAAAATGTTATTAAACAATTGGGTGTTATCAAAACGAGACTTTGCAATAAGAGCTCCGTTTCCTGTCTGCACGTGAATGACGACGGACGCAAAAAAGGAGATAGGCATTTATGGCTTTAAAAATCGTAGCGCTTACAGTAAACATATTTAAATATCCTCAATGAAAAGCTTTTTCAGACGTTGAAGACCACAATGGTAAATAAAAAACATACACACACGTATGTATATGTTGGATTTGTATGTTTTGTTGTTGTTTTTGTGATGTATCGTATATATATATACTCGAAAACAAGTTAGTTAAGATTATTAAATTTCAAAACAGCGCCTATTTTTTAATTAAATTTTATAAGCAAATATGTACTTACATGCATCAAGTAATATTCATTCATATGTATTCATTACAGTTTGCTATTTTATTAATTTGAATATCTTTAAATATGGGAACTTCTAAGTAAAATATTTTAATTAGAAATGTATTAACATGAACACAAAATGTCAATTAAATGCTAATGTGAATGGAAATCAGTAATTCGGTAATGTGTAAAATGCACGATTTAATATTGTAGTAAATTTACATGCATATTTTTAATTACATGCATATATTTTTTAGTCGGCTGTTTTTCAGAGTATACTATAGTAGATTCTACTAACGCATAATTTTTTACTATTTTTGTCCATTCAGAATGCATGCTTGTCTTCAATAACAGTACGTTACCATGGGTAAGCGTCTTTTAGTTCAAAGGTCATAATTCGAAAAGATACCGAATGCATCGATGTGTTTAACATGCCTAAGGTAAGCAAGTTGTTCGATAATGAATTATAACAAACTAAAGAAAGGTTGTAATTTTGTATAGAACTTAAACGGCGTGGCCATTGTTGTATATCGTACAAAATTAAGTACTTTAAAATTACAACACTATAAGGAGGACAAAAACATAATATAAAAGCTGAAACATCTAACAGCTACACATAACT
This sequence comes from Limnoperna fortunei, assembly GCA_944474755.1. Lineage (NCBI taxonomy): Eukaryota > Metazoa > Mollusca > Bivalvia > Mytilida > Modiolidae > Limnoperna > Limnoperna fortunei. Next base: position 82,126,223 of record OX104113.1, on the reverse strand, counting down.
ATTAGATCACGTTATCATGTGTATACTTAATGACAATATTGTGAGTAAATATATGGCAGAAAGTTGTGTTAGAGTAAGAATAGAGATTTAGACGAGACGGATTAACGAATTTTTGACCACTTGTTATTGACTTTATATAGACAAAACGTTGTTACAATGACACAAATCACACACTTATCCATAGAATTAAAGCAACAAATATAGCATATTATAGCAGCCAACAACGAGTATCCAGCAACAGCAAAACGACAAATAATACTTAAGTTACAACAACAACACCATGGCCAACACTGGATATTGAACGTCCAAAATCCATGCGATCTGTTGTGTTATTAGGATTTGTATGCTCCTGTAAAATATATATTATCTTTCTGCAGAGTTTTCACTCATAACCTATAGTAATCTCCTTATCTTATATCAGAGCCAGCTGCTTTATGTTTACGCTTTGTTTACTGTTTCATTCATAGTATTAGATGAAAGGTTAAAGGTTAGGTTTTCTCAAGTTTCGGTAAATATACTCTGTCGGCCAAATACATTTCACTTCTGTAATTAACATCGAACTGTGCACTTGTAAAATAAATTGTTGATCTGTATGAGTTGTTCATGTAAAGTTATTACATATTTGGCGACGAGGATTAAAGAGGATTATATAAATAAAGAATTACAGAGAATTATTGAACCAACGCAAAATGCCAACATTTGGAAAATTGGATGCTTATGAAGAATCAGAGGATTGGATACAATACGTGGAACGTTTAACTTGTTATTTCAGCGCAAACGAAATAGACGATGACGACAAGAAAAGAGATATTCTACTGAGCGTTTGTGGACGGAAAACATACAAGTTAATGAGAGATTTACTTGCACCAGATAAGCCAAATACAAAGACATTTGATGAATTAACAGAATTAATTAAGGAACATAAACATCCAGAGCCATCTGAAAGTATACAGAGGTTCAAATTCAATAGCAGAACGAGGCACAGTGACGAATCGGTCCGATCGTATGTAGCGGAACTGAGAAGTCTGGCAGAACACTGCAAGTATGGTGACACTTTAAATGCAATGTTGAGAGATCGCTTAGTGGTTGGGATAAATAATGATCGAATTCAAAGAAGACTCTTAGCGGAACCACAACTTGACTTTGCAAAAGCTTTGGATATTGCAACAGCCATGGAGACCGCAGCAAAGAATGCACAAGACATTCAGGCTAGTGGAAGTGGACCTGTAAAAGTCATTAATAAAATATCAAGACACCAATCAAAAGGACAACAATTTCAAGGTTATTCTGGGAAACGGGACGAATGTTACCGTTGCGGAGGCAACCACAAGGCACATGAATGCAGATTCAGGGAGGCGAAATGTCATCATTGTAAGAAAAAGGGTCACATCGCAAAGAAATGTAGAAGTAAACAGGTCAGTGACACTAAACACTCTGTTAAGACTGGGACATTTCAAAAGAAAACAAATTATGTTGAGGCTACAAGTTCAGGTGAGGAAGAACTATACTCAATCTACTCAGTCGGTAGTGAAAGAACGGATCCATACAAAGTTAGTGTTAGCGTTAATGGGAAAGAAATCGAAATGGATATTGATACGGGAGCCAGTGTGACTGTGCTCAATGAGGACACTTACGATTCTATTAAGCAGGGAGCTGGATTGACAAAAGTAAAGGGACAATTGCGTACTTATTTGGGACAGCCCTTGCCGGTTTTAGGAAAAACGGAGGTGAGTGTTCAATTTCAAGACGAAGATCCGGTTAAACTACCCGTAACTGTGGTAGCGCACAGAGGTCCGAATTTGTTAGGCCGAGATTGGTTGGCTAAAATTAAGTTAGATTGGAAGCAGATATTCAGTGTTTCCAAGGACCACACTTTGGAAGAAATTCTGGAGGAAAACAAAGAAGTGTTTAACGATGAACTCGGATGCATATCATCGGTGAAAGCTAAAATCTATGTGGATTAGAATGCAACCCCGAAGTATTATAAAGCTCGCCCGCTGGCTTACTCATTGAAGGATAAAGTTGAAAAGGAACTCGAGAGACTTGAAAAAGAAGGGCAGATAGAACCCGTGGAATTCTCGGAATGGGCCGCACCTATAGTTCCAGTAGTGAAAGAATCCGGTGAAATACGAATTTGTGGTGATTACAAAGTTACAGTTAATGCAGTCTCTAAGTTGGATAACTATCCGATACCAAAAACAGAAGATCTCTACGCAGCGCTTGCGGGAGGAAAGGAATTTACAAAGTTGGATTTAAATCAGGCTTACCAACAAATTCAGTTAGATGAAGATAGCAAGAGATACGTAACTATAAACACTCATAAGGGTTTATTCACATATAATAGATTGCCGTATGGTGTGTCCTCGAGTCCAGGCATCTTCCAAAGAACGCTCGAAAATGTTGTTCAAGGAATACCTAACGTTCTAGTCAGAGTGGACGATGTTTTGATAACTGGTCGAACACGTGCTGAGCACTTGAAAACTCTGTCAATTGTGCTTGAACGATTCAAGAAGGTGGGCATTCGACTAAAAAAACGTAAATGTACATTTCTTGCTCAGGAAGTAGTTTATCTAGGTTTTAAGATAAACAAAGACGGAATTAAGCCAGTAGAGAGCAAAGTGGAAGCGATCGATAAAGCTCCGAGGCCTACAAATGTGTCCGAATTGAAAGCATATTTAGGAATGCTTACATACTATAACAGATTCTTGCCAAACCTGTCAACACTATTACATCCGTTATATTCATTGGTGCAAAGTAAAGTGAAATGGTCATGGAAAAAGGAACAAGAAAAATCGTTTGTAGAGTCTAAGAAGTTATTGAAATCAGCATCTGTCTTGGTACATTATGATCCATCAAAGGAGCTAATCGTTGCGTGCGACGCCTCAGCCCACGGAGTCGCAGCTGTATTGTCACACAGAATGAGCGATGGAAGCGACCGACCGATTGCTTTTGCATCTAGGACACTAACTTCCGCAGAAAAGAATTATTCAGTGTTAGAACGTGAGAGCTTAGCTATAATTTTTGCGGTGCGTAAATTTCATCAATATTTGTATGGGAACTTTGTTACTATAGTAACTGATCATAAGCCGTTGGTAGGCTTGTTTAGAGAAGATAAAGCCATTCCCACGATGGCAGCGTCTCGAATACAGAGATGGACACTAACACTTTCAACGTACCGTTACAAGATTGTTTACAGAGAAGGTCGTGATAATAACGCTGATGCATTAAGCAGATTACCAATTGCTGAAAGAACTGAAGTGGAAACAAAAACCCCTGGAGACACGATTCTGACACTTCAACATTTCGAAAGCAATACACCTGTCACTGCTAATCAGATTCAGAAATGGACAAACAAAGATAAGGTCTTATCTGAAGTTTTGAGATGTGTACTGCATGGGTGGCCAAGTGAATGCTGTCGGGAGGAATTAAAACCATATTTCAATCGCCAACATGAAATTAGTTCTCACGATGGAATTTTATTGTGGGGAGGACGAGTAATCATACCTGAAGCTGCAAGAGAAGTCATGTTGACCGAACTGCATGAAGGTCATCCTGGAATTACACGAATGAAGCGGCTAGCAAGAAGTTATTTATGGTGGCCGGGATTAGAAAGCGAACTAGAAAAGACAGTGCAGCATTGTTTCAGTTGTCAAGAAAACCGCCATGCACCTGCAAATGCACCACTTCATCCATGGGAGTTTCCAAGTAGGCCATGGTCCCGTTTGCACGTTGATTTCGCAGGACCTTTTATGGGACATACATTTCTTATTATTATTGATGCTTATTCCAAGTGGCTGGATGTGCATATCATGAGTAGCATGTCAACAGAGGCAACGATAAGTAAATTGAGAAGTACATTTGCTGTGCACGGATTACCCGATATGATAGTTTCCGACAATGGAGGAACGTTTGTAAGCGCAGAGTTCGCAAATTACATGCAAGCGAATGGAATTAAACATCGTACAACTGCACCGTGGCATCCATCATCAAATGGATGTGCAGAACGCGCAGTCCAGGTATTTAAAGAAGGAATTAAGAAGATAAAAGATGGAACCGTCGAAGAAAAGTTACAGAAATTCCTGTTCCATTACCGTATTACACCGCAAAGCACAACTTTAATACCACCGTGTCAACTATTGATGAAAAGGCAATTAAAATCACGCTTAGATTTGATTTTTCCGGATACTCGTGTTTCTGACAGAGTCCAAGAGAAACAAGCAGAACAAAAATTGTATCATGACAAATCATCAAAGGAAAGAATTTTCACAGAGGGAGATAATGTGTTGATACGTAACTTTACACCAAATGCTACGATCAAATGGATAAGAGGGAAAGTAATAATGAAAACTGGACCACTGTCATACAAGATAGAACTTATGGACGGAAAAATTGCGAGAAGACACATTGATCATATTCGAAAATGTTACGAGAACAATGACCCGAGTGAACCAGATTATGAACCAGAAATAGAAATTCCGATAAAAAGTGACAATGTGCTTAAATCGACACCCGCCGAAACTCAATCATCGCCAACTGTCACTCTTCCAATCAGACAACATCCTATCCGAATCAGGAAAGAACCGTCTTATTTGAAGGATTATGTTCGGAAATAATGTGAACAATGTTTTATTGGTAACATGTGCAACGAGTCATAATAATACTCTTGTTACCAAGATGTACATTTAGTACATCAATTTTGAAATGTTCTTTTGATTAACTATATTGCGTTAATTCCAGTGGATTATCCAATATATTGCGAACTTTATATTTTTCAAAAATATCAAGATTTGACAGTGTTGATTGACTATACACATTTTAAGTAATTAAAAGATTTTTTATTTTTGTTTACAAATGTTGATCAGACTGTAAAGATAAAGTGTTCTGTTAAAGCGATTAGTTGTAATCTAAGGGTGGAGGTATATAGTAATCTCCTTATCTTATATCAGAGCCAGCTGCTTTATGTTTACGATTTGTTTACTGTTTCATTCATAGTATTAGATGAAAGGTTAAAGGTTAGGTTTTCTCAAGTTTCGGTAAATATACTCTGTCGGCCAAATACATTTCACTTCTGTAATTAACATCGAACTGTGCACTTGTAAAATAAATTGTTGATCTGTATGAGTTGTTCATGTAAAGTTATTACATAACCCATTAGTATGTTAAGATACATAGCAAAATAATTTGCAAAATATTGAACATCGCAACAAAAATATGCGTGTTGATTTAAATTTAAAATTTAACACATTACGCATACTAAAAATAAAAACCACAACCACACTCGACATTTGATGACACCTACGAGTGTTGATATGTTTACATGTTGTTTTATAGATAATCTAAAAGTCATACGTCTGTAGTGAGTCTTAAAACTTGAAAAAAAAGACTAAAAAAATATGTTAAAATTAATTTTAAAATGTTATTGTCTGCAAATATATGCACTCAACCAGGCGAATTGCACAAAAATACCATTGCGAGTCTCTTAAATTGAAATAAGTTAATGGGTAATTTGAACTGTAATAAACATCTCGTGTGGTTTATTTCTGATACCTCCCCTTTAGACCCTCAAGTTCCAATGGTCACTCTTAATGTGAAATGATGACATTTTAGCAAAATACACTGAGATGGCTACCGGTAAGTGCAGACCAATTAAAGTTAAGCTTAGTGTGATTAATAATGAGAACTGATGAAATCTGTTGCCAAGCGTGAAAGGGCGTAAGAAAATTGGCGGAAAATAACATGTGATAAACGAAAAAAAGTACTCGATTTTTAGACGGCATTATTATTTTAAGTTATACTACATATGTCAACCTCTCTAAGTTTGGATTTTGGTTCTATATATAAACACGGAAGAAGTAATGTACATGACCAAACATTAAACCAGCCATCGAAAACACCTTACCCTCGAAAACACCTTACGAGACCATATTCATTGGACCAACATATTGTAACACCTAAGTTTGTATATTTATGGAAGATATCAACATTTTTACCATGGACTATTGTGTGAGTGATTTTTGCAATGTATGTTCACGGTATGTTAATAATATTGCACAAATTCAACAATATCGAGTTCAGTAAAGATAAACCTACACAGAGATTTGATTATCAAACAGTTTCTGTCCTCATAATTACAGATTTAATAGCAATATTCCCTTGATAAATATAAACAGAATGTAATACTAGACTCCGTTATTAATATATTGAGGAGATACTCTGCAGTTTCCTTAGTCGTCTCATTTATTCCCGTTGCTTGGGGATATTCAAATGCAAGGTAAAACGATAAACCTTTGTTGGTTCTCAAGGGAATCCATAGAACTACAACTATTGCACTTGATAATTTACTTCACACAGTTAATAGTGCACTATTTGAACAAGTATAGACACAGAAAGCCAGCATTCCGCATCAGTATTGACAAAAATTACTTCATACGAAACATGTAAATGGCATTATACTGTCATGTATATATATATATATGACCTTTTCATTAGTAACCTAAATACCAAATATTATTATCATTCCATCCAGAGGCTCGGAGGCCGAGTGGTTAAGCTAGTTCGTCTACTATTGATCACGTGGTCTGTCAACACTGAGATTGCGAGTTCGATTCTCACTGAAGACAGGGTGTACTCGACTACAATATTAATTGACAAGGATTGCCAGTTTTCCTACCGCAGGTCGGGTTCTCTCAATAAAAGCCATGATATTGCCGAAAAATTGCTGAATGTGGCGTTAAAACACCATTCAAACATTCGTCTCAAGAAAGGCTAGACAATCGGTATTGTGAGTCTTCATTGAAATCAGAAACGTAACGAACAAGTGAAACAATATATGATATATGTCTCGTAATAATATTTAAAGATCTTTTGTTCAGAACATTTGCTTACACACTACACAAAGAGTACTGTATAACCACTATCAGATTCAGAACAATTTTGTATTATTTTATTTGTTAAGGTGCTTGATTAAACTGACCTAGTTCTTTTTCTGTTTTCTGCAATTCTAAAACGTAGAATGTTGATTGCAATCTTCGTATGGTCGAAAAAGGAGCAGTTCACAACATTGATTGATAATTATAATGGTGTATTACAGAGATACCTGGTAAAGGTAGCCTTAATTAAGAACTGTAGTTGAAATGTACATTACTCGTCGTAAACGTCATTTACAGGTAGAATTACTTGACGCAAATCGATTTTTTGTTTGTTAAACCACATAAGTCTATATCTTCGGTTGTATGGATGTATATTGAGAAAAATTAGGTACATTTATTACAACATATTGTATATATGCATATACATTGTTTATAATTATATAAATTATGTAATTTTAAATTGTGTGCAATACAACATATAATTTTAGCTCTTGCCGTTAACAAACTACAATGAAAACCTATTTCTCAATTCTGCGTGAAGCAGTTGATAAACATGCTAGTATTCTCTAACTAGTATGAAAACCTATCGATAGATTTTACACTCATAACTATAATTTATTGTTCGTTCTCACAGGCAAATCTTAAACTTAGGAGCCAGTAACAACCCAAACCCGTATATTTATTTTTATGCTTGAATGATGTTTAACGCTACTTTCAGCAATTTTTAGCTAGATCATGGCGTCCATTTTTTATTGGAAAGAAGTCCGAGCAACCAGACAAAACCCGAACCTTCAGTAGGGAAACTGGCAATTCTTGTCAATTAAGATTGGAGTTGAGCGCACCCTGCCCGCATTGAGATTAGAACCCGCAATCTCAGTGTTGACAGTCCACCTAATCAATAGTAGACAAACTATCTTAACCACTCATCCACCGAGGCCACACCCTTATAATAGAATATTCCCGAGTTTTTGATTAACCAGATAATATGGAGTAGGCATTGCCAAAATGCGAGCACAGACAAATATGTTTTTCTAACTTTTACACATAACTCCTTGTTTTACTTTGTTCCTTAATTTTGTTAGGACCTTATACTAAATGTTGATGTATTTTGGTTATTGTTTTTGCATGACAAATGAAAACTACTTACCGCGTATGGTCCAGCTTACGCTCATTTTGTAGAATAATAACTGTGTAAATTGAATTCATCACTTTATTTTCCACAGTTATTTAGCGTTTTGAAATGTGGCGTATTTTCAATGTGATAGAGCAATTTTCTATACTAAAGTTTGACCTAAATTACAACGGAAGTGTATGTTTGGAAGAGTCCATTGTCGTCTGTTCGAAATCCTTCGGGTAATATCGTCTGCAGTAAAGGCTGTAAAATCCTTGCGGTTTGTCTGAATACCACTGAACGTTACGAAAGCAGACGATTTTTTTTTAAAACAACGCGAGGTCCCTGTAGAATTCAAATGGCTGACTTCATATTAAAATTCCCGTAGCAAATGCCAAGGACGATTTGGAACATGTCAACAACAAAGGCATAATATAAAATATGGGACGTGTTATTGTGTAGAAATGTTTTAAATAAAATAACACTACAAAGGTACAATATGGAATAACAAAAAAAAATGTAAACAAAACACCTAGCGCAGCGGGGTGTAACATTTATTATTGTACACTATTTCACTACATGTAGTTATAGCGTCAACAATAAGTAACTAAGTCAAACAGATGCCAACAATTTATTAAGTCATATTTTGTAATGAACATTAAGCATAGTTCAATTTATACAGATTTCACTCTTCCATTTTCGGACATACTTTCCGAGCCTTCCCATTTCAGAATACAGAATATTTCATTAACTTTTGTTAAGAGTTATCCCGCTTTGGTCAGTGTTACTATCCTTCCCATAACCCCTAATTGGAACCCCTTTTTAAACAACCAATGAAAATTAAGGGCCTTGACCTAAAATAGTCAGGTTGACACAGTTTGCATTGGCGGAAAATATTCAAAATGTGTTCTATTCCGATATTTTAGAAATTTTTCAGTTAACAGCTGCATAATTCGATAAATAATTATGCGATTAGAATGTGTTCTACGGGGAAATAACATATTGGTAAGGATTAGTTTGATTTTATGGATCCGTTCCGTTACTTATGTTTTATGTTGGTGAAATAATGTGCCATCATACTCAGATGTTTTAGAGTTTTGTCAGTGAAGAAGTTTATAATGTGATTAAAAAAAACATGTGATAAGGAAGTGTTCTATGGAGAAATAACATTTTGTGAAGATTCTTTTGTTTTCGTGGATCAGTTCCAGTTACAGTTCGATGTTTCATGGTTTTATGTTGCCGGAAATATTGATGATTAGGGAATATTATACTACAGTAAGTTTACTTTTTTCATGTTGATCTACTTTACAGTTTGTTGTATTGTTCGTATTAAATAACGCATATACAGTTTGGTCAGCTATATTGCATTTTATTAAATTTAAATTTACAAATTGAAAACGGGACCTGTCGCTGTGTAATGTGATGTTGTAGCTGCGGAACCGTAGCTTGTTATAATTTGGTCCACTACATAAAAAAAATTTGGTACGAATACAGTACGTCAGTACGGTTCGTCAGTTGTAGTATAACTGGTGATGATTATGTATATTTAGAGTTGAACAAAGTAAATACATGTTATAGTGTAGTTTTTAAAAAATTGTATGGCTAAAAAATATTTTCTTATTTGGCTAACTATTGCGAAAATGTTGAGACAAATTTAAGTTAATTAGGGGTCCAGTAGCTCTTCACAGTCTTGTTTGATATGTGTTGTATTTTTCTGATTTTTCAGTCCATATTATAATTATTAAGTCATTGTAGCATACTTTAAATAACGGCTAAGGACTTAAAGAAATAAATTTAAAACATCAAATAACCTTCTTCGGACTTAAAAAGGTACGAACTCGCAGCTTGTTATTCTTGTTCCGTTTTGTGCCACAGTTAATAAACAGGCGATTACGTAATAAATATTGAAGAAATAAATTGGGAAAAGTTAGTTTTTCCTTAATTTTTATGCACATAAGAATTTGTATGTGTTAGTCACTGTTTTATACATTAATTAAATAATTCATAATCTTATTCTTACCAAAATTGTTGAATTAGCAGGAAGAAATTAATGTCAATTTACTTTTTATAGATATTCTGTACCAAGCGAAAATCAGTAAGCGCATGAGCCGTAGTCGATGCATATATAGAGACAAATACTATATAATGAAATACAAATAATGAAATGTATGAAAATTCCTCGTTGTGTAGTGTAAGGGGGTAGTATTATCACGCTATTTTATTTTTTAAAATAAATCAAGAAGGCAAACAGCTTGCAACTAAATTTTTGTTTGAAACACAATATTATTTTAATTTCCATCAAATTCTAAATTTTTAATTTATAAAAACACCACATTTAGTACTTTTCGCCCCCTTTGACAGTGCCTCTAAATTCCAGTGGTCACGTGAAGTCTTTCTTTGTAATGGTGACGTCACATGAAATGTCTTTGAGTGTCAGTTTTTAAAGATCGATTTAGAGATTCCAAAAAAATAGTATGAAATTTTTGTTGTTATCTTTAAATATAACATTTACTTTTTATCGATCTCAACTTTATTTTAAAGTCTTTCTTTAAAATTAATGTTTGCCCTTCTTCATTCACTTTGTTCCAGTTTTTTGACGATATCAACTTCCGGACGAAAAAAAAATCAATATCAGCATTAAGGTGTGTAAACACTAATCCAATTCTTTAAGATTTTCTACTAAATTTGTTATTTTTTTAATTAGAGCAGCTCTTTTACCTTAAGCACAACTTGCCCGACATCATATATATCCTGAATCGTACGTGACAGGCCTATGTTCTCTCAAAATTTCATGACCTCTTTAAAACCTTCCAAGAGAAAACCAGCTTCCGGGGTAAACCCCACTCTAAAAATAGCTCTTTCTTTTCAGAAAATCTTGGTTTATAGGTCATGTAGTGCATGTGACATAAAACATACTAAACACCATTAGAACAGAGCAAGTTAGGACTCTAAATTTTTCTAATATATTTACCTTTCAGAAAAACTTTCATTCATTAAAATCCAGTTAGTAGTTTTTAATATACACTAAGATAAACAGGACTATTTTGTTGTTAAGTACTATTTTCTTATATGTTCCAAATTTGATTGGTCCCCTTTAGTGTCTTGACACCTAAAGAGCATGTATTTGTCCATCAAATTGTACAAAATTTTGCCTATTTGTAGCCTAAGTATATCTGACCAACACCCTAAAATTTCTTTGCATTCTATATAACAGTTTTGGAGAATCGCAGGAAAAGATTCAATGACTGCGCACATACTTAATCAGCACAAACTATTCTCATTGGTAGCCAAGGGTCACCTATATAGATAAGAGATCTAAGATTTCCCCTCAGTTTGCTGAGACTGGCTAGGGCTTGTACATGCATAAAATTTGTCTCTTAATTTGATAATGAAGTTAATAAATGATCATCCGTTTGATTCTGACATGTTAATGGATACAATTGTTATGTATCAGGAAAATGAACATTTTGAGAATTTGAATTGTTTTCATGAAGATGAAAATTTGGATACTCTTAATAGAGATGAACTTGTAAGGAGACTAGATAAAAGTTTTGACATTAAGCTTGAAAAAGTTATCAAAGTGTTAAAGAAAGACCTGGATCAGACTGATCTAGTAAACCTGACGCATTGTGCTATACATATAGCAAATCAAAAGTGTGGCCCTCAAAAAAGAAAGAAGCAGGAGGATAACGCAAACAAGTCATGAGCAAAAAAAGGGAAAAATGATGAAGCATCGGTAAGCAATACTTTATGATGTTTTAGTTGAAAGAACTTAGAGTAAATAAGAAAATAAGATAAGCTGTTTTAAGATAGATGTAACAATATTGGTATATTTATAATGGTTCAAAATATGGGAGACAGTGAATAACTTCAAATAACTCAGAGAGTTTGTATTATTTATTTATTTATTTATTTATTTATTTATTTATTTATTTATTTATTTTTTGGGTGAGAGTAGTTGCCTTACTATAATTGCATTACATTTAGCAGATCATTTTTCGATTGCTAACCAAGTTTGGTAACAGGTGCATCTGTTGTATCTAAAATGCAGAACACCTTCTCAAAAAGTCATTGAGTGTAATGCAAAATTTTTAGGAAAATCCACGGCGAGCATGGTTGTCTGAGAGCCGTGGTATTTTGATCGTTGCATGTATGTTTAAAAATTGTCAAAATTAATATCCAAATTAAAGGCAAAGAGAAGAAATTGTAGAAAATGTAACATGTTATGAGGTAGGGTCCTCATTTGGGAGAAAGTCTATATATGAGGTAGGATCCTCATTTGGGAGAACGTTTTTATGAAGTAGGATCCTCTTTTGGGTGAAAGTTTTTATGAGGTCGGATCCTCAATTGAGAGAACGTTTTTATGAGGTAGAATCCTCATTTGGGAGAGAGGTTTATGAGGTAGGATCCTCTTTTGAGAGAAGATTTTTCTGAGGTAGAATCTTCATTTGGGAGAATGTTTTTATGAGGTAGGATCCTCTTTTGGGAGAAAAGTTTTTATGAGGTACGATCCTCTTTTGGGAGAACGTTTATACGAGGTAGGATCCTCATTTGGGAGAAAGCTTATAGGATGTCGGATCCTCATTTGGGAGAAAGCTTATAGGATGTCGGATCCTCATTTGGGAGAAAGCTTATAGGAGGTAGGATCCTCATTTGGCAGAAAGTGTTTATGAGATCCGATCCTTATTTTGGGAGAAAGCTTATATGAAATAGGGTCCCCATATCTATTAAAGGCAACGAGAAAAATTTGTAGAAAATGTAACATGTTATGAGGTAGGGTCCTCATTTGGGAGAAAGTCCATATATGAGGTAGGATTCTCATTTGGGAGAAAGCCTATAGGAGGTAGGATCCTCATTTGGCAAAAAGTTTCTATGAGATCCGATCATTATTTGGGAGAAAGCTGATAAGAGGTAGGATCCTCTTTTGGGAGAACGTCTTTATGAGGCAGGGTCCTCATTTGGGAGAAAGCTTATAGGAGGTAGGATCCTCTTTTGGGAGAACGTTTTTATGAGGTAGAATCTTCATTTGGGAGAATGTTTTTATGAGGTAGGATCCTCTTTTGGGAGAAAAGTTTTTATGAGGTACGATCCTCTTTTGGGAGAACGTTTATACGAGGTAGGATCCTCATTTGGGAGAAAGCTTATAGGATGTCGGATCCTCATTTGGGAGAAAGCTTATAGGATGTCGGATCCTCATTTGGGAGAAAGCTTATAGGAGGTAGGATCCTCATTTGGCAGAAAGTTTTTATGAGATCCGATCCTTATTTGGGAGAAAGCTTATATGAAATAGGGTCCCCATATCTATTAAAGGCAACGAGAAAAATTTGTAGAAAATGTAACATGTTATGAGGTAGGGTCCTCATTTGGGAGAAAGTCCATATATGAGGTAGGATTCTCATTTGGGAGGAAGCCTATAGGAGGTAGGATCCTCATTTGGCAAAAAGTTTCTATGAGATCCGATCATTATTTGGGAGAAAGCTGATAAGAGGTAGGATCCTCTTTTGGGAGAACGTTTTTATGAGGTAGGGTCCTCATTAGGGAGAAAGTTCATACGACGTATGATCCTCATTGTGGCACAATTTTATGATGTTGTTTTTTCTGTTTATGGAGAAAAATGAGATTTAAAATATTATGGTATGGATTTAAGACAGTTTGTAACATGGGAGAGAGTAAAAGCTACTGTTTTATGGTGTTTTGGGCGGAAGGTAGTAAAAAGATGTAAGTGTAATAAGCTTTGGAATTGTAGAAGACTGTACGATAAATAAAAGATGAATTAGGGAGAGGTAGAAGTTATTCTTTGATTTTATGGTTTCTTTAAACCTTTATTACGGGTAGTTACAAGAAACATACGGGTGAAGGAAGAAAATATGTCACTTTAAATTACTGAAGCGATCAATGAATTCTCGTGCAAACCTGTGTAGTTTGCCTAAGTTAATAGGTAAAGTCATGTATGCGGAAAATATTTGAGAGATTTAAGAAATTACCAGCTTCGTTATGTTTGCTTTATGATTAATGTGTAATGTTGTTTTGTTTGGTATTCAGTAAGCTAAAGGGTTTTAGAAGAGATAGAAATTTTAAATAAGAAAGAGACTTACGCTGAACCGTTTTATTTTTTCATAATGAAATGACGGAACTTAAGACCATAGTCTTCTTTAAAATCATAAAATAATATTAGATATATAAGTGAGTAAATTAATTAAAAAAAAAAAAAAAAAAAAAAAAAAAAAAAAAAAATATATATATATATATATATAAATATTAAGTAAATAAATGATAGATATATGATATTGATGATTCATGAATATAGCCGATATATGACAAGATTTCAAGATTTCACGATTTATAATTAGGAAACACTCGGACACATATACAACGTGTAACAAGAGGTCATGGTAACACGAACTGTAACATGTCTTCACAGCTCAAAAGCCTGAATCCAAAGTTTATTATATAACTTCAAATGTTCAACATGACCTTCACACACTCTTACTGAACAAGCAGTTAAAATGTAGCCTAACAGATTTTATTAGTCTGACCCAGACGCTACCACTGGCAGATTAAGCTATCTGCAGACTAGAAAAACGATCATTCATTAATCAGTCACTTGCCTCATTTAACAATTAGTAAACATTTCTTTCACAAAATATAAAGTTATTACATGTTACACTTTATATGAAAATAAAAAAAAAAAAAAAAATAAAAAAAATAAAAAAAAAAAAATAATAATAATAATAATAACAATAATAATAATAATAAATAAATAAATACCATTCTCCCCATTAACATGAATTTTTAATTATTCACAGGGAAAATGCTCGATTGACGAGGAAAGAATTAATAAGAGAATAGATGAGTTAGATGCTCTTTTAGATAACACAAAATATGCAAAACAAAAGGGATCATTAAAAAATGATTTAATTACATTTCTAAACAAGATGAATCCTCCTAAAGATTTGTCAGACGCGTGTCCATCTGATGTTCGAATGTTTCTAGTGTTTAAAGAAAAAGATGGGAAAACAAAAGTTCATAGATCTGGTTGTGCATTTATGTCCAAGAGGCAACAAAATTCAAAATGTGATTGCCCTGTGAGAAGATCAGCGGGATCAGTCGATAGTCTCATTGGTCAGGTTAGAGCTATTTTTCGTGACTTTGGTAGAGGTTCAGATTGGAATGCAGTATTTGGAATAGGGAATCCTGCCGCCGCTCCTATTATTAAACGTTATCTAGCAGCAATACGATTAGAACAGTCTGTTAGTGCTACTACGCCAAGAAGAGCACCACCTTTATTCAGAGATAAACTTTATAAAATCCTTAGACACATTACTTATAAACTCACAAATCCTAATCTTTCGATGATTTATAGATATATTTCATTTCGAGACCGGGCTTTTTTTAAATCTTTTGTCTTATACTGGGGATCGAGCAGGCGATTTGGGAACGCTTCTATTAGATCAGATATTTGCTATTCCTAATAATGAGGGCATAATTCTAAATTTATGTACTGGAAAAACTGCAGATATTCATGATCCAAGAGTTGTTGTAGTTTTGAAGTGTGATAGTTTGGAGTTTTGTCCGGTGAATGACCTCAGAAAGTATTTAGAGTTTTGTAAGGAGAATGGTTTTGTGTTAACGGGTGGTTATGTGTTTAGACCGATTGACACACATTCAACAATAAGTGATAAACCGTTAACATCGTCTACAGTAAACGGGCGCCTTAAATCCTACCTGTGCAAATTGAATTTATGGGAGGGAGAGACACCTCATAGCACAAGAGGTGGTTGTGCTTTAACTTTAGCTTGGATGGGAATCGATCAGGAGTCCATAAAACAACATGTAGGTTGGAAATCTGATACAATGTTCCATCATTATACCGTGGGTAATGACATGTGTAGTAGATACGCTTCTGCGAAAGCTCTTTCGGTCGTGCAAAGTAAAACCCCTCGTCAAAAGATTTATGAACACTGTAAAGGCTATTTAAATTTTAAAAAATTCAGTGAATGTTAGTTCTGGCCTGTATCTTAAGAACTTTGTTTCTTTTGTTTTAGAACTCTGATTTGAAGCAACAAATTCAGGAATTAAAAAACAGCTTGAGTGTTGATAATGTGGCTAACGCGTTGCGTGAAGTAAAGGAGTATGCTGCTAGGGCAAATGATATCAATATCGACACTTTGCAGATGAAATTAATGCATCTTGATGAGATGGGCAGGCGTTTTAATCACAGTGATAAGGAATTGTATTCGTTGGTCCTTCAACGTTTTCTATGTAACAAAGATCAGCCTCGCATTGGTCATTTAGTCACGTCGCTATTATGTTCTCCAGCAGAAGCTAAGGTGTATGAAAAGGAACAAAAATTCTTGAAATTACACGCTAATAAAGGAATTGATACGGAGCCCTCCAACTTTAATTTGGCCCCCAAAGTAGGAAATGCACAGAAGAACACGCCGTCGTTCGATCAATTTGCAACAATGTTGCAATTTATGCAAAACTTTGTTTTACCTCATCAACAACCTATGCGTTTTTCAAGGCCACCAAGACCATTTTTCTTTCAGCAAAGGAGAGGGGTTAACCCCAATGTTAGGCCTCGCCCAGGTCCAAATTATTCCGGATGTCACATCTGCGGTGACGTGTCTCATTTCCAAGCAGACTGCCCACGTAGACAATAACTTGTAAATTAAACTTGTTATCTTTACAGATACCGTTTTACTCACCTATGTTGCCTTTTCCATGGGAGTTTCATGACCAGTTTTTGCCCTTGAAAGTTGAGAAACGTTCACAGACTCCAGTTTTAGTATCATTGGAAAGTGATGCAAACAGCTTAGAAACTGACGATATGTTGAGTTTTGACCTTGATTTTAAATTAGATAATGTGCATGAATTATTATCAGAGCCATTTTTTGTATATAACCAGGATAACTTTGTAGCTGGCAATTTGCATCGTAACTTTACACAGTGGAACACCTTAATTACAAATTCTGAAAGTAATGTCCTAAAGTGGATTAAAAACGGTGTTGATATCAATGACTTCATCCAACCATTTAATGGAGAATTCTGGGGTATACAATATGACCATAAGTATCCACTGCCTAGACAATTTCAGAACGCCAAAAATTGCAAGGATTTTGTATATTTCATAAATTCAGAACTTCAAGAAAGAGTCATTTCCGGTGCAATTTCTTGTGTAGGAAAAGTTGGAGAGGTTGCGCCACCTTACATCGTTTCACCAATAACTATAGAACCGACCAAACCAAGATTGTGTATAAATCTTATGTACCTTAATTGTTTCATGATAGATACTCATTTTACCTTAGATACATTGTCAGAAGTCCCAAAGATTGTAAAGAAAAATAGTTTTCTTACTAAACTCGATGATAAATCAGGTTATGATAATGTTTTGATGTCAGAAAATTCTAAGAGTCTATTGGGCTTTCAATGGGGCGGTTATTATTTTCAATGTAATACATTACCATTTGGATGGAAAAACTCTGCTTTTGTTTATCATACAATAAATTTAGAAGCTGTTTCACGTTTACGACAAAAGTCCGTTTCATGCCTCCTGTACATTGATGATAGATTAATTGAAGAATTCAATGGATATTTACCACCGCAGTTAGACAATTCTACAACACGTGCTACAATAGCCATTAAATTAGCTGTAAAGTTATTTGTTAGTCTAGGATATTTTTTGAACATTGAAAAGTCTGTTTTAAAACCAACACAATCTTTAGTCTTTTTGGGAATGATTTTAGATACAGGAAAGATGTCGTTCTTTTTAACGGAGAAAAGAAAAGAAAAACTCAAAAATGTCAGAAAAATGATTTTACAGAATAAGAAGGTACCAGTCGCTGTTATACAAAAATTCACAGGTTTGTGCATTTCAATGTGTTTGGCCATACCTGGGGCAAAGTTGTATACTTCTGTTTGTAATCAGGCGATTTCAAATGCGATAAAAAACTCTTCTGATATTATCATTGATGAAAAACTAAGGGAAGAAGTTCGGTTTTGGGAGTTTTTAGATTCATGGGATAAACCTTTTCCTTGGGTACCAGACAGACATTTCACTCTAAAAGTCACATCTGATTCATCTGATTACAAATGGGCTTGTACTATTTCAGGTCCTAATTTGGACCGAGTTTTTTCAGATTATTGGAATGACTCAATTATGTCAGCACCAATTATGATTAAGGAGGCTCTTGCTCTAAAAAACTCTTTATTGAGTGTTTCAAATGCTATAAGTAACAAGCGTATTGTTGCATATGTCGACAATCAGGCTGTGGTGTACGCCTGGGAAAATCAATACTCGAAGAATTATGATTTAGCAGCAATTATGAAAGACATTTTTCAAATAATGATGGAAAATAATTGTACATTGACCCTGGTTTATGTACCCTCTTCTGAAAATCCAGCAGATCTTCCCTCGCGTACACTGTCCAAGTCAGACACAACAATTAGTAAACGCACATGGGCATATATAGAATACTTGTTCGGAAAACACGATGTTGACATGTTCGCCTTAGACAGCAATGCAATGGTTGATTATAATGGTGTTACTTTAGAACATTTCACACCTATGGCGTCTCCCTTTTCAGCCGGTATTGATGCCTTTAGTCAATGTTATATAGTTGAGAAAAAATATTATGCTTTTCCTCCTTATTGCTTAATACCAGCTGTCATTAATTTTTTGATAGACGAAAAAATCAACTGTACTTTAGTTTTTCCTCATTTTGTTCCCACTCCACCTTGGTTCCCTTTAGTTCTGAGATATGCATATATTGTAACTGTGGGTTTTCAAGGAGATAAAGGAGTTTTATTATTTCCTTCACGGAAAGGGTACCAAGTTGATAAGCGCGGACTACAATTTGATATGTTAGCAGCAAGGTTTAGTTTTGTAGACGAAAGAAGGAAGAACTTTTATCCTGATAAATTCATGTCAATTAAACCCGATTATTTTTCTCCTGTTCTTTTGATAGGAGATTCAATGGTAAGATTTTTGGAGGGTTTCAGATCAGAAGTTTCTATTATATCATTTGGGGGAGCAAGAATTAATGATGTATTTGGTATTTTGAAAAATGAATTGGAGAGATTATCAACTTTTGTTGTAATTATTCATATAGGAACAAATGATGTAAACAAAGTTTATACACCTGTGAAAGATCAGCTAATATGCGTAAAAGAGGGATTAAGGTTCTTGTTTGAGAATATAAAACAATTACAAGTGAATCATGGATTTGCTGTAGTTTTTTCTGGATGTCTGTATACTAAATCCCCTATTATCAATGAACGTATTGATGAGTTGAATAAATATTTATATTCATTGTGTCGACAGTGCGAGTATTATTTTATTG
Organism: Limnoperna fortunei; assembly: GCA_944474755.1. Lineage (NCBI taxonomy): Eukaryota > Metazoa > Mollusca > Bivalvia > Mytilida > Modiolidae > Limnoperna > Limnoperna fortunei. Next base: position 82,106,901 of record OX104113.1, on the reverse strand, counting down.
ATCATTCGAACATTCCTGTTCATTTTTTAAAAGATCAGGTTCACATGAATGCTATGGGAGAAAAGATGTTCTTGAATAATATGAAAGGGTTTGTTTAATTTTTAGTTTTCAAAATAAATATTTAGTTCAGGATAAGTAGTAGTTAGTGTTAACGGCGTTATTTTTGCTTTAAATTTAGTTTAGGATAAGTAGTAGTTAGTGTTAACGGCGTTATTTTTTGCTTAAAATTTAGTTTAGGATAAGTAATAGTTATTGTTAAAGGTGTTATTTTTTGCTTTAAATTCAGTTTATGATAAGTAGTAGTTAGTGTTAAATGTGTTATTTTTTGTTTTCAATTTAGTTTAGGATAAGTAGTCTTTTGTGTTAAAGGTGTTATTTTTGCTTTAACTTTAGTTTAGGATAAGTAGTAGTTTAAGTGTTAACGGCGTTATTTTTTGCTTTAACTTTAGTTTAGGATAAGTAGTAGTTTGTGTTTAAGGTGTTATTTTTGCTTTAATTTTAGTTTAGGATAAGTAGTAGTTTAAGTGTTAACGGCGTTATTTTTTGCTTTAACTTTAGTTTAGGATAAGTAGTAGTTTGTGTTTAAGTTGTTATTTTTGCTTTAATTTTAGTTTAGGATAAGTAGTAGTTTAAGTGTTAACGGCGTTATTTTTTGCTTTAACTTTAGTTTAGGATAAGTAGCAGTTAGTGTTAAAGGTGTTATGTTTGCTTGAAATCTTGCATCGAATTGATTTCTCTGTGCTTTGTTGATATAATTCCTAAAATAAATTTGTAATTTGGTCTGAAGCTAGAAAAAATTAAGGAGAAATTATGTCAAAATATATAGATATAATTGTTAAGAGCATGTATTTTTTTATTTTTTATTATTTTTTGGTCAATATTACTAATAAATATCGTGAGATAATAAATGTTTTAATTATAATGTTGTTTTTAATTAAACAGGTGATACACATAGTTAATTATATTCATGTTTTTGTTTAGTATATTCATGTTTTTGTTTAGTTGTATTTTGGGGGTCTTGTGGTTTGTGTGAAAAGTGCAATTATTTCAATTTTATCAGACAGGGATACTCCCTAAGGGATAATGTTTTCTTATACCGAAGGTTAACCTGGGGTTTACTTTAGATTTTTATGGTTTTCTCTGAACATTAAGTTCTGATGTCATGGTGATATCCCAGATTTTGTTGACAGATAGATTTTTCATGACCTGTGACTGCTTTTCTTAGGTGTTTGGTGTCTGGTAGATTATTTTTGGAAAATGTTAATGTCATGGTTAATGTTCGGGTTAATGTTCATGGTCAGTCTATATTAAGAGACTTTGATGGGTTATCGGTTGTTAAGAATGGGTTCATGATTAATTAGGAATTTGTCATTTAGTTAATTAAGTATTGAATATATGTTTAGGTATAGTATGTTTGGGTAATGTGATGGTAATTTTACATATGATGCCAAAGTGTGTCTTTTTTCCCCTGATTTTTTGTAGTCCATATCTTATATATATTGGGACACTGGGGTATTAATGAGAATAGAATACTATTCTCATTGGTAGCCAAGGGTCACCTATATAGATAAGAGATCTAAGATTTCCCCTCAGTTTGCTGAGACTGGCTAGGTGGAGTTACTGCATGGGTTTGGATCATTTTAGGTTACAATATATACTGCTGTTTTGCGTGGTCAAAAAAAAAAAAAAAAAAAAAAAAAAAAAAAAAAAAAAAGAAAAAAAAAACGTATTGTAATTTCTTATCCGCTTGGTGTCCCAGTATTTTTTCCTTGATTTTTTGTAGTCCATATCTTATATATATTGGGACACTGGGGTATTAATGAGAATAGAATACTGTGTTTGCAGATCAAGTAATGCATTATTTCCAATATATTCAATTTCCTAAGTTCAGATGTAAATTTCAATGTATATCACACATTAACACTATAGTATAACACACTGAATACTAATAAAAACATACATTATATTTATACCTGACAAATAAAAAAATTTGAAGTTTCAGGTTGGGGGACCAGCCCCCCCCCCCTTTTTTTAGATGGCATATTAGATCTCTTATAAACTTTAAATATCTGTAACATTCCTACTAACCCATTTCATATTTCTTGTTGCTCAACAAGATAGAATTGCACCTCAACAAACAATAAAGTTCCAAAAAGAACCATTTTAGTATGACCCTGTCCTATAGTATCAATTGACAAATTCCGCATCTAAAAAATACAAAATAGGCACCATATTCAATATTTGTGGCAACATAGATGTCTTTGCGACCTAATATTTAGATTGCCTGACTTGCCTGCTACTGAGAAACACTGAAACAATATATTTTTTAACTCCAAACACACTGTTCTAGGCAGAGAATACAGATTTTATTGCCAAAAAATCTAAAATGTTACATAATATAATATTTAGGCTGAAATTTGACACTAGTATGGTTTAGAACCAAATATGTATTTAAAATGAGTAAATGGGTTATAATCTTTCATTCTCAAACATTTTCAGGCAAAGGGAGGTAATATGAAAAAATGGTGTTCATGTATTAAAGGTGTGTAAACACTAATCCAATTCTTTAAGATTTTCTACTAAATTTGTTATTTTTTTAATTAGAGCAGCTCTTTTACCTTAAGCACAACTTGCCCGACATCATATATATCCTGAATCGTACGTGACAGGCCTATGTTCTCTCAAAATTTCATGACCTCTTTAAAACCTTCCAAGAGAAAACCAGCTTCCGGGGTAAACCCCACTCTAAAAATAGCTCTTTCTTTTCAGAAAATCTTGGTTTATAGGTCATGTAGTGCATGTGACATAAAACATACTAAACACCATTAGAACAGAGCAAGTTAGGACTCTAAATTTTTCTAATATATTTACCTTTCAGAAAAACTTTCATTCATTAAAATCCAGTTAGTAGTTTTTAATATACACTAAGATAAACAGGACTATTTTGTTGTTAAGTACTATTTTCTTATATGTTCCAAATTTGATTGGTCCCCTTTAGTGTCTTGACACCTAAAGAGCATGTATTTGTCCATCAAATTGTACAAAATTTTGCCTATTTGTAGCCTAAGTATATCTGACCAACACCCTAAAATTTCTTTGCATTCTATATAACAGTTTTGGAGAATCGCAGGAAAAGATTCAATGACTGCGCACATACTTAATCAGCACAAACTGTGTTTGCAGATCAAGTAATGCATTATTTCCAATATATTCAATTTCCTAAGTTCAGATGTAAATTTCAATGTATATCACACATTAACACTATAGTATAACACACTGAATACTAATAAAAACATACATTATATTTATACCTGACAAATAAAAAAATTTGAAGTTTCAGGTTGGGGGACCAGCCCCCCCCCCTTTTTTTAGATGGCATATTAGATCTCTTATAAACTTTAAATATCTGTAACATTCCTACTAACCCATTTCATATTTCTTGTTGCTCAACAAGATAGAATTGCACCTCAACAAACAATAAAGTTCCAAAAAGAACCATTTTAGTATGACCCTGTCCTATAGTATCAATTGACAAATTCCGCATCTAAAAAATACAAAATAGGCACCATATTCAATATTTGTGGCAACATAGATGTCTTTGCGACCTAATATTTAGATTGCCTGACTTGCCTGCTACTGAGAAACACTGAAACAATATATTTTTTAACTCCAAACACACTGTTCTAGGCAGAGAATACAGATTTTATTGCCAAAAAATCTAAAATGTTACATAATATAATATTTAGGCTGAAATTTGACACTAGTATGGTTTAGAACCAAATATGTATTTAAAATGAGTAAATGGGTTATAATCTTTCATTCTCAAACATTTTCAGGCAAAGGGAGGTAATATGAAAAAATGGTGTTCATGTATTAAAGGTGTGTAAACACTAATCCAATTCTTTAAGATTTTCTACTAAATTTGTTATTTTTTTAATTAGAGCAGCTCTTTTACCTTAAGCACAACTTGCCCGACATCATATATATCCTGAATCGTACGTGACAGGCCTATGTTCTCTCAAAATTTCATGACCTCTTTAAAACCTTCCAAGAGAAAACCAGCTTCCGGGGTAAACCCCACTCTAAAAATAGCTCTTTCTTTTCAGAAAATCTTGGTTTATAGGTCATGTAGTGCATGTGACATAAAACATACTAAACACCATTAGAACAGAGCAAGTTAGGACTCTAAATTTTTCTAATATATTTACCTTTCAGAAAAACTTTCATTCATTAAAATCCAGTTAGTAGTTTTTAATATACACTAAGATAAACAGGACTATTTTGTTGTTAAGTACTATTTTCTTATATGTTCCAAATTTGATTGGTCCCCTTTAGTGTCTTGACACCTAAAGAGCATGTATTTGTCCATCAAATTGTACAAAATTTTGCCTATTTGTAGCCTAAGTATATCTGACCAACACCCTAAAATTTCTTTGCATTCTATATAACAGTTTTGGAGAATCGCAGGAAAAGATTCAATGACTGCGCACATACTTAATCAGCACAAACTGTGTTTGCAGATCAAGTAATGCATTATTTCCAATATATTCAATTTCCTAAGTTCAGATGTAAATTTCAATGTATATCACACATTAACACTATAGTATAACACACTGAATACTAATAAAAACATACATTATATTTATACCTGACAAATAAAAAAATTTGAAGTTTCAGGTTGGGGGACCAGCCCCCCCCCCTTTTTTTAGATGGCATATTAGATCTCTTATAAACTTTAAATATCTGTAACATTCCTACTAACCCATTTCATATTTCTTGTTGCTCAACAAGATAGAATTGCACCTCAACAAACAATAAAGTTCCAAAAAGAACCATTTTAGTATGACCCTGTCCTATAGTATCAATTGACAAATTCCGCATCTAAAAAATACAAAATAGGCACCATATTCAATATTTGTGGCAACATAGATGTCTTTGCGACCTAATATTTAGATTGCCTGACTTGCCTGCTACTGAGAAACACTGAAACAATATATTTTTTAACTCCAAACACACTGTTCTAGGCAGAGAATACAGATTTTATTGCCAAAAAATCTAAAATGTTACATAATATAATATTTAGGCTGAAATTTGACACTAGTATGGTTTAGAACCAAATATGTATTTAAAATGAGTAAATGGGTTATAATCTTTCATTCTCAAACATTTTCAGGCAAAGGGAGGTAATATGAAAAAATGGTGTTCATGTATTAAAGGTGTGTAAACACTAATCCAATTCTTTAAGATTTTCTACTAAATTTGTTATTTTTTTAATTAGAGCAGCTCTTTTACCTTAAGCACAACTTGCCCGACATCATATATATCCTGAATCGTACGTGACAGGCCTATGTTCTCTCAAAATTTCATGACCTCTTTAAAACCTTCCAAGAGAAAACCAGCTTCCGGGGTAAACCCCACTCTAAAAATAGCTCTTTCTTTTCAGAAAATCTTGGTTTATAGGTCATGTAGTGCATGTGACATAAAACATACTAAACACCATTAGAACAGAGCAAGTTAGGACTCTAAATTTTTCTAATATATTTACCTTTCAGAAAAACTTTCATTCATTAAAATCCAGTTAGTAGTTTTTAATATACACTAAGATAAACAGGACTATTTTGTTGTTAAGTACTATTTTCTTATATGTTCCAAATTTGATTGGTCCCCTTTAGTGTCTTGACACCTAAAGAGCATGTATTTGTCCATCAAATTGTACAAAATTTTGCCTATTTGTAGCCTAAGTATATCTGACCAACACCCTAAAATTTCTTTGCATTCTATATAACAGTTTTGGAGAATCGCAGGAAAAGATTCAATGACTGCGCACATACTTAATCAGCACAAACTGTGTTTGCAGATCAAGTAATGCATTATTTCCAATATATTCAATTTCCTAAGTTCAGATGTAAATTTCAATGTATATCACACATTAACACTATAGTATAACACACTGAATACTAATAAAAACATACATTATATTTATACCTGACAAATAAAAAAATTTGAAGTTTCAGGTTGGGGGACCAGCCCCCCCCCCTTTTTTTAGATGGCATATTAGATCTCTTATAAACTTTAAATATCTGTAACATTCCTACTAACCCATTTCATATTTCTTGTTGCTCAACAAGATAGAATTGCACCTCAACAAACAATAAAGTTCCAAAAAGAACCATTTTAGTATGACCCTGTCCTATAGTATCAATTGACAAATTCCGCATCTAAAAAATACAAAATAGGCACCATATTCAATATTTGTGGCAACATAGATGTCTTTGCGACCTAATATTTAGATTGCCTGACTTGCCTGCTACTGAGAAACACTGAAACAATATATTTTTTAACTCCAAACACACTGTTCTAGGCAGAGAATACAGATTTTATTGCCAAAAAATCTAAAATGTTACATAATATAATATTTAGGCTGAAATTTGACACTAGTATGGTTTAGAACCAAATATGTATTTAAAATGAGTAAATGGGTTATAATCTTTCATTCTCAAACATTTTCAGGCAAAGGGAGGTAATATGAAAAAATGGTGTTCATGTATTAAAGGTGTGTAAACACTAATCCAATTCTTTAAGATTTTCTACTAAATTTGTTATTTTTTTAATTAGAGCAGCTCTTTTACCTTAAGCACAACTTGCCCGACATCATATATATCCTGAATCGTACGTGACAGGCCTATGTTCTCTCAAAATTTCATGACCTCTTTAAAACCTTCCAAGAGAAAACCAGCTTCCGGGGTAAACCCCACTCTAAAAATAGCTCTTTCTTTTCAGAAAATCTTGGTTTATAGGTCATGTAGTGCATGTGACATAAAACATACTAAACACCATTAGAACAGAGCAAGTTAGGACTCTAAATTTTTCTAATATATTTACCTTTCAGAAAAACTTTCATTCATTAAAATCCAGTTAGTAGTTTTTAATATACACTAAGATAAACAGGACTATTTTGTTGTTAAGTACTATTTTCTTATATGTTCCAAATTTGATTGGTCCCCTTTAGTGTCTTGACACCTAAAGAGCATGTATTTGTCCATCAAATTGTACAAAATTTTGCCTATTTGTAGCCTAAGTATATCTGACCAACACCCTAAAATTTCTTTGCATTCTATATAACAGTTTTGGAGAATCGCAGGAAAAGATTCAATGACTGCGCACATACTTAATCAGCACAAACTGTGTTTGCAGATCAAGTAATGCATTATTTCCAATATATTCAATTTCCTAAGTTCAGATGTAAATTTCAATGTATATCACACATTAACACTATAGTATAACACACTGAATACTAATAAAAACATACATTATATTTATACCTGACAAATAAAAAAATTTGAAGTTTCAGGTTGGGGGACCAGCCCCCCCCCCTTTTTTTAGATGGCATATTAGATCTCTTATAAACTTTAAATATCTGTAACATTCCTACTAACCCATTTCATATTTCTTGTTGCTCAACAAGATAGAATTGCACCTCAACAAACAATAAAGTTCCAAAAAGAACCATTTTAGTATGACCCTGTCCTATAGTATCAATTGACAAATTCCGCATCTAAAAAATACAAAATAGGCACCATATTCAATATTTGTGGCAACATAGATGTCTTTGCGACCTAATATTTAGATTGCCTGACTTGCCTGCTACTGAGAAACACTGAAACAATATATTTTTTAACTCCAAACACACTGTTCTAGGCAGAGAATACAGATTTTATTGCCAAAAAATCTAAAATGTTACATAATATAATATTTAGGCTGAAATTTGACACTAGTATGGTTTAGAACCAAATATGTATTTAAAATGAGTAAATGGGTTATAATCTTTCATTCTCAAACATTTTCAGGCAAAGGGAGGTAATATGAAAAAATGGTGTTCATGTATTAAAGGTGTGTAAACACTAATCCAATTCTTTAAGATTTTCTACTAAATTTGTTATTTTTTTAATTAGAGCAGCTCTTTTACCTTAAGCACAACTTGCCCGACATCATATATATCCTGAATCGTACGTGACAGGCCTATGTTCTCTCAAAATTTCATGACCTCTTTAAAACCTTCCAAGAGAAAACCAGCTTCCGGGGTAAACCCCACTCTAAAAATAGCTCTTTCTTTTCAGAAAATCTTGGTTTATAGGTCATGTAGTGCATGTGACATAAAACATACTAAACACCATTAGAACAGAGCAAGTTAGGACTCTAAATTTTTCTAATATATTTACCTTTCAGAAAAACTTTCATTCATTAAAATCCAGTTAGTAGTTTTTAATATACACTAAGATAAACAGGACTATTTTGTTGTTAAGTACTATTTTCTTATATGTTCCAAATTTGATTGGTCCCCTTTAGTGTCTTGACACCTAAAGAGCATGTATTTGTCCATCAAATTGTACAAAATTTTGCCTATTTGTAGCCTAAGTATATCTGACCAACACCCTAAAATTTCTTTGCATTCTATATAACAGTTTTGGAGAATCGCAGGAAAAGATTCAATGACTGCGCACATACTTAATCAGCACAAACTGTGTTTGCAGATCAAGTAATGCATTATTTCCAATATATTCAATTTCCTAAGTTCAGATGTAAATTTCAATGTATATCACACATTAACACTATAGTATAACACACTGAATACTAATAAAAACATACATTATATTTATACCTGACAAATAAAAAAATTTGAAGTTTCAGGTTGGGGGACCAGCCCCCCCCCCTTTTTTTAGATGGCATATTAGATCTCTTATAAACTTTAAATATCTGTAACATTCCTACTAACCCATTTCATATTTCTTGTTGCTCAACAAGATAGAATTGCACCTCAACAAACAATAAAGTTCCAAAAAGAACCATTTTAGTATGACCCTGTCCTATAGTATCAATTGACAAATTCCGCATCTAAAAAATACAAAATAGGCACCATATTCAATATTTGTGGCAACATAGATGTCTTTGCGACCTAATATTTAGATTGCCTGACTTGCCTGCTACTGAGAAACACTGAAACAATATATTTTTTAACTCCAAACACACTGTTCTAGGCAGAGAATACAGATTTTATTGCCAAAAAATCTAAAATGTTACATAATATAATATTTAGGCTGAAATTTGACACTAGTATGGTTTAGAACCAAATATGTATTTAAAATGAGTAAATGGGTTATAATCTTTCATTCTCAAACATTTTCAGGCAAAGGGAGGTAATATGAAAAAATGGTGTTCATGTATTAAAGGTGTGTAAACACTAATCCAATTCTTTAAGATTTTCTACTAAATTTGTTATTTTTTTAATTAGAGCAGCTCTTTTACCTTAAGCACAACTTGCCCGACATCATATATATCCTGAATCGTACGTGACAGGCCTATGTTCTCTCAAAATTTCATGACCTCTTTAAAACCTTCCAAGAGAAAACCAGCTTCCGGGGTAAACCCCACTCTAAAAATAGCTCTTTCTTTTCAGAAAATCTTGGTTTATAGGTCATGTAGTGCATGTGACATAAAACATACTAAACACCATTAGAACAGAGCAAGTTAGGACTCTAAATTTTTCTAATATATTTACCTTTCAGAAAAACTTTCATTCATTAAAATCCAGTTAGTAGTTTTTAATATACACTAAGATAAACAGGACTATTTTGTTGTTAAGTACTATTTTCTTATATGTTCCAAATTTGATTGGTCCCCTTTAGTGTCTTGACACCTAAAGAGCATGTATTTGTCCATCAAATTGTACAAAATTTTGCCTATTTGTAGCCTAAGTATATCTGACCAACACCCTAAAATTTCTTTGCATTCTATATAACAGTTTTGGAGAATCGCAGGAAAAGATTCAATGACTGCGCACATACTTAATCAGCACAAACTGTGTTTGCAGATCAAGTAATGCATTATTTCCAATATATTCAATTTCCTAAGTTCAGATGTAAATTTCAATGTATATCACACATTAACACTATAGTATAACACACTGAATACTAATAAAAACATACATTATATTTATACCTGACAAATAAAAAAATTTGAAGTTTCAGGTTGGGGGACCAGCCCCCCCCCCTTTTTTTAGATGGCATATTAGATCTCTTATAAACTTTAAATATCTGTAACATTCCTACTAACCCATTTCATATTTCTTGTTGCTCAACAAGATAGAATTGCACCTCAACAAACAATAAAGTTCCAAAAAGAACCATTTTAGTATGACCCTGTCCTATAGTATCAATTGACAAATTCCGCATCTAAAAAATACAAAATAGGCACCATATTCAATATTTGTGGCAACATAGATGTCTTTGCGACCTAATATTTAGATTGCCTGACTTGCCTGCTACTGAGAAACACTGAAACAATATATTTTTTAACTCCAAACACACTGTTCTAGGCAGAGAATACAGATTTTATTGCCAAAAAATCTAAAATGTTACATAATATAATATTTAGGCTGAAATTTGACACTAGTATGGTTTAGAACCAAATATGTATTTAAAATGAGTAAATGGGTTATAATCTTTCATTCTCAAACATTTTCAGGCAAAGGGAGGTAATATGAAAAAATGGTGTTCATGTATTAAAGGTGTGTAAACACTAATCCAATTCTTTAAGATTTTCTACTAAATTTGTTATTTTTTTAATTAGAGCAGCTCTTTTACCTTAAGCACAACTTGCCCGACATCATATATATCCTGAATCGTACGTGACAGGCCTATGTTCTCTCAAAATTTCATGACCTCTTTAAAACCTTCCAAGAGAAAACCAGCTTCCGGGGTAAACCCCACTCTAAAAATAGCTCTTTCTTTTCAGAAAATCTTGGTTTATAGGTCATGTAGTGCATGTGACATAAAACATACTAAACACCATTAGAACAGAGCAAGTTAGGACTCTAAATTTTTCTAATATATTTACCTTTCAGAAAAACTTTCATTCATTAAAATCCAGTTAGTAGTTTTTAATATACACTAAGATAAACAGGACTATTTTGTTGTTAAGTACTATTTTCTTATATGTTCCAAATTTGATTGGTCCCCTTTAGTGTCTTGACACCTAAAGAGCATGTATTTGTCCATCAAATTGTACAAAATTTTGCCTATTTGTAGCCTAAGTATATCTGACCAACACCCTAAAATTTCTTTGCATTCTATATAACAGTTTTGGAGAATCGCAGGAAAAGATTCAATGACTGCGCACATACTTAATCAGCACAAACTGTGTTTGCAGATCAAGTAATGCATTATTTCCAATATATTCAATTTCCTAAGTTCAGATGTAAATTTCAATGTATATCACACATTAACACTATAGTATAACACACTGAATACTAATAAAAACATACATTATATTTATACCTGACAAATAAAAAAATTTGAAGTTTCAGGTTGGGGGACCAGCCCCCCCCCCCTTTTTTTAGATGGCATATTAGATCTCTTATAAACTTTAAATATCTGTAACATTCCTACTAACCCATTTCATATTTCTTGTTGCTCAACAAGATAGAATTGCACCTCAACAAACAATAAAGTTCCAAAAAGAACCATTTTAGTATGACCCTGTCCTATAGTATCAATTGACAAATTCCGCATCTAAAAAATACAAAATAGGCACCATATTCAATATTTGTGGCAACATAGATGTCTTTGCGACCTAATATTTAGATTGCCTGACTTGCCTGCTACTGAGAAACACTGAAACAATATATTTTTTAACTCCAAACACACTGTTCTAGGCAGAGAATACAGATTTTATTGCCAAAAAATCTAAAATGTTACATAATATAATATTTAGGCTGAAATTTGACACTAGTATGGTTTAGAACCAAATATGTATTTAAAATGAGTAAATGGGTTATAATCTTTCATTCTCAAACATTTTCAGGCAAAGGGAGGTAATATGAAAAAATGGTGTTCATGTATTAAAGAGCATGTATTTGTCCATCAAATTGTACAAAATTTTGCCTATTTGTAGCCTAAGTATATCTGACCAACACCCTAAAATTTCTTTGCATTCTATATAACAGTTTTGGAGAATCGCAGGAAAAGATTCAATGACTGCGCACATACTTAATCAGCACAAACTGTGTTTGCAGATCAAGTAATGCATTATTTCCAATATATTCAATTTCCTAAGTTCAGATGTAAATTTCAATGTATATCACACATTAACACTATAGTATAACACACTGAATACTAATAAAAACATACATTATATTTATACCTGACAAATAAAAAAATTTGAAGTTTCAGGTTGGGGGACCAGCCCCCCCCCTTTTTTTAGATGGCATATTAGATCTCTTATAAACTTTAAATATCTGTAACATTCCTACTAACCCATTTCATATTTCTTGTTGCTCAACAAGATAGAATTGCACCTCAACAAACAATAAAGTTCCAAAAAGAACCATTTTAGTATGACCCTGTCCTATAGTATCAATTGACAAATTCCGCATCTAAAAAATACAAAATAGGCACCATATTCAATATTTGTGGCAACATAGATGTCTTTGCGACCTAATATTTAGATTGCCTGACTTGCCTGCTACTGAGAAACACTGAAACAATATATTTTTTAACTCCAAACACACTGTTCTAGGCAGAGAATACAGATTTTATTGCCAAAAAATCTAAAATGTTACATAATATAATATTTAGGCTGAAATTTGACACTAGTATGGTTTAGAACCAAATATGTATTTAAAATGAGTAAATGGGTTATAATCTTTCATTCTCAAACATTTTCAGGCAAAGGGAGGTAATATGAAAAAATGGTGTTCATGTATTAAAGGTGTGTAAACACTAATCCAATTCTTTAAGATTTTCTACTAAATTTGTTATTTTTTTAATTAGAGCAGCTCTTTTACCTTAAGCACAACTTGCCCGACATCATATATATCCTGAATCGTACGTGACAGGCCTATGTTCTCTCAAAATTTCATGACCTCTTTAAAACCTTCCAAGAGAAAACCAGCTTCCGGGGTAAACCCCACTCTAAAAATAGCTCTTTCTTTTCAGAAAATCTTGGTTTATAGGTCATGTAGTGCATGTGACATAAAACATACTAAACACCATTAGAACAGAGCAAGTTAGGACTCTAAATTTTTCTAATATATTTACCTTTCAGAAAAACTTTCATTCATTAAAATCCAGTTAGTAGTTTTTAATATACACTAAGATAAACAGGACTATTTTGTTGTTAAGTACTATTTTCTTATATGTTCCAAATTTGATTGGTCCCCTTTAGTGTCTTGACACCTAAAGAGCATGTATTTGTCCATCAAATTGTACAAAATTTTGCCTATTTGTAGCCTAAGTATATCTGACCAACACCCTAAAATTTCTTTGCATTCTATATAACAGTTTTGGAGAATCGCAGGAAAAGATTCAATGACTGCGCACATACTTAATCAGCACAAACTGTGTTTGCAGATCAAGTAATGCATTATTTCCAATATATTCAATTTCCTAAGTTCAGATGTAAATTTCAATGTATATCACACATTAACACTATAGTATAACACACTGAATACTAATAAAAACATACATTATATTTATACCTGACAAATAAAAAAATTTGAAGTTTCAGGTTGGGGGACCAGCCCCCCCCCCTTTTTTTAGATGGCATATTAGATCTCTTATAAACTTTAAATATCTGTAACATTCCTACTAACCCATTTCATATTTCTTGTTGCTCAACAAGATAGAATTGCACCTCAACAAACAATAAAGTTCCAAAAAGAACCATTTTAGTATGACCCTGTCCTATAGTATCAATTGACAAATTCCGCATCTAAAAAATACAAAATAGGCACCATATTCAATATTTGTGGCAACATAGATGTCTTTGCGACCTAATATTTAGATTGCCTGACTTGCCTGCTACTGAGAAACACTGAAACAATATATTTTTTAACTCCAAACACACTGTTCTAGGCAGAGAATACAGATTTTATTGCCAAAAAATCTAAAATGTTACATAATATAATATTTAGGCTGAAATTTGACACTAGTATGGTTTAGAACCAAATATGTATTTAAAATGAGTAAATGGGTTATAATCTTTCATTCTCAAACATTTTCAGGCAAAGGGAGGTAATATGAAAAAATGGTGTTCATGTATTAAAGGTGTGTAAACACTAATCCAATTCTTTAAGATTTTCTACTAAATTTGTTATTTTTTTAATTAGAGCAGCTCTTTTACCTTAAGCACAACTTGCCCGACATCATATATATCCTGAATCGTACGTGACAGGCCTATGTTCTCTCAAAATTTCATGACCTCTTTAAAACCTTCCAAGAGAAAACCAGCTTCCGGGGTAAACCCCACTCTAAAAATAGCTCTTTCTTTTCAGAAAATCTTGGTTTATAGGTCATGTAGTGCATGTGACATAAAACATACTAAACACCATTAGAACAGAGCAAGTTAGGACTCTAAATTTTTCTAATATATTTACCTTTCAGAAAAACTTTCATTCATTAAAATCCAGTTAGTAGTTTTTAATATACACTAAGATAAACAGGACTATTTTGTTGTTAAGTACTATTTTCTTATATGTTCCAAATTTGATTGGTCCCCTTTAGTGTCTTGACACCTAAAGAGCATGTATTTGTCCATCAAATTGTACAAAATTTTGCCTATTTGTAGCCTAAGTATATCTGACCAACACCCTAAAATTTCTTTGCATTCTATATAACAGTTTTGGAGAATCGCAGGAAAAGATTCAATGACTGCGCACATACTTAATCAGCACAAACTGTGTTTGCAGATCAAGTAATGCATTATTTCCAATATATTCAATTTCCTAAGTTCAGATGTAAATTTCAATGTATATCACACATTAACACTATAGTATAACACACTGAATACTAATAAAAACATACATTATATTTATACCTGACAAATAAAAAAATTTGAAGTTTCAGGTTGGGGGACCAGCCCCCCCCCCCCTTTTTTTAGATGGCATATTAGATCTCTTATAAACTTTAAATATCTGTAACATTCCTACTAACCCATTTCATATTTCTTGTTGCTCAACAAGATAGAATTGCACCTCAACAAACAATAAAGTTCCAAAAAGAACCATTTTAGTATGACCCTGTCCTATAGTATCAATTGACAAATTCCGCATCTAAAAAATACAAAATAGGCACCATATTCAATATTTGTGGCAACATAGATGTCTTTGCGACCTAATATTTAGATTGCCTGACTTGCCTGCTACTGAGAAACACTGAAACAATATATTTTTTAACTCCAAACACACTGTTCTAGGCAGAGAATACAGATTTTATTGCCAAAAAATCTAAAATGTTACATAATATAATATTTAGGCTGAAATTTGACACTAGTATGGTTTAGAACCAAATATGTATTTAAAATGAGTAAATGGGTTATAATCTTTCATTCTCAAACATTTTCAGGCAAAGGGAGGTAATATGAAAAAATGGTGTTCATGTATTAAAGGTGTGTAAACACTAATCCAATTCTTTAAGATTTTCTACTAAATTTGTTATTTTTTTAATTAGAGCAGCTCTTTTACCTTAAGCACAACTTGCCCGACATCATATATATCCTGAATCGTACGTGACAGGCCTATGTTCTCTCAAAATTTCATGACCTCTTTAAAACCTTCCAAGAGAAAACCAGCTTCCGGGGTAAACCCCACTCTAAAAATAGCTCTTTCTTTTCAGAAAATCTTGGTTTATAGGTCATGTAGTGCATGTGACATAAAACATACTAAACACCATTAGAACAGAGCAAGTTAGGACTCTAAATTTTTCTAATATATTTACCTTTCAGAAAAACTTTCATTCATTAAAATCCAGTTAGTAGTTTTTAATATACACTAAGATAAACAGGACTATTTTGTTGTTAAGTACTATTTTCTTATATGTTCCAAATTTGATTGGTCCCCTTTAGTGTCTTGACACCTAAAGAGCATGTATTTGTCCATCAAATTGTACAAAATTTTGCCTATTTGTAGCCTAAGTATATCTGACCAACACCCTAAAATTTCTTTGCATTCTATATAACAGTTTTGGAGAATCGCAGGAAAAGATTCAATGACTGCGCACATACTTAATCAGCACAAACTGTGTTTGCAGATCAAGTAATGCATTATTTCCAATATATTCAATTTCCTAAGTTCAGATGTAAATTTCAATGTATATCACACATTAACACTATAGTATAACACACTGAATACTAATAAAAACATACATTATATTTATACCTGACAAATAAAAAAATTTGAAGTTTCAGGTTGGGGGACCAGCCCCCCCCCCTTTTTTTAGATGGCATATTAGATCTCTTATAAACTTTAAATATCTGTAACATTCCTACTAACCCATTTCATATTTCTTGTTGCTCAACAAGATAGAATTGCACCTCAACAAACAATAAAGTTCCAAAAAGAACCATTTTAGTATGACCCTGTCCTATAGTATCAATTGACAAATTCCGCATCTAAAAAATACAAAATAGGCACCATATTCAATATTTGTGGCAACATAGATGTCTTTGCGACCTAATATTTAGATTGCCTGACTTGCCTGCTACTGAGAAACACTGAAACAATATATTTTTTAACTCCAAACACACTGTTCTAGGCAGAGAATACAGATTTTATTGCCAAAAAATCTAAAATGTTACATAATATAATATTTAGGCTGAAATTTGACACTAGTATGGTTTAGAACTAAATATGTATTTAAAATGAGTAAATGGGTTATAATCTTTCATTCTCAAACATTTTCAGGCAAAGGGAGGTAATATGAAAAAATGGTGTTCATGTATTAAAGGTGTGTAAACACTAATCCAATTCTTTAAGATTTTCTACTAAATTTGTTATTTTTTTAATTAGAGCAGCTCTTTTACCTTAAGCACAACTTGCCCGACATCATATATATCCTGAATCGTACGTGACAGGCCTATGTTCTCTCAAAATTTCATGACCTCTTTAAAACCTTCCAAGAGAAAACCAGCTTCCGGGGTAAACCCCACTCTAAAAATAGCTCTTTCTTTTCAGAAAATCTTGGTTTATAGGTCATGTAGTGCATGTGACATAAAACATACTAAACACCATTAGAACAGAGCAAGTTAGGACTCTAAATTTTTCTAATATATTTACCTTTCAGAAAAACTTTCATTCATTAAAATCCAGTTAGTAGTTTTTAATATACACTAAGATAAACAGGACTATTTTGTTGTTAAGTACTATTTTCTTATATGTTCCAAATTTGATTGGTCCCCTTTAGTGTCTTGACACCTAAAGAGCATGTATTTGTCCATCAAATTGTACAAAATTTTGCCTATTTGTAGCCTAAGTATATCTGACCAACACCCTAAAATTTCTTTGCATTCTATATAACAGTTTTGGAGAATCGCAGGAAAAGATTCAATGACTGCGCACATACTTAATCAGCACAAACTGTGTTTGCAGATCAAGTAATGCATTATTTCCAATATATTCAATTTCCTAAGTTCAGATGTAAATTTCAATGTATATCACACATTAACACTATAGTATAACACACTGAATACTAATAAAAACATACATTATATTTATACCTGACAAATAAAAAAATTTGAAGTTTCAGGTTGGGGGACCAGCCCCCCCCCCTTTTTTTAGATGGCATATTAGATCTCTTATAAACTTTAAATATCTGTAACATTCCTACTAACCCATTTCATATTTCTTGTTGCTCAACAAGATAGAATTGCACCTCAACAAACAATAAAGTTCCAAAAAGAACCATTTTAGTATGACCCTGTCCTATAGTATCAATTGACAAATTCCGCATCTAAAAAATACAAAATAGGCACCATATTCAATATTTGTGGCAACATAGATGTCTTTGCGACCTAATATTTAGATTGCCTGACTTGCCTGCTACTGAGAAACACTGAAACAATATATTTTTTAACTCCAAACACACTGTTCTAGGCAGAGAATACAGATTTTATTGCCAAAAAATCTAAAATGTTACATAATATAATATTTAGGCTGAAATTTGACACTAGTATGGTTTAGAACCAAATATGTATTTAAAATGAGTAAATGGGTTATAATCTTTCATTCTCAAACATTTTCAGGCAAAGGGAGGTAATATGAAAAAATGGTGTTCATGTATTAAAGAGCATGTATTTGTCCATCAAATTGTACAAAATTTTGCCTATTTGTAGCCTAAGTATATCTGACCAACACCCTAAAATTTCTTTGCATTCTATATAACAGTTTTGGAGAATCGCAGGAAAAGATTCAATGACTGCGCACATACTTAATCAGCACAAACTGTGTTTGCAGATCAAGTAATGCATTATTTCCAATATATTCAATTTCCTAAGTTCAGATGTAAATTTCAATGTATATCACACATTAACACTATAGTATAACACACTGAATACTAATAAAAACATACATTATATTTATACCTGACAAATAAAAAAATTTGAAGTTTCAGGTTGGGGGACCAGCCCCCCCCCTTTTTTTAGATGGCATATTAGATCTCTTATAAACTTTAAATATCTGTAACATTCCTACTAACCCATTTCATATTTCTTGTTGCTCAACAAGATAGAATTGCACCTCAACAAACAATAAAGTTCCAAAAAGAACCATTTTAGTATGACCCTGTCCTATAGTATCAATTGACAAATTCCGCATCTAAAAAATACAAAATAGGCACCATATTCAATATTTGTGGCAACATAGATGTCTTTGCGACCTAATATTTAGATTGCCTGACTTGCCTGCTACTGAGAAACACTGAAACAATATATTTTTTAACTCCAAACACACTGTTCTAGGCAGAGAATACAGATTTTATTGCCAAAAAATCTAAAATGTTACATAATATAATATTTAGGCTGAAATTTGACACTAGTATGGTTTAGAACCAAATATGTATTTAAAATGAGTAAATGGGTTATAATCTTTCATTCTCAAACATTTTCAGGCAAAGGGAGGTAATATGAAAAAATGGTGTTCATGTATTAAAGGTGTGTAAACACTAATCCAATTCTTTAAGATTTTCTACTAAATTTGTTATTTTTTTAATTAGAGCAGCTCTTTTACCTTAAGCACAACTTGCCCGACATCATATATATCCTGAATCGTACGTGACAGGCCTATGTTCTCTCAAAATTTCATGACCTCTTTAAAACCTTCCAAGAGAAAACCAGCTTCCGGGGTAAACCCCACTCTAAAAATAGCTCTTTCTTTTCAGAAAATCTTGGTTTATAGGTCATGTAGTGCATGTGACATAAAACATACTAAACACCATTAGAACAGAGCAAGTTAGGACTCTAAATTTTTCTAATATATTTACCTTTCAGAAAAACTTTCATTCATTAAAATCCAGTTAGTAGTTTTTAATATACACTAAGATAAACAGGACTATTTTGTTGTTAAGTACTATTTTCTTATATGTTCCAAATTTGATTGGTCCCCTTTAGTGTCTTGACACCTAAAGAGCATGTATTTGTCCATCAAATTGTACAAAATTTTGCCTATTTGTAGCCTAAGTATATCTGACCAACACCCTAAAATTTCTTTGCATTCTATATAACAGTTTTGGAGAATCGCAGGAAAAGATTCAATGACTGCGCACATACTTAATCAGCACAAACTGTGTTTGCAGATCAAGTAATGCATTATTTCCAATATATTCAATTTCCTAAGTTCAGATGTAAATTTCAATGTATATCACACATTAACACTATAGTATAACACACTGAATACTAATAAAAACATACATTATATTTATACCTGACAAATAAAAAAATTTGAAGTTTCAGGTTGGGGGACCAGCCCCCCCCCCTTTTTTTAGATGGCATATTAGATCTCTTATAAACTTTAAATATCTGTAACATTCCTACTAACCCATTTCATATTTCTTGTTGCTCAACAAGATAGAATTGCACCTCAACAAACAATAAAGTTCCAAAAAGAACCATTTTAGTATGACCCTGTCCTATAGTATCAATTGACAAATTCCGCATCTAAAAAATACAAAATAGGCACCATATTCAATATTTGTGGCAACATAGATGTCTTTGCGACCTAATATTTAGATTGCCTGACTTGCCTGCTACTGAGAAACACTGAAACAATATATTTTTTAACTCCAAACACACTGTTCTAGGCAGAGAATACAGATTTTATTGCCAAAAAATCTAAAATGTTACATAATATAATATTTAGGCTGAAATTTGACACTAGTATGGTTTAGAACCAAATATGTATTTAAAATGAGTAAATGGGTTATAATCTTTCATTCTCAAACATTTTCAGGCAAAGGGAGGTAATATGAAAAAATGGTGTTCATGTATTAAAGGTGTGTAAACACTAATCCAATTCTTTAAGATTTTCTACTAAATTTGTTATTTTTTTAATTAGAGCAGCTCTTTTACCTTAAGCACAACTTGCCCGACATCATATATATCCTGAATCGTACGTGACAGGCCTATGTTCTCTCAAAATTTCATGACCTCTTTAAAACCTTCCAAGAGAAAACCAGCTTCCGGGGTAAACCCCACTCTAAAAATAGCTCTTTCTTTTCAGAAAATCTTGGTTTATAGGTCATGTAGTGCATGTGACATAAAACATACTAAACACCATTAGAACAGAGCAAGTTAGGACTCTAAATTTTTCTAATATATTTACCTTTCAGAAAAACTTTCATTCATTAAAATCCAGTTAGTAGTTTTTAATATACACTAAGATAAACAGGACTATTTTGTTGTTAAGTACTATTTTCTTATATGTTCCAAATTTGATTGGTCCCCTTTAGTGTCTTGACACCTAAAGAGCATGTATTTGTCCATCAAATTGTACAAAATTTTGCCTATTTGTAGCCTAAGTATATCTGACCAACACCCTAAAATTTCTTTGCATTCTATATAACAGTTTTGGAGAATCGCAGGAAAAGATTCAATGACTGCGCACATACTTAATCAGCACAAACTGTGTTTGCAGATCAAGTAATGCATTATTTCCAATATATTCAATTTCCTAAGTTCAGATGTAAATTTCAATGTATATCACACATTAACACTATAGTATAACACACTGAATACTAATAAAAACATACATTATATTTATACCTGACAAATAAAAAAATTTGAAGTTTCAGGTTGGGGGACCAGCCCCCCCCCCTTTTTTTAGATGGCATATTAGATCTCTTATAAACTTTAAATATCTGTAACATTCCTACTAACCCATTTCATATTTCTTGTTGCTCAACAAGATAGAATTGCACCTCAACAAACAATAAAGTTCCAAAAAGAACCATTTTAGTATGACCCTGTCCTATAGTATCAATTGACAAATTCCGCATCTAAAAAATACAAAATAGGCACCATATTCAATATTTGTGGCAACATAGATGTCTTTGCGACCTAATATTTAGATTGCCTGACTTGCCTGCTACTGAGAAACACTGAAACAATATATTTTTTAACTCCAAACACACTGTTCTAGGCAGAGAATACAGATTTTATTGCCAAAAAATCTAAAATGTTACATAATATAATATTTAGGCTGAAATTTGACACTAGTATGGTTTAGAACCAAATATGTATTTAAAATGAGTAAATGGGTTATAATCTTTCATTCTCAAACATTTTCAGGCAAAGGGAGGTAATATGAAAAAATGGTGTTCATGTATTAAAGGTGTGTAAACACTAATCCAATTCTTTAAGATTTTCTACTAAATTTGTTATTTTTTTAATTAGAGCAGCTCTTTTACCTTAAGCACAACTTGCCCGACATCATATATATCCTGAATCGTACGTGACAGGCCTATGTTCTCTCAAAATTTCATGACCTCTTTAAAACCTTCCAAGAGAAAACCAGCTTCCGGGGTAAACCCCACTCTAAAAATAGCTCTTTCTTTTCAGAAAATCTTGGTTTATAGGTCATGTAGTGCATGTGACATAAAACATACTAAACACCATTAGAACAGAGCAAGTTAGGACTCTAAATTTTTCTAATATATTTACCTTTCAGAAAAACTTTCATTCATTAAAATCCAGTTAGTAGTTTTTAATATACACTAAGATAAACAGGACTATTTTGTTGTTAAGTACTATTTTCTTATATGTTCCAAATTTGATTGGTCCCCTTTAGTGTCTTGACACCTAAAGAGCATGTATTTGTCCATCAAATTGTACAAAATTTTGCCTATTTGTAGCCTAAGTATATCTGACCAACACCCTAAAATTTCTTTGCATTCTATATAACAGTTTTGGAGAATCGCAGGAAAAGATTCAATGACTGCGCACATACTTAATCAGCACAAACTGTGTTTGCAGATCAAGTAATGCATTATTTCCAATATATTCAATTTCCTAAGTTCAGATGTAAATTTCAATGTATATCACACATTAACACTATAGTATAACACACTGAATACTAATAAAAACATACATTATATTTATACCTGACAAATAAAAAAATTTGAAGTTTCAGGTTGGGGGACCAGCCCCCCCCCCTTTTTTTAGATGGCATATTAGATCTCTTATAAACTTTAAATATCTGTAACATTCCTACTAACCCATTTCATATTTCTTGTTGCTCAACAAGATAGAATTGCACCTCAACAAACAATAAAGTTCCAAAAAGAACCATTTTAGTATGACCCTGTCCTATAGTATCAATTGACAAATTCCGCATCTAAAAAATACAAAATAGGCACCATATTCAATATTTGTGGCAACATAGATGTCTTTGCGACCTAATATTTAGATTGCCTGACTTGCCTGCTACTGAGAAACACTGAAACAATATATTTTTTAACTCCAAACACACTGTTCTAGGCAGAGAATACAGATTTTATTGCCAAAAAATCTAAAATGTTACATAATATAATATTTAGGCTGAAATTTGACACTAGTATGGTTTAGAACCAAATATGTATTTAAAATGAGTAAATGGGTTATAATCTTTCATTCTCAAACATTTTCAGGCAAAGGGAGGTAATATGAAAAAATGGTGTTCATGTATTAAAGGTGTGTAAACACTAATCCAATTCTTTAAGATTTTCTACTAAATTTGTTATTTTTTTAATTAGAGCAGCTCTTTTACCTTAAGCACAACTTGCCCGACATCATATATATCCTGAATCGTACGTGACAGGCCTATGTTCTCTCAAAATTTCATGACCTCTTTAAAACCTTCCAAGAGAAAACCAGCTTCCGGGGTAAACCCCACTCTAAAAATAGCTCTTTCTTTTCAGAAAATCTTGGTTTATAGGTCATGTAGTGCATGTGACATAAAACATACTAAACACCATTAGAACAGAGCAAGTTAGGACTCTAAATTTTTCTAATATATTTACCTTTCAGAAAAACTTTCATTCATTAAAATCCAGTTAGTAGTTTTTAATATACACTAAGATAAACAGGACTATTTTGTTGTTAAGTACTATTTTCTTATATGTTCCAAATTTGATTGGTCCCCTTTAGTGTCTTGACACCTAAAGAGCATGTATTTGTCCATCAAATTGTACAAAATTTTGCCTATTTGTAGCCTAAGTATATCTGACCAACACCCTAAAATTTCTTTGCATTCTATATAACAGTTTTGGAGAATCGCAGGAAAAGATTCAATGACTGCGCACATACTTAATCAGCACAAACTGTGTTTGCAGATCAAGTAATGCATTATTTCCAATATATTCAATTTCCTAAGTTCAGATGTAAATTTCAATGTATATCACACATTAACACTATAGTATAACACACTGAATACTAATAAAAACATACATTATATTTATACCTGACAAATAAAAAAATTTGAAGTTTCAGGTTGGGGGACCAGCCCCCCCCCCTTTTTTTAGATGGCATATTAGATCTCTTATAAACTTTAAATATCTGTAACATTCCTACTAACCCATTTCATATTTCTTGTTGCTCAACAAGATAGAATTGCACCTCAACAAACAATAAAGTTCCAAAAAGAACCATTTTAGTATGACCCTGTCCTATAGTATCAATTGACAAATTCCGCATCTAAAAAATACAAAATAGGCACCATATTCAATATTTGTGGCAACATAGATGTCTTTGCGACCTAATATTTAGATTGCCTGACTTGCCTGCTACTGAGAAACACTGAAACAATATATTTTTTAACTCCAAACACACTGTTCTAGGCAGAGAATACAGATTTTATTGCCAAAAAATCTAAAATGTTACATAATATAATATTTAGGCTGAAATTTGACACTAGTATGGTTTAGAACCAAATATGTATTTAAAATGAGTAAATGGGTTATAATCTTTCATTCTCAAACATTTTCAGGCAAAGGGAGGTAATATGAAAAAATGGTGTTCATGTATTAAAGGTGTGTAAACACTAATCCAATTCTTTAAGATTTTCTACTAAATTTGTTATTTTTTTAATTAGAGCAGCTCTTTTACCTTAAGCACAACTTGCCCGACATCATATATATCCTGAATCGTACGTGACAGGCCTATGTTCTCTCAAAATTTCATGACCTCTTTAAAACCTTCCAAGAGAAAACCAGCTTCCGGGGTAAACCCCACTCTAAAAATAGCTCTTTCTTTTCAGAAAATCTTGGTTTATAGGTCATGTAGTGCATGTGACATAAAACATACTAAACACCATTAGAACAGAGCAAGTTAGGACTCTAAATTTTTCTAATATATTTACCTTTCAGAAAAACTTTCATTCATTAAAATCCAGTTAGTAGTTTTTAATATACACTAAGATAAACAGGACTATTTTGTTGTTAAGTACTATTTTCTTATATGTTCCAAATTTGATTGGTCCCCTTTAGTGTCTTGACACCTTAAGCAGATTTTGATCACGTGATTTCATTTTGATCACGTGACACGTAATTACCGTAGAGCTCACTGCCCGCTGCGAGCTGTGCTCGCTATAAGGTAGCATATATACACATGATACACTAGAACGAATAATCGTACCAGCGTTTTTTTTTTGGGGGGGGGGGGGAAGATACGAATTTAGTCCCATTACTCGTAATGTAGCACATCGGGCGTGAATCACTCCCGGAACTTTGATGTCCAATAGAAATTGCATATATAATCAGACGTTGTCGATCTTGATATCTTTCGACAGTCTCACCATATTATTATCGGTTTCGTGTTTAAAAATCTATCATTATTGATTAGTGATTGTCGTTTTTAAGAACCCGCTGTGCGTTCTGTATTAATTGACATTCGTGTCTCTTTTAATTACGTTATAATTATACAATAGTTGCTTATATAGAGGGCATTGTCATGATATCTTGACAGCACTCGGGAGAGTGGTATTGCCTTTAACATTGATAATGCCCTCGCCAAACACCCGCTGTGCGTTCTGTATTAATTGACATTCGTGTCTCTTTTAATTACGTTATTATTATACAATAGTTGCTTATATAGAGGGCATTGTCATGATATCTTGACTGCACAAGGGAGAGTGGTATTGCCTGAAACATTGATAATGTCGGAGCCAAAGGCGAGGGCATTATCAATGTTAAAGGCAATACCACTCTCCCGAGTGCTGTCAAGTATCATAACAATGCCAGCTAAATAAGCAACTATTATGTTTATTTTATTGAAGAATTAAGAAACCATGTGTTTAAGACTTTATTATGTTTGTGCAGCTGCTTGCTGTATGATTTGAATGTTTGGCCTCATTATATATCCTTGTTTGGCATTTTAGGCAATACACAGTTAGTTTTCTAAACTTTATGGCATTTGTTCCTCGTTTGGGTTATTCATGTACATATATTTTTTTATAAATTAAAAAAAAAGTTTTATGTTGCTTGTTACTGGAGAGGGCATTACCACGACGTGATAACGCCCGTGTTATCACGGCGTGATAATGCCCTCACGTCAAATTAATGCAAATTAACTAATACCAGCTGACCTTGTTTTATCCAATTAAAACAAACATAATTTTACTTATATGAAATAATTAATACATGAAAAACATTGAGAAACACGAAACTGAATTATTGGATTCTTACTACGGAATGGTTGTTAAAGTATGCAAATCAGCACGTTTATAATAAAATTAGGTCACGGAAAAATGATCGACATAGCATTTTCTGCGTGCATATTCAAAGACGAAACAAGAAATTTCAGTAAAAATCGTTTTCCATTAGTTTCGCAATGTCTAAAGATTTAATCACGTAAGAAGATGAATATTATATTTGAATTTTGTATAAATAGACCGAAGTTAGAATTTTTTATTTGCTACATTACGAGCAATAGGACTTAACTCTGCCGTGAATTCGAAAAGTCACAAAAATAACTTCGGATTATAACAGCATGTAAACGTCGGTCTAATGATATAAATATAATTACTGATGTAAAAGAATTAGATATTGGTATTTATATTGATGGTCAAAAGGTTGCTATTTTGTTATATGCAGATGTCTTGATTCTTATGTCAGAAAATGAAGATATGCAAAAACTGCTGGAGGTCTTATGTGTATGGTTTAATAATAATTGTTTGAATATTAATTTTTATAAATCCAAAATAATACATTTTAGAAATCAATCAATATCAGGATCCAAATGTACTTTCCAGATCAATGGTGAAAATAAGAATATGTATCAAGTTATCACTATTTGGGACTGGTTTTAAATGAATTTTTAAATTATAATGTAATGGCCAAGGCAGTGGCTAAATCTGCAAGTCGAGCTTTAAGTTTACTTATTGTAAAATGTAAAACTTAAGGTGGTTTCCAATGCAATATCTTCACTAACTATTTGACACTTTAGTTTGGTCAGTAATTAATTATGGCTCAGCAATTTGGGGTACGAAAAAGTTTTCCTGTATTTCAGCACTTCATAACCAAGCCATGAGATTTTATATAGGGGTTGGAAAGTACACACCGAAAGATGCAGTAGCTGGCGATATGGGCTGGATTCGACAATGGATTAACGTTTTTAGACACTAGTCTATATGTTGTAAAATTGATGTAGATAGAATTAATTATAAAGTTTTTAAGTGGTTTATTATAAAAGACAGTTAAAGAATTAAAAACTGGAGTTACCAAGTTATGTAAATGTTAAAATTTTATATATGGAACAATTTTGTAATATTGAAGTAAATATACTTGATAATACTTACTATATGTCAATCAGAGAAAAAAAAAGTTTGGTAAATATAAATCAGACTGCTGTAATAGAATGAGCCAATATGGCCAAGGTGACAAGTTAAGAACATATAAATTGCTTAAATTTTCATATTCTACTGAACAATATTTGTTACAAAATATACCTTTACGTTTTCGTAGTGCGTTTGCAAAATTAAGATGTTGTGTAGCATCTTTAAAGATTGAAACTGGTCGTTATGACAGGTTAGCATTAAATGAAAGATCATGTATCAGTTGTAGTGATATAAAGGATGAACAAACATGTATTATTAACATGCCCATTGTATGATGATCTAAGGCAGTCACATTATTTAGATATAACTAGTTATAAAGAAAAAAAATTTTGTCATTGTCTAATGAGGATAATTTTATATTTTTATTCAATAATAATGGAAATGTATGTATTTTAGTTGCCAAAACCTGCCATAGTATTTTACTGAGAAGAAATAGTATTTTATATCATTAATCTATCATACTTTTTAGAAATTATACCCTTTTAAATGTATTTAACATGTATATATCAATAGTCTCTCATAATTTTCTTTAGAATGGCTCATGCATTTTAAAGCTGTATGTTTTATCTTTTATTGTTATCATGTTTTATATGAATGTATGTGGTGAGACTCTAATAAACTACTAAACCTCAACATTATGAAAATAAAATATGTAAAATAACTACAGCTTTAAAGTGACTTGATGTAATGTTTATTTCCAATTTGAATTAATACCCAGATTCATGACAATTTTGTCACTAACATGTAAATATTAATCCTATTTAATCAAATTTAGCTACTAGTACAAGAATAAATCCTCCGATTTAGGAAAATACTATACGAAGTAATTTTAATTTCAATGAATCATTAAGCGACCACAATTTTTAACAATAAAGCTACAAATGCATTTGTATTCCTAAAATAAGAATGCAAAGCATAACAATGTTTACAAACCCCAAATCTCAAAGACATTTCTAGTAGCCCTTATGACAAAACGATAGCATTGTTTTGTGTAACCATGTAATCATGCTGTCAGGAAAATGTATTATGTCGTATTGCCATTTCTTTGTTATATGTACATTTATCCCCATGATAGGCTTGCACACAGTATGTGTATGACCTGATTTCTATTGATAGATTAACCTACATGCGATTTTATTTTCCATGTATTTGTCCTATTTCTTCAGTTTGACTTTTAAGTTAAAATATTTAGTGTTAGTGTGTGTGTTAATATATTAAATTTTGTTCAGTCTTGGAAAAGGGAACCTTGAAATACCAGGATGTGGTACTTTCTGAATATAAAAACATAACAAAAAATACTTTCTAAAACATGACTTTAAATTGAAATAAATGTAACATTCTTGTATATATTAATTTTAAGGTTCCATTTTCCATGAATATTTGTGCATGATGTTTAACTTTGTGTTTGCTTTGTGGTTTTTTTTCTTTCCTCTCAGGCATCCTAGATCGAAACTACATTGGAAAGGACAACAGTAACAAGTGTGGACTGTGAGCATGCTCACAAAGGGATACCCCCGCTTCGCTTTTCATTCCAATTATCTCCCCTGAATAATATCCGACAGCAACAAAATTCTTCATGCACATCAACAAATGATGCACTTCCTTCATGTAAAAGTTCATCAAAATCTGTCAAACGGTTTAGGAGGAGTTGCGCTTACGAGGTCTCAAACTGAATACTATATTTAAAAAGTCTAAAAAAATTATCTCCCCTGAATAATACCCGACAGCGACGAAAATTCTTCATGCACATTTACATATGATGTACTTCCTTATGTAAAGTGTCATCAAAATCTGTCAAGCGGTTTAGGAGGACAAGCGCTTAAAAGGGATGTGGACAGACGGACCAACGGACAGACAGACAGGTGATTCATATATACCCCCCAACCCCCCAAAAAAATTAACAAGTTTGCGTGGGGGGTATAATTACTGTCGACATAGAAATCAGCCCAATATGCTCAAAGGTAGCCAGGTACCTACAGTGGACTTGGTGGATTAACGGATTCTCAGTCATGAAATTGTGGGTTTTTCCTCCACCACAAACCCTGGCAATTTTTTCAGGCCTAAATAGGCATAAATGGTAGTTAACACTCCACTACTAGCCTAAGCTGTACCCGATACATGTCACCTTAACCAACATTTTTTTTACATAAATACTAAAAGTTGCTGAAATTTAAGTTAAAGCAACAAAACAGGTCTTTTTAAGGTTACCCCAAAAGTCCATATTTTTACTGCTTACTCTAGTACATTTTATTGGTAGTTTAGGTAAAATGCTGCTTATTTGTAACTTTTTTTGTTAAGTACTGACAAAATCAAAATCGACCAATCATTCCCTATTTGTTAACGCATGTTAAGTAGATATTTTTCATATCAACCGTATTTAAAGACTACAATTGTTATATTATCAATTGAAATATTTTTATGCAAATCTTCAAATATCAGTATATCAGTATAAAGGAATTTAGTTCAATATTTCTTTGATTAGTTAACTGTTTTAAGGGCTTTTGTCCCATGGACCAACATTTTACATTTAATTTCAATATCAACTGTAAGTATGATAATTGCAAATTCAAACGATATAATAATCCAATAAACGAATACAACAAATCAAACAGTTTGCATTTTTTCAAAATGTACATACAGTTTTAGTTGACTTTCGTAAATTATAAAGTGCAGTTGAATAACTTTAAAACAGAAACATATTCGGATTGGCGGTTTAAAATTTGCAACAAAGGAATTTTAAATATTTTTTTTATTTTAATATTATTGGGCTATCACGACTTTTTTTTTATCGTTATTAAAATTTTACTTTGCAAAAACTGATCTGACAATTTTTTCTGAACCATTAAAATAACTTTTTGTTTGTTTAAAATTAATTCCATACTGATAGTTCTGTGCAAAGAAATCATATACAGGAAAAGGTTTTCTTATAATGTATTGAACTGTAGCTGTAACAACATTAAAATTCATCAATTTCTTTTAACAATTTCATGTCCTGATAGCAAAATCATAAGAACAGTTTTCTCAAAGTTTTTGGTTTATCATTGGCTCAGTATGGTTTACAAGTATTCTTTACTGGTTTAATAATTGTGGTATTAGTTATGTTCCTAAGGATATGATTCATAAATGCGTGGATAATTCCATGCACTGAAGGAACGAGTTAGGTGAAAAGAATGTCAACTGATCAAGTTGCATAATAATCAAAACCAAAAAATAAATAAGCGATTTATAATGTTTTAATAGTAATGATATAATCAGATATACATGTAATATTGATCAGGATGTCAGCGTCATTTTTTTATTAAGTGTAAGCAATTTTTAAAACATCACATCAACAATATAGTTCAATCAATTTTAAGTATTTAACACCTCTCGTGATTATTTACGTTACAAATTAATTAATAAGAAAACGTGTGTGTATTGATATTTACTGAATTACTCTTAACTTAACTCTGAACTTATTAACGTTGGTCTTTTAGGTTTCCAATTTTGGAGATGTAATTTAATTCAACTTTAATAATTAGAGTTATTGTGTAATAAGTATAACTAATGCGAGTTTTAGCTTATGCGATATGCCAACATTATAAAAATATATTTATACTCTATGTAAAAAGGTTTTTAATTCTTGTTAACTTAAATTGTAATTGATAAATGTTATTTTGTATTAGCTATAATTGAGAAATATCTTTTATCGTTCATTTATTTTCAGTAAGATCAGAACAATTAACTTTATCTATTACGAGCATTATTGTAATTTGTAATAAAGTTGCCGTCTACATCGTTTTTTATACACTGTTGCTGGAAATCATTTCACTGAATTATGCGTATTGAACACCAGACAATGTTAAAATTCTTTCTTTGGGCGCATGTACTGCTTTCATTCATTAATTTAGAAATAAAACCCAAAACTACGTCAGTATCACTACATTACGTTTACAAAAGACATACATTACAAAATGAAGGAAACAATTAAATTATTGTTTAAGTAATTTAATTGCATACATTGGATACATTTCCACACAAAAAGTAGACATAGTTTGACATGCATGGAATACTACCACAAAATTGATTTAAAATTTAAAGTAATGCTATTTTGGTGTTTATAAAGCACACATCTATTTACTTCATAGGTTACCTTTTTCTCTTTTCCTGCAAGAAAATAACAAAAATTTTACAACATATACATTTGTATCTGGAAAATTTTCATTAAACCGTGTTTGATTATAATTCTGTAAATGGAAAATTTCAGGTAAAGATGACCAAATACAGATGACCCCACGCTTACTCATTTGTAGCTACAATAATGTAGCTCCTTTTTTATGGACGGAAGAGGTCCTATTACTCGTAATGGAGCAAGCCGGGAGTTATTCACACCCGGGGGGGGGGGGTTTATGCATATAATCAGCTATTCAACTGTTCTCAAAATTGCTAAATACTTTTAAATGTCTTTAAAGTTTAACTGATATTTCTAAAACAATTAATTCGTTATTTTTACACTTTATTCGTTATCATGGCATTATTGTCAAAATTTGAATTCCGAATGTATTGCATTAGCTGATATTAAATTGTTACCGATACGATTCTACAATTCTACACTCCACAATTTCAGTTTTTGTCAACAATGCCAAGAATACGAAAAATTTTATAAATTATTTAATTAGACATTGTAAAAATGTCAACTGAACGGCGGAGAAGGAAAAATATAAATTAAGCAAAATAGCAGTTTAATAGCGGAAAATATGTTTAAATCCCAAGAGTGTTTTTGCTCCATTACGAGTAATGGGACCTCTTTGTAGCTCCGTCCATTAAAAAGAAAGAAAAAAAGAAGCTAAATTGTTGTAGCTAACTCATTTGTACTTGAGTCATCCAATTAAAAACAAAAACGTCTATATTGTTACATAACAACGTTCTCGTTTAACGCTCTTGCTTAAGACATTCTGCTTGGATGTCGGAGAGTCTATTTGATTTCGCGATATGAAAGTTGTTGGTTTACCGAAACAATATATACTATTATGCGCTTTTGGGAAAGCCTGAGTGATTTTTTTAAAAAAAGACATCAATTTCTATCGCTCGTGGTAGACCAACTGGTCTTGTCCAAAAACGTATGTAGGCGAACCTAATATATTTTTTACAAAAACAAGAAAACAATGGCAGTTAAATGATAAAAGGACAGAAAATTTCTGTTGATACTAGTAAAGATAAACAACCTCTTGCATAATTGGATTGAAGAAACACCAGCCTGAACACGGATTTAGATAACATGCTTATATTCAATAATTTCCAGGCATTTCACGTCAGTTTTAAAAAAATACTGGAAAATAAAAGTATCTTAAAGTGATTTTGGACCCGACTTACAGATATATTTATATTGTCCCCTGAATCCTTGTCTTGTTGACCCAGAAAAGGTTCTGAAGTTTATCAGCATTGCTCTTGTAGCGGATGTAAATACTCGGGTAGGTTTCTTATTGCAACAGTACCTATAAAAAATTAGCGTGCATACACATTGTAAAAAAATCTTTCAGTGTAAATAAAATCATACACATCTATTGACGATGTAAGAGTCGGATAAAGTTAAAATCGGAACGGGATTTAAAATTTAGAATTAATTTAAGAACACAGAAATACTTTCCCGGACCACGAAACTTAATTATATTACTGCCTTTAGTTTATTATCAGCACTATTTTAGCTGTTTAGCACCATGTTCGTAAATATCAATTTAAGGGTGGATGAATACTTTTATATATTTGACTTAATAATAAATGACAACGGCAAGACTGTATTGTTTACTAAAGTGGCGACAACTAACCTAGGTCCTGGCAATGACATGCTACTGTACCTAACTTCCACGTAATCTTTGCAGGGTGTATTGCAGGGAAGAATAAAAGTATCAATAAACTCAAACCGTACTTTTCTCCCTTCTGGTGCCTAAAGAATAAAGAAAACAGAAAAATGACAATGGTACTGAAATTTCCTTCAGACTAAAATATTTTACAATGATTTATCACTTTAATGAGCTGTAAACACAAGCAGAATTTATGTTACGAGAGAAGTTTGTAACCAACCATAATAATAAGTCATTCACCACAATCTTCCATGAACACTCTGCTGTAGTAGTGTATCCCGTTGCAAAATATCCTGGAGAATTCAAGGACTGGTAATCAGATGACGCAATGAGACTTGTTTTTCCACACGATGAACTTGCTGTAATAATAATAAAAACATATAATAACAAATCTAAAAATAAAAGTGTACTGTTGATATTAACCTTTACTAACGCGCTACAAATTTAAAGATGTTTAAGTCATTTACATTATTATTTGCGTGAAATGCCATTTCTCAACTATGTTTGATCTTATTTTTAATTGTTTTTGCTGGCCATTCCGACTTCATACAATGAGTTTATCAAGTATTAAAAGCAACTGATATTACCTTTTATGACATCTAAGGGTCGGAGGTTTGTTTGGGTTCTCCCCTAATAAATACTGGACTCTAGTATGTGAGGTTCCTACAGTTTACTGCTGAATATGTTGATTATTTAAATCCAAAGTAGTGGCCCGTTTGGAACAAAATGTACAAGTGTACATCAGTTTTGTTTATTTAACTTTGAAGTTAGTTTAGTACAAATTTCATTTGTGACCAACACATATGTTAGTTTTGTAAACTACAAATGTTTTATTACCGTTATGTTCATTCTATATGTAACCACTAAACATGCTGGTCACAAGGTCGTTACATGTTAAATGTTCGTAATATGCTTTATTATTGTTTGATACTCACAAGGACGAGAAGGTTCAGGAGTTTCACAGTATGGTCCATTCCATCCATCTGGGCATTTACATTCAGAACATTTGTTTGGATTTTTGTAGCCTCCATTTTCACACTTGCTCCACTTCAAGCCACCGGAACATTTTGCTGTAGAACATAATCTTTTAACAGTATAAATGTAATTTTGGTTAAATTTTGCTGTTTCTCTTTTTTTAGAGTACTGGGGGGAAAGATCTGAAGTTTTCAAAATTGCATTGAACAGTTAATACTATTCACACATTTTTGTGTATTTAATATGTAAAGAAAATTATTTGGTAAGTTAATAGTCATGCAAATAAATAACAAATAAATGCAAAAATAAGTTTTGAGTTCTTAATGCATTTGCACCTGCCCATAGTATGCTGAGGGTCGCAAAGAAATAATTTTTGTTTATACTTTGCTTTTTCACTGTGGTTTTATCTTCACTTCTGTTGAGAAAGCTTATCCTAGGATTCAAACTTCACAATTCTCTGCTTCAGGTTTCTCTTAATTGTACCCTTATACAAGGTCTAGATCTACCTCTTTTCGTTTGAACATCGAGTAGCTCTAAGGGTAAAGGCAGGATCTGCGTTGGAAGTACTCGTGTGTCATCCGTATAATGTGTTCCGTCCACCAAAAATTCTTCTCGTCTATTCAAAATTTCCTTGTTTGTAACCTTATTCTGCCATATTATCTTCGTGATAGATCAAAGATGCATAATAAAGGCATAACGCATTTTACATGAATCTGTGCACTGTCGTGAATTAAGATCCAAGAGTAGATATCACAACTTCTCTAAGATCCTGCATTGATGTTCATGAACGCATGGACACATGTATTTTTTCTGGGCCTCTGGCAAAAGCCTTGACACTTCTCCTTAACTCAGCATTTTAGCATTCATTCGTCTATCTGCACCTGGGATGACTTCGTAAATAAATTCTGTCACGGAGTCGATTCTCTTGTCATTTACCATAATATCTATTCATGCGGTTGTTGGTTCAGCATAAAATGGTAACACTGACGTTTCGTCTCAATTACTTACGTTTGCCTTCGTTCTTGTGTGAAGAAATTCAAACGCGGATGTAAACTACCCGGTACTAAGTGCATATTATACTTTACGCCCCCGTCACACTGACAACGACCTCACTACGCTCTCCACGACCTCCGAAATATTCAAAACCGTAGTAAAGTCGTGGTGCTTTGAACATGGTCAGTGTGACACCCTATACGACAGTACTACGATCATAGTAGGATTAATTACTTTTATTATTTTTGAATGGTCGAAACTAGTACGATGCTACTACGACCATCACGAGTACAGTACGCTGCTTCAGCGACTGTCCTACGACCAGGCTACGCTTATTCCACGACCATCCACGACTGCGTTACGATACCAATATGACCTTTACGATTATTATACGTCCTTGCTGCGATACTACTACGCTCGTTACGGTTCTACTACGATACTTCCACGGCTGTTGTACGTTTTCACTTTTCTAACATGTCATGTTTGACATGTTTTTGGCATTTAGATTTTTCACTGTTAGTCTTGTTTTCCTTAAAATCACACATGAATCAATTCGTCTAAGTTCAACTTGCTTTATTGCAAGGCCAGCATGCCTTAATGATTAGAGACTTTCTTATAATGGCTTTACGACGACGACGAAATCGTAGACGGAGGTGAAACCGGTCAGTTTGGGTTCGACCGTGGCTTTCTGCAGACAGACGTCAACATTTTGGAGATTGGGATCAAATTATGACCGAGCTAAATTTAGAAGACGAGCAATCATTCTTTAACTTTGTACGACTGGAACCACGAATGTTTGACGAGTTGCTTCAAAGGGTTGGTCCTAGTATTACCAAAGAACACACCAAATTTATAGCTGCTTTAGAACCTGGTTTTAAATTAGCTATAACTTTAAGGTATCTGGCCACAGGGGACATGTACTCTACACTCCAATACCTGTTCCGTCTAGCACGTAATACAATCAGCATACTTATTCCAGAGGTATGCCGCGCCATTGCTTTGGAATACAAAGCCGAGCTAGTCTGAGGAGTTCCTCTACAGATGGAATATAACTTATGCATGTTGAGCGCTAGACGGAAAACATGCAGCTTCAGTTACATCAGTTTTATTTTGCTCTTCTGAGCCTGTGTTTTTAACTTGTGAGAGAGAGGATCTAACTCCACAGACCTTTCTTTTCATCGATGTTTGTACCATGATTAAATTACACACAATATGTAAAAGATGAATACACTGGGTATTTCTACTAACCACAGCAATTATCTGACGTCATTTTGTGCAAATGTCATTCTTAAGGCGTAATAAGATCGTAGATGGAACGTAGTAGGATCGTACTAAGGACGTGAAAGACGTATTAGCATCGTAGTGTTGTCGTAGTTAAATCGTGTTGGTCGTGGTACAATCGGGGTAAGGTCGTAATGAGGGCGTAGTATCTTCGTGGTGGGATCGGCTATCAATAAAGGACGATCTAAGTACGCTTGTACCACGACACCAAAACGACCAAGACCGACCGCTTTGCTACCTTCTCACGATCTCACTACGATGTTAGTACGCTTTATTTTCACCACGACCGCACTACGAATGTTTTGAGCATGTTCAAAGTTTACGCAGCACAGTCATAGTCACCCACGACCAACCATGTTCATACCACGACCTCCGCAACAACAAGACGACTTCACTACGATGTACCACGATTTAGGAAAAAAATCCAGATCGTAGTTAGGTCGTGGTTCAGTGTGAAGAGGCTTAAGTAGATTCCGCAGTACTGTTATTTTTATAGCATCAAAAGCTTTTGTTATGTCGACAAAACCTTGTACGGCATTACGGTCATGTTCTATGCACTAAATTTCAATGGTGCTCCTAGTGGATCGAAATCAACACTGTGATTCACTGATATGCTGGCAAATTATGTAAGTAGAGTTCTAGTAAATATCTGCAATGGACAGGAGAGAGATTCCGCTGTAGTTATCTCTCCTGTCACCCTTCTTGTATATGGTTACAATAGAGGCATCCTTCCAAGCTTGCAGGACGGAGATTTAATTTCAAGCCATGCAAATATTGAACTCTTGCGGATGTACGGAAGAGTTCTATATTTGCCTTGGGCTCCGTCATCAAGTAGAAATTGTTTATGGTATGCTGCTGAATGTAGTCAAGCGCTTTAAGTTCAATCTCCGCCAAGTAATTCAAAATCTTCTGGTAGTGTTAACTCTATCGTTTAAAAACACTTGTTAAGAAAATGTCCTGCTTGACTGCTGATTTCAGTTGTACATGTTTTTTTTCTTAATTGCACTGTAGGAGCCTTTCAAGTTATTTCTGATCTCAACCCAGTGAAACTCTTCTGCGTTAACGAGGTCTCCGCAGGCATCCTCGTACGCTGCAACAGTTGATCTAGTACGCTTGGTTTGCAGCACTTTTTGATTGGCTTATCTCTTCTTATTTAACTGTAGTTTTATCTCTTCTTATTTAACTGTAGTTTTATCTCTCCTTATTTAACAGTAGTTTACTAGTTTTGATGTCTTATGTTGGGATTACCAAGAGGTGTTTTGCTGAGTTGAATACAATGTTTTAAAGGGAAACTTCGCGAAAAAATGAAAATTTTATATTTTACTCTTCAAATAAAAAGAAATATTATTGCCTTTTGATGTTTTATTGTATTCTTTACCGTTACGCTTCTAAAGTGGATTAAAGGTGGTAAAATTTTGTGTATGGGGGCCGCCATTTTGACAGTATTTTATCATGTGACTGGGTTTGTGACGTGATAAATGTAATTATCCAGTAAATATGATAAATAATCCAGTTTAAAAATATGTTTTTCTGCATTAGCTCTTTGAAGAAGATATAAACTGTGGCGATGACTAATGACCGGCTGACAACATAAGATTACCAAATACGTTTTAATGCTTTAATGATCTTTGTTTTAATAGAAGTATTTTTAGACACAAATTTTAACCTGTCTTTATTTAACTCAGATATAATTTACCTAAATAATA
The DNA here is from genome assembly GCA_944474755.1 of Limnoperna fortunei. Lineage (NCBI taxonomy): Eukaryota > Metazoa > Mollusca > Bivalvia > Mytilida > Modiolidae > Limnoperna > Limnoperna fortunei. The sequence goes on along the minus strand of OX104113.1, from coordinate 82,068,976 downwards.
ATTGTAATAAAAGATATATTTATATGATTATTTTTATATATAAAATAAAATTCCGTGGATAATTTTGCACGTCTTGAAACGGCAGTTGTACCTAGACGTGAAAATGTTACAGGTAAATCATTACTCGTTTATGAAGGGTAATTAACAGAATTAGCAGGTAAACAAACAGGATGTTTATTGCAATTACTAGACCATTTGACGCCGACTTTGAAGTATGAATATTCGGACTTTTTCAAAAGCTAACCAGATTAAAGGTTAATCATGTAATTCGAAATTAGAAAGGCACACCCCCTCCTGCCAAGACAGGTATGATTTGAATACACTGAAGTGTCAGAACACAGGATGTATATAAGATTTCGAATACCTTTAGATGTCAGAGGAAACGTAAAACTTACACGTTAACTCAAATATACACAACATGTAAAATTTTGGAAACTGTGTTACGCACACGCACAATAAATGTTACCAGTAATAATAATTATAATAATAACAATAATAATAATTATAAATGTACAAAACGTGAAGTCAAAGACATGTAATTATATGTCTCTGGTGAAGTGAAATTTTGATGCACGAAAACCAGAGTATTTAAAAATATTTCATTTAATGACCGCTATTTCTTAAATAGTCAACTCGCAAAAGTTTCGTTCAATAAGTTGCTTAATCTGATTAAGTTGAAAATAATAATACGAATAATTTTCAATTTAATTAATATTTATGGACTTTTTTTCTTATCAAAACTGTTAATTTTTTCCTGTGACTTTCTTTCCGTTTACCGTTGTTGCTGCTGTGGAAATAATCAAGTGGGGTTTTTTGTTTAAATATAGATCAGGAATACGAAATGTAATCTTTCAAAACCTTGTCTTATAGTACAACCTTCTGTTATTGACCGTTTCGCGTTATTATCATTCGACGACTTTTAAGGTACTAGGATGTCTAGTATCGCCATCTAGTGACGAGATGGTGAGAAGATGGCGGACCTCAATAAGTGCATTTTTTACACGAAAAATTCCATGCAGAAACTTAACCACTGAAATATAATAAAACATTAAGAGGCAAATGTATTTCTTTTTAGTTGAAGAACAACATATCAAATTTTCATTTTTTCGCAAAGTTTCCCTTCAAAGGGTTTTCTATTGTTAAAGATTTCATCATCCTTTATATGACAAAAACCCATTACCATTTATATTATAAACGCATCTGACGTTCATATGTGCAACTAACGGTGAGCTACACCCGGGTATATGACTTAGCAACGCCCGGGTATATTGGTTTTGTAAAGACGTGTAACTGAACAATCAAATTGCAGGAATAATACTCATACGGGCATAAAATGTAATCATTACTAAATAGAAAGAAAATACAGATTGACATCGAATTGTCAACGTTCTGAGTACATAGATCGGATAATTTAAAGATAAAATGATACATTAATTTAAGAAGCTGGCAATTGTTATTTATGTAAACGTTCCCAAATGATTTTATACAAACAAAGTTTGAAAACTGAAAGAATCAATTGAACAGGGATGAAATGACGATTAGGGTAACATGCAACGGGTACGAACAAGTATAGAAAACAAAATATTTTGACAATACATTAGCTGGGTTAATTAGTTTATTACTTACATCCACAATAACGAAAATTCACAACTTGTGCGTCCAAGAAGGCTAGTTCATTTCGCTGACCAAGTGTTCTTTCATAATCTTTCTGCGTAGGCGTTATGGTTTTTTTACCTGCAGCGTTATTAAATGCCTGAAATTGTATATTGCGTATGAAGTTGAATTATTCAAGAGCTATTACAAATTAGAAAATTTGTAATATAAAAAAATATAAAAACTAATCTATTTATTCAACTTTTATATATGATGTTCTTGAACTCAATAATATCAAATTTAGTATCCGTTCTTGTATGCTCTACAATTTTACATTTACAGTCTTATATTATATGGCCTTTTTAACTGAGATCCTAGTAATGTTTTTATACTATCTTTCGACACTATATACTAATTGTCATTTAACATTGAGCAATAACCCATGTTCTATATACTTAAAGTATTACTTACATAAATGTGATAATGCATAATAGAACTGTAGTCATATGGCAGGTTGTATGTCTTCACCATAGACCAAGGCAATTTAATAAAGTTTGAAGACTTCCCACTTTTTATATTACTTGGATGAATTTTGACGTATGAATTTCTGTCAGGACGTTGCTGTTCGTGCCAAAGTCCAATGGCATGACCTATCTCATGGATTGCTATTCCTGTCTAAGACATAAAAATTAAATGAATTAAAATTTGTTAAACACCATTCGATATCTGACCTCAGTTCCATAGATAGTTTTAGATTGACCATCCTAGTTTTAGCCAGTATGTTGTAGGTTAATTGTATAGACCAAGTTATCAACCCCTCAAATCATATCATATCATGTCATATCATATCATATCATATCATATCATATCATGTCATATCATATCATATCAAATTAAAACAAAGCAAATCAAATTAAACAATCGGTTGCCATGTGATTAAGATATATAATAAATGGTCAACGTACATAAGAATGGATGCGCTTGAATTAAATTTGGTCAGTTTTCCTGTCAAAAACCGGATGTAGTAACGGTTTGTTCCATCATCAACCTCGCCGTCGTGATATAGCAGAAATATTGCTGAAAGAGGCGTACATTACTTATATTTTAATCGGTAGTGGATTTGTTAAAAGTCAAATAATCAGACTGCTACGTTCAGGGACGTTATAATACTGTAAAAACTTAAATGGGTCTGTATGATTTTTGAATAAACATTTCTAGAGCTATGTTGAACTCCATACAAACATTATGTTTTTGCAAAAACTTATCCCAGCTTGAAGAATCTAACTTTTACAAATGAAACTGAGATTTTTATTTTTGACAGCCTGAATGTGACTATTTTCTAATTTAAATAATGCCTTGAAAAATCTCTACAGTACCGAACTAAGTGTCCTTTACTGTTTTCTTTACCATTTATGTCTGTGTTTTTATATGTATACACAATTCTGTTTTATTTAGCCATACAGTTTTTAAAACTCATTAACCCTGAGGCAAGTTATGTACACGCTAAAATATATATAAGAAAAGATAACCTGAACGCGGACCATAGTGGGTAACGTGTTGGAGAGAAGACCCCTTTTGCCGTTTTCAACAAAGCGTTCGTCCCTACCCCATACTTCAGACTTTTTAAGTTATAGTGAATATTTTCTACCGTTTAATCTATCCTATTTTTCGACTCAATGTTTGTTTTGTTCACTTGTTATCGTCCTTAATATTGCTGAAATACTGCTCGCTGGACATTAAGCGACTATAAACCAAATAATCAATCAATTCATCAATCAAATTACTATGACCCAGTTTAATCAATATTTTTTAAATGAGAATTTCGATTTGAGGAGTCAATTGTCATTCAGTTTTTATGGGCGAAAATAAATATATTATAGATTGCAAACATAAAAAAGCCTTCAAAAAAAAAACAAAAATAGAACACTAAGTTTCAAAGAGGAAGTTTTAAATGTTTTTTTATTGTATTGACGCGGATGCCGCACATTTGGAAAAGACTAATGCAATTTTTAAACATTATGTTATCGTAATTTTCAAGCAATTAAAGGTCCTACAAAACACAAAACATTAAATGGAGAAGACCATTTTTGAAACGAGAAAGCAAGTTCTTTAATATTCTTAGCTGATTACTAAAATAGTAGTTTCACAGCACATGCAGGCATTTGAAAATCAACTAAATATATCAGCTAGCAGAAAGACAAAACTACTATTGCTTAATGTGGAAACTTACTGTCCGACATCCGGGTCCTAAGTTGACAGTTTGAGTTATAGGTTTCTTTCCAATTTTAGACCAACAGCTGAAAATGAATGAAAATATCTCATTTTGGCATGTAAGTACAGCAATTTAAGCTTTAGGCTCTATATAACATTGGTTTTTAATGAATGTTTGCTTAACATCTAGCAACAATATTTGGGTACATTCAGGGCTCTTTAACATAATACGTCTGCAGGTAAGACCTTCCTTATAACCTGACAACTCTCAACAAAAACGTCTCTACTATCCGCCGATGGGGACATGATAGGCAGTGCTGTAGTAGAAGCACTATAAACCTCTCCAGGGCTGTGTCAGTACGGTCTATAATCAAAGGCTTTTTAATTTAGTACAGTGTCTTATGAAAGTCCTGCTTTTCTGCTATTACTAAACTGTAGTGCTTGCATAAAACGTCCATATACTATATCACTTGTACGTTTATGCACTTATCCTTCTCTCTTCCAATGTATAATGTATTAAATTTCATTTACCTGTTACAAGCCAATGATTTTAAATAAAAAATTTAAAATAGAATTTGATATTCGTCTTCAAAATTTAAAAATACAACAAAGTTCCAGGTAATAAATATTGCTACGCCTAACGCGCGTTTCGTCTATTCAAGACTCATTAGAGGCGCTCTCCCTAAAAGATAAAAAATGCCAAACACTATATGAATATGAAAAGCATATAACAATAAAACCAAAATATAACGAACTGGAACCAAATTATTACAAAGATCAACATTTACCTGGGGTAGGACGAACCTTAGGGTTTAGACAATTTAAAAATTACAATTTCATTGCTTTGATGTCTATGATATTTATAACAGCAAACTTTGCCTGCATAAGAATCCTCTTGCAAAATTATATTCAATATATTTGATATCGATCTTGATTCCAAAAATAACTTCAGTCTCAAATGTTGTAGGTTAGGCTCGTATCACTTAAATGCTTAAATGTAAAGTACTTGTGAATGGTGCAGGGCTCGATCCACAGAGCTGCATTGTCCGTTCTTACCTGGCGGCTATGTTTGCTTAAGGGGTTGTCATGTTATAAGACGGAATGTCATTGACTTAGTAAATGACGTATAAGGAAAATTGTACACAGATTCCTGAGCAGCAACTAAAGGCTGAATTGACCGTATTCATCTAACTATCCATGTTTTTAATTGCAGTTAAAATTTCTAACTTTTTAGTCCACCACATCACATTCAATCCAGTATGATTTATGTTGTTTGTTATCTTGTTTACGTCCTGCATAGCCCTATAAAATACTGATCGCGGAACTTACAGCAAATATTTGATCATGAAATCTGGATCAACAAATGCTAACATAACCAGTTTGACTTAAAATTCAATCGCTATATGAACTTCCTTTTTGTAATGGGGCCTCTTTGACCAGTGTTAAGACATGTCAAGAATGAGGTTGCGAGTTCACGCCTATTACAACCAGGTTGTGCTCGACATCAGCCTTAATTGAAAGGGCACTTCAGTTATTCATAGTTTGTTACCATGCTAATAATACATAAACAGGCACCATTAAATAGCTTAAAAATCGCTAAAGGTGGTGTTGAACAAATTGCAAACAAATACATGTAATCGTTTTGAAAATATATTTTTTTCATACCCTTTTTTGTTAGATCTGAAGACAATGTTTGGTCCAAAGATGATAAGTGCATTGCGCTCTTGAAATCGTATACATGTTTCACGTTCCCAAACGGCTATAGCAGCTTTTACTACAGCACGTACTAAAATACAAAAAAATAGTATACAATTAGCGGTAATAAAAGTCAGAAATTGCACCGTAATTTAATTTTCTATATTCAATAAAATAACTCATGATAGCCACTGAGTTTTCATCATAAACACAATGCTTGGGTCTTCATATATATAGTTTTTCTAGCAATATACGCATACACAATCCCAACGTCCCCAGCTCATTTGTAAATGTGTGGCTGTCATACATTATTTCCCAATAGGACAGATTTGTATATGTGATTCAAGCCTTTTATACACAAACTGTTGTATTAGGTGTCATTCCGAATAGTAAACAAATAAAAAAATCCCAGCTCATTTGTGCTGTATTGCTGTCAAAAATTATTCCATTTCCAATAAGACTTATTTTCAATTGTAAAGGCTTTATATACACACGTTGCTGTATAAAGTGTCATTGATGAAAAAATCACAGCTCATCTGTAAATGAGCTCAACTGTATGGCTGTGATAAATTATTGCAATTACAATAGAACATATTGTTATCTTTGGGAGCTCCATACACACGTTGCTGTATAAAGTGTCATATAGGTCGATTCCGTATGAAAAATTGTAAAATTTTTAAAAATAAAGATTAATTATATTTACAGCTTTCGTCTTTACCTTATTACCTTATCAATGCTCTTTACAATTTAGAAGTGTCCATGTTAATAAATCATGTTTTGTTAACCACCAAAAATACTATGCAAAAGTGTGTTAATTGTCAGTCATCAGTAGATATTCAACTCTGGCGATGAGAGTAAAATTCGGAGTTATCAGTTCAATTTAATATTCTAGGTTTTATTCAACACAATGACGGAGGAAAGACCTTACATAAATTGGATTTATTGGAGGATTTATCCGTTTAATGAATTAATCGAAACATGAACAAGTTACACAGAAAGATTTGCACAATATGTTGCTGTTAACAGCGTCAGCAATGCAAAGAAAGTACCAGCACTGCCTACCCTATTAAGTGTAAAACATACGGGAGCTTAGAAATTTCACAGCGCCAGATAAGCCGTTAACTAAGTCTTATGATGAAATAGTAAAATTGACCACCTTAATCCCAAGCCAATCGTAATTGCAGAAAGATTTAGATATTATAGAAGAAATCAACAGGATAGAGAAAGTATAAACGAGTATATACGGCTGAACTGCGAATATTATCTGAACATTGTAACAATGGGTTAGTGTTGAACGACACATTGAGGTATCATCTTGTATTACCCAATAAGCAAAATCTTATTTGGATTATGTAAAATATTTCCCGAGAAAATCATTTACAAAATCATAAACACGTATAATGGAGAAAAAATTGGAGTTCTTACTGTAAATGTGAAATGCAAGAATGATTGCGAAGTTGGATTTATGTGTTATTCGGGAAGGAGGTCCACCGAGTTTGGTCGTGAATGGCTCCGACACATTCAGGTAGAATGGAAAAAGTCAAATCTCTAAAAACCGTTAAGAAAGGCGAACCCGCAAATCCGAAATTATTGAAATTAGCAAAGGAATATGGGAAGAAAAATTCTACAAATGTACTTTACTAAAGTTGCTGTTGCAGTATAAGCCAATAAAGAGCGACTTACATTCAAACCACAATCCGTGCCAAAACTGGTTAAAGCGAGACCGATTTCATTCGCTATGCAGCCAAACGCGACAAATTGGAAAGGATTGTATTATTTCAAAAGTTGAATCAAGTGATTAGTCGTCCGCTTTTGTACTAATTTTGAAAAAAAATCTGTTCTTTTTTTGAAATTTTAAAATACCTGCAGGTCCTGTTTTACAGGTGGATCAATATCATTTACCCTGTATTCATGTTTTCGCTACTTTGTCAAGGGGGAAAGTTCACACAGCTATACCTCACCCAAGCATATTTACAAATGCCATTGGATGAAAGCTCCAAAAAATTACTGATCATCAATACCCACAAGGGGTTGTACCGATACAACAGACTACCATTCGGGATTATGTCTTCACCTGCAATTGGGCAACGTAAAAATAGACTCCATGGAATACAGTGTGTATTAGATGACATGATAATCAAATGAAAGAATGATGTGGAGCACTGTAAAAAATGAAACCGTTAGACTAACTGTTGGAATAAAATCGTAAGTAGATTTGGACCAGGAGGTGTAAACTAGCGTTTAAACGAGTTAAGGGTTGATTACGTCAGACATTGCGCTTACTCATTATGATCCCAAAATTACTTTTGCTATCTGATTGTGATGCATCACCATTTGGTCTTAGTTAAGTTTTAATGTAAGTAGTGCCGATGATACTGAGAAACCCATAGCGTTTGCTTCACGATTGTTTTCAAGATCATAGCGTAACTGTGCTTTAATCGACAATTAATCGCTTAGTATTGTTTGAAGAGTGAAGAAGTTCTACACATATAAATTGGCCTGATATTGATTGTGTAAAGGAAGTCTCCTATATCAAAGAAAACTATTGTTTTAAGTTTTAAGATCTATATTTAATGCAATTGGATTCCAGTTCAATTTGTGTCAGACAAATTTAGGACAAGATCAATATAACAAATAAGAAATTAGAGAAATGTGATAGACCAACGGGACACTACAAGGGTGTTTATCGTTAAAGAAGCATGGCATTCCCCGCAAAAAGACTACCCGCTATCGTCCGGTCAGACTTCCCTTAATATAAAAAAAACCAAGGCATCCCATTCAATCTAATGTGGGATGCAATAGAAAATATTAAATAGATGCAATAGACAATAGTAAATATGTATACGAGAGGATACCTTTTATCGGGTTTAACATTTCGTCAGATACAGAATGTACTATTATATTCCTTGCTAGAGCATTCAAGAGTTAAATAGTTTATAGAGTGCGGTCATAAATTGTTGATAATGCAGCTTTGCAGTTTACTAGTTTACATTTGCACATAAACGTATTATACTACACAGTCATAAAAATGCAGTATTGTTCACGCATGTTATAGAAATGTTTAATTCAAACTTACTTGCGCTTGATCTGATCTTGTATTTTATAGGCAAGTCCCATTTCCTTTTGTCCGAGGCCAACCCAGCTGAGATCTTCAACGAATACAAATAGACAACTAATAAATATGCCACTTTGTTTACTCTTATGTGTGTCGTCTAATATTGTGAATATATCTTAGTTCATACACATGGTTTCCTTATGGATGAATATATTGACCCTTGAACTTTTGAAGAGCGCAACGCTCTTTGCGCGTTTGAGACGAATTTTAAAGATGTTGAAAACAGTCGGGTCATTATAGGCGTTACAAAAGTCCGAATTCTCCGTCAGTCAATTCTTAATTTCCCAGTGGCAATCAAAGATTGTCTACCCATTTGGTCAATTTTCTTTCAATGATTTGTTAACTTGTCATTTCTCGTCCGTGATATAGCCAAATTCTGCTTTCTAGACTTAAAGCCATAAATCGGTCAATCAATCAATAATAAAATCGTTTCACAACAATATAATTCAGGATTTCTTTGTCCACTCTATAGACAATTTCAATATCAATTTCGTCTTGTAATATTTTTCCTTAGAAAACTTTAGTTTTTCCCGATCTCATTTTCAGTTTGCTTTATTTTCATGTATAATACGGCTGAATATTTGTTGAGTATGTTTTTTTTTAATTGCTTTAATATATAATTAATTTTTTACACATTTCTGGAGCAATGGAAGTCTTTTTAATTTTAGACTATTTTGAAACGTGTTTTATTACATTGACTTGAAAAAATTATTTCCTTTTAAAATTAATCAAGTAAAGTTACTAATTACTGGTATGCCCGGTGCCCCTGGTAGATTGTTGCTGCGAAATGACACCAATTCGGGGTCTTGCCTTATTGCTTCAAGTATTTCTTCAACATCTTCTTTATCCAAAACAATGTCATCCATTTGTCCAGCCACGTCTTCCAAATTTCTATAGCTCCTCTTTAATAGACACATACATTTAACTTACACTAAAAATAGTTCGCCTTTGAATTTTCCTTAACTTTGCCATATAGCTAGTTTGTATACAGTAACTTCATAATTTAAACAACAAAATTTGGGTTTCAGAGCTTACTTTCTAGGAGTTCAGAAGATTCGAGAAGATAAAAGCACTACAAAAGTTGATACCAAAATTCTGCGCAAATTTTTTAAATTTGTAAAAATAATGGTCGTCTCTGACTTATTTTCATCTATTAGAAAAAAAATGAAAAAAAATACTCAAAATTTGAATTTTTGGTCAATAAGTAACACCCTAGTTAAAAAAAAATTTTAAATATATTTTTATTGCCTATACCGAAGCAAATGAAATGGAAGTGACCATAAAAACCTATCAAACAGTTCTGAAAATTTAAACACTAGTCGTACAAATTTATATGTCAGGTTTTTTGTAATTGCTGATATTTCGGTTAATAAGTTATGAAGGTTTTTAAAATGGACTTAAAGAAAAAGTGTATTCGTATAAAACGAGTAAACTTGCTTGCCCATTTAAGTTTTTAACATTTTAGTAAATACCTGCACAGATATATTATTTTTTGCTACAATCTTGTCGTTCAGTTCTGCCATTAACTTCCATACTTTTGCCCTTTCGGTCAGCGGTTCATCGAACAGATAATCAGAAACCTTTTGCTATAAAAGAGACTCTGATAACAAAGATTATGTTATTATATAATTTCGATAATTTATACTTGCTTGTCTTAATGTTTCAGTACAAAAACATCATGTAAAAAGTATAGAAGAACATGATATTACACAACTTTTTTAAGATGCCAAGATTTTAAAAATTTACTCCCCCATACACTCCAAACAACACTCACTTTTGTCGCTCGAGACAAAATATTGACAAGCAAAATAATTACGATATCAAATAGCTTTTGCATGCAAAAATCTTAAGAAATGTTAGTATGGAACTACCGCTTTAACTATACAAATACGACCCTACGAATAAAGCAAAGCTTTATTTGTAAATAATGCTATGCTTCTGGTACCCTTGTCGTTACTTCTAACGATATTTAGTATTCTGTTCTGGTTTACGTCATATTGTAGAATAGGATATTTGTTTGTGAAGTCAGGCTATCACTGGGATACGCGCCACAAATTTCAAGTCAAAAATCGGCTAGAAGTGCGCTTTTTTCATGTTTTTCATTAGTATAAAATGTATTTTCTTGTTGCAGAATTAAAAAACATTACTTGTATATTGTCAGAAAATGTAAAGTTTATTTGTACTCGCCGCGAAACAGGTAAGAAATGCTTTGCAGTGCCTCACATTTCTACCAGTTTCTAAGGCTCGTACAAATAAACTGTATATTTTCTGACAATGTTAGAATATTGTATATTTATCCTGCAATCAGATAATTTACCGTCAAATAAGGATAGCCCAATAAAGTTTCTAGCTACCCTTGTCCTCGCTTCTTATGATATATAGTATTCTTCTCTGCTTTACGAGATTTTGCCGAATACGATATTTGTTTATAATTCTAATAATGCTGTAATTTATGAATATTAAGTGCTTTGATTGGATAAAAACACTTAATTACGTTATCTCAAAATTTATAAATCGATATTTCTTCTGAGCAGACTACTTTCGTTATCTAATGTAAACAAAGATGGCGTTCTCCTAGGAACTCTCCTAGCGTATAGTAAAGGAGAGGGATCAATGTTTGTCTGTCAAAATGATTTCTAATTAAATCGTTTGAGATGTCCACAAAAATAAATATACATAAAAATTGGGTTTCATTTTGTGGTTTTTTTCTATTAATATATACAATACCTAGCTTCCTTTTGCACTATGTTTTGTATATTCCTACGCTTTCCGGCTTTATTACATTTTGAAATCTAGATCTTTAACTGGTTGTGCAGCTTTAAATTCGCGATGACTATGCGAGAATTATAAGGATAAAACACTGTTTTAAGAACTTATCAATTTGACGACTCCTTCACAAACTTGACATAAAGTCCTTTTATTTGTTTAATCCTATAGTGACATCAGGTTATCGCTAGAATACGCACCGAAAGTTTCAAGTCAGAAATCGTCTAGAAGCGTACTGTTTTCATATTTTCCATAAATGAAAAATTTAATTTAGGATTGCAACATAAAAACAATATTCAAACATTGTCAGAAAATATAAAGTTTATTTATACTCGCCGCGAAACAGGTGGGAAATGCTCGACAGAGGCTCGCTACCTGTTTCTACGGCTGATAGAAATAAATTTTATATTTTCTAACAAATATTAAGATAAACGTTTTGTGTAATCAAGACTCATTAGTGTCGTCAAAATATTGAGAGCCGCTTTAAGAGCCTGTATCCAGAAAATATGAAAACGTTACGTCAGGTTTCGTACTAATCGCCGAAAAAACGTGTTACGCTTAAGTTTACGGTGTAATACTCGAAGGATAACGTATCGAATAAAAATATTTTGGGGTCTAACATGAAACTACAATAATTGCAAAACCACTGTTTAAATTTTAAATCAATAAATTTAAAAATTATATAAGTAGATCAGTTGCCTAAATTCCAGTGAACAGTATTTTTAGCTAGATCAGGACGAGAACGAGATAACAAACAATGCATCAAGACGACACTAATGAAAACGAAATCTGAATTGTGCATGGAGCCTGGCCATCAAAACGACAACACAGCAAACACGGCAGCCACTATAGACCGCACAAGGCTTTCCGTATATTTTATATAACCCACCCCAACAATTTTCGCTTTTAGAAAACGCAAGTTCTAGTAAATCTAATGAATAAATCCGATAATTACATATCACATCTAACGAGAAGGCATAAGAAGCATTTTATTTCCTGCTTCGGACTGAATAGATTTGATTAATAATACTAATGTACCTCAACATCTGTAGAATCCAGATTTTAAAATATTTCCATTAAAGGATAGTCTGAGGTTTCCAGCAAGTTTAGAGATTGGTTCCGGAGTAGCTCCCAGCGAAATATTTACTTGTTGTGCATCGGTTTCATCTAGATTTGCTGTGATGCTCATAAGAAACAATAGCGCAACTTTGTTCGAAAGCATCTTTCTTCTTGCTCTAAAAAATTCGCTGTCTATAAACTGTTTACAGACCAAAACAAAATATCGTCGGTTTTTACTGTTATCCTTAGTCTGAATAAAGTTTAACTTTTATCAATTGTAAAAAAAAAATAAAGCTTAATGTGGTTTAAAAGTTACCCAAATCGCTACAACTGCTTTGTTGTTTTACACATTAGTTTGTATGAGCGAAAACAATGCATTTTATTTGATATGATTACTTCCGCCTTAAAGCATTTCTGTTTTGCATGAATAACTACGAAAATATTGTAACTATGGATAGAATTAAAATATTTTATTTGTAACATTTGGTACTATAGACAAAAAGAAGCTTTGAGGGGCTTTACCTAATAAGCAAATTTTTATACGTCATTTCGAAATTGTTATAGTAAAAGTCTAACCACAATTTTGCTTTGATTTTTTTTTATTATTCCAAGTTCCTTTTTTATTACAAAATCCAATAAAAAAAAATTACCACGATAACTTGTCCATATTTTATGATATGCCTCTGTTGTTGACATGTCACAATTAGTCTTTTTTTTTGCTACCCGAATTTAAAGTTTCACGTCAGCCATTTTATGTTTCTAAACGGGGTCTTACGTTGTTTACAAATGTTCGTCTGCTGTTGTGCCGTTCTATGGTATTCGGACAAATTGCGAGACTTTCCAGCGTAAACGCAAACGACGTTTTACGAAGCATTTTCAACTGATAAGGATCTCCTGCTCCTAGCGTGTATATATCCGTTCTAATTTAAATCAAAATTAACTACAGAAAAACGCTCTATCAAAATGAAAAAAAAAACCACTTCATTTTAGTATGATATTTAACTGGGATACTGTGGTAAATAATTGTTGATTTCAGTTTGCACTTTTTTGGATGTACAAAAAGAGCAAAAGCTCGACCAAATGCGGTGGTCTTATGCAAAAAACCTCAAACAAGACAAGTATTATTCATGGAAGAGAACAATTGAATAGACAAAAATTAGTCTGTGGAAACCATGCGGACCAATGAAAAAACTTTGATAGCTTTTAGGAAAGTAATTTAAAAAGCAAAGATTATTGTGACCCCTGTCTAAGTAAGAACCCAAATATATGTGATTTTTGTTGCCAAAATGGCAAACGTGGTTTAGAATTGAACAATGGCGTAAAATGCAAGTAATTATCCGTCGCCGATGTCTTCGTTATCATTTTCAAGCATCATCTCCACTAAAACCGAAAAGACAACTTAAACCAATTTTAGTCTAAGTCATACTTATTACTTATTGTTTCTGTTAATAAGTTTGTGATTTTGGTCAACATCCGAAAATGGGTAATTGTATATTTCCAATCTAATTAAAATTAAATCTTTCACTTGCTCCCCCCTTTTTGTTATTGGTCGCTGCGTTGTAAGTAGCAAAAAGGGGGGAGCAAGTGAAAGATTCAATTTTAATTAGATTGGGATATTTATAGAATACCATTTGTAACAAATAAATTCTCATCTAGTTACTATTTTTGACGGGTTTCAAACTCTTTTTAGATTTATTCGCATTTGCTGACTATATTATAACATATGTAGAATTATTATTTATTCATACACTATTATCTTTATGCAAGATCTGCAGATTAATAAACGACCAAAATTGTAAATCGATTGATTGATTGGATGTTTACTTTACGTGCAGCGAGCAGTATTTCAGCTATATTCAGGACGGGAACAAGTTAACAAACAATACATTAATTGAAAAAGTAGTGGGATGGAACACATGAAACACAATTTTGGCTGCCACTAGAAAAGTACGGAGTTTTGGGTAGGGTCGGAGAATTTAGCCTTTTGTAGCGGCTACAATGAGCCTACTCTTTTTCGAAATCTACAAAAGGGATCTTTATCGTGAAAGGAGCGTGGCACTCTCCAAACACGTTACCCACTATGGTCCGCCGTCAGGCTTTCCTTATTATGACCTGACACCCCCTAACGACACGGTCTCCCCTATCCGCCACTTGGGGACGCGCTGGGCTGCTCTGTGAGTCGAGCACTGGGAACCGTCCCAGTACGGCCCCAGTTGTAAATCGAATCATTAATGGCTATTGTTTTTAAATATTTGCTATAAAATGTTTACATTCACTCTATACTAATGAGCAGCAACACCCGATCTATAAACATGACAAGTATTGCGCATACGGAAGAACGAACGAACAGTGGCCGTTTACCTTTTTGCACAAACTGACGCCCGAACGTAATAACAAACGGAGCGACTAAAAAAGGATATACGAACATACAAAAAAACGTCTAAAGGGTGTAATTCATTTTCCTTTTCACTCGACTTATACCAGCTGATGATCTTGATGATACCAAAGCGGATATGGAATAGGTCACGTATTCAACGGTATTTTACATAAAATTGTTCATAACACATGTTTTAAGCTGCGATCACGCTTCTTACACACAATGTCTGGAATTAAATAAGTCAATTATTCATGCACACCATTAACAAGAATAAATGTAATAAATATGCTAATACATATGGGTAAATTTACATCTTACAATAGAGATGTACAGTCAAGCATGTATTTATATTATTGACTTCCTTCCTTGTTAAACAAAGCAGATAGAGCTCAAAAGGTTATTATTAAAGTAGGTCGAAGGTAGATCGTAAAACTGGGGTGTCGCCTACCGCAGAAACTTGACAAACTAAATTTTATAGCATAGTTAAACAAACCAATGTGATAACAAAATACTGAACACCAACGTGTAAAACAACAATCCACAAATCAGTCACTCAAGATCCATGAACCAAAAATGTAGCACTACAGCAATGGTTCTGACTTGTCACAGGCATTTCAAAAAAGGTTAAACCAAGTTGTATAGCATGCCAAACCATGTTTATTGTTCTTATATCAGTCTGTCTGTATTGTCTGAGGTTTTCTTTAGATCAGTATATGTGTACTGTCCTAAGTTTTAAGATCAGTCGATGTGTATTGTGTGTAATGTCACGATTCTTTATCAGTCTCTGTGTATTTTCTGAGTTTTTTTTTGTCCGGGATCTTAAGATCTGTCTGTGTGTATTGTGCGTATTGTTTATGGCTATTAGACGAGTCTATGTATATTGACTCAGGTTTTTTTACGTTCTTTGTGTATTGTCAATGTCTTAGATCAATATATGTGTATTGTCTAAGAAGTAAATCGAATAATATGACAATTAAATCAAATACATACGAGTACTGTTCACGTACAATCACACTTGGGCGCAATGGGTATTTAAAAATTAATTATATATGAAATCGATAAAAGTGGAACGCGCATCATTTTGCCACAGTTTTCATTTTGCAAACGTCAGTTCTAATGACCCTTTGAAAACTTCCGCATAAAGTTATCAATTTAAAAAAATAGTCATATTCTCATTTCACTATAGCAAGGCATCGAAAATATATGGAATATTAAACTTCGGAGCTACCGTAATGTATGTGAAATCAATCATAGGAAAAATGAGAGATAACCTTAATAAGTAATATAAAAGAATATTTCCAATATTGGGAAGTAAAGTAGAGATGTTTATCAAAAGATCATTACAAGAAAGTGGTTATCATGAAGTGGCGGTGACCTTTGGGTCTCTACCTTATACTTGATTAGCTTAATAGGCCAGTTTGGTTGGTCTCTGCAGTGCTCCATATTATGTAATTTTGTCAGTTAGTACGCCGGGTTGACGTTCTCAAGGAATACGCAAATAGATGACGGTAGTCGTTATTAATAATGCTGTTGGCGCTTACAGTATGGAACGCTATGATTGCATTTATGAAGACGTTTTTCATTATATGATGGTACTTTGTCATTACGTGATCACACTTCAGGTTGTCATTATGTGATAATACTTTGTTATTATGTGATGATACTTCTTCATTATGTGGTGATACTTTATCATTATATGATGATATTATGTCATGACTTTGTCTTTATTTGATGATACTTCTTCATTATTTGATAGTACTTTTCCCGCCTAAAAAACACAAACAATATGGCTGAACAAAGTATTTCTGAATTATTAAAACAAATAGTCCTTTTTCATTTGTATTCGAATATATATTCACATTTCGACCTGTCTTGAAAGTCTGCTCAACATTTTGTTCTTAAATTTGTGAGAATGTGAGACCTTAATGAAAAATAGGGTTCACCATTAGAATTTTTGAAAATAATGAAAAATGTTTTTTAGATTATTTCTATGTAAATTATATCCCCTTAAAAAGTACGGGGAAAATTCTGAATTATTAAAAAAAGATGTATTTAGTTAAACCTTTCGAATTCCAAAAGAAATCAATTAAAAATACTAAAAATTATAAAATTCAAAGTTATTATAGATGAGCAAAAAGATGCTCATTTTTAGACACCCCATCTTCCTTACTTACGGCATAATTTGGCTAAAATATATTTAGTATCATTTAACAACATTAACGAGAGGCTCTCGAGGGCGTGCAAAGCTCATTTGGCCTAGGCACTTAACGCCAACATGAACATCATAAATTGACAATAAAGAATTAAGTTTTGATTGTTTAGTTTATTTTTTCGGTTACTTTTTCAAGCACAAGTGTAATGGACATGTAAATATGTAAGCCAAAGCTCACTATTGATACCCCGCTTTTACAAAAAGGGTTACGGTACTACGGAACTGCGGACGGACACGGGAAAAACAATATACTTTAAATGTGCAAGATAACTCCACAAACTGGAAGTGTTACTCATTCAACATGAAGCAGGGACTTATAATAATTAGGAGTTGAGCTTAGACGTATTGATCTACATGTAGTCAGACGGTTTGTCTAATAATAACAAAAGTATCACTACATAATGACAAAGTATCATCACATAATGAAGTATCATCATATATAAAGTATCATTACATACTAAAGAGGTATCATCACAATGACAAAGTATCATTACATAATGAAGAAGTATCATCACATAATGACACAGTACCATCACATAATGAAGAAGTATCATCACATTAAACAGAGGTATCATCACATAATGACAAAGTATCATCACATAATGAAGAAGTATCATCACATAATGAAAAACGTCTTCATAAAGGCAGCTATGGCGTTCCATACTTACACCTGGAGCACCTGGGTTTACTTTTGGTTTATGTGATATTTAAGTTTAATATGTTAATCATCCTCCCAAGTCAGGGGTCTGAGTCTGCGTTCGCTCCATCATGGATACATCAGGGGTTCTGAGTCCGCGTTCGCTAAATCGATGGAGCAGACGTGGACTCAGAACCCTTGACTTTGGAGGATGTATGTGAAATGGTTTTTTCTGTCTGTTTGTTTGTCTGTTTTTTGTGGGTTATTTTTTTGGTGGTATTTTTGTGGGGTTTTTTTTTTGGATATTGCTATTACACAAGTTTGTTTCAACTGGTTAAACCGTTTTTTAACATAATTTCTTATTTAAACGATTTCTTTTGAAGCAGCAATCTCAGATTTCGGTTGAGAATAAAAACATAAATTGTTTATAAGGCCGCGTAATAAACATTCTAATACAGTGTAAATCAACCCTTCACTTTGTCTGAGAAGACGACGTTTCAACATTGTCCCATAGGGTCCAATGTTAACTTTTTTCAGAATTTCTGAACAACATTATCATATACAATTTGTTTAGGATTATCCATTCTGATGCAGTCCAGTTTAAGTTCAACATCTGGTTTAAAAGAAGAAATGTGCAAATTAACAAACTACTTCGATGACGGACGCAACCTGATAAAAAAAGCTTACACAACTTTGATTAAGGGTAACTGCAAAAGTTATAGAATATAACGACAGACACGAATATATATCACAACTAAAGTACTACCGACTTTATGCAATATTCAATATTAGCTGTGGAAATTTTGAATTAAAATATAAATAGATGGAGAGGTCAGTAACCTCTCTTTCTACTTGGAGAATACTGCGAAAAAATCAACAAAAATTTCAAAAGTTTTATTATAAAACGTACAAAAATAAATTAGAAAACAAATAATACACTTAAAAACCAATAAAAGGTTATTAAACATAAATTGTGTAAAACAGTAACTAGTATATATTTACTTTAATTTTCATTTCAGAGATATCAAATTGTTCATTTTGGATCTGATTTCCGAGAATCAATTAAATGCGAGACTTTAGCATTAAATCTTATATGACTTTGAAATGCTATTCTATTCTGTTAGATCTGCTTTTCTATACAGTGTTAACATTCTGTTTTTATTCGCATTAGATAAAATATTCAGTCCTTCGTCTTTTCTCCTACAAACATAGAAAGAAAAACGTTATACAAAATGTCTCGAAAAAAAAGTTTTTAATCAGAGTTTGTGAATGACTGCGCTTCCATTTAGTTTTATGATGGAGGTTCTTAGAAAAAAAATGTAAAAAAGTTATTCGTTGCGTAATGCAAAATTTGTAGTTAAAAGTACACTAAGGGACGGGTCAATACTAATTTGGTGGTTAGGACCGGTGCATTTCAGATTATCGGGTCTAAAAAAGGCTATGTCCTATCTCCTTAAAATAGGAGATAATGTGTTAAAAAAAGTGGGTGTCCTATCAAGGGAATAATTTTTGGTTGGTTACAATTCAGTATTTATGTTTGTCAAACAAATTTTGCGATCACAGTATATTGGTTTTAAATTAAAACATCAGAATTATTTTTTTGTTTTTTATTTCATTGAAGATATTGTTATGAAAAACTTGCTGTCCTATCAGTACTGAAAATAACAAAACTTGTAGTAACATATTTATGCCAGCATAAAAAAGTATGTGTCCTATTGCATTTTGCACCAGTCCTTCCACCCCAATAAATATTGACCGGCCACTATTGGTACCGTATTTTAATCAAGTATACAAATGCTTAATTTTGACTTAAACATATTTGATGATTTGGCAAGAATAACATCTAACTAGAGTTCGCAATCATTGAAAATTATGTATTAGATGGTGTTTTGAGCATTTTAGGGCTTCATAAAGCTAAGTATCAGATGACATTATGCAAAAAAGACGACAGTTATCCAGCCTCGAAATAGAAATATTTAGTAAACAAATTAAACCTCGAACATTTCCTTGTAGCTACTCCCAATCACACATGATCGACTTACATATATACTTGTAGCGTCCCTGGAATCCTTTGCTCGTGAATCCAGAAAATGTCCGAAAGTTGATGAGCAAAGTTCGATCAGTGGATTGAAAGACTCGGGTTGGTCTCCTAAAGCAACAGAACCTGTAAGGAAATTTAATAGGGGAAAGTCATATACGCATAATTTAATAGGAGTAAAGTTTGTTTTAAACGATTCTTGTCAAGACTGCTAAAGTTTTTTTACGATATTAGTACGTAGTTCCAAATAACATAACGCGTAGTTCTAGTCAAGACTGTCGGTTTTCTAACGATACTAGTACGTAATTCCAAATTACTAAAAACTGTGTAAAATCACGTTTAAACAAACAAAAACAAAAACATAAACTCAATTTTAAATTATAGTCAAAATATGTATTTTTATGTCAATTTGATAGTACTGAAAACACGTTTTGTCTGTTTGTTTCCTTATTAATTAATTATTTATTAATTATCTTCACTTTAGTTAATAATTATACGCGATATGTTTGACCTTCTTGAAAGAAATGAGAAGCTGTTTAATTTAAAGCTGATGATGAATTTTGAAAAAGGTCTTACCTTGGCCCAGGCTTAAACATACTATTATATCTCACTTCCACATAATCCTTGCAAGGAGTGTCGCATTGGACGCTAAAGGTATTGACGAACTCAAACTGTACTTTTCTGGCGACTGGTGCCTGTAGAGAGTTGTATATGATCAGGTAACATGTGCGTATGCTCGTTTGTGAATTTACAATATATCATCAACGTGCAAATATGTCACAATTTCACGTAAGGTTGACTTTGTTTATCTTATAAAAGTTGGCTTTTCTATATTTAATCAATGTACCTCAATTTCCCATGAACACTCCGATGTAGTTGTATACCCAAATCTTGTGAAATACCCTGGAGAATTCAAGTACTGATAACTTATTGACGCACTGCGGGTAGTTGCTCCACAGGATTGAAAAGCTGCAAGATATATAAATATATTTACTAATTTTTATATGCTGTTTTTATATAGAATCAGTTAAAGGTAAAGACATTTATTTACTTAACTGACAATATACATGTACATCAACTGAAATTATTTCCATAAACACAAATATAAGTTTTTAAGTCCTTATAGGTACAGGAAATATAAGAAGTGCAAGAGCAGTATGTTGTGAGGTTAGATCATCTTTGACTATTAAGTCTGACATTTAGTATCCAAAATCTGGTTGTTTCATTTGGTACATTTCAATAAAGCCAAAAATTAGAATTATTAAAAAAATTCGCAATGATTTTCCAACCCAATCAAAATTAAGAATTTGTAGATCTAACAAAGCAGCATTCTTTAAGTCTTTGCTGTCTTTTTGGACTTTCAAAAGAAATTCAAACTTCGTGTTAATACAAGTTTAAATTTTAGTAAATGATCTATTAATAATCAATTTCAACGGAGAGACTACTAGGCGTCCTTGTAATCTTTTATGAACACATCTACTTGCGGAAAGAGTGCCTTTATGTACTACACTTCGTTTGTCTGAATCTATTTAACTCTATTTTCTGTTTTAAATAAAATGTGACCTACCTTTTTTAGGTTTGTATCATATTAGCGTACTTACATGGAGAAGGAGGTTCTGGAGTTTCACAATATGGTCCCTTCCATCCGTCCGGGCATTTACATTCGGAACATTTATTTGGATTTTTGTAGCCTCCATTTTTGCATTTACTCCATGTCAAGCCAGCGGAACATTTAGCTGTTAAACACACGCTTTATAATATATTTATCTTTCACAAATAAGGTATAATTTCAAAATTTTATTAAAGTAAAAGACGGTTAAATCTAAAGAAGTACAGTCAATGTTAGAAAAGACCTTGATAAGTGTGTGAAACTTGAAACAATAATACATTTTAATAACAAAAGGGGACGAATGTAAAAAGTAGAAATAACTAAGAGTCTGAAAATCAACCTAGTTAAACTACTTATTCCAAACCAATCATTTTAGAAACGATAACAAATTTCACAGCAACGGCGTGTCTGTAACGGTACTATATATTTCTCCGAGCTATAGACATCAGCAACACTGGTATTTTGTTACGTGTTATTTCACACACATCAAAGGAGGCGTAACTCCATATACGTTAACATGCCATGGCGTTAAAAAATATGTAAATAATAAAAAAATAAACGTAAACAAGGACAGGTCTATTTGATAGCGCCGATGTCTTTTTCCTGAAATCAGCACATTTAAGTGTGGTATTGGAAAATGTTATTCTACATTCAAAATCGAATTGATACTAATTAAAGTGTTAGCACTACCCACATACTGACCAAAACAACTCCAAACCTGACCGCTGGGAATTTTTAGGGAATCCTTGATGTAAATAAAATGTCGTCAAAGATAAATTTCATGATTTTAAGGCACGTTAAAAGTAGTAGAATGCCGAGTACAATCAACATGCACATTTACAAGTAATTTTAATGACACAATGTTAATAGATTAATAATTGTTTCTTACATTGACAATAATGATAGTTGGCCATTTTGGCATCTAAAAACGACAGTTCAATTCGTTGCCCAAGCGTGTTTTCGTAATCCGCTTGTTTGGGAGTCATAGTCTTCATCCCTGGTGATTTACTAAACGCCTTAACAAAAAACAAAAAAATTAACATAAACGTATACATAGCTAATTGCCAGGTCATTTTGAGAGAACATCATTATTTGACAATGATTTGTATTTGAACTGGATAAAAATAGGTCTTTTTTAGGGTAAAATGTTCACAAGTATTTTACGTTTTGTAACCACGTAACCACTCAAATATGTAGCATACATTACATACAATTCATACAAATTTATCTGTAAAATAACACGTTATGTAGTCATATATTTATTTTGATAAAAACTAATCTTTGACGACTCCTAGTTCGTTTTTACAGAAATGTTGCTTATAAATTAATAGATAGGGATAATATGAGTGAAAACTATAGTTCGATTCGTTTATGTAAAGTCAACAGTTTTACTACAACTGTGTACAACCAATATTGTTTTTAAGTACAACTGACACTTGTTTACATCTAATATTGTTTTTAAAGTACAACTGACACCTGTTTACAACTAATACTGATTTAAGTGTGTAACTTACGTATATGTTGTAATGCATGATGGAACTATAGTCGTATGGCACGCCGTAAGTTGTGACCATGCTCCATGGGAACCTGATAAAATTGTGTGCTTTACCACTTTGTATGTTACTGGCATAGATGTTTATATATGAATCACGATCCGGTCTTGAGTGTTCGTGCCAAAATCCAAGGGCATGACCTATCTCATGAGCTACAATCGGTACCTTCAAGGTATATAACAATATCATTATGCTTATATTATATTCTAAAAGCAAAGCCCACAAACATCATCCAGAGAATAATACTGGAATTATTTTAACAAAACAGCATAAACATAGCCATTCAAAAGAAAGCAGAAGATACTATGCCAATAAAACATCACGTGGTTCAAATCCAAAGAAACTAAACAAAAACATACAACAATTATCGAGAACCCCAAAAAATTAACAACATAAACACAACTACAAAATAGGGTGCTCTGGAAGGTTAAACATTTCCTGCTCTAAAAGTGCCATCATGTTAAATATTATGACCGACTATTATTCTCTGTTTTATCGCATTTAAGAGAATTATGTTAGTTCCCATGTGTCTCTTAAATTATGGTTTGTTTATTTGGATTTTTTATAACCGTTCTTCTTGAAAATATAACTTCGAAACGGTCACCATCTCATTTTAAATAGGTGGCGGACACTACATAAACTTCCCGAATAACATCTCTGAAAATTCATCGCTGTTTTTCTGACGCGCGGTTATATATATACTTATACTAGATAATATATTTTTTTAAACTTCAATAACAACCAATCCATGTTAGTACTTGAAAAAGTGAGCTTTAATATTATCGCCAGGTCAGAAAAGGAGTTTTAGGAATCCAAGGTCTTCAATGTTTACTAAAGATGTTAACAAATAATAAATAGGTAGTGTATTATAAAACACCAAAATACTTAATACTATCAAATTAAACAAGTAATGGCAATAAATTATCTTACAGATTGACAGCCTGGTCCTAAGTTCACAATCTGACTAACAGGCTTTTTACCAACTTTTGAGGAACAGCTAGAAATATATAAACAGAACTAACATGTAAAATCTTCAACCCAATGTATTATACATAATGTGGACATGCGTGATAATGCTTAGAAAGGTCTAACTAATATTCTCTTCTGTACTACCTCATTTCATAAATCTGTTACTTCCTTCGCTCATCAGTTATTAGAAAATCACGGAAGATATCACTAGTACAGAAGGAGAACGTTTTTTTTTTACTTTAACCCCTGCTAGGATTTATTATATTGCTTACATTCATATTTTTTAAATTATTGTTACGTACTACTAGTCATTGAGATTGAACAAATATCGATAAACATTTACGTACCCTGGTTTATCTGATTTGAAAACAATACTTGGTCCGCGAATAATACCAGCAATCTCCTTAAATTGTATGCATGTTTCCTTTTCCCACATGGCTAGTGCGTCTTTTACTAAAGTTCCTGACAAAATACCATAGTAAGGTAAAACTTTATGTTACATGACTTTCCAAGACGATGAAATATTACAATGGAAATTTTGATTTTAACACTGAAAATTTACTATAATGATGAACGGCCATTCTTTAAATTAGTATATTGAAAGTGATTCGTCTTTCCCTTGGACACCATAGATTAGTCAGAAATACAATCATTGTAAATACCTCTACGAATTAGTTAAAGCTTTAAAAAAGTTGACAAAGAGTACACGTGTACTATCGCGTGGCAATTGTCATAACGAATACGTATTAATCTGACAGTAATATAAGATAGCATTTATGTACATATCATATATGATGACAAATTTAGTTGTCATACAGTCCTCGCTGAATTGCACTGGAAAGATATATTGGATGGTCACATTAATGTGTTCTCAGAAGTCCACTTATTTCCGTGTGTTGTTTCTACCAATGTTTGCGTTTTATTTTTCATGTAGATTTCCTTTCAGGCACTTAATATATTTTTTTACATTAATTTTTTTGCAAACTCAGCGGCACTTATTTGAAGTTTTAAAAATAATTGAAATATATTACAGTTATATTCAAATGTATATCACAAGTATAATTATAGCCGGTCTATTATTGGAAAATGGGGGCTCTAAAATGCTTGTATATCAAATACTTACTACTAGGGCCACTAATTGTATATTTGATAGGCATGTCCCATTTCGCACTGGCTTTATCATACATCGTGTTTTTCTTTGTTGGCAGTCCCTAATTTTAAACGAAACATGTTAAAATCTTCTTTTAACCAGAAAACTTTACGTGACAGTTATGATATACGCACATTTTGTAACATTTACCATCAAACCACTTAAATAATAAAGCAAACAACAATTAAACAATATGGAAACTTAGATTGTTATATATTTGTACTAATTAACTCGTACAAAAAAAGTTTTTAAAAAACCATGTCCGTTGTTTTCATAATATGTAAAAATGTTGGTTCATGTCTCTTAAGAGACCGTTTTTATCTAAAAAAAAAGTACAAACACTAATTTGGAAAGAACTTGTTTGTTTAAATGAGATTGATTGTTTAACGCCACTTTCAGCAATTTCTCAGCTTATCATGACGTTCAGTTTTTTAATGGTAGATGAAGCCGAAATAATAGAGAAAAAACCCGACCTTTGGTAGGAAAACTGGGTAATAGAAACTTACTGGTATTAGATCTATATAAGGTGTAATGAGTCCGGCATTAAATGACATCAATGCTGGATCTTTCTCAAAAGAGTCTAGTAGTGCTTGTACGTCGTCTGCATCAAGAACAATATCATCAACTTGTCCAGCCACATCCTGGACATTTTTGACTCTCTGGAAAAACAAAAAACAATCCATAAACAAACAGATACAAATAATAATGTTTCAGTTCATATCTTGCTGGCATGTTTTACTATGCCATTTCAAATACTAAAATAATGTGTTTGTGTATTAAACCAAGGATAAAAAGAATGCACTTACACTTAATCCTTAAAGTTTATTTAATTAGTGAACATTATTATTTCAAAAATGATAATGCATTTCTTACCAATTATAAGCAAAAATTGTTTTAGATGACTTTATGAATAGTTTATGCGTCATATGAATTTGATAGCTTCTAATAATATTTCTTTTATAAAAGTATTACCATATAATAAAGTTAAATCGATATTTTTCATTATATACTCTTAATTGATAACCAAAACTTTTCTTCATCTAAAAATTAATTTATGTTTTGTTCTATATTAATGTATTACATGACTTAATGAACTACCGGAAATTTCTTTAATAATATATTACACACATCGTTAAGCATTACCTAAACCATGTCACTAAAATAATAACATTTCAATGCATAAGATCACCTGGACGGAAACTATACTTACCTGTAGTGTATACGAATTGAACGAGTAAATTTCTGGCTGTCCAAACTCTTAACAATAAAAATAAAGGAGTAAAAAGCAACTTAAATAAACGTTAAAATGTGCACATCTTAAAAAGCAACATAAAATACCTGTACTGGTTGGTCATTTTGGATTGAGATCATATCATCAAGTTTTGCCATCAATTTCCATACTTTTGCTCTTTCCGCCAAATTTTCATTAAAGAGGTAAGCAGAAACCTTTTGCTGGAAAATATCTTAACAGTAAACATTATGATAGCTTTCTGAGCCTAACAATTATCGGAATGTTATCAATGCGTATTTTATAATAGGTAGATTGTGTGACGTTTTGCAAATATGAAACAAAGTTTGTGCATATAAATCTTTTTAGTGATGTTGTAGTTTTTAATAATAATTTACAACCCTGTCATCCTCGGGTCAAAAAGTTTAACGAATGAAACTAAGATCCGTGTTACATTTTGCTTTAAAGATCTATCATGTTAACTAATATACGATGAGATATATAAGAAATTGAATACAACATTCAGTAACTTTAAAGTTGTGTTTAAAGTATAAAATGACGGATCATTTAGCAATATAAAGTAAAATAGCACTCTTTGTTGTTTATTAATTATATATTGTTCTGAGCTCCGACGCTGCATTACCTCAAGATCAGACGTATCCAAGTTCAAAATAATTCCGTCTAGGGATAGTTGAAGGTCTCCTGTCACTTTAGAAATTGTGTTTGTTTCAGTAACAGCTCTTTTATCGTTCTTTGCATGTTTGAATTGTATTTCAGAATTTTCCTCTCTCTCTGTCATAAACTCGTTGTTATTTCTGTTATCTTCATCAGGCAAAGTAGAGTCATCAGCTTCTTCCAGTGCTAATACTGTTTTGGAATTGTGTACTGACTCGCTCTCGTCATTTTCTGCCGAATCTTCAAATATTGCTTTGTCATTCTCTTTGAATAATTTTGTAGCCCTGTCCAATCTAAAATCTAGACCTTCTTGAAATACTTGTAAATCTTCATCATTAAGTGCAATGTTTCGCATTAGACATGAAGACATGCTCAAAATGAACAGCAGTAAGACTTTTGGTAGCAGTGTCCATATCATGATATTTGTCACTCTAATAGGTGATAACACTATGGGTTTCAACTATTTAGATTTTATTAGTATTTTTGTCACGTGATTTTTGTTTCGATCACTTATCTGATAAGTTAACTCGTTTACTCTTCGAAAAACTAACCTTATCGGATAATTACATCCGTAATTAAGACATTTCTGTTTAGAACTATGTTATTAAAATCTAATGTTTAATTTAAGAATATGTACATTTTACTTCATAAACATTTTATAAAGATCCCATAAAATCTCTATAATCGTTCGCACAAAGCTAAAAATACTTTCAAAGAATGATATGAAAACGTAATGAAAAATAATCAAAGTTGGAATGTAAATTTAAAAAGCTAAACCTTTATCTCAGTGTTGAATGATATAATGGCGAAATTTGTGTCTTTATCTTTCCTGTAGTGTCCAAATACTAATTACCGAAAAAACGTAATCCATTAAGTGATTTCCATCAACGATTATTCTAAAACGTTACATTTTTGAAGGATATCCAAAATTAAATTGTGTTCTATTAGTTTATGTAGAAAGACACCGCATCAGTTGCTTGATGACTTAAGCAAAAACTCAGTAATTAGTCTATTTATAATAAGTTGTATACATATGTTTCTGCCACGACTAGACAAACATTACATCATTTTACACGTGTTTAAAAATTCAAATCATTAATCACGGTTTATATTTAGTAAAAATGTGTTGGACTGTGGTTGTAATTTCCTCTTCCGTGCATTTTCTATCTAACCTGTCCTCCACTCGAGCGAAAGACGTGATGTGAACATAAAACGAGAATTGTTTATTTACAGGACCTCCGCAACGGAAGTGAAAATTAAATGGGATTTTCCCTACAGTAGCCTGCTTCATTAAGTTTGTAGGTACAACTTGGCGAGATGGGGAACCTATTTAGGGAAAATTGTTTATTTTTTAGCGTCCGGTTTTATATTATTATTTCGTACATATACTTTTCTGTGTGTTATCAAAGAAACCAGTCGTATGAGAGTCAGAATGTGGCCGGGGACAGTGTTCCCTTTGCGAAGCAGAAAAATATGTGGCGAACGCACCATATTTCTATATGCCCTGATCCAAAAAACGGTAAATCTTAAGAAAAAATCCACCAATGCTTAATACCTGAAATAAGTGTTTTTTAAATTCCAATATGCTTTGTTTAATTTGTATGTTCTTGGTAGTCACAGAGAGAAGTTTTAAAGGGAAAATGACATTCTTGTGGCTTTTCAAACTCAATTCATATGATTTTGAAATATTCAAAATGGCTACTTGGGTAATAACGGCAAAAAGTTGTGCTAACAAAGTAATTGCTTATCATACCTAATATGCTTGCAAATGGTCACAAATTGTCTGTTCATGGACATGTTCAATATAAGATATAGATATGGTATGATGGTTATAGTGATCCTCATTTCAGTCAATTTGGTTTCAGGTTGATATTTCAAAAAGCTTGCATCCAATTTCAATGAAACATGAAATGTTGTTACATATCAGGTGGATAAGATTCCTATTGATGCTGGAGGAATTCTGTCAATTTTGTGAAATTCCGTCAAATTTCAAGGTCACAATAAACTTGAGAATATTACTACATATTAGGTTGGTAGAAGCCTAATAATGCTGGAAGCATTCCATCAAAGGTCAAGATCATCAGTCGAAAAAAATGGGATCGCTAGATCGACTTTTTCTAGTTGAAATTACAATTTTTACGGCAACTGGGGTGCACTTAAACGCCAAATTTAATTTTCATCCAGTTATACAGAAACGGATCCTTTGAGTGATGTGAAATAGGGTAGGTTTTTGAAAGCAGCTGCAACTACCACGGTTAAAGCTGGCGCTAAACATCAAAATAAAAGCTTACATCCATGTATAACAAAACATTTAAGATATGGTTCTTCGGCAAATTAGATCAGATATGTGGATTCGCATTAAGACGTTCGAATGGCGTATATTTTGGTCAGTTATACCCGTTTTCTGTTATCTTCATATTCTGATGTAAAGGGTGCTGAAAATTCAAGTGTAGATGTAGTTGAAATGTATACAGAAATGCATTTTACTTTAGCTTTTTAAACTAACAACAGAATATTTTTATGTCTTTGGTTTAACATTTTCACGATTCCTGACTATCTAGAAGTAAATGTCATCAAGAAAATCCATCAGTGAAGCAATTGTAGAACATCCAAGTCATCAAGGTTAGTTAAAGATAAGTTTTTATTGTTGGACTGAAAAAATAGTTTAGTGTACAAATACAAAAGTCACAGTGGTAGGCCATAGAGCACAAAGAAAATGTATAAAGAATTTGGGAAAAGCGCAGTTGGTGTTATCCTTGCTAGATTAAATCATTGAAGTTAGTTGGGTCTACACGCAGGCGATGGTTTCCATAAAATTATTAAAGAATATTCTTTTTCCGCATTTAATTTAAAGGATGTCCAGTCTGACCTGATATAATTAAGCCGAAACACGAATTTCGGAGCTTTCAGAGTGGGGACTTCGTTCTCTCTTAAAATCCCTCACCTAGTTCCAACATTCAATAAAAGTCTTGCCCATAAAGGAATATATATTTTGCTTTCTTTGATGTCAGGTGTTGTTAGCATTTTTATCCAAGTTTGTAGTTACGTTTGTGTTTGTAACAAAACTATTTAGTAACATTTATCATAAAATTTAATTGTCAATAAAGTAACAATACAAACAATATATACATGTATATGTAAAACATTTGTTCACACAAATATAATGTATAGTACAACAAAATATACACAAACTAAAAATAAAAAAATAGGTAAGAAAATAATCTAAGATTAACATAAATATAAATAATATCAATCAAGATAACAAACCCATTCAAATGTAAAATGCCATCGAGTTGTATAATATAGTATACAGTTGATATCCAGCATTTAAGGGGATGCAGGACACTTTAACTGAAAATAATTTGTCAATGAATTTTCTTTAAATTCGCCATTTAGTTAGTTTTTTTACAAGTTATCGTAATTCAAAATAAAAAAAAAGATTTCAGAGCTTATTTTCGAGAGGTTGATCATTGAAATTTAAAATTTTCTAATAGATTATACAGAGAAGAGAATAAAAAAGCAAAATACAAGATTACTAACATTCTGTCCAATGAAATTTTCTGAATTTTTTATATAATGTCAAGCATATATTTTAGTGATGGAAGGAAAAACATGGGTTTCTGAGTAAAATTTTTGTCAATAGGAAAAAAACTGGTCAAAAAGTGCTACAAAATTGTATTTTTTGGTCAAATTACCTCCCTTTAAAAAAAATTAATTTTCATTATTTTTGATAATACCGAACTCATTTA
Source organism: Limnoperna fortunei (assembly GCA_944474755.1). Classification (NCBI taxonomy): domain Eukaryota; kingdom Metazoa; phylum Mollusca; class Bivalvia; order Mytilida; family Modiolidae; genus Limnoperna; species Limnoperna fortunei. The sequence goes on along the minus strand of OX104113.1, from coordinate 82,038,340 downwards.
TGCAAAAACTTTTTATTTCAACTATAAATAAATTGAAGTAATAATATAGGTATAAGAATTTCATTATTATTTTTAATTTTGTGGAAATTAAGAGTAAATAATGAAAGAAAGTTATTATTAAATTTACCATAAATGTTCAATCTATTTTGAAATTTTAATCCGCAATAAGTATTTTTTAAAATGTATGTTTTTTTCATAAGTAGGCGATGCTAACATATAATATACATTAGTATATATAATAAGCATCAAGATGTATAGTGTAATGACAAATGAAGTGACTTCTGCCTCTTTTTCATTTTTAAAACTGGATTAAAACGGTTTGTGTGAATACAACTTGAAACCAGATGAAAGTTGAAACAAGGTGTAGATGGCCGTCGACGCATTTAGAATAACATTTTAGAGTTTCAAAGTTCTACAACAAATTATTTGGATTTTATATTTTGCGGTTTAAGCTCCACATCTTTTACTTATCTAGAAGAAACCCACGTATTGCCAGTAAATTTTATAAGCTTGGTATCTTGTACATATTTTATATAGAATACGATGAGCAAGTTAAATATAATGACAAAGGCTAAATACGATCCAGCTTTATGTGGAAACTTGTTGACACCAACAGTCATTCCACACTTATTGTCCATTCTTTATGTATTAAGCAGGGTACTAATCAACTGTTACTTTTTATTCGAACAATTATTTTGATTTTTCTACATTAAACGATGATGTTACATCAATGCTTTATACAAATGATAAAAATTATCATGCCATTACTAAGCCATTGTAAATGATTGAGTTAGATAATACAGTTGACGGCTACTCGCGCTTACATCATTGCCTTCTATTTTCCTGGTTTGTATGGATTATAGTCGTCTTCCTTTAGTGTAGCTAGTGTATGGTTGACAACCCTGTGGTGAGCCTCGTCAGCCCGAATTGCCAAAATCACATCTAACATTGTTGCATTTTCCTGTGAACATATAATTAAAATATTTTGATGTCTCATAAATAAACTTACTGATGACGAATCACAACAAAATGAAGCAATACAAATTGAAAAATTGGTCAAAGGGAAATTACTCAAGGTTCTTTTTTGGCAACAATTGTTAAGTTTGTTTCTAAATTCTTATGTAAGTTATTAAAATCTGAACTAAACGTTACTCGGGTATAATGTTTTAACTAAATTCCTACATTACAGTAACAATATACTCAACTCACCTTTAGTTTCCAGTAAAAAATGGCGTTTCCTGGGGCAGGTTGTGTCTTCCAATGCTGCATTGGACCACTTTCTATGTCCTGAATTGTAATGCTAACTTATTACTAGAAATGTTTGACATTTAATATAACGTATTTAAATATTGGCCAACTAAATACAATTATATAAAACGAATCAAGGGAGTGTTTCAAAAGGCGATTCTTAGTACAATGTTTATCAGCATTCTGAGTCTGGCCAAAAAGTTATCCCAGATAAGATCTCGGGTGGTACAGAAATATAGAACATCTTACCGCGCGTTTTGTGCATTTTGAAAATATGATATTCTTTGGTAGAATGATACATTAATGGTGCGTAGTGTTTAGTGAATGGACATTAATAAGCACAATTAACATTAATCCTTATTAAAGTTCTGTTATGAGGAACAATTTTCGACCATATCCTTTATTACAACAATACCTGTGTCATTTATAGCATAAATGAACCTTTTAAAAATTAAAAGTTATCATTTTTTAAGCCTTGTATTATTAGTATTAGTAGTATATATTAGTATTTACTACTTGCACGTAAAATAATTAAAAACGAGCAAATTCGTTAACTCCAATCCAAATACAATTATAATTACCTTAATACACTTTGAGTATGTAATGACAGCTTCTTCTTCAAGATACCCAACAAATCTGTGACAAAATTTAGGACTTATGAGGTAGGCCAGGCTAAACATTGTTACGAACGACCCTGTAAAAAGAGTTAAAAAAATAACTTTTTTGGTATTTTCCAAAGTGTTTTTATTGGGTTCGTGTTACTCACTTTTGGTTGATGTTGTTGTTGTTTTATTTCCATATGTCATGTTATCCGGATTTTGTCGCTGTCATGCAGTTTTCCATTCTTGTTGGCCATTAGATTTTCTCAAGTTTTCTCTACATTTTACGTTGTTTCTTTAAATATTGTATACCGTGTGATTGCCCGTAATAAAAAAAAAGTGTTTACATGTACTAACTACTTTATAGCATTACTGAGTTAAAAATGTCTATTTGTTTAGTCTTAATTGTAGTTGTTGACCGTGGAGTTTTCTGGTTATATAAATGTTGCACTTCTATTCGCGATTTTCATCATTTATAATGTACCACAGTACCAGTAATATTTGTTTGCCATTGCATACTTTCTTCTATAAAAACCAAAAATTACCTTGCGCTCCGATAACACATAGTCTGAAGAGTCTTGTAGGCTGTCGTAATTGCAACGCCGTCAGTAAATGCATTCGTTCATTTTCTGCTTCCTCTGAAATAGTCCACATGAACTTGATACGAATACACTTAATTTTACGGAGTAATAACAGACATTCAACGTTTAGTATGTTTATGAAAATAATACATCTTGACAAAATTATTTAAAATATATATTCTATTAAAATATCTAAAAAGGTAAATCGTATCTTGGAAATGGAATCAATATAAAAACAACCCGCCATAGTTACATGCAGGATTGTCAACAATGTAATTATTGATTCAGATGTAATAGTTTACTCAAGATAATAGTTACCAAGCAACGTATGAATCCAGCCGTAGTCCCTCTTGAGTCTTCTTAAAGAATGTAAATGTCGAGTCATTGCAGCAACCATACCAGGAACTCCTGCAACAGTCTCCAGAAAGCAAATTCGTCTGCAAAAAAAGATTTTATGAATATTCGGTGCTGGAGGTTGCAAAATTGGTCCTGTTTATTATAGAAAATTGATGGCGTCTTAACATCAACCGTAAACTGTACGACATAATTAGAAGCCTGAATATTATTTCAATAATACGTGATATTGTAACATACATGTTTTCCCTTGGTCTAGTTTGATTAATGTATTATTTGGCATGGTCTCTTGTTTCTAAGACGGTAGATGTCGTTACTGTTGCTGCACGTTTAAGTCTTTATCCGTCGTAATAGTTTCTTTCGAGAAGGTTGCATATTTGAAAAGACTAGTCGAATATCACATTTTTTACAGATGCTCTTTTTTTACATTTTGTCAACATAAAATTGATCTTAATCTTATAGTTTCTGTAAATTAAATGTTTAAAATTAGTACAAGCAGAATTTAAATTTCTGACACAGAGACAAGTAAAAGTTCCGATCAAGGGATTTTATTATATAGTATATTGTATGTAATCACAAGTCTCGCATTCACAGTTACACAACGCGAAATCTTTCTAAGCGTTTGGCATACAATGAGTAAATTGTATACTTACAAAACCCATTTCTGTTCATTTCTTTCGCCTCTGTTAAAGCCACTCAAAAAATCAAACGATTTCCTCATAAATTTAACGCTATATAATGCTAACTGAAATTAGTGAAAAAAATGAAAGTAAACGATTGATTTTACGGAAATTCTTACGTAAATAGCATATAATACTACTATTGATTTAATCAGTTATGGATATTGAACACACAACGATTCATTGACATAAACGATTCATTACCCTTACGCGTCTGTCCATGAAAACAGACTCGGGCATAATTTGTAACTAGGTTCTATCTGGGTTATCAGTCGTAGAGCTCGAATAATGTGTCGGTGACATGTGGAAAGTACCTTCAGTGTACTTGCCATAGTACTATAAATATAGGCAGTACAGCTTTAGTCATATCCTTTAAAAACCGACGTGTGTAAATATGAGAAACCGCGATTATTTCTGTCAATGATATTTTGTACTGATTTTCATTAATTACACATACCATTGCTATTTTCTAGTCTTCTAAGTAATATTTGTTGTATTGATAAGTCTATATTTTGCTTTTTTTATGGTACCAGAGTGCAGAGGTGTTCCTATACCGACGAAGAAACAAATTAAATAGAGAATTTCGGTTACGTATATTTGTCTAGATAACTTACTCTGTCGACTATTCCCTCTGGGGGTTTGTGTGTTATTTCAACGCCATGAAGTTCTTCCTCAGACCTAAAACACGCATAAGAAAAATCTACTAATATAGGATTCTGCTGGTGGAGTAAATGGAAACATAAAATTTACATGAATTTACTTGAGAAGTTTTTTGAAGACATATATAGTCTGTGATGACAATAATGGTATTAATGAAAATTTTCGGAAAAATGCTAATTAATGAGAAAGATCCTCAGGACCGACAAAGCTGGTCAGAACGTCACTAGGTGGAGTAGTGGAGGCATTGTCAGGTTACAATACGGAAAAGCCATGTTGTGTAACGTATTGCCGCGTGCCACGCTTCTTGCACTATAGAGACCTCATTTGTAGATTTCCAAAAAAGAGAAGGGACATTGCAGCCGCTACAATAAGGATAAATTTTCTGTCCCTATCCAATATTTTTATGGCAGTTGAAATTTTGTTACCAGCCGTTCGTCTCATCTCCAAGCCCATCAACTAATTAATTAATACTAACATTTTCTCGTTCTAAATAAAGCTGAAATACGTGACCAACTACTCGCTTGACGTTCATAAAAAAACTAATGGGGGAGGGGGGTTAGGGAGTAACACTTATTTACACACTGAATATTCTAATAGGACAAACAAAACGATTTTTTTCTTGCTGAATATGACATGCACACAACGTTGTAGTCCACACCTGCAGTAAAACAAGTGTATACTCATAATTCTATTCATGATGTAATTTATTTATATTAAGTGCTTTGATTGGATAAAAACACTTAAATGTGTCTTCTCAGATAATTTATATATCGATATTTCCTCTGAGTGGACTACTTTCAGTATCCAATGTAAACAAGATGGCGTCCTCCTAGCGTATCGTCAGGGAGAGTGGACAATGTTTTCTCTGCCCCAATGATTTCAAATTAAATCGATTGAGATTTCAAATAAAATATAATATAAATACAATTTAGTGTTTCATTTTGTTTTTTTTTCTATCTATATCTACAGAACCGCGATTCCTTTGGTACTATGTTATGCATATCCCTACGCGTTCCGGCCTAGGTACGTTTTGAGGTCTAGATGGTCGAAACGTTCCTGCAACTGATAGGTTATGTTTAAAATAAATATATCTTATTAGTATCGGAGTAATTCATTGGGAGCACAAATATATACTGATTTACCACGGCCCACATTTGGCATGAAAGGGTAATCTTGGCCATCTGGTAGTAAGATCAGTATATTCGTACCCAATAAATTATTTCTTCTAACACAACAAATCAAACTCGGTCGTGGATAATTTTCAAGTGTTCAAAAGGAAAGTACTCTATACGTCAATGAACTCATTTAAATAGACGCAGTCAAGAGGTGTGTCGGAATAGCCTAATGTGTAGCGACTTGTAAACTCATACTCTGTTAGTTTCAACAACAAGGATTCGGAAACAAGCTGTTGTTATAGTTTAGCATGGTTTCAAATAATGTTTTGCAAAAAGATACACCACAAAAATACCGCTACTGCAGAAATACGTTTTAGTACAGAGATTGTGTCAAAAGATGCATGCGATGAAGGTGGACCATATATGGCAATATATTGTTTGACGTCATATTAGAATAAAAAATTAAGAAAACTTACCAAATTGGATGAGGTAAACTATTAGTTCCAATTATTGGGACTTCGGCGGACTGTATTGATGTTGCTTGGTTTGGACTTTTTCTGAAATTAAAACATTTAACATGTGTTTACTTTACACACAACACGATACGGCCAACACGTTTTACAATTATAATTCGTTTTTTGCACAACTGAGTCTTGATTAGACGAAATGCGCGTCTAGCGTAGTAAATTCTGTAAAACTTGGTATCTTTGAGGACATTGTATTTGCTACCAAGTTAGTCATAAAAGCAAAAAAAAAAAAACCAGTAAAATGACGAAAGGAAGAATACACACAATTATAACAAACCTATAAGTACATACGGGAGGCAATAATTGTTACTGAAGTGGACAAGGAAGGTATACGGATTGGCAGCTCTAAGGAGAAGCTAATTTGGCTGACTACCAATTACTTTCTTTATCACGTGACAATCGAAACTTATTTCCATAGACAAATTCTATTAGATTATAGTCAGCTATGTTTACTGAATGATTTTGAAGCAGTATATAGTTAAATCAGCCCAATGTCAACAGCATTATACATACTTGAAATGTTCAAGTTTTCCTGGGTTCGGAACTAATTCTTCGATCGGTTTTACATTTTCATCTACTCCTTTTGTTGCTAACTGCCTGGCTGATATACTCTGCAAAAAAGTATATTGCAATTAATACAATTAATAGTAAAATACAATACGTATCTTGTTTATCAATAGATTGATTGAGATTGTATGGTTTAAAAAGAAACAGTATAGAATAAACAAAAATTTAGACAAGCATACACAACACAAACCAAAATCCAAAAACACAATAACAGAAACCAATCAAAACCATTGTTGCACTAACATGCTTCGGACATTATCGACTTTTGATACGTTAAAATGTACATATTGCCTATATTTCGATCAATAAGGTGTTTATTTTTAACCTTCGACGCCTCTCTGCTGTACGATTCGCATTAATAAATGCAACGGTCCATAAAGCTTTCAAAGCTTTTTATAATATTTTTATTTTACCGTATACAATATTTTTACGCTCACTGAACTTCAATTTCAATGTTTCGAGCAATTCCGACTTATTCTTACCTTAAGATTTTTTTCTTTGTTTTAGTTTACTGTGGAGGATTCAGAGGGGCGCTCGGCCAGGACCCCTTACAAAAGCAGCATATATATGTCTTGTGATAAAAAAAAATGGGTCCAGCTTCTGAGGGCTACTTCGCCCCCCCCCCCTTTTTGCAGGCTGCACCCACCCTCCCCTTTGTTGTTTATGTAATCAAAACTTAATAGTGATTTACATTTTTTCAGTGGCATTTTTCCAACCCCAACCGTGGTATTATTTAATATAAATAATTTCTAAGTTTACCTGAAATGAAAGAGTATTAATTCCATTATTTATCCGGATGGGTTTGCCAACCCTTATAATCACCCGAGTTTGTTGACCACACCTGCAGATACTTTTAATCACCGACATAACGTGCCGATATCGCAACGATAATAAAATCTGTAATTTTGTCGATATATATTGTAAAGAAATAAACCTTAATGACCCTCTGACGCAAGCGTAATGGAGATTGCGTATCACGGATTCCCCTGTTAAGTTCTGCTATATTTAGCAATTCTAAAGTTCTAAAGGCGATTTCATGCGATTAAAATTAACTCTCAAAATATAGTAGGTTTCCAAATGCAATTTTATAATATTTTAAGTCCAAATCTCAATGGTTTAAACCGTCTTAATAATATTTACGCTTTATAAATCGGTAATCGATTAGGTTATTTATAGACATCCTGTGGTATTTCGTCATTTGAAGGAGTTCTCCGGGGTTAATTGTACTTAAGGCTAGCGGTCATACACCTAAAGCAATCACGATCATCACGTTCCGATTCTCAGAAATGGATTTGTAACTGTTTTCCACAAATTTTGTAAAATTGATATAAAAAAAAAATACAGAACCATAATTTTGTGATCGCAAATTTATTTGTAGTTACAAAATTCTGCTTTATTGTACTACTTAGTGTGTGATATGGGTATGCTATATCTTAATTGATAGCTTATCATTCTGTCAAAGGGGATAATGTTTCAACGCGGCCAAACCATGGCGAAGTTCACATAGAAAATGAAGGGTATAAAAATTATAAAGCACTCGAATTATCAGGCCAATGGTAAGTGTTTACAGAAGATAAGAATAATAAATATAGCAGTAGAATTGTACAAATGGGGTAATCACGGGGGGGGGGGGTGGGGGAGGGGGGAGGTACAGGTCTGCGGAACGGAGATTTGAAAACCCACCCTTATTCATATATTTTCGGATGTTTTAAACGGGACCCAATCATATATTGAATTATCAAATCAGACCTATTCATATAATTTATTACTGCACATCCCCATTGACAAAATAGTACATTCACTACCAAAATGATAAAATTGATGTTAATAAAACACTTTGTTTTTAAAATCACTGTGGTTTACATAGGCTTAACAATTAAGAATTGATTGTTTGTTTGTTTGTTTGATGATGTTTAACGCCACTTTCAGCAATTTTTCAGCTATATCATGGCGTCCAGTTTTTATTGGGGGAGGAAGCCGGAGTACCCGGAGAAAACCCCCGACCTGGGGTAGGAAAACTGGCAATCCTTGTCAATTAAGATTGGAGTCGAGTACACCCTGCCTGCAGTGAGAATCGAACCCGCAATCTCAGTGTTGACAGACCACGTGATCAATAGTAGACGAACTACCTTGACCACTCGGCCACCGAGGCCCCATTAAGAATTGAGGCATGGATATATTTAGATAATTTACAACTATACCCAATGATATATTTTTCAATGAAAAAAGCTACCCTTTCATATATTTTGGAGAGGTAAAAAAGTGACCCATTCGGGCCGCACATCCGTATTACCCTATATATACCAAGTTCTCCCCCCCCCCCGCCCCCGTGGGGGTAATTATCATATTATATGGCCGATCCCATTATAACCGAACTGGGGAGACATCGATCAAATTTTTTAAATAAAAAATCTTTATTTCACTTGAAACTTTATACGGGCATAACACATTTAAGTATACAAATGGGGAAAAAAGTATATTCTTGTTCTACACTAATGCCATACCTTTAAAAATATCCAACTCATTTGCAATAGCAGTTAAAACCAAAAGCAAGAAAAAAGGAGAAATTAAGGACTAATGTTTCATGCTTCCATGAATACTATAATGACCCCAAATAGTAGTATACTTTTTATGGCGGCATAACTTTATCAGAAGTATTGAAATTTGCAACAGTTTAATTTATATCATAATTAATATTAATTTTATTAAAATTAAAAGAAAACCTCAAAGAAATCGTCTGCATAATCGATAAGATTGATTGATTGATTGATTGATTGATTGATTGATTGATTGATTGATTGATTGATTGATTGATTGATTGATTGATTGATTGATTGATTGATTGATTGATTGATTGGATGTTTGTTTTACGTCCAGCGGGCATTATTTCAAATTTATTCAGGAATGGAACAAGTTAACATACAATAAAATTATAATTTTAACAGGGGCCTCGGTGGCCGAGTGGTCAAGGTTGTTCGTCTACTATTGATCACGTGGTCTGTCAACACTGAGATTGCGGGTTCGATTCCCACTGCAGGCAGAGTGTACTCGACTCCAATCTTAATTGGCAAGGATTGCCAGTTTTCTTACCGCAGGTCGGGGGTTTTATCCGGGTACTTCGGTTTCCTCCCCCAATAAAAACTGGACGCCATGATATAGCTGAAAAATTGCTGATAGTGGCGTTAAACACCATCAAACAAACAAACATATAATTTTAACTGGAACCGGAAAAGTATAGAATATTGGATAGGGACGGAAAATTCAGCCTTCTGTAGCGGTTACAGTGAGACTTCTCTTTTTCGAAATCTACAAAAGGTTTTGTATAGTGCAACTAACGTGGCACTCTCCAAACAGGTCACTCACTATACTGTCCGCGGCCAGGCTGTCCGTATAATGACCTGACAACCCCCAACGAGAAGGCCTCCCCTATCCAACACTTTCTGCAATTTTTCAGCTATTGTATGGCGTCCAATGCTTTTATGGGGAGAGGTGCCGGAGTACCCGGAGAAAATCCCCGACCTTCGGTAGAAAAACTGGCAAAAGATTGGAATCGACTACACCCTGCCCGCAGTGAGATTCGAACCCGCAACCTCAGTGTTGACAGACCACATGATCAATTATAGAAGACTAACTACCTTAACCACTTGGCCACCGATGTCCCTATTAAATATGTAAATATGTGTAACCCAGCATCAGTTCAGTTTTGAAAACTTATATAAAAGGACAAACATCAACAGATGCTGTGTTAAAACAATCGTTTTGAATTTTTAAAAGTAAAGTCACTAGTTACATGTTCAATTATTGCCACGTTGATCATGGATGTGTCAAAATTGGATATTGGTGACACAAACAATGCTTCTGTCTGCTGGAACTAAACAAAACTAAATGCGTTTTATTACTAAATTGCTGACACATGGAAACGTGTATGTTAGATAATACAATTCCAGTTTAAACATTAGATTGAATCATGTGAAATTTGTCTCAATTCTGTTTGCAAATAGTATTGCTAGATGAAAGTTTCAGATGTTCTGTAATCAAATGTGAAAGATAGTAAGTAAGTATTATTTATTCAAAGTCTGGTAACACATACATAACAATACATATAAGCTCTCAAGTGCTTTTATACCGACTAATAGAAGATGTCAAGTGAAGATGCTCTCATCAGGAATTGATGTCAAATACTGCTCGTTCGACGTAAAGCAACTATTTAATCAATCAATTAACCACACATAAGACTCGCATATACTGCTTACATTGGTTTATGTGTGGTAAATTGATGAATTCGTGATGGGAACATGAGTTTGCTATGAACTGATATTTGACTTTTGAAGAGGTTACAATTCGCCTACTTTTTCCGAAATCTACACAAGGGGATGCGACTCTCTCCAACACGTTACATATTGTTGTCTGATAACCACTTTGTCCTCTTCACCAACGTCCCCAACGAGAGGAAATATAATATCCGCCTTCCTTATACTAGTACGTACTATTTATTGTCCAGAACCGAGTGAAGCTTAAAAACTCAACGGTTCGATAATGTGTTTGAATAAGTATTTATACTTTGACAAACGCCTTATCCACCCCACAAAACTCAGCAGAATTCTGCGATGTAAACTATATGCTCTGTCTTAGTAATCATAGACTATCTTTCGTTAACTTTTACTTTATATACATTTTAATAGACCTGTTAATACCTATACACATAAGTCCAGGCCCCAGCGCCATAAAACCTTTTTGAGTAAATATTTTGCTCAGCATGAGAATTTTCTCAATTACCATGACAACAAGAGAAAAGGAAAGATTTGCTTGGATGAAATTGAGAATAACAAAATTCTCAGCAAAGAAAATGTTTACAGCGCTGCGCCCAGAACATATATACTAAATGGCCTTATGTGCCTCCCAGCACGAAGGTAAGTAGTAAGTAATATATATGCAAAGAAAACCAAAACACGGATTTTAATTGAGGTTATTCCGAGTGTGTCATGGTCTCCCTTTCTCTCTTCTTTACGGGTGATGTGCGTTGAGGTTCTTCTGAACTTAACTACACTAAAGGAAATTTGTCCTTGACCTTGAAACTTCTAATGAAATCAATACGATCAATCTTAGGACGTCCAAAGATTAAATTAATACCTATTTTGTTCATGTCACAAACATAAACATATAGATTATTATTATCAAAGCTGCTTGCCAAATTAAAACTAAAAATACTTAAACATTTAAAGCTGCACGTAGGCCTACAGATCTGTGACAATAGGGGCTTTATCAGGAGTGCGAGATGCTAATCCACAAATTTTGTACCCTGTTTCTAAAATCTCTGCAGTATTTTTATCGAGCGGCTGCTATTTATGCATTAACAACTCACAATTACAGGAAACTATTCACATCGCAACCCCATGTTAAACAAAATTCGAACACAAAGACCGAGTCTTTGAACTCTCATCGTTGGACAAGACCAATTGAGACAAAGTATATAAGTTGCAACATTTATTAAAATATGGCTATAAAAATACAGATTTCTTTAACAAAACACAAATTTAAAATATAAAGTCTGGAAACCGAAAAATGTACTAAAAGTGGAGTTAGAAACTCTTCTACAATGATGGTATAATGAACTGCATAAAAATGTGCCAACGATATTATTTCCTATCAGGTTTTAAAATGATCTTGTAAAGTCTTCCTTTAAAATTACATTTAACTCTTTTGTATTCATTAGTATTAATCTTCTGCTCATCATTGTTTTTCACATCTTTATTGTATTAAGATCGTTACAGGTACACCTCATGTGGCCGGTTTCAATATGCTTTATTTTCCGACTCCTAACTACATTTTTTATTCTAAGATCATACTGTGAGTGTTTACATTGCACGCTTACAAAGCCTCCCAGCAAAAATGAAATATTTTCTTTAATATTTAGATATTCATTATATCACTTACAACATGAACTATATTGGCGTTGGATACCCAGATTCCTTTGCGTGGAGATTGGATGATACCCCTATAGCAATTTAGCGACCTTCGGATATAACGTCAGCATGCTTAATAGAAAAGGATCGAATTCATATTTCGATTCCGTTTCAATGGTAAGGACAGTGTATATTATTGGCATTCTGATTTAACTTGTGGTAGGGTTATCATCCTGCAAAGTCAAGGGTTTTGAGTCCACGTTCGCTCCATGGACTTTGGAGGATAAAAGTTAAGGACTGATACTATTTACTGGCGCCAATAATGCATGTATGTAAAAAGTTTAATTCAGAAGATACCGTGGCGTTATAAAAAAAAAACGAAATACCACGTCATGGCTAACAGAAAACTCAAAAACCACAACAAGCAACAAATAAATTGTTCATTGAATAAAAATGTTGTTTGGTTACATGCAGAATAACGTGTATTTTTTTTAATTTCTATAGTAAGAGACATTAATTGATTTTCTTGCCGAATTTTTACCGTTTTCGTCTGAAATACCGGAGTATTGAGTTGTAAGGGGTGCAAGTAACGTAACAAGGGTCAAACACCAGTGTTAATGTGATCTGATACTAGTCCTGTCAAAGACGGTGGAGCAGTTAGAAAATAACAAATAAAACTCGCAGCTATCACTAGAAGTGCGAATAAACATCCAAAGTTGTTGCACATTGTAAAATTGGCATTTTTTTAATTGAAACCTGCTATAAAATGGCAACAGAAAACTAACGGATTCATGGCAATAAAACATATTGATCAAGGAGACACTTTGCTGCAAAGACATGCGTTTTGTGGACAGTGGTTTCTTCTACAGTTGTAGTTACACCAGTCATTCATTCCAATCATACTTTCAAAAACACCAATAGCACGACATGATAAAGCATGTGGACTCTCTCCCTCACATTTGCACAGAGAGGAGGGGCAGTAATCACGGTTGCAATTCAAAATGCACCATTGAGTCAGTCTTCTACGGTCACTTCTGTTGACGTCCACTCCAATGTACTTACACTTCGATGATATTGTTTCGTTTGTTGGTTCTATAATTATAGTTGTTATTACATGTTAAAAATGACAGTTGCAACTAGTAATATTAAATTTTGGATATATCAACATTGTTTCTAAGTCTATCCCGGTACTATGTATTTTAAGTACAAATTACTTGGTCTTTGGTTTACAAAGCGAATAAAAATTACAAAAGTTTATGTCTGATTTTAAGCTACACCGCTTGAGTTTATCGTGATTTACATTATTTTCCAGAGTTTTGAATGTTTGTCTGTTTGTTTCAATAAGAATGTGTCATCGTTAGCTATAGTTCAGCCAGAGGAGAAAGCCGAGGTACCCGGTGAGAACCTCAACCGTCGACAAGAAACCTGGTAATACTTGTCAATTTATTTTGGAGTTGAGTCCACAATGCATGAAATCGGCTCGAGCTCACCAGCCTAATCGGTTAAACTACATGTATATGACAACTATGCTTGAAGTCTTTGTGATTTAAAATTATATCATTTATTTTAAACAGGCTTTTACAGACAATAAAAATTGTACCTGTTGATACGTCTGGTGTGGGTTCGGGTTCTGATAATTTTACTGTATTTGTTGGTTCTAGTAGTTTTACCTTTTCCGTTGCAGTTGGTGCATATGGTAGTTCTACTTCTGCATTTCATAAAAGTGATCTGTTAAGTGTCTAATTGATGGGGCATATAAATTTACAGCTAATAAATATAGACCATATAGAGAATCATTCATTTCCATTTCAAATAAAATACAATAGTGTGTTTTTTCTGTGTAAACGAACTGTAAACAGAAAATGTGTAATAGACATAAAATTGACACTGAATCCTTTAACTAATTATTTATGTATACTGGTACATGTTGTTACTGGTATGAGCAAGCAACAAATGAGGTAGACCTTGACCTGCTTTGGCTTGAGTCAGAAAAAAGTGTCCGATTTTGGGCGACTTCTATAAATGTCAATATGAAACTTTAGCGAAACTTCATTGAAGGTGGGGAAAATAGGGGGTCTTTTGGAAAATGAGATGAAAGTTTTAAATAAAAAAATGTTAGTTACCCCATTTGCGTTACGGCCATGGACAATAATTGCTTCAATGTTTTAGTTTTAAGCAGACATATAAAACGTTACAACATGCAGCATAGACATTGCGAGATGAAAAATGTTTTGTTTGCGTTAAACAGCAATAAATAAACCTGGCAGATAATATCCCATGCCTTTTTATCCTACATTGTTTAAAGATCTTTAAATTGTTTAAAACTTTTTTGTATTTCTATGCGAATAATCTTAATCTATATTATACCTGATAACAAATTGCACCGAAGAGAATTTTTTATTGGAGTATAAGCGTGTTCTAGATACTGATATACAAAGTTGTATTCCTGTATGCTGCAGAGGGACGATACTGCATTCATGTAACATGATGTCCAGTTTACTGTCAGTCTAAAACAGATAGACTACTTTTAGTAATAAACTAAAAAATAGGCTTAATTTTACCTTTGGGCAAACATACAATGGTAAAACAATTTTTCATAGCATCAATTTTATAGTCAACCCATACGTTTGCTGGCACCTCCTACGAGTCGACAGTAAACTCAATTTGTGGCCATAAAATCACCAAATGATCCCGGGAAATCTTCAACTGCAATACAGCTATCTTCTAAACATAGTATGTAGCATATATAGATACAATTGACAAAGCATTTTATACATATTGTACCTGCAGAAATGTTTGTTGTCAACATAAACATTTTTCGCTCCGGTAAAGAATTTCCCAATTTCAGTACGTAGAGATCCATTCATACAGTTCATAGTTGTATTTGTTGCAGCCAGTTTATTCAAACACCCCATGTTATTGAGAAATGCTAAAATAAATAAATAAAAATAACCAAATTTTAGGTTAAATAAAATGCTGCATAAGCCATGTCGTCCAGATTAATAAACTAGTGATAGTTAATACATTTTTATGTTTTGGAGATGAAGTGTCGACATAACACGGCAACAGTGAAAAATGTGAACATAATTTTCAATACAAGAATCAGAAGATAGAGTTGAATGGAATTGCATTATAAGTAGTAAGTTTTACCTGTACTAAACCATGTATCAAATTGGAATGTTTATTTTATTACTACAAAGATGCATGTTTTTTTTAATCTAATTTCGGTTTTGTGTGTGTGTGTTTGTGTGTGGGTATTTACAACATACGAGCATAATTTCAAATCACCTTCTTTCTTTTCGTTGCAAATATATCTAGTGGCGGAAAGAATAACATCTCTAAGTAAACGAACATCTTCAGCACAGTTATCTAACTTATTCCCAATGCAGTAATATACGTCTTGTAGAGAGCTGAAAAGAACGTTTTTTAATTCATTTTAATTAGATTGTAATAGTACAATTGCTAGAGAGATACTAACAGTACGGGTATCATCGAGTTCTTCCTTGCCTCAGTAATGCTATGTATAGCATGTACTAACTAGTATGAATTAATGAATGGAGTGCATACATTTTACTGGCATAAATACATTCTATATATATTTTACCTACTGTTCATTTTAATGAACTCGTATAAGTTTCTATATTTCTGTGTATTCATTTCCAAAATTGTTAACAAACTACTTTACACGACAGACAAACTACTTTACACGACAGACAAACTACTTTACACGACAGACAAACTACTTTACACGACAGTATGCTGGATTACTAAGCTCACGCCTTTAAATTGTAAAATCTCAAACGTGCATTGTGTGGTAGTGCAGTATTTGTTAGGTAACACGTACGTGCAAATATCAGTAAGTTCCCATGCAGTGATGTTTTGAAACCCTCCAATGGTAAATTTTTGCATAAGTTCTGCATTTTTAGATCCGCCTTTTCTCAAACATTGTATAGCTTTATGTATTTCACAAGTGCTTCGACCAACTGTGGACCTGGCAGTTGTTAACGGGGGGACTGTTGAGTTGACAGTTGGTAGCGGGAGCACAAGAGGAATATCTGAATGTAAAAAAAAACAGATTGGTATTGATTTTCTAACATCAGAAAACGGTTTCCCTAGTTTACATTTTTTTAGGTTTTAAGACAGTGAACAAATTAACCTATGGCTTCACAAGACTTCACAAACAGTAGAACAGCCAAGAACCAATAATTTATAGTTTATGTATATATAAATAAATGGTTACTTATTTAAATATATGTACATTAAAGTATTTGTAACCAGATGTAGTGTATTACCTTTTATTCCATCAATGTAAACCTACTAACATATGTTTTGGCCTCGGTGGCCTATTGATTAAGGTAGTTAGTCCTCTGTTGATCATGTGGTCTATCAACTCTGGGGGTTCGAGTCTTACTGCAAGCATGGTGTACTCGACTCCGTCTTAATTGACAAAGCTAGACAGTTTTTCTACCGAAGGTAAGGGGTTTTCACGTGGGACTTCGGCTTCCTACCCTAATAAAAACCGGACGCCACAAAATAGCTGAAAATAGCGTTTAACACCACACAAACAAAAAACTAACTTGTGTTAATTTTAAAAAAGATTCGTAAATATTTTTAAGAGGAATATTTTTCTACCGACTGTAATTACCACAATTGAAGTAAAATGCACTAAACACATCAGGCATTATATTGAAGTACCTTTTGATAAGTCATGTGCTGGTTCCGGTTCGGCTGCTGGAGTAGTTTCTGGTTGACCTATTTGTGATATTTATAGATTATTTACGTTTTTTGAAACGAGATGCGTTTTCTCGTCCATATCTCATCGAAGGGCGACAGCCCTGAGATTAGATGATGAGAAAATGCATCGAGTTTCATAAAACGTAAATAATCTGTTTATCGCCGTTTTGTAACATTGTGACGTCACAGTGTTTACTTAACGACGTCTTGACAGCGAGCTGAGATGGGCCTATCTCAAGCTAGTAGAGTGAGATGGAAAATATCGCACACAAAGATCAAAGGAAAATACTGCAAAATAGCGATAATCATATATTAACATTACATCTGCATATTAAATAAGAATATGTTAACCGTCTTAGTCCTATGGAAGCAACAATCTACTCGGAAATAACGAATAAAGCTTTGATTATACATTTTTCTATACAAAGTAAAGTAACACAGTGAATAAACTTACTCTAACTTAGGTTGCCTATATTATTAAAGTATATATGTAAACTTGTAATCAAATGTAATAAAATTATACATCACGGTAAATAACAAAAGAGATTTCTAAGTCTGAAAAATGCTACATATATGTTCAAATACGAAATCGATAAGGGTCATTTGAAAAGAAATGTTTGTCATAATCACATATCAATTTCAAATTACGGCAAAAATGTGTCCACATTACGTTTTATAGATATGTCATTTAATAACTACATACCATGTCGAAATTACGACCTGACATATTGAAATTATGATATAGCTATATCGAAATTACGACATAATACGGTAAATTTGGGTTCATTTCATAAATTAACAGCGAATTGTAAGCATGGGAACTAAACAATAAAACTTATGATGATCAAGTTGTTTAAATATTGCATAGGGGAAAAGCTAAACAAGACATAAGGGTCCACTCTATAGTAATAGGTATGGGACGAAAGATATTACTTCTCAGCATTGACAAGAAAACATTCTTATCGTAATCTTTTGAAATTACTATTAATTAATCAAGTAATCCTGTTATATAATTTTAGCCTCAACTGTGTTCGGAAAGTGGATATTTATATATTTCTTAAAAATTGGTATTGATGATGTTGTTATTTTGAAAAATGTTGTCATATCAGTGCTGAAAATAACAAAACTTGAAGTCACATGCAGTCATAAAAAGTATGTGTCCTATTGCATTTTGCACTTGTGCCCCAAGAAATACTGACCGGTCCCTAATGTCGACATGGTTTTTCGTAATTGCGACATAATTTGTTTTCAAATGACCCTTATCGGCTTCCGTACTCAAGTAATTGTAAAACTTTTTAAATTTAAACTTTGTTATTAAACTACAATGCAAAGTAATGAATTTTTGTACAGTGTAAAAATACTAATGTAGTACATACCTTTGATGAATGAGTTGGAAATACACACTACGAAAAACGATGAAATAAGTAATGATAAATTCATAGTCCAATATATCAAATGAGAGAGTATACTGTAAGTTGTTTCCAATAAGGAATCTTTATAAAACGATCCGTTTTCTTAACATCGTTTGTTGTTTAAGCCTTTTTCCGGCCTCACCTTAAATGACATGCGAATTTACATATATGCATGTCATGTGCGTCAGTTTTAACAGAAGACCAATTAAAAGTTAATGATATTGTGTGATGTCTTTAAGAAATGTGTGTATATGTGTATAAATAATCAAATATTTAATAAAAACATAAGAAAATATATTAATTTTTGTATCATGTTTATATAAACAAAAGCAGGCAAATCTCGACAAATTTTAGTATGTTCTATGTACGTTTACTAAGGGTTTTTTCTACTTGTTAAACAAATACTAACTCGTTTGTATTAATTTTAAGTAGCAAAATTCAAAGGAAGGCACATCAGCAACTACATGTCCTAATGGAATAGGTTTCTATCTGAATAGAGCCAATTCGCTTTAGTATAATATTGAAACGCTCTGAGACCTACGTACAGCATATTATAACGTTGGTAGAAATACGTGGCATATTAGAACGTCGAGAGAACTACGTTGCATATTAGAAAGCCAGGAGAACACGTTGCATATTGCACAAGTGGCCTACCTAACATATTAGAACGCCTAGAGACATTTGTTGCATAGTAGAACGCCAAGAAACCTGTGTTACAGATTAGAACGCTGAGAGACCTGCTCTTGATACTTTCCAAATAGTCAACAAAATATCAACTGTCTGTTTTATAATGATTTACATCTTGTAGATATTCTACTAACAGCTTGGAAATTTTACAGGACATAGCTACGCGATATTTAGTATAAAGTTTGTTGATGTTACTTTGTGGAACAGACTACCAATCTTTAGAACAGAACGTTTTCTTTCAATTTAGGAGGCTACAACACTTTGGATACAGGTATAGATGTGTGTATCTTTGGAAATGGTTAAAAACTGAATTCCAAGTAAACCACAGTAATACAAATGATTGCTTTTAAGATTTTCTGTTGGCTCTATATTCTTGTGCTGTTTTTGATTTGTTATTTTTAATGTGTAGCGACTGTCCTTCTGTTATTCGTTTTGGTTAAATTATTGTGATTTGTTGTTCTGTCTTTTTGGTAATTTATTAAATTACGAGATTTGTGTTTGGTTTATCTCTTCTTGATTCTTTTCTTTTTATTCACGGCTTTGTACCTTTCGGCTTACTTAGCAGAATCGTGTATGAATATAGCAAAAGCATTTAGTTTATTTCAGCACGCAGCACCAATTATATGCAATATTTTGTATATTGTATCTTATGCTTTTATATAAGTGTTATGTGTATTTATTTATTTTTAGTCTGCTGTGCATTGGTTCTTAAGTTTGTCTGTTTCTATGACTGATTTGTGGATTGTCTTTTTGACAGTTTCCTTGGTGTACGGTATTTTCTTATTACTCTCAATTAGAATACTGGCTGTTGTGATTCTATAACTATACTTGTATTGATTTCGTCTTGCAAGTATATCTTAGCCAGAAGTTTGTTTGAATGAGATATTTTATGGTTTATATTTATATTTTCTCAGCAAATAAAAATGAGCTACTTTGGACTGATTCTATAAGTAGGGCCTCCTTTTTATTTGCGACTGACCAGACTGTGCTTGCATACTCTAGATGTGGTCTAACCAGGCTTTTGTATAAAGTTATAAACATTTCACTATCCAAGTATTTAAAGGATCTTTTAATAATACCCAGTTTCTGGTTTGCCTTATTAACCTGGCTCTGTATATGCTCTTCAAAGTTGAGATTTTCATCAATAATCAAACCAAGGTCCTTTTCTGATGTTGTCGTGTCTGTCAATTGGCCATATGATATCTGTATTAACTTATTGCACCGAGGTGCATATGTTTACATTTGCTCTTGTTAAATTTTAATAACCACTTATCTGACCAGTTTGTTAATTCATTAATGTCCTTTTGCAGGCTGTGACTTTCTTCCTCGTTAGTGACTGTTGCATATACTTGAGTATCGTCTGCAAAAAGTTTTACCATGTTTTCAAGTGCGTCTGGTAGGTCATTTATATAGATGGTGAAGAGAGTAGGACCTAGAAAACTCCCCTGTGGTATTCCACTAGTAACTTCTTGCCAATTGGAGCTTTTGCCATTAAGTGTGACCCTTTGTTTCCTGTCATGACAAAAATTTTCAACCTAGTTTAATAGATCCCCTGTTATACCATAACCTCTCAGTTTTTGTATTAGTCTCTTATGTGGCACGGTGTTAACCTCTCAGTTTTTGTATTAGTCTCTTATGTGGCACGGTGTCAAACGCCTTCTGAAAATCTATATAAATACAGTCAATATGTTTTCTGTTGTCTAGTTCATTGGGTAACACATGAGCGCCCCTTTCTGAAGCCATGCTGATGACTGGAGTATAGTTGGTTTGTTTCCATGTGTTCCATTAAGGCGTCTCTGATTAGTCTCTCCATCATTTTACACAGTGTTGATGTTAGGCTAATAGGTCTATAGTTGTCTACTTTATTTTTTGGGCCTTTTTATGAATTGTGGTTATGTTTGTCATTTCCCATGCTTCAGGTAATTTGCCTTCGTCTAATGATTGCTGAAATATAGTTGTGACTGGTTTTTTAATGCTATTTGCTGTTTTTTTAAGTAGTTACCACCTACTAATTTCGTACAAAAATTGTCATTCTTTTTTTAAAATCCACAGTACACTATAGAGATACATGTATTTCTACGTTGTAACATTATAATATTCCTGAAAGAGATTGGCTGATTCAAAAATTTTATAGTTTAAAGGCAAGAGTATTGAACTAAATTACATGTAGTTAATGACGCTTTTTGTGTATTCTGGTTTCCAACAAATTAGAGGTTAAATCCTTTTTAAATCTAATTTGAATCATCGTTAACAACGATCACTAATTTGGTATAAAATAATAACAAATAAATTGTCTGTTAAGGGGGCTTCGGTAGACAAGTGGTTAAGGTATTTCGTCTACTATTCATCACGTGGTCTGTCAACACTGAGGTTGCGAGTTCGTGTATTACGGCAGGCAGAGCGCATTCGACTCCAATCGACAAATATGGCCAGTTTTCTTACAGAAGGTCTCGGTTTTTTCTTCTTGCACTCCGGCTTCTTCCCTCAATAAACTTTAGACCCAATTATATAGCTGAAAAAATGCTGAAAGTGGCGTTAAACGCCATTCAAACAAACAAAGTAAATAAAGTGTTGATTTTACGAATTAGTTACCACCTACTAATTTCGTACAAAAATACTTTCATACTTGTACTTTCGTACTTTTAGAAATTACTTTCATACTTGTACAAGACTATCAATATTTTCCGGATCTTTCTGTATCATTATTCGGGAGACCCTAATCTGCGGAAGGGTGGAAAAACCGGAAGGGTTTTTAGGTATATTTTTGCCTATAACTTTCGAACGGATAAACATATCGATGTAATTTAAACGGATTCTTAAAGATAGTAACAATTTCTACATAATAAATATAAAATAATTTAAATTATCTTGATTTAAATTATTTAAAACTTGACCGGAAGGGTTTTTTCTCTACTGAAATTGATTACGATTTTTCAACTTTGGACTCAATTTGTAAAAACATGCAAAACTCCGGTCAAAATTGGTCAATATATTCCTCTAGTAAATTTTATAGCAAATCTATTGATATATAACTCACTTTTATTCATGAAAGGAAAAGTTGTCAAAAGTTGACCGGAAGGGTGGTCCGTTGGAGTATTGCGTACAGTGAAATTTCAACTGGACTCAATTTGTAAAAACATGCAATACTCCGGTCAAAATTGATTAATATATTCCTCTAGTAAATTTTATAGCAAATTCATTGATATATAACTCAATTTCATTCATGAAAGGGAAATTTGTCAAAAGTTGACCGGAAGGGTGGTCCGTTGGAGTATGGCGAGCAGTGAAATTTCAACTTTGGACTTAATTTGTAAAAACATGCAATACTCCGGTCAAAATTGGTTAATATATTCCTCTAGTAAATTTTATAAAAAATCCATTGATATATAAGTCAGTTGTATTTATAAAAGAGAAAGTTTCAAAAGTTGACCGGAAGGGTGGTCCGTTGGAGTATTGCGTAGAGTGAAATTTCAAATTTGGACTTAATTTGTAAAAACATGCAATACTCCGGTCAAAATTGGTTAATATATCCCTCTAGTAAATTCTATAGCAAACCAATAGGTATATAACATAATTTTATTCATAAAAAGGGAAAGTTGTAAAAAGTTGACCGGATTGGGTGCATGTTCTGTGAAAAAATCAGCCACAGGACACATTTGTTGGAATTTCTTTTCCACGATGTTTTGAATTCATATGTCAGCTATTAATTAATTAGCCATTAATTGTCTACAGCTTCAAAATATTGAATTACAAAGATATATAATTCAATATATTATATATGAAACGAAATTTTGCAAAATATGAAATGTTGAAATGTATTCTACTTTGAAATAATGTTTTAATGTCTAACATTACAACAATCATTTCGATCCCTCAAAAGATCTCATCAGGCGGTGGAATCATTGTGCAACCAATTATTATTTTCATTTCTTGCATAATGCTACAGATTTCCCCGCTATGCTAGTTTTTTAATACAAATTCAAAAACTATTTATTTATTTATTTATTTATTTATTTATTTATTTATTTATTTATTTATTTATTTATTTATTTATTTATTTATTTATTTATTTATTTATTTATTTATTTATTTATTTATTTATTTATTTATTTATTTATTTATTTTTTATTTATTCATTCATTCATTCATTCATTCATTTATTTATTTATTTATTTATCAACTATAAACCCCGTTAAACAAGGCACTAGCAATTGCAAACAGACCGCATCAACGTTTCCGTTCTGCCTCTTCGTTTCAGGCATTTTTGCAAGTTGATTCTGCTCTTTGCCGTAAATTTGAGCTAACTGATATTCCAAACATGTGGTAATTTTTAATGATAAACTGTCCAAAATATAAATTTCATTTTTAGAATTTTGCAATGACAAAACCCAATGATCTCCACTCGACCGTTATGGTGAATTTGACATGATGGTGATTTTTGAAATTTAAAACAGTTACTTACCCACCTGTCCTAAATTTTAACTGGTGCTAATGTGGAATTTTGAAACGCGTTTATTTCTGGGTAATGGGATTTTAGCATATTTTGAGCAGTTATGATTATGTCTGATCATAAAGGTTCGTTAGTTAATATATTGATTGTTTATATGATGTTGTTTACAAATTCCTACGCAAGTTAATGTTGTAGAATCTGACAAATCCGAAATAGGTTCATTAATAAAGTTAGTTTTCTCCACAAAATATCTTCTTTTTTTGCGTTTTTTACGGGCAGGTTTTTATTTTTATTTTGTTCAACGGCATCTTTGTTTCTTGAAACATATTTTGGAGCTCTACATTATTACATGCTGTTTCTTCTTGTATTAAACTTAAATTTATTTGTCTGTTCGATTTACGGGGGAGAACGAGTTTTGCTTTTTGAGGAGTTTTTAAAGATTTCGAGCTTTCTACTGTTGAGGGTGTTTTGATTTTAATCTCACTTTTGAGGGGAGTGTTTAACGAAAAGGCCGAATCTGGAGCTGGTTTGAATTCAATTTCGTTATCATTGAATCTTGGATGTTTCCTACCGGATTTGTTATCAATTTTCTTTTTACATTAGACAATGTATGGTGGCACAATGCCCTTAAATTAATAACTCTGTTTTTTTCTACTGGTTCTAATCCTCTGCTCATCTTTGCCGCCAAAATGTGGTAACATATGTAGTAGTGGATTCGCACCGACATGTTACTTTCAGAAATAGTGTAACACAATATTTTCCCTTTCTACCGTGGACAATAAATGCCCCTTGTTGAGGAACTAAAGTTATTTAATTATTGTCAATAATAAAACGAACTACTTCAATTCACATCAAAGGAAGGAAATTGAATTACAGGTTGATTAGAGTGTTGATTAGCCTCGTCAAATACCGTGTCATCAGGCAGTTTGTTAATTACCTGTTGGCTTACTGTTATTTCGTTAATTTCGTTATAATTAATTAATAGTTCTCCTTTTGATGGCACAGGCTTCTCACTTTTGATATATTCAATGATTTCGTCCGAAACTATTCTTTTAGGGAAAATACAATCAGATAGTTCGATAAAAGCCCTGTTGATAGTTACCACCTCCAGACCGGCCTCTTAATATTTCAAAATTTTAAAGGTTTTGTATGTAATAAAGTCCTAAGGCTAAAAGATCTACAGGAAGTTCTTTCCAATCGTTTTCTCTTTTTAAAACAGCATTCATACTTTCTGAAAGATTATTAGTTATTCCCGAATAAGGATCATACATGCCCGGATATTTTTCAATAAGCCATCTACCTGAGTGATTAATTATAGCCTGGGATATTTGTTTTTCATAATGTTCTAAAACTTCGGGGGGGGGGGGAGGGTGCACTTGGAAGTATTATATTTAATCTTTAAATAAGAAAACTAATCTTCGCTCTCGGAGTGCAGCATTTTATCTAAATGGTCAATGAACACTTTTATGTTGTCGGACACCACTCGCCCTTTTTCAGTCAAAATTTGAAGTCTTCTTTTAAATGATTCCAACAAAACATAATTGGACAATTTGGGAAACAAGAACGAAAGGAATTTTCTTTTTGTCAAGCCTAAGTATTTTTAATTTAAGAAAATTAAACAAACTCTCGTGCAATTTAGCATGTTTTCTCTCATGATTTAAAAAAGGTATTAAAAGAGATTGCTCAAATAAAACAACGGGAGAAACATAACAATCGCCTACGCAATACTCCAACGGACCACCGTTCCGGTCAACTTTTGACAACTTTCCCTTTCATGAATAAAATTAAGTTATATATCAATGGATTTGTTATAAAATTTACTAGAGGAATATTTTACGCAATTTTGACCGGAGAATTTCATGTTTTTACAAATTGAGTCCAAAGTAGAAAAATCGTAATCAATTTCAGTAGAGAAAAAACCCTTCCGGTCAAGTTTTAAATAATTTAAATCAAGATAATTTAAATTATTTTATATTTATTATTATATTATTATAAATTGTTAATATCTTTCAGAATCCGTTTAAATTACATCGATATGTTTATCCGTTCGAAAGTTATAGGCAAAAATATACAAAAAAACCCTTCCGGTTTTTCCACCCTTCCGCAGATTAGGGTCTCCCTCATTATTCCGGACTCGATGTTGACTTTAGTTTTTATAGAGTGCGTGAATCAAAATGGCGGACAAAAATTTACCTTGGGGATTAAAGAATGACAAAATTACTCCTGGCTCCGTTAAGGTAACGCAATACACAGAAACAATATAACTCGCAGTACACAAGGGACCATTCTTTTTGTTTTATAGCTTAGTTGCATTACTCCAAGGTAGAAGAACCTGGTATTTCACTTCAATCCAAGCCTAGGTCGAGCACGCACTTAACGTCTTAAGAACCAGTTTGTGCGTACATCTACTAAAATAGATTATTCAGTGATTGTTTCATCATGCAATACATATGTAACCTCTGTTATAAACGTAAACTGTGACTGTAAAAATTACCTGTAAATTGTAATTTCTATGCTTTTGGCGTTTTGATGCTTGGCCTTGTGTAAATGTCAGCATCTTCATACTACCAGTATTACTTAAATACGCCTGCATACGCCTGCCGTATTTATATCAACAAAGTGTATCAAATAATTTTATCGAGAATTATGTGTGTTTAGGAAAATTATATTTATTAAATAAGTAAATTAATTTGACATACGAAGAAATTAAATTGTTACTTATAAATATTCATCTTGAGACGTTATTTGTTTTAAAGCAATATGATAAGCTTGATGTCAATTTGTTATTCCATGAAAACTTTCTATGAAAACACTAACACAATAAATTTATATCAAATATACAAATTTCTAACAAAATAATAAAAAGCTAATACTAAACATACTGTATACTGTATTTTAAGTATGCATCGGGTTTGTATACCAAATTTTGCTAGTTTCGGTTACACATTTTACCCCGTTTTATATAGATTTTTCAAAGTTAGCAACAAAATACTTTAGTGAAATCAAAAAATCATTTATTTCCTTTCTTATTATACATAATTCTATCTTAATACCAAAACTTATGTTTACAAGTCACTTAATAATGATTTTATCACCGATAATATGTTTTGGGTACGGCAAATTTGGGTACGGGTACGGGTTACACAAATTACTCCGTACCATTTTTGAAACTTTCCAATCTCCCAAACTTTTGATTTTGTGATTCATAGAATCGTATCTTATTTATAGAGGTCCTAATTATTCTAATTACATAAAATTCCTTTGAAGTTGAAATCATCTCACTTGTGAACACAAATCATAACCTGTCATTTTAATTGGATTAATTGGATTAGCGGTAATTTAACAACTGTTAATTATGGTGAGTAAAAATCAAGCATGACTTGATGATTGGATTAAAATCAGTCAACTTGGATTTAGCATTGGGGTAAGTTGAATTTATATTTTCTGTATATATATTCTGTAGATTTATTGTTACAAAAGTAAATTTTCATATTATTGATGTACTTGCGCATTAAATACATTCTCTATCGCATTTCATGCATAGATACGAATTCGTAATTCTTGCATCTGTCGGAAGACTTTATAACTTTTTTATTCCAATACAAGTTAATTATTATACAATAAATGAATTAATAAATAAATAGTCAAAATGTGGGACTGCATAAACTTATTTGATATAAGATATTTTGTTCAGTGTATATACGCGCGTCCATACGGACGTGACTTAACATTAGGTATTCGCTGAAAAAGGATAATATATAAATAAAATACCTTTTTTTAGGTTCAAACTGATTTGTTTTACTATTTAAAGTTATTTCTTGTTGAAATATAAGTCACAAATAGTGGCAGGCGTACACTTTTTTACTGCAGGCGTACGTTTATCACGGCAGGCGTATGCAGGCGTATTTAAGTAGGACCGATAGGCGACTGGAAAGATTTATTACTCAAACACATAGGAGCAATATTTTTCCCACACGTTTTCAAAACTTTGGCAGTCGTAGATTAAGTGGAATATTGTTAAAAAGGCATATTTACTTACATTTTTTTAAAGGAATTTTGTACAATTAGTTGCAACCTCCAATTTTGATGTTGTCAGCCAGCGACACGTGTCGCATATAGTTTTTTGCTCCTCCCATTCATTGAGTGATTCCCACCTCACCTATGGATATTTTGGTAATAGGTGTGTTAGTTTTGGCACACCTTTCTGTCCATTAATCTAATCTCATCAGGTATTCAAAGAGACCAATAATTGACACATGATTTCTCACTCCGTGCATGTCCGATTGCTATAGAATTTACACAACATAGAATCTGTTGAATAAACAATTATGTAAAACGAACATAAAATAAAGACATATGAGTAACGAGGTTTCTAAAATGTTACTGCCTTTCTGCAACAAATACTTTCATTATTAATTTCTGCAGTTACAACATATGCCTTGTACAAAAGCCGTGTTTATCGCTGCAATACCGCGAAGTCCATTAATAGACGATTCTGCAGTCATTTTGGTCATGGAACGTTCACGGCTGTGTTTTTTCGTGGACTTTGCGGAATCCATCTTGGCCACAGTGTACATGTACAATGACATATCTACCATAGAACTTGACAATTTGGATGATTTTTCACCTTTAGATAGTGGAACAAGGGAGTCCAAATCAGCTTCCAAAAAACTACATATTTTGATAGACAATGCAATGGAACCTTGGTCTCTTCTGTAAAAAAGAATGGCTTTTTTTGCATAGAAATAAAAAAGGCATTTGTTCTTTTAGGAGCCACAGCTAACTGACTCGCCACTTTTTATCTTAAAAAGATAATCTTAAGACAGATATCAGTTTCAAAAATGTGTCAGAAAAAAAAGATTGTACTAAAATGGTAAATAACAGTACACTACATGTACAACAGAATGACTACAACAAAATTATGCAATAAATCACAAAAATCATTTAAAAAATTTCTTTTCATAATTATACAATAAATAATCTATTCATCTTTCTTGGTAAAAAAATGCTTCTTGTCTGTAATTATACTTAATTAACGGTTATTGTGGGTAAATAGGGAGACCAGAATGTTACCAATGAATCTTAAGCACAGTAAACATTGCATTTATTCCTGCAAACAAATGATTTCTTGATAATTTTCAGGTGTTTCAGCCATATTCCCATCCATTAAATCAATACATCTATCAAGACATTTTCTAAAAAAGAGTGGATTAATTAGAGTGTACTCTCTTACTTCTATTGGGTCTGTTTGCCATAATAACTGTTTGTCCTGTCAAAATAAAGCAGCATAACTTTGTATAGTTTTATATAAATTTTATTTAAAAATGGACTTGATTAATTTGTGATAAATAAGATTTATTAAGACCTATGACATACATGTGCCTCTTAATTCTTGCAGTAGAATTAACACATCTGTTTTTAATATAATTTTCGTATTGCAGGCTATACCAGAAAGTAAATTAAAGGCATTTGAAATTGGGACTATGAATGTTGGAAAAAAGTTGCTGTCCAAAAGAGAGCAAGAGGAGTTAAAGAAAAAGGCAAATAGTGGTTCTTTTGATGGAGCATTAACCATTAAAAGCAGTCTATATTCTACGTTAATTTTTTAATGCACCGCTTTCTTGCACCAGAAAATTGTGGAAAAATGATCCACACCCTTTCTTTCCAAGAACAATTAAAAGAAAAAGACTGGACAAATCAATACACATCTTTTTATGTTATATGAAGAGGAGATAAATCAAACACAAACCTCACAATTTCATGACTTATTTAAAGTCAACAAATCACAATTTAACTAACAACAAATACAGATGATATAAAGTACATAAAACATGTGGCAGAGTTGAAGTGGTCATAAGGGTCCAACCCTCCACCTTTAGTGTATTACCAGTCTTTTGGAAGTACCATGGTGACATGCTTTCTAATTTTAGTGCTGATACTGTATTCCCTTTGAACAATCATAAATGCATTTTTGGTGTTTTTCTTCCAGGAAGATGAAAAAGCAGCTGCCCAAGTGTTTGAAGAATTTGTAGCTTCATTTCAGGAAACAGGAAAACATCAGAAGGCATGGATAAAGGGAGGAACCGTTAATCCAGGAGCTGGAAGTAAGTTCAGAAGAATATAACTGAACTTGTAGTGTAAATCCATTTCCAAACTTAATGTATTATAGGAAAACATCAAAAGTAAATGATTGTGCATGTAAATTTAATTATAATGCAACTCTTGATATTACAGACGTGACAACGTGTTTTTTATATTGCCCACTATATACCGTGGTCGTGGTTTTTTCATTAAGAAATTCACCACCATACGCCACGGTGGTATTCTGCGGTACATCGTGTTATGTCCACTACATATCGTGACCCACCGTGTTGACCACGGTGGATTTTCAATTTCCTTTCATGCTTACACAGTGAAAAAATTAAAATGTTGCGATTTAATTTAGATATTTGTGTTAAAATATGCCGTTTTAATACGTTTGTTTGACAACAAAATTAATCTGCGTTTTGTTTATCTATTCATTATACAGAATACCTTAAAGTTTATTGTCACTGATTTGATTTGACAATTATTCCCTTAACGTGTTCTAAAAGGTTAGAACACCGCATTTTGCCCTTAAAATTGTCAAAATCTTTGCTATTCTATCGTCAAAATTTCCCTGTCAGCGCCTCTGATTAATGTTCCAACCGTTTGAACTTTTACCGGATGTAAATTGTGTCACACCTTAAATCGATTGATTATCTAAGTATTGTCCAGTCATCATTTTTTCAAGCACGTGCTCTCAAACATTTCAATAAACTGGTGTATTGTATAATTTTATAATTAACAGGTGAACACGCGGCTTCACATTTTTAACGGTAAAGAAATAAGCACATTACACAATAAATGCGAGACTTGTAAAGAAATTCGTTTTAAAACGTCAAAATCAATATACAACTTAAAATGCTACATTTTCAAATTTTCTGAATTATTACTTAATATAAATGTCGCAGAATATATTGTTCCACGAATGATTTTATACCCGATTCGTCGGTGTTGAACCACGTGTGTTAAAAAAATACAATCCTGATATAGAATCAACCATAATAGTCGTTTCAGTGTTAAAAGCCTGACACATCATCAACTTTTGTTGTAGAAAAGACTTAAGTAGCATCCTTATAATTTCTATAATGTTATGACAAGACCCTATGTCCGCAAACAGACATTCGTATCGGCGCGCAAAAAAAAAACCAACAACAACAAAAACAAAAGAACAAAAGAAAACAAACTTACATACTGTTGAGTAAATTCGGGCAATTATTTTATATTGATATGAGTGTGGACAAATCAGTTCTTTCGTCTTCAAAAATAATTTTATTCCGATTTTTGTTCATGTTATAACAGACGTAAGTAACTATGCATATTTTATTGTTTGATGTACCACAATACAACAAAATATTAAGAATAAGTATTTGTATTTAGAGAACTAAGGCAAGTCTAAAAGGGGTCTGATCTCGAGAATATTTATCCCAATAAATACTATGTCATGCAAAAACACCGAAACTGCGAGTTAATTTTAACGGGAACTTTATACAAATAACACGTCTGCTCTCCATTTGAAAAATTGTCAGTTTTGTATATTTAGCTCAGAAGCACATCACTACTTTTTTTATATAAACCTGTTATATTAATTGTTATAGTTTAAAACGCCATTGTCCAAAGTAAATGTGTATTTAGAATTGTGCGTACGTAAGACTTCATTCAACCTTGTGAAACAGGCGCCTGTGCCATATCGTAGTTAAACTATATTTTATGTGGCGATTCTCGTTTATAAATTTTTCACATATTTATTATTCTTGCTGCATGTTGGCTTCAATTTAGTAATTTATTTGTTGTATCCCATCCTGTTAACGAATTTTATATAACTATACGTATATGTGATGTAAACTTTTGTCCGCGTTTGTTTTGTTTGTTTTTGTTTGAATGGTGTTTTAACGCCACTTTCAGCAATTTTTCAGCTATTTCATGGCGTCCAGTTTTTATTGGGGAGGAAGCCGGAGTACCTGGAGAGAACCCCCAACCTGCGGTAGGAAAACTGGCAATCCCTGTCAATTAAGATTGGAGTCGAGTACACCCTGCCTGCAGTGAGAATCGAACCCGCAATCTCAGTGTTGACAGACCACTTGATCAATGGTAGACGAACTACCTAGACCACTCGGCCACCGAGGCCCCGTCCGCGTTTGTTAAAACAACTCTGGTTTTAAATACCAAATAAAGAAAAAGATCGCCGCTCAACTGCCCGTTTTCTGTCGAAAAGGATTTATAATTGATTAAAGAGAGTTCGCATACAACTTCAGGACAATTCGTTATACATTGTAATACACAAAAACGTAATGTGACAATTCAAATCCGGATAATTTACCGAACTTGTTCAGGGTAATATTTAATGCATAACACATGCATCCGGTTGAACAAATATTCGATCTTCAAGTCTACCGGCACATTAAATCATTATTGATTATCAACAAATAAAATGCATGTACAAATTATTCTTAAGCACTGTTTTAAAATGTTCTCTTTTCATTCGGGTAACGATGTTTAAACCCGCAATCAATTAAATGACAACGTTTATGTTGTCATGTACCACCGCGGAGATATCGTGGCCGAACCCCTGTGGCGACATGCCATGGTAGACTGAACTCCCTCATATGCATCCACCGTGGTAAGATTACCTGAGAAGATTCTTAACCACGATAGTAGGCGTGGATATACCATGGTGGGTGATAGAGAAAAGGATTAACTTCCATGGTGGGTTAGTGTTTTTTATAAAAAACATGTTGTCCCCTCTGTATGTCAATTCTGATTGGATAATGTAAATAATTTCATGACATCCGTGATTTGTAGTGTAAATCCATTTCCAAACTTAATGTATTATAGGAAAACATCAAAAGTAAATGATAGTGCATGTAAATTTAATTATAATGCAACACTTGATATTATGTCAATTCTGATTGGATAATGTAAATAATTTCATGACATCCGTGATTTGTTGCCTTCAGATGTTAATGCAAACTAATATGTTTTTCAGGTAAATAAAAATGTCTTTTTTACTCTGTTAAGTCAGACTTCTGTTGGTCATTATCCATTTACAGGCTCTGCTTATATGCATCACCAGTAATTCAATTTGAAGACAAGTCTTAACAAGCAAACAAAATAATTTCAAAC
The DNA here is from genome assembly GCA_944474755.1 of Limnoperna fortunei. NCBI lineage: Eukaryota > Metazoa > Mollusca > Bivalvia > Mytilida > Modiolidae > Limnoperna > Limnoperna fortunei. The sequence goes on along the minus strand of OX104113.1, from coordinate 82,005,619 downwards.
TTGCTTTGAAACAATTTTTCTTTCAGAACATACAACAGAAGTGAAATCAAAAAAACTATACAAACCTACTTCTAAACTAGCAGAGTTAGCTGCAACATTCCAGTCTGTCAAGGAGGCCAACAAACAAGAAGATAATGTAGGTTGTCAAATTAGTGGTTTTTAAAAGTCTACTATCAAGACTTAGTCTGAACCATTTAGTTGTATTTGTTATGTATGTTATTGATCTATATGATCAATTACTAGAAGATTTTGTTGTATTTATGGCACAGTCTTCCAAGTTGCAAAGCATGTGAAAGTGTCTAATGAGGGAGGTAATGCTATAAATGACTTGTAACATGAATAAGCCCCTATTTATAATTGGTGATAAACAAGATTATGGTGGGACAAATATTTGACCAATCAAATAAAAAGCTGACATTTGCAATGGTGCTATCATTACACACAAAAAACACAATACATTTTTCTTAATTAATGCGTAGCCTTTTCTATGCATTATTGGTTCTAATTGTAGTTGGTTATAGCATGGGTTTTTAACTATTGACTTTAACCAGCACCATGTATTAACTGACTTTTCAAGTAAATCGGTCCAATACAACTTGTAATAAAATTTTTTTAGAAAAATGTAAACTAATTAAAAGATCGACAAATAACAGTCTTTATATCTTCATTAGTCCAGGTCATCTGTGGCCAAGTGGCTAAGGTACCGGTAGTTGGTCATCAAAATTTGAACACTGGCATGTTATTTAACAGTTAGATAGATAGGTTTGAATTTCACGTTGTACTATGAATTCAGGCCTTAGATGCCATGATATGCTGAAAATGATATGAAATCCTATTTAAATAAACAAAACAAATCAGCCTTATTTATTGCAAATGTATGTCATAAATCAACTACTATTGATAGTTTAAAAAAAATACATTTGAGTTCGATGAACATTGACACATTTCTCTTCTCTGTCATTTATATCATGTTTGTTCTTAAGCAGTCAAACTCAGCCAAGAAACCAAAGAGAGACGAAAAGAAGAAAAGTCAGTTGGAACAATTTAAAGAAGAACTGAAGCAGTAAGTAAACTCTTCTTTTAAAATGGAACAAATAACAAATTGCAAACAACTCCCCATTTAATAAGATCAGTAGAGTAAGTAAAGTTATCTGATAATTCCGAATGCAAAGTGGCGATAAATGAAGCAGCACCACATTTCCAAATTGGAAAAACCAGATAAAATCTGCAATTCAGATGAGTGAAAATGGATGCATGTGTGCATTAGAACCTTAAATTCAAATTTATATGGCCTTACCTGACAATTTATATCAACTTAAAAAAACAAGACAATGATCACCAACAATAAAAAAAGCAGAAAGGACACACACTAGGGTATAAAGCAGTGGCATGGAACAGTATGTCGAAGGCATGCCCATTCTACAACCTAGAAACCTGCAGGGCTATTTTATAGGTCAAGTCCTGGAAACCTTCCAGTACTGAAAAAACGCTAATATACTTTCTTGCGTTGCTAAATGAATGACAACGAATTGTATCAAAATGGATAAGTTTCTCTTTTTGATTATGCATTTGTATACCTACACCTTGTTGGTATTCATGTTCTTAGTTTGTTTTTGATTAAGGAAACCATAAGATTGATGCATTTTACCTTAAATTAATTAAATGTGAACAGTGTTATGTGCTGACCACTAAATAGTGCTTTGTTTGTAGAATACAACGAGAAAGAGAAGAAAGACATAGATTGAAAAGAATAATGAGAGGAGAAATTCCTCCTGATCCAGGTGAACCTCCAGAGGATAAGCCTGTAGGAGGAACTGTTCCCAGTTTTGAACCCCCAGCAGATGATAAAAGTATGTAAAACAGATGTTTTTATTACATTATATTCCAGTCTGACAATATAAAAGATATAATGCATGCTGTATCTATTGAATTTTACTTTGGAAATTATTATACATTTTACAAGTAAGAAAGTGAAGAAAATCAAATGAGGAAAGAAAAAATTAATGAAAATAATAAGTCTTGAGTAGTTATATCATATGGAACTGGAAACTTTAAGATAAAGGCAACATTTTAATGTGAAATTCCCATCCTGTAATAACTCAGTTTTACGAGGAATCGTCACCTGCTTACACAGTGGTTAAAATCTACATGTATGCAAAATTCAACACCTACAGTACATCTTAAGAGACAATTAATTTTTCAATTGAATTGTAATATATTTGAGGAAATTACATATTTATGAAAACTACATGTATTTACAAGCAGGTATGAAAACTGTTTCTCATATGTTATCTATGATAGATAATGGAATTGATATTACTTCTGGGTCTTTTTTAACCTTTATGTGATCTTGTTATAACATGTTCATTATATATGTTTCGTATTTTTAGCTGCTGACCATAAGTTTGTTTCCTATTTTGCAGATGACCCATGGGCTGATCCCTACAATGACACGACTACTAATATATATCTTAAAAACATAAATCCAAAGGTATTTGTAACTTTATTTTCTAGGTGGTCCTTATGCTGACCCTAATGATGATAGCACCACAAATATTTATGTTGGAAACATAAATCCTAAGGTACAAAAAATGCATGACAGAAAAATCCCCAAAAAGTTATTTACTTTTTATGTTAAATAAAATTAATTCCAATTCAACATTTGTAAAAAAAACATTAAATTTAGAATAAGTATTTGTAAATAACATTTTGTTTATACTTGTAGTTAAACAAAGACATAAACAATTTAAGACTTTTTTAAAGTTACAACTACTGTTAGGTCATGTAAGTTTTTGATTTTTCACATTGTTGTAATTATATTTACTGATAAAAATGCAGTCTTTCTTTAATTATAAAGTTTAGTATACAAATAACCTGTATTCTATTAACTACCCAGAGAATTTTAATAATAACATTGATATTTAAAAATTTTGTCTCATGTCCCCAAAAGTGACAAGCTTTTAAAAAAAAAAATAAAAAATTTATAAATCTATTAATAAGTGCAAGGCCAATTGTTATTATACTTGTAGGACTTGTGTATATTAAAACTAAAAATTTCTTTAACAGCTTCTAAACATAAAATACTTATGCTGTATGGTGGTTCAAGAAATTTTAATTCTTCAGTTTTGTACTGATAACTACCTTGATCAAAGAATCTGTAATTTTATTTCAATTGATAACATTCTCCTTCTTGTTTGCAACATAAACAAGGTTTTGTTTGATTGGTATATTAAGCTGTGTACATTCTTAATAAATAAATAAATAAGGGTTAGCATAAACACCAAATTCTGCAAAAAAGTAATAATACATCATCTATGTTTCCCACGTTTTTTTCGGCTGTGGGTTCATTCATACTGAAATGTTTTGCTATCAATAAACTTTTTAGACTGACTGAAATACTAAATTCTTCATACATTTTACCCAAATAAAGATTAAAGTTTTACCTCTAAAAAGTCTGAAGAAAGTAACTCATTTTTTAGTCAAATACACTGGATGTTCATGAAAACCATGGGTGGTGTAGTGGGGAACATAATACAATCAGTTTCTGGTTTCATACAATAGTGTAAATGTAAACATTAATTGTTACTATTTTTTAAATAATCAGTATATGTACAAATGTATGGTGTTCTGTGTAGTGATTGTATATACATGTACTATAGTTGTTATGGGAAAAACAAAGGTATATGGAATAAAAAAAGTAGCCAAGTCTATTTTTTTCTGTTGTCATGGTAACTTAAGCAACCTTACCTTTTTCTTGATATTGTATTGCATTTGATTTAAGGGTTTTTCCAGGTGAAGTCTATATTTCTATCATTTTTCTGAAAACAGTTAAATTCTGGTGGTAGAAGATATTTTACCAATGACACTCCTTCCCCTCCACAAGGTTATTTATCATGGAACAGCTGTGAATCTTATTGTGTAAAAATATTTATTTTTCTTATTTGAACAATTATTCCATCACATATTACAATTGCATATCAATAGATTTAGTGTTATAGTTTGATGCTGATGCCTGATCACACATGTTTGTTGAAATCCTATGCATAATAATATATTGCAAAGTTTAACATAAAACATTCTTGTTATGATCCAATTTTTAATTTTTAATTTTTAATTTTTACAGTAATTTTAATGTAAAAAATCTGATTTTTGTACAGAAATCAGTAATAAAATACTATTAGTAATTTGTTTTAATTGAATGTTTTTTTTTCCCCCAAAAAAATAATTAATAGTATATATATATATATATATATATATATATATATATATATATATATATATATACAAGTCTAGATATTTAATTACATCTTGTTGGAATATTTAATTACATCTTGTTGGAATATTTAATTACATCTTGTTGGAATATTTGAGCAAAGCAAAGTAACAGCACGGCACGTCCCCGGTTGGCGGACTTGGGAAGCAACTATTTTGGGTTAAGTTGGAAATGAGAAATTTCAAGATCAATATGTTACGACTTGTTTACGTCATTTATTTATATTGACATTCAATGACTAAGGCCATTCGTTGGTCAGTCTTTGTCTAAATTTTTGACAAGAAACACCGTCATGTGTATCGTTGCATAATCTTCTAGACTTGTATATTATTTTTTGTTTATGCTGTATCGTCATGTTTGTCGATCCGATACTTAATAAGCTTGCTGGTTGGTAGACTCTTTAGACTTTTATATAATATTTTGAACTACCTGTATTGTGTTTTTACACGATCCCAGTGGACTTATATTATTCCATCACCGAATGAAAAAATACTTTAAGCATTTAGAGTTAAATGCCACTGATGAGTCTTAAGTAGACGAAACGCGCGTCTGGCGTAAAGAATTTGTAAACTTGGTAATTTTAATTACATCTTGTTGGAATATTTGAGCAAAGCAAAGTAACAGCACGGCACGTCCCCGGTTGGCGGACTTGGGAAGCAACTATTTTGGGTTAAGTTGGAAATGAGAAATTTCAAGATCAATATGTTACGACTTGTTTACGTCATTTATTTATATTGACATTCAATGACTAAGGCCATTCGTTGGTCAGTCTTTGTCTAAATTTTTGACAAGAAACACCGTCATGTGTATCGTTGCATAATCTTCTAGACTTGTATATTATTTTTTGTTTATGCTGTATCGTCATGTTTGTCGATCCGATACTTAATAAGCTTGCTGGTTGGTAGACTCTTTAGACTTTTATATATATATATATATATATATATTATAATAACATGTATTTTCAGATGTCAGAACAACAGTTGTGTGAATTGTTTGGACGATATGGTCCTTTAGCAAGTGTTAAAATAATGTGGCCTCGTACAGATGATGAAAGAGCAAGAGGAAGAAATTGTGGTTTTGTGGCATTCATGAACAGGAAAGATGGAGAAAGAGCATTAAATAGTATAAAGGGTATGTGGCATTGTGTTAACTTAATGTGTATGGCATATATGTTACGTTTGCTTTAATCTACCGTTATTTAAACTTTTATAGAACTGAAGTTTTTTATTGTTGCCCAGTCATAATGTAGGTTACTTTGGAACCAGCTGTCGGAATGTACAATAAACCATTTATATTTACCAATTATTTCATGGAGTCATTGCAACCACCTTTTGCTTTTTAACAGTAATGCTACAGTAATTGAGATAATGTTATGAAATTGGTATTGTCATATGAAGCCTGGCTTATGTCTGAGGCAGTCATATTTGGTCCAGATCAGCTGTATAGATGGTATGCTGAACTGGATGTAATGTACAAAGATATATTACTGGCTTGATATGACAAAACCCATTTCATGATACTTTTATTATTTAATGACACCCCATATCTTTTAATTTGTTTGAAATATTACACAATGTTGTTGCATAACATACAATAGACTGAAGTTTTTAGTCTATTTTAAGAAGCCGTAAATTATATTTATACAAGGAACATTCCTAGTTAGCTCACCTGACCCAAAGGGTCAGTGTGAGCTATTCTCATCACTTTGCGTCCGTCGTCGTCTTCGTCGTCGTCGGCCGTAAACTTTTTACATTTTAATCTTCTTCTCCACAACCACTTGGCCAATTGGAACCAAACTTGGCAGGAATGTTTATTGGGTGGTTCTTAACAAAGTTTGAGTTTTTGGTGCTGATCAAATATGAAACATGGCTGCCAGGGCCATTAATGCGTTCTGATTGGCTGAAATTCAAAAATCTTCTTCTCATAAACTGCTTGGCAGATTGATTTGAAATATTGCAGAAATGTACCTTAGATGGTCCTCTACAAAGTTTGAGTTTTTTGTGCCGATCCAAAATCCAAGATGGCCGCCATCGCAGGACATAGTTTAACATAGGACCCTATGGGAAAAACATATAAACAACTTCTTCTATGAAACTGTTCGACACAATGAAGCCATATTAATAAGGAAATGAAGGTTGCATAATTATCTTATTGTTTTGGGTTTTTCGAGCCAATTGCAAATTCAACATGGCTTCCAGGGCCGTTAATGTGTTCTGATTGGCTGAAATTCAAAAATCTTCTTCTCATAAACTGCTTGGCAGATTGATTTCAAATATTGCAGAAATGTACCTTTGATAGTCCTCTACAAATTTTGAGTTTTTTGTGCCGATCCAAAATCCAAGATGGCCGCCATCGCAGGACATAGTTTAACATAGGACCCTATGGGAAAAACATATAAACAACTTCTTCTCTGAAACTGTTCCACACAGTGAAGCCAAATTAATAAGGAAATGAAGGTTGCATAATTATCTTATTATTTTGGGTTTTTCCAGCCAATTGCAAATTCAACATGGCTTCCAGGGCCATTAATGCGTTCTGATTGGCTGAAATTCAAAAATCTCATAAACTGCTTGGCAGATTGATTTAAAATATAGCAGAAATGTACCTTATGTGGTCCTCTATAAGGTTTGAGTTTTTTGTTCCGATCCAAAATCCAAGATGGCCGCCATCACAGGACATAGTTTAACATAGGACCCTATGGGAAAAAACATACAAACAATGTCTTCTCTGAAACTGTTCCACACAAATGAAGCCAAATTATGAAGAAATGATTAATGGATATTTATCTTATTATTTTGAGTTTTTTGAGCCAATTGCAAATTGAACATGGCTTCCAGGGCAACTAATGGGTTCTGATTGGCTGAAATTTCAAAAATCTTCTTTTTACAAACCGCTTAGCAGATTGATTTGAAATATTGCACAAATGTACCTTAGATGGTCCTCTACAAAATTTTAGTTTTTTGTGGCGATCTAAATTCCAAGAGGCCACCACGGTGGAACACAGCTTAACATAGGACCCTATGGGAAAACCATACAAACAGCTTCTTCTCTGAAACTCAGTTCCACACAATTTAACCAAATAATGCAGAAGTGAATCTTAGATAGTAATCTTATTATTTTAAGTATGTTTCGAGACGATAGGAAATTCAACATGGCTGCCAGAGCTGCAAATGGGTTCTGACTGGCTGAGATTTTAAAATTCGTTTTCTCACAAACAGCTTGGCAGATTTTAGGATATGTGATATTGTATGGTTCTCTACCAATTTTGAGTTTTTTGTTTCGATCCAAAATACAAGATTGCTGCCACTATGGAACATCACTTAACATACTAACCTATGAAAAAACAAAAACTGCTTCTTCTCAGAAACACTCCTACTGCTGATTGTAAATTCAACATGGCAACATTCATAGAAACAGCATCTTCACATAAACTCTTTAGCATTTAATATCAAAATTTGCAAGAAAAGTATTGTCTTAAAAAGTTTTTTTGTAAGTCAGGTGAGCGATACAGGCTCTTAAGAGCCTCTAGTTTTATAATTAATACAGGTAATAAATCCCTGTATTAATTTGTTTACAAATAGACTGAAGTTAATAGTCTTTATTCCAGAATCGGAATTACAGGGAATGTTCCCTGTATTAAAATTCTTTCCTTTAATAATATTTTGATGTGTAGTTTTTATGTCCCGCTCTATTGTATAGGAAGTCATTGGTTATTAATTGTGAGTATAAATGTTGAGAAAGTGTATAATAACTTTCAAGTACCTATTAATTGTATACAGAATTAAGTTTGTATACATATATAACCTGGTTTGTGCTTTGTTTCTATTTTGGAACCTGAAAATATAATAACAGGGAAAGATGTGATGAGTTATGAAATGAAGTTAGGGTGGGGAAAGGCTGTGCCTATACCACCACACCCAATTTACATACCACCAGCTTTAGCAGAGCTGACACAGCCACCACCTCCCTCAGGGCTTCCATTTAATGCTCAACCACATGACCGGCGGCATCGTCGGGGAAGAGGATTTGGCAACATACCACCTCCAGACAAAGATGAGGACATAGACAAGGTAATTTTATGACCAAGAACTGTCAACATACATGGTTTATTTACACTTGCAGGGAAATGCTGTATAGTAAGGCAGCCATGTTTTGAATTGGGAAGGAATTGGTAATATTTATGTTTAATAGTGGTCTACTACTAATTTGTATTACATTTCTTTTCTATTTATTCTATTTATTTGCCAATTTTAAACTTGGAGAAAGTTAAGGATATAAATTTAGAAAATGACCATTGTGTTTACACTTAAGGGAATTTTCATATACATGTATGTTATACCAAATTAATTGGAGTTTATGTGATCTGCATGTAAGATCACTGGGCCTTTCTGGATGTACATGTATATACAGTATAAGCATATGATTTCAAGTGTGCTTATAGGTTAAAATGTTGCATTAATTATAATACATTATTTATATGCTTAAACTCTCATGAACTGCAAAGAAACTGCAGTGTTTTTTACAAAAAGTTGAAAGTGTGAAAATTAAGTGCTGACATCGCAATGCATTTCACTTTGATCTTCCAACAATTGCGATTGATTTTACTCTGTGACTTTTTGTGAAATCAACTGTTGAAGTGTCCAAGACAATTTTAGATATGAAGTAAGAATATATCAATATACAAAATGAAAAATGTGAAGCCAAGTGCTCGGAAACGCTTTGTGTGAACAGATATAAAATGAACAAATATATACTGCATTCATCTTGAAACACAAAAACAACAGTACAAACTTTTCCTCAGCATTTTACAAAAATACCAATTTACCAAAATAACATTCAAATTTTTATATGTTCATGTGTATGTTTCAAATTTTTGTCAAACTTATTTCTATGCTTTTATCCTCTGGTAGTTTCATTTTTCATTTGAAAACAATTTTTCAAACAATTAAAAAAAAAGAACAAGAAAAAAAAAATTAGCAATGCTTTGTTAATAAGAAATAAATGAAAAATGAAATAATCAGGGGTTAAAAAAAAGAAACTATACTTAAATGAGCTTAATTTGGTTTTTCAAATGCGATTCTCCAGATTTTAGCCAAGGCTGTTGTGAAAGTGGTAATTCCTACAGAAAGGTATATTAAATTTCTTGTTAAGATGGTTGTGTTTAAGTTAGGCTTCATGATATTTTTGAGAAGAGGACACAGACTGGAGCTGTAGGATACTATCTTGGTGATGATATGGACGCAATGTTGATGGATGGACATCCGCTGATAATCATTTATGGATCCAATATTTAAAAGAACTGATTTCGCATTGAAATATGTTGGGAAGAAAACTGCAGTATAGATGCTTTTGTCTAAGATTTTTTTTAAGAAGGGGAGGGGGTATGCTTTTGTCCTGTTTGTCACAATAAGTGCACAAATTTTTTGAGAAGAAAACAATATACTGATTAATCTTTGTGCAAAGAAGATTTGTTTTTTATAAATATGTTATTGATGACTTGGGACAAAAGCAACAAATATCTTATTCTATTGAAAAGATTATATATATATGCTTTTAACAGCATTCCTTTAAATTCGGTCAATGTTTACTCAAAAAATCTATAATGGTGTGTTTATTTAAATTTTAGGATTTCATAAAGTACTACTTATTGCATATTTCTTTGTTTTAACATCGATTTGATGACCTTAATTGTACATGTAATATTTCCAGTTTAAAGATGAATTAAAATAATTATTGTCTACATAAGAACATTATATCACATAAGCAACTAAGTGTGATTAATGCTGTGTTAGAGACAGTATTGATTAGAATTCACTTAATTTTGTATAGCAAACCTTAAAATATAGAACTTATTTAATATTAAAATAATTACATTATGTATGCATTTTATTGAAATTTATCATTTTCATTGGTCAAATTTTGTCACATTGTCATAACACCTCATCTTTCGTTTCTTGATAAAAAATCAAAACCAGGTCAACAATATTACACTGTGGCATAGGAATATATCAAAACAAAAACAGACATTAACTTAAATTTTTTACTAAATTCCCCCCTGTACAAATATAAAAAATAATTATAAAAATTAAATGCTTTTGTTTTTGTTTGAAGTTTCATTGCCATATGAAAGATTTCTCCATGCACACAATTTCATCATTGAAAATGTGTATCGGTCAGAACATTCATACATCAGTTGAACTTTAAAAGAATGCATTTTATTATTAAATAATGTATTAAACATTAACTGTGCATTAATAGTAACCGGTACATGACCAAGGGTGTGAACCATATCTTTCACCTGCATCACTTTTTTAAGATTGCAAAATTCAAAATGTAGGAAAATGATGTCAGAAATATTGCATTTGCAAAGTGAATGATATATTGTTGACTAACTTGAAATATGTTGTGAAGAAAATCACAAACTCATTGTTTTTCAGTGGTCTAATATTTCATTTAACTTTAAAGAAGTTTTACTTAAAAAAACACACTTTGCATGCTAATTCTCAGCACCTTCATTTTGATTTGTTCAGACATTGTTACCTGTTTGACAATAGACATGACAAGGCAAAAGGTCACACATACATATATATCTAATATTTGCATAGTAGCAGGTTAATAATGAACAAATCAAGTGAGATAGATGGTACCAGGGCAATGGGGGAAAACATCAAGTAATAAAAAAATTGTTATTAAAATGAACTGAATTTCCAATAATTTGCCATTATATTTTGGTATTCCTCATTATTTAAATTTTTGTCTTTTGTTAAACTTTTTATTTATTTGAGATTCTGCTTAATTTTACATTATTTTTATAGGATAGAAATTTAGGATTTGACTCATTTAAAAAAAAGTTTCATTCAGATCTTCCTAGGCATTAAATCCAATTCAGACAAACTTAATATCTTCCACATTTTACAATAAAAAAGGTTTATTTTCTGTTTTTAATTTTTTTCAAAAGTATTTTATCTTTTCACAAAGGCATCTGTTGTTTTAATATTCTTGATGAAAAAATATTCTGCAGAAGTAATTTAATGACACTTTTCTTTGTGAAATTGCTGCATAAATCTATTTTTCTTGCAGTGTAAATCTATAAACATCTCCAGATTTTTAAGAACATGTGATCGACTTAATTTCATAGCCCTCCACATAATAGTTTTATGTTAAACATAAAATGTTTAAATTGTATCAGTATGAATTGGAGTATTTACAACATTATTACATTTAAATGCCCAATATGTCTCTAATTAAATTGAATATCTTTAATATCCAAGTTTACAATTTGCTGACAAAAAGGGGATAGTAACCTTTGGAAAGAGAAAATGACAAATTAGATGTTTTCATTTGTCAAATGGGAAAAAAATTGGTGTGATTGAATCTTAAGTACTTTTTGAAGGTAATTGATAAAGTTTTCATTATGAGTTACTTTAAATTAGTTGGGATTTAAAAAAACCCATTTACATTGCACTTAAAAGTTATAATTATTCAAGGAAGCAATAAAAATGAACACTATATACTGGGCCACAGTAAGCCCTTTACATGTTGTTGGATTGGCCTGTTTGTTTTCAGAAACTTATTGTGTGTGATCCACCGAATGATAGAGTTTGTTGTAAGAGAAGGACCTATGTTTGAAGCCATGATTATGAACAGGGAAATAAATAATCCTATGTTTAGGTATGTATGATGGAGATATATCTTTATTTATTATTGAATGGTGATTTTCTATTTTCTAAATCTGCTTGCTTGCTTTGGATATAGAATATTTGTGCTTGAGAATTGTCAATGTTATGTCCTACTGTTTATTTGGTATAAATTGACCTAATAAAATTAAAGAGATTTTGACAGGAAAAATCTAGTGTTGCAATCTTCAAATGTATTTTAAAATAAATTGAATTGACAGTCACATAAGTCCCTTTACATGAGAATTCATTTGCTTGCAAATGACCCTCAACAATCGTTGATCTTAGCTAACTGGAATTATTCATAGTAGGGACTATAAAAAGTGATCGATATATTTTGTTAAAATTGTGTCATTTTGGCTATCTTAAATGTAATATACATGTAGCTTCCTCCCCCAGAACTCATAACAGGGCACTGCCTTAATTGACCCCCAGACTGCTCACTGAGTAGATTTTGCTTGTTTACTTGCATATCAATTTATCTTCAGGTACACCCTTGATTTGATTAGAATAATGAATGTTCATTACTTTTGTGTAATAATTTCCAATGGAATACCTTCTGCTCACCATGGAAAAAAAAGATTTTTATAGAACCAACATGTTTAGAATTATTGTAAACTTTAAAATCTTTGCTAAAAAAATCTATGTGCATGTACTGTTTGGATTATTTTAGAATTAAGTTGTGGGCAGAACTGAAATATTCTCTTCTGAATCATATTATAATAAAATATATATGTATTAAATTTGATTATAAATGCTAGGTAAAAACAAGTTCAATGATTGACAATTCTCAGACATTTAGTTTATCACTGTGGCTTGGCTTTATATACAGTTTTAGAGTGTTATAGGCAACATTCAATAAGATCAGCTTATTTTATTTACTGCCTTACTTCCATTTCTAATGTGTGTTTCCAATAGTTATGTAATTTTGATTAGAAGTATTGTGTAACATCATAACATGGACAATATGTTAATATTTGAGAGTTTAAATAATGTGTTATGAAGTATTTCATTTGACATCTGTAAAATATATGTGTTTTATGTGGATTTTTTTTATCATTTGAGTGTTTGATTTTAAAGAAATGAAGAGTTAAGATTAAAATAATTTAATAAAATACAAAAAATTAATTTAATTATATAAATTTTACTTTCAAGAATGAAAACATAAATTGCCAAATTATTTTTTTTTGCATTTTGTTATTCGTCTCTTTTCTTGAGTAAACAAGCTTATTTGAGAATTTTGAAAATATAACTTAAAAAGGTTACGTTTCCATCATTGTAGGTTTCTTTTTGACAACCAGAGTCCAGCACACCTTTATTACAGGTGGAAATTATTTACAATACTTCAGGTAAGACTTTTTCAACAAACCAGCAAGTTGTTTAAATTGGATTTTTAAATATACATTAACCAGACAGTTTTGTACAGTGCATGTTACTTCTCACAATTCAGGAGTTTTTCTTTCATGTAGTTGTTATATAATGTTGTAATAAAAGCTGTTCCATTAGCAGATACATTGCACACAGGGAAGACACTTTGAAGTCACATCTTTGTTAAGCATTTCATTTTCTTCTGTAAATGATAGATTTCTGGTACAGATGAGCACATCTGTATTCATTGCATCATCCAATCAAAATGCCTGAAACAAGAAACATTACAATGTTCTTATTTAACATTTTTAAATGTTTTGAATTATTTTACATTTAATTTAAATTAGTTTAAACTAATCTGCCCTCTGCCTGTAGAGTTTTCAAAGAGAATTTATAAATTCCAGGGAGATACTCCATATACATGGAGAACAGAAGAATTCAAAATGTTCAAAGGAGGCTCCACATGGCGACCACCTCCAATGAACCCTTATACCCAGGGAATGCCAGAACACCTTATAAAGGATGCAAACTTTGATGCTCCACCAAAAGAAGTTCTACCAGCAGGACCAAAGAAAGGGTCCCTAACAGACAGGTATATGACATTTGAAAACTATAAATAACAATACTGTGTTTATGTTAATGACAGCTTAAATCAACCAAATAAAATGCCAAATTTAGACATAGTATCCAAACAAAACAATAAATTTAGTAGATATTAAATAATGAGGGTTTTTTCTCATGGCAAGATTGATTAAAAGGGGTTGGTAGTATGTAGTATTTAGACTTTAAAATCATATCTGCATACTGTTAGCATAGTTATATTTGTGATTTGCATTTCAGTGATATTCTGCATGGGGTTAATAACCATGACGGAGACAATTTTCTTCTTTGCATTTTAAATCTAAAACTGTTTATGTGGGAGTAATTTATTTGAAAGTTTCCCCTTTTACAGTATTCAGATAGATTTATTATTATGTTCAATACTGGGATATTTTTTATAATACTGCAGCTTTGTTGTCCCAAAGCAGCTAAACAACAATTTTGTGGGTAAAACAAATAATTTTTTTAAATTTGGGATGTCAATGTAATTTAGTGCAGATTAATTGGATTCTTTTATCAACTACATGTATAAGCTTTAAGGGAAATGTTGCAATTTTTTTTAATTGTTAAAAAATGTTTCATTTTTTGATTTTTTTAGTCAAAGAGACAGATTAGAAGATATGTTACGAGACTTGACACCAGAAAGACCTAAGATAGGGGATGCCATGGTGTGGTGTTTAGATCATGCTGAGGCTGGAGAGGAGATTGTAGAATGTATTTCAGAATCATTGTCAATATTACAAACACCTATCCCTAAAAAAGTAAGAACAATATACAGTGTACATGTACATTTAAACCTGTAAAACTGAATTTGAGTTACCTTAAGATCATGGCCTTCACAGTTTTTTTCTTTAAAAATGCCCTGCCTCAAAATTTTCAGAAACGTTATATGATATCTTATTTTGTTTTTATTATGGCCTTACTGTGTTTTGATTTTATTATCTGATTGCCATATGATAATGAGTAAAATCAGTTTTACAATCTTATTTGTCTAATGCAATTTTAAGTGTATTGTAAACTACGATGGCAGGTTGTTTTCAGACATGCATTGTGGCAAGTGATTCCTGAAATGTAACGATTATAACCAATTTTTTTCTGTACATGTAAACATTATAAACATTAATTGAATGCATTTACATCTGATATATATGTAATTTTTACCTTTACACATTCTGATTAATTTTAACATTATATATTTTCAGATAGCAAGATTATTTTTAGTGTCAGATATTTTATTTAATAGTAGTGCTAAAGTCCCCAATGCTTCATTTTTTCGTAAATGGTAAGTTATATATACACATTTAATTGTTTTCCATAAATAATAAATAACAAATACACATTTAATTGTTTTCCCTAAATTTTAAGTTACATGGAGTTGCATGGAGTTGATAACAAAATACTGAACACCAAGGAAACTGTTAAAAAAGACTATTTACAAATCAGTTCAAGAAACTTGTAAACTCCAGAACCAACAACCAAAAATATAGCAACTACAGCAATGGTTCCGATTTGGTACAGGCATTTCAATTAAAATAAGGGCCTCGGTGACCGAGTGGTTAAGGTAGTTTGTCTACTATTAATCAAGTGGTCTGTCAACACTGAGGTTGCTGGTTCGAGTCTCACTGTGGGCAGGGTGTAGTCAAGTCCAATGTGGATTGACAAGGATTGCCAAGTTTTCTACCAAAGTTTTAGGGTTGTCTCCGGGTATTCCTCCCCCCAACTAGATGCCATAATATAGCTGAAAAATTGCTGAAAGTGTTGTTAAACATTATTCAAACAAACAAACAATCAAATGAATTGGTGGGTTAAACCAGGTTTTATGGCATGCCAAACCTCCCACCTCCATTACTGTATTGTGCGAGTTGGTGAGATGATGAAAACAGTTGGGTATCATACATCACTAGTTAGGAATCGGTGTATCTAATACTGAATATCTTGAGATTTTTCAGTTGTATCATGACATAACCGGATGTATTATGTAATACACAAATAAATCAACACTCCTGTAAACAGTTGTAAATATGAAAGGAAAAATGGAAACAAGATAAAATAAACGAGTAAAAAATCTTTATTTTTAACGTCATACATAACCTTAATGTCATAAATAAGCTTTATTTAGCATAATAGAAATCAAATCTTTATTCATCTTTCTAGTTTGGCTGTTTAATTACTGCCTTCAAACTTTAAACTAAATTCTTCCTCTCATGGTATGGTTTGCTATAAGGAGCAGGCTTTGCTTCAATTCAGCATACACTTGTTTTAATAAATGTAATTTTATTTTTTGCAGTTTTCAGTCTAAACTTCCAGAAATATTTAAAGATGTACATGAAACCTATTCAAGTATTGATGGTAGATTAAAAGCTGAACAATTCAAGGTTGGTATCCTAACTGAATGAAGATATAAACAAGGGGGTTTTTTTTAGGGGTGGGGGGGGGTAATTTCTTTTTAATAATTGTGAATATCTGAAGGTGAATTTTAAAAATTATTATAATCACTACTGTTGAAAATGTAGTTTTGTGGGATGGAACTAAACATATAAAGTTCACAAAAATGCAATTGAAAAATTTAAAACTATTTTTTTAAATAGAGCACCTAAAAAATTAAAGAAAAATTTAAATATCTTTTGGTGTTTAACAAATTGATTTTACTTATAAGTATAGTTTATTGTTTTGTTGGTCACCACCAAAGAATAACGTCGACCTAAAGCTTGTCATGTAGACCATGTTACTTTTCCTTCTTCAGTATGTGTATTAATTAACTTGGCCATATAGTGTTTCCATACTGGAGTTCATGTATGTTGTATTAACTAGACCATATACACTTTTTATTGTTCCAATCCTTCAGTGCTTTCATATTGCAGCAACTATCATTTTCATTTCAGCAAAAGGTAATGAGTTGTTTCCAGGCATGGGAGGATTGGACAGTGTATCCCAATGACTTCTTAATAAACTTACAGAATATTTTCCTGGGACTGGTTCCTAATACAAAGGTATTCATTCAATGATATTCTGTCTTGATACATCTTACACTCTTATGTAAATCTCTTTCAGTTTGAATTGCATTTCTTTTATCACTTTAATAATTACCTAGTAATTTTAACCCTTTTGAAAGCCTTACAGCAATCAGCTCATCCATCCTAAGTTCAACTGAGCTTCCCTGTACATATGTAGGAAAAAATAACTTGAGATTTCTCTTCGTGTTCAGGGAGCAAAATCATTATTCACCACCTCCGAGAAGTGATGCATGCACTTAAAAGAAACCTATTTTGAGGACAAAAATTTAACTAAACTCTGACGTCCACTTCTTTGCCATTGAATATCACTAATATATATTAGTGGAGCATCAATAAAATATTTATCTACTGAGTTATAATCTATGTTTAAATGAAATAACCCTAATTTCTTACAAATTGCATTACATCTTGCTTACTTGCATGTGTGGCTTCCATCATTATGCTCTTGTTGTTTCTTAGTCCACATTTATATTTGTTTGGGTATTATGTAATGGAAAGTATCACTTCTATGCATTTTAACTATTGGTAAGCTTTTAGCCACATATATGACTTAAAGATAAATACCCAGTATTGGTGACAAGCATTTATCCAAATGATAACATCAGATTGGTTCAGTATTTTAATTACAATCCTTTTTTAATTAAGGATTAACTACAAAAAATATTTTCTCCATCGAGGGATAACAAAATTTCCGTTTTGCACATTGTATAATCCGCGTAGCGGATTATATTAAATGTGCACAACGGAAATTTTGTTATCCCTCGATGGAGAAAATATTTTTTGTAGTTAATACTTATAAATAAATTCAAACAATAGAATAAACTCAACAATTTTATTTTTGTAACTGGACATTTTTGAAAAAAGAGATCAACACAAAAACTGTTATTTTCCCGTGGAGTAATATATGACGTCAAATGGCGCGTGTCTCCATGACGATCAAATTTGTTTTCCATCCTCTGATAGAAAATATGTTCCAGCCAATCAAAAGTCAGTATTCTCGCAAAATTTATTTATTGATTGTTATTAAAATTCAATTTAAATAAACTTGCTCAGTGGCTAAGTGGTTAAGGTAGTCACATACCTGTCAATGCTGAGTTTGAGTCTCACTGTGGGCAGTGGGTGCTACACTCCAATCTTAAATGACAAAGATTGTCAGTTTTCCTATCAAAGGTCAGGGGTTTTCCTACCACAATAAAAACTGGATCTGATATTGCTGAAAGTGGCATTAAACACCATTCAAACAAACATATATTGGTCACAAGCATTTACTTGCATGTTTTATTGTATTAAATACTGATTGGTTTTAATATTAAAATTGAAAAACCTTCTTTAATTATAGTCATTAGTAGAGGCCAATGACAGCGATACAGAGGACCTAGATGGAGCCCCACTTGATATCAGTAAACTGAAGGAAGAATTAGATGGTAAACCATTGGATGACTTGGATGGGGAGCCACTCCCATCAGATGTAGATGGCGCTTCTGGTATGTAGTTTGATATTTCATTATAATAGTAAAAATTTATGATGCTACAAAATTGTAATTTCTCATTCTTGTCTGTAGACTTTAAACCTCAAAAGGGTATAATTTACACGAGGGATTCAAAAATTGTGTTCCCATTTCAGTAATTTTTGACACACAGTTTCATGGTGTCTTGATACCCAATTAGGACATATGCAATATGCTTACCAAATGACTTGTAATGGTTCTTATACAGTTAAGAAGTAGTCTGGCTTCGGTGGCGTAAACAATCGACATTTTGCAAAGATAAAATGACAGGTTTCTATGTTATTTACCATGTATAATGAGGAATGTGAATTGTAAGATTTGAATAAATCCCAATTAGACATTTGAATTGAAGTTTCGTTCATGTCCTAAAAATACAGCTGTTTTCTAGCTCTTAATGTGCACAGAGGTGACTTGACTGAACACATTAAAAATTTCCTTGTTATTTCATAACAATCTCAATAAATTTGAATTTATTCGTTTGTGTTATCATTACATTTGTAGTGTCTGAAGATTTAGATGGAAAACCCCTGGAAGCTGAGTCTCCTAGTACTCAACAACCTGCATCACCGGCAGCAAAGTTTGTAAAATCAAAGTGGGAAGCAGTAGATGAGACGGAACTAGAGGCTCAAGGTAGGGAACTTTAGGAAATAATAACAGTACAGAGAACTGTTCCAACAAAATACATATCATCATCGGAAGGCAAATGTGGGTAGTTCAAAATTTGTCTTTGCAAACATGAAAAATTACCTCTATGACTCCTAGACTATGAGTGTTAAGTTAAAAATTGGCTTTCTTAGGTATTTTAAAGGGAAACTTCGCGAAAAAATGAAAATTTGATATGTTATTCTTCAAATAAAAAGAAATATAATTGCCTTTTGATGTTTTATTGTATTCTTTACCGTTACGCTTCTAGAGTGGATTAAAGGTGGTAAAATTTTGTGTATGAGGGCCGCCATATTGACAGTATTTTATCACGTGACTGCGTTTGTGACGTAATAAATGTAATTATCCAGTAAATATGATAAATAATCCAGTTTAAAAATATGTTTTTCTGCCTCAGCTCTTTGAAGAATATACAAACTGTGGCGATGACTAATGACCGGCTGACAACATGAGATTACCAAATGCGTCTTAATGTTTTAATGATCTTTGTTTTAATAAAAGTATTTTAGACACAAATTTTAACCTGTCTTTATTTAACTCAGATATAATTCACCTAAATAATAATTGTGATAAAAGATATATTTATATGATTATTTTTATATATAAAATAAATTTCCGTGGATAATTTTGCACGTCTTGAAACGACAGTTGTACCTGGACGTGAAAATATTACAGGTAAATCATTACTCGTTTATGAAGTGTAATTAACAGAATTAGCAGGTAAACAAACAGGATGTTTATTGCAATTACTAGATCATTTGACGCCGACCTTGAAGTATGAATATTCGGACTTTTTCAAAAGCTAACCAGATTAAAGGTTAATCATGTAATTCGAAATTAGACAGGCACACCCCCTCCTGCCAAGGACAGGTATGATTTGAATACACCGAAGTGTCAGAACACAGGATGTATATAAGATTTCGAATACCTTTAGATGCCAAGTCAGAGGAAACGTAAAACTTACACGTTAACTCAAATATACACAACATGTAAAAGTTTGGAAACTGTGTTACGCACACGCACAATAAATGTTACCAGTAATAATAATTATAATAATAACAGTAATAATAATTATAAATGTACTAAACGTGAAGTGAAATTTTGATGCGCGAAAACCAGAGTATTTAAAAATATTTCATTTAATGACCGTTATTTCTTAAATAGTCAACTTCGCAAATATTTTGTATAAAAAAGTTTCGTTCAATAAGTTGCTTAATCTGATTAAGTTGAAATAATAATCACGAATAATTTATAATTTAATGAATATTTATGGACTTTTTTCCTATCAAAACTGTGACTTTTTTCCTGTGACTTTGTTTCCGTTTACCGTTGTTGCTGCTGTGGAAATAGTCTTAAGTAGAAGTCTTTAAATTGGTTAACTAATTGTTACACAAGTCTTTTTTTTTTTTTTTTTGCTTATATATAGATCAGGAATACAAAACGTAATCTTTCCACAACCTTGTCTTATAGTACAACCTTCTGTTATTGACCGTTTCGCGTTATTATCATACGACGACTTTTAAGGTACTTGGATGTCTAGTATCGCCATCTAGTGACGAGATGGTGACAAGATGGCGACCTCCATAAGTGCATTTTTTACACGGTAAATTCCATGCAGAAACTTAACCACTGAAAATATAATAAAACATCAAGAGGCAAATGTTTTTCTTTTTAGTTGAGGAATAACATATCAAATTTTCATTTTTTCGCGAAGTTTCCCTTTAAAACAGCCCATGAACTGAATGTGCTATCAAAGGTACTGGTACTTTCTGTATATACATGTATTTAAAGGCTATGTATTTAACTTGCTTATTGATTATAAACCTATTTAAGATAATCAGAATGCCCTTAGCAAGTTTGTCCTTCCTTTCATTCCATTCCATGTCAAGGCAGTTTAGTCTTGGACAGTTTGAAGAACTCTTATTTTGTATGATATAAGCATATATATATATTATTATGTTTTTTAGCAAACAGTAAGATGAATGTTACAGCTCCTTTATCCAACATTTGTTCCAATAGGCTGAAAGCAAGAATAAAAACGTGTTTTGTTGTCATGCTAATACTATAACTGTACAATGGTGTAAATAAAATGTGACAACAGCATGGCAGATTCAATTATTAAGTAAAAACTTAGTACAGTCTTGAATCATTTATAAAGATTGGCAATTTAAAAAAATAAATAAAGGTTTATGTTGGTATCTTCATTTTCCTATTTATCTGTTGAGTTTGATATGGAATGCAAAAGTCACAATAATAGCTGTAAGGTAGGCTCCATGGCCTGGTATATAGGTTATGTAGGAGTTGGCCTGTGCATCTCATATTCAGGTCTATAATGCATAATTGGCAGTAATTCATAGTGATCTAGGTAATTATAAGATTATAAAAATCTTAAAAATTATGGACTGTGAATTAAATGAATACTCGTACCACAATTGTATTTCAGCATTACTCTGACTCATATATTTGAGTTGAACCATACTTTATCTGTTCATTTTAGCTATGACCACATCAAAGTGGGATTTATTAGAACAAGAAAATGAAGAGAAACAAGAGGAAGATGAGGCTGAAGAAGACATTGATGGACAGTATGTTATCTTCCATGCATCTAAAGCGAATTGTGTTTTTTTAGATATAGTGTATTTAGGGTCAAACTTTTATGTGATATTTTTCACAGTGCTTAGGTAATCAATATAGTTTTGAATTTTCTTTATATGAGAAAAATAGATCATTCCCTGGATAATTTTACAGTATTCATAGTTTTGTTTGTAGACTATATTTCTAAGGTAATAAAGTTTACAAACATTCTACAATTTTGTAAATTTTACAGGCCATTGGAAGAAGGAGAAGATTCACAAGACAATTCTGAAGATGAAACATCATCCTTTAACAGCAGTATGGACTTCAGAAAAAGTGAAATGTCAGAGGAAAGAAGGGCAAAACTTAGAGATATTGAGGTTCGTATTGGGTTACTTACAAATTATGTTGCATTCAGCTTGCAAACTAATGTAAAATTAAACAGATTTTTTATCAAAAACTAGTTTGCCTAATTATTATGTTAAGGAAAAAAGATTTTATGACATTGATATCTTAGCATGCTATTGCTGTAACTTACTGAGTTTAATCAAGAATTATTACTCTTATTGTGGTTAATATGAGTGTTGTTTCATTATTGAAAATTTTTTCTGTATAAATCAGTGATCGGGAAAGTCATGTGCCATGTGCATTGGACGCATGTGATCAGGCAACAGCGCAGAAAGACATTGAACCCATGCGCCTGCATGGCACAGTCTTTTTTACTCTTGACTGTACTGCAGTGTTTGTTTCATGTCCTGTTGAACTTTAATTGTGACAATTTATCAACAATGTTTTATTTTTACTTGAATAACCACCGATTTTCTTTCTACATTCCACGTAATTTCCCTGCTACTAAATATTGTTATTGCCGATTGGGTAATTTTTGTAACAAATCAAATTGCCGCATTTCCTGGAATTTACCCTCTCCTATCAGCATCCGGTTTATTAAAATTTAATTCAGAGGTCAAATGCCGACAATAAAACATGCAACCATAGAAAAAAAGATTATGGACCATGAACCAGGACGGAGATCTTTATTTTCTTATCCTTCGTTTGGCAGGGGTGGGGGCAAAATTATAAAAATAATAACGAAGATGCAACGATGATCAATTATGATGTTGATTCAAATGACCCTACGATTGATGAAATTGATAACACTGAATCACCTATACTCCCACTGAGACTGACACTGTTTCTGAACCATCGAAACTAACAGCTACAGGAGATCATAATAATGTTTCTGACTTGTTACTAGCATTGTATAGTGCAGTGGGTGATGGAAAATAAAGAAAAATTGCACCTGGTCTAATCTTACAAGAACAATTAATACTCTTGGTAATTGACAGATTTATTATGTCTCCCCCATGGTGGGGAGACGTATTGTTTTTGTCCTGTCCTTCCGTCTGTCTGTCACAAAGTTATTCCGCTCAACTCCTCTGAAACTACTCAACCAAATTTTACGAAACTTAGTATGTAACAATTACACCATATGTTGTTGAGCATATTACCTGGAAATTCTGATCCTCAAAATATTCAAAATATTGTGGGAGTTATGGCCCTTTGAACTTAGAATTTTCCAAAAATTCCTCATAAATCATGGTTTCTGCTCAACTCTTCTGAAACTACTGAACCAAATTTTATGAAACTTGGTACATAGCAAGTACACCATATATGGTTGTGCATATTACCAGGAAATTTTTATCCTCAACATTTTTTGGGAGTTATGGCCCTTTGAACTTAGAATTTTCCAGTGATTCCTTATAAATCATTGTTTCTGCTCAACTCCTCTGAAACTACTGCATCAAATTCTATGAAACTTGGTGTATAGCAAGTACACCATATTTAGTTGTGCATATTACAAGGAAATTTTTATCCACTCGTTCAAATGTGTGGAACAGGGAGACATCGTTGTTGTATGCAAAAACAAACTTTAATTATAAGTTTGTTTTAGAAATAATGCTCTGCCACTATTATGAAACAAATAATTAACTGAAATGAAATTTTCATTAATATTATGACGTATTAAACAGTCATTATGAGATGTACATCAATATTAAGATGGCTGAAGTGAGAGGGAAACATATATCTGTTTTCTAAAGTTGCTTTCATGATCAGACATACATTGACACACATAAAAAACATTGAGTTATGAAAATTAATATGCAGATGAACAAAAACTGCCACAAGAGACTGCATATAAAGGTCAATCAAATTTAGTTTGTAGCATGATCATGGTGAGAATTGAAATTATTTTGTCCAAAAATGGCCCATTAAAATTGTGCCATGGCCCATTGAAATTCAAATGGCCCATTGATTTTATTTTTAAGGGGCCATGGGCCCATTCTGAAAAAATATTTCAAGATCACTGATAAATTAAGGTAAAAATTGTAGGTAAAAGTTATGAAGTATCAGGATGAATTAGAAATGGGAAAGAGATCGAGGAAATCACATTTGTCCTTGCAACAACAAGTCGAACATTACAGGAAGAAACTTCTACAGAAGGTCAGTGAAATATGATTGTATGAGAATATTTTGTGTGTTGGTTTTGGTTTTGATTGCCCACAATAGCTCTTTTACAGGGTAAGATTATAGTGGAACTGTCTTAGTGGAGATATTACTGGAAAAAAATAAAACATACTGTGTTTTTTCTGAACACAACTATTTTCTCTTGTTTATATCATCAGTCATTCTTTTTGTAATTGGGTAATGTAGTCTTATACACAGAAATGTATCTAAATCTTCATCAACAGATCTTTTAAGGTACTGTGGTTTCATTTGTTTTCATGGTATCAATTTTCGTGGCATGAAGAAAAAAGACATTTTGTGGGATTCTTAAATTCCTGGTTCTCAGAATCACAAAAATAAAAAATAAATTAAAAAAGAGGGAATTGCTTACAAATTTCCTGTTTAAACAGTGTTAGTCTGTACATTTTCTTATTTGATATAATCGCTCTCTGGAGGTGACAATTGTAATCCTAAACACAGGATTTCATAGAAATTTACGGTACTTTTATTGGAAAGCGGACGTCTTAAGAAAGACAATGCAAAATGAAACCTGTTTGTTTGTTTGACAATAAACTTAATGATATAATAATACTATATCGATGTTTAAAGATGGAAATCAGTATAAAAGGTATAAAAAATAGATTGCTGTTGATTGTTATTTTAATTAAGAAAGTTACTTTAATATTTGTGTATACATCAACACTTTACAACGAAAAGACACAACAGGAAGTACGTTCATTACTGACGGGATTACGCAATTTATAAAAACGTTTTTTTTTATCAATTTTATTTCTATTTAGTGTCATAAACACACTAAATTTGTTCGTAATGCAAAATTGTCATATCTTTGAAAACATCAATATAATGGTCATTTTCCATGTAAACAACCATCCCATAGCAGTTTCTCATGTCAGCTTAAAGTCATTATAGATTTCTTTAGATCATTATTCATTGAATTCTTAATTTCCTGGTTTGTCCCCACCCACAAAAAATGAAACCATAGTACCTTACCAATAATTGAAGTTACAGATTAATTTTATTTTTCCACATAGAGATGCTGCTGTAATAAATCAATTGCTACTTATTTATGCAAAATACATGTATATTGTTTACAATATTAACAAAAAAATCTAGTTTTGAGAAACAAAGTTAGTTACTACATGTATATAGTATTTCTGATGTTTGACGAGAATTACAGAGGTTGATCCATTATAAATCAATGGACATCATAGACACCAGCTTTGATACCTTAAATTTCTTTAATAGGATATTGGTTTAACAGTAGTAGAATAAGCAGTGTAGTTAATAATTTATTCACACCATAATTGAGTAATGAGTCAATTTTGCAGAAATTATTTATGTGATTTAGTTGTCTTATATATGCCATTAACTCTTCTAAGAAAATGAAATTCCTTATCAATTAAGTCTGAAAGATTGGAAACATGACAATGTTATACACTGATCACAACAACCAGAACTGGTAAAATTAAAGCAAGCATCTGTTAACATTGGAGGATTATTTACTTTCTCCTACGAGGGTCAAGACAAAAGTACAGATCTGAAAAACACATGTATCATCTTAAAGGCACAGTAATCTAATAATCCAAGATTTATAATATATTGGTTATATTCAGAACTATGGACTTCTGTGCTTTAATAAATTATTGATAACATTTTAGTGAACAACAAGTAAAATATACTACAAAGTAATAAATGTACCACAAAGATAAATCTTTGTCATATACCTGTATTTTAATTTTTTTAATGCATTAATATTATATTATGATCCATATTTATGTTTATATGTTATGTATCTTTCAGGAAATTGTTGACTCCCCGCGAGAAGGTCGAAAGCGTCACAGATCTAGATCAATGTCTCCATCATATAGAAATGTATCAGACAGTCCCAAACGACCAAAAAAATCTAAAAGGTAAGAATTTATCTGTTGTTGGAAGTGTTAGTAATATTTTTTTGCAACATTTTGGTATATTGTGAACATTTTAAATGTTTTGGAAGAATTTAGTTCACCTAAGAGTCAGTTTGAGCTATTGCCATCACTTTTATTCTGTTGTCTGTAAACTTTTTTAACATTCATATCTAAAATCACTTGAGCAATTGGTCAATATAACCATTGTCTTTTGAAGACTCACTGAAATAACAAATTATCATTCTAGCTGCTACAAAAGGCTCAATTCACCATCCCTTACCAATATTTCATACTTTTCTTCCAGTGGCAGACAAAATTTTGTTTTCTGTGGTCACCTTTATTGTTAAGTTTGTTCTTGTTCTAAATATAATTGAACATAAGCAAACATTCATTCCATCAATCAATCCTAAAAAAAAATATTAGATTTTCCCATATGGAACTGATGTCGTAATTTAACCAAACTTGGAATGTTGCTAATCAAATTATTAACTGAAAATTCTAATCTTTAGAACTAAAAAATGTAATACATTTTCTGCAAAACCAGCTCAAGATTAAATTGTAATTTCTTGAAGAGAAGTTTGTATTCTGGGTTTTACTTATAATCCTTACTTTTGCCAATTTAGTTGAATATGCAGATAACTGCTTTTGACAAAAGATGACAAGCCTCATAATCAACTGTTCCTATTTGATTTAAACTTGGATGATCCTTGGAAGTTCAGTCACCAATGTTTTACATTAAAATTGCCATGCCCTCAAAACAAAAGATGGCATTTAAACTAGTCTGGTAATTTACAAACAGAAATTTGAAATCAATAGAAATTGTGTTTTTTTTTTGCTACATGTGCATAGTCCAGGTGAGCAATGAAAGGCTTGGGTTAAACATTTAGGTCTAATAAATAAACTTCAGTTTTAGAAATTAGGTAGGTAAAACAGATTGTTTATTGCTACATATATGTAGTGCATTTTATTTGCATTTAAAAGTGCAAGGTTGATGCTTTTTGCTGCCATCTCCTTTATGATAGGTATGTAAACAGGATAAATTAATTATAAAACAAACATCAATCAAGTATGATAAAGAAATTATTTAAGTTCATATCTGTAAAGTTTAGAAGCAAGTAACCAATCGTTTAACCACTGCAGTTGTTTAACATTTCAATTTGAAACGTTGAGATATTTTGTGTGTGCAATTAGGTGGTAGTATTCTTTATGTTCACTTACTGGGTTAAATTCTTAAATCTGGTATAAAAATGAATTTCTATAAGTTCATATATGTAAAGATTAGAAGCATTAGTAAACATTACTTTAACCACTACAGTTGTTTGGTAAACATTTCAATATTAAACATTTGGGTATTTTGTGTGTGCAGTTAGCTGGTAGTATTCTTTATGTTCACTTACTGGTACTCTTTTTCACAACTAATGAATCCATTTTATTATAGCCCTAAGCGATCAAGAAAGTCAAGGTCAAGATCAAGATCTCCCAGAAAAAGGTCATCATCCAGAAGTCCAAACAGACACAGACATAAGCACAAGAAAAACAAATATAGAGACTGAATTATATTTATTGTCAAGATCTAATTCTGTTGTTGAAATTTATAAAATATTTTCTTGTAAAGATGGGCAAAGAAGGGCATTTACAAATCTTCAAATGCTGAAATTTTTAATGGTTACATATTCTTGAAATAATTTATTCTATATTTTCCAACAGAGACATAACATACAATCTCTAAACCATGCTAAGATGTGTAAACAATATATGTAAATCAAAAAGAAGATGGATTGTGTAAACTGTATCACCATGAAAGAAGCCAAATATATTCATGAACATTGTATATAAAGTGTGCAAAGCAAGTCTGGTTAAAATGTTAAAAGTTGTGTGAATGTCTGAACAAATGAAAAAAACATTGTAAGGATGTGTATTGGTCATTTACTGTTGTATATAAAACCATTAAAGTTATCATTTTCATTTGTAAGTTACACAATGCTCATGATACATATGATTTATTGCTTACTTTTCATTTAGTATACAGTGAGTACCAAACCATCATGATTGTACATTAGAATTGAAACTGTTTTGTCAGTTCAACCTATCTTACCTCGTATCATTTCATATTTCCATCTTTTCTTCATTTTTTTAAGATCCTATTAGTTGCTTTTGTATTTAATATAAAGTTTTTGCCAATTTGGTTTTGTCAAAACTCACATTATAATATTGTCTTTCTAAAATTTAGCAGATACTGGTTTTTAAACTTGAATACAAGTTCCATATGTGGAATCTCCTGACAGTCAGGTGATTGCTTTATTTATTCCCAATATAAGTTATTTGTGTGATGTGTCCCCTAGCTGAAACTGAGCTTGGCCCTTTCAAAATCATTTCTGTCTTATAGCCTTGTAATTGTACTGTCAATACATGACTGGTATATACTTAAAATAGATATTGCTTTAATGAACAAAACCCTTTTTCTCAGCAACTAGACTTGAATTAAAACTTGCCTCATCCTTGTTGGAAAGAGAGGTTTATATGTTATTATTACTATTTGTTTCCATGCCAACAATCAATTTGCGTTGTTCTGCTTACTTTGATGCATTAAATTATGTGTACTTAAAACAGCAAGAGCATAGAGATCATATATGTCCATAAAAGTCAGCCCTTGGACAGATAAGCCATTAATGGGGTTTCCTCGCTACAATATTTAGAAAAATGTGATCATATTTAAGTAAAGGTCTGTAATTATTTTCGATTGTACATTGTCCTTGATAAACATTTTTGCAGATCTAGACAATTTAATACATTATAGGAGGAAAAAGTATATAACGAATTTGTTGATTATGACTAGTTTGAACATTTGTGCAGTTTTATGTATTAAATGTGCTTTGTATAAGTTGGATGTGTAAATATGAATGAACAGAATATTTTGAATATTTGCGGAAGTCTCATTAAGTGCAAAATAAACCATGAATAATTCATGCAGCAGAGGTTGTTTAAAATTAAACTGCCTCATATTACTTGTAGTTATGTTTTTTCTTATGCAGAATTCATTCAGTCCTATACGAACATTAAATTGTTTGGACAATAATGTCCTGTCATCATCTGTAGACATTTAGGACAGATGGTTTAATCCAAAGATTCAATTCAATAAAATTAATTGTTGCTTTTTTTTTCTGTAAAATCCTGAACTGGCAAAATCACAAGAGTGCGTGTACATGTCTAAAAGTGGCTTAATACTCCAGTAGCAACCTCATTGGGTTGAAGATTTTTCGACTTTGTAGTGACTTCGCTACACTATTTAAAATTTTCAAATTAAAAAACTTTTTTTTAAAATCCCCTCCTCTGAAACCACTTGGCCAATTTTTTTCAAACTTGGTCACAATCATACTTAGGTTACCTAATTTCAAATTTATACCCAGGGTGTTGATCAATAAACAAAGATGGCCACTGTTACTAAATATAGAACATAGGTGTCAACATGTATTTTTGTCAATATCTCAAAAATTATAATAGCTATAGAGGAAACCATTCCCCCAAATTGATCTGCACATTAAGGTTCTATTAGTCCAAACTTGGGTAGTGACTTCCTTTAGGAGTTGGTAATCTTAAAGCAAGATTTCTGACAAAATGTTCAGTTGTTACAATATATCTTTAAAGTATAAGAGCTAGAATGATATTGTAAATTGCTTAAATAATTGACAAGACAATGTCTACAAAACACATAGTTGGTCTGAAATGTTCTGACTACTCCTTATAGGAGTTATTGCCCTTAAATGACAATTTTTAATTAAATTTTCAGTTTTCGCCTTGTAACTTGAGCACTAGAACAGATAGAGTGAAGCTGTAAAATGCAAAAATGATCAGCAATACAAGCCTTGCAATTCATTTAAACCCCCCTCCCCCCCCCAAAAAAAAACAAAAGAGAAACCAGAAACCAATTAAAACCATGGGTGCACTCAGGTGCTCGGGACCAGTAAGCAGTGCCTGCCTCCAATCCATCGGGTTATTCATTGTAATGTCTAGGGAAAAGTTAAATCCAAGAATAGGAAACACTACCTCTGACTTAGCGACAATGTCCGATCGTATTTGAGACATTGATTTCCCTTAATGATCAATTAATTCATGGTGACGACCATAGAACTTCTTGAGAGATAACATCAACATAGGTACAACAAACCCTTGTTTGAGTAGTTTAGTAGTCAACAACAGTGATCGGTCTAGAAAATCTGAATACCGATCGCGGGATCTAGAATAACATTTTAAAGTTGTGAAATGTACACAGCTAGACTTACCACATGTCCCTTTGATTTTTTTGCTGTTGGAGAGGTATATTACCAACAATTTCTATACTATCAGCTTGTGTACACAAAAATAAACAAATTCAAGGTTACTTGTGGCAAGTCTATGTACTCACGTGACACCTTACGCTGGAGCAGGGACTGTCCCTGGCTTGAACTGCTGGAATGTTGTTGTCGATGAACGGGAAGTTGACAATTGGAAAGTTGAAGTCATCACGTCTGTCGTAGAGTCTAGTTTGTAGTTATCCTGAGTCTTTTTCGAGAAGTAGGTCTAAGTAAGAGGCTGACCAGGGACAGTCTATACTAACTTACGGGTGCCGGTCAACTCGTACCTTTACAGTGATACAGTAAATCTGTACAGAATGTTCTAAATTATTTCTAAATAAAAAATATATACTATATATTAGATAAAAGTTTATTATATAAAATATTCGAACCTTTTAAATTATTTTGCAGTTTATTAAAAAATACAAATTCAATACATATTTTTATTCGTATTTCAAACTAACTGATTAAAATTTCAACAACCATTATGAACAACTTTTTTTAAGCTTGGTATACGAGTTGCGAATTACGGAAGCATATTAGTACGGAAGCGTATTAGTGCCACATTTATTTATTTTTATTTTTTAATTTGTCGACTTTAATCTTGGAAATTCCAACTTTATTGTTGGAATTATCAACTTTAATCTCGGAAATTCCAACTTTAATCTTTAAATAATCAACTTAATAAACCCTATCAATCAACTTATAACATATTTGTATTTGAGGACATTTTATGTGACATTTGTAAAAGGTTTTAAAATTATTCATCAATTAAAGTGTACAAGTTCCTCCTTAAACCTATCAAAAAGAAAAACAGTTATACAAATATGATTGAATTTCATTAATATTTCATGACTTTTGGTTTTTTAAGATAAACAAAAAATTACAATATGAGCGAAGAACAGTTGGAAAGATTAAAGTTGATAATTCCAAACAAAAGTTGGAATTTCCAAGATTAAAGTGGATAATTCCAAGATTAAAGTTGGAATTTCCAAGATTAAAGTTGATAATTCTAAGAATAAAGTTGGAATTTCCAAGCTGAAAGTTGATTGTTCATAGAATAAAGTTGGAATTTCCAAGATTAAAGTTGGAATGTCCAAGATTAAAGTTGATAAGTGCAAGTTTAAAGTTAGAATTTCCATGATTAAAGTTGATAATTCCAAGAATAAAGTTGATAATTCCAAGAATAAAGTTGGAATTTCCAAGATTAAAGTTGGAATTTCCAAGATTAAAGTCGACAAATTAAAAAATAAAGAAATTAATGTGGCCCTTATACGCTTCCGTATATTAGGGCCACATTAATTTTTTTATTGTTTAATTTGTCGACTTTAATCTTGGAAATTCCAACTTTATTCTTGGAATTATCAACTTTATTCTTGGAATTATCAACTTTATTCTTGGAATTATCAACTTTAATGTTGGAAATTCCAAGTTTAATCTCGGACATATCCTGTCAAACCACTTTTTGTGCAGTACATAGAAGACATGCATTTTGTGTTGGGTCAATAATGTTCGGCCTGTCACTTCCTGTCGAGTCCACAGGCACTTGGGGTCAGGATAAATTTTTTTATGGAATAAAAAGCCAATAAATGAGTTTAGAGTGTATATTCACTCATTTGGTAACTTGTCTGACATGTCTCATTGTGAAATATTGACCTCAGAAAAAAAAAAAAAATTCTTTATTATATAAGAACTTGTATAATAAAGAAAAATCTATTATTTTTCTGAGGTCAATATTTCACAATGAGACATGCCAGACTAGTTACAAAACGAGTGAATACACACTGTAAACTCATTTATTGGCTTTTTATTCCATAAAAAAAATTATCCTGACCCCAAGTGCCTGTGGTCGAGTCGTGGACGATTAATAACACTTAACCCACCAGAACGAACAAAGATGTTGAATGGGGGCATCGTCCGGGGTATGGGGGGGGAGGCAAGATCTTTTCTGTAAATGTGTTTTGGGCATTTTTACAGGTGTGTTAACGGTTTTTTTTTTAAATAAAGCTACGCTGTTAACTGTTTTTCAACCATTAGCTGTTATCTGTTTTATTAAAACTATTGTTGGTGACAGTTATATGAAAAAAACCCTGTTTGCTGTTAATAGTATTGCCCTTCGATGAGATTTGTTATCTGTTTTGGGAAAAATAAAAAATTGTTAACCTATTATTGGACCCCTCTAGCCCCCCCCCCCCCCCCCCAACCCTCTTTAAACCGTGTTTAAACCCCTCCTTTATTTTGTACTGATTAGTACCGTATTTAACTGACCCATGATTCTATTAATCATAAACTAAATCTATATTTCAAGCCAATTGCTCATGACTTATATTATTTATGATATTACTGAATATTTATTCTGTTTTGTTTGTTGTAGGGAGGCTGATGAAATACGCATTAAATAAGATTTTGAAATTTGGCGCTCAAAAAATATTATTGACCTTTGAACCTTTCTGAAACAGCCAATTAGAAAAATTGACACAAAAAATTCGCGGGATTTTCTACATGACCAAAACAAAAACATGTGTTGGTAAACACACCAACTTCAATCAACTTCAGACAAATATGTTAGACATAACTAGGTGAGTTAATGAATCGAGAGAGCTAGAGCCTTGTAATTATTATCTTTTGATTGTTTCCGCGGCTGCTGTATAAGAGAACAGCGAGGGAGGTGAATTTTATTATTGTGAGCTACGTCATGTGATGGTAATCCTTTCGGCAGATTTGCGGGGAACAATTATTCCATTTATTTCGCGGTATAATTATAGTAAGCACAGATAAATTAGACAAATTAAAAAAGACTGATATAAGGATAAGCATAATATAATCTTTGTATGTGTAGTATTGGACCGGTAAGATACTACATGTAGCATCAAAATACCACAAAAATTCTGTAATTTTAAATAGGTTTTTATGTCAATTTGAAAACAAAAAACGGTACTGTGTCAGTGCGGAGATTTTTTGCCTGATATGAATATGAAATATCTAATATAAATTCTGCTTTAGCTTATACTGTGTTTGGTCATGTTTATAGGGGTCCTACTAAACGCAGAGAAGTGCAGAGAAGTAATAAAAAAATGATTTATTCGATTAAATAAAGGTTTATTATATATATATTTGTTATATTTTGTATAAATTTATCAAAATTGACAAAAATACAACCTTATTTCTATATAATTCGTCTGTGAATGGACAATTTCGAGCAGTTCGACGATGTTTACATAGGTTGTAATGGCGGGCAGTAGAGAGAAGTAACTGTATAATGTATCACACATGATATTTATTATTTAATAAGTATGATTCTGAACAATTGTATCACAAAGAACACTTTTCTGTGAAAAAATTGTTATTAAAACCATAATAAAGAGTGATTTCATAGTAAGTAAACCAAGTGTACATTCTCGTACATTGTGTAAACAAATGTGCATATAATTACACCACGATTACCGGTTAAATTCCGGATTGACAGTTCATATTGGACAACCATTATATACAACAATTAAAGTATATAATGGAAGAGCCCCCACGCCACGTCAAGGCTATGAACTATGTGGAGGTGGGCCCATTAATTTTTTAAACTACTTATTGTGACCCCCCATTTTATTTTGAAATTTTAAAATTTTTAAATTATATTTTTAAGTGACCCCCAAAATTTATGACTGATATGCGAGTATTTAGTTTAAGTAGTTAAACCGTCAGTATTGTCTGTGATTCTCCTGTCTTGCAGGCGAAACACAATTCAATGTAAGTCAAGTCACACAGTCCCCTAAATTTTTTATCATTATATTCTTTGTGATTCTCCTGTCTTGCAGGCGAAACACTATAATTTAAAATATTAAATTTTACATCTCATTCTTTAAAACATTATTAAATGGGGTTTTAAATATGGCAAATAAAATAATAAATTTATAAATTAATTTAATATTAATAATGAGTTTTTTTTTAATTAAAATTAAACCTTACGTTTTTTATTTGGAGCAGTAACTGTCTTGCAGTTTTTACTACGTTTTCGTTGCCCCGGTTTTTTGGCAACTCTACCTACCTCTGGTATGGTCAAATGACCACCAGTAGATGTCAAAGAATTGGACGTCTTTTGCTTAAAATTTGCCAATTTTAAAAGACGCTTTGACCTTTGATCAGGGGTAAGTTGCGTCCATGTCTCGTGTGAGACTTTAAGGACGGATGCCTGCTGCGACAAGATGTATTTGCCACTGTCAGACAAGGCACCCCTAACGTCTCGAGTCTGGTCCTGCTCGAGTTCAAACAACTGTTTAACTAAGTCAGGTACCTTAAGGACTACCCAGTCAGTACTCCGCTTGATAACATTGTTGTAAGACTCGTTGCAGTTATTATACCAGAGTCGAGGCAAATGAGGGTGACGTAGGCGAGGCTTGAACACGAATGTGTCCAAGTTGGGGAGTAACCTGTCTCGCAGATATGCCACATCTGGATAAGAGGAGGTCAGTTCAGCACGAATCTCGTCGAACGTGACCTGGTCCTCTGAAGACAGAATGCCTGTTTCCCCAAAAAGCTTGCTGATAATTTTGGTAACCTCAGGCTGAGGTAGTAACTCACAATGAAAGCCAAAATATCTTCTGACGTTTAAAAAAATTTTCAGAATATTTATGATGAACTGACCAAGCTGAACTGTAATTTTGAGAAAATAATTTAGTTTTGAGTTCAACTCAAACATCTCGACATGTTGTTTTATATAAACGCGACGGTCGTTTGATCCCCTCGTAATTGTTTGACACCTCTGTTAATTAATTTGAATTACATTGTTGTCACACGCTTGCTTCTGTATTCCGATATCACAATCCAATTAACATAACTTTCCCTGATTGAACAAAATAAGGCACAATGATCAATTATTCTCAATAGTGTCGTCAACAAAAATTGTTAGTTTAATAAATGACAAGATTAAAGAATTTTTCCGCATATTGTTTAGACTACCGTTCAAAAGCTCAAATTTCTTCATTAGTCAATTTACAATTATTTTCTTTTATCTTTATTTTTACTCACTATGAGAAGAAATGTACTGCGATTAAAAAGAAGTGGAAATACGAATACTCAGCGAACGTAATCTTACTTTTGCATTTCTTAAATAATATAATCATATGTTTGACCATTTTTATAACATTTTATGCAATATAAAAGAATATAACATAATATATCAGATACTGTGTCATGCCGTACATTACACAGATCCACTCCCGAAACCACCAGGAATTTACTGTTCAGCTTCGTCAATCGCCATATTGAATTTACATAGAACATCGAACAAAATTGGATGAAATAAAGTCGGTTATGATAAATATAAGTCCGTTAAATATGTTAAAGCTTATTTAACATAATAAATTGTTTATGATAAAACTTATTGGATAAATTTATTAAAGATAAATAAACCATTATTTATGTTTCTCTCGTACTTCTCTCCACTTACATCGTATGTAAACATCATCAAACTGCTCGAAATTGTCAAATAAATGACAAATTATGTAAAGATATGGTCTTCTTTATGTTTATTTCTACAAAATATAACATATATATCTATAATAAACCTTTATTTAATCGAATAAATCATTTTTTTATTACTTCTCTGCACTTCTCTGCAGTTCTCTGTAGTTCTCTGCGTTTAGTATGACCGTGTTTATAGTCCTTTTGTCGATCCCAAATATCATTTTTTGAAATCAACAATTATTTTCCACAGTTAATCAGCGTTTTGAAATGCAGCAGTTTTTCCATTTTTTTAAAGGGATTTTCCATACTAAATTTTGACCTTGTTTTGAACGGAAGTGTATGTTAGGAACATCCCATTGTTGTCTATTTGAAATCCT
Source organism: Limnoperna fortunei (assembly GCA_944474755.1). Taxonomy (NCBI): domain Eukaryota; kingdom Metazoa; phylum Mollusca; class Bivalvia; order Mytilida; family Modiolidae; genus Limnoperna; species Limnoperna fortunei. Next base: position 81,969,345 of record OX104113.1, on the reverse strand, counting down.
TCTGGTAATGTAGTTTGTCAGAATACCATTGTCCGTGGCGAAAGCTGACGAGCGTTTTCAAACAACATTAGATCCCTTGAGGAACAATAATGGCTGACTTCCTATGGAAAATTGATATATTAAAATTAAAATTCCGCCACATTTCAAAACACAGATTTACTGGAAAAAAATTTACTTTACACTTGACGACTTTACCTAAATCAGCAGTCATTGTGCTCATTTACCATTTTATTGATTGTATATGAAGCTGTTTAATTCAAAATATTTCATCTGACATATTGCTAGCTTCATAAACATTTAGTAATTCAGGGATCATCGCAACGCGTCTAGATGCGTATTATACGCGTCTTTTCAGTTCTGGACGTGCCTTTTCAACATCTTACGCGTCCGTGTCAGTTTTCAGATGCGTACGAATTTCCATCTTGTCAATTCTGTCTCTGATGCATGATTACATATTCTTACAAATGGCGATCGATATTTACCTGTTTCGTCCGATTCTCAGCAGGTAGCAATCACTCGGGCGGCAAATATGCTTTAATTAAGATGTTTATTAAACAATAAACATGCAGTGTTGATGGACACTCTTTATGGTTAAAATTGAGCTTTGATAATACACTCTTTTCAAATTTTAATACACTGTCGGAACCTTGCAGTTGCACTCCTTACGATTTTTTTTAAGTAAGAATTCTTGACCAGTATCTAATAAACTTTTAATTTTTGTATATACCAATAAGATAATCTGCTATAGACTACGATCTATAAAAAAGGGAGTGGGGGGGTGGGTGGGTGGGTAATGAGTTGTTTGGAAGAAATATTAATGTCAGCATCTGCATCCAGATAAGACAAAAGACTTTTTAATGGGCAAACATCAGCATATGTTTCAAGTAATGAGTGCAGTTCAATCATACTCCAAAAGACTTCCAAACTCAGCTAATACTAATATAAAATAGCATGGGATAAACACTCTGCAAGCTATATTATATCATTTTATACAAAGACATATAATGGGTCGGTCATCAAAGAAAACGGTTGTATGCAAGCACTTAGCTGGACTCATCTGCAATATGTGGGACTCGTGACAATTTTTTGGGACTCGCCACTTTCAAGATGAGTCCAGGACTCACCATAAAAAAATCCTACAAGTATCACTGGTAAATATATATATTATATGTAATTGTAAGAAAAATGCATTGATGTACAGTTGTATAAAAAGTAAAGCAAAAGTGAATTATTTTCTTTTCAGTGACCTGGAGACTCCTTCATCAATGGAAACCGTAATAACAATAGACAGCAACTTTGAAAATTTAAGTAACAAGCTACATTTGTCAAAAGATGTAAGGAAGAAAGCTTGGGACTATTGGTTAAAGATTGTTGATATGGCATCTACAGATTTAAAGGTAATACATAAGTATAATTATACCCCTGCTTTGAAGAAGAGGGGATATAATGGTTTACCCCTGTCCTTCCATCTGTCACCAACATAACTTTCATAACAGTTTTTCCAGCAACTACTTATCACAACCACTTGAAATTTTATATGTGACCTTACCATTTGGTCCTACACTACAGCCAAAACGGATTACGCCAAGTCCGTGAGTCCATGATGGACACCGATTATAGTACGCGGACATTCCCTGATGGACAGAAGTTCATCATTCGCGGACACTTCAGATATGATGTCCCCAATGGGTCCGCGATATCTTCCACATGTCCGTGAACGTAAACGTGATTGTATTGGACTGAATTCGATAAATACTTTATTTGAAGATAGTGTATTGTTCCTGTCATTAAACCATTCAGTTGTGTATTAATTCTTTCCAGATCGTCAGTAAAAACATGTTCAAGAAGGGTACTTTATTAATTATTTTACATAATAAATATTTACATATTAATTTGTAAAAAAGGGGTAACAAAAAACAGATATAGTACTTTTATACAATGAAGGTGTGTTTAAACTCTTATAATATTAACTGTAGGTGTTATAAAAACGCTGGTGTAAAACACCTTTCCTTATAGTGCCCAGAGGAATTAGGATACCTGTCGTCCACCGGATGCAAACTAGAACGGTCCATTGAGCAAGGAACACCTGCGATTTTATTGCTTGGTCAACTAACATACGCGTGTATAAATGTGTGTAAGAGTTGAAAGGTATGAATAACGGTAAATTTCATAACTATAATAAAAAAATGTCCCGCTGGCTTTCTGTTCAGTTAACTGGGGTTAATTGATGAAGGTAACCAACACGTGGACTTCCGTGTAATTAAAATACTACGCCGACCGGAAAGTTTTATTGTCTCAAACGATTTTTTCCCACTTTGGCAGTCCTAGGTTTAGTGGAATATTGTTAAAAACACATATTTACTTTAAAAAATTTTTAAGGGAATTTTGTACAATTAGTAACAACCTCGAATTTTGATGTCGTCAGCCGGGGGCACGTGTCACTTATAGTTTTTGTTCCTCCCATTCATTGAGTGATTCCCGCCTCACCTATTGATTTTTTGGAAATAGGCAGGGTTCTCACTAGGATTTTTTTATGGTGAGTCCTGGGACTAATCACTTTTTGGAATGATGAGTCCCAATCTGTCTTGGTGAGTCCATAAAGTTGACTCGAACCAAACTACCGGTACTGCATGACGTTACCATGAGTAATACATTAAGTTTTGTTTTGTAACATTATGAACATCTTCATGTTTTATTTGATACTAAAATCCCTGTTGAAACCCATGCATTACTACATGACAGCTTAATCTACATATTTCCCAAGATTTTAGTATCATTTTATCATGTTTATGGAAGGGAATTATGAATTAACACCATTTATTTCTGTTGGTTATTTGAAGTCTGCATGGCTTCATCTGGGAGAAAATATGGGTTCAGTGTGATAAGAGGCAACACCTCAGTTTAAAAAATTTTGTTTAAATTTACCAATCTAAAACTTGACAATATTTCTGCTTAACCTCATTTGAAATAACAAAAGTTCATTCGACATTTAATCATTACAATAATATTTTTTAATCATTGCAATCAGGTCACAAGCCAAGTGTTTCACTTAGTCACATTTTAAAAACATCGACAACGATCTTTCTGCTGCAAATATTTTGTATTAAATTATAGGTTAGGTAAACCCCCAAAGATTCCAAGCTCTAGCTAGTCACTAATAGTTAATGGAAATAATTAATTTATTATTCAAATAGAAAACTTTTTAAATCAAGTTGCAAGCCAGGTATTTCACTTAATTACCGTTTAAAAACCACGAACATCGAAAACGTGTTTGTTTACTTTCGACGCGATGTACAAGAAAGATATTATCATTATGGTAAATAAAATCTTGTTTGTTTTTTTTAAATACATAATAAATTTCTTAAAAAATTATTTAAATCATGTTAAGATTGTTTAGATTTTGTTAATTCAGCCACTTATTATCGGTCATCGGTCACTGTCAGAGATCAAATGTATTTCACCTGCTGTGCATCACAGCTAAAAATAGAATTACATCCGGTTGTAAAAGTGTCATTGGTATGCTTTAGGTAAATGACGTGCTGTTGATTTTAGGGACGCAAATGATTTGACTGCGATGCGTCCCAATGATGCACGGAATCTAGAAATGGCGTGTCCTAAACAACTTTGACGCGTCCAGGACGCGTATACGCGTCTTAACGAGAACCCTGAATAGGTGTGTTAGTTTTGGCACACCTTAAGGCTTCCTGTGCACCAATCTAATCTCATCAGGTCTTCAAAAAGACCAATAATTGACATATGATTTCTCACTCCGTGCATGTCCGATTGTTATAGAATTTACACAACAATAGAATCTGTTGAATGAACAATTATGTAAAACGAACATAAAATAAAGACGTCTGAGTGAGGAGGTTTAAAAAATGTTACTGCCTTTCTGCAACAAATACTTTCATTACGAATTTCTGCAGTTACAACACAGGGCTCACCACACTGGGCGAAGTGAGCGACAAAGTCGCCCTGTCATTTCCCTCAAGTCGCCCGATGGTTCACATAAGATACTTGTAAATCTAGTCCAAATACTTCACCCAGACTACAAATTTATCGGTAAATGTGTAATTCCAAAAAAAAACCGGCAAACAATATGCGTATTTAACATTTTTTCAAAAGATTTACGTCTTTCAAATGTATTGTGCGCCATTTGTTTATTTAATGGATGTGACTAATTACCGGAAGTGAACAACGAAGAAAAGTAATGTACCAAGGACCAATAATGAAAAATCGTAATTTTTTTTGCTAAACAAACACTTTTAATTGGTTTCAAACTTCAGTTCTTTCAAGGAGTATTGTACTTTAACAATTTTCTTTGATAAGTATATGAGCTCCACTTGAAAGAATAAAGATGTATAGTAATTATTGACATCATGACAAGTTCTGTAGATGGGTGTCCATGAAGCAATTTGGATCAGCACAACTTTGTCCAAGTGGAAGTGTGCTGAACAGAAGAATTATTTCTGGGTTTAATGTAATGTTATTCTATCTATCTTCTTTGGAAATTTGCTCAGATAAACATGGCATGTTCATAACAAACTGTTAGGAATATTATGATACAAGAACTCATGAATGAAGTTTATGTCTACACATATACAAATATTTTTGTTGATCTATTTTTATTTGTGAATACCTTGTACGGCTAAAAGTACTGAAGTAGATAGAAAAATAGTCCCTATATAAGGTGTTTTTTTCATTGATTAATGATAAAGGTTATGTGCTGTTTGATATTGCATACCATGAATAATAATGAAAAAGAAAGAAAAAAAAACTGAATCTAAGTGTGTTATGGTTTTAAAACACAAGAGAAATAATGAAAAATGTATGTAACTACTGCGAAATTAATTATTTGTACGGTCTCCCTGACTTCTCCCTAGTATCTCCTGAAGTCTCCCTATCAGGGCCTGACTTCTCCCTGTTTGGCTGCCAGGGAGAAGTCACTTCTCCCGACTTTTTTAGAGTGTGGTGACCACTGACAACATATGCCTTGTACAAGTACCGTGTTTATCGGGGCAATACGGCATAGTACATGAATAGACGATTCTGCAGTCAGTTTGGTCACGGAACGTTCGCGGACAATTATCACTAAAAAATTGATTGCCACGCCGCGTTCGGCCGCGTTTTTCCGTGGACTTTGCGGAATCCATCTTGGCCGCATTGTATATTGCAAGTATTGATTTCAGGTCTGTCGCATTTCTACTTCCTGTTTACCGACTTAGTCAATTCAATGATGTGAATAGTGGGGGTATACTTCGTAAGCAGTAGCTCACAGGTTCCTTGTTTTAAAGTCCGAAGTTAAGATGGTTTGGTGATATAGGGAATTTTTTAGGGATTTGAGGGCTTTAGTCACTTTTGCTGACACGCTGTATGAGCATCTGCTCAAAAGCATTCATTGTACTGGTGACAATAATTGTACAGTATAAACAAGTATATTCTTTTAATTGCAGCTGATAGATTTATTTTTTTAAATGATAAAAATAAACATGTTTGTAAATTTTGAAAAGGTTTTAACTTTAAAACTTAATTAAAAAGCTTTTGTTTATCAGTTAGTTACAATTTTTCATTAAGGGCAGTTGTACTCTTCTTTTTGTTAGTGGTTATCATCAATAATTAGACATATCTGAAAGTAAATAAATGGTGTGTAATCAACTTGAAACACATAAAACATACACAAAATGAGTTAAATATACCAAATCTTTGCAATTTTCATTTACGTTACATATTTAATACAAAAATGTAAGTCTTTGCATAGGTATGATCTGTATGACACTTTTGTTACCGTATTATCATTGACCAAGAGCACCTTTTAATTGTATTACATGTACCTGTAAAAGCATCTTTTACACCTGCTGTTATCAAGGTGAAATCATTAAATTTCCTGTTAATTGGCTTGGGGTCATAAATATGTTGTTTTACACTTGGTATAACGAATTTTAAATTGCTAAAGTTTTATACTTATACTTGAAATTCAAGTGACAAAATTTATTTAGGAAACTATTGTCAATTTTCAAATGCTTTCGTCAATGACGAAAGTGGTGAGCCCTAAAAATTCACTGCATTATATGGAGGACCCAGAGAAGACCCCTGACACTTGTTACTTAATATTGGAGTCACGTACACCCAGCCCAAAGTAGGACTGAAACCCACAAAGTGCCCAGAACAAGTTAATCTGATGTGTTCTGCAGCACTTGTGTTCGTTTTTTAAATATTCATTCTGCACAATTGATTACTGTGTATTCAGTAATTATTTTTCATGTTTGAAGAGGCTAATTGATTTTTTTTTATTATGATTCTTTTGCATTCACAGGAAGTGCCAAAGTCTGATTTGTTGACCTGTTGTTTTTATCAGTCTATTATTGACTCGAGGTAAGTCTTGACTATGGAATAGTTAATTATTGAGATTTGTCTTTTTTACATTGTGATTTGAAAAAAAATACTGGTATGTCAATGTTTTAAACAATCAAACTTTCCTTTGTGCTGTAAATTCAGCCAGTGGACAGACATGTAAGAGGTAGTTTATCTCGAGTTTTCTCTGTTCAACCAAGCCTAGATACAAAAACAGAAAAGGGTTAACAACCAGTACCTATTGTGCTGTTTATCACATAGGCCTTGTGGCTCCGATCTGCAAGTTTTCTCTAAGATTGGACACAACAATACAACAAAACAACTTAATTAATTACATAAAAAATAATATCAATTCTAATTGCACTTATGAAATATTCTGATGCTTCAGTAAGTGATCTAAACTGAAGTTAACAATTTAATTCAAATTAAATGTTATGGCAATCATCTTCTGTAAAGTTATCTGGTTATTTGTTTATTTTGTAGAATGCCATATGGTCCAACTGATCCACAGCTACAATGTGGATACATCGGACAGCCTGATGTAACTGTTACTGATTTGTTAAAGTCTTCTGACAAAACTGTCAAAGAATTGTTTGCTGCAATGCATGTGCTGAGAGATGCTTCTTCTATAAGTGATGCTGTAAAATACCATCTGACACAGCTGGAAAGGAAATTTTGTATAGTTTCTGCAATATTTCATACATTTGAAAGGTAAATTGATGATACACCCTACTGTGTGTTTGGGCCTCTGTGGCTAAGTGTTTAAAGTAGTTAGTCATCCACTATTTACCAGAGAGCCTGTCAACACTGAGTTGTGAGTTTGAGCCTTTCTGCAGGCAGAGTTTGCTCAAAATTAATTGACAATCATTGCCAGTTTTCCTGCTAAATGTTGGTAGTTTTAAGCCATGTACTTAGCATCCCCCTGAGGGAAAAAAAGGATGCTGAAAAACTGATGAAAGTGGCATTAAATACTGAAAAAAAGCAAATATCTGTTGTGCATGTCTGTTAGGTCATATAAAGTTAATTTGTTGGTTCTTGCTAGGTGATAAACATAGTTTGTCCACTATTGATCACATGGTTCGTCAAGGCTGAGGTTGCTTTCATAATTGACAAGGATTGCTAGTTTTCCTACTGAAGGTTGAGGTTTTCTCTGGGTATTCTGGCTTCCATGATTTAGCTGAAAAAGTGCTGAAAGTGGCATGAAACAACATTCAAACAAACAAACAAATTTACCCACCTGATAAAATTTTTAAAGGAATTTCTTAAAATGAAATCAAGGCAAATAAATTGGGACAGGAACAGATGGCAATCTTCAAATTAAATTGATGTTGTTTTAATTGCAGTTGTGAAATTCATTTAAATAAGTCTGTCAAAACAATTGAAGGAAAAAAATGTTGCTGAATCTGATTCATTCAGGTTATAATGGTAAATGAAGAACTCGTCAGTAATGGGCATTACAGAATAATAAAAAACTACACAGATTTCTGTGACCACTCATATCATTAAACATATGCTTCAAAACTCCACCACTAGCAGAATGCTATTGAAAGTAGTCTTAACTCATTTTAGAAATTTGTCTCTGTTATTTGTGAAGTTATACCAAACATTGTTTTGTTTGTGTTGAATATTTCAGAGTTTGTAAAGCTGTATTTAGAGAAGATGATTTTGGGTGAGTTTTTTATGACTTTTTGTGTGTTTTGCACTTAGTATTATATTGCATGCTTTTTATATTATTTAAATTTACACATGCTTTCAAAATAATTCTATTCAATTATTAAAAAAAATGTTTCTCCAAACAATTTTGTCTTGATGTGATATGAAAAATGACAATGTATTAGATAATTAGTGAGCTTTTCATTCAGTGTATTTAGGATATCTGGAATATATAAGACCACAAGTTATTGATGCACAAATATTTCTGTATTCATTTCATTACATGTATTTTTCAGTTGGACAACAGTTTGAAAATTCCACTGGTCATACAAGTTATTTATTGAAAATTTTGTTTTTCACATGAATTTGTTCAGTTATGCTTTATCTTGTTATCAATACTATATGTATTCATTTTCATTTGTCAAATTCTGTCTTGTGGTCATAATACATGATCTTTCTATTTGCAATAAAAACATGAAAACCAGTTCACTATAGCAATGACAGTAACATTACACTGTGGCATAGTAATACATCACTACAAGAATTGACATTTTCTTGAATTTTATCATGTTTTTCCCTTATTTATTGATGTTAAATGTAACTATTAGAATTGAATGGATTCTTTTGAAGTTTAATTGACTTGTTGACCGTGTGCATAATGAAGCACTACCACGCTTCACTGAAAATTTGCTTTGGTCAATGCTTTTGTCTATTAATAAAACTTCAAAAGAATGCATTCAATTCTTAAACTAATGAAAAAGTGTCTAAGCATTGGTATAAAAGAAGAGAAGTGGAAGCAGGAGCAGGTGAAGTGTTACATGTCTAAGTATGACATGTATTTTTCAGACAAAATAAAGAATTATCAGTTCCAGATACTAATAGTAGGAAGACATTATGTTGGCTGTTGTTTCTTTTAACTAAAGGTATGTCTTTTATCATACTTGACCTTGACATAAATATACACAACATCTCTAGATTTATTTAACATTTTATAAAAATTTTTGTAAAACCTTGTTTAACGCATCATTTCTTTATAAACTGTTATCATGATACTATTTTTAACAATTGTTTCATTATTTCATTTTATGTTACAGGATCTCTAATGACAGATGACCAACTTGTGGATGCTTTCCTCCTGCTGATATGTTGTGTGGAGTATGTTATTATGTCGACACCAGCATTCCAACTTATCTCGCCACTAGGTATAGAAATATTGAGAACAGATCTAATTACTTTGATTTTTGAAATAGTAAATCTGTTAATTGTTAACGTAACAAGATAAAATCCTAACTCTATTCAAAATGTGTATTAGATTTAAAATGTATAGAAATATTATTAAATGTACAGTTTATTTCAGTCATCATAAAAAAGTTTAGTTACTCTAGCTTCCTCCCCAATAAAAAATGGACTCCATGATATAGCTGAAAAATTGCTGAAAGTGGCATTAAACACAATCAAACAATTAAAAAAACTTAAAGGCATATTGTCTACGATTTTCACATAATTTTTAAACAACTTGTGAAACATGTTTGAATAAATAAATGATTATTTTTATTCAGATTTATGTGAAAAAAGTCAGTTTTATCGTGTTTTATAGCAATTATAAGCAATAAAATACGTCTTATGAATTATTGTCAAGGAGTACAATAATTCGATGTAAACCCGCCCTTATTCATATGACCTGCAGTTTGAACTCACACTGAGCTTGCGCATCTAAAGAATGCTTTTCACACGCCGAAATGGCTAAAATTTCCTCTATGATATTTTATCATTTTGCCTGTGTCAATATGTTTTATATATTTTTTGTAATGAGACAAGCAATATTTCACTTCAAACAATCAACATTTGTGTTTTTTTATAAGAATCCCACGATTGCGCTAAACGATTGCAATTACGATGTACATGATTGTTTATGTTCTAAAAATAACTTAAACTTCATCCTTATGAATCGAGGTCAGTGCATAATTAATGAGATTCCACTGGAGGTCAGTCAATGTTTTTCTTCAAAATTCACTGATACACTAATTTGTTTACGGAAAACAAGTTTTCTATCATCATTTTTCATATAATGTAATATAATTCTGGTACAAAACACTTGACAAAAAAATTACGCTTTTCGTAGACAATATGCCTTTAATAATTAAATTGAATCAATAAGGCAAAACACTCTTTAGTAATAACATCTGTAAGTTGTTTTTTTTTATCCCAACATTATTATTTTTTTTGTAATATTTACATTATAATAGTGTGAAATGATATTTAAATTTATTTTAATCAACACTTACCACTAGGAGTCTGTGGTGTATTGCTGATTTAAAAACAAAAAATTTAATTTGCTTTTCAGATAATATCAAGATCAATAGTACTGAAAACACAGAAAGCGATGAAAATATTATTCTGTGGAAATTATCAGAAATGTTCCAGCTTAGTTTTGAAGAGGTATTATAGCTGACCTTAAAGATTTAAATAATATACTTAACACTTGTGACTTCATTCAATAGACTGTCAGACAGAAATATTCAAATTTAATAAGAACAGTATTCCAGATCATGTTTATTTTACTGGAGTCAAGTGCTGAAAATATTTGGCTGTAATTTATATGTATTTCTAGTTGAAGAAAATTTGTTTCAGAACTCTAGACAGTTCAGTTATAGTTTCAGTGTGTAAGTAGGATTTGAAATCTCAACTGAATACAGCTCTTTAAATTTAAAAACATTGTGGGAATTTTAAAATAAGAAGAAAGTCATTTAAAAACATTAATTATATTGTGTATATGAAAACTGTTGGAAACCTATTTATATAAAAACAAATACATGTATCAAAATGCTAAAAATTGAAAGATGTTTGTGGTTCTGTGTATTGTAGGTACAAGCTGTCAAAGTACACAGAACAGACATTTATTTCAAAACCCTGCCACACACAGATGGTGAACTTAATGTAAGTTTACTGTATTAAATTTACTTGAATTGTTTCAGTAGAACATAAAAGTAAATATTGAAGGTCAAATAATCATGAGATTCAATGCATAAAATCAACTGTGTAATTTTCTAAAAATTGTTCACTAAAACAGATACTTGATCCACAAATCAATTTATCTGGAATAATGCTTGGTTGTTGTGATTTTCTCTATGTTTGCGTGGAATAAAAATTGATGTTGGTATTTTTCATCGTAATTAGCTTTCTGTGATTGGATTATTATGTACCACATGAAAAATTATCAAAGCTCTTTTAGCATACTACAATAAAAAGAATGGAGGCGCAGCCTCAATGCGAGCATCGCACATTGTTCATGTCGTTACTTCAGGGACCCCTAACAGTGCCTCTACATTCCATTGATGACGTGACGTCTTATCTAATGTGTTGGTGACGTCACATAACTCAATTTCAAATACAGCGTTTCAGATTGAAAAAAAAAATGTCTGGCATTTTTGTAGTAATTTAAAAAATAAACACTTTAATTTTGCCGATGTCAAAATTATTTTTGTCTACTTTTATATTATATATTTTTTCGTTCGTCTATAATATTTTCTTCGGATAGCTCAGCTACCATCCGAAATGCATTTGTTCATATGGATCACGTGACTTTTTTTACACACACGCATGTAACCGTATAGCTCGCATCTGCGATGCTCGCTATTATTGTAAACCTATATTTTCCATATATAGCTTTCATTACAAAATTTTGTGCCGGTTGTCTTTTTTGTCCTCTGACTTTTTCATTCAAAGACCTTGATAAAATTTCTGTGAATATTGGTGCAGCAAATACAAAAAGAACAACTGACGCCAGTAAATCCTTTCTGAAAATACTTAACATTCAAAAATGACTCCACTGACTCTGAAAATTTGGAAATTTTAATGTTTTGAAAAATTGAAAAGTCTGAAAAAAATAATGAAGCAATTGTAGCACGTTGATTCAGTCAATCCATGTTTTTATTGCACCAACCAAGTATAAGATAATTGGCTTCGGACTAAGTCCTTGGTCAATATTCTCAATCTTGGTTAATGTGATTAAATCATGGATCAACTTCATCACCATGCTATAATTGTATAATATCCATAATACCAAATGTAATCTTTTATGAAAATATAAGAAATTTAAAATGTTCAAGAGGATTGATATACATTATACCAGATAAAAGGTCATCTGCAATATTTGTATGCATTATGTCCTGTATGAGGGTAGTGCCTCTTCAGGCATCATTTTGTTGCATGAAATTACAAAATTTGCTTATAAAAATTACACTTAAAAAACTCACTATGTTTCAGATTACTTTATTAAAAGAGAAATTTGAGAAAGCTTACAGACAAGATGGTGATATTGACGAGATGTTATTTCTAGCTAGGGATCCACATGTTTTATCACAGGAGCATGACAGGTAAAATTGTTGATAAAATGGACATTATCTATATTTATACAGTTTGTCAGAATCAGCTTACTTAATTAGGCCAATAAATAATTTTCTATTTTGGGAGGTCAGCATAATTAGTTAGGCCACTAGGTTCCTATTTTGTGTGGTCAGCATAATTAATTGACCCAATAGGTTTCTGTTGTGTATTTTTTCTTCCACAGTTTTCAATTTAGATCTTTCAAAATTTATATAAATCAGATTTTCTAGATTTTGAAACATTGTTATAGCAACATTCTTTAAGTATGGTATCCTCTGTAATAAAATCCTATAGTTTATAATGCAAAACCTGTAAGGTAGAATATCACCTCCTATGATAGATACATTTGGAATATTTTTTGCAGAATTTCCTAACTGTCCAGTTTATAGCAACATAATGTTTAAATATGCAATTGGACATGTCAATCTGTAATTGGGTAATTGGAACCATCTGGAGTGACATCAAATCCAATACATTATTGTTCTTTAACATACCATGGATAAATATTATTACAAAAGCGATTCTAGATCCAAAGTACTAAAGCTATAATGCCCTTGCTCTTTGACTCCATTATTCACCTTGTAATGGGTACAGCACTAAGCATTACCACATGACACTATTGACAGATAGAACTTGGAAAAAAATTGTTTCCATTTACATGTATTCTTATTATTAACAATTATGCAAATCTGATCTTAAATGGGTTTCATCATTGCCTTTTTATGTAACATTACTGAAAATAAGAGTAAAGCTTATATAGATTGGAAGTAGTCACCAAAATGTATCATAATTTACCAATTGTGTCATAATGCCACTTACAATCAGACAGAATTTTCATTATTTTTCTTTATAGAGTTGAAAAGTCATTGAACAACAATGAAGCACCTATGACCCCAGTCAGGTAAGAGCTTTGAACAAAGGATTTTATAACTATATTAACTTAGAAAACTGACTTACTTTGCATTAAAAAACATGTTATTTTTAGCTCACCTGACCCGAAGGGTCATGTGAGCTATTGCCATCACTTGGCGTCAGTTGTCGTGATCGTCTTCCGTCAACGTCGTCGTTAACTTTTCTTTAAAAATCTTCTCCTCCAAAACCACTGAAGGGATTGCTTTGAAACTTTGCACACATCATCAGTAAAATGTCCTCTGCCAAGTTTGCAAAAATCATGGCCTCAGACCAACCAACATGGCCACCATGGCTAAAAATAGAACAGGGGGGTCAAAATACAGTTTTTGGCTTATAGTTCAAAAAGTATAACAGATACAGGAAAACCAAAGAGTCTTTCCTTCTTCAGCATCAAAAGCTCTACAAAACACTCCATTGTGTTGAAGTTGTATGAGGACTCCTTATAGGAGTTATTGCCCTTTAATTGTCAAAATTGATTATTTTTGACATTTTTGCCTCAAAATCTTGAAAATTATTAGAACTAGATAATCGTTCTGCTCTATGAGGGCTACAAAAATGACTTATGGTCAAGATTGTCTGATGAACCCTTTAGGAATTATTCTCCTTGAACATTTTTTTAATCAATATTACTTGATTTTAAAAAATCTTCTCCTCTTTAACCCATTAAAGGACTGTTTTGAAACATTGCACACATCATCTTTAGGATGTCCTCTGCCAAAATTGTGCAAATCATGGCACCTGACTCCCTACATAGCTACGTTGGCTTAAAATAGAAAATGGGGTGGGGGAGGGGGGGGGGGGGGGCAAGTCAAGAGAGTTTTCGACTGATAGTTAAAAAAGTATAACAGGTACAGCAAATTTGAAGTGAACCTCCATTCTCCCTCTAAGCATCAAAAGCTCCTCCTTATAGGAATTATTTCCCTTAAAAGGTCAAAATTAATAACTTTTGCAGGTGTTGGGCAAATCCTTATAGCAAAGAAAAGCTGGATAAAAAAGGGTTGTTTCAGGTTCAGGTGAGCGATACAGCCTGGGAGCCCCTAGTTATGGTTTTTTTGGAAGTATAGTAGTACACAATTCTCTTTTTCTGGAGGCTGCATAATTTTTTGTATATTAAAAGATATATTGTATTGTTTTTATTTTTGACTCATAAATTATTTCATTTATTACTGATGTATAGTTTCTGTAATTCACTTTATTAATTAAGATTTTATTGTCTGAGCTAAGGAAATATTTCGGTGAGCATGTTTTCAGTAGGTCAGATGTTTGGAAATTTTTTATTTACATGTACATCACTGTACTCTTCTTTTATAAAAGCAATTTACCAAACAAAACTGCATTATGTTAATTTAACTCAAGTTCACAGACCATAACCAATTTCTGACTTGTTTTGTTATAATGGAACAATAAACCACCATAGACTTGCTTTATTTTTAGGCATTTAGTAGATCAGCTGTCGTCACTTTCTCTGTCAATAGTAGACAATGATGTTAGGTGAATTGTTGGTTTCTTGTTTCATTTCTTATGTTTAAAATGGAGGATTCTTATTCATATCTAGAGTAAGGCATGGAGTATTTTCTGCATCTTTTCTTGTTAAAAGGAAATATATTTATGTTCTATTGATTTGTATTGAATTAAGGTTTTTTCCATGTAAAAATACCTGCAGGGATCAGACAGTCAGTGATAATTTTTCAGACTACCATCTTAGAATTATTAATATTCCTGTAACTAGTTAGAAATTCTTTTTATTCTGAAACCTAGATTAAAGGAATTAAACTGGCTTTCTGACCCCACCTGGTATTTTTTCCATGAAAAGCCTGAAACCAAATGTTTACAAATTAATAAATACTTTAAATATTAAGATTAACATATTATTTCAAAGCTACATTCTCTATGCATGTCATATGATTCTAGCTCTGTTAACGTAATGGGATATGTTTTTGTGAAAATTATATATTCATTGTTGTTATTTTATTGTTGCCAGAATATTCTACTATGAACCATGTCAAGTAGGTTTGAAGTGTTTACATATTTGGGTGGTAAAGGCATCTTATTTCACAGTTCAGGTTAAAAAAATATGATACATGGTAGCACAAACACAATGAAAGAAAATGGGGTTTATAAAATTTGAGCTTTCATTTAAACTTCTTGCAAGTTTTTTTGTATTGTAGATGAAATCATCACTTGATGTCCATTGTAGTTGTGATTGTTTGCCACATACAAATTTACATTTTAAAAATTAGAATCAAATTTGACAGGAACTTTTGAGACTTTGGTGCTGATCAAATATTCAACATGACTGCCAGCAGAGCCATTAATGCATTCTGATTAACTGCAATTTCTAAAATAAAATCTTTCTCACACAAGTACTTGATTGATTTAGGATTTTGAAAAGTACCTCAGATGGTGCCTCCAGT
This sequence comes from Limnoperna fortunei, assembly GCA_944474755.1. NCBI lineage: Eukaryota > Metazoa > Mollusca > Bivalvia > Mytilida > Modiolidae > Limnoperna > Limnoperna fortunei. Next base: position 81,953,629 of record OX104113.1, on the reverse strand, counting down.
TTTGGTGCTGATCCTAAATCCAAGATAGCCACTGTAGTGGAATAAAGCTTATCATAGCACCCTTTTGGAAAATATACAAATAATTTTTTTTCAGAAACTGTCCCACATTTAAATTTCTTGCAGCCAAGCCAGTTCTCTTAAAATTTTAATTTATGTGCCCATTGGAAATTCAACATGGCTACCTGGGCTGCTAATGTGTTCTGATTAGTTAAATTTCAAAAGTCTTCTTTTTACCTACATCTTGGCAGAATAAAGTGTGATGTTGTAGATATGTACAGCAGATGGTCCTATACTAATTTCAAAGTTTTGGTGCCAGTTAAAATTCTAAGATAGCCGACTACCATAAGACATAGCTTAATATAGGACATTATTTGAAATCAATGTCAACAGCTTCTCCTCTGTAACCATCTCTCTTATTTAAAAACAAAATTTGAAGATGAATTCCTGTCTCTTTAGTATTGCAGGTTAGTTTTACAGTTATATTTCTGATCAGTTTATTGTCTCGCCTGCGACGAAAGTCGCTGGAGGCGAGACATATGTATGGGAATCCGGCGGCGGTGGCGTAAACACTTGACATCTTGCTTCATATCTTTGTAAGCCCAAGCCCTAGGTCCATCAAATTTGGTCCAGAGGTAGCTTATGATGAGTACTTGCCAGTCAGTCACCTGTCACCTGACCTTGACCTCAATTTCACAGTCCAGCGACTATGTTAAAGTTTTTGGGTTACGACAGTTCCTCTGTAACTACGCATGGTAGGATGACAATATTTGGTGTATAGGTTGCTGATGACTAGTACATGACTGTCTGGTAGGTGTCACCTGACCTTGACCTCAATTTCACGGTCCAGGGACTACGTTAAAGTTTTTGGGTTACGACAGTTCCTCTGTAACTACGCATGGTAGGATGACAATATTTGGTGTATAGGTTGCTGATGACTAGTACATGACTGTCTGGTAGGTGTCACCTGACCTTGACCTCAATTTCACGGTCCAGCGACTACGTTAAAGTTTTTGGGTTACGACAGTTCCTCTGTAACTACGCATGGTAGGATGACAATATTTGGTGTATAGGTTGCTGATGACTAATACATGACTGTCTGGTAGGTGTCACCTGACCTTGACCTCAATTTCACGGTCCAGCGACTACGTTAAAGTTTTTGGGTTACGACAGTTCCTCTGTAACTACGCATGGTAGGATGACAATATTTGGTGTATAGGTTGCTGATGACTAGTACATGACTGTCTGGTAGGTGTCACCTGACCTTGACCTCAATTTCACGGTCCAGCGACTACGTTAAAGTTTTTGGGTTATGACAGTTCCTCTGTAACTACACATGGTAGGATGACAATATTTGGTGTATAGGTTGCTGATGACTAGTACATGACTGTCTGGTAGGTGTCACCTGACCTTGACCTCAATTTCACGGTCCAGCGACTACGTTAAAGTTTTTGGGTTACGACAGTTCCTCTGTAACTACACATGGTAGGATGACAATATTTGGTATATAGGTTGCTGATGAATAGTACATGACTGTCTGGTAGGTGCCATTTGACCTTGACCTCAATTTCACGGTCCAGTGACTACGTTAAAGTTTTTAGGTTACTGCTGTTCCCCTGTAACCAAGCATGGTAGGATGACAATATTTGGTATATAGGTTGCTGATGAATAGTAAATGATTGTCTGGTAGGTGTCACCTGACCTTGACCTCAATTTAACGGTTCAGCGACTTCGTTAAAGTTTTTGTATTAGGACAGTTCCTCTGTAACTATGCATAGTATGGTGACAATAATTGGTATACAGGCCGCTGCTCATAATTAATGCTATTTACGTAATGCTTATGACGAAATTTATTTTCGTTACTGATGCGGAATTCAGGCGAGACGTTTTTCTGTGTCCACACTTGTATATATTGTATCTGCTACAAAAGGCAAACAGCAAAAAATCTCCCTCCATACCAAACGTTCCATAATTGTCTACTGGCAGTCAAACTTTTTTCCTATGGAGTTATTCCATTAACCCTAGCTTGTTCTTGTCATGAATCTAGCTGAAATATAGCTTGATAAAACAGTCAATCAATCAGTTTGTATCTTGATATGAATACATTACTAAGGATTTACACGTTTTTTCGTATTTTTACACAGATTTACTGTAAATTTAAATGTTTTTTTTTTTGCTTTACCATCATATACATGTTTGTAACTTCTACCAGTAAATAATACAGTAGTAGATTCATTCATTCTTTCCAGCTATGTCTAAAAGATCTATTTTGTGTAAAGTAAATCTATGGACTTATAAAAATCTTCAAATTAACATAGTTGTAATGAAAAAAAATCCTTTAATAGGGTGAAGGAATGTGTTAAGGTAAAAGTATTCCCAGAATTTTAGAAATAATGAGGTTGGAAATTTTTTTAACTTTATATATAGGACTCATGCTATTGGTGACTTTTCTGTGCAAGTAACCTTATTATTGTGATATTTATATTGTTTTTATATCTTTATGTTGGCCTAATATTTATTAATGTCATCAAATAAATCATTCTTTTTGCAATTGGTATTGTTGTGAAAGAGAGATTTCAAGTTCTTTGTGTTTTTTAGACAATTTGCTAACACTACCTGTACTTAAAAGAAACCCCCCCCCCCCCCCCTGGAATGTACATTTCTGAGCTCAAAGTTTTCTTTTTTAAAAGATATATATCTACATGTATATGAAAAGTAAACCATATTGCTTTGTCTTGCAGGGCGGTGCTTGACAATATTCAAGAACTAAAAAGAATACTGGCGAACTCTACTGATGAACCCAGACAATCTCTTAACGAATTTTTTCAGGTATTATACAGAAATACACATGTGCCTTTTTCAAAAAGATAGTAATTTTTATGTGGTCATCTATAATTGTAGGTAAATACCCTTTTTATACCCCCGCAAACTTGTTGGGGGGATTATATAGGAATCACCCTGTCTGTCTGTCCATCTGTCCACATCCCTTTCTCCTAAACTTCTTGATGAAATTTAATAAAACTTGGCATAAATGAAGTGCATTATATGTAGATGTGCATGTTGGACTTGAAAGAAAGCGAAGCGGTTGGTATCCCTTTGTGAGCGTGCTCACAGTCCACACTTGTTTATAAAAGTTTAACATGGTATAATTATGTGACACTAATATATAATATACATGATTTGTTAAATTAAATACATTTCCATTACAAGTTCTCTGTGCCTTAAGTGAATACCGCTAACAAATTTGCATCGGCCATGTTATGGTCAAAATACAATGACCTGTCAGGTATTTTTTACCTATTGGTCAATCAGTTCTTGATACAGATAACAGCTGTTTAGAAAACTGCTTCAATCTGTTTTCTTTAAAGCTCTTCATCAGTAATAGCTTGGACATTTAAACTGCAGCTACTCATGCATGACTCAGGTAAAATTTAAGTCTTACTTAGAATATTGCCATAGGGAATAATGTAAGAAACAATGTTGAAAAGATTTATTTTACCTGAGTCACACATGAGTAGCTGAAATTTAAATGTCCAGCTCTTTCTGATAAAGAGCTCTAAAGAAAACAGATTGAAGCAGTTTTCTAAACAGCTGTTATCTATTTTTGGAATTGATTGAGCAATAGGTAGAAAATACCTGACAGGTCATTGTATTTTGACTATATATTTTCCAAATGATCAGTTTACATCAGTATTTAATTTCCTATTTTCCATTGAGCTTTCTCCAGAAAAGATTTTTTATGGGTTAAAACCAAGTCTGATTTTTGTATCTAGGTAGGCATAATAAAAAAATATTCCTATATGATAAAGCCATTTCAAAATATGTTAAATTCCTGCTGAAATATTCCACAATATTTCAATAGAACTATAAAATATATATGTTGGATAAAATAAAAGAGTTTTGGATTTTTTTTTTTAATGCCATTTAATGTCTTGAATTGGTAATGAATTATAACCTTCCCTGTTATTTCTCAGGTATATCTGCTATACTTGTTTTGTTGTTTGATCATCTATAATAAATACTCTAAAAAACTGGTTTTTCTTATTCTTGTAGAATTGTTCGATGAACCCATCAGCATCAATCCTTTCTAGAGTTGTGAGGATGAAGGATTTATTTGTAAAGGAGTATGTCAGTATAACGAATGAAAAACACACATCTGTGGCTCATCAAAGATTTCTTCTGGCTCAAAGATTATATTATAGAGTAATGGAGGCCATGTTAAACTATGTATGTACAGTATTTGGAGTGGTTTCCATTACATTTTTTTCATTTTCTTTTCCTATAAAACATTTTTATAAAGCATATAAGGCATTCAATGCTGATAAACTGTATTAACTGTCTCTTAGATACAAATTTAATTACAAATAAGATGTGCAAAAAATCTTAGTACAAATATACAAAAAGCCATGTAAATTGCATGGGGACTAGGTGGGAGAGTGGTTAAATTATTTATATTAGATAAATTACTATTAATCACATTCATTTCAACTTTGATGTTACTTGTTGGAGCCTTAATGCAGGCAGATTGTCCTCAACTACAACTAGTGACCTCGGTAGCCGAGTGGTTAAGGTAGTTTGTCTACTATTGATCACATGGTATGTCAACACTGAGGTTGCAGGTGGGTGTAATTGACTTCAATCTTAATTGACAAGGATTACCAATTTTCCTACCGAAGCTCAGTGGTTTTCTCTGGGTACTTCAGCTTCATCTTCCAATAAAACTGGATATAGCTAAAAAAATTGCTTAATATGACATTAAACGTTCAAACAAACAAATCAACTACAACCTGGCTTGCAAGTTTTGCTGATAAAAAAAGGTTGGATGTTTTCACCGGATATTCTGTGTTCCTCACCAATAAAAACTTAAAGGTGTTAAACCATCACGCAACAAACAATTTTAATTAAAGTTTTAAGAAGTGTTTTATAAACTGTATTCCTGTCTTAAGAGTATTTTATCTTCAATACATAAACCTTACTCATAAACCAATAAAATTTAATAATCAAGACATGTTCCTGCATTGAATATAATGGCCCTTATTTTTTTAAGGAGAAAGAAAGATTATCACAGACAGATTTCAGTAAACTTCTTAATATAGAGACATTTCACAGAAGTCTCCTGGCCTGTTCTATTGAGATAGTACTGATGACATACGGAAGGTCATGTAAGTTTAAGAAAAATACCTAAAATAGACTTTAAAATTAAAGGTATCTGAAGTATAAAATGTTTGAAGTTTGGGCTATGAAAGAATGTGTACATATACTTGCCAACTGTCCCAGTTTTGACAGAATTCTTCTGATGTTTTCTTTGTTCCACATACCTGATTTGTGTCAGATTGTTCAGTTTTCTATTTTTATGCCCTGGTGAAGATAAGTCGGAGGCATATTAATTCACCCTTGTCCGTTCGTGTTTACGTCCGTCCAGATAAGCTTGTCTGGCTAACTAATATAGTTTTAGGGCTACAGCATATTTTGCAGAATGTTTGTATACATAATGGAGGGGGGGTGTGGGGGCAGGGCCAAAGGATTTTTATTTTTGTGAAATATTCTTAAAACTACAGGTAGTATGCAGACCATATATCTGTGATTGGAGTACATGTTTTGTCCAATTATCTTCTTCATCTTTGAAGCTACAGTGTTTATATTTGGAACGATATTTGAAAACATAATATAGGTGTGCAGGACGAAATGATTTTAATTTTCAATGAATATTACAAAAACTACAAATAGTTGGACTTGGTAAGTTTGCAGGCCAGATAGCTGAGATAAGGGTACATGTCTTCATTTTTAGAGCTACTGTATTGATATTTAGGAGGATGTTTCTACAAATAATAAAAGTGTGCAGGCCAATGGATTTTGATTTCCATTCAATTAATTTCTGCCTGTTGCAACACAATGCTCATGTTGCTGGGGCATCATTTGTGTCTTACAGACACACTATACACACTAAAAAAACTTTGCCACTAACATATCAACCTTTAATTCTCAGCTGCAGTGGCATACTTTTTTCATATAGTTCTTGTTAAATATTCAAAAAAGACCTGAGTAATCATATTTAAAATCGATAAATGTAAAGCGCTGACAAAATAGGGATTACAGCATGTTTAAAAAAGGCTAATCATTAATTCACCTGTGATGAAAGTACAGAGTTTTCATCCCCATAAACAACATAAATATGAAATGAAAACAACACATGGCTTGTTTGTTTCGTTCAGGATGATATGTTGTTGTTAATACAATTATAGTGTTTTATACATTACTAATCATTATGTGTTCACTGACTCCTAGAAATTCTGACTTGTTTGTGGTGGGGGAGAGATTTAGACAGATTTAACACTTTTTTATTTTTATATGCAAAATATAAATTGTTTGAAAAAAGTGTATTAGCTATTGTCTTTTTTTACAGGGAATCCATCAACAAAGCAGATGGGATCTGACGATTCAAAATTTTCATTTCCATGGATACTTGAGGTTTTTGGCTTACATCCCTATGATTTCTACAAAGTATTAGAAAGTTTCATCAAAGCTGAGCCAGTTCTGACCAAAGATATTATAAAGGTAACTTCATTTTTATTTAAGATCACCTCTGCAGTTTACTATGACTTGTTACCAGACAGGTGTGGTGTTGCACCTGACTTTGTTACATCAGTAACACTTGCTATTTACTATACAGTCAAACCTGTCTTATCGACCCCCTATAGTGACTTCATGTGTTATGCAACCGTGTTTATTCCTCCAGAGCATTTTCCATTCATTTTACCTTTATATAACCACTCCCTGTCATACACGACTAACGACCATGTTTTTCATTCATTTTGACCAAGAAAACATGTCTAAAACAACTATCCGGAGAGTTAAAGTAATTAAATAATTAATAAACCCTGTCTGACAAAAAGATTCATAGACCATTTTTGTCAATTATCAAGCTTCTTCGAAACAGAAAGGAGATCAAAAAATGTTTTATTATCTTAGAAGCGAAGTTCAGATTGCCCTGTAAATTTGAGTAGTCTTCAATATCGTTCTTAGATTTTGTTGCCATTCGGCTTGGAAATGATGATGTTTCTCATAATGTCATGTTAATTGCATATTCTCGCCATTTTGTTTTACAAAGAAAAAAAATCAATACGAAACCGTTGTACAGTGGTTCTTAACCAACTTGCACTTTCTACATAGATCATACTGTTAAACCACAAGGAAACCAGTAAAACTGGTACAAAGAAATTTACAAAACTAAATGGGGGAATAAAGTTGACCTGCATTTATACAGTCGGAAGTCCGAACGCTCATAATTGTTGTATATTTTGTACTTGCGTTATATACATAAAATAAATCATGTTTTACTTTTAACTTAATAAAACTAACGATACAGGTTAACAATTCACTCTTTCACAAGATGACAACATGACTGTTGACTGTTATTTTAACATCATGACCTCTGTATAAAGACCCCCTTATGTTACCTTTTTTTACAATTTCCTTTCAAAGGTCTCTTAATACAGGTTTAACTGTTACTTATTACCTGACAGGTGTGTTGTTGCATCTCCCTTTGTTACATCAATAACACTTGAACCTGTTATTGTTGCTTTTGACCTATAAGATTGTTTGTTTAAAGCCAATTTCAGCAATTTTTCTGCTATATCATGGCGTCCAGTTTTTATTGGGGGTAGGAAGCCTGAGTACCCAGTGAAAACCCCGACCTTTGGTAGGAAAACTGGCAATCCTTGTCAGTTAAGCCCACACTGCCTGCAGTAAGGCTTGAACCCTCAGCGTCAGTGTTGAAAGACCACATGATTAATAGTAGACAAACTACCTTAACCACTTGACAACCGAGGCTCCCAACCTACAAGATGTTGAGGTCAAACCCACACTTCATTTAAAAACATGAAAAAAATGAGTGCACTCAACTCTATGCCAGATTTGATTTAAATAATGAGTTACTAACCAAGTTCTGTGAAATGATTTTAACAATAACATTGCTTCAAGTTTCATTGAATCTTATTCATTGAGATCCATTACATTTTTTCAGTAAGCCCTAAATAAATTAATTTTTGTTTTTTCAGCATTTACAGAACACTGAAATCAAAATACTAGAATGTTTGGCTTGGAAATCCGTAAGTTTCTTGTCTTCTTGGCTTGGAAATCTGTTAAGTTTCTTGTCTTCTTGGCTTGGAAATCTGTAAGTTTCTTGTCTGTTTGGCTTGGAAGTCTGTAAGTTTCTTGTCTTCTAGTGAACAACTTGTTTTCTAATGTTTATTAGTCCCAATACTTAAGTATTATATGTACAGATAAATATTTACACAAAATTGATATAAATGTTCAAGTTAAATCCTTTTAAATCTTGTTTGTATTTACAGTTAATGAACGTAATTCTTAATACATTTGTACAAATCAATTTAAAATTATGTGGAATAAAATATGGTCTTATCCAAGCAACTTAAACTTACGTCACAACATAAGTTTTCATTATTTCTCCCCCAGAGTAGGCTATGGTAGGGAGACATATTGTTTTTGTCCTGTCCGTCACAAAGTTATTCCGCTCAACTCCTCTGTAACTACTCGACCAAATTTTACGAAACTTAGTATGTGACAAGTACACCTTATGAAGTTTTGCATATTACCAGGAAATTTTTTCATAAATCATGGTTTCTGCTCAACTTGTCTGAAACTAGTGTACCAAATTTTATGAAACTTGGTTCATAGCAAGTAGTTGTGCATATTACCAGGAATTTTTTTTCGTCAAAATTTTGTGGAAGTTATATGTGTTTGAACTTAGAATTTTTCCAGAAATTCCTTACAAATCATGGTTTCCACTCAACCGTTTCAAAACTTAGTATGTAGCAAGTACACCATATTTAGTGATATACCAGGAAATTTGTATCCTCAAAATATCAGACTTTGAACTTAGATTTTGTACTGATTATCCACATCGGGAATGGGGGAGACATTGTAACTTTAATTATCTTGTAAGTTTAATTCTAATGCATTTCTTAATGTAATGTCAGTTCTGATTGGACAACATTAATAATTTTATGGCATCAACTCCAGGCTTGAAGCGCAGACGTTATTTCTGGTAAATAAAGAATTCCCATTTTAATATTAAGTTTTATTGCCATAGCATTAAAGTGAAGATAACCCTAATGTATTTGAAGATTTGCTGGCATCAATTGGTGATTTTAGTTGTAAACTCAATTTCCAACCATCAAATCACCAATTAATGCTGGCAAATCTTCAAACACAATACAGTTATCTCCTTAACTTCACCTTAACTTATTATTTATTTTTGACACAGGATTCCCCATTATTCACGTTATTAGAGAGTACAGAGGTCACAACATTACCGGTAGCCTCACCTTCATCCTCATCTGACCTTAATAGTACATCGACAGCAGAATTGTAAGTTCATTGTAGTTTTGTGAACTTGCTCAAAAATAACTTTTTTTAAGGGTAATCACTATAGACGATATGAGTCGACTGTTAATAATAAAACATTCTTGGCTAAAAGAAACAATTCTTTTGCAATTTCTTTCAATTTTTCTTTGTTACAAACTGCTAAGTATTTTTTTTTGTGTTAAAGACATTGTAAAGGACCGAATTAATCATTTTTGTTGACAATGTAAGCTAGTATATGATGTAAATTAACCAAAAGTACTGGTATTAAAACTACTTTTAGATATTTGTCCCCTATGAGAACACCAAACCATCGAGGAGTGTCACCATGTCCACCCTCCCCACGGAAACCATTACCATCACCTAGGAAATCCTTACAGTCACCTAGAACTTTGAGTGACAACAGTCCTGAAAAGTCTGCACCAAAGAAATCTCAGTCACTGAATCTCTTTATAAATAAAGGTTAGTAAATATAGTTTTTGTCTCGCCTGCGACGAAAGTCTCTGGAGGCGAGACATATGTATGGGAATCCGGCGGCGGCAGCGTAAACACTTGACATTTTGCTTCATATCTTTGTAAGCCCAAGCCCTAGGTCCATCAAATTTGGTCCAGAGGTAGCTTATGATGAGTACTTGCCAGTCAGTCACCTGTCACCTGACCTTGACCTCAATTTCACGGTCCAGTGACTACGTTAAAGTTTTTGGGTTACGACAGTTCCTCTGTAACTATGCATGGTAGGATGACAATATTTGGGGTATAGGTTGCTGATGACTAGTACATGACTGTCTGGTAGGTGTCACCTGACCTTGACCTCAATTTCACGGTCCAGCGACTACGTTAAAGTTTTTGGGTTACGACAGTTCCTCTGTAACTACGCATGGTAGGATGACAATATTTGGTGTATAGGTTGCTGATGACTAGTACATGACTGTCTGGTAGGTGTCACCTGACCTTGACCTCAATTTCACGGTCCAGGGACTACGTTAAAGTTTTTGGGTTACGACAGTTCCTCTGTAACTACGCATGGTAGGATGACAATATTTGGTGTATAGGTTGCTGATGACTAGTACATGACTGTCTGGTAGGTGTCACCTGACCTTGACCTCAATTTCACGGTCCAGCGACTACGTTAAAGTTTTTGGGTTACGACAGTTCCTCTGTAACTACGCATGGTAGGATGACAATATTTGGTGTATAGGTTGCTGATGACTAGTACATGACTGTCTGGTAGGTGTCACCTGACCTTGACCTCAATTTCACGGTCCAGCGACTACGTTAAAGTTTTGGGGTTACGACAGTTCCTCTGTAACTATGCATGGTAGGATGACAATATTAGGTGTATAGGTTGCTGATGACTAGTACATGACTGTCTGGTAGGTGTCACCTGACCTTGACCTCAATTTCACGGTCCAGCGACTACGTTAAAGTTTTGGGTTACGACAGTTCCTCTATAACTACGCATGGTAGGATGACAATATTTGGTGTATAGGTTGCTGATGACTAGTACATGACTGTCTGGTAGGTGTCACCTGATCTTGACCTCAATTTCACGGTCCAGCGACTGCGTTAAAGTTTTTGCGTTACGATAGTTCCTCTGTAACTACGCATGGTAGGATGACAATATTTGGTATATAGGTTGCTGATTAATAGTACATGACTGTCTGGTAGGTTCCACCTGACCTTGACCTCAATTTCACGGTCCAGCGACTACGTTAAAGTTTTTGTATTAGGACAGTTCCTCTGTAACTATGCATAGTATGGTGACAATATTTGGTATACAGGCCGCTGCTCATAATTAATGCTATTAACGTAATGCTTATGACGAAATTTATTTTCGTTACTGATGCGGAATTCAGGCGAGACGTTTATCTGTGTCCACACTTGTTGATTGTTGTAATAGTTTGTGGCTAGAAGATATGTAAACACTATACAGTGTCGTTTTTGTACTGGAATACTATTGCTTTTTAACATGTTTGTTTTTATCTGCTCTCTTATATATAAACTCTTCATACTGTTTGGGATCTGATAATAAATTGTACAATTTATAAGGAATTTTTCTTTTGTTTTTTATTAAATTAAATTCAATGAAAGTATGAACAAATTTATCTTGTGATACCAGTGATGCAACTTTAAGGAAAATTCACTGTTTGGGTTCTGGTAGTATTTTGATATACATAGATTAAATGTCAATGTCTCATAAATTGTTAGTTGGCTGTTGCATACTTGTATTCATTCAAAATACTCTATAAATACTTTATATAAATTCAATTTTCCTTGAAAAAATGCCAAATAGACATATCCTTAAATTTCCAGTGTGTAGACTTGGCTATCACAGACTACAGCAGTTGTGTACTATGCTACAGATTCCAAAAGATCTGGTAATGTACACAATTATGTTTTCTTTTGTTGTTGGTTCAAAAATACACCTTATGTTTGCAATATTTGATACTTATCTCATTGAGATATGTTTTTTACATTTCACTCATTCCCCTGTAAAAAAATATAATTTAAAAGATTTTGTTCTTAAATAATTGACTGTTGTTAAAAAGATTTTCTATAAGTCAAAAAATATATATAGTTGTCACAGTAGCATGCACTTATCTCTATTTTTGTATGTGTATGTTTGTGTGAACTTGTGTAATACAAAAATACTTATTACATTGAAAACAATGAAATACAGAGATTTCCCAGTAAAATAAATTCCAGTAGTTCAGATGTGAAATAAAATAAGTTCTTTTAGTCAGTGCAAATGATGTCACAATGTGACATTGATGTGCAAGAACATACAAAACAAAGTTCTTAAAGTTTTGGATGATATTTTATTGTCTCGCCTGCGACGAAAGTCGCTGGAGGCGAGACATATGTATGGGAATCCGGCGGCGGCGGCGGCGTAAACACTTGACATCTTGCTTCATATCTTTGTAAGCCCAAGCCCTAGATCCATCAAATTTGGTCCAGAGGTAGCTTATGATGAGTACTTGCCAGTCAGTCACCTGTCACCTGACCTTGACCTCAATTTCACGGTCCAGCGACTACGTTAAAGTTTTAGGGTTACGACGGTTCCTCTGTAACTACGCATGGTAGGATGACAATATTTGGTGTATAGGTTGCTGATGACTAGTACATGACTGTCTGGTAGGTGTCACCTGACCTTGACCTCAATTTCACGGTCCAGCGACTACGTTAAAGTTTTTGGGTTACGACAGTTCCTCTGTAACTACGCATGGTAGGATGACAATATTTGGTGTATAGGTTGCTGATGACTAATACATGACTGTCTGGTAGGTGTCACCTGACCTTGACCTCAATTTCACGGTCCAGCGACTACGTTAAAGTTTTTGGGTTACGACAGTTCCTCTGTAACTACGCATGGTAGGATGACAATATTTGGTGTATAGGTTGCTGATGACTAGTACATGACTGTCTGGTAGGTGTCACCTGACCTTGACCTCAATTTCACGGTCCAGCAACTACGTTAAAGTTTTTGGGTTACGACAGTTCCTCGGTAACTACGCATGGTAGGATGACAATATTTGGTGTATAGGTTGCTGATGACTAGTACATGACTGTCTGGTAGGTGTCACCTGACCTTGACCTCAATTTCACGGTCCAGCAACTACGTTAAAGTTTTTGGGTTACGACAGTTCCTCTGTAACTACACATGGTAGGATGACAATATTTGGTGTATAGGTTGCTGATGACTAGTACATGACTGTCTGGTAGGTGTCACCTGACCTTGACCTCAATTTCACGGTCCAGCGACTACGTTAAAGTTTTTGGGTTACGATAGTTCCTCTGTAACTACGCATGGTAGGATGACAATATTTGGTATATAGGTTGCTGATGAATAGTACATGACTGTCTGGTAGGTTCCACCTGACCTTGACCTCAATTTCACGGTCCAGCAACTACGTTAAAGTTTTTGGGTTACGGCTGTTCCCCTGTAACTATGCAGGGTATGGTGACAATATTTTGTATACAGGCCGCTGCTGATATTAAATGCTATTTACGTAATGCTTATGACGAAATTTATTTTCGTTACTGATGCGGAATACAGGCGAGACGTTTTTCTGTGTCCACACTTGTATATAGGATATTTAGTTGCAGAGATTTCATATTGAAAATATTATCACTCATGCAGAAATGCATTTATATTAAACTCATGCATGCAACACGTTCCCAGCTCTTGTTTAATCTGATGTTTTCTGTGGCACTTGTAGTCATATTTTGAATTATCACACTGTCATTACTGTATAAATATATGACAGGAAATGTTTTTTGTGGTCATCAAAATTGAATTTAAAAAAATTATTGTAAGATATGGTTGTAAAATCAAATTATTTGAACAGATAATAATCATTGGTTATTGTTATCTTTAACTATGAAGATGAAGAAATGTTTACAGGTAGTAATATACCTCCCATAACAAACAGATTTGTTCTATAAATAATAACAATTCATAGATAGGAAATTCAAAAAGGTTTTATACTGTGTATGTAGTGATAGGAGAAAAAGATTTCTACTGAATATATACCTGTAGAAAAACTACACTCATTTTCTGATTGATGTTTCCTAATAATAGCTTTTGTTCTTTAGCAACATAAAATTTGGACATGTTTAGAATATTGTATATCAAGGAAGCCACTGCTATTAAAAAACAGACATTTAGATCAGGTAATATGCATATATTAATATTTCTTACTTTTATATTATTATTGAAACTTTAAACATTATAACATTTGTTTAAATACTGAAGTTAATTTTTTACTTCAATACAGCTACTCCCAATTCTAGTAAATGTACATTTGAAACCTTTAAATATTGTGTGCAATATATATGGGTAAAGCCAAAAAGGTGCTCCTTGTTGGTCAATATAACACCACTTGATCACTTAATGCATTTTAAAAAGTTTACATTACAGTACCAACTGGAACTTTTATGGATGCTTCAGTGACATGAAGATGCAGTTATTTTTACATTCATTCCCTATTTCCTTACAATATTAGCGTTGTTATTGACATTTGTCAAACGATAATCAGTACGTTAAACAAGTCAAAAGCGTGACATTGAAACCCCATGTTACTAAAGGAGACACTAGTGTTCATTGTATGTCTATATGAACACAGATTGTAGGTTATATTGGTAGAAAAATGATGAAGGCAAATGAATGTATCGTTATTTTGTGTAAGGAGTGGCACTTTCATGGGCTAGACAACATTTAAAAAAGGGTTAAGTAAGTTATGTTGACAACAGTGAAAATAACTAAAAATAACGTACGGGGTTTCCACGTATACGAACATACGAAACCGTAAGACGCGGGAAATTAAGCGGATATATGCGCAGACTCGGTGTGGCTATTGATAAAAGAACGCTGCGGTGTTTTCGTATCCCATTTTATTAGCCATTTAGACCGGTAAGTATGCTTGTCAAAATATGGTATAACGTACTAATTGTCCTAAAGTTTTATTTTTTCTACGAAAAGTGCCCATATCGACAGTGAAACTTTTTTTAAAGCAACATACAGATATGATACGAAACTAAATTAGAATTATTTGCTGTCACGCTGGTTGATTACGATGCGCGACACGACACGAGGTAGGCTCCACCTTACTTGTCCAACCAATAACGTACGTGAAGTCAAAAATTAATATAACGATGACAACAATTTTTCAATTTTACGCTAAATAATTTAATTTCCTCTTAAAAATATGCTGCAAAATATCATCTCATTATAAATTCAACATTTCGAAAACCTCCTAGGCCACCGACTATGCATATGTGATGGTCTTGTTCCAAATTGCCGTTATTTGACTAATTCTATTTCTGAGTCAATATAACGCTCTCAATAAAAATGTGCCTATAAAAAAAAATAAAATAGAGCTTCCGAATATTATATAGTACTATAGGAAAGAATATTAATATCGGTGAAAAAAAATTGAAGAACTGTCCGTGAATTTATTCTAGGTGTTAGTTGACACCAGAAAGCATAGTCAAATAACGGTAGTTTAAAAACGTATCAATTGACATAGAGTCCATATAACCCTCATAACAAAAGTGTGTTAGTTGACACCTTATATATGGGAGTCAATATAACCCTTATAATGAAAGGGTCTTAGTTGAAGCCTTACCAATGAGGTAGGCTTTTGATATTTGGAATGTGGGTAGATAATATCAAGGCGGTGTGTCGCATACCCTGGTTGATCTCTTTTGACCTTGAACTTTGACCTAAAGGTCACATTATTGCTTTCTGCATGACAAATTCATGTCCAGGCTGTAACTTTTTTATCTTTGGGGTAGTCTTCTGATATTTGGAATGTGAGTAGATAATATCACGGCGATGTGTCGCATTCCATAGTTGATAACCTTGCCCTTAAGGTCAGCGGGGCCCACAGAGATGGGTACCATCTCACTGATATCTACTTGTGTTCCTGTCTTTACTTTTGAATACTTTTATTATACAATACAAAACTTTGTCCATCATTTATGGTGTGTGACAAACAAGAATGGAATCAATGGGAGTTCGAGGTTGTCAAGTTAGTTAAGCAAGAGGTGACTAAAGGCAACAAATTTGAATAAATGTTAAAATTTATCTTTTCAGATGCAGACTTCCAGAATGGGCCATACATACATTTTTCTCAGCTTTAGCACCTGGTTCAAGATTTGGACAAGAGAAAAAAAAGAATTTTAATAAATTTCATAACAAGCTGTGTAGACAAAATATTTGAATAAATAATATGCTGTGCCCCCTCCCCCTTTTCCACTTAATAGATTTATTGGAATCAGCTTGTCCATCCATTCATCAGACTTTTGTCACCATCATCATAAACAATGGTTGGATTTTCAGCTTTATATTGATGGGGCATGTCTTGTCAAGTTATTTTTATCTGCAGTTTGGTTATTAGCTATTTTTCACTATAACTTGATGGGCTGAAGGATTAAGGAAGTTCGTCTACTATTGATCACGTGGTCTGTAAACTCAGAGGTTACGGGTTCAAGTCTCACTGCTGGCAGGGTTTTATTTTACTCAATCTAAATATACAAGAATTGCCAGTTTTCCTACAAAAGGTAGAGTTTTTTCCACCTGGTTCTGTGTCTTCCTCCCTCAATGAACACTGGACACCATGATTTTGCTGAAAGTGGTGTTAAACGTCATTCAGACAAAACAAGAAAACTATCAAATAATTGTGCAAATTTCTGCTAAGAAATTTAAGCTCCTACCAAATGGATGAATTTGTAAAATTGATAAACAGCTTTTAATTTTGTGGAAAACATGTTAGTGATTTTTTATGTCATGGGATATCAACTTGCTGTACGTTTAGATATCCGTTACAGAACTTGGTGGCAGGGGCATTAAATAGGGGTTCTGTAGTTTATCAAACATAAACAGATAGAATCATTCAGCATTATATGGTATGTGTCTGTCGCATCCCACACCTTTGTTTTTATGCCCCTCGATGACATGTCAGGGGCATTAAGTTTTACTATAGACCGAATATTCTTCAGTAAATGTCCGATTTCTGATACAGATGACCCAGCACAGATGAGTTCATGCGCACACATCTGTACTTGCTGCGTCATCCAATCAAAACACCAGAAACATGAACGTTGTTATGGAAGCATAACAACGTTCTTGTTTGACGTTCTTGTCTCCGGCGTTCTGATTGTATGTCAGAAACAATGGAGTCTAAAACAATGGAGAGTCTATCGGATATAGCCATGTGAAAGTTGTTGGTTTACGGAAGAAATAGGTACTTTCATGCGCTTTTGGGAAAGCCCGTGTGATCTTTCACTCGTGATACAAATTTTTATGTCTTTTAGCTCGTTCCGCTGCGCTCAACTTGCGAAAAGACATAAAATTTCTATCACTCGTGACAGATCAACCGGTCTTTTCCAAAAACGTATCGAAGAACCTATTAGACTGCTGTTATAATCCGAAGTTAATTTTGTGATTTGTCGGATTAACGGCAAAATTCAGTTCTATTGCTTGTAATGTAGCAAATAAAAAATTCTAATTTCGATCTATTTATACAAAATTGAAACATAATATTCATCTGATTTACGTTATTAAAGTTTAGACATTGCGAAACTAACTGGAAACGATCTTTATTGAAGAAATTTTTTTTTGTATTTGAAGATGCACGTGGAAAGTGCTATGTTGATCATTATTCCGTATATGGATAATGTGACCTAATTTTATTATAAACGTGCTAATTTGCATACTATAACAACCATTCAGTAGTAAGAATCCAGTAATTTACATATGTATTACCCAAGATGCAACACGCCATTGAGTTTCTGGTTTCTCAATGTTTTTCATGTAGTAAAACGTAATCAAAAAGAGACACGAATGTCAATTAATACACAACGCACAGCGTGTTATTACAAACGGCAATAACTATCATCACGTATCAATAATGATCGATTTTAAACACGAAACCGATAAAAAAAATTGTGACCCTGTCGAAAGATATCAAGATCAACCACGTCTGATTGTATATGCAACTTCTTTTGGACACCAAAGTGCCGGGAGTGATTCACCCCCGCTCTGCTACATTACGAGTAATGGGACTAAATTCGTACCCTCGCCAAAAAAAAAGCGAGGGTACGATTTTTCGTTCTAGTTTTACTCATGTCCTTAAGAATTCCTTCGAGCTTTTCTCAGAAACTGCACAATTTGAAATTTGGCAGGGTGGTTTAGTATCACAAGTTGTACGTCCTAAGGCTAAGCGACTTTCGGACCTGTCGGACTACTTCCTGTTTGGGACTTAGCAGGGACATCTGTGTCCCATGGACACATTCTTCAATTTTTTAATTCATTTTTCTTTAAAGAAAAATCCCTTGATGAAACTTGGTATGTAATAAATAAAATAACTGAGAAATGTTGTTGTAGAGCTTATACAAGACACATTTTCATGTTCTCTGAATCTCTGTCGACTTTTTCCAACTTGGTTAGCTATTTTGGTGGTGACTGTTATCTATATTTGTTAAATATTTTCTCATTTTTTGCTGAACAAACAAGAACATTTACTCTTGTATGCTTACTTCAATGAAGTTTATCTTCAAATTGACTAAATATGGCCACGATTTTGTGTTCAAATATTATTCCGGATTTTCATGTTTTTTCCTGTATGTTAATTGACATTTTGTCAATATAACTTACTTGAAGGAAGATTTTTCCAGCATTTTACTGATCAATAACTGTTAAGTAGTCTTGAAAATTGACAGAGGTTGCTGGAACCATAGAGATAAAAGATCCTCAATATAATATAACAAACAAATGAGTTATAACAATCATTTATTGGTCAACATAACTTACAGGTCAGACAAAGTATCCAGGTTAGACAAAAGATGCTTCTTATTTTGATGGTCCATCTAGTTTAGACTAATCCTACCCAACTTAAGAAACTGGATGATGTCATGGTTCTCTATTTGTTTTTCAGTAAAAAAAATTCTATGCAATGTAACTATCAAAAAGGTCTGGTTGTCAAAATAACTTCCAAAAAAAATGCAGAATCAACTTGACAATAGTAATTCAGAGTACCCAACTTAAGAAACTGGATGATGTCATGGTTCTCTATTTGTTTTTCAGTAAAAAAAATTCTATGCAATGTAACTATCAAAAAGGTCTGGTTGTCAAAATAACTTCCAAAAAAATGCAGAATCAACTTGACAATAGTAATTCAGAGTACATAACTTACAGGTCAGACAAAGTATCCAGGTTAGACAAAAGATGCTTCTTATTTTGATTGTCCATCTGGTTTAGACCAATCCTACCCAACTTAAGAAACTGGATGATGTCATGGTTCTCTATTTGTTTTTCAGTAAAAAAAATTCTATGCAATGTAACTATCAAAAAGGTCTGGTTGTCAAAATAACTTCCAAAAAAATGCAGAATCAACTTGACAATAGTAATTCAGAGTACGATACAGTAATTCCAATATTTTACTTACAGAACAGAGTGAATGTTCCAACTTGTGCTTGTTGATGCATACACGTTGAGTACATGATAATCTCAAAAAACCTTTATTTTGACATCAATTTCACCCTTATTTTGATTACAGGGCCAAAATTTTATATTGTCAATGACCAAGTAAAAAATGGGTGTATGATATATACTTGATATAAGAGGATATGTTCAGAAAGTTTGGTCAATTTTCATCAATTTATTCAGCAATTATTTGAAAAAAAAGATTTACTTATTGTCAATATAACTTACAAGATATGGGTAAAAAAAATCAATTTGACAAGAAACCACAATCTGTATAGGTTTAATTTCAAGGTTGATGCATAGAAACAAATTGTAGAAAACAAAATATTTAGATGTCATTTTGTTTTGGCATGTTTTAATTTTTTATCCAAATGTCACACTTTCCTGACCACCTTTTTGGCTTTACCCATATATTATTATACTTTACTATGGAAACCAGTACTAAAATAAATAACATAGGAGTAATAACTGCTTTTTCTCCCTCAAACTGCACATGGGTTAAATAACTGTCTGGGAATTTGCACGTAGACAAAATAACTGGTTAAGTTCAGTATAATACAGTTATGGCCTTTAATCGACTTCACATAATATCCAAATTATTAAATCTCTAAAGAGTTATTTTTCTTTGGTTCCATGGTCCTCGGAAAAATAATCCTTTCTTGATTTAATAATTATCTCTATTACCTCCCTTTAAGGCCATAATTGTATAATATTTTTGTAAAAGTTTTGTACTTATAACTTTCTTATGCCTTTTTTTTCTAGATTTTGTTGTGTTCAGTGTATGGAATCTGTAAAGTTGTAGAAAGAGAAATTAAATTTAAAGCTATAGTTCAGATGTACAGAGAAATGCCTCATTCTGAACAAACTGTAAGTACCTATCATACATTGTTCATAACACCTGTGCCATTTAGTCTTGTCACACTTTGTTACATAACACCTGTACCATTTAGTCAAACCACACTTTGTAACATAACACCTGTACCATTTAGTCAAAACACACTTTGTAACATAACAGCTGTACCTTTTAGTCACACCACACTTTGTTATATAACACCTATACCATTAAGTCACACCACACTTTGTTAAATAACACCTGTACCATTAGTTACACCACACTTTGTTAAATAACACCCGTACCATTTAGTCACACAACACTTTGTTCAATAACACCTGTACCATTAGTTACACCACACTTTGTTACATTACACCCGTACCATTTAGTTACCCCACACTTTGTTAAATAACACCTGTACCATTTAGTTGCACCACAGTTTGTTACATAACACCTGTACCATTTAGTCACACAACACTTTGTTACATAACACACGTACCTTTTAGTCACACCACACTTTGTTAAATAATACCTGTACCATTTAGTTACACCACACTTTGTTACATAACACCTGTACCATTTAGTCACAAAACACTTTGTTACAAAACACCCGTACCGATTAGTCACACAACACTTTGTTACATAACAACGCGTATCATTTAGTCACACAACACTTTGTTACATAACACCTGTACCATTTAGTCACACCACATTTTGTTAAATAACACCTGTACCATTTAGTTACACTACACTTTGTTTAATAACACCTGTACCATTTAGTCACACCACACTTTGTTCAATAACACCTGTACCATTTAGTCACACCACACTTTGTTCAATAACACCTGTACCATTTAGTCACACCACACTTTGTTACATAACACGTGTACCATTTAGTCTCACCACACTTTGTTAAATATTACCTGTACCATTTAGTCACATATTACCTGTACCATTTAGTCACACCACAATTTGTTAAATAACACCTGTACCATTTAGTCTTGTCACACCTGTTACATAACACCTGTACCATTTAGTCTTGTCACACCTGTTACATAGCACCTGTACCATTTAGTCTTGACACACCTGTTACATAACACCTGTACCATTTAGTCTTGTCACACCTGTTACATAACACCTGTACCATTTAGTCTTGTCACACCTGTTACATAACACCTGTACCATTTAGTCTTGTCACACCTGTTACATAATACCTGTACCATTTAGTCTTGTCACACCTGTTACATAACACCTGTACCATTTAGTTGTCACACCTGTTACATAACACCTGTACCATTTAGTCTTGTCACACCTGTTACCTGCACCACACATTGTATAACAACGTAAAAGAGTGCACTCAACTCAAAACGAGATGTGATAAAACATGATTTAATAGTCACATCAAGTGAATATTGCCTGAACATTTAACTCAATAATAACAGAATCCCAACATATTAGGATTTTAACCAATGAAATGCTGATTAAAAAATCATTCTAAAATAATAATAATAATAATAATAATAATAAACGGTACTTAGTATTGTCATTTTGCTATCCCTAGAAACACTGAAGTGTTCCTTTATTTTGTAGGTATACAAAAGTGCTTTGATAGAGGGATGTGAATTTGACTCTATAATTGGGTTCTACAACAGAGTGTATATGCACAATATGAAATCTTTCATATTACAATTCCAAGCAAATAAACCAAATGTAAGTGTAAATGATTGTATATATATTTCTTAGTAATGTTGGTATATTTATTAGGGTCCTGTCACTTTTTGGCGGAAAAGTGATCAGTCAGTCTATCCATCCATCTGTACTAAGCTAATCATGTCAGAGCTGTAACTTTTTTATCTTTTAAGGTAGGCTTTTAATATTTGGTATGTGGGTAGATAATATCAAGGCAATGTGTCACATACTAGGGCACGTCCTGAATAAAGCTGAAATATTGCTTGCTGGACGTTAAATAACAAACAATCAATCACATACCAGGGTTGATGACCTTTGACCTTGATCTCAAGATTGGCGGGCCCACAGAGATGGATAACATCTTACATATCTAGTTTATGTCTGAATTTAACACATGTTTAATTAATCATAATAAATACATCTCTGAAAAATATGTATTTCTAGTCAATATAATATAATTTTGAAGGATAATTTCTAATCCAAGAATGGTACACGGCTTTACAAGTTAATGTATTTGTACATGTAAATATGGAGAAATATTATGAATTATTGTTTTTAAGCTTATGCATTCTCTTTATAAGGTTTTTATTTCAGACACCTACATTATCACCAGTGCCAAAACCAATGGGTTCACCAATGACATCTCCTGTTTATAGGTAAAAATCATTGTTGACAAGCTGACAACTCTACTTTTAGTCTAATTTAACTTTGTTAAGGTTATTCTCTGTGGGCTAGAAAGTTACAGGCCAAACTAAAAGGGGCTATAAGTTTAAGTGTCCATCCAGTAAGTTATCCACAATTTTTTTTGTAATGCTTGAATCAGTTACATATTTGGTATAGGGAACCTTGGTGGTCGAGTGGGTTCAGCACTGAGATTGCGGGTTCAAGTCTCACTGTGGGCAGGGTATACTCGACTCCAATCTTAATTGACAAGGAATCCCAGTTTTCCTACTGAAGGTCGAGGGTTTTCTCCCGGTACTCTGGCCTTCTCCCCTAATAATTACTGGACACCATGATATAGCTGAAAGTAGCATTAAACATCATTCAAACAAAATACATGTTTGGTATAAAAATATATACATGGTTCATATTCTGTTTGAGTTTCAGTCGAGTGATTTTTTTATTAGTTGTGGCCTTGGACATGGCTTGAAAACATCTTTATTTGTTGCCAGAGTCAGTTGACAGTTAGATATGCCATAGCTCTAACTTTAACCTTCCATCCTGCCTTCCCTTTTGCTTTCTAATGGAAAAGCTCCAATGTTTAAAAAGTTAATGTTTTTACACAATTTGGTTTGAACTATACTACATGTGCCCTTGCCAGACAATAGATCTTTGTACTTGACAGTGAAATATATGCCCTGTGTAATACTCTACAGATGGAAGACCTGTGATTAGATGCTGATCTTTATGTTTGGTAGATTGATGTGAATGTATGGGTTCTATTGATTTGTAGTTTAATCTGCCATTGAAACATGTTCACATTTATGTTGAAAACACTATTGATCCTGTTGCAACATCAGTTTTATGTAAAAATATTACATCTTACACTAGAAGGTATAACACTGCAGCCAAAACGGATTACGCCAAGTCTGTGAGTCCATGATGGACACCGATTGTAGTACGCGGACATTCCTGATGGACAGAAGTTCATCATTCGCGGATACTTCAGATATGATGTCCCCAATGGATCCGTGATTTCTTCCACATGTCCGCGAACGTAAACGTTATTGTTGTGGACTGAATTCGATAAATACTTTATTTGAAGATAGTGTATTGTTCCTGTCATTAAACCATTCAGTTATGTATTAATTCTTTCCAGATTGTGAGTAAAAACATGTTCTAGAAGGTTACTTTATTAATTATTTAACATTATAAATATTTTCATATTAATATGTAAGAAAGGGGTAACTAAAACAGATATAGTACACTTTTATACAATAAAGGTGTGTTTAAACTCTTATTATATAAACAGTAGGTGTTAATAAAACGCTGGCGTAAAACACCTTTCCTTATGGTGCCCCGAGGAATTAGGATACCTGTCGTCCACCGGTTGCAAAATAGAACGGTCCATTGATCTAGGAACACCTGTGATTTTATTGTGGGGTCAACTAATATACGGGTGTATAAATGTGTGTAAAAGAGTTGAAAGTTATGAATTACGGTAAATTTCATAATTGTAATAAAAAATGTCCCGCTGGCTGACTGGTGTTAATTAATTAAGGTAGCAAACACATGGACTTTACGTGTAATTAAAATACTTCGCCGACCGGAAAGTTTAATTGTCTTAAACGCATTGGAGCAATATTTTTTCCCACACATTTTCAAAACTTTGGCAGTCGTAGGTTTAGTGGAATATTGTTAAAAACATATATTTACTTTAAAAAAATTTTAAAAGGAATTTTGTACAATTAGTTGCAACCTTGAATTTTGATGTCGTCAGCCGGAGACACCTGTCACTAAAAGTTTTTTGCTCCTCCCATTCACTGAGTGATTCCTGCCTCACCTATTGATTTTTTGGTAATAAGTGTTAGTTTTGGCACACCTATATGTCCATTAATCTAGATAATCTAATCATCAGGTCTTCAAAGAGACCAATAATTGACACATGATTTCTCACTCCGTTCATGTCCGATTGTTATAGAATTTACACAACAATAGAATCTGTTGAATGAACAATTACGTAAAACGAACATAAAATAAAGACGTCTGAGTAACGAGGTTTAAAAAATGTTACTGCCTTTCTGCAACAAATACTTTCATTATGAATTTCTGCAGTTACAACATATGCCTTGTACACATGTTGTACAAGTGCCGTGTTTATCACGGCAATACCGCGAAGTCCATGAATAGAGGATTGTGCAGTCATTTTGGTCACGCTGACAATTATC
Source organism: Limnoperna fortunei (assembly GCA_944474755.1). Classification (NCBI taxonomy): domain Eukaryota; kingdom Metazoa; phylum Mollusca; class Bivalvia; order Mytilida; family Modiolidae; genus Limnoperna; species Limnoperna fortunei. Next base: position 81,928,851 of record OX104113.1, on the reverse strand, counting down.
ACTAAAAAAATTGATTGCCGCGTAGTGTTCAGCCGTGTTTTTTCCCGGACTTTGCGGAATCCATCCTGGCCGCAGTGTATGTGAATTTTCATGCTTAATTTGGTTGATAAATTTGATCTGATATTAAAACTTTTCTTTAATAACAATGATATACCCAATGTTATTAATTCCATGTGTTCTTGGATATATCCTGATATTGGCAATGTAAAGATTTACAATGTAGTTTATATAATTTCAGTCTTCCAAACAGAAAGCATTTTTACATTTCTCCATTAAAAGACTCGCCATTTAAAGCTCCACAGTCTCCAAGTCAGATGACGCCCAGATCCAGACAGTTATATAGCTTTGGTGAAGGTGTAGGAGTAAGTAGGATTGAACACTTCAGTAGCTCCTAATTTAATTCATGCCCAGTTTATTCCCCAAATGATCATTACACTTATTAGTCTATACATAGTGAAAGATTACAATGAGAGTCATCTGTAAAATAAAAGATTTATTGACAATTTCTAAGTTCTTAAATTGCTCCAGTCAGTATCTGCATAGAAGGTTACTTAGAAACATCAATATAATTATTTACATGTATAAGGTTATACTCTAATTTACATTAACATGCTAGTTTCTGAACTTGTGTGTTTTTATAGAATGCCAGACAACAATTTGTTTCATAATTTTAAATTCTATTGTTTATGTAAATATGTTAATACTGACATGTAAATGTACAAGCTATTGTTTATTTAATTATAAATAATTATATAATTTCTGTTTTAAGTCGGGGGAAAAACTACAGAGAATAAATGAAACATTATTTAAAGCCAAAGGAACAACACCTAAAAGCCAAAAGAGACTGCGGTTTGAACAACCACCAGATGAAGCTACTCAAAAGTTAGTCATGTTGGTTTATTTAATATATATTTTCACAAACAAGTTATTGGCATTTGTAGGCCTTCTGAACCAGCATAAGATTTACACCTCATATTTCTTTTCTAAAACACTGTGTGCATGGTAATCTATGTATTCAATATATAAAGAGAGTCATATATGCTTGTGGAATTTTTCATTATTATTATTTCAGTTCTGTCATTAGGACAAATTTTCCATGTAAGAAATTTTTTCTGGTTTATTTTTTTTAGCAATCTCAGTACTCAAGTTAATTTAGTGTTAAAGAAGACGAACTACCTGTTTTATTGATAATTATATGAAATGTAGATATACATGTTACAAAATTAAAGTAAACAGATTGAGGTGGAAAAATAATGTCCTCCTAGAATGCTTCTTAGTCCTCTCAAGTCAGCCAAATTGTTTCGAGATCACAGTAATTACATTACATATGTTTCCCAATAAAAACTGGAAACTACAGCAGGGTTTATTCTGACATGGGATGTAGTGTTCTGTATTGATTGACAAGGTTTGTTGGTTTTTTTTGCTAAAGTCAGGTTTTAGGTGTCTCTCTAGATTTTCTTCTCAACTAAATATTGAGTGCCAAGAAGTGTTGTCTGCACTTCTATACAAACAGATGAGTACAAAACTTAATATTTAGTATGTTCTAAGAATCATAAAAACAGAATACATGTAGTGATTATTTATTGCAGTGTAGCTAATGAGACAGCTCAAGATGTGATTGTTAAGAAACAGAAGATATCATCCAAAGCCTTACCATTTAGTAATTCAGAAGTGGTGTAAGTTTATAGGGGTTATTTGGGGGATAAGTTGTTTTTTTGGGAGGGGGAAGAATCAGAAGTACTCAGAGAAAACTCGGATCTTAGGTAGGACAACTGGCAAACCTTGTCAATTAAAAATGGAGTCGAGCACAGCCTGTCTGCATTGAGACATGTACATAAAAGTCTTGACAGGCACATGATCAATAGTAAATGATTAGCTACCTTAACCCCTCAGCCACCAATGGATCATCGATCCATCAGTAAACTTTTTTATATGAATTTTAACTTTGTTGTGGAAAACCACCCAAACTTTTGGTTTTATATCCTTGTTAAATATCAGTTTGCCATGCCCTACAACCAAGATGACAATTGTTATTGCTGGAATCTACTGTTACATGGCAGGGCAGTTAAAAGGAAGAATAGCCGTTGAATAGAAAAAGTACCTCAAATGTGAATAGTATTCTCAGCAAGATGAGTAACTTTCCAAATACTCCAGGTTTTTGTCTCGCCTGTGACGAAAGTTGCTGGAGGCGAGACATATGTATGGGAATCCAGCGGCGTAAACACTTGGACATCTTGCTTCATATCTTTGTAAGCCCATGCCCTAGGTCCATCAAATTTGGTCCAGTGGTAGCTTATGATGAGTACTTGCCAGTCAGTCACCTGTCACCTGACCTTGACCTCAATTTCATGGTCCAGCGACTACGTTAAAGTTTTTGGGTTACTGCAGTTCCTCTGTAACCACGCATGGTAGTATGACAATATTGGTATATAGGTTGCTGATGAATAGTACATGACTGTCTGATAGGTGCCACCTGACCTTGACCTCAATTTCACGGTCCAGTTAAAGTTAAAGTTTTTGGGTTACGGCTGTTCCTCTGTAACCATGCATGGTAGGATAATATTTGGTATACAAGTTGCTGATGAATAGTACATGAATGTCTAGTAATTGTCACCTGACCTTGACCTCAATTTCACGGTCCAGCGACTATGTTAAAGTTTTTGGATTTGGGCACTTCCTCTGTAACCATGCATGGTAGGATAAAAGTATTAGGTTTATAGATTGCTAATGATTAGTACATGACTGTCCTGTAGGTTTCAACTGACCATTACCTCAAATTTTATGGTTTAGTGACTAAGTTAAAGTTTAAGGAGTAGGTCCATTTCTCTGTAACCATGCATTGTATATTTAATTGATAACAATTTAATGCTATTTACGTAATGCTTATGACGTAATTTTTGTTACTGATGCAGAATTCAGGCGAGACATCTTTCTGTGTCCACACCTGTCTGAAATATTGATAATTTTGATGATGGCAGACTTCAGGGAGCCTTTGGTTTACATCCAGGATAATTATTTATGTTTTGTCAATATTGATATTGCATCAATATTCAACTTCTTCATATAAGCAGTAAAATCTACACATGCATCATATGGTGAAATATATGCAGTAACCCAATGCTGTAGGAGAACATAATAGTTTCTTGTATAGATACAATTTACTGTCCGGTTTTGTTATTTTGTACACCTTTAAATCAATAGAAGAATTCATTGCAGCTTTATGAATTGTTTAATTGAGCAAAGACCAAGAAACTTTATAGGAACAGGAAATAATATAAATTACAAAATTTGTACTTCCTTATGGTTTATTGTCTCGCCTGCGACGAAAGTCGCTGGAGGCGAGACATATGTATGGGAATCCGGCGGCGGCGTAAACACTTGACATCTTGCTTCATATCTTTGTAAGCCCAAGCCCTAGGTCCATCAAATTTGGTCCAGAGGTAGCTTATGATGAGTACTTGCCAGTCACCTGTCACCTGACCTTGACCTCGATTTCACGAACCAGCGACTACGTTAAAGTTTTTGGGTTACGACAGTTCCTCTGTAACTACGCATGGTAGGATTACAATATTTGGTGTATAGGTTGCTGATGACTAGTACATGACTGTCTGGTTGGTGTCACCTGACCTTGACCTCAATTTCACGGTCCAGCGACTACGTTAAAGTTTTAGGCTTACGACAGTTCCTCTTTAACTACGCATGGTAGGATGACAATATTTGGTGTATAGGTTGCTGATGACTAGTACATGACTGTCTGGTAGGTGTAACCTGACCTTGACCTCAATTTCACGGTCCAGTGACTACGTTAAAGTTTTGGGGTTACGACAGTTCCTCTGTAACTATGCATGGTAGGATGACAATATTTGGTGTATAGGTTGCTGATGACTAGTACATGACTGTCAGGTAGGTGTCACCTGACCTTGACCTCAATTTCACAGTCCAGCGACTACATTAAAGTTTTTGGGTTACGACAGTTCCTCTGTAACTACACATGGTAAGATGACAATATTTGGTGTATAGGTTGCTGATGACGAGTACATGACTGTCTGGTAGGGGTCACCTGACCTTGACCTCAATTTCACGGTCCAGCGACTACGTTAAAGTTTTTTGGTTACGATAGTTCCTCTGTAACTACGCATGGTAGGATGACAATATTTGGTATATAGGTTGCTGATGAATAGTACATGACCTGACCTTGACCTCAATTTCACTGTCCAGCGACTACGTTAAAGTTTTTGGGTTACGGCTGTTCTTCTGTAACTATGCAGGGTATGGTGACAATATTTTATATACAGGCAGCTGCTGATATTTAATGCTATTTACGTAATGCCTTTGACGAAATTTATTTTCATTACTGATGCCGAATGCAGGCGAGACGTTTTTCTGTGTCCACACTTGTATATTTTTTGTCATTACAGAGAGAAAGCTACATAGGGAGAAGCTGAAAAAAGATTTACGTGGAAATAAAATGATCTCAATTTAAACTGCTGAAATAATTCTCAGAACATATTTAAAATGTTATAATTATTTTAATGATTAGTCATTGATTGTATGGATATCTTCTGTGTAGAACATTTATTTTATTCACAATATAAATATAGGTATGATTTGAATATGCTGTTGAAGTTATGTTTAATTGACTTTGTTATATAAGATTTAATAGCTTTTGTTACAGAGTACTCAAAGAGTTTTAATTTTGGGGTTTGATAAATAATTATGTTTTTGAGACATTTTGTCTGGTTAGTAAGAATTTCAGCAAATGTATTTTCATGTATAATAACATTAATGTTTTTTTGTGAAATATTCTCTTAAATTATTAAAAATTATTTAAGCACAGAACCATAACATTAAAAGGGGCATTATTTATTTTGCAATATGAGTTTGTACAACAGTAAATCATGTGTTTCCCAGTAAAAATTGTTTGTGATGTCTACAGATTTTAAATCCTGTAAAGCTGTTGACCCATTTAGAATTGACTCAGTTTTAACTTGAATATCACAGCTAGTTGTAATATGTGAAGCCTAGAATACCTTGTGTGGAAAAATTGGAAGCAGGCACTTTATATAAAATTGTTTTAAGATCTAAAAAATAAATATAAAGCAATCAGAAAATTTTAATCTGAATTTGGCTTTGGGTTGAACAAGTGCCTGCCTCCGCCCCTCTTTTGCGCCATTAATACAGAACAGTTCATTTCTGAAATAACACCAGTTACCAGGTGTAAAGATGCTGACAAACAATTTTTTCTATAATTATATTAAATGAAATTAAGTTGTACTTTACAAGCATTCTTGAAATTTGACAGACAGATATTTGATGACTAAGTCTCCATTTGTAAACCATAATTGTAAGTCTAAGAAATTTCTACAATCATGAATTATCAGTAATTTGTCTGTTTTTCCTTGTTGATGGTTGTTTTTGAATCACTCATACATAATTAGATATTTGACATAATGTAAGGAACAGGTGGAGTGCTTTACTTTACTTTTATATTCATTCATAGCTGCTTTACCTCTCAATTATGTGACAAAAAAGTAGTCCATAAAATAAATTTAAAGTAAAACAAAATAAATGCTGAAGTTGAATTGCTAATAACAGAATAATAGTGACTTTAGATTGGGAGAATAATATCACTGAAATATCTCAACATGTGCTCCTCATATAGATAGTCCACATGATATTTATTGTCAGTCTTATAATCAGAAGTAACTAGTATTCTATGTTTCTTAGCATAATATTTACCAACATATAGATGTATAGTCTTTTAACCTATAAAACTGTTGTTTTTTCTGATGTACAGTTCCTTTTAAACAATTCTTTCGCTTTTTTATCATTTTAAGTTTGGTTTTACCATTTTATGTTTCTAAGCATGTCAGTGTCAAATATATATAACTTGTGTATATTGTAGCTTTGTTACAATGAATATTGTTTAAGTTTTTTTATAATCTCCATTTAGTATAATTTTTTTTTATTTCAATTATTTTTATGATATTTTTGTGTAAATTACCTTCTGTTTAGAAATATTTTACAACCATAACACATGAATATGGTATTTAATCACCTGCTAAATCAGATAGATTATTTTGTCGGCCTCATACCTGCTAAATCAGAATACTTTGTCAGTCTCCCACCTGTATAGAGCTGCTGTTGTTGAAGATTATTTTAGGTAATGGGCTTTACATTATTACTTGTTGATCCCAGATATTGGTTTGAAACAATATACATAGCAGTGATCTTGATTTAATTTCACATGTATCCAAGAGAGTTTTGGAGCAAATATGTGTTATTTATATAACTGTATTATATTGTTGCAATGAAACATTGTATAAATTTAAAGTTAGACCTAAAAAAAACTGTTTACTTTACCTTGGACTCTCTGTTTTGGGGGTATATAGGAATCACCCTGTCTGTCCTTCTGTCCACATCCCTAGTAAGAGCAACTACCCCTAAACCACTTGATGAAATATAATGAAACTTAGCATAAAGGAAGCACGTAATATGTAGAAATGCATGAAGGATTTATATTGATCTCGGATATCATTAAGGGGAGACAATTAGACTTGAAAGCGAAGCCGGGGTATCGCTTTGTGAGCATGCTTACAGTCCACACTTGTTTTCTTGTGGAGAAAAACTACTAGAAGAGGATTCTTCTTGTTGACTATTAAACAGATTTGTACTGTAAAGAGTGACAAATACAGTCAAACATGTCTTAGTGACCAAACTCCATATAATTACTTACTGTGTAATGTGACCATATTAATTCCTCTTCATTTTATACAGGTTCTATGTCTTACATATTTTCTGTTCTTATTTACTGAGAAGTCCTGTGTAAAATGATCCTTAAAACACAGAAAGTCGTTACAAAATAAACCCAGCTCACGCGAAGCAATAAAATGAAATGGAAATAAGGTTTCTCTCAAAGTGTCATGTTTTTTATGTTTACCATCATTTTTTTACACAGAGGAATAATATGAATTGGTGTATTCTGGTGCTGCTTAGAGTGTAATGTTAAACTGCAGATACCAGGAAAACCAGTCAAGATACAACAACTGTATGGAGAAAATAGTTGACCTGTGTTAATACAATCGGCACAATAGCTGAAAATTGTGGACAAGTACATGTATAATTGTAATTTTTTTGTTTTTTTTATTATGACATAAAAAAATGTTTTTTATACCTTTTACTTTATTAAAAGAAACAATAAACCCTTTTACCAGCTGACAACTATGCAATAAAACACATAACTGTGTTGACAGACTTACAAACAACATGACCTCAGTATCTCAATTGACCTTTTTTATAGTGTTCTTTCAAAGGTTGCTTAAGACATGTTTGACTGTACTTTCAATCAACTTTATTTGAAAAAAAGCTGTTTAACACATTTTAATTCTTGAAAGCATTGCATAAATTGGTTTTCAGGTGGTAAGGAAATGCAGCATCTGGAAACTACATAATTTTATAAACTAATGTCATATTTATAGTAAAAACTACATGTATTGACAGCAGATGTAAACAGTTCAAAAGTGTTTATTACATAACTTACTCTGTAAATTCAGAAATAATTGCAATAATTTTTATATTTTGACAAATGTAAAAATTCAGGATATGATTTCCAATAATAATAGCTTATATTTTAACCTTCATAATTGTTTTCAAATAAAGTGTTTCCCCGAAATTGCAATAATGTAACTCCCATATCAGTAAACAACTCAATAATTACATTTATAAATCCATGCTATAATTTCTGAATTTACTGTATTTACCAGGTAATAAAAACTATCAATACAATATGTAAGAATAAAGTAAAAAGTTGTATTTTTTACAATTTTAACTGAGTTTCTACTTTGACTTTTACAAGAAGTTGGTAATATTAAATTGTTAAAATTAACATTGTTAAACTTTCCAATTATATTTAAAATAAATTATATACATGTATCTGTTTTGATTTTCCTTTTTGTTACTGTTTATTCTTTGTTCTTTTCAAAGTCTTTTCACAACATGATTGACATTTGAAAGGATTTCATTTGTCAAATTCAAGATGATGTAAAATTTGTATTTACAAATTGCATAGAACTATCTGAACGGGTGTAATCTGTGACTTATTAAGCTGAAATAAGTTCTTTCAGGATATTTCAGATGTTCAGGCAAGTGATTAAAAGTACCCCATGGAGACCTCTTGTTTGTCTACACAACTAAAGTTATTATAAATCAAAATACTGCTGTATCATTATTCTCAACAAGGTAGCATATTTGGTTGCTGTATTGATCCACTTCCAAGTTCCATATAAAATGCACATCTTATCTACATGTATATGAACACAGTTTAAGGGACTGATATGGTCCAGTTGTTTTGTTTTCACTATTTCATAAGTATTTAGGTTTGTTTTATTTTCTTAGCCTTCTTTGTCCTGGTTTTTGATATTTCTTTAAGTTTTAGTTCTATGGCTCGAAGCTCTTTTGACAATTTCTGAAGCTCTTTGTTGGCAGTTTTTACTGCACTTCTTTCAGAGCTGTCCAATTTGTGCCATTTTGCCCTTCTTGAATGGACACTGACCTTGACTATCTTTAAACTCTTTTTTATATTTGGAAGGTTTTTGCACTGTTCCACTTCAACTGTCTTGCACTATAAATAAAACAAACCTTAAATTGGGCAAATGATAAGGTGAAACCAATTAAATCAAATTTGTGCCTGTCGATGTGATACACTTGGAAAACTTACGTAAAAACAAGTAAGAATGGTTTCTGGTTTGGGGTCAAACTTCTGATTGCTTTCCATACATGATTTTCACCACAATTATATCTAAATTTGTTTTTTTTTGTCAGTAAAAAGGGTTTTGATTAGTAAATATATTTTATCAGTAAAGTTTGAGCACATGACTTTAATTATACTGAAAATTTAAAGGGTTGTTATCCGAGATTAAAATACTTTCTTAAGATGTAAGGCCTGGATTGAGAATTCTCTATTTTTTCATAAGACATCAATTCTAGTATAATAGTTAAGACCTTTTTAAGTAAGAAGCCATGGTTAACAACAAAAGGTTTTACAATGTAATCCATTGTGTGTTACATGGCCTGGTCACTAGATAGTCAACATAATATTTATTGTCAGTCTTGACAGTATTTATTGTTATTACACATGCTACAGAAAATGGCGTACATGTAATTAAACATTACCAGTTGTAGTTTTCAAGGAAAACCCGATTTTGGTCTGATCTTTATTTGATCATATTTGTCTGCAAGCAAATTTTATGTGTATTGTACCATAATAAGGAAGTTTTCCCTTGATCTTTTCATGGATTAATCACTTATTCTGTGATGTGCAAATGAGACATTTCTCGTTAAACCACGGTTTCATGTCACGTGATAAAAATCCTCAATCAAATACATTGAAGTAGGCGGCTTAAGTTATTCCATAGTGCGAGCCTGGCCTCTTACTGTCATTCAAAATACTTGATAGACTGCAGTGATCGCCCGACAACAATATGTTTCACATCAGATTCTATTGCAAATCTTGTACCACGCCTTACTCTTAACATATTTAAACACTGGTGCTATTACATACGCACTCGTTTGTTTAAATATGTTAACTCGTAAAATGTGTGGTACATGTATATGTAATACTTGTTAATGAAATAAGTAAATTTTACTCAGTTTTGACCTTTTTAAGTAATCTCTTTTGTTTCATCAATGCAGTATCTATTTTGACTTCTGTAATACATGCTTCTTCCCACTCCAGATAATGGCTATAAGATCTCTGTGAAGGCGCTGTAGAGAAATTAATAATTATTTTTAACAACAGATAGTTTTAGTAACCTTTATGTACAACATGAATAGAACGGTTACGGGATAAAAGCTTAAATTGTTTAAAATTAGCTGTTGTCGTATTACATTTTGTAATATAAGAAATAAGAAAAAAAATTGCTTTGCCATTTTTATGCGGGAGTTGTAGATCTTTAACAAGGTTTCTAAATTTAGTTTAATTTCTTCCTTTGGATTATTATAAGTATGTCCTTGAGTGCTACATTATTAATTAAACGTGGTAACACTTTTTTCGTCGGATTGTATTTCCTTTTTACATATTTGTGCTTTTTCACAATTAATTATTACTGCATAATTGTTTATCTTTAATCTGTTTGAAGCTGGAATCTTTGAGTTGTTTTCGCATCTTTATGCCAAGTTAATTTCAAACATCATCGCACTGACAGCAAACACAGAACAACATCAAACTATACAACACAGAAAGCAACAATTGGCACCAACATAATCACGCATTTTATGTACATTTCTTTTAGGCGGATAAGAAAACGAAAATCTCGATTATTCGGACACAATCCCTAAGCAATCTAATTAAATTCATGTCATTCACTTGCTCCCTCTGTTTTTGGTTGAAGCAAGTGAAAGATTTAATTTTAATTAGATCGTATCCAAAGAAAACAGCCCTTTATGTCACGTGGTCTGATACTGAGGTTAATAACTTGCGTAGAATTAAACGTCTCGGTCCGAGTTCATTAAACTAGTAAATTTTCAAGATCGAAATATTTATTAGATTTGAGTATGACAACTTAGACAAAACATACATAGTGAAGTTAAAGGCATATTGTCTAAAATCGTTACAAATTACTGCCGAGGTTGTCATTATTAATGGCGGGTTGACATGATAGTTCGTCAGAGTGGCATCAGGGACAGTCAATACTAGTTTAGACTGTCCCTGGTGGCATGAATTCAAATATCTTGATTAATAATTTTTTTTTTAAATATAAGTTATATTTCATATATTAGAACTACCAAAACAGTGAACACTGTTCATATCTTATTTTATTTTTGTTAGATTTAAAAACTCGGTTATCTCTTAAACAAATTACATTTTACCAGTATCAATTACAGTTTGATAATTATTAACTAATTTAGGAATTATCCACGCTTTTGATCAAAACTATTCAATTTTGCACCGATTATTTCTCTCTGTAAACTTATAGGGATCCGTTCTTAAAATTGTGTACACATACAACTACTTGCCTTTGGAGCATCCTCCGGATTTTACTTGATCAGAAATCATTGGTTCGAAACTGGACGACTCCCATGGAACGCTGGTCGTGTTAAGTTTTGATTCTACAAAAAAGTTTATTGTCTTCGTTTTTTTTTGTTTTGTTTTCTTGAAAAGGTTAAAGCGTAATGATCGAAAAGCGTTGACTTTTTTTTAAATTTTCTTAAAAATAAACAAAATGTTCAACTAGCAAACGTATTTGTGACTTTGTACTTTTAAATAGTAATGTTAGCTACATACAATACAAATAAATTATATGGTATCTGGTAGTTTTTAGCGGAGACATAAAATTTACAACGTATCAAAATTTATTGAACATTTGCAAAGACAACATTTAACAACAATTCGCAAAACAGGGTACGCCAGGGTACATTGAACAAAACGTAAGGCAGCCCAACCTATACACATAATGCCGTCATACCTGTGTGTATGTAGGGAAACATTCCATATCGGAGGTCAGGTTTTATGTAGTTCCTTCTTATATTCTCTCTCGTTTGGAAAATTTCGGACTCGTAGTCCAAGATTTGTGATTTTACTTGCTGTAGCTGAGTTTTCTTGTATTTTAGAATTTTGAATTCTTCTTTAGCAGTTGATAGTCTGATGAGCTAGTAAAGAAAGTATGTAAGTTATAACAGTAGCTATCTTAATCAAATGAATTCCTATTTATATTGTATTCGATCATTTTATATAATATACAACATACATATGAAAATGATTTTTAATTTGGATTTAATAAAGACATATTTTACACTCCAGAAAGCTAAAAGAAATCCAGCTTAAAATTCGAAATATCTTACGGTCAAAGGGTACAAAGCGATGCAATACCGACTGAATCTGAAGAATCCTTTGGGAATTTACCTATAGTGATGGATATTTTCTTTTTTTTAACAGTTTGAATGAGGTTTTTAAGTTTCTAGAAGCATACACAACTATTACCTTTGTTGATGCAGGCTCGCCGGCTTCTGTCACAGAATGCTGTAGGAATCTTGACATTTGCTGAAAAGGCCTTCTAGTCCTTTTTAACGTTTCGACCTGCTTTACATTGGAAAATCTCATTTCTAATATGATGACTTCCATAGTTCCGTAACTTCTGTCCCGGAGATAATAGTTTTCTTCGTAATACTGCCGGAGTTCCATAGGTGGAACGACATCTGTTGTTTGTACGTCAATTCCACTGCGATAGTATTCGACGTAAGCTTGAATGTACGTCTTCTGATTGAATGTCAAAAGTCCAGCAATCTCTACCTGTAAAACAGTTTTAAACTTGTCGACTAAAACTTAGTCATACTGCATGACCTTCATGAGAACAACAGTAACAAAACATTGCAAGACATTGCAAGAACTCCACACAGTTGCCAATCTTAATAATTCGGAGTGGTTAACATTCACTACCAGTAACATCCTAACTGAGTAAAGTATTGTGGGTTATTCATTTAAAATATAAACTTGGCGTTATGGGCTATGCATGTACCAACCATATAAGATATGATGTGTAATTTGTTTAACCAAGAAAAATGGAAGCACAATTCCACTGTATGCAAGATTCTTAAAATCTTATTTGAGAAAGTCACATTTGAACACCAACAAATGTATGTTCCCATTTCTCTGACTAGTTTTCATGGTCGGAATTGTATGGCTTTTTACCAGTATCTTAAATAAAATGTCATCAGATAGCAAACTTATAAAATTTACTACGCCAGACGCGAGTTTCGTTTAAGCAAGACTCATTAGTAGATCAGAAACAGCAAAAATAATTCAAATCCAATAATAAAGATATCATCAAAATTCCAAATGTTATGCTAAATCGGCGTTTTTTGAAAAACCTTGGAATTTAAAATTTTTACAAATTTTAGGGCAATAAATTTATACAATGACTATCACTGAAAGAATCAATGACATTTTTGTCCCTTCTAGCTTTCTGATACCCTGGGGACTAAGTCACAAGAAAAGTCATCGATCCAGTGTTTGCAAATAAAATGTCATTGAAGATACCATAGTTATACAATTTTTCGTCTAACGAAGACTCATCAGTGGCGCTCAAAATTAATTTTTTGTAAAGCACTGAAACGTAGACAAATTCAATAAGCAGCTTCAAGGACTTCTTAATTTTAGTTCTAATCTGAAATGCACCCATGTGTCTGTTTTTGTAATCACTATTGTTTGTTTCGTTTATGTCATCAAGATGTTTGTATGTGTCTATTTAAATGTTCTGTACATATTAACACTTCTTTCACTCTTTGAGTATATATTACAAAGGATTATTGTTATTATTATTACAATAAAACGAACATTTAGACGTTTAAAAACATCAAACCAATCAAACTTTTATTATTAAATGTATTTAATAAAGATGTAGTCAACTTACTGCAAAGCAATCCCTATTGTCTAGTAGTAGTCCAAGAGCAGACGAGGCATGTCCATCACATAACCCCAGACAGACAAAGATGTCGTTATAGTTCTGTACCTCGAAATTCATGGTGTCATTGAGTTCTTTGCTGACAAAACGACTAGGTTCTTTTTTCGGGGGCAATGTGCTGGAAAAAAAGTAAGTTTCAAAGCGTTCAAAAGGCAGGATATACTTCGATTTTATATCGTATATGCCTTCATTTTCTACATGAAGTCTTGACTTTTTTGAAGAAAACAATGCACCACAATCAACTCAGTGTGTACGTCTCTGATGCCCATCTGATCGCATCATTGTACTCTAAGTTAGTAGTCGTGATATCTCTTTTATTTCTGCCTGTCCTGTTGTACACACAGTGACATAGAAAAATGATTTACAAGACAGTATACTCGTAGTTTGTGTGTCGATAAGGCGATGTATGTAAATATAAATACTAAAATAACCTACTTTAAATGCACATACCAATTTCAAAAGCTATGACTGGCAAAAAACTTGAACATTTCAGCGTTTTAATTGCATACTTTGCTATTTGCTAACAACGTGTTCTTCGTTTTCTGTTGTTAGTTAATTTAGTTATTTATGAATACTAGTATGATGCCAAGAGGTTGAACATCTGGAATCTCTTCAACGATTTTACACCTGGTCGTGTTTTGATCATCCTCATTTTGTTTAGATGTTAATTGGCTTGTTAGTATTTTTCTACAACTATTATAAAACACACTGTCATGAATACATATCAACCTGCATCTCATTAGAAGTGCCTTTTCTGCACCCGTGGCCAATATGCTATTTCAAATATTATGAAATTTACCATACGTGTGTGATCTTTGATTCGAGTAAAGATGATGTACGCAGGGTTAAATTACAGCATACACATGATGTAAAACAAATTAGTAAAACACAACACTACGAATACATGTTTAAAATAAAAGTATGCAAACTATTTTCGTTACTTCTGCTAAGAAAATACATCTTTCAGTCATATATATTGGAACAGGTGGAAATTTTATTTGGTGACAGTGATCTTTCGAATAAATTCATTTGTTCGCTTCGTGAAAAAAGTATTCTTAATATTTTGCAAACTATATTATTTATTACATATGTTTAATATTGAAATGAGCATTGTCTATATGCGCAAACAGAACAGTGGTCGGTGTTGAAGGCAGGCAACACGAACCAAGTTTTATTTATTAAAGCACACTAAAATCTCAACACGTTATTATTTGCGTTATGCATGTCTGTCCTTGTAGCAAAATCCTTAAACAAACAAAATAAAGATGGCGGCAACATATCACCAGCGAAGATGAAGATTTAAACAAACTTCACAAAAAGTACTCAGACTGCAGACAGCACCATCAAAATACATGTAAGTAGACACAGCGCTGTACAGTAAAATTTGACCACTATGAAAAAATGTAATTCCACCAACCTTTGTTAAAAACCAAGAAACTGACTGATGAGGAGAATATGATACTTACAAAAGACCTCGACGAATGGCTTTCTGTCTCGTATTTAATGTGTATATACTTTGTACGAGTAAATCGCGGGTGCTGTCTTTCGTGTTATTCCTTTCAGTAAATTCTCATTAATACACAAACATATTTTGAGAGAGAACGAAATTTATACCAACCATCTTTTTTCTATGGCTGTCCCTGGAACTAACTCTTCAATCCTGCCGACACAATGGCCAAGTTGCAGACGTCCTCCTTTGGCGCTCGTTACATGTCTGGTATATTCGAAAGCATTTATATCTAATTTCTGACATACAGACCTGTGAAAAATTATCAAAACGATTAACTAGTCCAAAACATCTTCAAGTACCCATCATGTCTATAAGACAGTACCAATTTTAGCTAAAAAGTTTTAAAAAAAATAATGAAATGTCCCCGTCTTAAATTCCAGTGAGACGGGTTTAAATCATGGCTTTAATTGTGATACTATATAAATGTATTTCCAAATATGCAGTGGTTAAGTTGACTGAATGATTGATTGTTTGTTTAATATCCAGCGAGCATAACTTAAGCTTTACATGCATAGTTTGTTAGGGACAAAACAGAGAATTTTCCTTGTTAACGCCTGCTTTTTTTGAATTAAACGAAATAACTCTTTAACGCGAATGCATGTCATCACCCAGTATTGTCTGGCTTAATGTATTATAACAACCCACAAACCATCAAGAGGCCATCGCCTAACCGCCAACCGACACGCACTGAGCAGTTGCAACAAGCTCTAACATCTTATTAAAGAGATTGGGAAAGCGATCAAGGGCTCTTCTAGACGGTCATCCTATTCTGGAGTGGAGCTTTGGTGCGCATTTATCTCAGATCCTCGATAAGGTCAAAATGTCGCCGTTTCAAGTTAACAGATTATTTATGTATACGTAAGACAAAATTATATACGTATACGCAAGACAAAGAATTATACACCAGTGGCGTAGCTAAGGATAAAATGTTTTGTTAGCAGGGTTCTGGGGTTGGCAGCGCCAGAAGCTGCGCACATTTTTCAATAAGCGTGCGAAAATTTTCTTTTAGGGACTAATTTAAAAAAAATATTATTCATTTAAAACAAAATGCAAAAGATAATTGTAAGTACGTCTTATAGTCCTATAATGTTTCCATGTCACTATATGGGGTCTCGGTGGCCGAGTGGTTCAGGTAGTTCGTCTGCTATTGATCACGTGGTCTGTCAACACGGAGGTTGCGGGTTCGAGTATCACTGAGGGCAGTGTCTATTCGACTCAAATCTTAATTTTCAAGGATTGCAAGATTTCCGATCGAATGTCGGGGTTCTCTCTGGGTACTCCGGCTTCCTCCCCGAATAAAAACTGGACGTCATGATATAGCTGAAAAATTGCTGAAGGTGGCGTAAAACATCGTTCAAACAAACAAAACAAACAATCACTGAACGGTAACTGGAAAAAAATTAAAAACAACTATTGAAATTCAACTATATGATACGAAAAGCAGATCTTTAAACTGTTCTAGGGGTAGATCTGCTACGAAATGTTCTAGGGTTAATCGATTCACTCTAATGTAGAGTGATTGTGTAGAGCTGCTCTAGTCAGTTATGTTATAGCGCCTTCATGATAGTCGCTGTCCTGGTTCAAATGTCTTTATAAAGAAAGAAAGAAAGAAATACAGAAAGGAAAGAAAGAAAGAAAAAAAAAACTACGTTCACATCACTTTAACATTTTTTCCAGAATACACAGTAATTAGAGGATCAAAGCCAATTTGTTGTTTACCTGTACATGCAAGTTTAAACTCATTCAAACTATTTTAACAAACCAATTAACCTATGAGAACATTACTCGAGATTATTTTGTTGTGTTTTTGCCAAAACTATTAATTGTGACCAAACCCCAGACTGTAAAAATATTTATTGCAATATGTTATGTTTATCTGTTCTGTTACAACAGGATAGGCTTTCAATTTTTCTTGTGCTTACAACACTATTTCAAAGCCAATTTAAATTATTAGTTTCATTTATGGATGTTTTTCAAATTGTTATTTTATTCTATAGCATTAAAATTCGCAACTGACAAGATTATACAGTTTACAGCTGTACTATTCGATCTTTTATGATAATAGTAAACTAAGAACAATGCACATGGCTGCTGATGGTTGCCAATTCTAGACAGGGGGTTAAACCAGAAAAATGTCTGCTATTTAAAGAGAATATTATCTAATTAAGCACTCGCTGTTGTTAGTCATAGGGTTAATTTACGCTACGTACGCCAGCAATTATTTTCAAATCAAATTAAATTTTTTGTTCATTTTAAACGACGTGACAACAGAGACAAACTCCTAACCTTCGAGAATAAGAATAAGGTACCTAGTACATATTCTTTCCGGTTCTTCTTTTTGATCTCCCCTCCCCCTTTTTCTGCATAATAAACCTGATAAGTTAAGCCATCGTTAAAACAATGACACTTTTTGTCTTAAAGACGTATCTTCAACATTCAGCATTTTATTACCCGTTAGGGTATGCAATTCTTGTATATTGTGAATTTTTTATGAAAAGAACGTCGTGCACCGATTTAAAAAAACCAAACCCAAGTCAAACTAGCAATAGCAGGAGAAAGGACGCGAGTATAAAATGAGCCAAGGTAACAGAAATTAAGAGGTATTATTAGTTCTACTGTATGAACAAACATTTGCTGAAGTGAAAATTAATAAACATCTCTAAAAATACTAACATTTGAAATTTTCACTTACAAATTCTGTTTCCAATTACACAATAACTTACCTTCCTCCTAAGTTAATTAATACAGCGATGATAAAATAATTTGATGCTGACAGATATTCCATGTTGCAAATTACAAAACTTTACTACGTTTGTACTAGTATGCTCTGGTTAATATACTAAGTAATGCAGATTCTTATGAATTAAGTGAAATATGAGAATACATATGACGTTTCTATCAGAGGCGGGATTATTTTATTATGCGTCGACTAGAACATAAGTTCTACGTAAGGAGATAAAGTTAATTGTATCGATTGTACTGCGCCTACAAATTCATAAAAATTCATTATTTTACTTCAGTCGAGATTAAAGGTAAAAGGGTATTACGTAAAACCACAAAAAGAAGACAAATCACGAACGAGTGCCAACATTTTAAACTGCACATGCATAAACACTACAACATTTGACTGAAAAGTACAAATTACATTTACGTTTTGTACGGAAAGTTTTTTCATTCCGTAAATTATCTCCAGTTATTTCGAGTGGGCCAATTAGGAAAGAACTTTGATGACTGGAAAATTCATCTGTGAAGATAACTTAATGAACTTCTTTTGTTGAAATCGATTTCACAGGTAAAATGTACGTGTTCTGTTAAATGCAACACGGTTAATCATGTTGGTGTCCTGTTTGTTGGTGTTTCTGTTTGAAAAAGAAATTAACTGTTTGTTCGTGTTCGGACAAGAAATATATATTGCAGGGCACAATGATCCAAAAAATCAAATTTACATTAGACATTATCAACGTGCCGGACTTTTTAATATATATATTTGTCGATTCGGTAGTCGATTTGGTAGTGGCTACGAACTTTTCTTCGAATAGTATTCCTATTCGTATTGATTTAAATATTTATTATTACCAGTGAGAAAATAGAAGAGTTACAATATCTATATAGTGACGTTTTATTACTCAATACTGACTGATTCGGTGAAGTCCTTTTCGTCGCACATTTATCCGGCACAGTTGGAAATCAAACATGCCAACCATATTTTTGTTTGTTTTATAACATAACTTTGTTCTGCTGAATTGGTTTTGTCGTATGGGGTACTTCAAAAATGTATCTCGGCTACATATTTGTATACAAAAATGTACATATTTGTATACCAAAATATACCTCGGGTGCAAACTTGTATACAAAAATGTACCTTGCCGTTTGTTTTGGCGAGTAATTGTAAGAATAAGACCTATTCAGCGTAATTGATCTCCATTTAGAACTATTTTATGAATCTGTTACATCACGATCGTCACGTAAAAAACACGTTCACTGCCAACGTGATTTCGATCTGGGATACCGTAAATTTAAACAGGGTAAAATTTCTTGCCACAAAAAAGCGAGGTACATTTTTGTATACAAGTATGTACAACACGTACATTTTGTAGCACCCCATACGACAAAGACCGATTCAGCCTTAGTTCTTTCTCTAGAAAACCGACAACTATGCATAGTAACCACGTTTAAGTAAAAACATCATCGACAACGGCATTTAATTAATTTTCATATTGTGATCTCCCTCGACAGAAATATTTCATCTCCAACAGATTATGAAGTAAGGCTTTCCCCCTTCAATTACTCCGACTTATAGGGGTTTTAGGCAACATCGGTCAAAATTTTTTATTAGAGAAAGGAAAAAAATCGTCGTCATGGAGACACGCACTATTTGACACAATATATTAATCCGCGGAAAACTTACGGTTTGCGTGTTAATCTTATTTTTTAAATGTCGAATTACATTAATAAATTGTTGAGTGTAAGTATGAGTAAAATAAGTAAACTGTATGAACTACAAACAATATTTTCTCCATCGAAAGATAATAAGCGGATTATACAATGTACAAACAGAAATCCGAAGTATACCGGATAAAACCCTCCGACTCCGACGGGAAAATGGCACGCCTTGTCGAGGTGGCACCACTAATGACCGCAGTAAGACTCAAACTTTAAAGCTGTTGGCGTGCCGGTGATCAGGGTTTATATCACAGATCATGTTTCCTTTCATTTTTTTGTTGTTGATTGCTGTTGTTGTTTGGTTGTTTGATGGTGTTTAACGCCACTTTCAGCAAATTTTCAGCTATATCATGGAGTCCAGTTTGTATTGGGGGAGGAAGCCGGAGTACCCGGAGAAAACTCCGACCTGCGGAAGGAAAACTGGTAAGCTTTGTCAATTAAGATTAGAGTCGAGTACACCCTGCCTGCAGTGAGAATCGAACCCGCAATTTCAGTGTTGACAGACCACGTGATGAATTATCTTGACAACTCGGCCGTCGGGGCCACCGGATATGTTGATTGCAAGTCCTATTCTAATACGAGTTAACCAAGCTTGTGTTCGAAACCTTTAATGTTTCAGTTTTTCTATAGACGTGTAATTATTTTTTATATTCAATGGCGATGGCCTCAATAAAATCAAAAAAGCAACGAAGCTTACTGGATAGATCTTTCGTTAAAATAACCAGAGGCTCACAAGAGCATATATCGCTTATATAGTCCATTAAGACGGCATTTCCTTGATGTTAAACAAATTCATGTAATTTTCAATTTTGACATAAATAACATTATCTTTGTTGAGACAATCCACTACATATTGCTGTTTGGTTTCAACTGGTTCAATAGTTTCAGATAGAAAGCTATTTTAGGAATTTTCTTATAGGTTTTTATGTTAAATGAATTCCTACAATAGCAGCCATATGCGATTTCCGATCAGAGATGGCATTTATAAATTCATCCTATAGAGTTTGTTAACCTGAGGCTGTAACGGTGGCAAATTTTACGGTCTTATTGGCATTTATTGGCAAGTAAAATTTTATTTGAATTCGGCATAAATAAATACAAAGTAACACAAGCTCTGAAGAGCTTTCGACCGAATATAAACACACAATTGACATAAAAACAAGACAAATGATAACAATATGGACAAGACACAGATAAATGTTAAATGTTTACTTCATTAAAACTTGCAGATATATTTAAGATTAATGCCTTTTAAAACTGGTGTTATTAACATTTAAAAGTTGAAAAAAAATATTGAAGTCAATAAGCTAAAATGAATAAAATGAGATAAAATGAGATATTTTTAAGCTAAAAATTTTGTTATTTTAAGTCACATCAGTGGAAACTTGGAAACTAAATCTATTGAAGGTAATAATATTAATAACAGTAACTGGAGCGTGGAAACCAGTAAATACATGAAAATGTCTGGATTTGCCGAAATAACGGTACTCAGTTAAACCCTCGCTCAGAACCAGCATTATGACAGCTCTAATCATAATTTAAAATGGTCAAACGTTAACAACATGCCGAGCACAGACAGTTTGAACCATTCCAGGACTGAAGCAAGCTTTTAAAATGTGAAAAACTATTTTCAGTCCTTAAATGGTTCGGAACTGTTCCATAAGGATGCTGCTGCATATCTAAATGATTTTTTACCATAGGTAGACGTTCGCACCTGTGGTAGATCCAAGATGTTACTATATCTGAAATTGTATTTAGAATTTTTTAAGCTGACAAGATCGCCAAGACACACTTGAGCTTGTCTATTTACGATCTTATAATTCTCAAGTGCCAGTGTCAGGATTCTACGAACCTGTAAGGTTGGAACTTTTGCTCCAAAAAGTGTATGATAAGATGAAGTATAATCTTCATAAATTAAACGAAGGGCTCGAGCCTGTACTTTTTCCAGCTTTTTGGAATTGGTTTATGTACAAAAGTGCCACGCTAATGGACAAAAATTAAAGTTACTCAAAATGAAAGTGTGAAAAATAGTTAATTTGTTGTGTCTCGATAACATAGACCCTAATCGTTTAAGAACATTTAGTTGTTGTGAGGCTTTTCTGCACAAACTGCTGATATGAACATCAAATTTCAGTTGATAATCAATGTCAATACCAAGCAGTTTGACAATTTCCTTACAGGGCAGTACGTTTTCCTGAATTTGAATGCTGGGATTTTTTGAAAAAGTTTTCTTCCCAACTGCTATTACCTGAAACTTATCAGGATTTGCCTGCATTTTATTAAGCTTGAACCAGTCAATAAGCACCTGAGACTCGGTCTCTAGTGTAAATATTAGCGAACTATAGTCAGGGCTACTGCATGACAGTGTATTGTCGTCAGCATAATTATAACTTTTTTTGACAAAATAGAAAATATCGTTTATAAAAACATTAAATAATAAGGGGCCTAAAATGGATCCTTGAGGAACACCTCTCTGAATGTCAGCCCAGCTCCTTATAACACCATTTATCTTTATTTGTTGTTTTCTGTCTGATAGATATGACTGTAAAAGAGAAACTGAATGGTGTGAAACACCATATGCTAGTAATTTATCTAATAATAAATCATGTGGCAAACAATCAAAGGCTTTTGATAAATCCATTAGTACAGCCTCAATGTAATGATTTTTATCAAGGGCATTGCGACTGTCTTCTAAGAGTCTCAGCAGCGTAGTCTGACATCCGTGTCCTCTTCGGAAAGCACAAAGATACGGATTTAATATAGAATCGAAAAAGTCGTATAACTGAGTTTCAAGAACTTTCTCATAAACCTTTGAAAAAATAGTTAAGACACTTACAGGTCTGTAATAGATTTTAAACATGGATCATTCTTTTTATGCAGCGGTTTTACTTGCGCTTCCTTGAGTCTATCTGGGAAAACACCTGTATCAACCGACAAGTTTATAAGACTTGTCAAATGAGGCACAATCTCAGACTTACTCTGTCTCTAACAACTTTTGCGGGTATCCCGTCTCCACCAGTTGCTTTTTAAACATTTATTTTATTTAATATTTTTGTAATATTTTCGGATGTT
Source organism: Limnoperna fortunei (assembly GCA_944474755.1). Lineage (NCBI taxonomy): Eukaryota > Metazoa > Mollusca > Bivalvia > Mytilida > Modiolidae > Limnoperna > Limnoperna fortunei. The sequence continues at coordinate 81,906,369 of OX104113.1, read as the reverse complement.
ACTGTTTGAAAATTGAAATAAGATTTTTGTTTAGTATGATTGTTATTTTGAATTTCTGGAATACTTCGATGATTTGAAAGGTCATGGTGAACATCATTTCCTATCTTCTCAGCTACCGATACAAAAAATTCATTAAATATGTTAGAAACCTCTGCTGAATCATTTATTATTTTGTTATTTTCGCAGAGGATAATATTTTGCTCCCCAGATTTACATTTTTTGGAAAAGACAGGTTTAACCGTTTTCTAGAGGTCTATATTTTTTGTCCCACTAGTACAGGGTTCTAAAAAATAATTATTTATTGATTGTTTTTTCATTTTATTTACCAGATTTCTTTGCTGTCTGTACTTTTCCCAATTTTGGTTATTTCTATTTTTTGTAAACTGAGAATAAAGCATATGTTTCCTACAGACAGCCTTTCTCAAATCACTATTCATGCACGGATAAGATTTCTTTTTTTGTTCCCATGATTTTAAAGGGGCATGTTTGTCCAAGACTTTTAAAGAGTAATTTAAATAAATACTATTTACAAGCTCTGGACTAGTGATGTCGTCCAGTGCTTGTATCTTTATTTTACTGATGTCGTTTTTAAAATATTCAATATCAAAATTTTTATAACTTCTACAAGTTATATTCGTTTTTCGCATAGACGGAACTTGACCTTTTATAGTTATGACCAGTCACTGATACCTACAAGTGTATTGAGTGTATTGAAACAAAATTATTTTCTGAATGTTAGAATCACATCAACCAGAGATGGAACACAGTCCTTTTTAAAACAAGTTGGTTCTTTGACCATCTGATCTAAATCAAAAATGTCACAAATATCTAAAATTGTTCGACTTTGCTCATATTTAACATGTCAAAATTAAAATCGCCAAGAACAATGTAACTATATATATCATAATTTACTATTATTTTATCAAGATTTTGAGAAAATTTAAATGAAAAATCGTCATTTTTTTATAGAAGGTGGCTTGTACATACCCATTATTAACCATTTTTTATCATTAATATAGATTTCATGAGAGATGTTTTCAATAGGAAGTTCACTTTCCAGAGTCCCTTTTCTGCTAGATGGTAAGTTAGATGAAATAAGTGACGTGATTCCGCCTCCACTGCAATTTCTATCCCGACGATAAAGTTTATAGCCATCAACAGTAAAAAGTGTATTGTTAAATGTTTCACCAGGCTTGGTTTCAGCTAAAAATAATGTCAACGATATGATCAGTTAATAGTTCTTTGATTTGTAGCGGACACTGTTTATGTTCAAGTATGCTATAAGCACATTTCTCGGATGGCGTTTTGATTCCCTCAGTTCGATTGTTATTTTTTATATTTGCTGTAATTAGGTCATCATTTGAGGGTGTACTCGACTCTTCCAAAGATATATCAAAATAAGAGTCTGTGAAAACAGGCAAGGTGCATGAATTACAATACCAATCTTCACTGCTATAGGATAATTCTAAATATTTTGATGTTGTCAAATCAATACATTTAAGATGGAACCACTTTCCACATCCATATTCACACATAATACCCTTTTGGTTAGTGCGCACGGGTTTTCCAGTTTTCACAGGGATATTTTATAGGGCCTGGGTTCAATGAAATATCTCCACTAAGAAGGATTAAAATACTAAAATATGACTGCATATTTGTCAATTTGTAAGATGTTTTAATCGTTTTGTTTACATGGCCGCCATGCTAATTTTGGTCGTGTATGGGGTGGAGGAATTGAACGGCATAATCACTCAAGTTAAGCACTGTTTTGTCTGTGCGATATTATTTCCACATTTATATTGATTACTTGGTTCAATGAAATATCTCCACTAAGAAGGATTAAAATACTTAAATATGACTGCATATTTGTCGATTTGTAAGATGTTTTAATCGTTTTGTTCCACATTTATATTGATTACTGTAATTTATATGGTGATTTAAGTTTGTCTATAGTAGTGTAATTCGACACATGACCTTTATTACCAAGAGTGCGAACATACTCCCTACCACCCATGGCGCCATCAATAAATACTGGTGATAAGTTTTGTTTTAATTTGTTTACAGGGGCCTTGGTGGCCGAGTGGTTAATTAGTTCGTCTAACCAAGTCCTTAAGTAGCAGCCATAACAATATTGCTAATACGTTTGGTTTCAAAAGGTTCACTGGTTTCAGAAGAAAAGCATCTTTAATCATTTGCACATATGGATCATGTTTAACAAACATACACTTCATGGAGGACCGTCCAAACAATATTGCTAATAAGTTTTGTTTCAACGGTTAACTGGTTTCAAAGAAGAAACATTTTAAAACAGTTTCCCAAAGGGTCCTATGTTAAAGTAAGTCCTCTAACAGCTGCCATTTTAGATTGGCATACAAAACAATAACTGTATAGAGGACCATGTAATGAATACTGGTTATAAGTTTTGTTTCAATTGGTTAACTGGTTTCAACAATTTTCCTATGTGAAACTAGGTCCTGCAGTGACAGCCATTTTGAATTTCCAAATGGCATAAAACAAACTTTATAGAAGACCATTCAAACAATAATGCTAATAAGATTTGTTTCAATTGTTTAACTGGTTTCAAAGAAGTACCCTTTTAAACAATTTCCCGTAAGGTCCTATGTTAAACTAAGTCCTGCGGTGGCAGTCATTTTGGTTTGCCAATCGGAATAAAAACACAAAATGTAAATGATTATAAAATGATAATGAAAAATGATTCCAATCACTTCAGCTCGGATGACATAAAATTTTCTTTTAGGTATACAGATATATTTTGAAATATTCAACATAAACTTTTTGAGCAAAAAGATTTTTAACATGCCCAATATAGACTAAAATCATAGTCGATGGTTTACCTGCATGCACTGGACTGAAATCACATGATATGTATACAACCCAGTTGTCTTCTTTTTGCACAACAATGAGAGTAATGACATTAATGACAGTTCGACTAGAGATTGTTTATGAACTCCAGTGCACTTTTCAATGCCTACACATTTTCTGTATTACTGTAGCATATTTGGAACACTCGTAACAGCTTAGGTTGATTATTATGTGGCAAAAAATTGTTACCCATTTCCAAACATTAAAAACATTGCTTATTAAGTCAAATAAACAATAGTTAAATTAGCAATACAAATGCTTTTATGTTATAGTTTAATCCCTTACCATCAATTTGTACAAAACAACAAAAGTACACAATTTTAGTTGCACATGATTACAGTACCAATAACAAAGTTTACCAATCATAATTCAGTCAAAATATTAAAAATATTTTATGCATTCTATTAAAATGTAATGAAGGCACTAAGCTGTATTTGTACAAGAAATGTTTAGATTTTGATGAAAAGAAATGAGGTGCTAAGAATACTGTTGTTCGTAATTTGAAAGAGTAATTTACCACATCTTTGTTGGTAAATGTGTAGGTCAAATGGGAAAAAGTTTTAATATTGTGTGGTTTTTGGAACTTTAATGTTTATTGAATGCCTATTGTACAGTTAAAAAACCTGTAAATTTCAAGACATAATAATTTGTCTACTAACTAGAAAAAGAGCCAAAATGTCCACAGCCCTTCTACAAACTTTTCTTTGAAAAAACTTGCTGAAACTTTTTACAAATAATGTGTAAACTGGATCTTTTTTATTTCAAGCACATGGAAAAAAAATTATATATAATGTTATAACTTTGCAATGATTTGGTTTCTGTTAAAAAGGTAGTGGTACTCTTGTGGCTTCTTAACAATTAGGGATCCAGATCGTCTTTTAAAAAGAATAAATTTTGTAAAGGCAAGAAACCAGTTTGTGTGAAGTAAGGCAACTAATTTTTAAATCCTCTGTTGTAAGCAAAAAGACTTGTATAAACAGGGAACCAGGTTGTTGGTTCTATAGTATTAACTATAAAAGATTAAATTTTATAATCAGAGTGTAAAATCCCATAAAATAATTAACAAGTGTGGACACAGGAAAACGTCTCGCCTGAATTCCGCATCAGTAACGAAAATAAATTTGTCATAAGCATTATGTAAGTAGCATTAATTATGAGCAGCGGCCTGTATACCAAATATTGTCACCATACTATGCATAGTTACAGAGGAACTGTACTAATACAAAAACTTTATCGTAGTCGCTGAACCGTGAAATTGAGGTCAAGGTCAGGTGACACCTACCAGACAGTCATGAACTATTCATCAGCAACCTATATACCAAATATTGTCATCCTACCATGCGTGGTAACAGAGGAACTGTCGCAATCCAAAAACTTTAACGTAGTCACTGGACCGTGAATTTGAGGTCAAGGTCAGGTGACACCTACCAGACAGTCATGTACTAGTCATCAGCAACCTATATACCAAATATTGTCATCCTACCATGCGTGGTAACAGAGGAACTGTCGCAACCCAAAAACTTTAACGTAGTCACTGGACCGTGAAATTGAGGTCAAGGTCAGGTGACACATACCAGACAGTCATGTACTAGTCATCAGCAACCTATATACCAAATATTGTCATCCTACCATGCGTGGTTACAGAGGAACTGTCGTAACCCAAAAACTTTAACGTAGTCGCTGGACCGTGAAATTGAGGTCAAGGTCAGGTGACACCTACCAGACAGTCATGTACTAGTCATCAGCAACCTATATACCAAATATTGTCATCCTACCATGTGTGGTTACAGAGGAACTGCCGTAACCCAAAAACTTTAACGTAGTCGCTGGACCGTAAAATTGAGGTCAAGGTCAGGTGACACCTACCAGACAGTCATGTACTAGTCATCAGCAACCTATATACCAAATATTGTCATCCTACCATGCATGGTTACAGAGGAACTGTCGTAACCCAAAAACTTTAACTCAGTCGCTGGACCGTGAAATTGAGGTCAAGGTCAGGTGACACCTACCAGACAGTCATGTACTAGTCATCAGCAACCTATATACCAAATATTGTCATCCTACCATGCGTGGTTACAGAGGAACTGCCGTAACCCAAAAACTTTAACATAGTCGCTGGACCATGAAATTGAGGTCAAGGTCAGGTGACACCTACCAGACAGTCATGTACTAGTCATCAGCAACCTATATACCAAATATTGTCATCCTACCATGCGTGGTTACAGAGGAACTGTCGTAACCCAAAAACTTTAACATAGTCGCTGGACCGTGAAATTGAGGTCAAGGTCAGGTGACACCTACCAGACAGTCATGTACTAGTCATCAGCAACCTATACACCAAATATTGTCATCCTACTATGCGTAGTTACAGAGGAACTGCCGTAACCCAAAATCTTTAACGTAGTCGCTGGACCGTGAAATTGAGGTCAAGGTCAGGTGACTGACTGGCAAGTACTCATCATAAGCTACCTCTGTACCAAATTTGATGGACCTAGGGCTTGGGCTTACAAATATATGAAGCAAGATGTCAAGTGTTTAAGCCGCCGCCGCCGGATTCCCATACATATGTCTCGCCTCCAGCGACTTTCGTCGCAGGCGAGACAAAAATACAGCATTATTTTGTGTAATAATAAGAATTAGAGCTTACTTGTAAGTCTGATTCAACAAACATTGCAATTGTGAAGAATTGCAACTTTATACTGGTAAGAGATAGATAAAAATAATCTTCAGTAAATACCAGCACTATGTCTCCTACTTCAAAAGTTTTTTTCTTGTCTAATAAGACAACAGACAGGAAAAAAAATTGCTCTCTTGCAAACATTTTTACTGCATATAACAGGTGAAGTACACAGTTTTCCCTACAGTAACACTGAGATTTATAAAGCTAGTGAAACTGGCAATCTATACAACAATCACTATGTATAATTTTACAAAAAAGAGGGATTCGGATTAATTTAAAATGATATTGTAATATTTACAAATCATATTTTATTTGAAGTTTTATGCTATATTTTATTTTTACTAAAATATTCATTTTTCAATTTTATGAAACTTTAAATAAAAAAAATATTTAAGGTTATTATACAAAAGAAATACAATAAATAACAAAATCCAAGCATGACAATATTTTTTAAAATAAAACAATGGTAATTTGTATCTGTCCATGTTTGTTTCTATCTTACATAAAAAGCAGTATGTCAGGTTTTGTTGATACAGTTTTCACTATCAAATATGACAACTCACAACTAATCAGCACTATAAGGTATAAATATGTACTTACTACATGACTTAAAATAAATTATTACAAAACTCTGTTCTTTAAATGGTGGGAATTTTAAACTATGATTATATCCTTTAATAAATTTTTCCCAATTTGGGAATGACTAGTAATTGCACCAATTTGCTTAAGATTGAATATGAAAAATGTTAGAATGTAAAAATACATCTATGACACAAATAAAAGTTCAAAAATAAAGTTAATCTTTTTTGGAAGAAGCTGCTATTTTGCCTTGCAGTGTTCTAACTTCTGGTTCAAATAATTTAAATACTAAAGTGCCATTTTCATCAAAGTAATTGTTAACTGGTTTTATTATTTCCTCGGATCTGCTCAGTCCAGTCTTTCCACTAATAAACGTCATTTTCAGTTTATACTGGTGTTCATATCTGAAAGCATAAATAATAGGTAACATGTAATTTTAAAATTAATTTGGAAAACTGATAGATTTGTGCAGGTTTTTTCCATCTGTTAATGAAGTTACCAAGTTTAAAAAAAATCACATTATACTCCTGTAACTGACAAGATTAAACCTTTCGGGTTGGTGTCATTGTTGGTCAGAGAAGTACAATTCTTGGAAGGTTACTGTTGAAACGTTTAAATACAATACATAAAACTATTCTTCTCTCTGCACTTTATTTATGGGAATTATAAATCTGACAGGGAAAAGTCAATCGTGTATTAATTAACTTTGATACAAAAAAGTAACACATTAAACAGGTCCTGATAAAAAAAACATATGCCTACTAAATATAAGACTCAAGGGGCAGCACATGATTATTATTACAGTTTGATGTAAATGATAGACTGTTCAAGATAACAATTTTTAGTTAATTGATAATCTCTATACATGCAGATCTTTTTTATGTATATTTCTTACCCTGTGGGTCAGGAGAGTTAAATAAAAGAGGTATTACTATATGCAGAAATGTGGCCTAGCTTGTTAGCCCCTTTTCTGTGGTGAAAGATCTTCCAAGATTGTCTGTGGATAATGTTTCTCGTGGTTGTTAAAAACTAAACCGTTTTTGGCCGGATTTCACGGAGTGGAATCCAGGTATTAAAATGGTGAATGTTGGGCAGGCTGGGTGTGGGTGGGTAGGGGGGGGGGGGGAGGAATTTTCCTAACAGTTTTCTCAGCAACTTCTAATCACATTCTCTTGAACTAAGTTTATGACCATGATTGCATTTGATGTTATTACAAATTTATATCCTTTAACTGATGCATAGACAGTGATTCCTACTGACACCAACTTCATCATAACTAAGACTAGACTATATTTTAAACCTTTCCTGATATTAAAAATACCAGTCTGCTGAATGTTTAGCAGTACAATCACAGCCCTGTCATGACTCCTTTAGGGATAATTATTAAGTTATGAAGTTGTTATATTTCATCAATATTGCAAAAAAAAATGACAACTAAGGAGAAAAATAAGAAAAAAAATTCTGAGAATCTACCATTTATCACTGGTTTCTAATTACAACTATTTATCTGTTAATTTTGTCTAAGTTCTAATTTTATAAACAAGATATACATTTGTACATGTACAGTTTACTAGTACATACTTCTTGAGGGTAGAAGCTAGTTCCCATTTGTCATCAGGCTCTAGACCAGCTTTATCTTTATCTAAGGCTACCAAGAAAATGTTCTTCTCAATATATGTAGTGTAAAATGTCAGGACACCCATCAGTGTGAAATATCTGTTAGAAATTAAGGAAAAATCCTCAACATCATATTCACTGTGTATCTAAACAAACTCAGAGAAAAAGATATTTTCCACAACTAGTCGACATCATAGATTCCACCTTCTTTCTTTACAGTACATGTATAAATAAAACAGAATGGGATCAACATTGAATGTGAGTAGGTTTTCCCCAACCCCCCTCCAAGAGTAATGTCTATATTGCACAAGTACAAAATATATTAATATTTCGTTCAAAAGAATTTCTCGTAGGCCATGTCTATTATTGTACTATGATTACTGTGAAAGTTTTTTTCTTCATGCACATCAAATTTTGGTGAAATTTTAAATGTTTGTGCGTTCTTAAATTCGTGGATTAATGTTTCTGAAAATGCAAAAAAAAAAACAAAACAAAACAAAAAAAGCAATCAAATAACCACAAAATTCTTTGCACTGTTAATTAACCTCATAAATCTCATTATGTTATTGATAAATATCAACATATAAAGAAGACAAAAAATTTACATAACACGCTGTTGTTTACACACCAGGTTATGACTGTACACTAAAGTGTTCATTAGTGCTCATGATTGTGTTTATTTTATAATTAGAATACATCATATTTAAAAAAAAAAGTCAATTATTTGCATTTAAAATACCAGCCATAACAAAACGGAAATCAATAGCTAATTATGAACTAGATAATGTATTAACTGATTAATTTCAATTAAAAATGCTTAAGAGTCTATTTAATTCTCTAATTGTTATATCAAAAGAAGTATCACTAGCAGAAGGGTCATTTTGTCAGTACAGATGTTAAGTAGCAATGAACAACTGTTACAAAGGTGTAATTTAATGCCATGATCAGTAATATGTAATCACAACATCTGTTTAATACAGTGTCACTGATATGCACTAATGAAGATAACATGTAAAGGTTTTCTAAATATTTTATTTTTATAATTTTATTTATGTTCAAAGAAGCAATTAAACTCATAATTCCAATACAAATTTGTTACTTTTTAACATGGAAAATGAACACCTTATGTATCTCGTCCTTGACAGGAAGTTAATGTTTCTTTGTACTCTTTAAAATTAAACGATACCTACATATAATATAAACACAATTCGAACATGAACATGAATTCAGATTCCCAAGTTCCTATCTGTTAATGAAATTTGATTCTTTGTTGGATTTTGAATTTCTTGGTCTAAGGCTGGCACGAAAAGCATGAAAATTGATACACCGTGATTAAAGAGTATTTCAGAGTACAGTATTGCAGAACCAAAATTCTATTCTTGAAACAAAAATGTTTTTCCTTTATTTATTATATCTATTATCTAATATAAATATTTTTCCTATTTTAGTTGTACATGCCATACATGTACATAAAAAGCATTAGTAATAGCAACTGAACATGTAGAATTCGAATATTACATTTAAAAAATGTAAGAGTATGAGAAAACATTTCAATTATGGATTGCATTGCTCACATACATGTAAACTTGGATAAACCAATCTAAATTATAAGCAGCTTTGAGATATTGTTTAAAGGATACGAAAGAACACAAACAATTAAGACTGGTCGAGATTCAGGAAATGGTCTGATATAATCCCAGACGAGGGCAAACAAGGAAAATCCTACTGCTATGGTACAGATCAAGAGACGAAGATCCATTAGCCTATGAGCCTCTTTATAACCAAAGTTTTCTGTCATCACCTGAAGAATAGACATATAATTGATTTAACTGATTTACACATAAGCAAGGGAGACAATATGTGTTTGTATATGTACGTGTATGTAGTATGTATTTTTAATTAAAAGAAGCAATTATTACACCTTCATTGTCTATACTCAGAATGATTTTATAAGTGCATAAGTACAGTAATCTAATTAAATTTGGGGAACGACATATTGTCTCTAATTATACTAGAACAAGAGAAAAAACATTAAACATATTTATAGAGATTTTGTAAAACATGGCATATGATAAGAATTTGAAGACATATAGTAGAACATCATAGACATCTTTTAAATATGTTCTAAAATTGTTCCCTTTACCTTTTTAGCAGCATCATCCAGTGCATTTTTTAGGGCAGAAGAGTCCCATTTGTCTATCTTTACAGGTTTTTCTTCTGCCTTCCACTGAAAATTTACACACATAATTTTAAGTAATGCAATATATCAGTGTGGTTAATAAATAATATTACTAGTACCACTGTACAGCATATACACTGTGCATGTACAAAGCTTGTAACACACATGTAAATAAAAATAGACTTAATTTATGTTCCACCTTAAGCTAGGCTTGACAATTAAGTTCCATGATGAGAGGAATTTTGCATGTACTGTAGCATTTGGGGGTATTTAAAATAAACAGAACAATTTTTAACAAGCACTGACATACTTTTTATTTTTCTCTATTTTAAAGTTTACAGTATATTATAGTAACACACTATTATTAACAGTATTATTGATAAGTTTCCACATCAATGTACAGGTCGTGATAACTATCCTCCAGCAAGGATTATGTTACTATAGTATCTGGATATATGAAGGGCAAGGGGCACCTGGCAAAGGCAGCCCAAATAATCCAGGCTGTAAAAAATTTAAAAAAATCCCAATCACCAAAATTGTTTTTTTTCTGAACCGTGTCTGAACTTTTTCAGATCTATGTAACATGCAGATATATTTGCACTAAAATTTCTAAGGAAAAATTCTCATCTTTTTTTCTTACAAGTATAAGCTCACCAGTCCTATACATATGTAAATCCATCACCATCTTTCTACAATACAGCTGAGCAGTTGTACATATTAATGACATTAAATTAAGAAATAATTCATGGCTGTCAAAATTTTATAGATTATTTAATATGTTTGTTTGAATGATGTTTAATGCCACTTTCATCAATTTTTCAGCTATATCATGGCATCCAGTTTTTGTTGGGGGAGGAAGCTGCAGTACCCAGTGAGAACCCCCCGACCTTGGGTTATTTAAATATAGGTATGCATTATATTCATGAATATTTTGTCACAAAAGACTAGTGACCAAAAAACAGCCAAAAAAGGAATAAAAGGCCATGATTTGACTCTTGAGGGCAATCAGTATATGTTATAAGCTTCTAGCTGGGACACTAGATTACAATTCCATGTTGTTTAGCAGAATTGACCCTTAAGTTAATGCAAGTCAACTTAGTTTGCACTATCACCCACATGCAATTTTCATAACCAAGTTAAATTACAGTAATAAACTAACCTCGCTTGACTCGTTCTAAAAAATATGCATGTAAATTTGATTCACATATAACCTTAAATACAATGGTTACACAAACAACATGTTGATGCCTCCCCTTCATTATGCTTTGCACCTATTGTTTCACTTTTGACTTATTTAGCAGAATTCAGAAGATAATGACCAGCATCAGTAACATATTTAAAGGAAATCCATTAAGTGTCTGTGCTAGGATGTTTAGAACATAATTTGTCTCATACATGAAGACCTTGTGTTGTTGATCATTTTTGCTATATACATTTTTATCTTTATTTTAGTTTTCAAGCTACATGTCATAGCAAAAAATATATATATATATATAAAAAAAAACAAAATCAAAAGAACAGTCCATATAATCATTAAAGGACAACAACTCCAATAACTGGTTTCATATGGCATTCATTACATTTAGCTCTTTCTAAATTGACCTCTTAGAAATGACAAATAATAAATTGGACTAAAACGTAGCCAACTAACTACTATTAAACATAAATAAAAAATGCTGAAATTATATATCCTTCAAAAGCAAGATGATTATGGGATGTATAATTGGTCATGCTAATAAATTCCAGTACTAAACTAACCTCGCTCGACTCGTTCTACAAAATATAAATCAAATTAATATACCACCTCAAAGCAAACATTTACAAAAATAAAAATATACACAAAGTGAAACAAAACACATGCACTATTATTATCAATATCAAGTTTTATTTTACCAAATGAATAGGAAAGAAGTTAAAAAGAAAAAATTCTAAATCTTGTCCGATTTTGCTCACTTCAGACATAAACAAAATGTATTTACTTCAACATATTATTAACAGGAGTTAAATATATTGTTGTGCAAAGTTAATTTATTACTTAGCTTATTAGATGAATCACCCATTATACAAAGAAAATTATGGAGTATATCTGTAAATGTTCATGTATAGTCCAAAGTGGAATAAGTCAAATGTGGTAATTACCACAAAGTTAGAAGCTAAATTTGAGCAGAAAAAGTTGCAGTGAAAAAGATGCACTAAAAATTTATTGCACACTGTCAATAACAGCATCTCTCCTACCCAGATGTTTGAAAAAAACTACTCTGGTTTGTTAGGTTTTTATAGTAAGATATTTTGGAATAAAATTAGTTTTTTATGTTAAATAGACATTATTTATATTCCAGCTTGTATCATGGATAAACTGCTTCATACTTGCAAAAATTACAGGTATGCATCTGGTTATTACAGAAAACTTAGAACTTTTTCAAACAACCTCATATTTGACATATTGTACACTACATGAACGTCACCAGTTCTTGATATGTATGTGTAATTAACTATGTTATGATATTCTGACCATTATATACTATAAAATGTAATTTTAAATGTTATTCAAATAAAATTTGTTTAAATTGGATCATTGATTTAAAATATGGGATTATGGAAAGGTATCAGAATGTATAATGTTCGAGATTTGTGCGGATTTATAGGTATCCTATACTCAGTAAACCATGCAAAATACTTAAAATATGTGTTCCAAAGCTTAGAACTGAAAAATATGGGTACACATAGGAAAACAATGCAACATAATTAACTTAATCCAATTACTCTAAGATTGGTATGAAACAACCATCTTATGCATAATATCGGGGCAAAACAACCCAATACGATCAGGTTTATGTATGAAACAACCCAAGGTGCGGTTGTAGTACGAAACGACGCTATAACATTCTGCATTTTATGTCAATATGGAGGGTGCAAGTCAAATCAGCACTAAGTCAGATCGGCACCTAAAAAAAGTCAAATCGGCACCGGAAAGCAGTTAATTCAGCACTTATGTATAGTCAAATCGGCATTGGATTTCGGCACCCGACATATGATTTATACTAATTACAATGAAATTGTTTAAAATCCAAATTTTAATGAATTTTAATACATGACATGTTAAAAATTATAATTTATAAAATAATTACTAATTATCTATGTTGATTGGGGGATTCTTTGAAATTTACAACTGTTATTAAGTTTGATAATAGTATATATTACTGTTATAATAACATCGGTGATTAGACATTTAAATTCCTTTGAAAAAGTAACAAATTAATTTTTTGTTTGTATAATTATATGGTTTGTTGTTGTAATAATGACCCTGAAAGTGTTTCATCATTGTTAACTAAATGATGTTTAAATTAATATTAAAAGGCCGAAGCCCAAGCTGTTTAATAAGTGAGAAATTTGAGAAAAATAGAAAAAAAAATATATAAATGAGATACTATCATTCCCAAGTGTCAGACGACAGTTGCATCAAGTGCAGTCAAATAGTTCGTCCAAGACAGGAAGCTCTGCAGTGTTTGCAGAAGCAGAAGATATTCCCTTACAGCTACAACTTGTTGCAGAGGGAAAATTAAGACGCCATCAAAGAAAACAGAACTGTCAGGTTCAGCAAATGATTTTCAGTTTGTGGCAGCAATATAAGAACAACACCATCAGTGCCAGCTATTTACTAAGGAAATGTGCATCGGTTTACGGACCTCCTGCACAGTAACGATCATAATGCTGACATTAACTGTAACTTTGATATGATGAATTGAAATGATTTTTAAATCATTTAATATATTACTTTACCATTATGAACTGTTCTTTGATTTTTATAGTGCTGGTTGCATTTATATGTGCTAGATTTTTAATGAAATAAAATAAACATTGTTATCTTTCAGTCGTTTTTGTTTTTAACTGAACATATTATAATAAATTCAGAAAAAAACACAGGTGCCGAATTGACTATATCAGGTGCCGAATTAACCATACTGAGTGCCCAATTGACTATACAAAGTGCCGATTTAACCAGGTGCCGTTTTGACCAAGTGCCGATCTGACTTGTATTCAATATGGATTTGTGTAATACTGTTGAGAATAGGTATTGCACAAAACTTAATTCTGTAACCATAAATAAAAATTAAATAAATAAATACTTATTGGATTTAAAGTTGAATTCATACAGTTAGTAAATCATAATTAAAAAAACCAAAACGTACGCAGCTAATTTCCATCGCGATAGACGGGTCGCTTGCCAATGCTGACGTTCAGTTCAGATTCGCATATGGACAACAATTAGCTATAAAAAATATATATTTACACTCCCCAAGTAAATTCGTAACAATTAAAATATGATTCAAAATTAGCTCTAGTGTGCAATAACACTCTTAATGACGCTTTAAAGGGTAAATATTAAGAAAGTTAATTACTTTGTCCATCAGACCGGTCTTTTTCGAAGCCATTCTGAAATGAAACAGGAAGTACACGTTGAGTAAGTACGAAACAAAATTAAATTATTAAAGCAAAGAAAAGCACGTAAATGTAAGTTTTCAAAAAGAAGAAGATTGTTTTTAAATAAATACTTTATTGAAACAATGCTTTTGTATTGTTTTGATTTTAAATTTTACTTTCAATTTAGAGACTACAAAAACCGGAAGTCCAATAAAATTCCTGAATTTCAGAGCAGGTGAAAAAGTTTTAATACATTCAATTTTATATTGTAAGATTGTCTAGTTTTTAGAGTGGTCGCTTTCGATCTTTTTAAACAAAAATTGTTGTTAATATTTATCTGAATTTCAGTTTATTAAATTTGTGGTCTGATTTCTTTTTAATAATTGTAGCATGTTACCAATGTGGGTTATTGACAGCGTCGTAGGCAACCACGAATTGTAGTCACGTACTCGAATTTCGGTATCGAGTCAGTTCGCCTCGAATTTGGTTCGCACCTTAGTGATTTCGCCCCGATACTTGTTCGCGATTACATGCCAGATTGCCGAATCCCAAATTGCCGACTCCCAATTTGCCGAATATAACAAATTTATGCTAAATATTATTTATTTAAGGAATTACTTACAACTTATTCGAAAAAAGTTTGAATTGTTCGGCAATATAACAATTAAATTGGTTACCGATAGTCAATACAAAAATTGATTAATTTTGTGTAACTGAAAACACAACCTTTTCGCACAAGCTGATGTATCGAGTTCAACGAGTAACTGGACATGCTGGAGTAAAATGCTTTGTTCAAAGAGCTGTCGATAACCCGATGATTCCAATGAGAGAGGTGTACAACACTTATGCGACTCTGACAACTTTAGATGATGATATATAAGTTGCTTTGTTATAAATCTAGTGCTTGATGGTAAATTAACGAAAAAAATATAGGTCGATCTATTGTTATTTTTTTATTTAAATAATTACGTCTATACGAAACAATACAAAGATCTTCATGAAACTAATTCCATGAAATTGATATATTAACAAACAACTTCTCAGACAAAACATTATTTTTTTTAAAATCATTAATAACATATACTTTAACTTTTTTCAATGTCGGCAATTTGGGAATCGGCTAACTGGACTCAGCAATATGGAATTCGGCAAATTGGGAATCGGCAATCTGGGATGCTACCTTGTTCGCACCAGATTGATTCGCCCCAATTTCTATTCGCAATGGGTCGTTTCACCCCGGTAAAATATATGTTATTTACATGTAATAATACATACATGTTTTATTTTTGATTGTTGTATATAATTATCCAGATACTGTACATTATTTTGTTTGTTTATGGTGCAGGTGTTTGATGTGGGGTTATCTGATTGATAGGTGATTGAGAGGCCAGTCGTGTCAAGGTTACTGGTAACAAAAATAGAAAAAAAAAGTTTCCGCTTAGACTACTTAATGAAATTATTTGTTAGATTGTCGAAAACCTGGTTTCATAGCATCGCCATGTTTCTTGTATAATTTATTATTCTGGTTTTTTTTTAGGAAGTGCAAATCAGTTAAAATGAGTGAGCAGTTGAAGTTTATAATTCAGGAGTTGAAAAAAGAGCCTTTCAACAAGCCTTATAATTTAATATCATTTGACTCATTAGAACCACTCCAGTTACTTCAAGTATTAAATGATGTTATTGCAATTATTGATCCAAAGGTAATTTACAGTCTAAAATAAGTCATAAATATGCATTAAAATTATAGCATACATATAGAACATAATAATTCTTGTGTACTTTGTGTGTTGTACATGTATGTCAAATTCATAATGCACAGCTAATCAAAGATTTTCTTGTATCAACTGCTTCTTTTTATATTATGTATTGTTTCAGATGGAAAAATTATTTAGCTTTGATGCTAATGTTTTATGTTCAACATGTTTCATGTATAACTTTTGCACAGTTACTTTTGATAAAAATTCAAACCCTGTTATCTTCATCTACTAGTAGTTCAAGGAAAACAAAATATTTTCCATAACACTCCTCATGTTATAGCTAAAATGAATCTTGAACTCATATGCACCCTATATCTTAATTCACCGTGCAAAAGTTTTAATAATTGTATATAATAATCAGTGACAAATATTATACTAAATATTTAATAAATTTCTAAACCAAAGACCTTTTATATAAGGTTTTGGTTTAGAAATTTAGTAAATATTGGATAAGATAAATTGGATTATGATATGCAGCTATTATGATTTATGTTTTTAAAGCAAAGAATAGATATCAGAGAAGAAACTCCAGACCAGACAGCAATAAGAATCTTTACTACACTGCGTGTACTGAAGTACAAGCCCCCAAATGAGTAAGTATTACAAAAAAATGTATTGCATTATTTACTTTTTTAATAACTGCAGTGTTTTTATTTGTTAAACTTTTTGTTGAATCTTTTTACTTTTGATTTTTTATGGTCTTGCAGATAAACAGTCTAGCCATTATACATAGTTTTATGGTCAGTTTAGCCATTATATATAGTTTTATGGTCAGTCTAGCCATTATATATAGTTTTATGGTCAGTCTAGCCATTATATATAGTTTTATGGTCAAACTAATGCTATTGTTAATTATATTTAACTCGTATCAGTTATAGCTATACTATTTATAAATAGTATTATAAACGGTCAGGATTAGTTTGCTTTTCTTAATTAACATAACACATATTAGGATAGTGACTTTCATAAATGCTAAAACTTTTACCAATCAACACCAAAGTTGTATGATATCCTCTAAGAAACAAGCATATTATTGATGTTTGTTGTTTTTTTTTCTATTACAGTGATGTGTAAGTACAGATTTACTACAGTTGTAAAGTTTTGCCCTAATGTTCTGGTAGTTGAGTTTTGTTTACTAATCTCTGTCATTGTTGTAGCTTGATGAGCTACATCTGTTTTACCTTGAATACTAATGTTGTTTTATTTATAAAGGTTTAGCTATCCACAGATGCACAAATGCATCAGAATATTTTCTTTTGCAATTCAATTTACCTTCCACCAATACATGTATACTTCTGCTCTAATGAGGTTTTGTCAAAACTTGAGCTGTCTAAAGGTACATGTAAGGTGGCAAAACTAAAAAAACATAGAATGTACGACAAGCACACTGATATCATAGCTTTATTGTGTGATACAAATTTGTAACCAAGAGTGTAAATAACAGTCATTACAAAATATATTATTAATGTCTTGATCTAGAGTTCCCAGTGTTCGACCCACAGAGCAGCCCAGCGGGAGGGGAGACCCTCTCGTTGGGGGGTTGTCAGGTCATAATACGGAAAGCCTGGCCACTGCCATAGTGGGTAACGCTAAAAGGCTAAATTCTCCGACCCTACCCAATACTCCGTACTTTTCGAGTGGCAGTCAAAATTATGTTCCCTGTGTCCCATTCCACCCCTTTTTCAATTGATGTATTGTGTGTTTACTTGTTCCCGTCCTGAATATAGCTGAAATACTGCTCGCTGGACATAAAGCAAACATCCAATCAATCAATCAATCTTGATCTAGAATCATGATCGTAAGCATTGGATCGCATATTATAAAAAATTGGTCTTGTTCTACACCTAGTACATTAAACATGAAATCTTTAGAACATTGCACCAAGAAGCTTATTATTTTGATGTACTTGCCAATAGGCATTGAGGCATATAGTTTGGTCATTTACAAAAATTGTTTATGCATGATAACTTAAGAAATCTTGACCAAATCATTTTAAGTTTAAAAATGTTTTTGGGGAACACTAAAGACATGAGTTTGAATTTGACTGTTTTACTTTTGTCTGGAGTTATGGCCCCTTATAATGCTGCAAATAGCAAAATTTGTAGTTCTGCTTAAACTTGAAAATGAATTGACAAAATCATATGAAATTTTGAAATGTTTTTAGTGCTACATATGTATTAAGCACCGATCAAGTATGAATTTTGTCCTTCTGTAGTTACATATATGGTCCCTTATAATGATGAAAATTGCTAATTTGTGGTATCTGCATGATCACTAGAGAAAGACAACAAAATCACTTGAAATTCTTAAATGTTTTTGTTGCCACTATAAATAGGTCAAGTTTGAATTTGAAAGATTTTAAGGTATCCCACCCATAATTAAAGTTACAGTTTAAGTTTATTTTTCGACCAAAACAGCTTTATTAAATCATTGTATTTCTTGTTAATGATGCAAATTAAAAATATTGTTTTACATAGTGTCAATTTTAACGGTTTTTAGCACAAAAAGTTTAGTT
The DNA here is from genome assembly GCA_944474755.1 of Limnoperna fortunei. Taxonomy (NCBI): domain Eukaryota; kingdom Metazoa; phylum Mollusca; class Bivalvia; order Mytilida; family Modiolidae; genus Limnoperna; species Limnoperna fortunei. Next base: position 81,887,734 of record OX104113.1, on the reverse strand, counting down.
GTTCAAATAGTATTTCCGATGTTTGCCCAACATTACCGAAAAACAATGGACATCCAGGACACCAAATACTATCATGTGGTCAATTGTGGTCCGGATACCTTAATTTGTCATTATGTATTTATGGTCCCTTATAATGCTGAAAATAGCAAAATGTATGGTAAACACATATCTAGTTGTTAAAGCTGTCACCAAATCATTTGAAATTTGGAAATCTTTTGGGTGACCACAAAACACAGACTGAGTTTGAAATTCACCGATTTTAATTTGCACAGGGATGAGGCATCTGCGTTATTTGTACACAATTTTCTTATATTTGAAATGCACCATAGTTTCAATTATGTTGTAAGATATAGTAATTTGAAAAAAAAAGAAAGAAAACACAAGCCTCCCATAAACAGAGGTTTAGAAAATAATGGGTAACACTAAATTTTAAGATTTGTATAATAACATTTTTTATTCTGAATTAATAACAATACTAACTTTACTGGAGAAACCTTTTTCGTTTTACTATCAGAAACAACCACCTCTTTTATGTAGAAAACTCGCATGTACAGACCTTTTTATTTCCCCTTCATAGTGTATGTCTTGCTAGCAAATCTGTATTAAAATACATCTTGCCTTTTAGTGACGATAATTTCAACTCTATTGTAGCATTACATCAATTTTATTTTGATACTATCAAGTACATATATATGGTTTATAGGTCTAAAAATATCCTTGTCTCGGATCAATTATCACAGGATTATAAGGCGTTAAATATGCCAGCTAAGCATTTATGCATTATGTTGATGAACATGACAGAATATAAAATACAATGTTGTAACAGCTTAGTATCTATATACCATTATTCACCCATATAAATATCAAAATTCTTTTACTGTATAATTGGTGTTACAAATAAGCAAAACACTCCATTAATTTTCAAGGAAGGAAATATTATTCCAGTACACAAGCATTACATTCAAAAGGAGTTACCAATTTGTATATGTAGGGTGATGTAATTTAGACAACAGACTTGTTATATTATAATGTATTTCAAAGCAAGTTGATCCAATGCATTGTTAAAAAATAAAAAAATCTCTTGAGCAGAAATTAATTAAGAAATAACTATTTTATATCAGTAACTGTGCAGTCCTTAAATTTTTCAAAGCTAAAATAAGTATAAGTGGTCAAGCTTTTGAAATAATAATTTCATTAGACGAAGAATTTTAAATTGGTTTCTTTACATCAATTATATTTGAGTTTATTATAGTGCAATATTATGATGTATAATTTCTGTTTAAAACATTTTTACTTACTTATCAAATGTAGGTCAACATTTAGAACTGGGCTGGTACAAGGTGATAAACTTGTTATCCATCCAATATTAGAATGGCTATTGAAAAGGGTACCAGAGTTACAAAAGAGGGCTTATTTGGCCAGGTTTTTGGTCAAAATAGATGTTCCACCAGAAATAATGGCAGAAGATCAAATTCCAGACCTGTTTGCTCAGGTAGAAAAAAAATATATAAATTAATTTATGTGGATATTAAATACTGTACAAAAATGTTGATGTTATAGGTATTCCTACAAATTTCAAAGTATGAATGAGTGAGGTAAGATGAATGACGATCAGGCAGAATTAATAGGTCCTAAATATGAATGAGTCCTAAATATGAATGAGTGAGGGTAGATGGATGAAGACCAAGCAGAATTAATAGATCCTAAATATGAATGAGTGAGGGTAGATGGATGAAGACCAAGCAGAATAAATAGGTTCTAAGTATGAATGAGTGAGGTTAAATGAATGAAGACCAGGCAGAATTAATAGGTTCTAAGTATGAATGAGTGAGGGTAGATGGATGAAGACCAGGCAGAATTAATAGATCCTAAGTATGAATGAGTGAGGGTAGATGGATGAAGACCAAGCAGAATAAATAGGTTCTAAGTATGAATGAGTGAGGTAGATGTATGAAGACCAGGCAGAATTAATAGGTTCTAAGTATGAATGAGTGAGGGTAGATGAATGAAGACCAGGCAGAATTAATAGATCCTAAGTATGAATGAGTGATGGTAGATGGATGAAGACCAGGCAGAATTAATAGATCCTAAGTATGAATGAGTTAGGGTAGATGGATGAAGACCAAGCAGAATAAATGGGTCCTAAGTATGAATGAGTGAGGGTAGATTAATGAAGACCAGGCAGAATTAATAGGTTCTAAGTATGAATGAGTGAGGGTAGATGGATGAAGACCAAGCAGAATAAATAGGTCCTAACAAATGAATGAGTGAGGGTAGATGAATATTATATTGGTGAGTTTTTCTTAATTTGATAGATTTGTTGAAAGATGTAGGCAAAATTATTAGTTTTATTATGAATAAAATTTTAATATGAAATTAATACTTTTCCAATTTATATTGAATGCCTTCAAACTGTAGATATAAGGTGTAAATTGTCATTTATTTAGACATTGTATATGTGTATGATCTTCAGAACAAAATATTTTATATCTGATGTAAATTGTTATTTTATTTTTAATGGTTAAAATTGATTATTGTAGTTAGACAATAATTGTTTATAATTTTAAAGTATGAAGAACTTATGGAACAGTTCAAAGAATTGCACAAGCAAGCAGAGAAATTAAGGAATTCTGGTTTTAATACTGGTGAAATTAGGAAGGACATTTCTAACATGGAGGATGAAAAAGAACAACTTAATAAAAGGATAGAAAGACTGAAGCGAAAGGTGTGTTTTATCTGGTAACACATGGAAAATATATAGAAAGGAAACAGTTTCAATGTTGTATATAATTAGTGACAATTTAAAAAAAAATTATTATTTGCAGAAAGAAAGCATAGGTGAACTGAAATGAATTAATTAGAAATTAATATTGTAAGAAAATAACTCCATAAACTGTCATATCATGTCTGTTGTTTAATGAAGAATATGGACTCGCAAAGACTGTAGTTATCAAAAGGTACTACAGAATGTAATTTTTTTTATTAAGTGATGTCATTTTAGATTTTTTAAATTACACCTATATTGTTTATTAAAACAAAAGATATCATTTCTTGGGCATATACAGTCAGTCATTTACTGAAAAAAACCTGCAATATGAATACCCTGACCTTTGTACTAATCTTCTTACAATCCCTTTTAGGTAGAATCTCATCCAAACTCACAAACAATGATGAATGTGGCCAGAAATTTAAGATTAGAAAGAGACAAAGAAAAGAAGCTGGCAGAACAGAGGCAGGAGCAGGCAACCCTTGTAAGTTTTAAAGAATTTGTTTGTTGTAATGGAGTTTTATGCCACTTTCTGCAATTTTTAAGGTATATCATGACGTCCAGTTTTTATTACGGGAAAACAAGAGTACCTGGTGAGAACCTACAACCTTTGTCAAGAATACTGGCACTTTGTAAATTAAGTTTTGGTAGTCAAGCACACCTTGTTTGAAGTTGGGCTTGAACACACTAGTGATTATAAGTAGGTGGCTTACTACCTTATCAAGTAGGACACTGAAGCCCATAATAATCTTTATGAATAAAGCACAGAATTGGATTCTATATAAGACAGAGTTCTCAAGGTCATCTTGCATTCTAAGAAGGATGTATGACTATGATAACAATTAAAATTTATATGATCTGTTTTTAAGCATTATATAAATTGATAAAAGAATAGTAAGATCATTTTAAATATTTTGTTTACAATACTGGTATTATCTTCTAATGGTGACCTCAGTATCTCATATGCAGCTCTTGAGAATTTTATAAGTGAAAGGTTAGTCTGTATACTGTACTTCTTTACTTCAGAGTAAATTATTCTAATAACTGTTTGTATATATTCATAGATTCAGCATGAAGAACAGAAAATAAGAAGACTGCAACAACAACTACATGATCAGAGACAGGCTAGTGTTGGAGCCAACCCTGATAGTAAGCTACACTACACAATTGTATATATACAGTCAAACTTGTCATGACCCACCTTCCTCCCTATATAACCACTTCCTGTGTTATTTGACTGTATTTATTCCTCACCAGCATTTTCCCATTCATTTAATCTTTATTTAATGTCTCTCTGTCTTAACGTACTAATGACTGTGTCTTTCACAAAGAAAACCTTTTTGAAACAACAAGCTAAAAAACATTAAATTAAAGTTTTAAGTGATCAAAAAATGTAATATCATCTTTAAAAGGACTGTCCGGATCTCCCTGTCAATTTGAATAATCATCAATGTCGCCATTAAATTTTATTGCCATGGGCTGTGTTTATTATATGTTCAGGCATTTTTTACAAATGGGAACAATCCATGTAAAGCGGTGTACACCGGTTTTACATCGACTTATACTGTGTGTATGTGTATTGAGTGTATTGTTAAAACATAAGGATACCAGTAAAACTGGTACAAAAGGAAATTGGGGACTAAAGTTAACACGTGTTAATACAATCGGAAATCAAAACACTCATGATTATTGTATATTTATACTATCATAATAACATAAAATGAAAGTCATTTTACTCTTTATTAATAGAAACAATACAGGTTTACAATTCACTCTTACACACTGAATACTTGACTGTGTGAACAATACAAACTACATGACCCTATGTATGAAGACCCCTGTCTTACAAAGACCTCGTAAGACAGGTTTTACTGTATATGTTTCACCATGATTCCTAACATCTTAGATACAGCTGAAATTTTGAACATGCTAAACTAGAGTGGATTACACAAAAAGTCATTTTTTGAAATTTATTGTAAGTGTTGGAAGATCAAAGGAAAATGCATTGTAAGGTCAACACTTACGATGTATTTTACAATTACAACTTTTTTTGTGAAAAACACTGCTGGTCTTGAATTATTATTATTAATTCTAATATGACATCATATAATCTTGAACTTATGTACCATATATTTAGTTAAAAACATCTCAACATGCTCTAAACCTTAGTTCTATATTTGTGTTTTGTGATATATCTTTTGCAAAACAATAACAATAGCTGTTTAAGTATACTAGTACCAGTTGTCACTAAACAAAGGTTGCTCCCTGAACCCCATATATTATTATATGGTTTAATGAGTGACATATAGATTATTTTTGTTTTTAACATTTAAAATTATCCACCACTGGGTTAGTTTTGTTAAGTTGTAAAAAGCATTTAGCAACTGTACAGTAAATCTTGCTTACAATGAATTTCAGGCGACAGGTGAAAAAAGTTTGTTATAAAAGAAATTTGTTGTATTGTTATAGTGAAGTTCGTTATATAATAAAATGAATATTTTTTCCACTTTGAACTTTTAATACTTTTTATCCTATGTTATGGATCATATCTTTCATTGTTTAGTGCAATTTTGTGTTTAAATTGGAAACTAAAATATAATTCCCAGAGAAGTAGCTGACAGCACTAGATCATAAGTGAAATTTATTTCTTTAATTTCTGATAATTTCCTGATTTTTAAGATCCTTTTATTAGTACATGTATCTTTGTAATAACTGCTATAGACTTTATAAACATTTACATCACTGATGTCATCTCCCTGAATTTAAAAGTCAAGTTTCATTTTTTAAGCACTTCTACAAAGGCTAGAGGAAGAGACTAGAACCAATAAGTACATCGTGACAGAACGCCTACCTAAAGATATATCAGGACGTCGCAAAACTTTACAGGACTTGCAGAGGGTTGTGGCTGAACCAGCTATGGGACATTCCGACCTTGACCAACTTAATACCCAGGTAGTTTTATGAGTGTAGAAATCTTTCATTGTATATTCTGGTTTTTTGCTCACCTGACCCGAAGGGTCATGTGAGCTATTGCCATCACTTGGCGTCCGTCGTCGTCAGTCGTCGTCGTCGTCGTTAACTTTTCTTCAAAAATCTTCTCCTCCAAAACCACTGAAGGGATTGCTTTGAAACTTTGCACACATCATCAGTAAAATGTCCTCTACCAAGTTTGCTCAAATCATGGCCTCAGACCAACCAACATGGCCGCCATGGCTAAAAATAGAACAGGGGGGTCAAAATACAGTTTTTTGCTTATAGTTCAAAAAGTATAACAGATATAGGAAAACCGAACAGACCTTCCTTCTTCAGCATCTAAAGCTCTACAAAACACTCCATTGGGTCAAAGTTGTATGATGACTCCTTGTAGGAGTTATTGCCCTTTAATTGTCAAAATTGATGATTTTTGCCATTTTTGCCTCAAAATCTTGAAAATTATTAGAACTAGAGAAAAAGTTAGCATTGCTTAATTGTTCTGCTCTATGAGGGCTACAAAAATGACTTAAGGGTCAAGATTGTCTGATTAACCGTTTAAGAGTTATTCCCCTTGAACTGTTTTTTTTAATTTGTTTTAATTGATTTTTTAAAATATTCTCCTCTGAAACAACTGAAAGTACTGCTTTGAAACTTTGTACACATCATCCGTCCAATGTCCTCAACCAAGTTAGCACCAACCATGGCTGCAGATTAACCAACATGGCCACCATTGCTAAAAATAGGACGGTGGGGGGGGGGGGGGGGGGTAAAATACAGTTTTTGGCTTATATTTAAAAAAGTGTAACAGATACAGGAAAACCGAAGAGACATGCCTTCATCTGCATCAAAAGCTCTACAAAACACTCCATTGGGTTGAAGTTGTATGATGACTCCTTATAGGAGTTATTGCCCTTTAATTGTCGAAATTGATTATTTTTGACATTTTTGCCTCAAAATCTTGAAAATTATTAGAACTAGAGAAAAAGTTAGCATTGCTTAATTGTTCTGCTCTATGAGGGCTACAAAAATGACTTTAGGGTCAAGATTGTCTGATGAACCGTTTAGGAATTATTCTCCTTGAAAATTTTTTTAATCAATTTTACTAGATTTTAAAAAATCTTCTCCTCTTTAACCAATGAAAGGACTGCTTTGAAACATTGCACACATCATCGTTAGGACGTCCTCTACCACCTGACTACCTATATAGCTACGTTGGCTTTAAATAGAAAAAATGAAAAAAGGCGGGGGGGGGGGGTCGAGAGAGTTTTCGACTGATAGTTAAAAAAGTACAACAGGTACAGCAAATTTGAAGTGAACTTCCCTTCTCCCTCTAAGCATCAAAAGCTCCTCCTTATAGGAGTTATTTCCCTTAAAAGGTCGAAATTAATGATTTTTGCAGAAGTGTTGGGCAATTCCTTATAGCAAAGAAAAGCTGGATAAAAAAGGGTTGTTTGGTTTCAGGTTCAGGTGAGCGATACAGGCTCCTGGGAGCCTCTAGTTTAATGTATACAATGAAAATGATAGTTGTGTAATCCTTTGTTGGAAAAGTTTATTGAAATATTTTGGGCATTTTTGTAAATAAAGATATTACCTATAGTTGTTTGTGTATGTAAGCTAAAATGTTATTTTGATTGTAGATTTCTGAATTAAATTCAGAGATAAATCAATTGATGGAGAAGAGAATGTTAGCCAGTCGTGATCCTGATGATAAATCTAACCTATTCAGACAACAGGTAAGCAATATTTGGTATACTCCACAAGACTTTTTGCTTGAATGATTTTTTAATTTGTGGTCATGAATTATTTCTCTAGTTAAAAACATCCAACAACATTGGTCAGGGAAAAAATCTCTCTCCCTGCTTTCCATAGGGGATAGGAGTAATATATTATTGTTTTTGGTCTGTTAGTGTGTGGGTGTGTTATTGTGTGCATCCATCCGTAACCATGTTCATCACATTTTTCTCAGCAATTATAAATGATACAGTCTCACTTCGGGGAGAGTATGCTGTACTCCAATCTTAATTGACAAGAATTGCCAGTTTTCCTTCTGAAGGACAAGGGTTTTCTCCAGGTACTCTTGCTTCCTTCCCAATGAAAACTAGGCACCATGATATGGATGAAAAATTGCCGAAAATGGTGTTAAACAATATTCAAACAAACAAACAAAAATCATGCCATATTGTGGGATTCATTTTGAAACGTTTTCTGAAGTTAGACAGCAAGGACCATTAGCTTCTGTTTGGTACTTTGAATTTCCTAAATTGGTAGGGAAAATTGGGGTGTTGATCAGATTCTGTAATGACACTGCATATTTAAATCAACTAGGCTGAATACATTTGGCACCCAGTTTTATTTTGACATATACCATTCATTAGTTAGTTTAAATGAATTATGAGACTTACACCTGTGATAACCTTGCTATATTTATGACATTTCATTTACAACTGGGGTGTCAATAATGTTCACAGTAATTGTATTTCAGTTATTTTTAATGATTTCGAAATTTTGTGCAAATTATTGCCCTATATTTGACAAGTGTTAAAGAAAACTTTCTTTAGGATTTGTATTTAATTATTAATTGTAAAGTGAATAAACTTAAAATTTGCATTGCCTAGTCTCTATCATCACTCACAAGTTTAAACTTTGTATATCTGTATTGGTAGGCCTCAATGGTCTCTCACAGGTGTAAACTTTGTATATCTGTATTGGTATTCCTCAATCGTCTCTCACAGGTGTAAACTTTGTATAATGGCTTTGAAACATCCCGATCATTGCTAACAATATTATCACTCAGAATTTAAAACTTGTTATATCTGTATTTTTAACCTTTGATGATCCCAAACACAATTAAACTTTGTATATCTGTATTGGTAGGCCTCTATCATTGCTAACAAGTATAACATTTTATATCTGCATTGGTAGGCCTCTATCATTGCTAACAAGTATAACATTTTATATCTGCATTGGTAGGCCTCTATCATTGCTAACAAGTATAACATTTTATATCTGCATTGGTAGGCCTCTATCATTGCTAACAAGTATAACATTTTATATCTGCATTGGTAGGCCTCTATCATTGCTAACAAGTATGAACTTAAGTAGGCCTGATCATAGCTAACAAGTATAAACTTTGTATATCTACATTTGTAGGCATCTATCATTGCTAACATGTATAAACTTTGTATATCTACATTTGTAGGCATCTATCATAGCTAAAATGTATAAACTTTGTATATCTGCATTTGTAGGCATCTATCATTGCTAACATGTATAAACTTTGTATATCTACATTTGTAGGCATGTATCATTACTAACATGTATAAACTTTGTATATCTACATTTGTAGGCATATATCATTGCTTACATGTATAAACTTTGTATATCTACATTTGTAGGCCTCTATCATCGCTCACAAGAAGGATGCGGCTGTGGAGACATACAGAGGAGTTAGGGATGAATACAACCATATCCAACAGGAATTGGATCAGAAGCGAGAAATGGTGAAGGAACAGGGTGGCGGTGAAGTTTTGAAGGGTGAAGATGTAAGTGAAGTAGATCTATTTTTGAGATAACAAAATTTTACAGATGATAAATTTACTGTATGTTTTTACTATTGCAGACCACTGGAAAGTTCTAATTGACATTTTTTCCATAAAATGAATCAATTACAGTAATATGTTGAGGCAGCAAATATGGTACAGTAAGAAGCTGTGTATAGTCCACATTTTTTATTGTCCATAGTTCTTTCATGGACCTGAAAATTGCAGATAAATGCTTATATGCATGTACATTCCTCTTGTACAAGTTTAAACAAAGTGCATTCATATTATTTAGTCTGATCATTGTTAAAATGAATATTCCACTGATCAATAAACACATTTTGTTATCTTTCATTAATAAACAGAAGCAAAGAAACAAGAAAAAATCCTGGTTTCTGTTTTGCATCAGCCATCGAGTTATGGACCAATTGTTATAATTGTATTAACTTTTAATCATCCCATATAATTAATATCATATCAGTGAAACATTTGTAATAAAATGTGTATATCTATAAAAAAAATGATTAAGATATAAATGTACAATATTCGTACATTTTCAGAAAATACACTGTTTATTTGTACTAGCCTTAGAAACTGGTAGAAATGCGAGGACTGTAGTGCATTTCTTAGCTGTTTTGCGGCGAGTAAAAATAAACTTTATATTTTCAGACAATGTATGAATATAGTTTTTATTCTGCGACCAGAAAATTCATTTAATTCTAAAGAAAAACATGAAAAAGTGCACTTTTAGCCCATTTTTTACTTGAAATTTTTGGTGCGTATTCGAGTGATAGCCTGACGTCACAAACAAATATCGTATTCAACAACAAGCCATAAACCAGAACAGAATACTAAATATCCTTAGAAGTATGGACAAGGGTACCAGAAGCTGACGTCATTATTTACAAATAAAGCTTTGCTTTATTCGTAGGTCCTATTTGTATAGTTGAAGCGGTAGTTGCAGAATAAAATAAGATGGTGGACAATACACAACTTTTCATGGTAGTTAAATTTTTTAGCGTATCATAAATGGTTTCACTTTAAGAAAAAAAAATGTGTTAAACCTATCTTTAACAACTATAACTAAAATTTAGTTTTTGTCTACATGTTTCACAAAGTCATCACATGTGCTTATTATAAACTTACATTAATTCTGTTTGCTGATATTTTCCATATAGTTCAAGAGATATGTCAACAAGCTGAGAAGTAAGAGTACTATTTATAAGAAAAAGAGACAAGAAATAGCAGAAATACGAGCTGAAGTAGGTGTATTGTCTAGAACAGAAGAAATTCTAAGGCAGAGGGATGAAAACATTAATATGCAGCTGGTATGTACAAAAAAATTATTTAAGTTTTTTTTAAATGTACAGAAATCAGTGTAACCGGTTACACTATAGAGGTATGCATGTGTTTGGTTTGTTCACTAAATTTATGTAAATATTACAATAACGGAATTATGAATTTAGTATACAATATGTTTTTAATTAAATAAATTTAAAATGTTCTTAATTATTTCAGGAATTTATAAGTTTCAAGAAATTTGAAAATATTGAGTTTTGATACTAAAAATTATTTAAGATATTTTTGATGACACAATCATTTTTGTGTTGATTCCTTGGCATATATCAGGACTTTAATTAATTAGTTCTTGTTCAGGAACTCTATAAATTCTATGGTATATTTGTCATCATTTTACAGTCTGCCTTAGAAAACAAGAAAGGAGTGTCTGGATATAGACAAACACAGGAAGATTTGGAGAAAGTCTCAGCAGTTAAGAGTGATTATGATGAACGAAAAGGGAAGACTTTAGAAGATATGTCAGACATGGTTGGTCGATTGACTCGTAAAATCGCTGATAAAAAAGGAGCATTGGCACCTATTATTAAGGAGTTGAGACCTCTTAGACAAAGAAATCAGGTAATTTATTTTCAGGAAAAAAAGTCAGTAATGTCTTTTGTGAAAAAGTATATTTTTTATTTTTGTATAAACATTTTTGTCTGAATGGTCAGTTGGAATGTACTTTTGTTGTAAGATATGTTCTAAAATACCAGTACTTGCATCTTGAAATACAAACATGGTATTATGAACTATTTTCTCCTGGAACATTAGATCAGAACAATAATTATATTTAGAGATTATTTAGATAATTATTGGCTTTAGGATATTGATAATGATATTATATTTTCAAACAACAAAGTAACTGATGATTTATTCTGTATGTAGGTATTAATGTTTTACAGGAATTGTCATCAATTTACGAAGAAAAGAAGCATGCTTATGACACAGCATCAGCAGGCATGGAAAGCAACATGGCTAAATTGGAACAGGTAAACTGATTGGGCTGTAAAAATGGCACAATATTTGCTTGATGTGAAAATAAAAAAAAACTAGCTGATGTTTCCAGAGGTAAAGTAAATTTATTTACCAGATATGGGGTAAAGTCTTCAAGTGACATACATATAACTGCTGATTGGAAAAATTTATAATCCTCAACAACAAATTAAAAATTAATGTCATTTGTAGTAACAATGTTTTAAAATATCGATTAATTCAGAGAAAAAAAATAAAATTATACAAAAAGTTTTTGAACTGAAACTAGTGTGTATATTCACACAAAGAAAGACAAGGATAAAACTAGTTTCCCTATGCCCTACAGATTGTGTAATTATTATGTATTGGATATTATTGTTGTTTTTTATGAATGAAGCATAATTTCCTTTGATCCACAATAACAGTGTACTATTTTGTAGGAGGTCAGAGGTTATCATGAGGAATGTAAACAAGAAGAGTCTCGTTATCACTACCTGAACTGCATGATTAGAATGATAGAGATGCAGCAACAGAAAGTTGCAGATGAAATGAAATCGTATACATCATCTGATCCTTACACAAGAAAGAAAACATTTAGGTAAAATATACAAGTTTACTAAATTATGCAAAATGACAATGACAGTGAAAAAATGTATAAAGATTACTGTACAATGTTTTTTTGGTTGTACCATGTAATGCAAGTTGTAGTAAGCCTGTTTAGTGGTTTAGTGTTTTATTAGTGTGTTAATCATGATAATATTGATAAAATTTTTCAAGAATGAAAAGTTTTGTATTGTAGGCTGGAGATAGTTTTTGAAAAATGCTGGGAATTTGAAGTTTACTATCAATAAAAGATTGAAACAGATACATCAAATGTGCAGTTATTATCACAAATAGTTGATTCAATTTTAATGTCTTGAAATCTCACAAATTTTTTGTGAATAAGTCCTTTTTAAATTCAAGAAAAGTTTTTGTCTGGGTTGCATGAAGTGCAAACCTAGGTTATAATATGGTGATGTAGGGCGAAATGGTAGCTGTGTGGGCAGCGTGCGGAGAAAATATAGGATATATATTTTGTGTTCCAGTATTTTTTCCTAATTTTCTAGACGGGAACTTAGTCATTTTTCAGAACATTTGGAGAAACGATATCTATTTTGTAGCAACTCCTCCTACAGTTTTCAACCCAGATCTCTGAAATCTCACAGAAAGATTGCACATGGATTGAAGTTGTGCACCTGCTATTATGGAATTGTTTGAGGTTTTTTCCTAATTTTCCTGACTTCTGAACTTAGTGATCTTTCAGAACATTTATAGAAGACGGTACCTATTTTGTGTAATCAACTGCTTATACAGTTTTCAACCCAGATCTCTGAAACTTCACACAAAGATTGCACATGTATTTTAAGTTGTGCACCTGATATTACGGAAGTGTTTCAGGATTTTTGTACTAATTTTCCAGACTTTGGAACTTAGTTATTTGTCAGAAAAATTGCAGGAGACGGTGCCTTGTTTTGTGTAATCAACTCCCCCTACATTGTTTTACAAAGACCCAAACCCTTCTTACAACAAATTGTAAACCATTCCCTATTTATTGAGGCACTTATTTCGCAACCAGGCCATTTCAGACATCTGCATATTTTTTTTACGGTATTTTGCAGAGAATTGTATCAAAGGAAAGTTCAGGAACAGGAAAATCTTGGCAAGGGTCTCAGAGAACAGCAGAAAACAGTAAGGGAAAGTCATGGACCCAGCATGTCCCAGATGAAAATGTGGAAAGATGTAGAGCGATTACTAGAATGTAAAAGGCAGTGTTTTGAAAGAAATGTGGGAATGACAGCACAAGGAATTTCTAGTTATGGGGAGGCTCCACCAACAGTCCTAGAGAATGATCGTCTAGTTTTGTGAAAACAACATCTGTTGCAACATTTACAGTCTTTATATTGTGATCTTATTTATATCTTAGTTATATTTTAGTTTATATAACTTTGTCCGTACAATAAACTGTTTTTGGCATTTTCTATTGTTTTCTGTTACCATCAAAACAATAATAATCAATAATTTTTATTATTTTCAAAATATTATTATACAGATAGTCACAAAATAAACACATGTTGATCTGAAGCATATCTAGTTGCTGCATTGGTTCCCACATTTTTATGTGAGGCAATACACTCTAGCTGACAAGTGTTAAAAGATGGGTTTTGTGGCAATAATGCGAGTTCTTAATCCCCACATGTGAAACCTAATTTGAAATGTCTGGAAGCTGATTGTTTATACCATCATATCTCTATCTTGCTCATTCTAAAAAATCGAACAATACTACAATTCTTGGTTGTGCAGTCGCACATAACTTATAAGTTGTGTTTTTTGCATTACATTATAAACACTTTAACTAGAACTACTACAGTGAAAAATTTTTTTAGGCCTTTCAACTATTATATCATTAATAATATAAAATACAGGAAAAATTCTTTGATGTACCAATTGTTCAATGAGGATTTTAATAAAAGACTGGCAAATATTTTTGTATTTTTTTTTAAACCCTGTTAAATCCAGAAAATCTAGAAATGCTGATACATGTATAAACCTGTTGAATATTTATTGCATAAAAATCATTTAATTAGGAATGGTATAGAAACGAATCCTGCTAAAATCAAATGCCATATAAAATATCAAATTGGTAAAAAACATAAACTTTGCCAATTCAACACCTTGTATCTCAGAAACTGTACAAAGATGTTAGTACCAAAAATCATTCATTATGTAGTTTGACAAAAAAGAAAACCACTGTGGTGACATAAGAAAGCCCAAAGGATTAAAATTCCGTTTATACCATATGGAAAGAAGTTTGTTAAAAGAGCACATATGAATACAAGAGTATTATCATAGTGAAAATAAACCATTGGGAATTTAACTCATTAAATGTCAAAAACGTAAAAAAAATAGGAGCATCCATATACAAAAAATTACAGCTCAATAAATAAAAAATGTAAAAACCTCACACAAAATTGATTGAAAAACAAATGGTCTATTATTGAAGCTCCGTTGATGTTTATACCACTAACAGGTCTAATAGTAATTTCATTCACTTCTTGTTAAGACAATTTTCATAAGAAAAATGTTTTAGCAGCACTATAATTTTGAGGCATGAATATCACCTTACGATGCACTCGATAAATTGAATTATTTAGTGGTTGTGAATTACTGACAATCAGGTGTAAACAAATATGTTTTCTTTTTCTATTTTTATTAATACTGAAATCCTCATTGAGTCAAAGCTATTATTGTATTTGTGGGATGGTATGAACCATACGTCATCCTAGTGTTAATTAAGATAATAATTTTTATTCCTATTATATATTCTGACATTTCTCTACAATCGTCAAGGCATCAACTATTGGCCACCAGGAAAGGTGCTGGTACATGACCATCAGGTACATTCAGTGCAATGAATTTATTAAAATATGTACTTTTGCCTATCATGTACTTTAAATCGATTATCGTTTAAATAAACGCATTAAACGAAGAAAAGGAAAATATGTTGGTTTAAAAAACAAGAATGATAAATCTTAAACTTTAGTGCGTTACCAAATATACCATGAATTGGAGGTCTACGGTCACTCAAACTTGTTAATACTTTCTCTGATTAAAAGTCTTTTTTAGTTCGAAAATCATCCTTGGACCTATCCTTGTCACTATTAACGACGATTGACCCATTCAACTGTCAAAAGTCTTTTATCTAGAAAAAAATCCCCATAAAAAAAAAGTTATCTAAAAATGATGAACAATTTAAGGGAACATTATCATCCGTCAGACCAAGGGCATTAAGTTGACGGTGTAGGACGTAAAAAACTCCCCAAGTCAAGTCAAGGGAACATTATAAAGGACAAAAAGGACTAAAACTCATTTATACCACGCAGAAAGTTGGTTAAATAAAGAATTTAGTAAAGAAAAGAAAAGAGCATACTTAGTTTCGTAGTGAAAACAAAACATTTACAATCTTATATTATATATCCCTGCTCTACAGGGGGTATATAGTGGTCACCATGTCCATCCTCTGTCCATCCGTCCTTCCATCCAAATTTGGTTTCTGGATGAAATCCAATTTCAATTTAACTATAATTGTTACCTATTAGGTGGGTAAGAAGCTTATTGATTCTGGAAGAATTATGTCGATGGTCAAGGTCACAGTCTAAAAAATGTTATAAGTTTTACAAAAAACAGGTTTCCAAACATTAACTCAAAAAGCTTGCATCCGATTTCAATGAAACTTTGGGATATTGTTACATATCATGTGATTCTGGAAGAAATCTGTCCAAAGTAAAGGTCACAGTCGACAAAAAATGTAAGTAATTGTTACAAGAAGTTGTTTACGGACATTAACTGGAAAAGTTTGCATTTAATCTCCATGAAACTTTGGGATAGAGGGATAGAGTGTCATATTAAGCTTATCAGAAGCCTATTGATTTTGGGGAACAATGTTATAAATTTTATCAAAAAAGACGTTTCCTTACAATAACACAAAAAGTTTGGGATTGAACTTCATTCATAAAATCTGTCCCACAATAAATGTCAACAAAAGGTTGGTGTCTGTATTACAGCCCCAAGGTTAGTGTCTGTATCATAGCCCCAGTGATGGTGTCTGTATAATATCCTCGGTGTTGGTGTCTGTATTATAGCCCCAATGATGGTGTCTGTATAATATCCTGGGTGTTGGTGTCTGTATTATAGCCCCAAGGTTGGTGTCTGTATTATAACCCCAGTGATGGTGTCTGTATTATAGCCCCAGTGATGGTGTCTGTATAATATCCTCAGTGTTGTTGTCTGTATTATAGCCCCAATGTTGTTGTCTGTATTATATCCCCAGTGATGGTGTCTGTATTATAGCCCCAGTGATGGTGTCTGTATAATATCCTCAGTGTTGTTGTCTGTATTATAGCCCCAATGTTGTTGTCTGTATTATAGCCCCAGTGATGGTGTCTGTATAATATCCTCAAGGTTGGTGTCTGTATAATATCCTCAAGGTTGGTGTCTGTATTATAGCCCCAGTGATGGTGTCTGTATAATATCCTCAGTGTTGGTGTCTGTATTATAGCCCCAATGTTGTTGTCTGTATTATAGCCCCAGTGATGGTGTCTGTATAATATCCTCAAGGTTGGTGTCTGTATTATAGCCCCAGTGATGGTGTCTGTATTATAGCCCCAATGTTGTTGTCTGTATTATAGCCCCAGTGATGGTGTCTGTATTATAGCCCCAATGTTGTTGTCTGTATTATAGCTCCAGTGATGGTGTCTGTATTATAGCCCCAGTGATGGTGTCTGTATTATAGCCCCAGTGATGGTGTCTGTATTATAGCCCCAGTGATGGTGTCTGTATTATAGCCCCAGTGATGGTGTCTGTATTATAGCCCCAGTGATGGTGTCTGTATTATAGCCCCAATGTTGTTGTCTGTATTATAGCCCCAGTGATGGTGTCTGTATTATAGCCCCAGTGATGGTGTCTGTATTATAGCCCCAAGGTTGGTGTCTGTATTATAGCCCCAGTGATGGTGTCTGTATTATAGCCCCAAGGTTGGTGTCTGTATTATAGCCCCAGTGATGGTGTCTGTATTATAGCCCCAATGTTGTTGTCTGTATTATAGCCCCAATGTTGTTGTCTGTATTATAGCCCCAATGTTGTTGTCTGTATTATAGCCCCAGTGATGGTGTCTGTATTATAGCCCCAATGTTGTTGTCTGTATTATAGCCCCAGTGATGGTGTCTGTATTATAGCCCCAGTGATGGTGTCTGTATTATAGCCCCAGTGATGGTGTCTGTATTATAGCCCCAGTGATGGTGTCTGTATTATAGCCCCAGTGATGGTGTCTGTATTATAGCCCCAATGTTGTTGTCTGTATTATAGCCCCAGTGATGGTGTCTGTATTATAGCCCCAGTGATGGTGTCTGTATTATAGCCCCAAGGTTGGTGTCTGTATTATAGCCCCAGTGATGGTGTCTGTATTATAGCCCCAAGGTTGGTGTCTGTATTATAGCCCCAGTGATGGTGTCTGTATTATAGCCCCAATGTTGTTGTCTGTATTATAGCCCCAGTGATGGTGTCTGTATTATAGCCCCAGTGATGGTGTCTGTATTATAGCCCCAGTGATGGTGTCTGTATAATATCCTCAGTGTTGGTGTCTGTATTATAGCCCCAGTGATGGTGTCTGTATTATAGCCCCAGTGATGGTGTCTGTATTATAGCCCCAAGGTTGGTGTCTGTATTATAGCCCCAGTGATGGTGTCTGTATTATAGCCCCAAGGTTGGTGTCTGTATTATAGCCCCAGTGATGGTGTCTGTATTATAGCCCCAATGTTGTTGTCTGTATTATAGCCCCAATGTTGTTGTCTGTATTATAGCCCCAATGTTGTTGTCTGTATTATAGCCCCAGTGATGGTGTCTGTATTATAGCCCCAATGTTGTTGTCTGTATTATAGCCCCAGTGATGGTGTCTGTATTATAGCCCCAGTGATGGTGTCTGTATTATAGCCCCAGTGATGGTGTCTGTATTATAGCCCCAGTGATGGTGTCTGTATTATAGCCCCAGTGATGGTGTCTGTATTATAGCCCCAATGTTGTTGTCTGTATTATAGCCCCAGTGATGGTGTCTGTATTATAGCCCCAGTGATGGTGTCTGTATTATAGCCCCAAGGTTGGTGTCTGTATTATAGCCCCAGTGATGGTGTCTGTATTATAGCCCCAAGGTTGGTGTCTGTATTATAGCCCCAGTGATGGTGTCTGTATTATAGCCCCAATGTTGTTGTCTGTATTATAGCCCCAGTGATGGTGTCTGTATTATAGCCCCAGTGATGGTGTCTGTATTATAGCCCCAGTGATGGTGTCTGTATAATATCCTCAGTGTTGGTGTCTGTATTATAGCCCCAATGTTGTTGTCTGTATTATAGCCCCAATGTTGTTGTCTGTATTATAGCCCCAGTGATGGTGTCTGTATTATAGCCCCAAGGTTGGTGTCTGTATTATAGCCCCAGTGATGGTGTCTGTATTATAGCCCCAAGGTTGGTGTCTGTATTATAGCCCCAATGTTGTTGTCTGTATTATAGCCCCAGTGATGGTGTCTGTATTATAGCCCCAGTGTTGTTGTCTGTATTATAGCCCCAGTGATGGTGTCTGTATTATAGCCCCAGTGATGGTGTCTGTATTATAGCCCCAAGGTTGGTGTCTGTATTATAGCCCCAAGGTTGGTGTCTGTATTATAGCCCCAAGGTTGGTGTCTGTATTATAGCCCCAATGTTGTTGTCTGTATTATAGCCCCAATGTTGTTGTCTGTATTATAGCCCCAGTGATGGTGTCTGTATTATAGCCCCAAGGTTGGTGTCTGTATTATAGCCCCAGTGATGGTGTCTGTATTATAGCCCCAATGTTGTTGTCTGTATTATAGCCCCAGTGATGGTGTCTGTATTATAGCCCCAATGTTGTTGTCTGTATTATAGTCCCTATGTTGATGTGATAATCGCTGAACTTCGAAATTTGCGAATTAAAACATGGGAAAATGTGTTCTTCTGTAAATAAATGTGATAAATCGAAAAAATATTGTGTAAATATACCATGTATCAAAAATCTTGTGTCACTCAAAGGTGTTAATACTTTAATTAAAATCCTTATAAGTTTTAAAAAACATCCATGAACTTATTCGTGTCTTGAACAATAACAATTTATTTGCTCAAAATATTTAAAACAGACAAAACATTTAGATCAAGATCAAATCATGCTAATGATATATGTTTTTTCCTTTGTTCTATTTCTTTATAGCGAGCACAGCTCGCAGCGGGCAGCAAAGCTGCCCTCGAAGAGCGGTGAGCTCTACGGCAATTACGTGTCACGTGAACAAAATGAAATCACGTGATCAAAATCTGCTTAATGCTGATATTGATTTTTTTTCGTCCGGAAGTTGATATCGTCAAAAAACTGGAACAAAGAAGAATGAATGAAGAAGCACTAAATTTAATTTTATAGAAAGACGTAAAAATAAATTTTACAACGATAAAAAGTTAATGTTATATTTAAAAATAACAACAAAAATGTCATACTATTTTTTGCACTCTCTAGATCGATCTTTAAAAACTGACAATCAAATTACATTTCATGTGACGTCACCATTACAAAGAAAGACGTCACGTGACCACTGGAATGTAGTTGAGGCACTTTTAGGGTATTCGGGAGTAACGTCAATTATGAAAGCGCATAAATAATAAAGGACTATATTGTCTGTGCTCGCATTTTGGCAATGCCTACTCCATATTAGTATTATGAAAATAAGGAAACAATTTAAATAAAATATCTAAGATCAATTTCTATGGGATTGTTGTAAACATTATACATGCAGTTGCAAGAGATGAAAATATTACCGAAGTAAAACAAAGATTAAACAATGAAAATTATTTTTAATGACCGGTAAACTTTATCAGTCAGATGAACTGGGTACTTCAACATTTAGTCGACTGGGACCATACTGAGAGGGTTCCCAGTACTCGACCCACAGAGCAGCCACTACGCCCCCTGGTGGCGGATAAGGGAAACCCTTTTGTTTGAGGTTAGGTCATAATATGGAAAGCCAGGCCGCGGACCGCAGAGGGTAATGTTTTTGGAGATTTCTACGCTCATTGCACGATAAAGACCCATTTTGTAGATTTAAAAACGAGTAGGCTTATTGTAGCGGATACAAAAAAAAATAAATTCTCCGCCCCTACCAAAAACTCCATACTTTTCAAGTGGCATTCTAAAGTGTGTCCCCGTGTCCCATCCCACCCCGTTTGTTTTGTTGTTGATAAACTGTTTATTTACTGTTTTTGTCCTGAATATAGTTGAAATACTGATTCCTAGACGCAAAGCAAACATCAAATCAATTAATATTTAGTCGACATTTTACGCTCTGACTTTATTTTATTTATTTTAAATATAATGAAGTCATTACAAAAATATTTTATTTTATACAAGTTATATCAAAGCCTTTTATTTTCCTTACCCTTTTTCTTTTTTTGTCGTAATGTCTGTTTATTGTTCTGTTTGTTATTCGATTTGTGAGTTGTTCGTAGGTTAACCTGTTTTGTTTGAATGATTATTTTGTCAAATTTTGCCATTAATTACACAAAAGTTTATTTATTATTTATTTATTCAGTGCAGTACATCAGTATTCTTTTATAAGACATCCTCAGTTTTTTATTTAAAATAATAAAATACCTATTCCAAGAGGAAAGTAGGATTATTTTTGCAGGACAATCCCTTTCAGTTAAGTTTAGATTTTTCTACTCTACCACAGAAAGGCTTTAATCTACAAACTCACTGCTGAAAGGTAGTCCATCGAAAGGTTAAGTTGTTGTCTGTTTAGATAAATTGTACTTTAATGCTTAAAGATGCAACGTGTTTTGGTAATCACGTTGAAAATATTATTTACCTGGTTAGTAACGAAGTGATAATTACATTTCACGCATTAATCAATCAAAAACAAGGCGTTAACAAGACGATGCAAAACGAAAGCTGTGGGTTTTGTGGCGGTGTGCAAAGCCCACACTAAACATAAACTTTATGGAATTTGGGGGGGGGAGTGTTATGTCGTTTTATGCCGTTTACACGATGTTAAAACAGGGTGCGATGAGGAAAGTGCCCGAAATAAAGTCACGCGATACCATAAATCACGCGATTAGATACTTCTAACTAGCTATCTCAAAAACGTCGTCTTCTTTGCGAACTACAGTTCGTACGTTCTGTACGTTACAATCAAATAATTCGTTTAACAATATGAACAACGCGTCAGTACCATTAGTAAACTGTAGTAAGCTGATATAAATGATAACACGGAAAATCTACTTTTAATAAACATAAGCATTGACTATTTATTTCCCTTGCAAATTATTAACGGTCAAAACAAAGTAAGCATTAAACAAATTGGTAAGGTAAATTACATTACATAACTAGTCCAGTCTTTTTAAAGGAAATTACAGACAACAAAACAGTAAAAAATTAGCTTCTTTTTTGGTTTATTTCTTTAAATTGACAATTGCAAGAGTTCTGGATTTAAAATATGACAAAATAGACTATTTGGTTTTCCTTTTGTAAACTTTCCTTTTCTCGATAGAAATTTTAAATTCTCAACAGTTCATGCAGACATTAGAATGTTTTTAAAATTGATACATTATCTATAAAACAACGCACGTGATTGAGTTGTAAAGGTCATATGACTTCATATTTTGGTTCCCCAGCTTTTCAGTCTTTCGAAATATAGCTATTGCAAGTACTCGTGTTTAATTTTAACATAATTCAACAGCATTTTTTATTCTAATATTTTTTAATTATGTTTAAATGTTTGTACCCATTACTGTTATAGGATAAACCTACACTAAGGTCAGCCTCTTTCTTAGACCTACTAGAAATAGACTCAGGAAAACTACAAATTATAAACGACAAACGTGATTACTTCAACTTTCCAATTGTCAACTTCCCGTTCATCAACATCAACATTCCAGCAGCTCCAGCGTATGGTGTGTACATTTCACAACTTTTACGTTATTATAGATCCTGCGACCGGTATTCCGATATTCTAGACCGATCACTGCTGTTGACTGCTAAACTACTCAAACAAAGGTTTGTTGTACCTAGGTTGATGTTATCTCTGCAAGTTCTATGGTCGTAACCATGACTTATTGATCGTTATGGGAAATCAGTGTCGCAAATAGGATCTGACATTTTCGCTGAGACATAGGTTGTGTTTCCTATTTCTGGATTTGGTCCCTAGACATTACAATGAGTAACTCGGCGGGTGTCTAATTAAAGCAGGCACTGCATACTCGTCCGGAGCACCTGAGTACACCCATGGTTTTCATTGGTTTATTTAGTTTTTGTGTTGTGTTTGTCTATATCCGGATTTCCACCTGTGCCTTGGCTTTTGTCTTATGTTGTTCGATCGGTTTTCTTTGCTATTTTCATATGACCTAGAAATGGAGAAGATAGTCTCCAAGCAACATCTTGGCCTGAAACCCATGTTTCTATTGCAGATTGAATGTTAATTTCCAACACATTCAGTAACAAGTGATTGTGTCAAGTCAAAAATACTAACAGAACACATTCAATGTACTAAAGGAAACACTATGAAAAGTCAATATTTCGAACAAAGATGTAGCATAGCCATACGGGTTGCAGCGTTACTCATTGTAAATTTGAGATGATTATAACATGATGTAATACTGCTCCATTTAACACTATTCCTCATGTCAAATAAAGACGATGAAAGTGCTGCGGAAAACAAACCTCTAAAACACTGCCACTGTACTAGCCCTTGTCTACTTCTGTTATGAAGTGTCGAGTTACTTTTTTGTCAAAATTACACAGTGACAGTATATGACAGCAAGTGGTTAACTCGAGACATTTTATGTCTCGATTGTTAAGACCATCTATGTTCAACCATTACACCCAATTTCAAATTAATGTTAGATTCTATACATATCGACACCAGATAATAAAAATCTGAAACAAGTTGTGTCTGTTAAAGCAAATGAGTTAATAACTGACAATGTTCCTTGTTACCTGGAACAAGAAATTTAATCAGGATTCTTAAGCCTTAAATATAATAAAAGCAGAAGAGAAGACATGTAACGACAATGATGGTTTTCATTGTAATTAAGTCTTTAAATGAATTGTGTAGGTTTATAAATAACTACATGTACAGAAATAGAGTAAGGTTATTATCATAAAGAAGGTGAGGTATAAAAGACAGTTTTGAAACAATGTAGCAACTTAGAACCATTCACAAGGACCTTCCTACATGGATGTTTATAAATATGGGGATC
The DNA here is from genome assembly GCA_944474755.1 of Limnoperna fortunei. Taxonomy (NCBI): domain Eukaryota; kingdom Metazoa; phylum Mollusca; class Bivalvia; order Mytilida; family Modiolidae; genus Limnoperna; species Limnoperna fortunei. Next base: position 81,864,308 of record OX104113.1, on the reverse strand, counting down.
TTTCTATCTTTCAGGAGTTAAATGACCATATCTGACGGAAGTCTGCAGCATTTGTATAATCGTACATAACGAAGGACCATGTGGGAGGCCAAGACCGCAGATGCTATGTTTTATGTCTTTATTCCGGGTTAACTGGAAACAATAGAACAGTGAAAGATTCAGACAAGATACGCGATAGAAACAAAAGAGAACATATAAAACACGAGTAAAAAGTGTTTGTCGCTAATTAGACACCCGTCGCGTTATTATAGTATTTTTATAAAAAGTCAAATGGAGAAATATCACAATCTACCAATGGCACAAAAAAAAAATGAAAAAGATTGTCCTTATCTTTAATATTCTAAAAAACACATGCTTTTTGTGCATTATAATGAATGTAAAATGTAACATCATAACGCTTGAATAGGTAAATAACTCATGTTCAGTTTCAAGAGTATAGAAGACATAAGTTTACAATCAGTCAATCAATAAATACTTTTCATCCTAGGATTGTAGGCCAATGTACAGTTTATTTCCCCAAGATGGTGCGGGATACGTTTAGAAAAGTGTACTTCCGACGTTCGTCCCACATGGATTCTTTTATCAGTATTTACTTTTTTGTAAACATTTGTTAGTTTCTGAACGACAGTAGAGATCAGCAAGATACCCGATACGTTTTATGCCTTGCCTGTTAAGATCATCAGTGCCTCATAACAACCCAATTTCATACTAAATTTAAGTGAAATTCCACAACCATCTACATCAGATAATAAAGTTCTGAAGCAAGTTGTGTCAGTAGCACCAAATTCCATTTTGTAAGGTTGAATATTGCTGCACAAGTGAGGAAAATTTACACTTTGAAAATTAAATTCGTTGTTGTGGTAAATTCTTGTGCTGAGATGACACCGTTACTGGAGAAAAAGTGGTGTTTCGATACTCAGATTAATTTTGCAGCTGTCATCAGAAATATTCATGGAAACTGTGGTCTAATGCTCGCAGACCTACGACGGCTTATTCGTGCCAAACAACAAATAGAAAAAAGAATCTTATTTCGTTTGAACGGTTTATTTCAACGATTTATAAAATCGTTGTAATGATTTATTAAATCGTTCTAACGATTTAATAAACCGTTCAAACGATTTAATAAATCGTTGTAACGATTTAAAAAACCGTCGAAACGATTTAATAAACCGTTGAAACGATTTAATAAACCGTTGTAACGATTTAATAAATCGTTGTAACGATTTAATAAACTTTTCAAACGATTTAATAAACCGTTGAAACGATTTAATAAATCGTTGTAACGATTTAATAAATCGTTGTAACGATTTAATAAATCGTTGTAACGATTTAATAAATCGTTGTAACGAATTAATGAACTGTTCAAACGATTTAATAAATCGTTGTAACGATTTAATAAACTGTTCAAACGATTTAATAAATCGTTGTAGCGATTTATTAAATCGTTGAAACGATTTATTAAATTGTTGGAACGATTTAATAAACCGTTCAAACGAAATAAGAATTTTTTTCTATTTGTTGTTTGGCACGAATAAGCCGTCGTACAGACAGGCTCTTACACTATTATGAATTTATCAAAAACCAACTTAAATACCAGAAAACCATTTGTTTTGAAATCCGTCATTTCATTCTTAGATACAATAAATTACCCCCATATTTGGTTATTACTTTTATTATGTCTATCACATTGTGAACTTTAAATTTAGAAGACTCCAGTTACGCTCTGCTTATCACCTTGATCTATATCACGCTATTGTTGATAGTGGACTTATACAGAAATCTTTCTGAAAAATAAGTGGCGACTTAAAAACAAAACATATGAATTTTTGTTATTTCCAAAAGTGTTTAATTATAAATTTATATATTTAACCATGCATGTCTTCTTATAGCAGTAAAATTACTAAAATAAAGCCTATACAAATAAAAGGATTTATTAAACATAATAAATATTTATGTTATTGGAAGATAAGCTCAGAACAATTAACACCTGAAGCATAGATATAGGCAAAACAGAACGAGGAGTGCCAAATGTAATGTTCACTACGCATTATCTGTAGATGTAGCAATGAACATAGAAGGAAACGCTTCGACTGTGTCATATTTTGCATATTCCTCTGTGTACTGGATGAGCATAACATTTGATTTACTGGGTATATTTTTGAATGCAATATTCATTTACATACTCTCAAAAGAAAATGAGAGAAACCAACAGGCAGATTATTCCTTATCATTAACATGCTATGTGCAGATAGTTTCCGCTGTGAAAATGATAGTAAAAAATACGTTTGTCTTCTCATCGAGAGGTAATCTTATGCGATGGTGGAATGTTTTTGGTAAGTCCTGCTTATGACTGGTTGATAAAGGATATTATTTTTTTACTGTGTTATATATTTAATTATTTCTGAGTGGTAAATGTTTAGTATCAATTAAATCAATGTCCGTCCCTTTTGGATAGCGTGGTTTGGAAACTTTACCAAATACATGTATCCGGTTGTTTTTCCGGCTAGATCTTTTTGTGAAGTCTAATTTAAGCTTATTAACCATATAGCTGAATTAAAACACGTCTTTATTTTATATGTTGATAGAATTTTGTCCAACTACTTATCACTACAATGCTTGTTATAATTGTAAAATCTGTGAAATCAATTATGTTAAAACTGATATTTGGTTTTGTTTCAGATACGATGACATTTATGCTTAGAGGAATTTATATCTGTTTCTTCATATCACTAAACACGACTCGGTTTATTGTGATGAAAAACATTCAGCATGTTCCAAATTACCATTTTAGAATGCACATATCGAGAACATTTCGGTGGCTGTTACCTCTTGTTACAGTTTTAGCCTCAATTGCATATGGACTTTTGTCCTTACTCGACCTGTCGAATTTATCTATACGATACATCTTTCATTCAATTTTTATTGGGTTGCCATGGGGTATCTTTGTTTTACTGAATTTTACCATGATTATTGTAACGTTATCCTTGACAGTAAAACGAAACAAGCGAAACCGAGTGTCTGTCCACAGACGCAGGATAGGCGTTGAGTCTCAAACTTGGGTTGCGCAACCTGATGTAGCAGACAGACTTATTCAACAGGTCATTTACTCATTAATGTTTCAAACATTTTGTTTGGCTATTCCACATACCTACATTGTCGTATTAGACTTCATGACTATTAACAAATATGTCATTGAACAAGACGCTTTTAATTCAATTATTCTTTCGATGATATCACCTCTAAACCCAATTGCGTTAGGACTCTTTTTAAAACAACGAAGGGAAAATTTAGCCCATATGCTAAATATAAGTAGAAGTGCAGAAAGAATATCTCATGCCAATGTGCAGAGTTTAGAACACATTCAAGAAAACACAAGAGAAATGAACGAGCATGATATCCGTCCTTCGACACAATCTATTTTGATATGCAATGATCGTAGTATTGTGATGCCAGTTTCCATATTTTACGTCAAATCTCCAAAGTCGCCAATTAAGGTAAATGATAATCAGAACATCAGATTATTAGAAAATGTAGAAGGAAACGTCACAGACTATACTGAAAAAACAAACGCTTGTATCTTATCTTCTGCTAATGGGAACATATCCCCTGTTATAAGTATACCAGAAATTTTGAATTCTGGACGATCTACTCGACTTTCATGCCACAGAGGGAATATAAGTGGACTTTCGGACTATTCACCAGTATCAGAAGCTTCTGATGCTTTAGGTAAGAATGCATGGATGACGAGCAGGAGAAACAACAACTGTTTGCCAAGAAGAACTCCGGGATATCTCTCTCATACGAACTCATCTGCGTCTATCATGTCTGTGGCATCAGTGATACAAGATACAATATCTTACTTTTGAAAAAAAAAGTTATTTAAAATAAAGACCTTTATACTGTATAACTGATTGATATTTAGCGAATAAAAGTATTCATCTGCACTTTCAGGAAAACAACACCTTAACAAACAATGCGCTGTTTTAAGCAGATTTTATTTCCATAATTTTTGATAAGATAGAAATGATAGAGACATTTTAGACATATTTGTGTACGCTGCATGACGTAAAGGAGCAAAATATCTAATTTCCTTTTGATGTATTTCTTTTGTAAAACTGAATTTTAACATATGCATATTTAAAAATACACATAAGATACCTTAAGGCTATTGATATCTACTAATAAATAAATAGTTTACATTTACCTATCGATCTATAAGCAGGTGGTCTTGTTTGGAATATTTATGTTCTAGTCATTGTTTATTGGATACCTTTGATTAATGTTCGGCTGACATTTACCATTTAAAGGTTTTATCCAAAACACAAATAACAAGTTTACCTATGTACCAGGAAAAGATCAACAATAAAAGACTGACAAAGGTGAAACCGGGTATTAAAGTTTTTGCAACGGATGGGTTTTTTACAATTAATTTACTATTTAAAAATGCACAAATGGTGTCCGCCATCTTTTTTGACAGCCAAGTACCTATTATATATATAATGCAAAGCAGAAGGTTGTACTATACGACGAGGTTATGACAAAAATACGTTTCGTTTTCCTCATCCAAGCAAGAAACTCGACTGATATAACTAGATTTTGTCCACAGTAATAAGAGAATAGTTTAATGGTAAAATGATTTTTTTATTTAGGTGATCTCCTTTTTCATTTTGTCCTGGAAAATTAATTGAAATTTTGTCCCGATATAATTAATTAAGCTGAAAACTATTCATTTCATTATTTTTTTGCATGTATTGTTAACGGTTAACGGCGAAAATTCATAAGTCTTTGTTTCTAGTATACATTCGTCAGGTTCAAAATATTCTTCAAATAGTTAAATACATGGCAAGCTCTACAATCGGACATCATTGCTTTACACAAACACAAACAAAGTATTTTTATTTTTTGCGCAGATATTTATTTATTGAATTCTGAATATAGGTCTTTACTTTCCTTTAGTATGTGAGTTGGTTAGTTGATTAAAATGGATGGGTATACCACTAATCAGTAATAGGTGAATCCAACAATCATCGTTGGGTGATAAGTTTATCTCGAAGAAGTAGGTGACGTTTGCAAAAATCAGTATACTCTCTGCAAGCTATTGCATACCTGATCAATTGAGAAATATAGACACCGATTGCAGAAGAAGCTGGAATACTGCTGCATAAGTGAGGAAAATGTATAGTTTTGAAATAAAAAAATCGTCGCGTTTGTCGTAAATTCTTATGACTTAATCGTACATCCTTGTGCCAGTTGTCCGTGTACTCAGAATCTTAATATATTGCATATTTGTTCCTAATCATTTGGTGTCGTCGATATAATTTTTTCAACGAAGTATGCTGCTCGTAAAACATAACTATTGTATGGATTTGTCGAAACTTTGGCTTTACTAATGTTATTGTATATTTCTCGTAATCTGATAAAGTCACTATTGGTTATCACTCGATTCTCCCATTCAGCATCATGTTTGTTATTCACTGCATTTATATGTGCGTTCAGGAATTAATACCAACAAATTTCCTGCGGTATATAAACATTTCAATCAGCCATACCACTCTATTCTGTCTATGAAGATCCGCATCCTTGAAAAAATCTACCATTATTCTAACAATCCTGAATTAAGTACACCTCTACGTAGACAAAAAGCAGTGACAAAATCCATAGTGTAGGTAACCTTTCCAGTCCTGGTTGCAGCAATGTTAATGTGATGGGCCTTTTTAATCACAGTCAAAGACGACAACGTAATCATGGTCATCGTCACTATGCATTACTTTTGTTACATGATGTATCTATAAATGGCATACTACCGTTTCTTCAAAAATCACTATTACTTCATCATAATCGCACTAAATTGTACTCTGTTCCACTCAAACACTACACTTCTCGTTACAAAGAATGTCTCCAGACATCTGTAACAGACCTTTCGTCGATCAGTAGACATTGGAAAACACAGATTGTTCAAACCGTTTAGCACACACAAAGATGATAACCTTTTGCTAACAAAGGCATAGATGCTATCAATCTTGGTAATATCTTGCATCACAAGTCTGTTACTTCCAAAATTCCACCATACTACACCCGACTGCTCTTGCAATAATTCCCCATTCATATATATCCCTTTAGGTCACATGACAACTGAACATCCTAATATTGTTGAAAATAGGACCAAAGTACTGTGAACCTAAATCCATCAACTGGAATTATAACTTTAAATTATTGGTGGATTCAATAGAGGACTATGCCAAAACATGGGCAAAGCAAGAGGAGCAGGAGGTTGATACCTTGTTCGAGTGGGTAAATGCCTTGAGGTCATTGATTCAAATAAGAATAAGTCGTTCAAGAAGATCTATGAGTACTAAAGCATCCTCAATCTTCAGAAATCTTGATGTTCTTAAAACTTTAGCCGACATTCATGACAAATATGTTGTTGTGCCAGCAGATAATGCCCTTTATCTGCAAAAAACATTACCGTGTTTAATTAATGAGTTAGGTATGGACAGTTCACTTGACAATCCTACTTACACATTTACTGCGCTTTCAAAGGAGAAGATTATTGAAAATCACAAATCAGTATTGGCATCCTTTGATCTCAAAATCGAAGTCGAAGATTGTGATCTCCACTTATTGTATTGGATTCCAAAACTTCACAAAAATCTATACAAACAGCGTTTCATAGCAGGATCGCCTAAGTGTACTACCAAAACACTATCGCAACTCCTGACCACTATTTTAACAACAGTTAAAACGGGACTTCAAAAATACGATGATACTGTCTACTCCAGGAGTGGAATAAATGAAATGTTGATATTTACAAATTCAAAAGACCCGATAGACATCTTGAGGTCTAGATCTCTTTCCCATTGTAACAGCATTAAAACGTTTGATTTTTCGACACTCTATACTGCCATCCCTCATACGCAGCTTAAACCAGGCTTAAAGATCTTATAAAACGCTGCTTTTTCAAGAAAAGCGGAAAAAGACGATATAAATATCCGGTAATTATCCATGACAGAACTAACTTCGTCATCGATGACTCTAAATTTAATACTAAATATATTGAAGACCAAATCTGTCACATGTTAGATTTTCTGATTGAAAACATATTCGTCATGTTTGGAGAACATGATTTTTAACAGACTGTTGGTATTACATTGGTACTAATTGTGCTCCTCTCCTCGCCGATCTGTTTTTGAACTCTTATGAGGCTGAATTCATAGAAGGTCTACTGAAGAAGAAAGAAAAGACACTGACCGAGACCTTTAATTTAACATTTCGCTATATTGTCTCTCGACATTGCTAAATTTGGTGAGTATTACATTCAATTTACCCAAGCGAGCTTGATATTAAAGACACCACCAATAAACTAAGGTCAGCCTCTTACTTAGACCTACTTCTAGAAATAGACTAAGAAAAAGTACAAACTAGACTCTACGACAACGTGATGACTTTAACTTTCCAATTGTCAACTTCCCGTTCATCGACAGCAACATTCCAGCAGCTCCAGCGTATGGTGTGTACATTTCAGAAGTTATACGTTATTCTAGATCCTGCCATCAGTATTCTAATTTTCCAGACCGATCACTGCTGTTGACTGCTAAACTACTCAAACAAGGGTTTGTTGTACCTATGTTAATGTTATCTCTGCCGAAGTGTTATGGTCGTCATCATGACTTAATTTATCGTTACGGGAAATCAGAGTCTCAAATACGATCTGACATTTTCTCTGAGTCATAGGTAGTGTTTCCTTTTCCTGGACTTGACTTTTTCCTGGACATGACAGGCACTGCTAAGTAGTCCGGAGCACCTTAGTGCACCCATGATTTTTATTGGGTTTGGGTTACTCTCTTTCTGTGTTTTATGTTTTTGGTTTTTGTGGATTCGTGTACTCATTTCGTATATTCGCTATTGCAAAGTATAAATTACGACCTTTTTTACAGGCATTTGTTGTTTGTTGGATGGCGGAAAATTTCCCGATTAAGTTCGGAACCAAGATAAATATGACTGTCTGTTGTCGTTATACTTCCCAGTTAATTGACCATTGAAATTCAGGTTTAGTTCTTGTTCTGGACTACACACGAATAAGAAAAAGAAATAAACCTGACTTTCAATGGTCAATTAACTGGGAAGTATAACGATAACAGACAGTCATATTTATTGCACGATGTGTATTGCTATAAAATGAATCAATAATGGACCAGGGTTTTCCCTAATTTATACAGTTTAAACATAAGGGCCTTGCGCCACACCGTGTTGAACGCTTTCTTTGTATCAAGGAATGCAACAAATATCTTACTGCCTAATTAGATATTGTGGTGTATAGTTTCAGGAAGGCAAAATGATGCGGTTATACAACTGAGATTCTTCTGAAGCCTTGTTGGAGGGATGGCGGAAAGTTACTCGGTAGAACACTGAATGTTTGTATACTATGGAGTATAATTCGTTCAAATATTTTCGTTAGGCTATAATATAGGTAGGTCGAGACTAGGGACCGTCCAAGGATGGTCCCAGCCAAGATATTGAAACAGGTCCTCTTTCCGAGTAAGAATCTTTCAAAGAATTTTGGTAGATGACTTGTGAAAAACACCAGTTATATGTCTGCTTACCACATTTATCATTGAATGTGTCCATTGCTGATTACATAGCACAAGCAAAAGACATACTATAAACGGTGGAATAAACTATTATATCAAGGTATTGTTTGTTTGTTAGTAATTGGATGCTTTTTGTTTCTATGAAGAATATATTTTAAATTACTTATATATGAAAATAAAAGAACAATATTGCTCAGAAATTCAGCAAAGGTTTCGGTAATTAACACATATTCATGAAATTTTTTATTATCCTTTTTCTTAGATACAAGTGAAACATTAAATTTAGCAACACAATGCTATTTGTTAAAAAAAAACCAGATATATCTGTAACAAAACAGTCTCGTTGCCTTGGTCTCAAAAATCAATTAACAAATAAAAAAATATTTGTGTACGTAGATTACAAATTTTTAGTGTTAATGAAAGACACCTGTTGTGAATGTAAACGAACAAACGAATCGTTGACATTAAATGTAATTGTTCCATTTTAAATAAGTTATTCCCAAGACTTTAAGTATTGATAAATGTGATGTTTTTAATCTAAGTTTTAATGAAGCCAACTACAACATATTACATAAAAGCAAAAAACCTATACAAAAAATTTAACATGGTCTGATAATACAATTAGGTAATAAAAACATTTATTTTTATTAACATTCAAAATAAATTTACTTGAAAAGAATAATTGTATGAATTTTTAATAAATTTTCGGTATCGTATTGTGCTTGACAGCGTCATTTCTGCGTTTTCGTTTTATCTCGTTTTGGTCCTGTTTTCGAGATTTCTTACGCACTACACGCTTATGTTAGGCTAGTTCCAAGAAAATGTACCTTAATTGTAATGTCATTAAATATATATCTAAAAGAATTTCTATACGGGTGATAAAAAGATGAATTGCTAGTATATAATACAAGAACTTCTTTAATTTAGTTAAAAAACTATACTTTTAAGATTTGATGAATAAATGAATACTCGGCCAATGTCCGTTCCATAGGACGCTGAAATCCTAAATCTGAGTGGACCATAAGTGGCCCATTTACTTTTCTGAACCATTTATCATTGTTTTTTTTTGCTCATTTTATCAATCAAAGGTATTCAATATTTATGAACAGTATGCATTGTTTGATATAGATAGGATGACGCCAGGTTCTATATATGGTACTAAATTTCTCATAGTCGTAATTAACAGCATTCAAATTACATCTTAGTTATAAACACTTTAACATTGGTATAAGAAGTCCTAACTGTTACATTTATTACTGCAAAGCGTAATTCAACTTGTCATACGGATTTTTATGATAGCCATACATCATATATCATACTTATTTCGAGATTTCACTTGAACAAGCTTAGATTTTATACCATTGCATAACAAAAGTACAAAACAACATTTTTAATGATGTTACAGTGGATATTTTTACAACAATCTCATCATGTTTTTTTATTTATATAAATTGTGCTGTTTTGTTTACAAGTTCTTTGTTATATGTTGTGGTGGGCATAATCAGTTAGTTCCTGCGAGTTATCGTTCTTTGTACATAGTCTATATCTGTTCCTGTCGTTTTCGTGTGTTCTAGTTTTGTTCTGTACTTCAGTTAGAAGCTATCAATTACAGATGCTAAACATGATATTTTGGTCAATATGATACTTTGCCTAAAAGCACATGTAAGCTAGAAGAATAAATTTTCACGAGAGTTGTGGACAAGTTAAAATATAAAGTCTATTGTGTATGTTTCCTTTGGTCTTGTCCCTTTTTTATATTCCTTTTAGCATAAAGAATTTTTCAAAGGCCAATCCATTTAAATATTGCTTATAAGTAAAAAGGCTTTCAATTTCCAATGGTTTAAAAATGTCAATATCAGCATTTTTACCATAGGTTTTTAAGTAAATCTTGCAATGACAGCCATTTTGTATTTCAATTAAACCAGGCAATAAACATTTTCATTACATATATGAATTTTTAAATTGATTTATATTGGTTAAGACCAGCCCAAACTCCTGGCCGCATATTATAATATTTTTTTTATTAAAATCAATATTAACCTTTTTCGATCACGTTGTTTTCATGTGGTTTTATTGTTTAATATTTGATAATATTATTACTTGATATTGTTTTCATAAATTTGATTTGTGTAAACCATGTGACATGACATGCTGTATTTTGAGATGTTCTTTGAAAACGGCTGATGAAAAAGTCATGTTGCACGGTTAAATTTAGAAAAAAAAAGATATTGGACGGCTGTTTTGATAATTATAAATATTAACAGCCAATCAGATTGACTTTTGTCTATTTCCCGTTTGAAAGTTAGAAAAGTATGTCAATTTTGAAAAATGCCAAACAGTTCAATGTGTTGTTTGTTTATTGAATTAATATATCTTTTGAATTGAATTGAAAGTTATAATAATTTCAGCTTATATGAAATGAAATGTGAAATTTTCGTACATGAGACAATAAACCATCAAAACAACTTTTCAGAAACATTGAAATAAATTCATTTACAACACTATATATTCAGATGAGCATAAAAATATCAGTAAATAATATGACAAGTGTCGATATGTTCTCATGTCGAAATATTTCGATTTATATTTAAAGATGTGTTTACTTGGGATTTGATTTTTGGGGGTAATCCGATAAATCATAAAACTGTAATATCATTATTACGGAAGTAAAATTCGGCCTTCACAGGAAACTACAACTCAGCGCATATGCATTGGAATTACAATTAGAATTTCTTAATTAATGATGTGTAAATCGTATCTCCCCTGGCCACTGCAAAGTACTGAAAACTAAAAATAACACAGCACCAAACAGTTACCAGATATGATAACGATATAAAATGAAACTGACACTCAATTGGAAAATCGGTCGGAAACGTTGGGTGTTACTGTTGGCAACATATAAATTTGAAATAATGCGGTTCGTCAAAGCACAAAATATTAAAAACACAAAATTTGACACCTCATATTATAATTAAGATTCTCATTCGCAAACTATTACATAAACGAATAAAAATGACTTGTCTTACAGAGGATCAATGAAGAAAACGTCAATTCATCACGCCACATTCCGGTTGAACGACGTTGACGCTAAATGACGTAGCAAACTGTTTTTTACAGATCACTTCGACCAAAAAAATATTTCCTGAAAAATATGGCCCTAAATACTTTCCGATAAAAGGAATATAGGACATTTTCTTTGCGTAACAGACTTTATCACGGCTTAGCGTATCAGGTTCGCCCTACGGTCTCACCTGATACTGGCCGTGATAAAGTCTGTATCACAAACAACATGTCCTATATTCCATATTTATCTGGTGATAGTGGCTGTAGACAACAATTAGACAACTTTTCTGTTTTAGTTATTTTATTAAAATCAGCTTTAAAAACGTCTACAAAGATGAAATGCTTCAGAGAGACGTGATTCTGCTTCTCAGTTTATAAGCTGGGACCATACTGGTAGGTTGCCCATTGCTCAAGCCACAGAGTCGCTAAGTGCGTTTCCATTTGGCTGATAGGGTAGCTCTCTCGTTGGGAGGTAATACAGAAAGCCTAACCTTAGACCATAGTGAGTAACATATTTAGAGAGTGCCGAGCTCTTTGTACGACAAAGATCCATCTTGCATATTACGAAAAAAGAAAACCCATTTCAGAGCTACAAAAGGCTAATGTCTCCATCCCTACAAAATACTTTACAATTTTCTACTTTTGCTCCTTTTCCCCGTTTATTTTGTTGCCTATTAGCTTGTTATATATCTCAAGATACCACAGGATATATCTCAAAAATAGTTTTTCCGTAAATAAATAAATAATTAAATAAATACATTTACCGACATAACGGATATGGTTATTGTCACAAAAATGTTAGGTTATTAATTACATGTAGATATTTTAAGAACAATATAGCATCTAAGAACAATTCGTAAGGGCCTTTCTACATGGAATTTTAAGCAGAGATATGGGGCTATGCCTACACGTTACATTGAGTCAGATCGCCATATCTGACGGAAGTCTGCAGCATTTTGGTAATCCGTCACAACAAAGCCCTGTGGGAGGCCGAGACAGCAGGAGCTATGTTTTATTTCTATATTAACAGTTTCAAGCGGAAAAAGTAGGAATATGGTCAACGAGCAAACTTTTCACAGTATAAATGACACAAATCACTCTACCAATAAATACTTCTCTACATTTTATTGAGTTAAGGGTCAATCTGTAGAACAAATTAATGCCACAAAAAGGTCGTCTAGAACATTGTACCTCCTACGAACCATTCGCAACAGCCTTCTACATGGATTCTTTTATGAGCACTTACGTTTTTGTACAAATTAGTAAGTTTACGAACGACAGTAAGAAACCGGAAACGTTTTTGTCTTTGTCTATTAAGATCATCTTTGGCTAACTACCATCATTATTTAAATTTAAGTTAAATTCTAGAAACATCTAAACTATCTACATGAGAAGCAAGATGTATCTGTATCGGCAAATAAATTCCTATCTGACAATTTCAAATTAATGATAGAGGCAATTTTAAGCGGAAAATGATATAATAAATGTGCTATAGAAATCAGGTAACAACAATATTGTGTTCACCAGTAATAAAGTCCTAAAAATTAGAAGGTTTGCAAACAAAAACAGGTACAAACAAAACGGATAGGGTTATTGCCACAATAATAGATTTTAAACACTGCAGCAATGACGCTAATAACAAAAAATATATAAACAGAGATTTGGGGCTTTTCTCACACATTTCCTTGAATTTAATGTCCACATCTGACGAACGTCTGCCGAATATGTTTTAATCTTGCACAAAGAATGACCTTCTGCAAGGCTAGGACTAAAAAAGTCATTATCTATTCTGCATTTTGATAAATGTATAATGTAAACATAATAACACTTGGATTAATTAAATAACTAATGTTCATCGATCGAGCAAAATGTCCACAGTACAACGACCCACAAGTTAACAACAATTCAATTAATAAGTAACACTCATCCTTGGGAATGTGTTAAGTGTTAATGAAGAGAAAAAGTTTATTGCCACAAGAAGGTGAGGTTATGTTAGATACGTTTTAAACACTGTACATTTATGAAACATTGTTAATACCTTCCGACGTGGATTTTTTATGAGCAGATAGTTGAGCCTCCTCCTTCACGTTTGTCACCATCGAACGGAAAAAGTAGGGCGTTTGTTAAAACTGCACATCTAAGAGTGTCACTGTAGATTGTTTTTTTAGAAGATAACACAACAACGCTCATTTGATCGGTCCCTGGGTAAAACTAAGTAGTCGACGCCAATAAAATAGTTTACCGTAACAATTTTCTGAAAGGTATGAATATCATTTAAAGCATATCTACAGAAATTTTATGTTTGTACGTTAGAACTTAGGAAGTAAATCAATAACCATGATAGTAAATGAAGGCATTAACAAAAAAACCGAACACTAAGGAACCAGTAAAATAATCAAAGTCCAAGAAAAAGGAAAACTTGAAAAACATTCACAAATAAAGCAACTACAGCAATAGTCAAGCTCTTGGTACAGGCATTTAAAACGAAATGGTTGGTTAAACAGGGTTAATGGCAAGCTAAGCATCCGTTTCCATTACTGTAGTGCAAGAGTTTGTGAGTCGACGCAAAAAGGTTGGGAATCGTACAGCACTAGTCAGTAATAGGTGTATCTAATATTCATCCGCATTACAATCACTATGTAGTGAATGCAAAAATTAGGACAACTATTATCAATCATATTTTCAAAGGAGAATTTTTTTAACAAGGAAAACTTACTAAGGCGTTTTTGCTTGTAACCTTGTTGTAAAAGTGTTTCCCGAAAAAATTGATGACGTTTGGAAAAATCCGTATACTCACTGCAAGCTCTAGCATAACTTATCAATTGCGAGATATAGATACCGTATGCAGGAAAAGCTGATGTAAGGAAAAATTATAATTTGTCGTAAATTCTTTAACTGAGATGACAATGGGCGTCATATTCAAGGTGTAAATCTAAAAATGATGTACATTAAGCTGTTTCTGTGATTTTCGGGGTAAATTTCTAGTTCTTAAGGATATATTAATAGCCACTCAGTAATTTAAGGGTTGTTCATATATCTATACGTGTATTATAAAACTCACAAAATAATGTTGAATCAAGTTTGCGTGCATTTGTCTCAAAAGATGCAAGAACCCAACATTAATTATTTAAAGGTGATATACTGTATTCTCAAATATAAAGAAGTGTTTAACGATAAGTAAAATGTGTAACGTTTTGCCACTTAACGATTACAAAAGTCAGTTATAATTCACATTTTTTAAAGCATAGAATAACTGTTTTTAGTCATGATACCTAAAACTCAAGCTTTTTGTAACAGGTGCATTGCTACATTTACATTCGTGGATTCTTTTATGACGGCGAAATATGCTATTTCTTCACGTTACATTTAATTTAGTATCCACATCGATCGGGGGCCTCGGAGGCCGAGTGGTCAGGGTAGTTCGACTACCATTGATCTGTCAACACTGAGATTGCGGGTTCGATTCTCACTGCAGGCAGGGTCTACGCGACTCCAATCTTAATTGACAAGGATTGCCAGTTTTCCTACCACAGGTCGGTGGTTTTCTCCGGGTACTCCGGCTTCCTCCCCCAATAAAACTGGATGCCATGATATTGCTGAAAAATTGCTGAAAGTGGCTTTAAACACCATCAAACAAACAAACAAACAAACAATCGGAAGTCTGTGGTGTCATTGTAATACTGCATATCTACGGAGGCACTTGTAAGAGACCTTTTACACCGTTGCTGATATTTTGATACTCAGTGTTTCACGTCGGAAAAGTATTTAAACATTTCTACACAGTTACAAAATCCGATTTGAGACAAAGACAACGACATGAAATGGAAACTATAAGAACATCAAAAACTAAACATAAATATGACAAAGCTAATTAAAAACATAGCAGCTCTAAGGTGCTTCAGACATGTAATCAGTGTCTCCCTCTAATTAGACATCCACCGAGTTATTCATAGAAAAGGTCAAATACAAAAAAACACAATGTCTGTTATGAAAAGATAGTTTATCTTTTTTTTCACTCAATAAGTACTGTTCATAAAAGTAATTTGTTATGAATAATCGAACGGAAAAATTTTATTGCAACAAGAAGGTGGGGATACATTTAGAGCATTTTACCTCCTACGAACCATTCGCAACGACATTCCTACATTGATTCTTTTGTGTGTTGAAAGATATACTCTTTCATCACCTTATGGTATATTTAATGTCCACATCAGACGGTTGTTTTTTTTCAATTCTGCACAACCACGAACGCTACTGTAAAGCCTGCAAATGTTGTTAACATGTAAGAAAAGCAAGAATTTCTTTGGAGATTATTTTATTGTTGATATATATTCAGCATATTTCTTTTCAATTAAACTGTTTCCATACTAATAAATGTATAAGTATTTTCTGCAAGACACCAACATGTATTATTTTTGGTGATACATGTACTAATGTTTTACTGTATTCTCAAATATGAAGAATTCCTAAATAAAACGATGCTGAGGACAAAAGTCAATGATAACTCGCCTAATTCATTTTTAAGGACACTCAGACAGAGGTTTGCGAAGCAATAACAGTTAAATTTAAAAACACAGCCAACCTGTATGGAGTATAAGGGTTTATTTGACTGTAACATTTTCATCGTCATTTTTGAACACACACAGTGATTAGTAAATTAATAATTTTTTTTAAATATGTATTTGTTCTTGTTTGCTGTACAACATACCATTTTGCTACGATAAAAATCAAGGTTCAAGGACGTAAGTACACTAAACATACAAAAATTAAAAAGCTCCAGTTCAATGTATAAACGTTAAGTTTTTACTTTCAGCTGCTATTAAATTACACGACAATTCAAAACTTTCATTATGGTGTGCAGGATATAATTGGCTAATTATATTAAAAAGGTGATATCAAAATATTATACTGCTTACACCGTCGCAGTGACCAGCTAATAATCACTAACAGTGGCGTAGCTAGATCAAAATTTGAGGATAGGCACACAGAATTCGGCTAGGGGTTCAGGTAATAAAACTCACAGGAAGCGTACGAGATCTGTGATGGTATCTAAAAGGACAGAAATTTTAACTTTGCTAACACCCCTAATTGTAAATGTACACGTTTAAAGAACGAAAATAAAAGCTGAGTCATTGGGTTTTGTAGATTATTGGTAACATTTATGGAAAGCTAACATTTGCAGTATCGTGTCCAGGCAATATTAGCTGCCAGAGTCGAAGATTTGGCAGATTTATTAATAGGGTGCTTATTAAGAAGATATTCGCAAAGAGAATAAAATCAGCTGCTTATACATGAGCATAGATAGTAGCATAAAATAAACAACTAAATTTGAGTGTAGCCACGTGGCTAGTCGGGCCTTATGTAGCTTCGCTCCTGACTAAACATTAGTGGCCATTATATTGAATAAAGCTCAAAATCATCGGTTTATAGTATTCTTACAAAATATACGTCAATATAAGGAATAAACATAGTCCTTGTTCAAAGCATGCCACGAATTGCTATAAGGGTTTTAAGTAAAATAAACAAACTAAAACCAACGAAAAAGCGTACTTAAAGGCAAATGCTGTAACCAACACATTTTTTAAAAAGTTTATAGATTGAAATAGATATTGTATAAATAGATTTAGTGAAATGGCTTTATAGAAATGATTCTTGCGTTCTACAATGTTCGCTGCAATTGACTTGTTAAGAAAATATATAATTGACTCTTCTGGTTAGTGAGTAGTTAAGCTAATTTTTCCGTTCCAATGTGCTTATAGATATTTTTTAAGGACTGACAAAATAGATTTGCTTTCAGCTCTTTACATAGCGCTAAGTCGTTACAGTACTCAAAAGCAAAGCAATTAAAAAGCTGATTTATACAAACATTTGTTGAGCTTCACAGGATAATGTTGAAGCAGTTCTCGGAAACGTCTTTGAGATGTGTACTCCACTTGTAACGGATTTGTTCTTGCATTGTTATGAATTTATTTTTAAAAGTTTCAAAAATATATTGTAATGCAAATTTTTCCGTTAAAATATACATCGACCAAAATCTCGCTTTAGGTAATATTTAATAACATGCCTAGAACGCTTATGCTCAAAATGGGATATATAGTAAGTACACTACTTAAGGTCAGCACAGCTAGTTTGAAGTTCAATATATTTTCATTGCAATGGGTACAGAATACGTGCATCAAATCTGTAAAACAATAATTAAATAAAAATATTAAAGGCATTCAATCACCATGTTAATAAACTTTAAAGAAATGTATCTGTTGTCCCTGTCTGAATGTTTGCACAGTTAAAAAAGTATGTATTTAGCAATATCCTTCAATACTAGTTATATTTATAAGTTTGTTTTTGTTTGTTCGGTTTTTTTTGTTTAACGCCACTTTCAGCAATTTTTCAGCTGTATCATGGCGTCCAATTTTATTATTAGAGGACGCCGAAGTACCCAGAGAAAACCACGGAACTGCGGTAGGAAAATATATTTATAAGAATCTACTGTCTGAAACGGTGGTTCTGCAAAACGCCTTCAGAATTTCGTGTACTCTTAAAGTTTTAAACTTAGTATATGCGGTCGTCAAGAAAATCGTTGTATATGTATAAATCGCTGTAGGAGAGCAAGTCTTCTGTTTTGTAGCGTGGTCCTATTATATACATCCATTCCAGTTATAAAGCTAACTTAAAATGTCAACACATACTGTGTGAGAAATAAATTTTCACTACGTCTGATAAAACATCAACGTTTAGGGTTTAAATTATTATTGGAAGTTGCGTTTTATAGCAATATTTAAAACAATGGGAATATATATTTTTTTCATTTTTAAACACTTGTAGAATGCAAGGATATTCGAAAGCCAGGGTCCATGATAACACAAGGCACAGACTCCAAAGTATTGATAATTGATTGATTAGATGTTTGCTTAAAGTCTAGCGAGAAGTATTACAAAAAGTAAATGAAATGAAAAATAATGGAACAAAGGACCTCCCTTATCTGCCACTTGGGACGCGTTGTGATCTCTGTTTGTTGCCGAACAATGCATTACATATGGATACGAGTTTTTATTTAAAATTGTATAGAGATGTACATTATAAGTGATCCCCTATCTACCTTAATACACTTCCAAAGAATATCTCAATGCAGACTTCCAATCTCTCTATACAATCACCGGACCCTTCAATCACTTTGTAATCCGTATTATGGGATTAGTATGTGTTCTCTAATTTATAAAATGCAAATAAATAAACAGGATTCCATAGTCCACACATCTCAACTGAGTCAAAGAGGTACACCGAGCCCCATCATCGAATTAAGTTCAATTAACATCTTTAAAATGATTGAATAAATTGAAAGATGTCTCCCAACAAATATTTTTCAGGTAGGCCTTTGAAGTCAATAATAGATGCGATAAAACTCTGTTCTATACTTAATCATGGTGCCTGTAGTTTTTTTCATGACGCAATAGCTTACGGTGTTCTGTAATCTCTTGTCTGACTTTGGAATATGTGTCGATTAAGCAAATCTAAATTCCCTTTAGGCCTGGTTGTCTGCACATACATATTAATCACTTAATAAAGTACCAGATAGGATTTTCAAAAAATGACATCAAATTTCTCAATTACCTTTTTAAAGATCAGCTGCAAAAAGTTAAATAGGTTCAATATTCTTCTCCAAGAATACTTTGTTCCTATTTTATAAATGCCAACTTTTGTATTTCTTAAATCTATCATAATTTCTCCTTTTTGGCACTTACATTTACGTCATCTACTTGTGAATGTCTTGGTTATTTGTGGTACTACGCAAGTAGGGTTATCCAGTTTAAATACAAGGACAAAACTAATAGGACGAAATAAATCCAAGAAAATATTTAAAGCGAGGCAATGCAGTCAAAAAGTCAACATACATTACCCAGAACTACTCGGAATGACAAAACGCATAGAATGACATCTGTTAAATTTTATAGTGACTTATATGTCTATTCTTCTTCGAATTAGCCGGGTACACTATATGGTGTCTATTAAAGAGTTAATTAATTCTTCGGAATATTTACATTACTCTTATTATTTTTAAAAGAGAATATACAATTGGTAGTTTGTGGGAGAAGGAGGGAAAATACGTTGTTTTAAGTTAATTTAGCTTATTTTAAGGTTCGAAAATAAATTTAGATATAGCTAATTTGTTTTTATAAATGGGAAGGGGTTTCAGGTTAAGAATGTATGTATAAGTGACAACTATACGTATAATTAGCAATTTTTCTACTTGTATACACATGAAAAGAAGAGTTTGTATATAGATAATACCCGCTTCCCTAGTGGATATTACTCACTTTGTATTAAATTATTTACTGTTTTCATGTTAAATGTGAATGTAGAAACCTAAATATTTGTGTGTTTAAGCCTTAATTATTTTTTACTATGAACGTATTTCTCTGCTGTATTTTTCAAGCAAAAACTGAACTACGAAAGCGTATAGGTACCTACATGTATTAAATTATATTTCAATATATCGAAATCCAACATGTCGAATTTTCAATTATGACAATACTGTGAGGTTCGGAGTGCCAAGTTCAAACAGATGCGCATCTGCAGAGACCATGTGAATAAATATAAATCTATTTAACAATTTATTACAACAAAAAACACAATATTAATGGTCTGCAATTTAAAAAGTTTGAAATTGCAAAGAACTCTTCGCCGCGAGTTAAATTTATCGAATTAGTGCCTTTTGATACAAAAATATTTTAAGATTCTTGGCGTCATACAGAAAGGTTATGTTTTAATTTCGCAACTTTTCTGTTTACTGTTATATGGTATTTTTATGTTTTCATCTATTTATGTATTGCACTGATTAACTGGAGTAGAGAGACTATATTATGTTGTGATTTTTGTTGATCAATGATTTATCAATTTGAAAATAGGCAGTGATTTAGCCTCACATATAGCAGCAATAGGTCACTTTTATTTAAAACTCTACTGTTACGTTTTGAAAAACACTAATGTTTTGTCCTGTTTTAAAAATAGCAATATATTTATGTATCTTTTTTCGTCTTGCTTTGACACAAATCATTATCATTTCCTATAAATTATACGTGGATGTTTTCAGGAGATTCCACATTTCGATATTGTAATCTTTATGATCATTTTAGTTTCCAAAGATATACAGTTAAATCCTGGTCCACGTTGTCTATTTGTCATCTTAACATCTTAACTCTAGGAGTATGCGCTTTAAGCTTGAATATTTCGAGAGCATTTAAAACGAAGCTGATATAATTTGCTTACTCAAAACGCGGCTTGTAAATTTGCATTTCCTTTAATTTCAATTAAATAAATCATATATACATAATATAAATGATCAAAATGCATATTGTTGCCACCAACTACATGTTTCAGAACTGCTCCTTCTATTTTCACTGAAAATCCATCAAAAACAGATATTTCTCTTTACTCACTAGGTTTATATCTTTATTTGTAGAAAACTGAATATTGTTTATACATCGTAAAAAGAAACTTACTATAAATACAGACAAATCATACAAAAGTAAAAAAAAATCAAGTAAAATGTAAGGGTATAAGGCTCCACGCATCTCTGAATTTGTAACGAAAAGTTACCTGTGTCAGAAAAAAGGCTTTAAAAACATTGATATATAAAAGAACTGAATTCTACTGTTAAAAGTAGCCAACTATTCTAATATTTACAATGTCTTAATTAAATAAATGACACTCAACTTCATTAAAATAAATAAAGTATGTTGTTTAATTAATTGTTATTGTTGTATTATATTTCAAAACTTTTGTTGAATGCAAAACAATAAACTTTTTATCACAAAACAATCAGAAATACAAAACAGTATCTTGAATAGTAGAATTTGTGGAGTGATTAGATAGTACAGAAGAAATAGAATGACAAAAAGACCGATTGGTTCTTGGCGATTCAATACTTGTTCTGCTGCATACATATTTGTCGCTGTTGAAACTAATTGTTCGACTAGATCTGCTGTCCAGATGACATCCAGAAGACGAGTTAATACTCCTATTGCTTCTGACCGAATTTAGAGACCAAGCTGACTTCCTCGTTCGTTTTCTCGACGAGATACGTCTGCAATGAGTTTGGGAACATTTGTTATTTGATGTCTGTGTGATTCTTCTTGTATATTCAGTGTTTTCCCCACTGAACACTGATAATGAATCTGTTTCTACATCATTGCCGAATATAAATACTTCTTTTCCCACATTAAATTGTATGCTATCGCCGGTCATCGGTGTTTCTAAATAATTATCCAATGATATTTGGTCGACTGCAGACATTATAGAAAATGAAGTAACCGATACTCCTCTAGGAAAAAAACATGAACCCGTTGTACCTATGTCAGGTCTAATGCTATCGCACGGGATCTGTGCGTCTAAATGACGTCCGGTAGATATTCTGCTAACAGAAGACAATCTAGAAAATGGCAAAAACGGTTCAAATGATTCTGCAGATTTGCTCATCCTGTAGCATTTTTGAGATTCCAACATCTCCAGCTCTTCCGTTTCTGGGATTGTTTGAAGTTCTTCATGCGGTATTGGGTAAATTTGTGGTGAAGAGAACACATCTGTTACTTTTCTGATATTGAGATATGATGCCAAAAATTTTCGCCTTTCCTTAAGAAACAGTCCTAGTGCGATTGGGTTCAGAATAGGAATAATTGACTGTATTACACAGTACAACGATGTTTGCTCCAGGAGATTGACTTCTGTTGTCAGTTGATTCGTAGAAATAAAATTCATACTGATCACATATGAATACGGAATAATCATAAACACAAACTGAAAAATCATTGAGTAAACAATTTGTTGAACAAGTTTGTTAGTTATATTTGGACCCTGTCCATAACTTATGTTAGCATCTTGTATACGTGTCTGACGTTGTGATTTTCTATAAATGATTCGGAATATATACCAAGCCATTACCAAGTCTAAAATTAGGAACATCGTCCATGGGAATTCGAAAGCAAGCAACTGTAAAATCTGTTTAACAATCGGCGTCTTTGAAATGTGCAGACATGAACTGATTCCATAAGTAACGGAAATAACTAATAAAAAGAGGAGATATACACGGTGCAATACGTTTGATCTTGTCACTTTATTGTTTGGAATCGGAACTTCGATGTTCTTGATGACAAAGAATCTAGAAGCATTTAATGAGATCATTTGCCAGATAAATAACCCTCCTAACAAGAAATCCAATGACTCTGAAAACAAGAGTAAAAAAACATGTAAGTTATATTTCGGAGTAGAAACATATCAAACACTTGTCGCTGTGGTTGGTTTCAGTACCAGTGTTGAGTCTTAATAAAAGGAATGTGTATTAAAATTTACATTCTTGGTATTTGCCTGAGTCTTTTACCAAAACTTTTTGGAA
Organism: Limnoperna fortunei; assembly: GCA_944474755.1. NCBI lineage: Eukaryota > Metazoa > Mollusca > Bivalvia > Mytilida > Modiolidae > Limnoperna > Limnoperna fortunei. Next base: position 81,841,271 of record OX104113.1, on the reverse strand, counting down.
GCCGTTGTTGAACTGTTTCTTCCAAACATTATCGTCAGCCAGTGCACTTTAGTCATTGATCTATTTATTGACACAGTAATTGTTGTATTGGGTCTTGAATTGTAAAAGATTAAAAATTTAAATTATAAGATTTTGATATTCTTATCTTTTGGATGGCCTTTGCTGGAATAGAGGAACAGTTTGGAATTATAATAATTAATATTTGTTTTGTTTGGGAGTCAGTTATAAGATTTTATTAGATGAAATATGTTTATAACGTCCTAAATGTTATAACCTTGATATGTTGATGAATTTTACAATACCTAGTTGAAAAACAATAAAAGCTCTGTTTATCAACATTTAAATTGTTCATATTCACAAAACTGATCAAAAGATTAAATGCCTAAATATTAAGCAATTTCAGCCTTTGAACTACTTTTGGTTCATTATAAATCTCAAGTTTGTTAGATATGGCAATTAAAATTAAATAAATGTGTCTTACCAAATACAGGCATCCCATTTTGAACTGTATCATTGCCTTTGCTGGAGTATACAAATGTTATCTTAACCAGCATTATTGCAGAATGCACACATTGAACAACGGATGTAAGCTGTAACGTCAAATCTCTGGTTTTTTTTCGCTGCTCCTCTTTTGATATTGTATGAATAAAAACAATATTCAATATCAAACCAAAAGATAACAATATAATACTTGTACAGTAAACTGAAAAATATGTGTATTGCATATAAAACATAGTTCTTGTCTGATCTGAATCCATAGCTTTATGTTAGTGGATAATCTGAGCACTGTTCTTTGAAACACGAAAGGTGTAAATTTATTATGATTCTTTTACTCATACGACAATAAAGGGCATTGGTCGACTATATCTATTTATACAATTTTACAGATTGTATGAGGCGTCATTTTCCAGTCAATATCAATGTCTATATACAGTAAAACAATATAGATAATGACCTACACCATTTCACACCCATTTTTTGTAACTAGTTTTGAGTCGCTAGTGGTACATTTAAGTTAAGATACACATTAAATTATGCATTCTTAATTGTAATACTTCATTATAGAGAGCCGCTCAACTGACGCTTTTAAAGTTAGAATGTTTATTCATTTAATTATATTATTTTAAAAATATGATTAGTTAAGTGAATTATACCACTGAACACTTATAGTTTGTTACTGTGAACGCTAAACTAGCACAATTAAAGCATGTATTATTTCGTTATCTACAATGTTTTCATACAAATAAGAGATCGTTCAGTCATTATAACAACAGTGATAATTTATTACAATAAAAAACCTGTGACAACATTTCGTTTTTTAATTATTTACATGAAGCCATTATCATAAAGTACCCAAAATAAAAGTGGCCTTACTTCTAATCCTTCTTTACTTTGAGCAACGTGTAACTTTTTTCTAATTTAAAAACTAGAAAACATCTTATACTGTATGTTTCCATATGCAACAGAAAAAAAGGTTTATATACACAAAGTGGCTTTCAAACATTTTACAAGGTCGATTAAAAATAGCAAATTTCGCTATAAAATTTCATCTTAATTTGACTGACAATTTGAAATTAGTTGACAAGTTAAAATGTTAAATAAAACAACACAAACTAAGCTGTGCAAGAAAATCATTACAAAAAAGGAAAATAGCCAGCTATTCTAAGTGCTCTACCAAGAGTCAATACAGAAAACTATAAATTTTCTGCAGTGAAAAAAGGACACCACAAATACTGCGAAATTGTTTTTTTCACAAAGTAATATCAATCATATTTGGATTAAAAACAAAAATATAAGAATTTTGGACAATTTAAAATCAAGATTGATTCAGGTATCTAAGTTTCTAAAGTGTTTTCTATTAGAACCCTTGATTTTTCACCTCTTTATTACATTTTTACTCACGATAAACTAAATGATGGTAATAACAAAATACCACACCGATCAAACTGTCAAAAAGACAAACCACAAATCAAAGACCGAGAAACCGGCAACCTCTAGAACCAACAACCAAAAATACAGCAACTGCAGCAATGGTCCTGACTTGGTACAGGCATTTCAAAAGTGGGTTAAACCAGTTTTATAGCATGCCAAACCTCCCGCTTCCATTACTGTAGAATATTAGTTGGTTATTTGACTAAAATGAATCACGTTTTAAAGAAATCACACATAAAGCCACCGCATCAAACTGTTCCCCACTCCGTGCCGATTTGTTCCTGTATTCTTATGAAACTCAATTTATTCAACGTCTTATTAAGATAAGAAGATAGAAGAAACTAGGTCCTTTAAGTTCAAATATGATGCCTATGTTAATACTAGCACAAAAATATACGACAAACAACACGATTTTAATTTTAAAATTATATAATTTATAAATTTTCTTCACTTGTGCAGCAATATTCCAGTTACTCCTGCACAAGATGTCAACATTTCTTTTATATTAATAAGTTATGCATGAGCTTGCAGTGAGTATTCTAATTTTTGCAAACGTCAACTTTTTCTTCGGGATAGAGTAATAAAACAAGGTTACAAGAAAAAAAACGACTTTTATACGTTTTGGTATAGATACCATTTCTTTGTTGAGAAATATATTGTTTGAAAATATGATGAAAGATGGTGTTCCAACTTATGAATTCTATACATATTGATTGTGATGCGATGATCATTGGAACACCTATTACTGACTAATGATGTATGATTCCAAACCATTTTTATCAGCACTCCCACTCACAAACTACACTAAAGTAAGCTTTGTTTTCTCAATCCACAAAACGATTTTAACAGACCATTGCTGTATTGGCCATATGTTTGGTTGTCGGTTCTCAAGTTTGCCGGTTTCTTGGACTTCGATTTGTTGATTGTCTTTTTGATAGTTTTTTTGGTGTTGAGTATCTTATTATTATTTTTATCCATCTATCCAGTTATCAACTCTCAGTTTAATGATTCCATTAGCTACCACATTACATTTCACAACTTCAGCAATCGGTTATCCGATTTTCTAGAATAGACTCTGATCTAGACCAGTAAGATATTTGTTTCACCTAGGTTGATGACGTCTCGTTCTATGGTCGTCATCACGATTAAGTTCAACATTAAATGAAGTTAGACTTTTTTGTGATTATGTTTTCCTACTTCTGTATTTGATCGTTTCACAGACATGATTATGAGTAACTGGACAAGTGTCTCATAAGAGTCTGGTACCTTTTTTCCTCCGGAACATATAAATGCACCAATTTTATTCAGTTTGGCTTACTCATTTTTTAGTTTTTGTTGTTTTTTCTGGTTTCTTCTTTATATGCTGTGTCTGTGTTTCAATCCGGAGTTTTTTTAACTATCCTATAGTTTTATAAAGATAATTCTATTATGTTCTAAAAAATATTATCTTTGTAGTATTCTGAAGCGAAGAATTTAACTACTTATCACTCCTAATAAGCACATTTTGTGTTGTTTTGTTCTGTATTTTGTATTGAGTGTTTAATGATTTTGTATTATTGTTTTAGGACTAACAGATTGATTGCCTTTTTTACTAGAAAAGAAACCATTGTGTAGCGTTCACAGTGTCAAAGACAAATATGTACTTTATACTGAATGTTTGCACACCAAAAGGTTTATAAACACTTAAAAAGCGTTAGTACAGCGGCTTTCTGTTGTGCAGTATTATAGTATATGTGTAATTAACAATAACTTACCACTAGTTATTAAAAACTAATAAAACTGTTTGAAATGATGTAAGAGATAATTTCTTGTCAACTGTGTATTGCTTTTACTAATTGTATATGGGCATTGATATTTAGTAGAAAAGACGCGCCATGTACAGCCTTTATTTGGCTAAAAATAAATACAGTCGGTCAATTCTCTTCATTTACGTCAGTAAAAGAAACACCTCAAATTTACATCTTTTTTTGTCCAAAAAACTGCTCTTATTATCACTACCACAATACTATGGATTCAGATCAGACAAGAACTATATTTGATATGCAATTCACAGTTTACTTTACAAGTGATGAAATGTTATTTCTTGATTTGCTATTAAATATTGTGTTTATTCATTCAATATCAAATGAGGAACTGAGAAGAAAAGGGATGTCACATTACAGATTACCTCCGTTGTTCAATGTATGCATTATGTCATACCGCTAATTAAGATAACATTTGTATACACTAGCAAATACCACGATGTAGCTCACAATTGCAAGCTTGTCTTTGGTAAGACATGTATATTTAAATTCTATTCGACTTTCTGATACACTTTTATAATTTTTTTAGCAGGCCAAGGTATTCTTGTCTCAGCCCTTGGGTGAAATAAGAATTTCACGATCCTTTTCCCGTAAAAATGTATTGTGACATTAACTGTCGGTTCATCAATAAAATCATATAATATTTGCTTTTTGTGTTTGGTACCCTAAATTTATGGCCCTATTTGATGGCAGTACACACGCTTACGCAAAAACATGCAGTGGAGATTACTTTAAGGGAAGATATTTGTGAAATCTTCCAACAGGATTCCGACTATGCCTTGGAGATTTCAGAACCACACCTGTTGATAGTTTATATGTTGAAGCAAACGAGTCTTTTTTGTATCAAAGAAGAATTAAGTTCGGTTTGCAATATGCAACCAAATTAATACATTGTTTCGAAAAAGCAAAAGGTATTTGTTACTAATCTAGCTTTAACATAAATTTTGTATTCACGAATGACTAATATTTCAGGTTCGCTTGTATTGTATTTAATGAGAATACCCATTTAAATGTTTTGTGAATAGCGGTATTCTTAAATCAAACAATCAATCGCTTTTGTCGGATTTGTTGCAAATTTAACAAATAAGTTAGACTACTCGCTAAAGTTAGTACGATCAGTCTTTTTACTACTGGCTTGATGCCTATGTTAGTCTATTTCATCAATAGTCATACATTGGCGCTGTCATGAATTATTTGATTCGTTATGAGATATAGTCATAGTGAGAGCAATGAAACGCATTATTCTCCCGTCGTGAACGATGAAAAAATGTGTTCCTTAATATACATTATTGAAGTCCCCACATTTTCCAATAACACGTGCAAACATTTAACATCAAGCATATCAACGTTTTAGTTCAAACAACAGTAGTACGTTTCACTGGAAAGGTCAAATTCTTAACAATTACCAACACTTCATAAAGAGATAGACAGAAACCGCCATATTTAGCATTAAAATAAGAATCTGAAAAAATAGTCATCTGTCAAATGTCAACAAAATAAGGCGTTATATAAAAAACGGGAATATAGAGACGGAGGAAAACATTCCTGTTATCCCACAATACTTTCTCGAATCATGCCTTGGTTAACTTTCATTTTTACCCCAAAGGGCCGAGTTCAAGATTTGACAAGTATTCAAAGGCTTCCTTTTGTAGAAATACCTTAACAAATAAGCTCTCTGTACAGATTATTGTTTTGGATATTGGAAATCACAGACTGTCCAAACAACAAAGTTCTCTCTTTTCGTTACCTTTCGCCAATAACAGTCTTCGAAATATCTTACAAAAACCGCGTTTTGCAATACCAGCTGATCGATGACGTTGCAGCCAGGCCTCAGGATTACTATGCCTTCTTTTTACCATTTATATCTATTCGCTAAGGCCACTTTATAATATTATCTTACATAAGTTACCAACATTCAACTACGAATGAAACTGTTGAATATCATGATATCTTGCTTTGTAGTTTCTTAAGGTGGTCGGATGCAGCCATTTCAGCAATTTGAGCGTTTTGGTTTTGAAATTTCAAAAACATAAAAAAGCAAAAGTGTTTGCTTGGCTGGCGCTTTCCTCTCATAGTTTATTTTTATATTTTATAAGGTAGGTCACACAGAAATAAAGTTGTAGTGTGTTCATTTGAGATTTTGGGGTTGTAAAGTAAGGTGGTTAAAAATAGAGTAATCCAAGTTACCTACGCCTACATACTGTGATTATATTCAAATGCCCATACATGTATGAAGCGAACATTTACGGTATCATTCAAGTTCATATGTAAAGGTACGATCCAGGAATAAACATTTACATTTTCAACCATATGCGAAAGAAACAGCGATATCTGAAACTAGAATAGTTCTTATGTGAACTCCGCCTCATATGAATAAAGTCCTTTCGACTAGGAGATGAACACAACAAGAAAATGACAACCGTCTGTTGAAGAAAGCAAGAGCAGTTGGTATATACTTTCAAAACTCAGATTAGCAACAACACTTGACAAACTATATGGTTAAAACATTATTGTTAATCGAATAGTAAAATGTGACACCGCACATGTCTTTTATTTGAAATAAAGAGCCCTCGTTAACTTATAACTAATTCTTACAGTTAGCAATAACATTGCAATGAAGGTTTTGATTGCAGTACAATGTCACTGATCACTGAATTAAAAAACATAACATGAATCTTCTGCCACAATCTCGTTACATTGCCTGCTGCAAGGTGTCGATGTTATGATGGATTCAGTCATAAAGCTTCTTGTTTTTTTTCTGCAGTAATTATCGCACACAGTCGTGTCCCATCGAATTGATCATTAAACATGTATGGATCTTTCAATTTTATATTTACAGTTGTGTTTACTCAAGTATTGTTTTTCCAAAAAAGATTTATTCAAACTTAAGCGCTAACGGTATAATAGTGGAATGTAGGTCGTTTACGACATGTTGTATGTTAATCCTTCATGTAAATGAAAGAGGTGATACATTTTGTTACAATGTCAGTGAATTTTTTTTTATTTTTCCATTAACCAATGTTCTGCGAATATACTTAACATGGTAATATATTTCACTCACCCGATAGTAAGCTTTTTGTTATAAGGAATGACAAGAACCCGACTTTATATAGATGCCGAGTGTCATGTCAAAAGTAAATTATTAATCATCCCTTCAAATAAAACAAGACGCCATGATATAGCTGAAAAAATTGCTAAAGTGGCGTTAAACACCATTAAACAAACAATCAAATAAAACAACACACCAATAGAAATTATATGAGATGGTTGAAATACTTGTTTTGCCCCGCCGATGAAAGTTAGCATTTTCGGTCTGTTTTTCACTCAGTCAGTCGTTTGTTCGTCCGTTTCATCCGTGTTTTGCCTTTACGTTGAAGCTCTTCATGAAGACGGCTTACAAACTTATGAAAACTTGATACATAGTTACAACATGCTAAGATCTCTTCCCTAGAACAATTCTTTAGGGTTGTGCCAAATATTTTACGCTTGAGTGAACGCAAAAATGGGTGTGTTTACCAATAATGCCGAGCGGGACATCATTGTCGCCGCGACACTTTTTTCTGTTTTATAATTGATATTATTAAATTGTCTTTCGATGTCATCATTTAGTGGGTAACGTGTTTAGAGTGACACGCTTCTTGCTAGAAAAATCTTTTTGTGGACATCGAAAGAGAGTAGCCTGATTGTAGCCCATACAAGACTAACTTCTCCGCCCATGCCACATATTCCGCAGTTTTTACGCGGCAGTCAAAGTTTTGTTCCTTTCATGATTTTTTTCTGTTGATTTATTGGTTTGTAAAATTGTTCTCGTCCAGAAATTTATCTCGCAAGACATTAAGCAAACAAACAATTTAATCAGTTCAGTAGAAACAACGCCAAGCTGTAAAAGGAATATGAAAAGGGAATTGTATGTGTTGTAGCATCTAAGCATTTTTCGAGAATGATAAGTTTATTTAGTGAACAATTTTTAGGAATTTATATTTTCAGAATAGCACGTATTCATATAAAATTTCTCGCTTTGTAGTTAAAAAAATCACATTCTAACTATTTTAACCGATTATTCAAAATTTACTTAAACAATCAACAGCCAACAAACATGTTAAAATCTTAAAATATTTGCTTGAAACAACAACACATTCGCTCTACAAATTATAATTGATACGTGTTTGTGCAAAATGTCACAGAAATATGCTATTACAAAATACAACAAATATAAGAGTGCAAATGTAACCGTTTTTCTTTCCAGCAGTGTATTCTTCACAGATGATCGTTTACACTTCCACTGGAATACTTGCACCGGGATACAGTTACCTGTGGTTGTTATTAACTAAGTGTAATTTATCCTCTGCTGAAAAGAATTACGACTACACAAACAGTATACTTATTGAAAGTGAACGGAATGATTACAAAAAATCACATTCAATTTAATCAAATATTAAGTGATTTTTGACTGCTAAAACGTTCTTCTGATTGGCTACAGTGTGCCTTTTAATATTATTGTATGAAAATCTCCTGATTTGCTTCCAACCCTAAATTATTTATTGTATCCCGTCTTCACGTGAGTTCTTTCCTGTCACCACGTGACTTGTGTTCCTCGTCGTTGATCTCCAGTTAATTGGCGACAAAATACTCAAACAGTATGGCACCAGGTTTGTGTCACTTAGCAGGGAAAGCGTTGCTTTTATATGGCCTAAACTAAAGTTAATGGAACGGAATTTTCTCTACAAGATAAATTCGTTATACAGTCAGTTTCAAGTAGGAACTGAAGTATATAGAGTGCTTTAGTCTCGTGTCGCGGTTCTCCTAAGGCCTCGACTATTGCAAAATTACGTGTCATTCTTTTCGTTGTTGTAGAATTGTGTTTTTTGTCTCGTAAATGCGATTAGTAAAAAATATGTTATTTTCAACCCAACACAAAATAAATTTTAATTTAACAAAGTGGACTGTCACAGTTATACAACAAGCGACAGATCAAAAACAACACAAACAACTACCGCTTTACTTCTATGTGACCACCAATGCTTACCCGCATTCAGCACTGGTCATTAAAACATGTGATGGCAATCACGTGGAAATTACGTTTAGTAACAGAGAATTTAGAACAACACGTACACAACAAACAAGTAGGTAATCTGTTGTTTTTTTAAAGTATATTATTATCTGTTTGTCAACTTTTTAAAGACTTTTCAATACAATTAACACCAGTAAATCCAGAGACATCACATTGCTCCAGTTCATTCTAAAATCGATTATTTGATTACAAAAATACCCTTATGAGTTAAAATGAAATCTAAATTTGGTCAAATTAAGAAAGCATAAATATGTGTTGTATTATCACTTATGTATATAATTTTTAAATACCAATTTTGAAGAGCTCTTTAATTTTAACAATTAATGAGAAAAACGTATAAAACAACTACCTAAAGGAAAACTATTTGCCATATAAATTCAAGCCAGACTTGTAATTGCTTTGGCAAACTACAAGTTACCACAGCCCATAAAAACAACTGGTAACAACAAAATAATGCTGTTGTATGCAATTCTTACTATATTCGAGAGATGCACAGACGTAACGGTCAGACCTTTGCAGTCAATGAATAGATATAAATAAGAACAGTTTATTATAAACTGTGCAAAGAATCTTTAGTTATGCTTAAAAAATATTAATTAGTATGACAAATTATTCGTATTGATACATCATGAGTTTTTGTCAGAAGCGTATCTTGGTGTATGAGGTATTATGTCACTTAGACTAAAATTAAGAGAGAGGTAATTAACTGGTCGATGTTTCCCTGCGGTTCCATTCTCCAACAATTGTTTCAACTGCAATTACGAACCTATTACACATTAGGCTAAACAACAACCTTTAAAAAGGTTTCAATGTTAGACAATTAAGCCAGTATGAAATCAAATTTAAACAAGTAAATGTCGTTTGCCCGAATCCCAGTGCAACATAAATTGTTTCTAATAAAGCAACGATTAATGGTTTAATTACAAAATTGGTTTTTAGACAAACTTTGCAATTACGAATATATTATATAAGCTTCCCATGCGTTTTATTAATTTCTTCTAGAGAACCATTTTACAGCATTTCTTTGTGTAATAATCTTCTTTTATTAAGACGTTAAACAGACATGAATCCGTCAATCCATCACTCTTTCTCTGATCATTGTTATAATTTTAACAATAAAGTTGGCCATCTTGATAGTTATTAAAACTCACTAAGAAACCGATCCCATTATCTTCATTAAAATGTAATTTTAATGTGCTTTCTTTTCATAACTGGGTCTCTTCCTCTGCTGATATACTGTTAGTTTTGAAAGGTATCAACAGCCCAGCCTAGTGCTGCAGCCAATATATGCGATGCATTGCCTAATGTAGTCATTGTTTATATTTACCGCCATTAAATTGCGAAAACATTAAATTCTGTAAAAGATATAGTTAAAGTCACGACATGCAAGAATAAACAGTCAGGAAAGATAAAGCAAGTACTTTTCCGGGAAATTGTTGAGATGCCCACATTTTACAATAACACGTGCAATTATTAAATATCATACATATAGGTGTTTAGATCAAAACAACAGGCGTACATTTATCAAAAAGGTCAAAGTCAAAACAATTACAAGATGTAACACATGCCATTCTCTTTTTACATGGAATTTTTCTAATTATTCTTAAGGAATACCACTTGTTATTTGTACAGTTAGAAGGGATATTTTGGACTTTGAAAATAACAGACTGTTCATCCAGTAGATGAAAAAAATACATAGTGGAAAATTATTCTTTCTTTTCCTTACGTTACGCCTGCAAGTGCTTAGATGCCATCAATCTTGAAAATATTGATATCAAATGTATGTTACATCAAAAATTATGCCATATAAAATAAATTAGTATATAGTACACTCATTTCATCTTCAATTCTTAGACACGAAACGTGTTTTGCAGGACTTTTTGTTCAATGATTTTATCACCAACCCTATTAAAATTTTCTTGTCTCGAATCTCTTTTTATATATAGTCACTTTATAACTTTTTAAAATCTCTGCAACATTGTGTTGAAAAGATCAAAATACCTTGAACCAAAATGCAATTTCGAATTTTAATGGACTATGTTCGTGTATATGACTTTACTAAAAAATATGCATTACAAATAAAATTTCATCAAAGGCACCAAGGCCAACAGAACCCACCAAGCAAGACGCGCGTTTAGTCCCACCAGACCCACTAGTAGTGCCCAAATCCAAACGATATTAAACTCCAAACGATTAGGATGTAGTATAGCTTTTACCATTAAAATTCAATTCCGAAACGTTACACCAAATCAGGTCAAAGCCATCCACACTTTGAAAACAATAAAATCTTATAATTTATTTTTACGAATTGTAAAGGCAGAAAATTTATACAATGACTAGATCACTGAAAGAATCAATGATGTTACTTTCAGCATCGAAGTGTGGCTACTGGGCTGGTGATACCTTCGGAGAATTAGTCCACCAGCAAAGGAATTAACCCAGTGGGTGCAGATGAAATTTCATCAGACACCAAGGCCAACAGAATCCACTACACCAGACGCGTGTTTAGTCCTACCAATACCCACCAGTAGCGCCCAGATCCAAACGATTTAGATTTTGTAGAGCTTGTATCATCAAAATTCAATTCCGAAACGTTGCACCAAATCCGGCCAAGGCCATCCACACCACGAAAACAAAAACACTTGTAATTTTAATATTTTTTTAAATGAAAGGGCAGAAAATTTAGACAATGACTATATCACTGAATGAAGATAATAACAAAATACCGAACACCGACGGAAATGTCAAAAAAGACAATCTACAAATGAAAGTCCGAGAAACCGGTAAATTCCAGAACCAACAACCAACATAAAGCAATTGCAGCAATGGTCCTGACTTGGTACAGGCATTTCAAGAGAAATGGTGGATTAAACCAGGCTTAATAGCATGCCAAATATCCCGCTTCCATTACTGTAGAATGTGAGTTGGTTAGATGATTAAAATAGATGGGTATGATATATCACTAGTCACTAATAGATGTATAAAACAATCATTGTAGCACGTTACTGTACACTGAATTCAAAACTGGGAAAACTATCTGCAACCATATTTTCAAACGAGTATTTTTCGACTTGGATGTTGCATCTATAGTAAAACTTATTAAAGGCGCGGACGAGTAGTTTTCTTTTTCTTGTAACCTTGGTTTATAAGTTCATCCCGAAGAAATAAGTAACGTTTGCAAAAGTAAGTATACTCGCTGCGAGCTCTTGTATAACTGATCAATTGAGAAATAAAGACACCGTATGCAGGAGAAGATGGAATGTTGCTGCATAAGTGAGGACAATTTATAATTTTGAAATTTAAATCGTCTCGTTTGACTTAAATTCTTTTGCTAAGATTTCCGTTGGTGTCATATTCAAGGTGCCAGTCTTAAAATGAGGTAGATGAAGCTGTTTCTGTGGTTTCTTTAATTTCTAGTTCTGAAGGATATATTAACGGACGCCACTCATCAAATTGAGGGTTATTAATTGAACGGACATCATCGATATATCTATATGTAAAATTAAGACCTTGCTTCTGCTATTTTCTTGTCTATAATAAGACGTCCGTCGAAGAAATTTAGTTAATAAGAATACAGCAACAAATCGACAAGGAGTGGGCCATTGGAATTCCCATTGTCTGTTGAAAAACACATCCTCCAAAAGTAAAAAATATGTTGTCGATCAGAAAATCTAGCATACTACAAACCTATTTTTCACTGGAGCAAAATTTTCCTTTAAGTTCTTTAGTAGAAAAAAAACCGTGTTGTTATTGAAAGAATAAATCATGCTCCTGTCAGCACCGTAATGTGACTACTGGGCTGGTGATACCCTCGGAGAATAACAGTCCACCAGCAATGGAATTAACCCAGTGGGTGCAGATGAAATTTCACCAGACACCAAGACCAACAGAATCCACTACAACAGACACGTGTTTAGTCCTACCAATACTCACCAGTAGCGCCCAAATCCAAACGATTTAGATTTTGTAGAGCTTGTATCATCAAAATTCAATTCCGAAACGTTGCACCAAATCCGGCCAAGGCCACCCACACCACGAAAACAAAAACACTTATAATTTTAATATATTTTGAAATGAAAAGGCAGAACATTTAGACAATGACTATATCACTGAATGAAGATAATAACAAAATACCTAACACCGACGGAACTGTAAAAAAAGACAATCTACAAATAAAAGTCTGAGAAACCGGTAAATTCCAGAACCAACAACCAACATAAAAAAAACTGCAGCAATGGACCTGACTTGGTACAGGCATTTCAAAAGAAATGGTGGATTAAACCAGGCTTAATAGCATGCCAAACCGCCCGCTTCCATTACTGTAGAATGTGAGTTGGTTAGATGATTAAAATAGATGGGTATCATATATCACTAGTCACTAATAGTATATCAAACAATCATCGTTGCACGTTCACTGTACACTGAATTCAAAACTGGGAAAACTATCTGCAAGCATATTTTCAAACGAGTATTTTTCGACTTGGATTTTGTATTTATAGTAAAACTTATTAAAGGCGCGGACGAGTAGTTTTCTTTTTCTTGTAACCTTGGTTTATAAGTTCATCCCGAAGAAATAAGTAACGTTTGCAAAAATAAGTATACTCGCTGCAAGCTCTTGTATAACTGATTAATTGAGAAATAAAGACACCGTATGCAGGAGAAGATTGAAATTTGCTGCATAAGTGAGGACAATTTATAATTTTGAAATTTAAATCGTCTCGTTTGTCTTAAATTCTTTTGCTAATATGACCGTGGTGTCATATTCAAGGTGCAAGTCTGAAAAGGATTATTAGCACTAATTCATTATTACTCTTTTAATACACATGTATCCAGATGTGGTACTCTCTCTCATATTGATGACAAATATGGTGCTTTGCAGATATATAAGACGCCCCATTAAGACCATCTTTATATGAAAGATTTATATGGTATTCAATAAAAAGGAAAGTCGTTGATAGTTCGCAAGGTAATTCTACCTACGCACCAAATCATACGCTTTTCAAAGACTTTAGAAAAGCACAAATCATTTCATGCTTTATTTTGTTCTCTCAATCCCTTAAATAGACACAGCGATAAGTAGGCGTTTTTGTTACTGATTATGACTTCTTCCAAGACGTAAGATGCTTGTCCTCTTCTTTTGATTTTTTTAGTCCTCTTTTAATTTTTTGACATTCAACATGAACAAATCTACTTAAAAACATCGACATAAAATATAAAAATTAATTTTGGAGCATCCCGTGTGTGTGAATTCTCATGTGAATGCAGTAATATGCCGAAAAGAAGAGGGCGTTAGAACTTATTATACATATGACAACTCAAAGCATACTTGCTGCCAATTGTAAAGCCCACAATTGAAAAAAGCAGATTCGTATAAATTGTATCAAACTTAAAGCGTTTTTTTAGCCTCTAACAAGATATTGATAACTATGTGTTGAAGCCAAAGGACCTTACTGTAGGGAGTGGAGTATATATAAAGGGTCGTCAATAAGTTACATACTGTTGCAAAAGATTAGAACCTAGATATAATGTAATACTAGAAATCATTAGAGTGTTTAAGGATGTGAAACATAAATTACAAACAAATAGACTGGCATATAGATTAACAAAAATAAGAAAGAAACCCGATCGATCAACAGAGCCAAACACAGTTCAAAGGCAAATCCAGATGCAGACAAGAAGAAGTTATACAAAAGAGAAACCAAAAGCCTCTAGAGCGCGAGTAACCCAACTGCTATGAAAACTTTGAGTGCTCTCAAGTTCTCTCTACAAGTAAGCAATGACTTTGTGTTATTCGACACATGTCTAGTTCGCATTGTCATGTCATCAGAGAATAAAATCCAGAGTGTGTTATGTCTTTATTTAAGTATTGTCGTGTCATGAAAAGTCGAATCGATAATGTGCTAAATCTTCCATGTCTCGGTGAAAAACAGATGTATTTACCATGCCAAGTTGACGTTCATACAACTTCTAAAGAAAAATATCAACTCGGGTATCAAACATGTTTACACAGCTTAATAGTCAACGGCACTGTCTGGTTTAGAAGATAGAACTGTCGAAGGACAAAAAAATCGAAAGTTAAAGTCGTCACGTTTAACGTAGTTTAGTTCAAAGTTTTCCAGAATCAAGAAGAATGTCTAGCATTCGCCTCACATTTATATGTTTTGGCTAGTTTTTCGGCATATATATGTAATTTCATTGAAAGTATTAGATGAACAAAGTTTAACTTAACGTCGCTTGAAAGAAGATAAAATAGCAACAATGGCTTGGTGGATTCAATTGTATGCGGTTTACTTTAACGAGTATAACATTGATTTACAAAAACATTATTAAAAGATCCGGTATTGTAACATTTATAATGCAAATTTTCATAGTCATAACCCCAGTATATCAACATGTGTAACTAGTCATTAAATAAGAACCTGGAAAAGATCACATTACATCCTGAGTCTACTATAAAGAAGAAATACAATGGATATATTGTAATAAAATATGTTTTAATGATAGTTTGCACAGATTTGCGATTAAAAAGTTATTTTAAGAAAAAAAACCATTGTTTAGTAAACCAGTAATAAAATTGTATTGTTTTTGTTTGGTTTAAAAACTGGAGGATTGAATGTAAAAACCCATACAAGATCTAGTTGATTGCTTTGTATAAGGTTTTTGTAGATGTTTGTCTTATTTGCAAATACTTTCAAAATTATTACTAACGTGTTTTTTAAGAATTATAAGTTATTTAAAAGTAATTAGAAAAACCCCTTTCTATATTTGAACATTTACGGTAATACGGTTTGTCGACACTTAAGCGACCTTAACACTATTTTAACCTACCATACCACTATTTTTCTGGGTTATACGCCTATGCCGGACGTGGGTTTCCGACTATCACCTGGCCCTTTGCCTCTATAATATTAACTAATAATAAAGAAAGAAACAAATTCTTTATCTATAATAACAAAAACAATAAAGTTTATTAAGGCATTATGACAATTATCAGGAAAACAAACCTAATAATGGAGTATTCTCTAAAGGAACATAATCCACTGGTTTTTTGTTTTTGTTGTCTATACTGTCTTTGGCATCCGGACAACAGCTGATTAATGTCTTACATATTTCAATGTGCCCACCTTCAGCTGCCTACAACAATAAAAACACTCAAGATAAAATGATACTGATACATGAATACATAGAAGGCACGTATTTTCTCCATTAGACTGGATAGGGATAAATAGGTTACTTAGTACACACAACTTTACATGGACTTTTTTTCTATTTGAATAATGAACACTAAATGATGAAAGCCAGAATAAATTAAAACTTTTAAACGAGGCCACGTTCATTGTACTATTTATTTCTTATAGAATATTTGGAAGTTTTTAAAGTAAAGGAAAGAAATGTGTTTACAAATAGATATAAGCAAGTAAAATGATAGCATGACAGATGGTGCAACTGTTCCCACTTCATTTTGATCGCCTACTAGTGTGTCGTCCATCGCTAAATTATTGGACGATTTTCTTTCATTTCAAGAGAAGACAGAGTATATAAAATAACTTGAATCTTGGTAACAGCAACCTCCTTTTCGATATTAAATACAGTATAATTGGTTATTGCCACCAAATCAAGGTTCATGATTTAGTCATTTACTTTGTGAACTAATGAAAGTATCACTGAGCTCTTTACACTCTTTGTGTAAACTAATGAAAGGATCACTGAACTCTTTACACTCTTTGTGTAAACTAATGAAAGGATCACTGAACTCTTTACACTCTTTGTGTAAACTTATAAAAGGATCAATGAGATTTTTACACTCACTGAAAGACCAATTTGTATGCAAGAACGAATAATCGTACCCTCGCTTTTTTTGGCGTTAATCCGACAAATCACAAAACTAACTTCGGATTATAACGGCAGTAAAATCGGCCTATTTGTATGCATAAACCAATTGTTGTTTTATAATTAAATTAAATTAATTAAATCTTAAATTTTTTTAAAAAATTCAAGGCAGATATTATATCATTATTGCGTGAGAAGTGGATTTAAAATACGTGACGCTACAATAGAAATTTAACGACGTTTTTGAGTTCTCAATGCCATAGTAGGGAAGGGCGGTGGAAACGTATGAGCAGAAACTGTAAATTTATCTCCCTTTGATGGGCTAGTGAAAGGTGAATGGATGGTTTTCCCAGTTGAATACCGACTGGTATCAACGGGTCGGAAACTGCAAATGATATCTTCTCGACAATATCTGCTGGGAGCAGGAATCGGTGTAGCTGTTCCAGACTGGTATTTGATCACCTCATTCGGCGCACCTGTGGAGGACACAAAGGGCAGCACCGAGGCGTACGACGAAGGCGTCATCCACCTGATGATAGAACAAGCAGCAGAACTATTCTGTAATATTGACCTACATGTTTTATTAAATATAAATAAAATAAAGAAAAAAAAATAAAAAGACATCTGTTCTGAGAACAAATGTGAAGGTATTTCCCGATATGGTCTTAAGTGTGGAAGTATACAGTGCTATGGACTTTTTGCATGTTGAGAGAGACAAAATGTCACTTCCAGTCATAAAAATTAGTTATTTGTTTAAATCAAATGGTCCCGAGTCCGTCAATATATGGTTGCTGTTGCTTGTTAGGACTTTTATGCTCGTTTCTAGGAATAAAATGTCAGTTCCGGTTGTAGAAATGACAAACTTCAGTCAGTAAAAATATATTTTTGCTAAAAACTTTTTATAACGGTTAAATTAAAGATATGTTAGTTGATCACAAACTTCAAGTTATTGCGATTAACCAGATTACTTTGCATGCCAATAGCTGCTTCAACAAACGATAACTGTCCTAAGGAAGAATAACCTGATAAACAAACTATTAGGCCATTAAATAATTAAAATTTCAACATCAATAAAAGATATCATTTAAATGGTATCAATCTCTGTGGGCCCCGCTATTTTGAGGTAAAAGTTCAAGGTCAAAGGTAATCAACCGTGCTATGCGACACATCGCCTGGATATTATCTACCCACATAATGTCAAAAGCTTACCCTAAAAGATAAAAAAAGTATAGTATAGTTAATATATTAGTTTCAGATGGACAGACGGACAAATTATATGGTGCGTTCGCCACTAACGGTGGCGGGTTCCTAATAAAGACAATAAACCGAACTTTAAAGAAGAATTGTCTCGGTTTTATTACTTTCAATACTATTATGTGTGTACGTCTCAATATTAAAAAAAACGTTTTTATAATTTAAGAAATGTACTATAACATAATAATAGATCAATACCTTATGCAATGGCGTTTTTCCATCAGCATCACAACAATTTGGTTTAGCTTTGTATTGTATTAAAATGTTCACAATATTACTGTGGCCTTTCATTGCAGATCTGTGAAGTGCGGTTGAGGATCCGGACTTCGTAGATATATTCGGATCTGCTCCATTCTCTAAAAGTATCTTGCAACATTGTAAGTGACCATTTCTACTTGCATAATGCTGAAATACATCCAATTAGTTGTTTGTGATTTCTATGTCGAAATAAAATGAAAACTAACTAACTAATAGAAAAATACTATATAAATAAATAATATATATATAGGTAAAGCTTTTAATTTTATGGATTTGATTTTTAACCAATACAGCAATACATAATGAATACGCTCCAGAAATAACAGCTTAATTTAGTATGTTGCCATTCCCATAAAATATATAGGTTTCACCCGTCTGACGTGTCTCAAGTGCAAAACATTGCCTTCAAATAAATTATAAATTTCTCCTTTATTATACTAATAAAAAGTATATCCTGACTCCATAGGTATATGCTTTTTGTTATTGTAATTAGTGCTGCACTCCGAATATTATTAATTTGACATACATGCGCACCATATAATTTGATCTGTTTAGTCTAGTGCACATATTCGATAGTTACGGGTTAGAAATATATCTTACAGATAAATCCGTGATCATTGCTTTTATGATCATTGTTTATATGAATTAGAGGTAATTAAAAAGGAACGAAATAAAACGAATATTGCATATGCTCACCAAAGGCGTATATCCTGAGCTATCTGGTGTGTTTGGATTAACTCCCCTGGAAATGTGTTTTACAATTTTATCCTCCTCTCCGTTAAGCGCAGCTGACCAGATACCTCTTTCAAATTCAAGCTCATTAATTGATTGATAAACCGACGATGTTGAAATATTACTTGTACAGCAATGTTTATGATCCCTATCGGTATCCATCTATGTACGTTGTGAAAAATATACAACTAATGGGGTGTATGGTAGGCCGATTTTGCAAGAATTCAAAACAGATCAAAATAACATGTTTAATTTATAATTTATTTGTTAGGTGTTTAGTGAAAGACATGACGGCATACTCAAAACTGCTGATCGAGTCATGTTCACCACTAACATGTCTTTTCATTAAAATCACACAATACTGTTAACTGGTCAATTTAATATTTCTCGTGAAAAATGTTGTTCGTCCTAAGAAGAGTTGAACCAAACGCAAACCTCACAATCAATCAAAAGACCGAACAACTACTAACAAAGCACCGAAAATTAACGGAAAAACAAACAACTTGTTTGATCGATCGATCGAAGAATTGAAGAAATAACGAAAGAAAGTATGAATGGATGGATGGATGGATTGATGCTTAACCGGTCTGCACACGCAATATTTTAGAAAAAACGAGATAAAATAAGGATAGATAAGTGTAGAAGTAAGCTATATTCATCAATGTCCCTATCAATTATGCATATTGCTGATCTAACCTTTAATAAATTATCATTAGACGGTCTATGGCAGTGTATTTTCTCCCTGAAACACATAGTTGTGTTTGATTCCCATCACGTGTTTGCACACTGAAATAAATTCGTTGTGATATATGTCTTATAGGACGTTTTGGTTAAATAAACAACCATTATCCGCATGATAGGTTTTCTTTTGTAGAATATGCAAGGTTTAAAAACCTTTTAACACAGCATATTTGGTGCGAAACAGTATTTTCCGAAGTAAGCACATGTTCCAAATACCGTACCAGCTTACTTTTCGTTGGAACATGTCACTAAGTCAAACTTCAAGCGTTATTAAGTCTCGCGAAGGAGTCACAGGACTTCTTTGATACATTTAACTTGTAATTCTCGTAGTACATAGAACCCTTTGTACAATGATTAGTAAAAACCCAAATATTTCTACTGTTTCAGTACATGAGTATAAGTTTATTAATTAGCTGGGTTTTTTTTTCAAGTAGTCTACATGAGATATCCGCACCATCTGATTTTCTTGCCTTAACCGTATCGTCTAAATCAAATTCACAATCTATTTTATTACAATAATAAATAAATTTTGCGAGAATACTGACTTTTGATTGGCTGGAAAATATTTTGATCGTCATGGAGACACGCGCCATTTGACGTCATATATTACTCCACGGGAAAATGGAGACACGCGCCATTTGACGTCATATATTACTCCACGGGAAAATAACAGTTTTTGTGTTGATCTCTTTTTTCAAAAATGTCCAGTTACAAAAATAAAATATTTGAGTTTATTCTATTGTTTGAATTTATTTATAAGTATTAACTACAAAAAATATTTTCTCCATCGAGGGATAACACAATTTCCGCTGTGCACATTTAATATAATCCGCTACGCGGATTATACAATGTGCAAAACGGAAATTTTGTTATCCCTCGATGGAGAAAATATTTTTTGTAGTTAATCCTTAAATAAATTAAGAAAAGTTAATAACTGATGCAATACATTTGTACAAGATGGCGCCCAACATTGGCCAGGCTGTGTTGGACTGCAACTTTAATTGACAAGGATTGCTTTATTAACTGATTACTCAGGCTTCCTACTGCAATTAAAATTGGACTCAATGATATAGCTAACAACAATTGAAAGTGGCGTGATACCTTAAACAAACATATAAAATTAAATACATAAATAATTTTTTTTTAAAGTTCATACAACTTTAAATGTACTTTTAATAACTAACAATATACTAGTACTCGAAAAACATTCTTAAATTGAAGTCCCGGAGGTCGGGGGTTTTCCCCGGGTAATCCGGCTTCCTCATCTAATAAAAACTGGATGCCATGATATAGCTGAAAAATTGCTGAAAACATGGCGTTAAACAACATTCAAACACAAAAAAAAACCAACAAAAAACCAAACAAACAATAAATTAATGTCCCTTCGAAAAATTGAAAATTGTTGAGTTAACAGATAACAAAACGTGAAAAAAACATCGTAAATCAATATGGAAAGGACAAACAGAAAACTAAGATGATCGACATAACCCCATTACAAACATGGATGTTCTCAGGTTCTCGGAAAGAGTTATTGCTCCGCACAGGGCACTAACCATTATTGTCAGGGAGAGAATGAGCCAATAGCAGAGCAAAACAATATTTCTTAAAATAAAAGTTACAACCAATTTGAAAAGACTCCTGAAACTTATTCTATGGGAATGTTGAAAATAACAAATGTGTGGGGTACATTTCCATAAGTATAAATTTAGAAATGATTTTGATGAAAGAGAAATTGACTGGCTGAATCTTTGTTTGACGTCCAACAAGCAGTATTTCGAGACCAAGTTATCAAAAAAGGGACCTATAATATTTGATCGAAAGGGAGGGGCTCCTTATCTCTGATTTTAAGGGAGGTAAAAATAATAAAAATAAGATACCCCTTTCAGATATGATGAAAATATTTTGATCCCCTTGCCTTGTTAACAAAAATGACCCATCAATAGTTGGAAAAGCAAATAACACGTACAGTAAACTAGGTAGAATTCAACACAGAGAACTTCTCTGATCAGTTGTGTTTATTTATTGAAATCGCTAACATCAACGGAAATAACCCAAAATGCTCTTTAGATATGTTTCAACTAAAAGCATCCAGCATACATAGTGTGCAGAGACGTTTTAAATGAAAATGGCTAAAACACTAAGATCGCTTTACGACCTTAGACACTTTATTTAGACAACTTAACAACATAAGAACATTCGAGGATGAAGTTCAGGCTACCTAAGTTGCAAAGCAAAACAATAGATATATAGATTTTGTTTGTTTCAATGGTGTTTTAACGCCATTTTCAGTAATTTTTCAGCTATATCATTGCGTCCAGTTTTTACTGGGGAGGAAGCCGGAGTACCCGGAGAAACCGTCCGACCTTCGACAGGAAAACTGGTAATCCTTGTCAAGATTGGAGTCGAGTACACCCTGCCTGTAGTAAGAATCGAACCTTCAATCTCAGTGTTGACTGACCACGTGGTCAATAGTAGACTAACTACCTTATCCACAAGGCCACCAAGGTCCCCAGATATATAGAGGTTTAAAGCATACGTGAATATGTACCAGTCCCACCATTCAGCATTTTGTCAAATGAATTACAAATATACAAGATGTAAACCACAATGTTATTGTTTTTAATTTTATAGGGTGCAAGTCCATGGAGTCTGCCCCATTTCGAAAAACATAAATAAAACCCCCCTCTCTTTATATTTTCTATAAAAAATTGTTCATACCCCTCTTATTTTCTGAGAAAAAAATCCCCTACAGAGATTAGGAGGCCTCTGCCAATAAAAAGTACTTGGTCCCTAATAAAGGAAAAGGAAATCAGAAGCATCTAACTGTTTTATTTAAGCGGTATTCTACTAAGAGATTCGGAAGAACAAAACGCGCGAAATGCTAGCTAAAACAGCGTTTTAAACAACCAATCACATTGGGTAACACTGGTGGTGACATGGGGTTGTATTTTAAAGTATAGGGCTTATGGGACCACGCAAAAAAAAAAAGCGTTGGACGGCAGAGGATTCTCGGACTAGGGCTTAATGTAGTTTATAGACTGTGCTATAAATATAACTGATCTAGGGTAGGTAAACCTAACATCAACAATTAAAAATGTTAATGAGATTTTTGGCTAAAGTATGGTTTATCTGCATAATCAAGAAGTATATGTTAAACAATTGTTACGATTAAAACTTTAGGATGACGTGTTTGTTTTACTGTATGAAACACTGCTTACCGTGTGCACATAAATGGCTGATGTAAAAACATTCAAATATGTTTGGATCTGTGGTTTTTACAGTTGCAAATTTAAGACAAATGTCACTTGCAGCTTTTTCACCAAATATTTGGTTTCACCTATTTATTCACATACTCACAAGTCAGGAGTTCGCAATGATGAAGTGAACATGGACTCAGAACCCCTGACTTAGGAGGATGATTTATTCGGGGTTGTGTTTAGACAGATTTCATTGTTTATGTAACAATATCAAGTATGGGTACAAGAATCAAGACTTAAACAAGAAATTAACATTTATTAAAAATAAAAAACATTCAAATATTAAAAGCATTTTAAATTTGCCAAAAGAAGATTACTGTGTAATAAAAAATATACAGTACATCAATAAGCAACAAATAGCTGGCTAAAGTGCAAATTATTTAACATATCACAAATTATTGACATTTAAGAATATACCTAAATAGATAACAATAATGTAACACTAAAAGCCTATATAGTTGCTCTTGGTTGTAGACTTGGGGATACCTGTCCCTGTCTAATTAAGAAAAAAGGAAGAATTGCAAGGTTCACCTTTGTAGCACCTGCTACAACAGCAGAAGGTTGACACAAATAATTGTGGACCGTTTGCAACTACATGCATAATTATGTCGATGATAAAAAGTGTAGCTCCTTCATTTAAAATATCTACAAGACAAAATATATATCTCCTGAAATTACTGAAAACTATTTAATGAAAAGTTCAAAGAATATCTATCAAAAATTGGTTTATAAAAAAATTAAAGCGCCAAAACAAAAATTGTTCCTATCAACACTTTACATCTTGAAAACTGTAATTTATAAAATGACACACTACCAAATCTCATTCAAGGTGGAATTCAATAAAAACTAGAGGAGCTCAAGAGCATGTAGCACAAACATGACTTACTAAACCAAACTTTGTTGTAAACATATTCAAACTTTCCTGCAAATTTTATTTTCTAATGCCTAAGTGGGATTTAGGATCAGTACTAAAAACTCCAAATTGTAGAAGATATTCTGAGGTATGTCTATTCAAAATCACTTTTAAAAATGCCCTAGGGTTTCTGCCAATCGGAAATGGAATAACTCCCCTGGTAGCCCCCAAATTTTTCTATCAGAACATAATTCCAACTATTGAAGTACCGTGGTTTTATTTCTGATTTGATTAAATATGTGTGGCTGCTTTCCATGTCTTGTGTTCCATTAAGGTGGCCATCTTAGATTTAGGATCAGCACCCAAAACTGGAAGTAAGTATAGGACCAACTGTGGTACATTTCTACAATATCACAAATCTATCTACCAAGCAGTTTATCAGAATACGATTTATGAAATTTTGAAATTTCACAAAGCATAAATGGTCCTAGCAGCCATGATTATATAAAAAAAATTCAAATGTTGTTAAATATATTTGTACAAAGCAATAAACATTCCTGCCAAGTTTGAAGCCAACTGGCCAAGTGGTTTTGAAGAAAACAATTAAAATGTGAAAAGTTGACTGCTGATGACAACAGTAGTGCCAATTGAGGAGAATAGATCAAAATCAGATAAAAAATATAATATTCATTAATAGGGTGAACAAAAGACTGGCCCTATCAAACCCTGTTGTTAAATGCAATAAAAGATGAACAAAATAAATTAACATTTCGAGCTCATTCAACAGTAGGTTTTTTATTATGCCAATTTTTTGCTTTTAAAGAAGAAAAATTATGCACTAAAAAGGAATATGGACATTAATCCCTTTTAAAATACTAAATACACAATATATTGTATCATCAGGACCTCTCTAAACTCATCAACTTCTAACATTATACTATATATATTTTGTGGAAAGATCAGAATTAATGTTATGCTCTTTAACTGTCATATCTCAAATTTCGAGGATATGCATAAACAAAGCTATATAAACCTTTAAAAATATATTCCAAGATCTCCACATACATGTATACAAAAATACAATACAATTCAAAACAGCTGTTCAAATTTCCGACAATTATGTTGATATGTTTTGCCTTAACAATACACAATCTTTCATCAGGTCATCAAATCCTATATATAAACGAACTTAATTTTACTGTAATAAACAGCATTAATAAAAACACACATACAGTCAAAACTGATTGGCTATCTTAAAATGATAGCAATTAAAAAAAAATCTCAAAATCAGAAAAAAATAATTTCAACTATTTATTTGTGAAAAATATCAAGTCGTAGATTAATTTTATTGCCATTTCTAACCTAATCATTACACACCCTATGTAAGCATAATTTATCCTCCCATATTTTGAGGTTTTGCAGTAAGGCAACACTTGGGGTACTCGAGAAAATACATAATGACTCTGAAATGCCGAAAAAGATTGGTTTAGAATGATTGTTATAAACCACACCAAACTTCAATGATGAGTATATAAATTGTATTAAATAATTCAATAAAATATGATAATAATATGTGTAATGATTTTAAGATTTGTTGCAGTTAACTCTATCTAACTAAACCGATTAGGATAGAGAATTGAAAAGAAAATTTTAGTTAAAGGTTAAGAAAATATGATGATAATAATAATTGTTGTTTGAGAGTCGGACGGTATAAAAAAACATACCTTGTTGTGATGTCACCAAACAAAACATAAAACATCTCTTCCTGTAGCAAAGTTAATGTTGTATCAGATATTAACAATTTATTACATATACAAAGATAAAAAAGGTAAATAAATATGGACAGACAAATGTTTGTCCAGAAAACTAACAGTAGCAGAAACATACATAACATTCATGGAGAACAAATTAAAACAGAAAACTAATGATGAACAACACAAACCACACAAAAACAGACGATGGACTGGGAGGTTAGTTCATGTGGTAAACACAATGGTCCTCAAACAGAGGATGGACTGGGACGTTAGTCCATGTGGTAAACACAATGGTCCTCAAACAGAGGATGGACTGGGAGGTTAGTTCATGTGGTAAACACAATGGTCCTCAAACAGAGGATGGACTGGGAGGTTAGTTCATGTAATAAAAACAATGGTCCTCAAACAGAGAGTGGACTGGAAGGTTAGTACATGTGATAAACACAATGGTCCTCAAACTATCTGTAAAAGTCCTGTTACTGAGTTGGACTGGGAGTAAACACAATGGTCCTCTAACAGAGAGTGGACTGGGAGGTTAGTTCATGTGGTAAACACAATGGTCCTCGAACTATCTGTAATAATCCTGTTACTGAGTTGGACTGGGAGTAAACACAATGGTCCTCAAACAGAGAGTGGACTGGGAGGTTAGTTCATGTGGTAAACACAATGGTCCTCGAACTATCTGTAAAAGTCCTGTTACTGAGTTGGACTGGGAGTAAACACAATGGTCCTCAAACAGAGGATGGACTGGGAGGTTAGTACATGCGGTTAACACAATGGTCCTCTAACAGAGAGTGGACTGGGAGGTTAGTACATGTGGTTAACACAATGGTCCTCGAACTATCTGTAAAAGTCCTGTTACTGAGTTGGACTGGGAGTAAACACAATGGTCCTCAAACAGAGAGTGGACTGGGAGGTTAGTTCATGTGGTAAACACAATGGTCCTCGAACTATCTGTAAAAGTCCTGTTACTGAGTTGGACTGGGAGTAAACACAATGGTCCTCAAACAGAGGATGGACTGGGAGGTTAGTACATGCGGTTAACACAATGGTCCTCTAACAGAGAGTGGACTGGGAGGTTAGTACATGTGGTTAACACAATGGTCCTCGGACTATCTGTAAAAGTCCTGTTACTGAAGGTGGACTGGGAGGCAAGTTCATGTGGTAAACACAATGGTCCTCAAACAGAGTGGACTGGGAGGTTAGTACATGTGATAAACACAATGGTCCTCAAACAGAGAGTGGACTGGGAGGTTAGTACATGTGGTAAACACAATGGTCCTCAAACAGAGAGTGGACTGGGAGGTTAGTACATGTGGTAAACACAATGGTCCTCAGAGGATGGACTGAAAGGTTAGTACATGTGGTAAACACAATGGTCCTCAAACAGAGAGTGGACTGGGAGGTTAGTACATGTGGTAAACACAATGGTCCTCAAACAGAGAGTGGACTGGGAGGTTAGTACATACAATGGTCCTCAAACAGAGGATGGACTGGGAGGTTAGTACATGTGGTAAACACAATGATCCTCAAACAGAGAGTGGACTGGGAGGTTAGTACATGTGATAAACAAAATGGTCCTCAAACAGAGGATGGACTGGGAGGTTAGTACATGTGGTAAACACAATGGTCCTCAAACAGAGTGGACTGGAAGGTTAGTTCATGTGGTAAACACAATGGTCCTCAAACAGAGAGTGGACTGGGAGGTTAGTTCATGTGGTAAACACAATGGTCCTCAAGCAGAGAGTGGACTGGGAGGTAAGTACATGGGGTAAACACAATGGTCCTCAAACAGAGAGTGGACTGGGAGGTTAGTACATGTGGTAAACACAATGGTCCTCAAACAGAGTGGACTGGGAGGTTAGTTCATGTGGTAAACACAATGGTCCTCAAACAGAGAGTTGACTGGGAGGTTAGTTCATGTGGTAAACACAATGGTCCTCAAACAGAGAGTGGACTGGGAGGTTAGTTCATGTGGTAAACACAATGGTCCTCAAGCAGAGAGTGGACTGGGAGGTAAGTACATGTGGTAAACACAATGGTCCTCAAACAGAGAGTGGACTGGGAGGTTAGTACATGTGGTAAACACAATGGTCCTCAAACAGAGTGGACTGGGAGGTTAGTTCATGTGGTAAACACAAGGGTCCTCAAACAGAGAGTGGACTGGGAGGTTAGTACATGTGGTAAACACAATGGTCCTCAAACAGAGGATGGACTGGGAGGTTAGTACATGTGGTAAACACAATGGTCCTCAAACAGAGGATGGACTGGGAGGTTAGTACATGTGGTAAACACAATGGTCCTCCAACAGAGGATGGACTGGGAGGTTAGTACATGTGGTAAACACAATGGTCCTCAAACAGAGGATGGACTGGGAGGTTAGTACATGTGATAAACAAAATGGTCCTCATACTATTTGTCATTTGTGGGGTAATAGAGAACAAAAATATACAATTTAAAAACATCTTGTGAGATAGACACAGGAAGTGAACAAACATTGCATGTTACTTCAATTTACCTGACCTACAGATTATAAACAATACTTAAGTTTTGAAACAAATCTGTCAGTTATTTCTCACTAGTATAAGAATACAAAAATCCTTACAATTAGTGTTAGAAAATTGTACATAGATGTTTTGTTTGCACAACTTAGTTATCAATTAGGTTTCAATAAGAATATTTGAAACAAACAAATAATTTATCACCAACATACCTGTATTCATTTTGCATGCTGCTATAAAAAATGTATAACAACATGTAAATTAACACTTCAAGCCAGTGATAAAAACATTAGAAAGAAAACACCTTAATTTGATCTTTTTACCAACAGAGTTCTCATCACATTTATACACAACAGTTACCAGACAAATCTATAACTGGCAATCAGCTAATAAAAATCAACAACAACAAAAATATATTTTACTGTATTCCCCCTTTAAGGGGGTGATATGTATAAATAACAATAAAATCATTTTATATTATATCATGTCGTTTTATATAACTACACATAACTGCATTTCATTATATTTTCAAAGCCTATTTTACTACAAATATATGTTATAGGAAATAAGTACAATTGTATTCCCATGTGTGACATAAATGTTTCTTAACTATATGTCTTCCAATAACTTTTTTGTATTAATAAGTATGCTGTGAGCAAATTTTTTCAGCCCATCAAAGTAAGAAAATGTGTTTGTGTAATGTATCCCTACCTAGTTTTGCTCAGCAGCCCACCAAGGAATGAAAGCACACTGAAGTTCTGTCTGAAACCATTAACAAAATGTCATATTATTCTTACTACAATCCAATCTGTTATTGCTCAACTATGAAAATGCAATAGCAGCTGTAACCAACTTAAATGTCTTCTGTTTGACTGAACTATGAATCATCTCCATAATTCCAGGGGAGCAGGCTAAGAATATTTACCAATTCTACTATTCACCATTTTTACTGAATTGTTTTGGATGAATTAAAGGTAAATAATCTAAATTGTAATGATATTGAAAAGCAAAAAAGCAAGAAATAGACACTCGCTATCAAATGTATCACACTGTTGCTGATATCACTAATTTTACAGGTTGTGTAGATTTCTGGCGATACAATAGTAAAAATCTACACAAAATTAATTTTCCTGTTGCATCAATTCACACTATGGCATCATTCTTGTATTGGCAAGATAATTTACATTATGAGAGAAAATATATTTGATATGTTATCTTAATGAATCAAACATAAATTAAAAATAAACAGTGCACTAACTGATACCCCCCTGTGCCATTTCATTCCCAATAAATATGTAAAATATCAGGTGCAGGTTCATCAAATTCTATTCAGTAGTGTAGGTGGAGTTGTGTGTTTGGCATATTTCAAAGAATGGACAAGCGATGGGTACCCCCTTAGCTACAATAATGTACATCCTTTTATTTGGTTTTTTTTATGGACAGAGCTACAAAGAGGTCCCATTACTCTTAATGGAGTAGCTGGGAGTGATTCATGCCCAGGGGTTTTATGCATAAAATCATATTAAACTGTTTCCTAAAATTGCTACATACTTTTTAATGTATTTGAAGTTTAACTGATATTTCTACAACACCTTATTTGTTAGTTTTACACTTTATTCATAATCGTGGAATTGTTGACAAAATTTTTATTCATGAAGTGCAAATTTTTTTAAATAGATTTGGTAAAAAAGTACATTCAGATGCATTTTTTCGGATTTATTGCATTAGTCGGGATCAAACATTTACTGGCACGATTTTTCATTTCTACACTTCACAATTTCAATTTTGCCAACAATGCCATGCATGCCAAACAGTGTTAAAATGATTTAATTACACATTGTAGAAATGTAATCTGAACAGCGGAGAAAGAATAAATTAATTATTAAATCAAAACAGCAGTTTAATAGAGGAAAATATGTATAAATCCAAAGAGAGTTTTTGCTCCATTACAAGTAATGAGACCTCTTTGTAGTCCGAGAATCCTCTGCCATCCAATGCTTTTTTTTTTTTTGCCTGGGATGTCAGAGAGCTCTCCATAAGCAAAACAGCGGATTTTGCGACACCGGTCTGGGGCGGCACATTTCATCGTGTCAGATTTAATAAAACATTTTCATCCAGTTAATCTATATATAATTCGCTTCTTTAGATATTTTTCTCTAGGAAAATAATCATCTTACCTTCTATCAAGCTAATTTAAGCACTGGATTTAAGTCACATTGTTGTCACGTGACTTTTTGTTCAAAATGAAAGTGAAATGTAGGAATGTAATGGTATCGATGGAAATGAGCTTAGAAATGGACTTAAATCAGCTTGATTGAAGGTAAGATGATTATTTTCCTAGAGAAAAATATCTAAAGAAGCGAATTCTATATAGATTAACTGGATGAAAATGTTTGATTAAATCTGACACGATGAAATGAGCCGCCCCAGACTGGTGTCGCAAAATCCGCTGTTTTGCTTATGGAGAGCTCTCTGACATCAAACGCAAAAAAAAAAAAAAAAATTGTTGGGCGGCAGAGGATTCTCGGACTAACCTCTTTGTAGTTCTGTCCAGACAAAAAAGGAAAAAAAGAGCTACATTATTAGGTACCCCGTATGTCAAAGAATGGCAATCAATGTTTTCCTATGAAAACCCCCAAATATCATTCTGTAAATTATATCAAATGTAAAACATAAGGTGCACACTGGCACTACAAAGATAATATGAGAGTTTAATTAAATTCCATACACTGGTGTAGAAAAAGTTGTGGCTAAGAGAAGATTGTAACAGAAGTACCCCACTTTTTAAGATGAGTATAAAAATTACAACAAAAAATGAATAATAAATATGTGCAGGAATGACAATATGGAATGTGAATTTATATATGAACAGTTTCTTCTCTTGAATCAAAAGATGCTCGTCTCTCTTCTCTAGGATTTTTAAATGTCCTGTAACTCATAGGAATGTGTCGCAGAAGACCCTTTCTGTAAGACCATATCATTGATCCAGCCATCAGAATAACACCTAGGGCTGCTAGTGAAAATACAACACCCAGAACAATAGATGTGGTCTTTGAAATTTGATCAGTTACCTCATTTTTTTCTGAAATATATGAAATGCATTTTCATTATTTGTAAAAAAAATATTAAATCTTGTAAGTTAACAGGTTTCATAATTTTTAGTCTTATAATATATATTTCATGATTGTTGATACTTGATGAGTCAAACTTATTTTTTTCAAATAGATTTGATAGTAAAGTTTAATAAAATACTATATATTCCTCAAAAGATCTGCAAGTTTAACTGCAAAACACATTATATAGTGCTATATGTATCTTGTGGTACATTGTGTAAGTCTTAACTGCAAAAGTTAAGCTCTGTCTAATCAACTTTGTATCAGGAAATAAACATTTTTAAGTTTAGTTAGTTTTTGGTTAGCCTCTGTTTCAATGTGCCATTAAAAAATAGGATATGTTCTTTTCTAACTGATTTCATGAGAAATTGATTGATCCCTGAAAGTACTAACCAGTGGAAGTCATCAGTTTGAACTGTGAGAAAGGTTTCTCCCTTGGCAAAGTGACATTAGCTGTGTACATCCAGTATTTTGTTACAGAATTATATGTCAGGATTCCAGAAAGCTGGAATGTCATATTTCCCTGGAT
Source organism: Limnoperna fortunei (assembly GCA_944474755.1). Lineage (NCBI taxonomy): Eukaryota > Metazoa > Mollusca > Bivalvia > Mytilida > Modiolidae > Limnoperna > Limnoperna fortunei. Next base: position 81,809,644 of record OX104113.1, on the reverse strand, counting down.
TCTATCACTAGACTGGTAAACATCAGTCTTGTTGAATATAACAGTATCTGAGGCAGAATAACCTAAAAATACATGAACAATATTAATCTCCAAAAATTGTAATGACAGGGAAAAAAAGTAGACAGTGACTAAAAAAGTAGTAGACACGTACATTACAACATATGTAAATTTGTCAAATTCCTTAAAACAGAATTTGTAAATCTATGTAAATTCCAGAGTTGACACTGAAACCTACCTTTGAAAGGATTTCATTAAATACATGTACTTTCAGAATGCATACATTTAACTGTCTTCATTCAGGAGGGGAAATAACTCCAAAGACTTAATACAACAATGTAAGTTTTTAAAATACATTATGTATAACTTTGCACAAAACAATTTACAAAATGTCCCATAACTACACAATACACCGTTATTGTGCCCATCATCTATTATATTGTGCCCATCATCTATTATATTGTGCCCATCATCTATTATATTGTGCCCATCATCTATTATATTGTGCCCATCATCTATTATATTGTGCCCATCATCTATTAAAAACTTATTAAACATAATCCATAAACAATCTTTTACATACGGTATTATCAATTGGTGAAAATGGAAGCATTCTAATGATAACATTTTTTTTATACTAGAACAATCAAAATGAATTGGTCTGCAATAAGTCTTTACATAGTATTACAGGTAAGCTAAGTGTTACATTCCAGTCCCATCCCCTCTCTCCACCCTGTGAAGAAAGGGGGACCATAGTGAAAATGGATGAAAAGGTTACAAAGGTAAATGGACAAGAACACTACACTATTCTTACAGCAAACATGTGAACAACTGCAATCAAATCAATCATTAAATGTCTTTGGGGGATAGCCATTGTTAAGATAATTTATTTAAATTTACAATGAAATGTCCATAGCCAGTAATTTTTTAATTGCACATTAAAGGACAGGTTTCAAAGTTTTCAATACAAAGAGGTACTTTTCAATATTTTGAAGGCACCCCAAAACAAGGCTGCCTTACTTCTGTCCTTCTGGACTATTCTTGGAAATATATTTGGGGTTTCATTAATTTTAGCTGATTTTCCCTACAATCTCATGTCACTTTAAGTAGTATTCTAGCTAAGGGTCAGGCAGTGGGCGGCACATCAAAAATTTTGTTTTTAGCTTTATTAGCTTGATACATTCATTTTGATATAAAAACAAATTCTAACAAGATTTTACATTTGAAAAGGTGTCAATTGCCTAGATAATTTGTGACTGGTTACATAGACAAAAAATTGGCGGGAAAATTCCCGACATTTTTCACTGTACAATTCAACTAAATTTCAAATGATTATATCTTAAAAAGGCAAAATAATTCAGAACTTTAATAAATTAGAATGTTGTTATATTGGATAGTTTTATCAAATTCCATGATCAACAGTTTGCGTTTTTTTCCTTCATGTGCCATCACATTTTGCCTGATTCTTATGTGGACTAATACTTAAATATTGAACTAATAAGCATGGTAGATGCCAGTGACTGGTACAGTATACAATGTATAGATTTGACTTTAAATTCATTAATATGTAATTCCTCTTTGCTTATAGGTTTTCTTTTGCATTTTGGGGCTAATTCAAACAAATTGTGTTAGATTAAATCTATCTTTGAACTCATGTCAGTGGTCATTATTGCTAAGCTACTCTGTACTGTATACAGAAATAAATAAACCTGTTCAAGTGTTGGTATGCATTTCAAGAGTGAATCAAATCAGTTTCTGCAAGGAAGCCTATCAATTGTACTCAGAGTCACAAAACTTTGTTTATTCATTGAAGGTAAATGGGTGGATGGCTGAATAGACTGACTGATAGAAGGACACTGTGACGCACAGATGGCCTGACAGATTGATGTCACATTGTTTGTTTGTTTGTTTTTATGTCCGGCAAGCAATATTCCACCTTTATTTAGGACATATGTGTAATATTGAAGTGTAGGTTCAAAAATTTTTTTTGTGTATTATGAATCAAAATTATTTGTAAAAGTTTTCTAGCATATGTCAATATCCTGGAAGTCAAAAAGAAATATAAATAAACTTTTTTGTTTGTTAAATCAGATCTGACATTCTTTTCTATATACCTTTGAGGTCTACATGTGTATTTCTATCTACAAATGACACTAAAACAAACTGATCTACATGCAGAACACCCATACGACAGGTGTATATCGTATTATTGTAACTATACTGTCCACTCCATGTTGAGTAATTTGCAAACACTTGTTGCCATAATGGTAAAGATGATACTGGAAGACCTGAAACTATAACAAAAAAATGTTTCATTTAATGCTGATAATTTACTTCAATTAATTTTTTAATTATTAACTGTCAAGTCAAAGAAGTCTGGATGTACTTTTTATATTACAAAAGCCATTTAAGACACTGTAGAAGTCTATGCTCTTACTGTAAGGATTTAAAAAAAAAATCCTGTCAACATTAGGGTTGAGATTAAATATTTACTAGAATAGATGGCTAAAACCAAAAATGCCACCCCCCCCCAAAAAAAAAGAGAGAGAAAATAGGTGCCCTCAATTGGTACTAATAATTAATTTGCAAATCAATTCTTATAAAACCAAGTTAACAATAAAATATTTACTAATTGGACTGTAAAATTGAGGTCTAGGTCAGGTGACACCTACCAGACATTCATTTGCTATTCATCAGCAACCTATATACCAAATATTGTCATCCTACCATTTATGGTTACAGAAGAACTGCCCTAAACCAAAGACTTTAATGTAGTCACTGGACTGTGAAATTGAGGTCAAGGTCAGGTGACACCTACCAGACAGTCATATACTTTTAATCAGCAACCTATATACCAAATAATGTCATCCTACCATGCATGGTTATAGAGAAACTGACCTAATCCAAAATTTTTAATGTAGTCACTGGACCATGAAATTGAGGTCAAGGTCAGGTGACAAGCATTTGACTGGCAAGTACTTATCATAAGCTTCCAATGGACCAAATTTGATGGACCTAGGCTTAAGCTAACAAAGATATAAGGCAAAAGTGTTTACACCGCTGTCAGATTGCTGTAGTATGTCTTTCCTCCAGCTCCTATTGTCACAGGAGAGACAAAAACTAGCCTCTATGACACCTAAAGGTTACAGTTACAGATGAATCGTTGAAAATGTAGATAAATGTTGCTTCATTATTGCAAATTTTTTTTTGAAAATCATTAAGAACTGATAATAAAATTAATAAATAATTTTACATTTAGTTGTTTTTTTTACAATACTAATACCATCATTTAAAGAATATATGATAGAGAAAATGGATACCATGTACAGAAATTTTGACAGCATGTGTAACCAACAGAGCTTAAAATATTTGCTGTACAAATACAAAATACAGCAACCACTTGAGTTTCAGTTGTATTATCCAAGCAATTTTTTTTCTAACTTCTGTTTTAAACAATAAATTACATGATCAATTTAAAACATTGTTATCTTATAGATAACTAACCCTGACTTGACGCTTGGTTTTTTTCACATGAACTGTCTGAATCCAAACTATTCATGAATCTGTCCAATTGGTCATGCTTTTGAGGACAGTAAAATAAATTATATAAAAATGAACAAATAAATGTAAATTCAATACATTTAAATTATTTTGATCATAGAAGAATAAATATGCATTAGACGTACAGTAAAGTTGAATCACTGAGCATCAACAAGTTTATGTAACATATGGCCCTAGTCAATATACTTCAAGTCAACAAATACTGATCCTTCAACGAAACATTAACATATACCTAAAAGTCTTTCACCTACCTTGATCAGCAGAAATCAACAAGACAGATATATCAAACAAGAAAAGCCATGCAACAAAAACAATATTTTGTTTGCCTCTCATGGTCTTTATATCAGCTGCATACACTACATTGATGTTTTCTACCAAAATGTTTCAGTAAAGCTGAAATGATAGGTATTTAAGATATGTAATTCTAAAAATATGCAGTTTAATATTAACAGCAGAAGCTAATTGGGTTGTTTGATTGGATGATGCTTAAAGTCATTTTCAGCAATTTTTTAGCTACATATATGTTGTCCAGTTTGGGAGAGGAAGCCTGAGTACTTGGAATAAACCTCTGACCTTTGGTAGGAAAACCGGCAATCCTTGTCAATTACCATTTAAGAAATTAAGAGTCAAGCAAACCCTGCACACAGTGACTCACAATCTTGCATCCTCAGTGTTGAAAGACCACATGATCACTTCACAATAACATTTTACATGCTGTGATATTCATTCTAAGCAGGAACCTATAAATCAAAAAACTAGAATCTAACGATATTGTATACTTTTTCTCATCGCACCACTACTCTAATTAGCGAACAAGTGTTGACACTGATATGACAGTATAGTATATATGGCTATCGTACAGTGCAAACTGTCTGTTTGATAATACAATTAGGCAAATAAAACCCTAAAAATTATTTAAAAAAAAAATTTACTGTCACAGGATAATTGCAAAAAATTCAACTGAATTATTGCTATCATATTGTTCTAGATATTGTCATTTCTTCATTCTCGATTAATCTTGTTCCGGTTTAGCAGGACAAGAAAATCATACTTCTTTAACTGAAGACTTAGCGAGTGTATAATCCCATTATAATTAGTTATACTAGTACTAGTCCAAGTTCTAAACTTCAAACATTCTATTAAAACACCATATAGCCATTTATCAGGCAGTAATTACTTGTTTTTATGCATGTAATTGACAATAAAAAGATTCTACTAGTATATGCCATTCAATTAACAACAATGGTGTAATTTCATGGCTGACTGATTTTTTTATAATTGCATAATTATTTGGTTGTGCCTTTGGCATGATGTTATTATGATTTATTTTGTTAATTGATGGAAAAGACAGATAATTGTTGGTAACATTGTCTTATACTTATATTGACAGTTGATTCCATTGTTTTACTTGAAGAAAATATCAATTTAATTTAAAAAAAACCCCAATAATTCATTGTATACCATACAAGTTTAACTCAGTAGACAGTACCATATCATCCTCACAAGTCAGGGTTTCTGTGTCCACATAACCCCTACAAACTTAGCTAGGAAATTCCCGGGCTAGAAGATTTTCGTATGACCATGATGACATCAATCCTTCTAATATCAACCAATGATATTACTTGAAAGAAACAAGTGTTTGGCAGCAGTCATTCTTACTTATTCTTTAGTTGGAAGAAAATGTAAAGCAACTATTAACACTACTGTACAAAATACACTGATTTTCACATGGTCTATGCAATACATCTGTTTGGTTTTTTTACAATCGACAACAGGATATCCCTTAACCAAGTTATGAATTAAAGCAAGCTTTCGATTGGTTACATTACGGTACTAGTATATTGTACCCAATCAAAATAGTGTTTTCTAGCCCAAAATTTTCCTAGCTAAGTTTGTCAGGGTTTCATGGACAAGTGCATGTATACACGAAAACCTTGACTTGTGAGGATGGTACCATAAATAATACAATAAATAGGAAAATGTGTGGAAAAGTTTAGATAGTTTATAATAGATTATTTTACTATAAAAAGTTTTAAAAAATATTAAAACTTGCTTTTGGGGAGTTTCGGTCATAGTACCCTTCGTCCATAGCCATTACTGCCATAACTAATACTGAGTGTTGACGTATTGTGGAGAGGGTTTTTTGTGTGAAAAATGAAAACTGCTTACCGCGTATGGTTCAGCTTATGCTCCTTTTGTAGATTAAGAAGACTACTTTTTGAAATCTATAATTATTTCCTCGAGCGTTTTGAAATATGGCAGTTTTTAAATTTTGAAAGGGCAATTTTCCATACTAAAATTTGAACTTAATTAGAACGGAAGTGTACTTTAGGAAAAATCGATTTTTGTCTACTCGAAATCATTCGGGTGATGTCGTCTGCAGTTAAGGCGGGAAAAGTCTCGCGGTTTGTCTGAATACCATTGAACGTCACGAAAGCAGACGAACATTTTTAAACATCGTAAGGTCCCTTTAGAAACAAAAATGGCTGACTTATTATGTAAAATTCCCGTAGCAAAAGTCAAGGACGATTTGTAACAACTTAACACCAGTGGCATATTATAAAACATGGACAGGTTATCGTATCTACATTTTTTCTACTGAATTTTCGTAATAAAAGGTAAAATATAGAATAATGAAAAAATGCAAGCAAACAAATTTTTCCAAGGGGGGTTGGCATTTATTATAGTTATTTCGTCCATAGTATGGTATGGCCATACTAAATAAAACGTTTCGGCCATGGTTTTATGAAACTATCAGGGATTATTAATCATCAATTGAATGTTTTAATCACCATTAGAAAGTAAATTAATTAAAATACTTTGATTTTGATCAGATTGAACACTCAAAGTATGACCCAAGCCTGACAACAAGCCAACTTTAAGGTGATTATAATTTTGAGGAAAAGAAAGAGTATACAAACACAACGAGAAGTTATTTAAAATACCGACTAAAATGCAGAAAATAAATTGTTTAACTTCACATTTCTTTTTCTTCGTTTGCCAAGAAATAATACAACCACCGTCTTTTTATTAATTCAACACAGTTGCAATCATTATTTCCTGTAATATATATCATATGTTTATAACGATTCATATGTGTCCTAAAAAAAGTCCTTCAATTGGACCTGATGTATTTGTAACTGGTTACAAGTTTTAAAAACTTTATATTTTAAGGGGGACATTTTTGTAACTGTTTTAACGGTTACATTTAGGTTACATCATTACTTTTCACCACATCATTATAAAAGAGTTATATTATTAAAATTTATGGCGTTTCATGTCTTTCATCATGACCGGTAACTAAATAAATATTTAACAGAAACATCCTGATCCATATTCTAATGATGCTAAAGTATGGCCATTTGACTTATGCCTATGGAAGTTATGGCCGAAACGGAGACTTTATGGCCGAAACGTCCAGATACCTTTAAACTGTATATTTCATATTTGTGTCAACTTCATATTAAATTCCAATATTTTAATAAACATCTATATTGCTTGAGCTTATAATATTCCCCTACCTGCTTGTTTGTTTTTGTAAGTATTTACCAGTATAAACAGGAAACTGTACGTTGTTATCTCCCATATTTCGTGTTCCGAACGTAAAAAATGGCATGGTGTAAAATAAATGTATATCCCTCGAATTGTCTTTTACATATAATTGTATGTTACAAAAGTTTGTGTATTTTTCTATTAAAATTGCTTCTCTTCTTATGGTTTTGTTCTTTACCGTACATTTTCAGAATTAAGGAAGATTATATTTAAACCACAAAGTACAAATCCATGTTTTAAATTTAAAGAATAACCCGTGTGATTTAATCATGTGATAACAAATATGGCGGACATGAAAGCTTGACACATTCTGATATACTGTTCCAAATACACAAATCATGAAGAAAAAGGTAAAAATTGTTTGTTTGTTAGCGGTTTTCATTGTTTAAATGTTTTTTTCTTTGAAGCTATACACACGAAGAGAACAAAGGTGTTATTCCCTTGAAGAATTTGACACCTCAATTAAAAATGTTAAAAATAATAGTAAAGAAAAGATTATGATTATTGGTGGTGACTTTAACTTGCCCCATATCAACTGGTCAAATTTAACAGTTAACACTGGTTCTACCCAAACCAACCAACACCATCGCTTGTTAGAAATAGCAGATGATGCCGTTTTACAACAAATGCAATTAAATGAAACCCGACTAAAAAATAATCTTGACTTGTATTTTACAAACTATCCTAGTCTAGTAAAATCGTGTGATACAGCTCTAGGTTTATCAGATCATGAAATAGTCGTGACCGATTTTGACATAAAACCAATATATAACAAACCAACACGGGGTAAAATTTATAAATATAATAAGGCAGATTGGATGATCATAAACACCAAAATGGAAGACTTGTCATTTAACATTGTGAACATGAAAGAATCCGTTAACATACAAACTTCATAAAAGCAAATTACAAAAAGATATTCGAAACGCACATTGGAAATACGTAAATGAGTCCTCAAATAACTTAATGGAAGGTAATAACAAATCTTTTTGGAAATATGTCAAGGCTAAACGTAATGACAATATTGGGGTAGCTGCTATTAAGAGTAACAGTGTTTTATATCATGATAGTGTAGATAAAGCGGAATTACTAAACAAGCAATTTAAATCGGTATTCACAGTGGAAAACCCTGATGATGAACTACCTGACATCACAGGACAAAATTATCCAACAATGTTGGACACCAAAATAACAGTAGAAGGTGTCCATAAACTTTTATTAAACATTAATACTAAAAAAGCAAGTGGCCCAGACGAAATTCCAAATCATATCCTCAAGTCATGTGCAAAAGAACTAGCACCAGCAATAGCATCAATTTTCCAACAAAGTCTTGATACTGGGCAACTCCCAACGGACTGGCAAAATGCAAACATTTCACCAATATTTAAAAAGGGCAATAAACACCAACCAAGTAATAATAGACCAGTTTCATTAACAAGTGTTTGCTGTAAAACTCTTGAACACATTATATGTAAAAATATATTAAATCACCTTGAGAGATATAAAATTCTTACTCACTTACAACACGGCTTCCATAGTGGTCATTCGTGCGAGACGCAACTAATAAACACGATGCATGATAAAATGAAATCATATGATAATAAAGAACAAATTGATCTTGTGATTCTGGATTTCACCAAGGCGTTTGACACTGTTCCACACCATAAACTGCTCCATAAACTCTTACATTACGGAATACGAGGAAACATAAATCTCTGGATAAGAAATTTTCTCATGCACCGACATCAGAGTGTCGTAATCGACGGTATATCCTCATCTCCTTGTACAGTCAACTCTGGTGTCCCGCAGGGAACTGTGTTGGGCCCTCTTTTATTTTTATGTCACATAAACAACCTCCCTAACAGTGTTAAGTCCCAAGTCCGATTATTTGCGGATGATTGTTTATTATACAGAAGTATAAAATCTTGGAATGATCACTTATGTTTCACTCTACTTTTAAAAATCTTGAACGACCTGGTAGTGCTACCCACTGACCCACTTGACTTATATCTAAACCCACATAAACAAAGGAAATCCAACTCAAAAGCATTGAATTATATACACTGTAACACTGATACTTTTAAAAACTCATTCGTACCGAGAACAATTAAAGACTGGAACTCTTTGGCAGATCAGTGTGTTACTGCGAAATCTTTATCTCAATTTAAATCAGAATTATTCATTTTGAACGAATATCTGCTCAGCGCGACTAACATCAGCGCACTCCCCTCCACTCAAAGAATAATGCTCAATAGTGAGCCACTTTTGAGTATCACACAGATACAGATTATTATAGTGTAACGGTTTAATGAAAAAAATTTACTCATGTAGTTTACAAACTGAAACATTGAATGAAAGAAACATCGTTTCTCAACAGGAACGTTATATTCTAATGGTTTGTATGTATTTTACCTTTGCTCAATCGTGAAAAAGAATTACACAGAAGAGTAGTCATTTCAAGTAGGTCTATAAAATGGATACAAGCTTTTGTGACCACAAACACTTGTTGCAAAATCAAACATTCTCAATTAAGATGTAAGTACAGGTAATATGCAGTTCTGCCAGATAGCATTGTACTGAGCTCAGTTTCTTTCCTGGTGAAAATCAGTTTTACCTTCAATATAGCAAATTTTGATTCTTTGTAGATGACAACATTATTAATAAAGATATAAAAATAAGAAATGGCAGAATGACAGTTAATTGATTACATCAACAATTACTGCAACACAAGCAGTGTCGAAAAGATGATAAACTCTTTAGGTTGACCATTTTAAGTCAAAATCTGCCTTGCAACATGCATCATGGTTTATGCATCATAAATTGCCTTTTGCTGTACTTACAAATATTAAAATTATTTGCAAACAATTAAAACAATCTAAAAACCTTTTACTTAGTATACAATTTTTCCATCTTTAAACTTACATTGTATTTTTTAAAATTATTGTTTTGTTTGTAAGTTTACAAGACGTGCACAACAGCATGAATTAGTTGTATACTGAAGAACTATTTTGTTACTGGGCATTTATCATGGTTAAGAACTAGTGGAAGCTCTACAGCACTGAATGTTTTATAATATAAAATGTTACTAAATATAAGAAGTTTCTTAATTTTGCCTTTTTCTAATGTCGTTCTTAATAAAATAACTTATGAACTGAACATGATGAATCATGTTCAATCTTTTCTAAGGAAAGACTTCCATTTGAACCCCCCCCCCCCCCCCCCCCCCCACTTAAATGCATTATTTTGAACGTAAATAAAAATAATTTGGCACTGGGTGGCAGCCACTGGCGAAACCCACAGTGGAGACAGTCATGCATTGCCAATTGGGCAAGTGTGAGCCGTGTGAACTCCATGTGTCTTGTAATAGTTTAATGCATTGCATATTTTTTATTTGGGGTTCAATTGGAAGTCTTACCTGTACTAAATAGGTTCACTGAATTAATTCCACATTTTTCATTTGATCATATAAATTATAAGCTAGATATAATAAACTAATAGGACTACATTTTTTGTTACAACATAAATATTCATATATGTCAAACTGCATGTTAAAAAATAAGTGCATTTATTAGTTCTAAATCATATCAAATAATTTATTATACCCCCGCTTGAAAAGCGGGGGGTATATAGTGATCATGGTGTCCATCCGTCCGTCTGTCCGTCCGTTACACTTTCTCTTATTTGCAACTCCTCCTACACCACTGAATGGAATTTGATTGATTGATTGATTAATGGTGTTTAACGCCCGAGCAGCAATATTTCAGCTATATTCAGGCGAGAATGGAATTTGATGAAACCTACACAGAATCCTTGTCACATAGTGCCATTGTGCAGGAGATATTTAACATTTTGATCAGAATGATATTTGGGGTTTCCCATAGAAAAACATGGACTTTGTCATTGACTTAAGGGGATACCTACATGTATCTCTTAGGTGCAACTCCTCCTACACCACTGAATGGAATTTGAAGAAACTTTATCAGAATCTTTGTCACATAGCGCCATTGTGCACCTGATATTTTACATTTTGATCGGAATGATATTTGGGTTTTCCCACAGAAAAAATGGACATTGCTATTCTTTGAGGTGGGGGAGGGATGGGGGTTCCCATGTTTTATCTGCAACTCTTCCTACACTAGATTAAGTTTCAAGTTCATAAGTAAGAACACCTGCATTTTTGAAGAAATCATGTAGCGGGGGTATCAATGGTGAGCATTGCTCACAGTTTTTTTGTCTCGCCTGCGACGAAAGTCGCTGGAGGTGAGACATATGTATGGGAATCCGGCAGCGGCGGCGGCGGCGTAAACACTTTACATCTTGCTTCATATCTTTGTAAGCCCAAGCTCTAGGTCCATCAAATTTGGTCCAGAGGTAGCTTATGATGAGTACTTGCCAGTCAGTCACCTGTCACCTGACCTTGACCTCAATTTCACGGTCCAGCGACTACCTCAAAGTTTTTGGGTTACGACAGTTCCTCTGTAACTACGCATGGTAGGATGACAATATTTGGTGTATAGGTTGCTGATGACTAGTACATGACTGTCTGGTAGGTGTCACCTGACCTTGACCTCAATTTCACTGTCCAGCGACTACGTTAAACTTTTTGGGTTACGACAGTTCCTCTGTAACTACGCATGGTAGGATGACAATATTTGGTGTATAGGTTGCTGATGACTTGTACATGACTGTCTGGTAGGTGTCACCTGACCTTGACCTCAATTTCACGGTCCAGCGACTACGTTAAAGTTTTTGAGTTCCGACAGTTCCTCTGTAACTATGCATGATAGGATGACAATATTTGGTGTATAGGTTGCTGATGACTAGTACATGACTGTCTGGTAGGTGTCACCTGACCTTGACCTCAATTTCATGGTCCAGTGACTACGTTAAAGTTTTTGGGTTAGGATAGTTCCTCTGTAACTATGCATGGTAGGATGACAATATTTGGTATATAGGTTGCTGATGAATAGTACATGACTGTTTGGTAGGTTCCACCTGACCTTGACCTCAATTTCACGGTCCAACGACTACGTTAAAGTTTTTGGGTTACGGCTGTTCCCCTGTAACTATGCAGGGTATGGTGACAATATTTTGTATACAGGCCGCTGCTGATATTTAATGCTATTTACGCAATGCTTATGACGAAATTTATTTTTCGTTACTGATGCGGAATGCAGGCGAGACGTTTTTCTGTGTCCACACTTGTTTTTACTCTAGTTTTTCATTTGGAAGGAATTTTGTAATTTGATTTGGTAACCAGTATAAGCAACTGTAAAACTTAAAGGGGATATGCTTTATACCACCATTTTCAAATTAAATAATTGTATTTTCTTTTCAGGTTTTGTTAATGGGCAAGAGTGGATCTGGTAAAACCAGTATGCGATCCATTATCTTCGCCAACTACATTGCCAGGGATACCAGACGATTAGGGGCTACAAGTAAGTTTAGTAGACAAGACACAGTGAAACATATGCACACAGTTTATCTCAGAAAAGAATCATTTAATTAGAATCTTTTTACATGAGCTCTTACTTAATAATGCATAAAAATAAATTTATTGACAGTTTTCTGCATTAACTAGTTTTTGATTGTATTATGAGTGGAATGTAAATTGAAAATAATATTACCGCAACCGGTATTCCATTTTCAGACAGGTTCCAAAGTTGTATCATTTTGAAATCAAATTTAAGTCATTAGGTGGTTGCCAGCTTGGTCTCATAAAATTTGTGCATTTCCTTGCAGTTGATGTTGAACATTCACATGTACGATTCCTGGGAAACTTGGTGTTAAACCTGTGGGATTGCGGAGGGTAAGTTTAACAGTTCTACATGTGCATTCCTAATAATTTGCGGTAGGCCATTAAAGATATCAAGACCACTTAATATGTAAACATACAAAATAGAGAATTTGTAGCCACTGCAAATGACAAAGTTATCTGTCTTTATTCCACTTCTAGTTGCAATAAAAATGTCCTGTCCATTAATTCAGCCTATTAACCCTATTGATTTACTGCCTACTTAATGTTAAATAGCCATTCAATCAATCAATTTATTTCCGCAAAATTGCTTGTATCTGTAACATACATTTATAGCTTTTTAGAATACTTCTGAACCATGTGAAAAACACCTGCAAACATATCTGCATTTCTGAAAGATCACTAAGGCCATACAAGTATTGATAGATAAACACATATTTATACAATTTTATACCATACTTTGAAGGGGCCTCGGTGGCAGATTGGTTAATGTAGTTCGTCTACTATTGATCATGCAGTGTGTCAACACTGAGATTGCGGATTCGATTCTCACTGCGTTCAGGGTGTACTCAACTCCAATCTTAATTGACAAGGATTGCCAGTTTTCCTACCACATGTCAAGGGTTTTCTCTGGGTACTCCTGCTTCCTCCCCCAATAAAAACTGGAGGCATTGATATAGCTGAAAAATTGCTGAAAATGGCGTTAAACATTATTCAAACAAACAAAACAAACAAAACCATATTTTGAACTTGTAAAATTATCTAATTGTCACAAATTTGTAGTTGTCAATCAGTTGGTTACCTTATAGTTAAGCAAGTTGATGAATCTTATATGTAAGAAAAAGAATTGTAGATTCATAGAAGTATTCAATAGACAATAGGAACAGACAAAACCATGGTGAAACAAAAGAGCAGGGACAACAACAAAACGAACAAACACATCCCATAAAAACAGAAAAATGAGTGACACGAATCCCACTAAAAAAAGTGGGGGATGAGTCCATTTGCTCTGTAGAAAATAATCAATTTTTCAGACGTATATTAGGAATAAATATTTGAGTTGCACTTTTTATTTTTTTTTCACATTTCATTTCAGACAAGAAGCATTTATGGAGAATTATTTTGCAAGTCAAAGAGACAATATATTTAGAAATGTTGAAGTTTTGATATATGTATTTGATGTAGAAAGCCATGAACTTGAAAAAGATATGCACTATTATCAGTCCTGCTTGGAGGCAATACTACAAAATTCTCCTGAAGCTAAAGTATTCTGTCTGGTACACAAAATGGATTTGGTTCAAGATGATCAGAGAGAACTGGTAAATATTAGATGATACAATTTCTGGGGAAAGTAAAATTAACAGATTTCACTCTGCGAGTGATATGTATATGGTCTTAATTTAACCTTTGTTTCTTGCTATTATATTATTCTCATTGGAAGCTTTTATCTTAAGTGCCGATGAGAACATTGTTGCAGGATAAGAAACTTAAATTGCTACATATACTGTTATGGTTGTTCACCCTAAACAAATACCAATTTGAATATTTTGTAAAACTTGACAAATTAATTCAGGTATGTATAGTTAAAATATAAATAGAGTAGATATTAGATATACTAAGCTAGTTCATCCATTTTTCAGCCTACTTTTAAATATAGCAATGGTGAAATGTAATAGACTTGGAACAAGTAATTTATCTAGATAAAGAACAGCATCAGTTGAACTAGCAATCTCACTTCATATAACTGAGTGCTATACTAGTTTAAATTTTGCACAATCCCCCGAGTGAAGAATGTGTTACAGAGTACCTCTATAGATCTAATTTTAGCCTAAACATTCCCAGGCATAGACAATTAAGGCATCACAACTTCATACCATCTTCAGGTACTGTTGTGTGTATAATTTTATAATGAAAGGGGCCACATTAGGCGAGTGGTTAAGGTAGTTCGTCTACTATTGATCACGTGGTCTGTCAACACTGAGATTGCGGGTTCCATTCTCACTGCAGGCAGGGTATACTCGACCCCAATCGTAATTGACAAGGATTGCCAGTTTTCCTACCTCTGGTTGAGTGTTCTCTCCGGGTACTCCGGCTTCCTCACCCAATAAAAACTGGACGCCATGATATAGCTGAAAAATTGCTGAAAGTGGCGTTAAAACATCATACAAACAAACAAACAAAAACAATATTGAAAGGTTTTTTAATGAAATCTGCTTATTCATGTATTTTTTTCAATAACCAATCTTTATAAATAATCAATTTAGATAAAATAAAACTTTCAATGACAGATTTTTAAATAGAAAGTTTGAAAAATTGATACAAGTTCAAATAAGGACATTTCCTTTTTATAGGTATTCAAGGAGAGAGAAGAAGACCTTAAACGTTTATCAAAGCCATTAGATTGTACCTGCTTTGCTACCTCAATATGGGATGAAACTTTATATAAGGTAAGATATGACATATATTGAAAGAAACCTTACGTACATGCATACATACATACATACATACATACATACAAACAGAATTGTTTGTCCAACATTTTCTGTCAAGTAATTTAGATATGTGATGCATATTTGAGGTAAAACATAAATAATGATAAATTTGTAACACAGGAAAATAGATTCAGTTAAAATAAACAATATCTTTATCTTTTCTATATACCATAACATTGTGTACCAGTAGATTTATAATCCTTGACTACCGAAAGATTGTTAATTTCCCGATTTCTTTAATTTATTAATTTAATATGAACATACATGTACCAAAGGAGTCTCATTGCGGGCAGAGTGTGTTCCTCCCCAATCTAAATGAAGAAGGAAAAATGGCAATCCTTGCAGATAAAAACTAGACAGTACAATATAGCTGAAAAATTGCTGAAAGTTTCACCAACCAACCAATCTCCAAAATTTTGAGACCTTTGCAATTTTGGATTTCAGGCATGGTCAAACATTGTATACCAGTTAATACCAAATGTACAACAGCTAGAGAGTATGCTGGCCAACTTTGCAAACATTATAGATGCAGATGAAGTACTGCTCTTTGAAAGAGCTACATTCTTGGTAAGATAGAAATCCAATGCCTCATCCTATATCACAAACAAAAAACTGTACTATACTTTAGAATTGGCAAGAGGTTTGCTACATTTTAAGTAAAACCAACTACAATTTGATATGTAAGTAGTGTCATAAAAAGAATCAAAGTGATTACTACAATATTCTCCAATTTGTACAAAATGACACAGAAACAAAATCAAATTCAAGCAAGTTTCAGATATGAAAGAATTGAAAATTGATGTTGACGCTCAAAATAGAAGTGGATTTGTCCACAGTGTTTGCATAAATACATTTTCTATAATATGCCATTGTCAATACTGCAGTCCTTATACTGTAATTAATTCATATACTGAATTGATTCTTTATATTTATGTACATTTAGAAGGCATGTATAAATATGTGTATCAGAATTAAGAAACTCACAGTTGAAATGACTTTTATCATGAATGTAATATTAATCTGTATTGTCAAAAATTATAAGGTCAAACAAAACAGTGCTATGGTTGCCACATTTGACAAATAATTCAAAATATATTGTTGTAACAGAAGTAGTCTAGACTGGTAATAACAGCCTTCGTTGGGTGAAGTATTTATGGCAGCAAAAGGCTGCCAAGTGCTACAATTATTTCTGTATGTGTAATGTAAACAATCTAAACCTCGTCCTGATTATCCAGCTTCATATGAAAATAATTATTTACATAAATATCTAATTAAATGGTATTTTTTATAATCTAATTGTTTGAAAAGTTTGTTTTAGATATTATTATTTGATTCTTAGGTGATATCTCACTGTGAGAGGAAGGCTCATAGCGATGTCCACAGATTTGAGAAGATCAGTAACATTATCAAACAGTTCAAACTGAGTTGCAGTAAGCTGGCAGCCACATTCCAGAGCATGGAAGTTAGAAATTCATGCTTTTCAGCTTACATTGATCTGTTCACCTCTAACACCTACATCATGGTTGTTATGTCAGACACAACCATACGTAAGTTGTCTAATATAGAATAATCTGCCTGCAAAGCCTAGGCCATGTTATTAAATTTATTTTAAGAATATCACATAATATGCAGCAATAGAAATAGATTTATATATAAGATTATTTAAACTGGTTCAACCTTGCCATTTAACCTTTATAGGACTATCCATGCCCTTGTGTTTGTCCTTTTTTGTTATTTCATTAATTTTTGGTGATGTGTCTTGTAGTGATTAATTGAGAGGTTTGTGTCTCGTTTATCTTCTTTTTACATTAACAAACAAACAAGTGGTCATATCTACTAGCCAGAATTACTGTTTAAAATGCTTGTTATAGCTACCTGTTTACATTTTTCTAAATGGGGTATAAAATGTAAAAAAAAAAGTATCAGTTTAAGTATTAAATTTGGTGTACTTAACTTTGTACCGGGAACAGAGACTAACATCAACATCAAAACAAAATGTATTAACATTTTATTTTATTTTGCAGCTTCAGCAGCAACCTTGATTAACATTAAAAATGCCAGAAAACATTTTGAGAAATTAGAGCGATCAGAACCAGGGCATCATGCCATAGGAGCAAGGTATAATTTCTGAGTAAAATATATAAAGTTAGGAATTAAGAATTGTTAGTGAAGCTAAGAAAATATTTGAAAGTGTGTCATCTAATTACTTTTAATTTAGTCAATAATCTCAGTATTCATGAAAATATTTACTGTTAGATAAACTGAAAAGGTGAATTCATCAAGCCATACAATATTAAGACAATATTTAAACTGTTTTCATGTTACTGGTACATGTGATTAGCTAGTTTATGTATAACATGTGGTATACTCATGTATACATTGTACAAGAAACCTACACTAAAAGCAACAACAAAGACAATACTCAACACAAATTGGACTGTTAACAAACAATTCTTGGACAGTTTAATTCAGGAATTTTTACTGGTATGTCAGTTTCCTCCCAAATACAAACTGGACACTGATATAGTTTTGAAAAACTCCATAAATGTTTTTTCATGTTGGGTATATACATATGCTGCTTATATTTTTACAAATTTGAAGACTGGTCAGCAAATTAAAATGTATGAAATTTTGTTCAGATGCATACAGAAACACCTTTCGCATACAAATAATACGTAAATGTCTGTAATTGGCACTTGGATCAGTTGAATATTCATAAACATGTAGATTGTGTTATAAATGACCTACGTGTGATGGAAAATTAGGTGTGGATTATAGAAAAAGTTTGAATGGTGTTTATGCAATATCATGGCATCATGTTTTTATTTGGGAGGAAGCCTCGAGTACCCAGAGAAAACCCCCGGCCATCAGTAAGAATAATGGCAATCCTTGTCAATTAAGATTGGACATGAGTGTACCCTGTCTGCACCAAAACTGGAACCCGCAATCTATTTTGACTGACCATGACTTCAATAGTAAACAAAGTACCTTAACCACTCAGCTACAGAGGCCCCACTTGTATTGTTGTAAATGTGGTTATTTTCACTATTTTCTTGTCTAAACTTTACACATGAGTGTAATATGCACAATTTAAACACATGAAATGAAGTAGGGTATTTTTTACGTTTATACTGTAAACATGAAATAAGTAAAAATAACTTCTATGCAGAATTTTCACATTTGCAATATTAATATCCATAATACACGATTACTTTTTTTTCAGCATAAGCAGTCATATGCAAGCCGACCACAAATGATATGAGAAAAGATAAAAACAGCACGTCACAACAGTAATGATTTGAGGACTGTTATTTAAAAAAAGACACTCATACTGTATCTGCTTCATACTGTGTTGCAATATACCAATACATTGGGGTGTAAACTGTTTTATTTGGGTGCAAGAGACTGAATGATTTCCACACTTCTTTGTATTTGATTTTATTTGCCAAACAAATCATATTGCCTTTTCAGTATTTAAAATAAAAGTGCAGTAATAACAAACAGTGGATTGACATAGATTAAGATAAGAGCGAGAGCCTCATTAAACACTTTTGGTTTATTTATGCACTGCAAGTAATAATATGATTTTTTTTATTTTTATTTTATTGCAAATTTATAAATGCCTAATCATTGTAATACATTAGAAATAGAAGATGTTACCCAGACTGTATGAGTCCAAGCAGCGAGTTTATTACAGAATACAGGGAGGTTGAGTTATAATGCTTGCTCTGTTTTAATTGAGGTCATTGAGATTTACAAACAATGTAAAAATATTGTTTTGAAAGCCTCTAATAACATTGTTATTATTTCCAAAACATAAACACACTAAAATAATAACACAGCTATGTTTAAAAAACAATTTAAAAATATTTTTTATACTCTATCAACACAAAAACCTTCAACAGATACTTTACAACAAAAATCGATTTAATGTTTAAGATGTTTTTTTTAAATGGTGTTTAAGGCTACTTTCAGCAATTTTTAAGCTTAATCATGGCATCCAGTTTTTATTGGGGGAGGAAGCTGCTTAGCTGGAGTACCTGGAGAAAATCCCACCTTCAGTAGGACAAGTGTGGACACAGAAACATGTCTCGCCTGAATTCTGCATCAGTAACAAAAAAAATTACGTCATTAGCATTACGTAATCATTAGCAATCTATATACCTAATACTTTTATCCTACCATGCATGGTTACAGAGGAAGTGCCCTAATCCAAAAACTTTAACATAGTCGCTGGACAGTGAAATTGAGGTCAAGGTCAGGTGAAACCTACCAGACATTCATGTACTATTCATCAGCAACCTATATACCAAATATTGTAATCCTACCATGCGTGGTTAGAGAAACTGCCGTAACCCAAAAACTTTAACATAGTCGCTGGACCGTGAAATTGAGGTCAACCTCAGGTGACAGGTGACTGACTGGCAAGTACTCATCGTAACCTACCTCTGGACCAAATTTGATGGACCTAGGGCTTGGGCTTACAAAGATATGAAGCAAGATGTCCAAGTTTTTATGCCGCCGCCGAATTCAAATACATATGTCTGGCCTCCAGCAGCTATCGTCGCAGGCGAGACAAAAACTGGAAATCCTTATCAATTAAGATTGGACTCGAGTACACCCTGCCCACAGTGAGACCTGAAACCACAACCCAAGTGATTAATACCTTACCCACTCTGCCACAAAGGGCACCCCACCATATTATATATAGTTGTTTTCTACATGCCATGAAGCCTTCAAAACAATCCATGCTGATTATAGCAAAAAACTATTTGAAAAATATAAATCAAATATAATCCCAGTACCTTCAAAATGGGTTATAAAGACGACGTCAAAACTTTAAATATAGTCTGGGACCACTAATTTTTGTTAGCTTGATTTAATGGTTTTGTATAAAGGAAATTTATCATAAAATATTAAGAAAGATAGGATATCGAATAGTAGGATATGTCCCTAATCAAAAACTACAAATTAGTTTGCACTGAAAATTGAACTTCATTTTATAATACTTACGAGCTGTGCAAAGTTCAAGCAAAATCCATTAACACATTTTCCAGATATCATCTGCAAACCACAGGGGCACAAACAGACGACACTCATCTTAACGGAGGGTATCACATACCAGACATCATCTGCAAACCACAGGGGCACAAACAGACGACACTCGTCTTAACGGAGGGTATTACATACCAGACATCATCTGCAAACCACAGGGGCACAAACAGACGACACTCGTCTTAACGGAGGGTATCACATACCAGACATATCTGCAAACCACAGGGGCACAAACAGACGACACTCGTCTTAACGGAGGGTATCACATACCAGACATCATCTGCAAACCACAGGGGCACAAACAGACGACACTCGTCTTAACGGAGGGTATCACATGATAAACCATCACTATATCTATTCTAATGGGAACATTTTTTTAAAAGTTTCCAACTTCTTGGCTACAGTTGTAAATGAAAGATCCTTTATTGTTAGAAATTAAATTTTTTTCTTAAATCGTAGATACTCTCCAAACTTGGCAATACAAATATAAGAAATGTTAATAGGAGAAATGAAATAACATATTCATAAACATTAAAACTGTAATTTAAAATTCCATCAAATGACATCATGGATGGTGGAAAGATGGCAACTAGCTAAAAAAACTAGTGGCTCCCAGGAGCCTGTTATTGATCACCTGGAACCCAAATGACTTCAACTATATTTAAATTTTTGAAATTAACAGTTTCAGTCTAGTTGTTATAGCTTTTAAGTTACTGTGCAAAAACTAAACATTTCTTCAAAAATAAATACAATAACTCCTATAAGGTGCAATCAGACAATTTCTGAAAATTAAATGATTTATAGGCCTTGTCCTTTAGGGTAATTTAGAAATTTACAGTCTTACTCTACTAATGGTGTGTTATAGACTAATTTATAATACAAAAACTGTTCATTTGTCCAAATTCATAATTAAAGGGCAATAACTCCAATAAAGCGTCATCTTGCAATTTCGGACTTAGCGCTTCTATTGCTATCATTTGTGCAATTTATAGCTTCAATCTAGCTGCTATAGTTTTCAAGTTATAGGACAAAAATGTAAAATTTCATAAAAAAATTGTCATTTAAGGGCAATAAACCCCTATAAGGAGTCATCTGACAATTTCAGACCAATTAAGTGAATTGTAGGAATTTTATTGCTGATCATTTTTGCTATGTATAATTTCACTCTAGCTGTTGTGGTTTTTAAGTTACAGGACAAAAACGGAAAATTTGATAAAAAATTGCAATTTAAGGGTAATAACTCTTATAAGGAGTCATTTGACAATTTCAGACTTATATGGTGAATTGTAGGGCTTGTATTTCTGATCATTTTGCTATTTACAGTTTTACTCTAGCTGTTATAGTTTTTAAGTTACGGGACAAATAGTGAAAATTTCATAAAAAATTGTCATTTAAGGGCAATAACTCACATAAGGAGTCTTCTGACAATTTCAAACCAATCAAGTGAATTGTAGGGCTTTTATTGCCGATTATTTTTGCCATTTACAGTTTCACTCTACCTCTTACAGTTTTCAAGTTATATTGTAAATACCAAACATTTTGTCAAAAATTGTCAATAAAGGGCAATAACTCCTACAAGATGTCAATACACAACTTCACACTAATAGCAAATATTGTAGACCTTAATGTGCTGATCAATTTGAAATAACGGTTTTCTCATAGCTATTCTAATTTTTGAGATAATGATCAAAAACCTGTGTTGACACCCATGTTCTATTTTTAGTAACAGCAGCCATCTTTGTCTGTTGATCAACACCCTGGGTACAAACTTGAAATTAGGAACCCTAAGGATGATTGTGGCCAAGTTTGAAAAAAATTGGCCCAGTGGTTTCAGAGGAGAAGATTTTTGAAAAAGTTTACGACGGACGACAGACAACGCACGCCAAGTAAATTCTTTTTAGCTCACCTGGACCAAGTCAACAAAATTAAAATTGTGGAGTTTATAATTTCCAAATCATACTTGAAAAAATGGTCTTGTGAATATAAAAAAGGTCTGGAATTCCCTTTCTTTACAAAAAAGAAATGCAACTCTTCAAATTTTGTCAACAATGCCATCAATACAAATAATGTGTTAAAACTAATGACACCGAAAGAGTTTCCAGTGCTCAACCTACAGAGCAGCCCAGGGTGGTTGATAGAGGAAGCCCTTTTTTTTTTGGGTCGTCAGGTCATTAAATGGAAATCTGGCCCCAACGGTAGTGGGCAACTTGTTTGGAAATTGCTATGCTCCTTGCACCATCAAGACCCCTCTTGTAGATTTTGAAAAAGTAGGTTCATTGTAGCCATTACAAAAAGTTTAATTCTCGACCCCTACCCAACTCCATACTGTTCCAGTAGCAGTATAAATAGTGTTCCCTGCATCCCATTTCAACCCTTTTTTAATTGTTAATTTGATCACATCCTGAATATAGCTGAAATACTGCCTGCTGGGTGTAAAGCAAACATCAAATCTAAACTACATCGTCGGAAACCCACGTCCGGTCGCATTCTCGCTTTGCTACCACTTACCGACCGTGGGAACACCTGAAGGTATTTTCTGGTTTTCATGAATATTCATTAAATTTAATTAGCCAATGGGAAAGATTTTTTATTTAAATTAGTTTAAATGCTTTGCCGGAAGAACAAGTGACAAATTAAAATAGGTCATTGAATATTCATGAAAACGAGAAATTATCTACCAGTGTGCCCACAGTCGGTAAGTGGTAACAAAGCGAGAAGGAGACAGACGTGGGTTTCCGACGATGTCTAAATTAATGAATCAGGTGTTATAGAAATACCAATTTAACAGAGAAGACATAAGAAAAGTATGTAGCAAACTAGGCACAGTTAAATAGCGGATAATATACAAATAAGTGTAGACACAGAAAAATGTCTAGGAAGCATTCCACATAACGAAAAAAAATTATGTCAGGAGAATCATGTAAATAGCATTAAATTTGTGATTATTTAAAATATGCAAGGCAAGGTTACAGAGAAACTGACCCAATACAAAAAACTTTAATCACTGGACCATGACACCTACCAGACAGTCGTGTACTATTCATCAGCAACATATATACCAAATATTTTCATCCTACCATGCATGGTTACCAAGGACATGCACTAATTAGTCTCTGGACCGCGAATTGATGTCAAGGTCAGGTGACACCTACCAGACAGTCATCAGCAACCTTTATACCAAATATTGCCACCCTACCTTGCATGGTTAGAGGAACTACAGGTCTAAATCCAAAACTTTAAGCCACTGGACCATGAAACTGAGGTCAATGTAAAGTGACAGACTGGCAATAACTCATCACAAGCTACCACTGGACCAACTTTGATTTATGAAACTAGGGCTTAAGCTTACAAAGATATAAAGCAAAAGTGTTTAGGATTTCTATATATTTTTGTCTTGCCTCCTCGACTATTCAGTCTGTTCAATTACAAGTAATGAGACCATTTTGTAGCTCCACCAAGGTAAAAGGAGCAACATGTACGACAATGTTAAAAACATGATCTTTAATTTAGAAACTGACAATATTGCCTTTTGAGGCATTTTGTTATAAGATAAAAAAACACACATGCAGACATTCTTGGTCCATATTTCAATAAGATTGCTTTTTAAAAGCGTGGGAAGGACATCATGTTAGATATATATATATCTTAATTCTTACTCTATTCTCCAGAAAACTCATTTTGCATACATGTAGCATCAATGACTTATGATACTAGACCATGTCTTGTAGACTTCTTCATTAGATGAAGAATCAAGTCATTTTGTAACATAATACGGTATTTTTTCCTTCTATCTTTTTATGGATTAATCACACTTAATCTGTGTGTTGTGCAAAATCATTCTTTAACACAAGATGTTTCTTGTGAAACCACAGTTCATGTGACCTGATAAAAATCCCCATTCAAATACATTTGAAGTAGGCGGGGCTTAGCCATGGTATAATCAACAAACTTTTTAGTTATTCCCCAGTGTAAGCCCCACCTCTTATCCTCATTCAAAATACCAAATAAACTACATAGATTGTCTAGACTGACCATGTAGAACGTGATCGTCTAACAACAATGTCACATCCATTTCGAATTCTATTGATTGAATTAACTTACAAAACCACGCCTTTTACCATTTAACATAAAGCAAGCATCTCATAGTTAAAAATACATTAAATGGTAAAAGACGTGGTTCATATAATACATATAAAAAAAACAAAAAACAAAAAACCCCTAAAATTATTACAACAACATTTATTAACAATTATGTACATTGTAGAAAAATAGTGCATTCAGATGATGAAATAGTTTTTGTAATACAGAAGTATTTAAAACATGAATATAAACCTAAAAGTTGAATCCAGATGATTGCTTAATATGTTCAAAAACCAAAGATTGATTGACAGAGTGCAAGAAATTGAAAAGTTAAGAGTAAAACAATGTTTCATGTTGCAGTTTCTAATACTGATAAAAATTGGAAGTGAAAGTTGTCTTTCAATATAATTTACTATATTCATTTTAATCAAGCATGCAATATTCATTATAAACAAGTGTGGACACAGAAAAATGTCTCGCCTGCATTCAGCATCAGTAACGAAAATAAATTTCGTCATAAGCATTACGTAAATAGCATTAAATATCAGCAGCTGCCTGTATACCAAATATTGTCACCATACCATGCATAGTTACAGAGGAACTGTCCTAATACAAAAACTTTAACGTAGTCGCTGGACTGTGAAATTGAGGTCAAGGTCAGGTGACACCTACCAGACAGTCATGTACTATTTATCAGCAACTTATATAACAAATGTTGTCATCCTAACATGCATGGTAACAGGGGAACAGCCGTAACCCAAAAAACTTTAACATAGTCGCTTGACCGTGAAATTGAGGTCAAGGTCAGGTGACACCTACCAGACAGTCATGTACTAGTCATCAGCAACCTCTATACCAAATATTGTCATCCTACCATGCGTGGTAACAGAGTAACTGCCGTAACCCAAAAACTTTAACGTAGTCACTGGACCGTGAAATTGAGGTCAAGGTCAGGTGACACCTACCAGACAGTCATGTACTAGTCATCAGCAACCTATATACCAAATATTGTCATCCTACCATGCGTGGTTACAGAGGAACTGTCGTAACCCAAAAACTTTAACGTAGTCGCTGGACCGTGAAATTGAGGTCAAGGTCAGGTGACACCTACCAGACAGTCATGTACTAGTCATCAGCAACCTATACACCAAATATTGTCATCCTACCATGCGTAGTTACAGAGGAACTGTCGTAAACCAAAAACTTTAACGTAGTCGCTGGACCGTGAAATTGAGGTCAAGGTCAGGTGACACCTACCAAACAGTCATGTACTAGTCATCAGCAACCTATACACCAAATATTGTCATCCTACCATGCGTAGTTACAGAGGAACTGTCATAACCCAAAAACTTTAATGTAGTCGCTGGACCGTGAAATTGAGGTCAAGGTCAGGTGACACCTACCAGACAGTCATGTACTAGTCATCAGCAACCTATACACCAAATATTGTCATCCTACCATGCGTAGTTACAGAGGAACTGTCGTAACCCAAAAACTTTAACGTAGTCGCTGGACCGTGAAATTGAGGTCAAGGTCAGGTGACACCTACCAGACAGTCATGTACTAGTCATCAGCAACCTATACACCAAATATTGTCATCCTACCATGCGTAGTTACAGAGGAACAGTCGTAACCCAAAAACTTTAACATAGTCGCTGGACCGTGAAATTGAGGTCAAGGTCAGGTGACAGACTGGCAAGTACTCATCATAAGCTACCTCTAGACCAAATTTGATGGACCTAGGGCTTCGGCTTACAAATATATGAAGCAAGATGTCAAGTGTTTACGCCGCCGCTGCCGCCGGATTCCCATACATATGTCTCGCCTCCAGCGACTTTCGTCGCAGGCGAGACAAAAACTGGGCTGTTATTGAATATTGTGAATGATATTTCCTTAACAAAAAAACTGCTTCTGCAATTGTCTTGAATATTACAAGTGCAAAAAAGTTGTATAATACTACATGCAAATTATTACCCGAAATAATTCCTTATCAAGAAGAATATAAGTATGCAGAGATAAGATGTGAAAAGGGAAAGAATAGTTTTAAGAAAAGGCAAGATAAAAATTTATATAGTAAGTAACAAAGAGTATTGCACCACATGGAAAAATAAAAAATAAAACCATATAAAAATGTAGTGTTAACTAAAAATGACATGTAAAACAACTCATAAAAATAAAAAAAAGACTTTTTTTTATGAGACTGTACTTTGCATTAAATATATGTACATATGTACATGGAATTTTTCCATGTGGTTCAATATTTTAAGTCAATCATAAAATATAGTTATGTCTTTACATTTCCAGAACCCATAATAACATTTTTTCATAAGGAAAATTATTTTTAGGTAAGACAAATGCAGACACGCTATTTTTTATAGATGGCCTGGGCAATAAAAAATGGTAAACTGAACAAAAAAAAAAAAACCTTCAAAGAAATTACTGTAAATGTCTAAGTAAAATGAATGTAACACGACTATTAAAACTAAAAATGCATAAGAAAAATCACTGGAATTTTTTAAAAGTAGGGTTAACATGTTGGGACAAATAAAGTCTTCATCAAAATGAAATCACTCAAAAACAAAGGCCTACTTAAAATAAAGATAATTTCATAAAAATATTTACACATCCTTGAACCATTTATTATAAATAACAACAAAATAAAACAATCCTCATTAAAAAGTATGTTACCAAGGTGTAAATATAAATTAAATATGTTACCAGTTATAAGTCGAGATCAAATAAAACATCCAATGTCTATACTTAAAAATATAATTCTTTAAGTATATAAAGGGGAATTTGTCGTATTTTATTTTTGTATTTGTTCTATACTATTCATTTAACTAGCTGAACTAAAACTTAGTATTATAATTATTTAACATTTTGTAAACATGAACAAATGACTGTCTAGGTCTGAACATGTTGTTTAATGCAATAGAAATATAGAATTCTAAAATTTTGTAAAATAAAAAAAAAATTGAATTTCAATAAATATTAGATATAGCAATAGTGCTGAATAATATTCTTATCTGTTAGACTAGTTAATATACTAAAATACTACCTCAATAAAAAGAATTTATTGTACAATATTACCTTTTAAATACTTGTAAATATGATGTATATAATTCCATATATTGAGTACTCCAAGAAAGATTGAAAAGTGGAAGAAACAAATCTATCATACTGTTAAAGGCTGCCTTGTTACAGTATTCCAGTAATTACTACTTCTTCAGTTACATGTTTAAACATACTTAATTTTAATACTAATCCTTATAGAGGTTTGGAAATCTTTCTTGGAGTAAACATCTGCAATTTATATTAAAGAATATCATTAAAAAATTTGTCCTCATGATTAACTAACTAATATTATTTCAAAAAGTTAAAAAATATAACAAAATATTTTTTTCAGAACAAATATTGTTTTAAAGAAAATTCTGAAGTTCTTATCAAAAATCATTTATTACATTTGCACACTGTTTTTCAAATTGTATCTTTATTAGATTGTATTTTTTTCAATATTTATTCATGATCTGAAGTACTTGTAAAAAACAAACAAAAACTCTCTTTTAGTCTAAATAATTTAAAAAAATACAAAATTAAAGTAGCACCATTCAGTTACAACCAAGATTTAACTGTTGTCTATTGGGCTGCCCGTTCATGGATGACAGTAGAGTGTTGTATTCACACCATAGGTTATTACACTCTCAGCTCAGTTCCTCCTGTGGTAATGCTTTGGTCTTTGCCACCTCGTAGAAAACACTGAAAGGATTGGAAAAATACAATAACAGGAATACACATTAAGGTTTTAAAAATTACAAATGTTTCAAATATTAATGCTAGTACAAAAATAAGGTCTAATGGTCAGCAGATTTTTTTCCAAGCAATATCAAGTATTTTAAAGGTCTGATCAAATGAACGATTCCTGATAACAAAATTTAAAAAGAAAATAAGGTAACAAAATCAGAGTACAAATAATAGCACAAGGATCCTACCTGGATATATACGAAACATTTTATTATACTTTGCTGTAAAAAATATCCTTTTTACTGAATAAAACGGTTAATTTTAGATAATGTGCATGATTAAAGATAGATACAGTTCAGGTATCATCAAATTTTGGCATTCAAAATAGGCATGTTTGTTTATTCTAACCAGATCTATATATTTAATCCTGGTTAGGATAAACAAACATGCATTTTTGGGATTCTAAAATTTGATTATAAGTGTACAGTAATTATCTAACATGCACATCGTCTTACATTTAACATCAGGCCTAAATTAAAAAATTGTTTGTTTCCCCATTCCCCGACCGACCCAGAAATTGCCGCCAACTCAAAAAATTTTTTTGTTCCAAGTTCGGGATAATTTTTTTTTAGCAAAACCGGAAGTGTGGATCGTGTCAATTCAGGGATCACCACACTGGGCAAAGTGGGCGACAAAGTCGCTCTACTATGTCCTGAAGTCGCCCTACGGCACCTCAAAAGCAAAGTCGAAGTCGCCCGGTTATTTCCCTCAAGTCGCCCGATGGTTCACAGAAGATACTTGTATATCTGGTCCAAATAATTCACCCATACTACCAATTTATCAGTAAATGTGTAATTCCAATAAGAAACGGCAAACAATATGCGTATTTAACATTTTTTCAAAGGATTTATGTCTTTTAGCTGGATTACGCGCCATTTGTTTATTTACCGGATGTGACTAATTACCGGAAGTAAACAACGAAGAAAAGTAAACTAAAACGGCCCATAATGAAAAATCGTACTTTTTTTTTATAAACAAGCACTTTCAATTGGTTTCAAACTTCAGTTCTTTCAAAGTGTATTTTATTTTAACAAATTTCTTTGATAAATATATGAGCTGCACTTGAAAGAATAAAGATGTATAGTAATTATTGACATCATGTTAAGTTCTGTAGATGGGTGTTCCATGAAGAAATTTTGCACAACTTTGTCCAAGTGGAAGTGTGTTGAACAGAAGAATTATTTCTGGGTTTAATGTTATGTTATTCTATCTATCTTCTTTGAAAATTTTGCTCAGATAAACATGGCATGTTCATAACAAACTGTTAGAAATATTATGATATACAAGAACTTCATGAATGATGTTTACCTGGTTTATGTCTACACCTATACAAATATTTTTAGGTAATCTATTTTTATTTGTGAATACCTTGTATGGCTACAAGTACTGAAGTAGATAGAAAAATAGCTGCTATATCTGGTGGTTTTTTTTCTTTGATTTTATAATGATAAAGGTTATGTGCTATATGATATTGCATACCATGATTATAATAATGAAAAAGAAAGAAAAACTAGAGGCTCCCAGGAGCCTGTATCGCTCACCTGAACCTGAAACCAAACAACCCTTTTTTATCCAGCTTTTCTTTGCTATAAGGAATTGCCCAACACTTCTGCAAAAATCATTAATTTTTACCTTTTAAGGGAAATAACTCCTATAAGGAGGATCTTTTGATGGTTAGAGGGAGAAGGGAGGTTCACTTCAAATTTGCTGTACCTGTTATATACTTTTTTAACTATCAGTCAAAAACTCTCTCAACCCTCCCCCCCTTTTTTCATTTTTTCTATTTTAATCCAATGTAGCTATGTAGGTAGTCAGGTGTCATGATTTGCACAATTTTGGTAGAGGACATCCTAAAGATGATGTGTGCAATGTTTCAAAGCAGTCCTTTCATTGGTTTAAGAGGAGAAGATTTTTTAAAATCAAGTACCGTAAAATTGATTAAAAAAATGTTCAAGGAGAATAATTCCTAAACGGTTCATCAGACAATCTTGACCCTAAAGTCATTTTTGTAGCCCTCATAGAGCAGAACAATTAAGCAATGCTAACTTTTTCTCTAGTTCTAATAATTTTCAAGATTTTGAGGCAAAAATGTCAAAAATAATCAATTTCGACAATTAAAGGGCAATAACTCCTATAAGGAGTCATCATACAACTTCAACCCAATGGAGTGTTTCGTAGAGCTTTTGAGGCAGATGAAGGCATGTCTCTTCGGTTTACCTGTATCTGTTACACTTTTTTAAATATAAGCCAAAAACTGTATTTTACCCCCCCCCCCCCCCCCCCCATCCTATTTTTAGCCATGGTGGCCATGTTGGTTAATCTGCAGCCATGGTTGGTGCAAACTTGGTTGAGGACATTTGACGGATGACATGTACAAAGTTTCAAAGCAGTACTTTCAGATGTTTCAGAGGAGAAGATTTTAAAAAATCAATTAAAACCGATTAAAAAAAACAGTTCAAGGGGAATAACTCTTAAACGGTTAATCAGACAATCTGGACCCTTAAGTCATTTTTGTAGCCCTCATAGAGCAGAACAATTAAGCAATGCTAACTTTTTCTCTAGTTCTAATAGTTTTCAAGATTTTGAGGCAAAAATGGCAAAAATCATCAATTTTGACAATTAAAGGGCAATAACTCCTACAAGGAGTCATCATACAACTTTGACCCTATGGAATGTTTTGTAGAGCTTTAGATGCTGAAGAAGGAAGGTCTTTCGGTTTTCCTGTATCTGTTATACTTTCTGAACTATAAGCAAAAAACTGTATTTTGACCCCCTCTGTTCTATTTTTAGCCATGGCAGCCATGTTGGTTGGTCTGAGGCCATGATTTGGGCAAACTTGGTAGAGGGCATTTTACTGATGATGTATGCAAAGTTTCAAAGCAATCCCTTCAGTGGTTTTGGAGGAGAAGATTTTTGAAGAAAAGTTAACGACGACGACGACGGACGCCAAGTGATGGCAATAGCTCACATGACCCTTCGGGTCAGGTGAGCTAAAAAACTGAATTGCAGGCAAACAAGTCGGCTAAAAAAATGGATGAAAAGTTACCAAATTGAATGGTTAGATCTGTAGTTATTTAAGATTTTACTTAAGACATGTATTGTAAGAAATTCTGGCATCTTTTCTCTGCAAAGAATATGTTCCTTTAGGATAAGGGGAACTGGCCAAGATCTTTGCAGTTTTCACAGCTCTATTTAAATAAGAAATAAATATACATTACATGGCCAGAGACCCCCTTATTATAGATATTAAAGCTAAGGTGTATCAATGGGACAATCAAATGTCACAAAAAATCATTGAAGTGTACATACATAGACGAGGTCGGGTCCCTCTTTCATTATTCTACAGCTCACGCCCCCCCCCCTAGCACAATTACTTGATCCATTAACTTAGAATAAGCCAAAAAAAAAAAAACCACCTACCTACCTATCCATCTTGAAAAATGTGGTTAGGGGAGTGGGGAAACAAACATTTTTTTAATTGTGGCCTCAGATAAAAAACCTTGAATCATAAATATATATTTATAAAAAATACAGAAAAGCCTGAATTTTTGTCTTGAAATTATCAGTATAGAATGGTACTGGCAGGAACTATCGGTACTTACTGGTGTGAGTATTTGGACTGGATTGTGTTGAGGTGTTTTGTTGGTGTTGCTAACATCTGATTCAGTTCTTTCATAAGAGGTACAATATCTTCCAAAGAATAACTTGTGTAAAATTCCATTGTTTTTGTCTGAAATGAAGGTTGTATAAACAATAGGTATTATTTTGTTCATAATACATGATAAGTTGGGATGGACAAACAAAAAAGCTATACATGTCCCCCAACTTTCATTTGTTTTCTGGTGGTAATAGTACATGTAGTATAGGATATACTGATCTGAATAATAAACACCTACCATGTTTGAAGTATAATCTACAATGGCAGGGGGGGCAGGTAAATTCCTGTCTAAAGAACTGACCATCAATTTTGAAAAGGCCAGTAACCTGCCCAATTCTGTCCTGGTGAATTGCTGAAAGATCAGAAACACTCTATTTGTCTGTCTAGTCAGTTGCTAAAGTGGACCCTTCTTTCTAAACTGATGGTCTCATCTAATAGAAATGTTAACTGGAGTTTGACACATAGTATCTTTTGATAAACCAATTCTATTACACAGTACTATTCTACAAGCGGCCGTTCCATAGTTGTCCCAAGAGTCATTGTTAAGGTTTGGAGATGTAAAACAATTGACGGTGTATACCTTGACCTGTCAAACCTGCTCCATTGATGGCGTTTTTTTTACAACTGAAGAGGCTAATCTGCCTACAGTTCTTGCTGTTTTTCCAGGATAAATGTCTAAAAACTGAATGTTACTAGTGTCTGATTCAGCCAGCATCCAGACTTTGACCACCCACTTGGGTGGTTTACCAGGCATGTCTCGTTTTAGTGAAGTGCGACCTTTGAAAGGAACCATTCATTCATCAATGGTTATATTGCTTTTTGAAATGTACTCGGCACCAAATCTCTTATTTACATGAGTGACAACTGGATTGATTTTGTAAAGTGGACCATAGTTTTGCCTGCCATACATTGGCTCATTTGTTTGGAGAAATGCAAAAATCAAAGAATTTGTGAGTATCTGTCTCTTGTCATTGTGGCGGAAAAGAAAATAGACATAGAAATTTATCTGTTCCATACTGTGATGGATTTATGTTTTCCTTTTCATTTCCTACATGATGTATTTGTTGTTTTGGTGGACTTAAATTCATTTAAAGGAACGTCAGAGGTGTTTACCCCTTTGCAGTACTCCCAGTAATCCAAATGATATTTTTCAGTAATTTGGCACATTTATCCGTAATCCGAAACTTTGCAATAAAATGTCCGAACTTGCAACAATATTAAAAGAGTTTCTGGCCAGTCTTTTACTATAAAACATCTTTCTGATGCACATTTTATTGATCAAACATTAATAAAAAACATGTTTATTCAATATTGTAATATCTTTACAATGTCACAAAATCACAACCAAAAGCATTTGAAAGTTAATTGTAATACCAGCGTAAATGCTTAATTCCCGGGTGCATTTCCGTGATGCGTATTTTTAGACCCAAATTCGGAATAATTCCGGAAAATCCATAATGATAAACACCTCTGGAACGTAGATGTCTACTTCATAAATTTGTTATGAATAAAATGTGTCTTCTCCTCAAGTCTCTCTGGATAAGTTTATTTTCCAGCCTACAGAGTCCAAGTTCTTCAGTTTTTTCAGAGGCAAAAATAAATCTTCAAATATGGAAGCTAACTTAAATACTCGGATAGGTAGAGGTGGTTTAGTATTTGAGTCATAATGGTCCTCATCGTCTCAAGTTTCTGAGTTTCTTATCAAATTAAACTTGCTTAGCTTTTCATTTGTGGGGTATATATTTGTCAATGACATGTTAGCAAGTCTAGAAAGTGCGATATCATCCGGGTTGTCACTGGTTTCTGCTGTTGTAATCTGCTATGTAGAAAACAGTTCATAATTCCGGTTGACTTCACCATACTTCAAGCCTATGAAAGATTTCGTAATGTTTCTAAAATGGGGATCTTTATTTCTTCGTTTCTGTCTGCAGCCTGTAGTTGTAATATGATCAGCTTTCAGAAGTGCCACTTGAGGTTTTTCATGACACCCTGGTCCATTGGTTAGGTGTTGCTGGTTGTATTGGATGGCAGAAATTTGAACTTAATATATTTCAACCATTTGTCGCATGGGTGTGCTTGCACAATTATTTACTATCAAACAAATTTTCCTCTTTTGATTTTAAATTTTTTATCAAGGTAAATTAGCCAGTTTTTGAAAATTTCTGATGTTATCCAGGTTTTTTTGTTGCTGTCGCATACAAAACTTAAGAGAGTTCATTTATTAGAACCTGTCATATTTGCACAAAGTCCATTAATCATTCTTTACATTGTATTCCACCTGAGCAGTCTCCTGATTTAACTTCCAATGTAAAGTAGTAGTTTGGATAATATTGTTGTTTTATCTAAAATTAAGTATGTATTTCATCAAAATCTGAAAAATTAGCAATTGATACAACCTATGTGATAAAAAACCTTGTATCATCTATATATGTGATACAAGATGTACTTTTGTTGGAACTACTTCTTGAAGTCACAATAGTATAACCAATGATTCGGTGAATGACTTTCATTCTATGAATGAAATGACGTCATAATACGTGTGACATTGGAGACTATATTTTGTAAACAAATGCTTCGTTAAATGTTAAATTTTTAAGATTTAGTTTTGTTTTGTTCTTTGTATACTTCTTAATTTTAGATAAACTTATTACAAACATTTAAGTGAAGGCACGACTAAATGTATCATGTCTCGACAGTTGCATACATTCCGCATCACAACTCGAAGATGCGGGTCTAGCAATTATACGAATGTTCACAACTGTCCAGATGTGATATAGGTAGTTGTACCTACACATAATGTATGTCATGTATATTTAACAGCATTAAAAACAACTTTTGCAACATATGTTTTTAAGATATTTTTTACCACCGAGTCATGTCTGCTGTATATAGATAAACAGACAATGATTTACCACCAAACTTTCTACACCCCCCCCCATTGCCGAATCTTTCTCTAGATAATCCCCCCACTGCTGGGTCCTTCCCTAGATTGATCACAAACCAGTTTGTTGTAAATTGTTTACCTAATATTGCAGTTGCCTAACAAATAAGTCCAACCGTATTTATTTATTCTTCCCTTGTACAATTGTCTTTAAATGTCATTTAGAGGTAATTTATTTCTGATAGGAATGTTTTCATTGTGATTTTATTATCTACTAGGTACAGTTATTATTCTTTAAATATGTAAAATCAATTTAGCTTTAAACACTAATCAAGTCAAGACAAAATTTTGTTTTGTGATTTGACCTACCTGTCCTTAACTGCTATGGCTTCTATTATCAGTGCATCTATTTTGTACATGAAGATAAGTATTTTTAAAGGATGCTTATACTTTGAGTTCAAGTTATTGTTAATTAACTCTCAAAGGGACCTTTAAATGAGCTCAAGTATTCAAAAAATCAGTGTTCCAAAAAACCTGGATTTTTTGTACAAACAAGAAGAATGGGGCTTTAAAAAAACAGTGGTGCCTGAGCATTCCAAGTTGGTGATATAAAAGTTTTACTATAAATAATATTTACAACATAGATCTACATAACATTGTTACCCAATCTCCACTTTTCTTCATTTTCTGTGCTAAATGTAAACAGGCACATGCCATCTTGGATTCTCTGTATTTTATAAATTCATACTCCATAAGTGACATCTCTAAAATAAATCTTGCTAGGGTTAAAGTTTCCATTGAAGCTCTTGCACACTGCAAATAGGAAATATTTTTTTTAAGCAAAATATTCTAATTTTACTATACCACAAAACTGCACATTAGAAATCAAAGCTGATTATTAGATTAACTTCAAAATGGAAGGAATTTTGCTTTGGGTCAAAGAGTAAACAATATAATACCCACTGCCACATTTCAATTTCTAGTTGCATACACATTTAGAATAAGTTCAAGCTTCTGTGTAAAAATTATTCTTGAAAATTTGCTCTCCGCTTAACTTAAGAGACATAACAAGATTGTGTTAAAGTGTATTGAAATTAGTCTTAAGGGGCTCAGCCTTGGTTTTCAGTACTATATTAGCAGGAGTAGAAGTAAGACTGTTAGAGGAAGCAGTACAGTTTGAATTTTCCATAGGGATTAAGCTGCATAAATTGGAATGAAACCATCTCAGAGGGGATATTACAGGCAATTGTTATTCTTCCGTAAATAGCTGATTTCTGGTACAGATGACACAGTACAGATGAGCTCACTTGCACACATCTGTATCTGTATGGAAGCATTACAACGTTCTTGTTTCCGGCATTTTGAAGAAATAGGTACTTTCATGCGCTTTTGGGAAAGCCTGTGTGAACTTTCACTCGTGATAGAAATTTTTATGTCTTTTGGCTCGTTCCGCTGCGCTCCACTCGCGAAAAGACACAAAATTTCTATTGCTCGTTGAAGATCAAAAGGTCTTTCCCAAAAACGTATGGAAGAACCTATTAGTCTCTAGGTTGGACTTAGAATACTGCCATCAGACTCATTTATATTGCTTACAAAATTGTCAAAGACGCTATTTTCATCCTTTTGGCAAATTAAAAATATGCAAAAGTTTTATTGTAATGCTTCAAATCGACTCTTACAATTTTGAATATATTCCTGTAATGACATACATACATATGAAACTTAAATTTGTCAATCTAATTCCTATACCAATAAAGTGCATTCAAGACGGAAACTAATTTTAATTTAAATCTATGTAAAAGGGTTCAGAAAAAAAAGTTAAATAATTCTGGATTTTACAGATCTTGAAAATTGCATCGATTGGGAATTTTCTTGCCATGCATTACAATGAGTATCGAGACCTCTTTGTTTCTACACCGAACCAAATGGGCTACATTATTGTTATAGTGTTAGTATTCCAGAAATACTGTAATGTTTTTAGATTACAATCAGAACAATTAAAATTTGTTAAAAGTTCAACTTCATCTTTTTGTCCCAGCTGTTCCACTGCTGTATTTTTTCAATTTAAGAAAAAATTGCATACAAACCATTGAAGCTGGCTTGGTGGTACATACATTATGACAATTTGGTGAATAATTGTTCCACCATTGTTTTTTCCTGATTAGGAATATAATGGAGACTAATAATAACAAACCTTAGAGTATCTACGTAAAAATCGGTATGACAGAGGCATGCCAAGGTCAAAGTCAATTGTTCTAAATATAGATTGTTCCATAAGAATGAACTCCCTTCTGTTGTAGGCATCATCACAAATATATAAGAAATCTTCTATCAGTGGTGGACATCTTTCCTAAAAGAAAAAAAAACATATCCTTCAAAACAAGAAAAATATTGTGACATTCAATAAATTTAGTAAATGTTTTTTTGTTTGTTTGAATGGTGTTTTAATGCCTCTTTCAGCAATTTTTCAGCTATTTCATGGTGTCCAGATTTTATTGGTGGAGGAAGCCAGAGTATCCGAGAGAACCCGCGACCTGCGGTAGGAAAACTGGCAATCCTTGTCAATTAAGACTGGAGTCCAGTACACCCTGCCTGCAGTGAGAATCGAACCCGCAATCTCAGTGTTGACAAACCACGTGATCAATAGTAGACAAACTACCTTGACCACTCGGCCACCAAGGCCCCAATTTAGTAAATGAAAAGAAAGAATTCTCACAAAGCACTATGTACAAAGACATGTTTGGCATAAATAAAACCAACAAATGAGGACATTTTAGGCCGGTATTATTTATTTTGTTGGTTTACGGATCCGCCGACCCGAAATTTTAAGATTGTGAAAAAAAATAAACACGTTTTTTCATCTGTAAATTATTTCCGCCGACCGCTTTTCTTATGATTCTCCCCAGAAAAAAATAAACGTTAATTTCATTGTTTACATTTATCTGCTGGTTGCCCATAAACAAATATTTGACCGTAAACCAGTAACCGGAAATCACACTTAATACCGATCGGAAGGTAACCTTTTTGTAGGAACACAGACTATCGGGAACCAGATACTTAAAATAGTATGGAAAATAGGGGAATCCATCTTTTTACAGTTGGAAGTAACTGTAACAAACAATACTTTTATGTCGGATAAAAAATTTATTAAATGTTATCCAAATGACACTCAGGGCTCACCACACTGGTCCAAGTGGGCGACAAAGTCACCCTAATGGGATCTGAAGTCGCCCTAAGGAACCTCAAAAGCGAAGTCGAAGTCGCCCTGTTATTTCCCTTAAGTCGCCCGATTGTTCACATAAGTTACTTGTAAATCTGGTCCAAATAATTTACCCTGACTACCAATTTATCAGTAAATGTGTAATTCCGATAAAAACGGCAAACAATTTGCGTATTTTACATATTTTCAAACGATTTACGTCTTTCAACTGGATTACGCGCCATTTGTTTATTTACCGGATGTGGCTAATTACCGGAAGTGAACAATGAAGAAAAGTAAAGTACAACGGCCCAAAATGAAAAATCGTAATTTTGTTTATAAACAAGCACTTTTAATTGGTTTCAAACTTCAGTTCTTTTAAAGTGTATTGTATTTTAACAATTTTCTTTGATAAATATATGAGCTGCACTTGAAAGAATAAAGATGTATAGTAATTATTGACATCATGATAAGCAATTCGGATCAGCACAACTTTGTCCTAGTGGAAGTATGCTGAACTGAAGAATTATTTCTGGGTTTAATGTTATGTTATTCTATCTATCTTCTTTAGAAATTTTGTTCAGATAAACATGGCATGTTCATAACAAACTATTAGGAATATTATGATACACAAGAACTCGTGAATCAGGGACAGTCTATACTAACTATATATAGTATAGATAGTCTCTGCATGAATGAAGTTTAGGTCTACACATATACAAATATTTTTGTTGATCTATTTTTATTTGTGAATGCCTTGTATGGCTACAAGTACGGAAGTAGATAGAAAAATAGTCGTTATATCTGGTGCTTTTTTCATTGATTAATGATAAAGGTTATTTACTGTTTGATATTGCATACCATGAATAATAATGAAAAAGAAAGAAAAAAAAACTGAAAATAAGTGTGTTATGTTTAAAAACACAAGAGAAAAAATCCTGGAAATTGATGTAAATAATGAAAAATGTATGTAACTACTACGAAATTAATTATTTGTACAGTCCCATGTCTTCTCCCAAGTGTCTCCCTGAAGTCTCCCTATCAGAGAGAAGTCACACCTCCCTACTTTTTTAGAGTGTGTGAGGTGACCCCTGACACTGTAGAAGAGGTCATAAACACTCATTTAGAAAACTTTAAAGTGGCGATTGATGAAATAAGAACATGAGCTACAAATGTAACCAATGGGACTGTCACACCTGACACCACCCCAATCCACGTTCTGGGAAGCTTTGGTACCAAATTTATAATGGTTACATGTCATGAGCTCAAAACTGATGAACAGCATGGCGATACTAGTGGATAAATTCTTGTCTGTGAAGACCAAATATGGAATAAGCAAGTTTTTTTTTTAATTTTGCCTCCTACCCAATTTAATTCAAATTTGAAAAAAAAATCTGAAAAGTTGGAATTTAAATTTATTTTTTTTCCCTCCTCCTACCCTAATTTTTTGGGGCTGATGTCCGTAAACCAACAAATTAAATAAAAACGGCCTTATTATTAAATAAGACCATTACTTGTTGATTTGAGCATTCTTCAAAATATAATTAGTGTACTAACTCCAATAAAGATAATTTTATTCCGTTTCTAAACTCCTTCTCATCACTACCCTTACTTTCTGAAGTTTTGCTTTTCATTTTGAACAAATATCTCATGATACATGATTTCCTTCTGTCGCAATGAATCTTGGTAGCTAATTTATTCTTTGACCTACTACCAAAGACAGTGTGGACAAATGGGTAAACATTAATTACATTTCCTTTGCATTAATCAGCTCTCATAATGCACTGCGCATCTACAAAGTCCTGAGAATTCTCAGAAGTTAACATTTAAATGTCAAAAATGAAATCAAAAAGGAAAGAAGTGATGAAAATGAGCTTAGATGACATTGATTGGAGTTAAGGTGATTATTTTCTATTGAGAGCTCTTTGACTTCCTTCAGACAAAAAAAGCACTGGACAGCAGAGGATTCTCAGACTATCATATGCAAAAAAATTAAGCAAAATTGGCATACATATCTAGTCTTATATCAAGTACTAGGTCATGGCTGAAAATGTATGATAAAGAGATAATGACACAGAGTTTAGAGTATAATATCAAGTCCGATATCATACAGACTGCCATATTAGGTAATGATGAAAATTTATTGTAAAAAGTTTTTAAACATTTAACCTATATCTGGCCTCTACACGTTACATAATATTATTGTTATATATACATGTATATATCCTAATACACAACAGTGTGCAGCAATATATTTTTTAATGGTCAATGACATTATATATCAAAAATATATATTCACCAAATTTAGCTTCTTTACTAGGAAGATTGCAGGATAAAAAAAAAGAATACCCCAACAAATATATTATTAATAACAGGCCATAACAAACAAAAGAATCTTACATCAAATTTACATGACAGGAACAATGATGCAGCTCCTACAAGCTGAAGCAGTTCTTTGGTTACTATCTGTTTAGACAAGTAGGTATCCACCAGTTTGACAGCAAGGTACAACGTTTCATGATTGAGTTCAAAGTTCTCTTGTACTTCTACCAACCAATCTACCAGTATAGACCTCATGTTTGTTGTCAATGAAGGCTGGTTGTCCATATACATTGGAACCATAAATTTCAACTGAAAATAATAACATTTTACAGATCTTAATTATTATTTACAGATAGTCAACATACTATATCCCAAGCCAAAGGTGCCAGACTAATACTGTTTTATCAAATATGTAATACAAAAAAACTTTAACATAGTCACTGGACAATGAAATTAAGGTCAAGGTCAGGTGACAGGTGACTGACTGGCCTCAATTCTCCCTACTTGTTTAGAGTGTTGCAACACCCGTGTAATACAAAATTATATGGTGATGTAGAAAAGTGGATTTTCAATATTCACTCCCAATGCAAATTGGTTTACAAAAACAAATCATGACATTTTATTAAACATTATATATAAAAGCCAAATTGAGGTAACCATGGTACAAAACCCTACCACACATATGAAGCAAAAACCTGACCAACAGATCAAGATAGTAATATTGATGTGTACCTCTCTTTCTTTGTAGTATTTAAAGATGAATGGGGCATACAGAGCCACTTGTGCTATATCTTTTAAGTTTTCTCTGTCAACATTGTCAATTCCCTGAAAATACATGTAGATCATCTCACTTGTAATACTGATTATAATTGACGATCAACATCTAGTAAAAAAGCAACATTACTTTTTATTTTAACTGTCCAAAGTAAAACATAAACAAATGTGATAAGAATCTTCTATATGAAACTATGACTATACTGAAAGGATGCTTGTGTAAGGGAAGGCTTTTTCATTAGGGGGTTGTCATGTTCCTGACAATGGACCATAGTTGATAACATGTTTGTAAAGTGCCATGTTCCTTGCACAATACAGACCAATTTTACAGATTTCATAGAAAATTTAGGCTCATTAAAATAGCTACTAAAGGCAAAATTCTCTGTCCATACTCAATACTGAAATCTTTTTTTAGGGGATGTCAAAATTTGGTTTGCACAAGTCCATTTTTTTCCCCTGTTGATTTATTGTTTGAACTTGTTCTTGCCCTGAAAAAAGCTGAAAAGTGATTGCTGGATATAAAGCAAACATTCAATAAACCTAGATGGAAATGAAATTTTTAAATTTTTGTATGATAATGACGAATGTCTTGCTTGTTTTCCAATGAAAATCGTAAATTAAGTCTGTTTTCAACTGAAGATGACAACTGTGTTAGGAAGCATCATATAATCATTTTAAGTTTCTCTCATGTTTTCTAATTCATACAAACACAACTGAATTGATCACTACCTCAGGTGTACTGATCTCCGATTCATCACTTTCTACTGTGAAGGTCAAGTTTTGGTCCTCTACTTCAGTATCTGATTGGTCAGTAGTAGAACTGCTACAAAACAGAAGTTTAACATGTGCATATGATAATACTTTATGTGTATGCTGTTTATTATAGAAAAATATCTCATTAAACTAGATATCAATTGATGTAATAGGCCCAACAACCCTTGAGGTCAAGGTCATCAACCATGGTATGTGAAACATCGCCTTGGTATACATGTTATAAATTACCTTATATAAAACTGAAACTGTTTTGAAAGTAAAATTTTTTCAAAATGTTCCAAAAATTATTCCTATATTCCCCAAAACATGTACAGTATCTTTGTTGACACATTGCATTTCAAGATTTGTAAAAACTGGATGACTTCCATATAGCTTTGATGGACATGGAAATTAACCACCATCTAGTTTGATGAGCATGGATTACCATACATGCTCGCCTAAAAGTTGCTCCGCATACAAGTCAGGGGTGTCTTTTTGAGTCTTAAAATCTGGTATTTGCTACATGCACACTCCTCAAGTTGGTTGGAAGACAGATGTGTTGACAACCTTAGGTAAGAATCAAATAAACATGGCAATTTTGTGAATAACTAAAGTGGATCATATTGCTTAAGCAATACTAAGTGCTCTACAGGGAAATAAAACTTTTCACAGTCCAAGGGCCAT
The DNA here is from genome assembly GCA_944474755.1 of Limnoperna fortunei. NCBI lineage: Eukaryota > Metazoa > Mollusca > Bivalvia > Mytilida > Modiolidae > Limnoperna > Limnoperna fortunei. The sequence continues at coordinate 81,767,080 of OX104113.1, read as the reverse complement.
AATTTCATCAAAAAATCATTGGATAGGAATGATATTTACTTTATCTGGACCTCATCATGGTTTACTCACATTCCAAATATAAGTTCAATATCTACAAACATTTACAAAAAAAGTCAGGAAAACTTATTTCCAAGAACCATAATTTCGTCAAATATCATTGTACCAGAACGATATTCAAACTTGGTCTGTAACTCATCATGGTTGACTCACATATCAAATATCAGCTCAATATCTGCAAGCGTTTAGACAAAAAGTCTGGAAAACAAGTATGACGGACTGACAGATGGACAGAGTGCAAACCTATAGTCGCCTTGGCTTTGGCGAAGCCAGTAGGAGACAAAAAATGGAATCCTGCAACATATATCAAGATTCTCTTTTATTTAGTTGTATCAATCCTTCTTCAATGTCATATACTTTTTTAGCATAATAAAACACATATACGTCCATTTTCTTCTTTATAGGAACAGTACTTAAGATACTTCAATTGGCCATGAAGTTTTAAAGGTGATTTAGACTATTTCAGCTAAAAGAAACTGTGATTCCTTATTGTAGCCATGATTAGATTGGCCTGATTAGCATAAAATGAGAAACTTTTGTGAAAGAAATCCAACATTACAATTAGCTAATCAGAAATTAGAAGCCCGTGTACCCATTAAAAACGCAGTCTTCGCGAAATTAGTTCTTGGCTTGATGGACCTAAACACAAATACTGCCAGACCAATTTAACATTACTGTTGTAAATTTAACAAATTTGCCAGATCAGGATTAAATTTGCTTGTTTTTTGCCAGTCGGATCCAGCAGACCAGCACATTTTGGGAAGACTGAAAATGTTCAACCTTCTGACAATCATTGTCAATAAAAGTTAACATCAAATACCTGCTTTAAGTTGGGCTTGAGTTTGAAAAATCAAGTGTTAACGTGCCTGTTAACAATATTAGATGACAACCTAAACCATTGGCCACCAGTTTTATGTTCAAGGATTTTACCTTTCTTGTGAACTGGAAACAACAGACCCTTGTGACAACTGTATGACCTCCTCATCTAACTGCTTCTTAATGTTCTCTTTCTTAGAAGTTTGCTTCTTGGTCCTTGTTGTCTCTTTTGTTTTATTTACAACAACAGGTTTTACTGGTACCTTACTTTTCACTTCTCCTTTCTTGAGAACAGCTTTATTGTCTACAACAGCCTATGAATACAGAAGGAAAAAAATATACCTTTTCTGTGTATCTTCAATGATTAAAAAATGAAAAACAAATACAAATACAACAGAAAATAACACATGTATTCTCAAGCAGTAACATTGTTAAACCTGTACTTGACAGAATGCTAGCAAACTTGTTTAGTTACACTAGGACAATACAAACAGCCTATTTCCAATAACCTTAAACACATGAATTCATACAAATATTTACAACCAAGCAGTCTTAGCAATATATATTTTAAACCAACATCATAAGCAAGTAAATATTTTTGAAGTTTCCCCAAAAAGACATACATTTGTGATATCACCAAAGGCAGGCCTTCTCTTCTGATTTGGATCAGTGATGTTGTCTCCTTGTCTTTTAAAACCACTGATCTGTAACTGTGAATCATGATGGATCTGTAAAACAAACATATTTTAACTTAAAATATACAAATGTAAAAACTACCTTCAAAAATGCAACATTTTAAGAAAACAGGTAAAAACAAGTGTGGACTGTGAGCACGCTCACAACAGGATACTCCCTGCTTCCCTGCCCTGCTTCAAGTTCAATAATCTCCCCTGAACAATATCCGACAGCAAAGAAAATTCTTCATGCCCATCTACATATGATGTACTTCCTTCATGTAAAGTTTCATCAAAATCTGTCAAACAGTTTAGGAGGAGTTGCGCTTACGAGGTCTCCCACTGAATACTTTATTTAAAAAGTCTATGTCCAATTATCTCCCCTGAATAATATCCGACAGCGCCGAAAATTCTTCATGCACATCTACATATGATGTACTTCCTTCATGTAAAGTTTCATCAAAATCTGTCAGGCGGTTTAGGAGGGGGAGAAGCGCTTACAAGGGATGTGGGCAGACGGACAGACAGGGTGACTCCTATATATCCCCCCAAACAAGTTTTCGGGGGTATAATAATTTTCTGGTGCGAAGCACTTGTGTAAATAACAACACTAAGAATTAGGTTATCTAGTTAGTTAACTGTTTAACAAGTGTAAGGATTCCTTAATAATAAAATGTTAAGTTATTGGTAACAATCACTCAGGGGGTGGCAGGGGATTGTTAAAGTAATTTTTTTTTCAAGTTTGGTAGCATATAGATAATAATAACCATAAGCTCTCTGGAGCTTTTAAACTGTTAAGAGGACACAGAACAAGTTGAATTTCCCATAGGCATAGGGATTAAACTTTATAAATGCAATTGATTACTGCCATCAGACTCATTTGTATAGTCCCAGGGCTTTTTCAGGAAAAAAGGATGATTTTTCTCATCGACATCGTGAATAGAAACCCTTAAAACACCCTGACGTGCAATGTGACATAACATCAGATCACAAGAGGTTTTACAATGTCACAATATTAACAAGCTTTCCAGCTACTTTTTGCAAAAAATAAGGGCTTTTTTAGGGCACAATTCTAAAAAAATAAGGGCTAATTTTAGGAACTTTTAGGGGTTTTAAAACAAAAATAAGGGATAAAATGTGCTGTTTTCTATTGATATAAGACTGAAAAATTAGATTTACTCACCATTTTGGGCACAGAACAATAGTACAAAAGTTAATTACCAATTCAGAAGACCATTTGGATGACCATCAAATAGTCTCCTGGGTGGCAAATGCATATTTCTGAAAGTATACTAAAGCTAGCTTCATTTAACTTTAATCTATTTTGTTTATTTTTTGTTTTTGAAATTTTGAAAATTAAAAAAATTAGGATTTTAACCAAAAAAGTATGGCTTTTTTTTTAGGATTTTACAGCTTTAATTAGAAATTTTAGGACTGTTTGTAAAAAATACTGAAAATTAGGAAAATAAGGGCCCACTTGAAAGCCTGTATTAATGGCTGAATTTTTAAAGTTTTTACGAAAGCAAGTCAATAAAAAAGACATATCAAGGGCATGTTATGGTAAAATATTCAATAAATATTTTCTTAAAAGTGTATTTTGTCCACCGTACATTGCAAACTTGAAACTTTCTTGACCAAATGTTTCATCATGAAAATGATGGCTAGAAAATCATGGCCTTTAGGGCCTGCTTGAATCGAAAATACAGCATTTTGTACACATTTACACATGGGCTATTTTCATATTCATATTTTTTATTAAAAAAGCCCAGCCCTTATGTAAATGAGTTTATCATAACCCTCATGAATTATTTCTTGATGAAGCATCGGGAACAAATTGAGCACTGTGACAGCATGCCTGTGACCAGCCTAATTTTTAAAATAAAATGCCAAAGCCAAAACAAATGACAGGTCTCACATAAAAACATTCAATTTTTACAGATATAAATAATTTCAAGTCTGGTTTGCTCTATTATGTGCAATCTAATAATTACATGAGCAATTCTGAGTGATAAAGAGCTGTGTTATTTTTATAGTCTATACTAAAAGAAATACCTGTGGAGTGTTTTTTGTTGTTGCTTGCCTTATTTTCCTTATTCCATATTGTACCTTTTTTATTATGAAAATCCAGTAGAAAAATGTATCCCCGATATCTTGTACTTATTTTATACTATTTCTCTGTTGTTTTCATGTCACAAATCATCCTTGACTTTTGCTATGGGAATTTTACACAGGTAGGGCTCTAGGATTCCCATCTCCATTAACCCATGGCACATGGAAACTTGACGAAGGAAAAGTGGAATTTAAAAGAATTTTGCAGACATTTATTTTGCGGGGAAGTGATTTTTAGGCAAAAAAATTTAAAGGAAAGTGAGAATCAGAAAGAATTCCATAGCACTGATAGAGTATAAGGTCAGCCATTTTTGTTTCCAAAGGGACCTATATTAAAAGTTTACCATGTCTGCTGCAGTTTTTGCCTGACAAATGAAAACTGATTACCATGCTTGGTCAAGTTTATGATCCTTTTGCAGATCAAAATTTTTTTTTAATCTACATTTTTTCCACATTTAATAAGCGTTTTGAAAATGTGACTGATTTTTCATTTTGATCCTAGGGCAATATCAACAGACAATAATCGCCTACTCCTAGTTTACAGTTCAATTCTAATGTAGAGCAATTTTATCACCCATTTTTAAGAAAGGTCAAAAGATGAGCCCTGGTAATTACCTGTCAGCATTACATCAGTTGTTTGCAAAATTTGTGAGTCTATAATTCGTGACAATATTTTGAAATACTTATAACCAACAATCTATTTTCTGACTGTCAGTATGGTTTTCCTCCTGGAAGATCTTGTGTTACACAACTGCTTGAGGTTTTAGATGAATGGTTGGAGCTTATGGATAACTCATTTCCAATAGACTGTATATATTTAGACTTTTTTCAAAGCCTTTGACAGTGTACCTCATCAACACTTATTCTTGAATTGGAAAAACTTGGTATTAAAGATAATGCTATGAATTGGATTATAAGTTTTATCACTGAATGTAAACAATGCGTCCAATAAATGACACTTTTTTCTACTTGGACAGATGTTGTAAGTGGTGTTTCCCAGGGCAGCGTGTTGTATTATTTGTTGCCTTTATTAATGACTTACCAGATGTCGTAAATGGAATCGTTAGGATTTTTGCAGATGACTAAAACATATGCTAAAGTTTCAACAGAAGAGGAATTTCTGCTTTTACAAGACAATTTAGATAGATTCTGTGACTGGTCTAATATTTGGATGTTAAATTTTAATGCAAATAAGTGTAAAGTAATTCATTTCAATCCGTCTGACGAAGACCAATATCATTTCACTATGCTGGACAATTCTGATTACTATGTAGCTTTATCAGTTGTTGAGGAGGAGAACATATTTAAAGTTTGAAAACCACATTAATAACATTACAGAGTAGCCTGGTGTTATCGCCCACCATAGAAATTTCTGTAAATCTTTTTAGTTTTAGAAAAAATATATTATTGTGAAGATTGAATGTTTTTATCTTTGAATATATTAACAACATAATTTGTTAAAATTTGTCTGCAAAGTATTTAATTTGTCATTTTGTTCAGCATGACTTGGTTTTATGTAAAAAACAAAGGTATGTCCGGTGATATCGCTCATGTGCATAAAAAATCAATACAGGATTGAATAAGCGAGTTCGCAGTTTCTTAATGCACATGTGTATATTTTTAAAAAAGGGAATAACCCGCTTAGGTTAAAAGGTCAAGGCAGATAAACAATAACGCTTTACTTGTGGTGTTTCTATTCATCTCTTGGCTATTCCTGGTGTTTATATAAACCACCACGATCCGTTTTAAATTGAATTTCGGCAAAATTGTTTTATAATTGTTTTCTCCTATATGATGCGCGGATTGTTTATCTTCCTTACAATCCCACAATGCCTCACTTATTTTCTCCTATAAACCGGAAGTGGTCCGAACTGCGAACTCGCTTATTCAGAAAAGATTTTTATATGTAACAATTCTAAAGTTAAACATTTATGAAACAATTCAATTTTTTTACAATAAAAGAAATAAAACAGTCATTGATATACTAAAGATTGATTGAAGTTTAAAAGATTGTGTCTTTCAGGTTAGCGGTTTTGAAGATATTTAAGAAATGTTTATAAAAATTATGCTGCAGAATTAAACGTCAGAAAATGTAATATAAAGACCACATTTGTCCATGGAAGGTTTAATTAAATATATATATTTTAAATAATACCAAAATTGGAAGATACATAAAATGTGCTGAATCAGGATGCGTGATAATCAGTTCCTCGACTGTATAAGTAAATCTCTGGGAGTTTTAAATCTTGTTAATCATTCATTTGATTATATTTATCGTGATATGTTTATTACAATTTTTCAGCTATATCATGGTGTCCAGTTTTTATTGGGGAAGAAGCCGTAGTTCCAGGAGGTTTTCTGCAGTAGGAAAATTGACAATCCTTGTCAATTAAGATTGGAGTCGCGAGTACACCTTGTCTGCAGTTAGAATCAAACCGCAATCTCAGTGTTGACAGACCATGTGATCAATAGTATGGCAGACGAACTACCTTGACCACTCAGCCACAGAGGCCCTTCTATAAAAATGAAAAAACTGCCACAATATTTAAAACGCTGAACAAGGTTCACTGTCTTGTTTTACTTTTGGGGACCAGCCACCAATACATTTATTTACTACTTACCCTAACCCAACCATACTCCTAACCACATGTCAATTTCATTTGATGAATTGGGTCCCATGCCATGTTTTACAATAATTTAATGGGCCAGTAAATAAATGGGAAAGAGTGTCTGGCGGTATTTTTTAAAGCGCAAAATAAGGAATATGGGTTATTAAAACAATAAAAATGTTTAGCGCCTTGATTAAATTGCAATCTTTTAACGATATATTACATTACCTGCGCTAAGTTGTTAACAGGTTTGGTTTTTTTGGTTTCACCAACGTGGCCGTTGAATTTCTGTTTTCTCGTATTCATTTTTCGTCTTTTGTAAATTTAACAGGTCGTTTTGTTAGAAAAATAATTAAGTAATATCAAGTCTACTTAATTAGCTGATCCTATCTAAACATCTTAAGACTTTCAACAGATGTTAAAAATTATTGTAAACATCCGACATCAACTCCTTTCTTCAAAATTTGTATATTGTGTACTTTGATTTGATTGGTTTAAACAATGGCGTACAAGCCAATCAAAACGGGTTAGTTGCGTCAGGGCTCTATTACCAAGAACGACAACTCGATTATTTCCTGTTGAAAAAAATGCGGGACTGTTCAAGTATTGTAACATGTCAAATCAACAAAAATACACCTACTTGGTGAGAAAACATAATTTTTTTTCAGTTCCGGATTTATAAAGTGAACATAACAAGATAAATAAGTTAAAAAAGGTTGCTCTAATCAAGGTTTTAATGTTTTCGAAAGAAATTGTGTTATTTTATTTTCGTTTATTTAAATTGATCCGGTATACAGGTTTAATCTAATCTTGCAACGAAGCCACTCATAATCGATATTTTAATTGGTTTACTAAAAAACCATTGTCTAATTGGTTTATGACTTAACACTTTATTAGAGTTAAATAATTAGACAATTTTGAAGTGATTGTATATTGTCATAGTAAATGGTAAAATATGAATATATGATATTGATGAATATATCAATTTCCCTATTTTTTGCTTATTAACTTTAATCAATTCACTACTTACTACAGTCCAATTAATTTATAGGTTCCTGACCAGTCCACTGGCAAAACTTTGTAACTTTGTAGCTGGTTAGAATAACTCAAGGTTCACTACAGAGAAAATTCTAGGGTGGGGTAATTTTTAAAACCAACTGAATATATATAAATGCATTTAAAAAGTTTTACAACAATGTCCTAGCTGATACATAATTAATGTGAAAACTAAGTTTTACATTTTGCACAAATATTTTGCCAATTAAACAAAGTGGTTTTTTTTGTCATTAAATTTATGTATTACATAATATTATTAATTGATAATTTTGCTGTATTTTAATTTGTCCAAAGTTTACCTCGTGATATTTTGTATTTTGGCGGATTGACTGATTCATTGCGGATTGACTTTTGCGGATTGCACGGTTACTAAAAATAGAACAAAAAATTCCAAAAATCGTGTGACGTTTCGCAATCAGCCAATCATAGTTTACATCCGGCTGTCAATCGTCTTCTGGAACACAACATCAAAAATGGTCAGTGTTGAGCACAAAAGGTTTGCATCCTTAAATAAGGATGAGATCGACTTTATATTTTTAATTTTTTTATGTGACAAATTAAAATACAGCAAAATTTTCAATTTATAATACAGTGCTTGAAATTAGGATTTGCAACTCACTTGCCCGAATCCTGAACTTTTGGATTTTCTCCTATATATTCAATATAAATTTTATCAAAATTTCACTTGCCCGAAAGGATTTTTACTGGCCAGGGGCCAGCGGACTTGTGCTAATTTCGCAGACTGATAATATAAAAAATACAGCCTTTCTCTTAGTCAATACAAATTATATATATCGACCTCGAGATATATATCGACCTCGGACTACGTCCTCGGTCGATATACATCGCTCAGTCGATATAAACTTGTATTGACTAAGAGAAAGGCTGTATTTGTATAATATTAAACTATAAAAAATTTATTTATTTATTTATTTATTTATTTATTTATTTATTTATTTATTTATTTATTTATTTATTTATTTATTTATTTATTTATTTATTTATTTATTTATTTATTTATTTATTTATTTATTTATTTATTTATTTATTTATTTATTTATTTATTTTTAATAAATTCTTGATTGCCTAAATTTCAAAACAAATCTCATCTGGAGCCACAAGACCTAACAAATTTATCTTTAGCTATCTTGGTGGAAGCTGTTAAACAAAGACCGCTCCAAATTCAATGCAAAATGTAAGTTAGTGTCATTAGTGTGAGAACCCTTGAGAAATATGCGGAAAAATTTTTATTTATCAATTATTTACAACAAGCAATCTGTCAGGGTGCAAAGTAATGTCCCCATTGACTGTTGCTATTTTAACATTCAATGCTCCTTTGGTTTTTTTCCCATTTGTAGTGCAGCTGCATGTACATAGATTCAATGCTTCATTGTTTTTAGCTAATTCTGACAGAGTGTTCGCGTGAGCTTTACTTATCACTTGACATCTGTCATCCATCGTAAACTTTTTTCAGAAATATTCTTCTCTGAAACCACTTAACCAATTTTTTTTTAAACTTGACAACAATCCTCCCTAGGGTACCAGGTTTCACATTTTTATCCAGGGTGTTGACCAATTGACAAAGAAAGCCACTGTTTCTAAAAATATAATATAGGTGTCAACACAATTTTTGGTAAATATCTCAGAAATAACAAAAGCTATATAGAAAACCACTACCTTAAACTGATCAGCTGATTAAGCTCTAATAAAGATCCTATTGGTCCAAAGTTGTGTAATGACTTCTTGTAGGAGTGAAACTGTAAATCACTGATCAGCAATGCAAGTCCTACAATTAACTGTATTGGTCTGAAATTGTCAAATGATGTCTTATAGGAGTTATTGCCCTTTAATGATGATTTTTCAAATGAAATTTCTGTTTTTGTCATGTAATCTGAAAACTAAAACAGCAAGGGTCAAACAGTAAATTGCAAAAATGATCAGCAATATAAGTCCTACAATTCACTTTCTTGTCTGAAATTGTCAGATGAATTCTTATTCGAACCCTTTAATGGTGATTTTAGACAGAATTACCAGTTTTTGCCTTAGAAATTAAAAACTGTAATATTTAGTGTAAAATAGCAAAAATAATTGAATCTAAAAATTGTCCGGTGATTCTTTATAGGAATTATTGCCCTTTAATAACAATTTTTGGTGAAATTTATAGGTGTTGCCTTGTAACTTAAATGCCAGAACAGCTTATGTGAAACTAAATTGCAAAATTGTTCAGCAAATCAAAGCCAACAAATCATTACTTAATCCAAAATTGTCAGGTGACTTTATAGGAGTTATTGCCCTTTAATGAAGAAATAAAACAAAAAATCTGTTTTTGTGTTATTAATTAAAGACCATAACAACTGTAAATGACTAAGTTAAGCTAATGGACACAAATCATTTAATTTTCAGAAATTGCAACTACTCCTAAACTGCATGATGAAATTTAATGAAACTTGGCATAAAGGAAGTACATTATATGTAGATGTGCATGAAGGATTTTTATTGACCTCGGGTATCATTAAGGGGAGATAATTGATAATTGGCATTGAAAGCAAAGCAGGGTATCCCTTTGTGAGCGTGCTCACAGTCCACACTTGTTTCCATATGTAGTGCAGCTACATGTACATAGATGGATAATCAATGTTGTTGACCTATTTGATCTGTATTGTAGTAGTTATTTTACTATGTTATTTAACGAGAGGTTATGTAAATGGTACGATTTGATAAAATTGATAAACATTGATTAAAAATTGTATCACTTTGTCTGATAGTGTTTATCAAAACTTTGACCTTTAGTTAATGAACAGGAAAAATTTACTGTAACGATCTGTCAAGTAAACTCTTACAAAAGGCAATTGCCTATTGATCTTGTTTCTGGAGAACATAAATTTCCTTATTTTACTGGTATAGAAAAAAAGAATAAAACTTGATATTAAATGTGGTATGTGTGCTCTAAATAGATCCACTTAGGTACTGTGGATGGGTTTGATAGACTGCAGAGCCACACTTTACAAATAATTTTGGGGGCTCATTTCTCCAGTATCCTGATTTCCAATAAAAATAATTTAGACATCATACAAAATACACAAACTTATTTATGGGGTTAATTTCATTTCAAAATGAAATTTATTTATTTGAGTGACTAGCCAAAACGGGCTGTATAATCATATGGGAACAACCATGGCAGGGCGGGCAAGGGTGAGAGGGGTTGGAGGTATGTCAGCTCTCTAACTCGAACAGTTGTTTTCCAATCTTCATGAAACTTGGGGTTAATGTTTATGGGCATAATATCTCGGCCAAGTTCGATAACCAGCCAAATCACTCGAGCCACTCCAGAGTTATGGCCTTTTATTTATAAAAAAATAGTAAATTCACCTTGTCCACTCTTTAACTCAAACAGTTGTTGTCTGATCTTCATGAAACTAGGAGAAAATGTTAATAGCGTTATAGCCCTTTATTTATACAAACAATGGCAAATTTGGCTTGTCCGCTGTGTAACTCTAACAGTTGTTGTCAGATCTTCATGAAACTTGGGTGAAATGTTTATGGGCATAACATCTTCAACAAGGTTGATAACCAGCTAAATTGCTTTAGCCACTTTAGAGTTATTGCCCTTTTTTGTAGAAAAAAATCCCAAATTTTGACGGGCAGCACTTTGGTACTTGTTAATTTTAGTTTTTATTAAGTGAGAGGTGCAATTACTATTTTTTGCAATTTTATGCAATATTCTATTTTTTGACTTTGATGGGAGAGTCTAAAAATGACTTGGACAACAGAGAATTCCCTGTCAATTGTACATCTATATTCTTATTCGGTTTTACCAACCAAGTGGAATTCAGAGTACCTAGTGAAAAGCTAAGGCCCCAATTTCATAGAAAGTTGTATGATTTATGATCAGTTATCAGTTGTATGGTTTGTAAGAAAGTTGTATGCTTCTATTGTTAATCCAGGCCTTGACCTTGGCAATCCTTATTACATGTAAATAATGTTGAGATTTTTCCCAAGTTGGTTTCAAACTTCAAACTTACTTCCCCAGGGTTATCACAGAGATCGTAGATCACCCCTGTGCATTGTCTTTTCAATAACAATTATTGTGATAGAGACCAGGCCCTTTTGATTCCCACAAGTAATCATTTTTGTAAACAGTTGCAAAATTTTCCATTATACTATAAGTCGCATCTTAATTTTTTTCTTAATTATGTAAAAAATTACTTTAAAAAAAAATTATTTGGATCTCGGAAATAAAATACATTAATCTATATATTTCAGCTATTTATGTTAATAATTACTGACCTTTTTTATTCTGAGATACCACATGTTTATATGATGACTTTATCTTATCCTTGACTGTCAAGGATCATAGTCAGTGGCATATCCAGGATTTCTCATAATAGGGACCCACTGGACACATTTGTTTTAACCCACGGACTTATGAATGATGCTGCTTGGCCCCACCCCTGGATCCACCACTGATCATGGTGTATATCATGTTTGGTGAATTACTAGTAGGTGATAAATTATTTTTTTTTGTTAATACTGTAAAAGTTTTAACAAATTACTTTTTTGTATTTTTTGCAACATTGTCAGCTGATTGTTAAGAACAAGAATTTTTAATATTGTTGGGTTGAAATGTTATCTTGGAGCAGACTGGTAGATAATTTGCTTTATCTTATTTGATTACAGATTAGTTAAAAAATTGTAGTATAAATGTACAGCAGTTCATATCATTTATTTAGTTAAGTGTCTGATTAGTCAAGATGAAGACATTTTAATTACATGTATAGTTTTGGATAATGTATAAAAGTAACAATGTGCATTTATCTATATAAACAATGGTGACATATTTTAATTTGGAGGTAATTATTGATATGTAGTGTGATAGTATAAGTGTTCTGCTATAACAACTTATAGTGCTTCAATATGTTAGATGATTAGTAATGTACTTGTGGTTGACCAATGTTTATTTTGTATAAATAAATTAATCAAGTCACTATAGTGGAACACTCAACTACAAAACATTATATGTACACCTGTAAAACTGTGTTACATGTATTATGGTAGGATAACTATTTTTGTTTTTACCTATTGATTTGGTATGTCATTCATTATTTTTTACTTAAACCTTATCTTTGTTTCCATGACATTAAATTTTTTTTTTCAATTTTCAAATGCTGTAAAATGGAATCATATTTAATAAAGTAAGACAATGTTTAGGTGTAATGAAAATCAAAAACGAAAGTAAATTATAGTAGAAGGGCATCATTGTAACATATCTTTTAACCTTAACCTGTTAATGCTTAGAATTGTTCATTACAAGCTTATGATCTTTATACACTTGGCTTAAGGAATACATAATGTGCAGATGATATACATAATCAAACAGGCTGGTTTTAAATGGCTCAGTTCTTTATACTAGGGACTATAAACTTTAAAAGTCCAATTTGTACTATATTTAACAATGAATATTTACAATTGAAAACACTTACACTTGTCGTGTCATTATCACATGGGCTGATAGGTAATGTGACACAAATGTTATCATTTTTGTTGTAAGGATGTAAACACATTATTATCCTATTTTGCATATATATGTATAACACAAATTTTGATTGAAAGCATGTTTGCAGAAGACAAGGTCAGTACTATATGTAATGATAGGACCAACACATCGCAGCAGTTACTTTAAAAAATTTTAATTCATGTATTCAGGAAAGAATACCACTTGTTTGTACATCTTACTTTTCTTACATTTGACACAATTTACCCACAGTGGGTTAAAAATATCATTTTTATAAAAGAGGATTTAGATAACATAACATAGCTACAATAAAACAGTATTATTAAAACAAGCAAGAAAATTCCAGAATTTTAAGTAATTGCAGTTTTCATTTTGTAAATAATATGAGTGGTCACAGGAAAGTCTTATAATTGATGACAATTTTTTTACCTTTTTGATCTTGTATGTGTTGAAATGTTCTAAAAATAAGCATGCAATGTAAAATACAAAGATCAGACTTCTATTATGCCTTGTTTGAAATGAAATCCAGGACGACTCAGCCATTATAAAAAAAATAAGAAAAGACCATGGTTACTGAAAACGGGAACAACTTTTCATGACATGTCTAGATGAACGCATATTATGAGATAAAAACAAGATTCACAATTTTTAAGATGCCACAGTTAACAAAGCTATATGACATTTATGTATTTAACAAAATTGTCAAGTCTGTTCTTCTTTATCTCTGTGAATGTATGGAATGCTGAATTTGGAAAAGAAACTGTACATATTTATCATGTTTATAACCAAGTGTCATAAGTTCATTGCCAAGGGCTGTCCAGAATAACAATGACAGCAAGAAGATGAGAAGTTGAGATGGATAGGCATCTGTGTATTTAAGCCTAATTGACCATAAATTACAAATAAGTGGACTCTGACATTAAGCTATCTGACCCACAATTGAAGTTACCTTTTAATTTTATTTGTCGACCAAGAAATACAGCTTTATTAAATCAATGTATTGCTAATTAATGATAAAAGTAAAATATATATATAACTTGAGTCAATGTTCATAATTTTGAGGAAAAAAATTTAGTTACTCAAATAGTATTTCCGATGTTTGCCGAACATTACCGAGGTCTGCTCCATTGAAAAACATTGGACATCCGAGACACCAAATATGATCACGTGGTCAATTATGGTCCAGATACCTTAAAGGAAATTGAGGATGGCACGTTATAGTCATTAATTGACTGAGTGCGAAAATCAGAAGATAGATAGATAGATAGAGAAGAACAGCAGAATTGGAACTGAAATGTCTGGAGGATTGATTGATTGATTGTTTGCTTAATGTCCAGCAAGCAATATTTCAGCTATCTTCAGGACGAGAACAAGTTAACCAGGATACTGGGAGGAGATTGTTAGCCATTGGCAAAAGACAAAGATGGTTGATGCCATGTGGTGTTTAAGTTGTGACATTATTATATAAGATATTACATATTTTAATATAAAAGCATATTTTTGTACACATTTTTAATGACAAATTTAATTTTAGGAGGATGATGATGAAACTAAAGAAGAAATAAAAGATGATTTAAAAGAGATCAGTTCTGCTATGATAGACAAACTTACTGGAGAAAACCGAGAACTACAGCATGCAAGTGACATGTCAGGAGACTCCTTTACTAGCGGAATAAGAGTTGATGTAAGTTTGTAGTTATATCTTGTCATACTAAATTGTCTTTATTTTGTTGAAGATTATATGTTCTTGGTTATTGACTTGCAAGTGTTTACAAGATTTTAGTTATTTAGGGGTGGTGTAATTACTTACAGATAAATATGAAAAATACCTGTAATGGTGTATATATCATGCAAAGTATTGTACAATGTATAGTATAACAAGTTTTCCTGCTTGAAACGGCCACTGTTGATCATCAACAGTAATTAGTTTTGGTTGCTAATTACTGTAAATTCAGGAATTTTTGTTATGTTTTTATAATTGCTTATGTAACAGAACTTAATTTTCAATAATAAGAACCTTATTTCTCTTCCTAATTTTGTTTATATGAAATAATATTCCTAGAGATAGCATTAAATTAGTTTGCATTTTTGTCATCAACTCAACAATTGCTATAATAAATCAATTCAATTATTTTTTTAAAGTGCATTATTTATGATTGTTAGTTATATCCATGACTCAACCATAGGGCATATTTATTAGATTGTAGGTGAAATATGTTATCAAGTCAGGAAACCTTCACACAAAACAGTAATTTATTTTGAATTGATTTAATTGAGTGAAACCTTCTGCTAATTATGCATTGAATTCTTTATGTTCTATATATATCTATTTTTGGATGTTATTCTATATGGTTCATAAATTGCATTTTCATTTAAACAAATGTTTAGATTTTAGTAAATTTCCACATATAAAAGGTCTTTGTCCACTATTTTGCCCACACAACAAAAGACATAGATTAAAAAATTGAAAAAAAAAAAATCAGTCTTGCTAACTTACATAAGTAATTTTAAATGAATTTAGGCATTAATTTAATAAATATTTGGTAAACTAGGAATTTTGCAAGGTAATTTAAATATCCAACATTATCCATTGGTAACTGTAGGTTCAATGTAAAAAAAAAAGATATACCATAGGTAACTTGAGGTTGTTTTTTTTTGTAAGGAATGTTTACCACATTGTTGTGACTTTTGTATGTTATAAATATTTGAATATCATTATTAAAACCAGTAAATGGGAAAAAGCTTTTAAAGTTTGGAGTAAGTTAGCTACATTATTGTAGCTATGTGAAAGTCATCATGGATCTAATTATTGTTTTATAGATTGCAGATTTTGATGGTGAAGATAGTTTGAACTTAACAACTACAACACTAAAACGCTGTAAGCAACAAGTTCTCAGGCCTTACTGGAAACTTCTGATGTTAGTGAGTAATTAACATTCTTTACAATGCAACTTAAAAATTAAAAAACTCATTGTTCATTAAACTGCAAATTATTTGCCATAATATTATTGTTATATATATGAGACTATAAACAGTGTAGTTTCCGGGCTCTAAATTGTGATCTAATGACCAATTGTTTTCATTTTGTACCTCCGGCTTCCTCCCCCAATAAAAACTGGACGCCATGAAATAGCTGGAAAATTGCTGAAAGTGGCGTTAAAACACCATTCAAACAAAATCATTTTGTACCTATATGGTCCCTAGGGCAATACAAATGTTGTAATAAATGGACATACTGGCACATAGAACGAATAATCTTACCCTTGTTTTTTCTTTTTTAATCCGACAGATAGCAAAACTAACTTCGGATTATAACGACAGTTAAATTCGGCCTAACTGGTACATTTTTTTTTAAATATTAAATATATGTTTTCATTTAACTGTAATTTTTTTTTATTGTTTCTGAGTAAATTTATCATTTATTGGAAGTTTTTATTTTATTCCTTATTAGATGGAATTATTTTTCTTCAAATTTCTTATTCCACATTACAAAATCTGTTTCCTTTCTGTTGGGTTTACAGATACAGGTGGTGAAAAGAGCCAATTTTTGTCTTTTCACTGTTTCAGTAAACTTGTATTTATGATTTTAATATTATTTATTGATTCTGTTGTTAGAGTTTCAGGTTGAACACCACATCAACCATGTTTTTTTTTCAGTTGCTTTGGTCATTAATGCTCCCTGCATATTTTTACCATTATACTAATACTTGTACAGTGTAAATAGTTTTTGTGGGACAATTTGACATAATATTTATTTTGAGAATTAATATTTATATGTTTTTCGAAATAACTTCTATACATGTAGGGTGTGCTAGACTCTAGCCTTAATTGACGACAGGGATTGCCAGTTTTCCAATCAAATATTGGAGCTTTTAATGGATTTCTCTTAATTCCTCATGCAATGAAAAATTGACACCTTGATATAGCTAATAAATTGCTGAAATTGACTAAAAACTCTGTTCAAACAAGCAATATAGCCTGCATATATAATGAATAGTTGTCTCTGATTAATCAATACCAGCTCAATGATAATTGTGTAAATGTGTACTAAATTGATTACCTAATTCTACATTCAATAGTATTTTTTTACAGATAGGATGGCGTGGATTTGGACGCGAGTCTGTGAATTCTGGCAGTAAAGGGTGGTCAATATTAAACACTATCTATCCAGTATTTGTAGTATGTTTGTTGTGGTATGTCTACATCTACGAGATCGTGGCTTGTCAATGGAGACTGAACATAAATAAAGATATTGAACTAGTGAGTAAACCAGTCATATAGTTACAGTACGCCCAGAGTGTATGGTCACTCAAACACTCTACACAGTGTAGAGTGTTTCACGGTGTTACACCGAAAATTTTGAGTGTAGACACTCAAAATCAACCACAACTTATCTCTACCCCAAATTGCAAAAAATAATTGTTTATTCAATTTGTTGTTAGTCACTCTTGCATTACCAACAGCTATAGACTGGTAAAGTCATGTCAATACGAAGAATTTAGAACTTTAAAATTTTAAATAATTTTCGTAAATAAATCTGAACTTGCACTAGAACTGATTTTTTTAAGAACAACTTGATATACGGTAATTAAAGAAAAAGACAATATACAGTCCTTAGTTCAAGTAACAACAAACAGTATACCAATGATGATGTGTTTTGTCCTTATTATTTCATATACATCATATCAATTCGTTTTTTGCGGCAATACACTAATGTTAACGTTTTCTCTAGACAAGGTGCACATGACAAAAATTTATACACAACTGTTTAACCACGCGGTAAGCAGAAAGTAATCGAGGTCAATATACATTTACAGCTTTAATGTACCAAAACCATGAAATAAAAATAGAAGTTTCATTTAAAAAACATTATCCGTATACACATTAAAAATGTCAATTTTTTTACACCGAATTTGACCCATATTAGAGCTAAAAATAGATCAAATTGGTTTATGTGCCAAGTAACTGTTACCGGTATAACGATGATTGTTGTTTTTATCGTTCTAGTTTCGTTATGTTTTCACTGAAATAATATGCGAATTAAGTTTCGTTTGTCCAAAAAATTGACAATAGGCATACACTTAAAATATTTTTCTCCCTACTCTAGACTAAAGCCACGTGTAACATGTACATAAATACACAACTGACCTGTTAAACCGTGCGCTTTGCATAAAGTATAATTCGGGATAAAAGCTTTCCATTTAACTTCAGTATTGCCGAAATTAAAAAAAAAGTAAGTTCTGTTTGAAAAAAATTCTTATTCACGTAAAATAGTTTTGAAAATACAATGCTGACTGAAATAGAAATAAATAAAATTAGGTTTCCAGGCATGTGCACGATTTGCATAAATTCGCGAAGTGAAAGAAGCTGAACTGTGAATTGTACTAGCACAGCTCACTCTCCTCAGACTTCCAGGATTGCAATAAATCAAATTGTTAACGTTGTTGAAACCACTAAAGACGCTAATTATTTATAATTAATTTTTAAATATAGATAGACATATAGATAAAGACCGACAAGTTATTTCTACATGCGCAAAACAAAAGAAAAATCGTGAAGTTCGAAGATTGAACACATTTTAATTTTGTAGTAATGAGAAAGGCAAGACATTAGTTGGTTCTTTGCTTGCAATAAACAATCGATACAATATATTTTCTACAGCCTGAAAATCCGAAAAACACTGTCACACCGTGTTACCGAAAGTCGGTACATCAAGGGGATTAATTTTAAGTTGGTGATAGATAACAACACTCTGAAACACTGTGATTCTCCGAGAAAATTTCGGTGATACACCGTGTAACACCGAGAAATTTCTCTTTTTTGAGTGTTTGAGTGACCACACACTCTGGGCGTACTGTATACTGACAAAGGTTTTGTTTTTTCTTTTGAATGATGTTTAATGCCACTTTTAAGAATTTTTATACCCCGCCACACGAAGTGGCGAGGTATTATGTTATACCCTCAGTTTTGTTCGGTGTCTGTCTGTCTGTCCGTCCCCCGAAGGTTTCCAGATGATAACTTAAAAACGACTCAAGGGATTTGAATAATATTTTGCACAGCTGTTCAGTACAATAAAATACAGGTCAAGTTCAATTTTCAGGATGATCCGAAAAATATTATTGAAGTTTTGCCACTTTGTAAATTTTCAAATTTGACAATAATGAAATTTTCTGGTCTACATGTAAGAAAGATAACTCATTTCTTTCTGTCTCTATATACTAGTATATAGTGGATGTATAGTATATACAGTACAGTATACTAATATATACAAATATATTTAACTATTGATGAATATCGTGGCGGGGTATCATTTAATGTCCCATTAGATGCCCTATTTTTTTAGCTATATCATGGCATTCAGTTTTAGTTACAGTTGCAGTTGCTGACCATATACAAGATAAACATCGTTAGTATATTATATAAGATATTCATGGTTTGTAAATTATATACATGTATATAAAATTAACTAACCTTTTATATGTTGTATTAGGCCAGCAACATTTTCTGTACCTAATATATCCTACCGACTGTTCATGAAAATAATTTTTTTATTCTGTGTGTTTCAATGTTATCAAGAATGCTCTTACCTACTGACCCTGTATAAAGTTTATTAAGCATGCATATAAAATAAAAGGTCGCCCTGTGACATCAATCAGACAATCCAGAACACATTTTCTTACAGGAGGTACAAATGTAGGATATAAACCAATAACTTCCCTAACAAGTTGGGATTTAAGTGAAAAGCTTTTAAGGGAAGAAAGACAAGATATATATTATATAAGGTAAAGCCTAAGGAAGATAAGGCTACTTGAAAAAATGTTGTGATTCAACACACTTCAGAATCACAGTTAATGATCCAATATATCAGAATCACAGTTAATGATTTAATGTACTATTTTTTTCCCATTTATGTACAAATTAATCTTATTTCATCAAACACTTTTTTTTCAGATTTTACCAGCTTCAACAATAGCAGTGACAACGTCACATTTAAACACTACACAATCTAATATCCCATTTGCTACACTTGGTTCTGCAGAATACGTAGATCAGAATTTTAGTCAATCATCAAGACATAAGACTCCCATGCCAAAGGCCTGCGAACATGTAATAACTACATATGTTATACCAAACGTTTTACATTTTATAGCATTTGTGATGGGATTTGTACATTATAGAATACAGGAAAATGAACAGTTGTATGCTATTATGGAAAAGGTAATTATAGTGTTACTGTTTATATTGTGTCTTCAAGCTACATAATTTTATTATTTATCCTTTAAGGATTTTCCAGGAAAAAATACCTGGAGGGTAAGAAAACCTGTGATAATTTATGTTACTGTCATAAGATTTAACAGTTTTAATCGTGTTTTCATATAGAACTACATTTTATTCAGGTAACAAAAGTTATAATTTGTTTGGAGAATATTTTTCCGCTGGAAGGGAACTAGATGGTTGTAGAGAATAGTCATCACACAATCCTTATTAAGGTCTTTCCCATTACCTGTGTGACAACATTCATGGTTGTGCCCTGATTATTTTTCTTTCCTTTCCACCAACTTTTAAAACCATATAGTTTAAAAAATATGCAACATATCAGTATGGTCTTTCGCGACAAGTTTTGAGTACTGAAAGTCAATTTGAAAATCACCCTATGAAACTGTGACATTTTTCTATACAGAGTTATCTCCCCAAACACTGAAAACCTTGTTATCGCGTAAAGTCTCTTAAACTTAAACAGAGGAAAAGTAATGGTTCCTGAAAGTAAAGCAACTGATGAGAAAACTTTATTGCTTTTTACCAAAAAATTTAGGGAGAGTGTATATAAGCTACTGACACTGTTAATGGTCAAAACTTACAAGCCATAACACCTATGGTCTTCACCAATGGTTTTGAAGACTTTACCTTGAAAATGACATCAAATTCCAGTTTGGTTAGCAACTTCTGGTTATCATAAAGTCTCTTTTGGTTGAAAAAGGTCTCTAGTAACTATATTAAGGACAACATTTTCTGCCTTATAACAATTACTTCCATTTTGAAATATCACTTCTGGTCTACAAAAGTCCCTGCAGCCATATGATTTTAGATTCAGGAAAGCTTATCCTTATTAAATTCATTCACTACCAGTTTTGAAACATCATTTCCGGTTGTCCACATCTAGCAGTTATATGCTTTCGGGTTCAGGACAACATTTTCTGTTGAAACATAACTTTGGGTTAAATTACTTTTCTGAATGACAGTGTGAAAGACCTTCTAATTGTTTTTTAACAATAAGCCCTATCTTTTGTAAAATAGCATTTATCATAAGAAATTTACATGTAATTTTAATTGTTGACAGGTGTTTTTACAAGCTACACCTCTATCTAATAGAGGTTCATCACAACATAAAATGATAAAGAAACTCAGGTGAGAACATGTCTGGTGATTTGATCCTATGTAGATTTTCTTATTAAATAAGAATTAATCTTTGTTACAAATGATAAAAAAAATGTTGGAATTTCCTTTTTTTTTTTCAAAAGAATATAAACCAAGTCTAAGTTGATTCTCTTAGAAAGATACCATATCTTGTTCAAAAGATATTATGTATTAATTAAAGATCTCTTGTTTTCACTGCCATAGGATGATTACAAGAATAAGCAACACATGGTTATTGAATATACAAAAATAAAATCCTTTTTACTACAGATAAGCATTGTGTCACATACTAACCTAAGTAAAAATAAATAGTTCACCTGTTGGGAACTTTCAGCCTTTATTAATTTGAAAACTTAAACATGTTAATGACTGTATTTCCCAACCCCCTTAACCCCTGCCGTCTTTCTGCGGGAGGCAAATTTTGTGTTGTGTTGTGTGTTGTGCCAATGAAAATGTGTTTTTGTTTTTTGGATACCTGTTTTGATACTGTGTGAAGAAACCTCTACCTAATGACCTAAATGATTAATTTAATGACTTGATAAAGTGAGTTTCATTACAAAAACCTTCTTTTTTATGCCCTGGCAACTAACAATTGGGGAAATATTGTTTTACCCCTGTCTGTCCGTCCTTTCCTCCGTCAATAATTCGGTTCGTTTGTTTCACATATTTTACTGATTTTTTTTTTTAAAGGCTTGTATACAGAAGTTACGGGCCTTGGACTTTGCATTGCAAATTTCACACACAAAAAAAGTTTCCTGGCTTTTTTTTGTAATCGCTTGAAGAAATTAAACTGCTTTTTGGAATTTGAATTTAAAGTGATGAATAACAGCTCACATTTATTTTTGTTCAGCAGTGCTGATTTTTACAAAAATTACAGGCCTTGGACTTAGGAAATTTCATCAAAATAATAGTTTTGCACTTTTCCCCATAAATGCTTAAAGATATTGAGCTGATTTTTGGTATTTTAATCTAAGTGATGATTTACAGATCAAATTTACTTTTTGTTTGCTCTGCTGATTTTTACAAAAATTACAGTCCTTGGACTTTGGAAATTTCATCAAAATAATACATTTTAAGTTATAATAGTTATAAGAAAGTAGCGAAGAAAACAGACCAAACAACAAGAGCCAAAAGCCAAGGGACAGTTACAAATCGGGATATAGACAAACACAACACAAAAACCAAAAACATAAAACACAGAAAGAGAGTAACCCGAACCCAATAAAAACCATGGGTGCACTAAGGTGCTCCGGACTAGTAAGCACTGCCTGCCTCTAATTAGACACACGTGTACATCAAAGTAAAAACATATATATTATGTATACTGCCATTAATCCAGAATTTACCTAGGTAGACATTTGTTTCTTGCACACACATTTTTAGTTTATACCATTTGATACTCCTCTAAACACATTAGGAGGCATCATTTGTGTCTTTCAGAAAAAAATTAACACTTCCAAGGTTTTGCACTATCAAGTTTAATACAGCTTTGTCAAAGTGGAGTGCGGGGAATCATACATGTACATGTCTCCCAGACACAATGCCTTTTTGAAGGTAGTGTGTCAGTTATCATGCAGCCGTGTCAAATTAGTGCTTGGCATTACTTTTTCTAGTTTATAGGGTAATTTTAACTTTCAAAAGCAAAGAAGAGTTACTTTCGTGTTTGTTGTATTTTTGAAAAAAAAAGTATATTATTTATTTCAGGATGTTTCAGATATTAGGAGCACTGTGGGTCCTGAGTACTTTAATTTTACAGGGACTATATGAATGGGCATTTGACTTTCCAAAGCTTAATTTTTTTCTGAACACAACGTAAGATTTATTATTACAAAAATAAATTGCTTCTGTGGCATGTGATCTGGATTGTGTAATTCTTCACCGATGACATTTTAAAAAGATTTGGAGTGATTTCTTTTTTTTCTGTTCACAATTTTAAAGGTTTATAGTTTGTTATTGATAAATTTAGGACTTAAAAATCAAGAAATATAGTGCTACAAATAAAAATCCATAATTAATTCAAGTTGATTTACTCATATAAAAGCAAATTTTTGAAAATTAATGGAGAAGAAGTTGTCGAATTATAAAAGTGTGTTTTCTTTTTTACTAATTAGTTTACATCGCTAACTTTACTTTCAGGAGTACAGTTCATTGGGCCTTATTTTCTGTAGAAATGTTAGGAATAATGATCCTTAATTCTGTGTCACTTGCTGTAGTGGCTAATTATGTAACACAGTGTGAAATGATGCTCTTTTACATAAGAGGATTAGCACTTAGATTGCAGGAAAAATCTTCTGATCTTAAAAGTGCTATGAAGGTTAGTACTACTAATTTTTGTGAGATTTACCCAGTATTGCATCAACAACAGTTACTGGTTTAAGGTAGGGACGATTGCAATAGCATACCTCAAAATAATATAGCATTCACAATAACCCTAAATTGCAATCTGCCAGATAAACAATTATATTTTTATGTCACAAAATATACATGTAACGCTCTAAACAGTAATGTTTGAGATGGAAAATTTCACTGCAATAGTAATGAAATGCCATTTTCTATGCTAATATCAGTTATTTCCCTTTGCTGATTGTATACAAATAATTACAGGAAGTTGCAAAATTAAAATGTCTGTCAAGTCTAGACTTACTTTAGCTGTTGTTTGTACTTGACTGGTTCATAAAGTTAAGATCATAAATTCAAGTTTACATAAAAAACATAGATTGAAACTGTGTAATCTTAACCTTACTGCAGAGATAGCAAGTTAACATATTTTGTTACTTGATACTAAAACAGTCTCATAAAAAAATAATCGTCTTAGAACAGCCTTAGAAAACATTAAAATTTCTGTTTTTATCTTAGAATTGTTTGTTACAAAATTGTTTTAACTCTGTTTTTGTTTGTGTCCGTCTTTATCCAAGGAACCACACATGAATTGATTCTAGTAAAAAAAATTGTCAAAAAGAACCATACATGTGCATTTCTTATAATTTTTCTTTAAAGTAACAGATTTGGCAAAACCATTGATGAGCTCTTCAACTGATTTTCATAAATCTTTATTTTTTAATGAATAAAAATGGACAACTTTCTCCAAGCATTGAAAAGAACAATTTTAAATGTAATTAAGGTTAAATTAAGCATAGAATTGTGTATGTCCATCTGTAATCATTTTTTGGGTGGGTTGCATGAAGTGCTAACCTGGGTTATAGTATGGTGAAGTTGGGCAGGTGGAAAAAATAGGCCATCTATTTTTTTGTAGTCAACTCCTCCTATGGTTTTCGACCCAGATCTCTGAAACTTCACAGGAAGATTGCACATGTATTGAAGTTGTGCACTTGCTATTATGAAAGTGTTCCAGCATTTTTTTCCTAATATTCCTGCCTTGGAAACTTAGTCATTTTTCAGAACATTTGCAAAACACTGAACCTATTTTGTGTAATCAATTCCTCCTACAGTTTTCAACCCAGATATCTGAAACTTCATAAAAAGATTGCACATGTATTGAAGTTATAAAAAGTGGTGTCATCACGGAGCTTTAGCTTGCAGTACTGTGTTGTTCTGGCTATCCAATTGTATTTAATTTTATATAAATTTGAATTTTGTAAAGACTTGTACATGAATGAGTTTAGCATGCTATTTACATGATATTGGTTTATTTACAGGATGTGTTGTCAGTGAGACAGAATCTTAGTTTATTGAATGGACCACTAGCAAGAATGACTTCACTTATTTGTATTATATTCTGTGAACTTACAATTATAGGTAGGACCAAATACAGTGAATTATTATGTATACTGCCTATGTTTTACTTTCTGTATAAAACATGATCTATTTGTCGTAAGTAAGCGTTCGAGTCTGAACAAGTTGTACTTTCGGTATAAAACTTATAATCTATTTGTGGTAACTAAGTGTTAGAATCAGAAAAAAGTTTTACTTTCTGTATGAAACTTATGATCCAATTGCCAGGTAAAATGAATTTGTGGTTTATAAACCAATGATTTACATTGGCCTGCAAATACTTTACAGTGATCCCCATGGTTACCATAGTGGCTTGTGTGATTTATTGAAACTCCCTCATATCATGCATAATGGAGAAAAATGAAAGATTAAAAATCTTTTGATCTGGTTCTAATCAGTACATTATGCAAGAACTGTAAATTGTGTGTTGTCTACTACTATGGGTTTATATCTTAATTCTAGATAATTAACCAAAGATATCTTCATGTTTTACCAGAATAATTTCTGTTGTTCAAAAACACTACTATGTACTAAATATTCTTAGAATGTTAAAAAAACATGCTGATTGACTAAAACACAATATAAATGGTATGCAAATTTGTTATTATCTGCATATTAAGTTTTATTGTGTAAAAATGTTAATTATAAGTTTGAAAATCAAAAGTCTTTCATTTTAGTGTTAATACCCACCCACCCTGATATATACAGTAGCAATATACATACAATCGACTATATTTTTTTAATAACTAGGTATTAGTATATTAGTGCTAAATAAGAATGATCAACCAAAGATCTGGATTTACAGAGCTGTATTTCCTCTGATATTTTTAGTCATGCTGTGTTTTCCTTTGTTCCAGGTATTTATCACTACTGCAGATTCACATGTTTTTGTGGGTATCAAATTACCAGTTTTCAGTTCTAGGAAAGTTTCTGTTTCTGTAATGTAAATAAAATTGTTTGAGTGCTGAAATGTTTGGTTTCCTCTTCCCCATTTAATATACTTGCTCCTTTGAGAGCAGCCAGTTTATTATACTCTCTGCAAACTTGTTGGAATCACACTGTCTATCTGTCCGTCTGTCCACATCCTTTGTAAGCGCAACTCCTCCTAAGCCGCTTAATGAAATTTTATGAAACTTAGGATAAAGGAAGTAAATAATATATGTATATGTGCATGAAGGATTTGTATTGACCTCTGATATCATTAAGGGGAGATAATTGGACTTAAGTGAAGCGGGGGGTATCCCTTTGTGAGCGTGCTCACACTCCACACTTGTTGTAATTTGTTGAAATGTTTGGTTTCCTCTTCCCCATTTAATATACTTATATTACTATTACATATATATTACATTTTTACAGTAAACTTCATGTATATTTGTAAAAATGAACATTCATAGGTAACTCTTTCCTACAAATTAATGTTGTGCATTACTTTGTAATTATAATGGCGGTTAAAAGATAAAGTACATTTTTTGTTCAAGAATGAAAACCAGTGTCTTTTTTAGCTTAAATGTGTTTTAATTATAGCAAGCACAGCTTGTCACTGTCAGTTTAACTGCCCACCGAGAGCAGTGAGCTCTAGCTTTCTGTATCACATGATCAAAATCTGTATAATGCTGAAATTGATTTTCATTTGTCTGGAAGTTGTACTGTCATGATGTGATTTTCATTTAAAAAAAATTCTCTGTGAACAATTTAAAGACATGTTTACAAGAAATAATAGTATTTTAACAAAGATTTACTTACATCCTGTTTGCGTTCTTGATTTATGTTAAAAATAAATGCCCATTACTACCCCTCCTGATGTCACCAACTTAGAGAAAAACTCATAATGAGTAATTTAATTTTTACAAGAAGGAACCAAAGACTCAGGCTAAGAAATTGGTGTACTTTGATCAGTTTGGGAGGTCCTCATTCAGATATAAGTCAGAGAGAACTATTGCTACACTCTATCCAAAAAGGAGTAGTTCAACATTCATTCCTTTTTGGAAAAAAGTTAATACTTTTGCAGATTTGCTTTTGTTGAAAAAAAAAATCTTTGAACCACAGCGAAAATTTGAACAAAACTTATAAGGAACGGTGAAAATGACATCACACAGAAATAAACTCACACGGTTTTTTTTAAACAAAAATCTAAATTTTTCCCATGCAAAAAATACTATTTATACTGTATTCGAGAGCACAAACTCGCACAAAAGATAATATTATTTGATCACACACTACACACTAAACGCTGGTACCCAGGCACTATAACATAATTATTGTGAGCAAAAGGTAAACAAATATACTTTAATTTAGTATTGCTCTAGCCATGATGTTTTTAAAAACTGACAGAACATTCTTTAAGTACATGTATTTTTGTTGATTTCAGGCTGCTAGAGTGAATTCTGTATGTAGTAGAATTATCAAAATAGCATTAGAAATGAGAGTCTTTGGTTATAAGGGTAGCTCTCAGTTAGATCTTGACTCCTTCATGAACTTTGTTGCTAACACTAGGCTGAGGGTAAGTATACAGTTATAAGGGTAGCTCTCAGCTAGATCTTGACTCCTTCATGAACTTTGTTGCTAACACTAGGCTGAGGGTAAGTATACAGATATAAGGGTAGCTCTCAGTTAGATCTTGACTCCTTCATGAACTTTGTTGCTAACACTAGGCTGAGGGTAAGTATACAGATATAAGGGTAGCTCTCAGTTAGATCTTGACTCCTTCATGAACTTTGTTGCAAACACTAGGCTGAGGATAAGTAACGGGTATCCAGTTATTAGGGTAGCTTTCATCTATTTTTTCTTGACTTCTTCATGAACTTTGTTGTAATATCTGGATTTAACTCCCCTCAACTGCAGTTGGTGGCTTACCTTTCATTAAATACTAGCATTTCTGAAAATGAAAGACATGGTTTGTAAAACTACTGTTGAACAGGTTTTTATGTGCACAACTTCTTACAGTGCATGAAATTCATGATGATTCCTAATGTTGATGTTTCTTAAGAGAAATAAATGTTATTTAATGTACTACAAAACTGTTTATAAGTAGAGGTGTACTGACACTTCTTTCTCATGATCTAATTCATATCTTGTCACAATCTGTTATACTAAAAGTCACCAGAGTTGCTATAAAAATATTTGAAACTGTTGACAAATGCACATTTCAATTTAACGACTTGCACAATGTTCTATAATGTTTATGTATTTTATTTGTAAACTTTCTTTTGATAAAAAAGTATTAAAGCAGTATGTTATTTATAAAAATTCAATTTGTAACAAAATATTTTTATGAACTTTTACCAACTTCATGTGAAGAATTAAGAGTGTATGGTATCGGATCAAATTGTTTTAAAGAATGTGGATCGCTTTATGGATCATAAAAGAAAAGTATCATGTTCTATTAAATGTATGTCTGCAGGAGGAATTTCTTATCTGATGTTATACTATCACACTTAGTTCTGCATATGGGGGTATCGATGGTCGTGTGATTAAGGTAGTTCGTCTACTATTGATCACAGTCTTCCAACACCGAGATTGCAGGTACGATTCTCACTGCAGGCAGGGTGTACTCGACCCCAATCTTAATTCACAAGGATTGCCAGTTCTCCTACCGCAGGTCGGGGGTTTTCTCTGTGTACTCCGACTTCCTCCCCCAATAAAAACTGGAAGCCATGATATAGCTGAAAAATTGCTGAAAGTGGCATTAAACACAATCAAACAAACAAACATAATTCTGCATAAGGTGAATTGGTGCATTGTGGAATCAATACACACTACAACAAATTCTGTTACAAAGTCTATGGGACATTTCACGCAAGACACAGAAAATTGACAAGATTCCATAATGTTATTGTCATCCTTATTGGCGATTTTTAAAAAGCATTCAGACCTTGCAAAAATCACTATTACAATATTTCAGAAAGCCTTGACATTCAGCTGTTGATATTTTATCGACATGTATTTAGATCCAGGCTACCGTTTAGCAAAAAGTTGTTTGACTTACGATAAGTCGTTAGATGTATGGTTTGTACATGATTTAAAGACTGGTCATAAGTTGTGCTACTTTTTGAAACCAGGGCCGGATGTCATTGTTGCTATATTTAACCATATTTATGATGTATGTTATATTTATTTGCAGGCCAAATTGTTCCACATACCTATTATGCCAGCCTACTTAATAACGATCATTGTTATATCATGTCTAGTACTTCTGATATTGTTCCAAACTAGTATTATTGGACCAATCAATTATTGGTTTTAAAAAAGTGATGTGACACAGATTTTCTGAAAAATGAGCGGTTTGAAAAAAAAAAAACCCACCAACTTTGAAAAGGACTCTTTGGATGGAGTTGTGCGTAAAACAGTGCATTTAAATTTAGACTGCATTGCAGAGTGAAGAACAAACCAAAAATTCATTTGTTGAAACTTCAAAATTAACAACAAAAATACTATGACTTTTCATACTTTATAAACATGTTAAATGTTTGCTATCATGTGTTGAAAGTATTGATGTATAACAAGTTCAAAATTTGTAAGAAGTAATTTTTGGAAAGCATAATTTATTGAAAATTCGGCCATAGACATGTCTCTATTTATTTTAGAAATTTACTTCAAATTATAAATCATACACAAAAATTGAGTGCTGCCCAGATTTGTTACAATTTGTTCATTGTTATCATTTTAAACTTGCTTTAAAGTGCATGTTTGTTTAATGCTTTATAACTTGTGATATATTTAAGTGCTAAATTAGATATACTGAATATTTCCTTTATATAATTTTTTTTCATATTTGCTACAAAATGTTTACAAATAATAAATATTTGTGCATCAAACCTTTAGTGCAATATTTTATAAATATTTCACAATTATTTTTGTAAATTTACAATATTACATTAACATAACTGTTGTTATCTTGTTGAATAAAGCTAAAAAACTGTTGTTATCTTGTTGAATAAAGCTAAATATCTACAATCGTATCAATATTGTTATTCTCCAAAAATTTAGATTATACTGTAATTTCTCCGAGTCATTTGATACATTTCAACATGTATTTTTGAGCCATTTTACAAGTGTCCAATAATTAGGTTTTGGAAACTTTATTTGTGAAATATGCTACATTAGAACCACCGGGATGATTTGTTTCATTTCTTTTATTTTTGAAGGCAAACATATTCTGATATTTTATCCCTTGAAGGCATATTTATATAGTGTGCTGTTAGTCAACATAAAGTTCCAAGTAGATTTGCCACAAGTCAGTGTGAATTTTAGGCTATGATAGTTACATCTCCTATACTATCCACAAGTGTACACCTATGTAAACATGTGGATAGTGTAGTAAATGTTGATAGTTCTCTCATAGCAAAACAAAAATCAATTCGAAATCAAGATGGGTACCACAGTGGATTATTAGTACACACAAGATACTGTGAGAAATACAAAAGCTTATGATGTGGTAGTCCATGTAATTAAAAAAAAAATGCAAGTCAGTGGAACAAAGGGCATTACATGCATTAGACTTAAAATGAGAGGCTTTAACTCCAAAGTCCTTGCTTTACTGTCAGATGCTAGTCCCAAAGAAATTACATACTTGAATGAGATCTCAAACAAATGATTCCCAATAAAGGACTTGCAGTAAGTACATCCTAGCAGCTTTTCTTGGAAATCATCTAGCAACCTAAATCAAGTATATAAATAACAGACTTTATCCAACAATATCATGGGGAGAACATCTTACTATAATGCATGTCACTCTTCTACTACTATAATGCACGTTAGTGCAGTTTATATGTTGGAATTGAATTACATTGACATAATGTGTTGGGGTATCAACATGCATGTTTTATAGAAGTCATTTATATTATTTTACGATGCTTTTCCCATGTATTTAAATATAAGTATTGTTAAGATAAGAAACAGTAATAGTTTGAAAGCTTGTTACATAAAGTCGTTCTGGTAAAATCTTCAAATCAGACAGCTATATACTGTCTTGATGGTGTTGCCTGAGTCCTCATTTATTGGAACTGGTGAAGGTATATAC
The DNA here is from genome assembly GCA_944474755.1 of Limnoperna fortunei. NCBI lineage: Eukaryota > Metazoa > Mollusca > Bivalvia > Mytilida > Modiolidae > Limnoperna > Limnoperna fortunei. The sequence goes on along the minus strand of OX104113.1, from coordinate 81,736,081 downwards.
TTTAAGGTCTAGCATCTGTATATAAGTTTTGCTAAATGCATATAATCCATCTAAACTTCAGTGACCAGGAAATTAAGGTATTAATCATGTGCCTTTCAATCAGTCTAGGTAGGCCCTGTCCCACTGCAGGCAGGGTGACCTTGACTCGAACCTTATCTGAGTAGGATTTCCAATTTTCCTGCAGAAGAACCAAGGTTCTCTGTGATTACTCTGGCTTCCTTCCCAAATAAAAATTAGATGCAATGATATAACTGAAAATTGCTGAAAGTGGTGTTAAAACTAAACCCCATCCAAATAAAACAAACACATCTAGTTTCAATTCAGTTGGGAATTACTTGAAAGAATGTAAATAAATACTTGATTTAAAGAAAAATTAATGAACAAAAGTCATAAATCTGTATAAAAATAATGCTAAAGCTATAGAAATGTAACTGAACACTTAAAAAATGACAAAGTGGATTCATCCAAAACACCTGAACAAAAGTACAGGGTTTAAGGAATTATTGGAAATACATAAACAATAATCTATGATGACAGGCTCCAAGAATCATTATTTATATATTACAGCAGCGCAGAGTATCACCAAAAGGTTCAAACAACTTAACTGGGTCTCGATGGACAAGTGTGTCAACACTGAGGTTGCAGGTTCTAGCCTAACTGTAGGCAGAGTGTACTTGACTTCAGCCTATTTGACATGAATTGTCAGTTTTCCTGCTGAATGTTAGCAGTTTTCACCAAGTACAGTGGGTTCCACTTAATTGCATATCTATTAATTGCATATTTCTCCAATTTTATTTTATTATTAATTAATTTAATTATTAATTAGATTTTAAAACACCAAAGCATTTCTTACAATCTCAATTTTAAAAAGTTTTGTTAATTGCATGAAAAGTATTTAAAAATTCAAAATTTCCTGATGGACTTCATACTTGTCAAAAACTGACACTTTCCTAATGAAGTAATAACAGTGTCTTGCACTAGGATTATCAAAACATGCTTTGAAACCTTCTTTTTCACCTGAATAGTTTTATGTATCAACACAGCTTTGGACAATTAAAGTGAAAACTTAATATTTTCTGTTAAAATATTGTCCTTTCTGTTAATTGCATATTTTTTATCTGACATATTGGTAATACCATTAAGAGGAATTCACAGTACTCCCAAATAAAAACAACATATCATGATATAGGTAAAAGAAATTGCTTAATTGGCATTAAACCTCATTTAAACAAACAAACAATCAAAATTTAAGCAACTCAATATTTAGTCGGAAACTGGTTTCTCTTGCTAATTTTTCAAGGTTAAGCCACAAAGATATTTCAAGTATTTAATAATTTTATAGTTTGTTCATTGGTTTTTTAATATGTTTGTTATGAAAATGAGGTTGCAAAAATTAACAATGCTTTTAAAATGAATAAAACCAGGAGTTGAAAATCTGAAAAAACAAGAAAATGTCTCTGTGGGACACTGATGTCAAGCTTGGCACATATTTTCTAAGTTCACTCAAGCATGAAACATTTGGCACAGCCCAACAGAATTGCCATTGAAGTGATCTTATGTTGTAACTGTGTACCAAGCTTAATGAAGATGTGAAGTCTTAATATTGAATTCTGCTTTACCATTTGTGCAGTGGACAAAAAAACAATTAGATGTAAGTTAAGTACTATTGCAATTTAACATGACCTGAAATTATTTTATAGACCAATAAAAAAACTTGCAAAATTGTATTCATCTAATAATTTTTAACAGTGTAACACAGTAGTCGAGTAGTTATAATTTCAGTTTAATTAGCATGTTTTTTATTGGTTGTTTACTTTGTACAGCCTCTTACAATATGTATCAAGTAAAATAAAAGGTGACAAAAACATCATTGTAATCCTTCCGAGAGGCTATTTTGCACTGAAACACATTCTATTTACAATGACAATTTTCTTGTCCATTCACTTTTGAACAGATCAACAAACTGGTTTAAGGTTTAATCAGAAATATCTTGTTGTTCCTATGATCATACTCTCAAGGTGATAGATAAGGCTAGTGCTTTCAAGTTTCAAGGTATGATTGTGCAATGACAATGGTCTTGTCCACACTAAACGAATACTGAAAAGTTTTAGTAAATAACTTTTTTCGATATCATTTTCATTTGGTATCTGAATTTACTTAAGTAAGTGGCACTTCTGTGATGTACTTGACAATATATATGAAAAACACCACCACAATGTTTTGAGAACTCGGACCACTTTCGTTTTGTCATTAACAACTTAATTTTATCCAAAACTGGGTTCTGTTTTACCATTAACTTTCTTAAAGCAAAACATTCAAGTTTGTAGCACTTAGTGCCATGAATTACTTTGATTTTCTTTATGTCAAACTTGACATTGTTGCACGAAGACATTTTTCTATTTACTAAACTGTCATGCTTATGGTGTAGAACCACCAAATACCGGGAACCAGTCCAGAGGTTGTAAATAACAGTAGTACTATTCAACAGACTGGTTCACTGTTGCCTAATATATAGATTTTGAACTGCACATAATACCAGAATAAATATGGTATTTTTGGAAAGCTGAATATATTAGGAAACTTGAGGATAATGTTTTATTGGTTTTAAATAAACATAAAAATGTTGAGAGTCAATTAGGGACATGCACTATTTTTGGACTGAAATAGAAAGTGAAAGTAGATTTTTGGACCATATGGATTCTTTTCCAAATTGCCGAAAATTACGGTCAGCAGATTTGTAAACCTAAAAATCAATAATCAATGGCCTTCTGGTATTTTTAAACCATAATACTTTATTAATCACAATACTTTGGATTGAGTGTTATCTCTAGGTACAATTCTCAAATTTAATTGGAACAATGTAGGTAACTTACAAAAAACAATCTATCTGCTCCTAATCAAAATGCTCTCAGCTGCACAATTTGAAAAAAAAGAAAATAACCAACAAAATGCAGAACAAACAACATAAATATAGAGTTTGTTTTCCACAATTCAATCATGTTCTTTAATTTCATCTGCTATCCACTTTCTCCGAAGGACAGAGTAAAGTCATCAAATCTTTTCAGCTCAACATCTGTGACTGTTCTACAATGGCGCTGTACAGAGTTCAGGAAGTCTTCTAGTTTGACATTTCTAGGAATCACCTGTAAAATAACTTTACCATTCAAAATACATATAATACCCCTACCAGGTAACAAAAAACTTCCATCTTAACTCATGTGCAAAGTTTGCAATATAACATATTAATATCCTGAAAAATGAAGTGCAAGTATTTCTAAGAAACTACCAGGACATGATTTATTCATGGTTTAGTCATATCAGCCATATCAGTGTCCAGTTTTTCTGCGGGAGAAAGCTTGAGTATGGATACTCAGTGAAAACTCTAAACCTTCAGCGAAAAACTGGCAATCCTTGTCAACGGAGTCAAACACACCCTACCCATTCTAAGGTAGAACTTGAAACATTACTGTTGACATGCCATGTGATCATTAGTAGATGACTAACTACCTTAACCACTATGGCCTCAAATAATTGGTGAAATTGTGTAACAAGTGTGGACAGAAAAATGTCTCGCCTGCATTCTGCACCAGTAACGAAAAAAATTACGTCATAAGCATTACTAAATAGTATAAATTGTTATTATTTAAAATATAAAATGCATGGTTACAGAGAAACAGACCTAATCCAAAAACTTTAACTTAGTAACTGGACCATGAAATTGAGGTCATGGTCAGTTGAAACCTACGAGACACTCACGTACTAATCATTAGCAACCTATATACCAAATACTGTCATCCTACCATGCATGGTTACAGAGGAACTGCCCTAATAAAAAAACTTTAACATAGTCCCTGGACCGTGAAATTGAGGTCAAGGTCAGAAGACACCTGCTAGACAGTCATGTACTCTTCAGCAGCAACCTGTATACCTAATAACAACGGCTTTATAAATGACCTTTGACTGAGGGAGAGGAAACTAGTTCTTATTTTGATATTTGGCTGCGCCGAGCTGTAGCATGGACAGATTATTTATTATTCAATGGAATTTTGATATTAGAGCTGTATTTAAAAAGCAGTTGCATACAGAATTGATAAATAAATTTATTTATATAATTTGTTAAATGTATTGGTTATTTTTCAGCTGATTGTGCAAAGCCTATTTCTGGACTTTGTTTTGGGTGTTTGTGAGTTTCCTCGAGTACCCTTGGAGGTTTCTAAATTTGCGAAAAATTTTATCCAACATGACACCCTGAAAATTTAATGTGATATAGCTGAAATTATTTCGCTCGTTTTGAGGGGGTCTCTCATTTCTCAATGAAACTTGGTGCCCAAGTCAGAGAACAAAATAGAAGGATGTGTTCATGGGACACAGATGCCCCCACTAAATGAAGTCCCAAACAGGAAGTAGTTGTCCGACAGGTCTGAAAGTCGCTTAGGACGTACAACTTGTGATACTGAACCACCCTGCTAAATTTCAATTTGTTGTCATGTACGGTTTCTAAGAACAGCTTGACGGAAATTCGGACGGACTGGCAGACAGACAGACCGACAGACGGACATGAGTAAAACTTAATGCCCCTCGACATCTCGTAGCCGGGGCATAAAAATGTAAATAGTTTCCCCTATATGCAAATAATTAAGAGGCCGTTGTCAAATATTATCACCCTACCATGCATAGTTACAGAGGAACTGCCATAATACAAAAACTTTAACATAGTTGCTGGACCGTGAAATTGAGATCAAGGTCAGAGTGACAGGTGACTGACTGACAAGTACTCAACATAAGCTACCAATGGACCAAATTTGATGGACCGAAGGCTTAGGCTTGCAAAGATATGAATCAAGATGTCCAAGTGTTTATGCCGCCGCCGGATTCCCATACATATGTCTCGCCTTCAGCGACGATAGGCGACACAAAAATCATAAATTTAACACTAATCAGCATGATTTTTGTCACTTGTATCTCTCAGCAATTATATATATATATTTTGACCCATGTTTTGTTCTACCGCAGATGCCTATACAAGAATTTCTCATCTAAACAAGTGTGGACACAGAAAAATGTCTCGCCTGCATTCCGCATCAGTAACGAAAGAAAATTATGTCCTAAGCATTACGTAAATAGCACTAAATTGTTATCATTTAAAATATACATGTACATTCTATTGATTTAAAACACATCAATAATGTCATGAAAAACATAAAAAATTATCTACAACCTTTTGATGGATGAATGAGATTTAAGAACTTTCAACACAAATTTTTATTGGAGAAGGAAGCCATAAAACATTTCTTATATAATATGTCAAGTAGATTATTTATATTGTAACAAATCTGAATACAACTGTGACTTAAGTATATAGATAAGATCTACTGCCATTCCAGCTTATTGTTTTAAATACTTGCATAAAAATATTACTGTATCCCTGCAAGTCATGGACAGCAGATAACAAGGGCAGGATACAGTCAACAAAAATGAAATCTTGCATGGTATTTCATACAAAGATCATATTAAGGTGGGGAAAAACTGAATAAGGAAGGTCATTGAAATTTATGAAGACTTGCATACTGACCACAGTAAAAAACAAAAAACTTAAATGGTATGGACATGTTATATGATCATCAGTGCTTGCCATGTACTGTTCAAGGAGGGAGAAAGGGTTGACAGAAAAAGAGATGGGAGGACAGGCTTAAAACTGCACCCTGTGGAAGTGGAGAGTGACAGAGGGTTGAAAAAAGCTGAATACTAGTTATTAATGGTGCACCAAGATGGATAAATATATATCCATGTGAAATCATAGATAAGGTTACATATGTTCTAAACTGAAAACCAGGTTTGATATTAACTGCCATTTGTTTACCTTTTCTGGTGGAAATGATGTTATGTTAGCTTCTATAGACAATTCCTCTTCAGAATTACAGGGCATAAACTTTCCATCTGCAAAACAATACAGGCATTGTATCATACTACTTTTAAGAACAAACTCACAATTTAATAAGGAAAGAAAATTTAGCTGGCTGTCACGGACATTCAAGTATGGAAAATTTAATTCTCTTAACCATGTTCAGTCTTCTTTTCATTTTAAAAACGTAAATGTTCATGTAAATTGTGAAATACAATGTTCTCAAATTTAATGCAAATTATTTACATATAATTAATAGTAGAAATGTAATCATATTTTTTAAAAATAAATACAAATTTAAAATTTGGATATAATAATTTCTGCCATGATTCACACTCCTTCCTAGCAATAACGATAAACCAGAATAAAACACATTTTATTTAACATTGGACACAAAAATAAGACAACTCCAATATATATCCAAAGATCAGACAGGTTTAGTGGTACCAAACTACACTTTTTATGATGACTGTTTTTGTGTGTTAAATAATTCAATTTAAACAAGATCTTTATAAATTATAAACAAAGATTACCATTATAACACTGAATGCAGAACTGGAGGCTCCCAGGTGCCTGTAATCGCTCACCTGGAACACAAATGACTTGGAGCCATTTTTGCAATTTGCAATTTACAGTTTCAGTCTTGCTGTTACAGCTTTTTAGTTACTGGGCAAAAACTAAAAATTTAGGCCTTGTCTTTGGGGCAAATTTTGTAATTTACAGTTTTACTTTAGCTTTATAGATTTTTATTTATTATACAAAAACTGATTATTTTGTTTCAAATCATCATTAAAGGACAACAGTCATTATAAAGAGTCTGACAATTTTGGACTAAGTGTGATTTGTAGGCCTTGCCTTGCTGATCAGTTTTTCAATTTTCAGTTTCACCCTAGCTGTTATGGCATTTAAGTTACAGGACAAAAACTACAAATTTCATAAAAATTTGTTATTGAAGCACAATAACTCCTATAAGGAACTCTGACAATTTCAGACCAATGAAGTGAATTGTAGAACCTGTACTACTTAGTATTTATTTCATTTACAGTTTCACTCTACCTGGTAGTTTTTAGGCAAAAACTGTCTATTTAACTCTTACAGTTTTGAAGTTATATTGTAGTAAATGAAAATGTTGTCAAAAATCATAATTTAAGGGCAGTTACTCCTGCATAAAGTCCTAACACAACTTCAGACTAATAGGAACATTTGTATAGCTATATGTGTATATGTGTTGGTTGCTCATTTTGAGATAATGGTTTTCACTTAAACAATTATAATTTTTGAGTTATAGACTAAAACAAGTGTTGACTCCATATGGTCTCTTTAGTAACATTGCCCATTTTTGTCCATTGATCAACACCCTGGGTACAAATTTGAAACTAGATACCCTAAGGATGATTGTGGCTAAGTTTGAAAAAAAAATTGATCGTTAAAAGTTTATCGACAGATGGAAGCCAACTAGGCAGTGGACAATTGACAATGGATGCCAAGTGATGAGGAATGCTCACATGGACCCTCAGTCCAGGTTAGCTAAAAAGGGGTCCTCAGTGTCTGAATGATCAAGGTAGTTGCTAGCTTTCTAATGATCACTTGTGTGTTATTTAGGGCTGTGAGTTTGAGTCAAACGTCTGACATAATGTGCTCAAATCATTACTGACAGTGATGGCCAGCTTCCCTGCCCAAAGTCAGGGTTTTCACAGGGTATCATTGGTTCCTCTTCCAAAAATATACTGGACACCTTGATATAGTAAAAAACTTGCTGAAAGTGGAAAAAATACCCCATTCAAATAACACAAACAACATTAAAAAAATAGAATTATCATTTGTACATTTATTCATCCAAGAATTGTGACACATGTCTCAATAATCCAGGACGAAAACACAGGATAATAACCATGTAACTATTGATACAAAACTGTTTATTACACCTTATTCAGATGTTGCATAACTATTTATTAGCCTTTTGCAACTCAATCTAAAGTTGCATATAATATTATGTAACACATGATGGAGGTGTAAAAATATAATAAACAGTTTCCAGAGACGTGGTTATTGTAGTGCCTTAGGGGTTACTGAGGCATGTGTTGACTTTTCCTTTGATAATTAATTACCATGCAACTGCATTAAAGAACAAGTGAAAAGATATGTACAGTCAAACTTCGGTAGCTTGAACTCGGATTGCACGAACAGCACCGATTTCTCAAATTGTTTTTAAAGTCCCGTCATTTATTTCTATATATGTTTGTAAAAAAAAACCCGGTTTTTCGAACACCGATTTCTCAAAAACTAGAACTCGTTTATAGGTCCCTTTGATAGTAAGTCACCATCAATAACTCGAACTAAAATTATAAGCCTCGGTGCGAAGTAATTAACTTCTGTACAAAGAACATTGATAACAGAAGCCATAACAATTAGTACCGATATGTCAATTTAAACAAAATAGCAGATAATAATTATGTCATGATTGGTGATTGGTTTTAACATGCAAATAGAAGTTAATTGTTTTGTAATTAAAAATATTAATGGTACCAAGCGGATTATAAAATCAAAACGAAACCATTCCAAATAAAAATCATTGACGACTTTTGTTAACATTTGCAGTTTATTTGATATTAAACTATCAATTGTTAAAGCTAAGATAATTATAAAAAAACATTTCGGGAATAAATACTGTGGAAATTATTTTCTTAATTTAACTGTGATGGCAGATATACCGTGCACAAACAGGTTTTTTACCCAATCAACGGAAGTGAATAATAACTGATGATGAAATTTCAAATTTCACAAATTATAACAACTAACATTACATTATTCATGTCAAAATTCATAAAATAAAAATCTACATACATTTAAACGAATGTTAGTTAAAAAAACAACCATTCCGCTAGTAGGAAATTAACAAGCAACCTAAAAAAACTGTCACGGTACGGAACAGAAAAGTTTCCGGCAGTTGTCCAACTTCGGTGGCTCGAACTACCGATAGCTCTATTTTTGGCGACCCCAGCGAGTACGAGTTATCGAAGTTCTACTGTATATGAAAATGCATATTTAAATAAAGAAATTTTAGGAATAAAATATAGCTCAAACATATAACCTGCTGATTTTAATCAGAATACTGATAGTTTCTTTTAAAAGTGGGAGGGGTATGTGAATAGAAAGTATGTTGAAGAGTGAATGGTCAGTCGATCCTTAAAATATAAGTACATGTACTGTGTACCAAATGGGTCAACAATATCAAATAAGTTATGATATAAAAATGTTACCACGAATACCGTAAAAAGCTGTGTATAGTCAGCATTTACGTATTGTCCGCACCCCTTTCTTGGGCCAGAAATTTGGGCAAAATTCGTATATGCATGTAATCCGCATGTAAAAAATTTCAAAAAACGTCTCAAGATGAAGACATCAAGTCCGACTTGGTCACGCTTTTTAACAATTTTTTACTGTTATATGTAATTTATTCTCTCATATCATTTATATTTATAGTTTTATTCATTTCTAGTGATTGTAATAAAATAAATAAAAAATAGTGCATTCTCATAGCGTCTATTTTGATCCTTGTTAAAACGGATACTCACACATTTCGAAACCAAAACAATTTGTCAACTTTCATTTATCAATGAAAACAAAGAAAACAAAAAGATTACACGTTTTATTTTAATCCCTTAATGATTGCAATCAAAACATCAATCTTCAAACATTTGAGGTTACATAATGACGCCATTTGCACTGTACACAATACAGGTTACACATCCGCTATTTTTGTATCCGTTTAAATTTTTATTCGTCCTATATAATTATTACAACATTACTAAAAATAATTAAAGTAAAAATTAATATCATTACAACGTATTTATATGGAAGTTTGTAAAAGAATCATGTTAGAATAGTACGAAAATACCGCATATAACACAACAACAAAATGGCGACCGCCATTGACAACATTCAACCGGACGAAACACACTATATCGAGTCTGTATTTATGTATAATCCACACCATTCCTTTGCAACTTAGATTAAAAGAAAATGACCGTGGACAATACGACCCTTAATACGGTACAAATACATTTTGGAACAATTTTAAATCAGTTAGTCATGAAGACTGTGTTTAAAAAAGTTTTTGAAATTCATTTACTCTCAATCAAATATTGGTAATGTTAGTTGTCTTCTATACACAATACTGAGTAAATTGAAAATATCTGATAGCTTGCACCACGAAGGTACCAAAAAAAATATGCAGTACATAAAAATGATTCAGACTGACATCAGAACACAAAAAGTTCTCAAAACTAAAATGAGCACAAATCTGTAACAAATACTGAGTAACACAGTAGTTTTAATGATGAATTCATAAAAATCACTGATATTCCATGCATAAAAACCAGCACTATTCTGTAAAAGTTACCATCTCTTTGTTTCCAGTATGTTGATGTTTGAAGGTCTCGGATTGGTCCAAACAAGGCTTCCAAAACCATATTTGCTATGTCACTGCCAGAGTACCCATCAGTTTTCTCACTGAGCTGGTCCCATTCTTCCTCTAATAGTTCAATGTTATTTTGTCTAGTATGTATCTTCAGCAATTCTTTCCTAGCTTCTCTGAAAATCAAATTTAATACAACTGTATTTCAAAGCCAGCATTGCAGATGCGATCCATATGAACACACCCATTTTGGATGGTAGCTGAGCTGTCAGAAGAAAATATTGTAGTTGAGCACAAAAAAAAATAATTTAAAACTATATAGAAATAAATCTTACATCAATAAAATTTAAGTGTTTATTTTTTAAATAACACCAAAAATGTCCGACAATTTTTTGCAATCTCAAAAACGCTTTATTTATTTTTTAAATTGTTTGTGACCTCACCAACACATTAAAGACGTCACGTCACAATAGGAATGCAGAAGCACTCTTAGGGTGCTCTAAAGTAACGTCAAGAACCATAAAATATGCGATGCTCGCATTTAGGCTGTGCCTATGTTCATATTATGTATTTTCTACAAATAAGTTGATAAAGAATTATTACCACAAGAATTCAATACTTCATTTCATACAGTTAAATTACAAAAGAAATGACCTGTCAGGAAACCCTTTCTTAAAGGATTGAGATAACAACATGGTTTGTATTCATTACAAGGGTTATTAGATGAAAAATTATTTTTTCAACTATCAATAAATTCTAGCAATCTTAAATTTCAATTAAAGTTGTACAACCTCTTTTGTTGTTTGTACAAGAGATTAATGGTTGTCACTTCTGGGAATCGGTCCAGGTGTACATTAAGATCATTTCTGATGTTACTGTGAAAGGATCAAAATCCTGAAAATACACTACTTGAGTTACACGATAAGGGTCAATTGAATGACAATCCTTAACATCATACAAAACATACTTTCCAGGAAGGGGGATGTATATTCTTTTCTGGTATCTTCTTAGAAAAGCTGTATCTAATTCCCATGGACAATTTGTTGCACATAACAAAAATATTTTGTCAGCGGATTGTGAGTTATCTGCCCCTTCCATCTGCTTAAGTAGTTCTGTTTTTACACGCCTTGTGTGTTCTTCCTCTCGTGCATTTCTCTGCCGACATATACTGTCTATTTCATCAATAAAAATTACCTAAAAACATAAATTGGCACAAGATTCAATGCACCTTTTATCTAGTATGATAAAAAAGAATAATTAGATCTGAACAATCAAGACTTTGCAGTATTGTACGATTTAAGTCAAATAAGTTTGTTTTTTTTCAAAAACGGTACCTTCAATAATTTGAAATTATAAAAATTCCTGTTTGTAAAACTTTCATATATTCACCCATTAATTTCATTTTTGTGACATGGTTTGTACTAAGAAAAAAATACTTGTAAAAAAATGTATGTTTCTATTGAATAATTATTAAATTAAACCTTATGTAACCATGTCAGTATATGATCAGACTTCAAAAATGTTCAAAGGAATTTATCATTAATATAAGATATAAAGAAACCAGTGCTGGTCAGGAAGAATTTCTAGCCAAGTAATAATTCCTTCATCTAATAAATTTTAAGGCAATACACAAAAACTGCTATTAAACATAAAGTGTATCCTCTTTACTGTGTAAAAAAATTAAACACAAAAAATCATGATATTTCTTAATAAAATTAGTCCATTGGCAAGATATAATAGGTAGCAAGAACTACTTTCTGACCAGTAGACTTCATAAAAGATGTACTCACAGATCTTCCAGGTTGATTAGTGGCATGATGAAACAGTTCTTTAATTAATCTGAAAAAAAAAAGATTTTAGGAACAAATGAGGAAAATTGTGAAATGGAGCTTAAAAAATTTCACTAAACATTTGTTTTCCAAATGCAACAGAAAACTAGCATTACCTTACAAAAATTATTTGCCGATGAATAAATAAGTTTGTCAGAGTATTCCTTAATATTCCAGAATTTAAATTCAAAACATGTACTAGTTGTAAAATACAAAGCCTTATGTTTTTTCCTTCAGAGGATGAAAAAAAAGACAAGACCACACAGTAAAGATATTTCTAGTAACTTATTAATACTGGATTTTATTCTTATTAGTATTTATATTCACTAACTTTACTTAACTAGTACATAAAATTCATTTCAACATTACGGTGCCCAGCATGTCCTCAGGGGGCAGACAGAAGATGGCCTCTGGATGGTGGACACCTGGACACAGAGCATATGTAGTGACTGTCATGCATATAGAGTGTGGCATGCTCCCTGCATGTTAAAAACCCATTTTGCAGATGCTAAAAAACTCATACATTGTAGATGCAACATAGAAAAAAATCCTCTTCTCAACTCTCCAGCTAGTGACATTAAAAATGTCCTGCCCATACTGTATCTCCAACTGATTTTATTAGTTTTTTCTTTTCTTTTCATTCATTCATTCGTTTGTTCGTTCGTTCGTTCGTTCGTTCGTTCGTTCGTTCGTTCCTTCCTTCCTTCAATCAATCAATCAATCAATTAATCAATATTACTAATAATAATAAATTCTTTATTTAAAGAGGGTAACAGTTAGTTTACAAAACTAATCTTCTCTGAGGCCCTCATTAAAACAACTTATTAAGCAAAACAGCATATAAAATGGAATATTACAATGTGTATTCATACTACAGTACAATAGACAATTTCATCATAATAACATATATATTGTACAGAACATTAGTATGGTTCGAGACACTGTCTAGCAATAATCTTATTTGTGTAAAAAGTTCTTTATTTTTGTTTTAAAAAGGTTGTTGTTTGCTACATTATGCAAGCTCATAGGTAAATCATTCCACAATACTGAACAAGAATATAAAAATGAGTGTTTGTATTATTCAATATTTGGTTTGGGAACTGATAATTTTTCTATCGCATTATTACGTAATTGGTACGGGTTGTCAGAAAACTTAAACATATTTTTGATGTAAATTGGTGCTTCACTGTTAATGATTTAATCAATATCTAGATATATAATTTGGTCATGGATGACTTGGAGAAATGGAAATTTTATATGACAATTACTATCCAATAAAGCAAGAATTTTTTAATTTACTTTTCACTATTTTCTACACAGTTGTATCTACAATCCAGCAGTCATATTTTATGTGTTTACTTTTCCCTAATTTCTGCCCAGTTAAATTTCCAATCAAACCATGTTATTTTATGTACTTAAATTTCAATCTCTCCTGTCAGCCAAATATACAATATTTTATGTACTTACTTTTCACTTTCTCCTACCCAGCTTGATACTAAGTCAGAACTTGACACACAGTAGAATGTAGAGTTTATTTCTGATGATATAGCCTGAGCTAGTCTAGACTTGCCGGTACCAGGAGGACCATACAATAATATCCTCTTCCATGGTTTTATACCACCTTCAATTATACAAATTTTGTCAATTTTATCTTCAAAGAAACAAACAACATATAATTAACTAATGTTACTATTTATATAAAACAATTAAATAAATAACAAGACAAATATTTTTAAACATGTTACATACAGTTGTATGGTAATAAAAATTACTTAGTTGATCATAAAGGAAAATCTCCCTCCATAATATGATCAAATATTTCGCCTTGTCATACATGATCTTTCATCTTTTAGATTTGACTTTTACCTGGACATGACAATAGGTAACTTAACTGGTGTCTTATTGGACGCAGGTACTGCTTACCGGTACTTGTCATCAGCAAAAAAGTGTACCCATTGATTTTTATTTGGTTTGTGATCTAACATTTAGTTTTTGTTGATTTTGGTTTCTTCTTTGTTTCATTCTAGATTTTGTCACTGTCCTAATGTTTTTTATTTCTGCTGATCCATCAGTTTTCTTAACTTTTATTTGTAAACACATTTGACAAGGGCTCTATAAATGACCTTTGACTGAGTGAGAGGAAATTAGTTCTTATTTTGATATTTGGCTGCACCGAGCTGTAGCATGGACAGTGGATTTATTATTCAATGGAATTAAGATATTAGAGCTGCATTTCATACAGAATTGATAAATAAATTTATTTATATAGTTTGTTAAATGTATTGGATATTTTTCAGCTGATTGTGCAAAGCCCATTTCTGGACTATTTTATGGGTGTTTGTGAGTTTCCTTGAATACCCTTCGGGGTTTCTATATTTGCGAAAATTTTATCTGACATGACACCCCGAAAATTAAATGTGATATCAGTGAAAAGATTTCGCTCGTTTTGAGGGGTCTCTCATTACTCAACGAAACTTGGTGCCCAAGTCAGAGCAAAAAATGGAAATAGTTTCCCCAATATGCAAATAATTAAGAGGCCATTGTCATTTGAGGTAAATGCAATTGTCATATTTAGCATGTTAAGAATGAAAGAAAACAGAGACTGTATTTTACTGCTGCAACAATATATAAATATTATGATAATGTGCCTCTAGATTATATTTAAAATAACCAATACATGTACACTGTTATTCCAGACAATCTATTTATATAGGATAATCAATTGCAGAAAGTGAATATTGTAAGTATTATCATGAGTGCTGCAAAATGTTGTGTGCATTAGTTAAATCTGAATGCCTTTCAGAACGAGTGATAGCGAGATGTCCTCTAATGGCGTGACAATAACAAAAAGTGGAGGGGAAGCGAAAGTGTTAATTTTAATTACATTTTTTTCCTTGATTTATGTACATTTAATAATACTGCGAATTTGTAGACAACAAATATTTTACAATAAATTATACTTAATTAAATGTGTAAAATACTACAAACATTTCAAATACCTGTAAACAGGTGAGGATAGTGGAGGGGCATTATGATAGCTTCCCTAAGAGCCTGTTTTGCATCTTTGAGTCCAGCTATATCATCAAATTTTAGTCCACCTTTTTCAACAATGGTCTCCTCAATTGCACTTCTTCTTTTACTTTTTTCAACATCTACAACACAAAAATATGAGTAACTTGTTTCTGTTTTTTTATCATGAAAATTGTATTACTTCTGTATAGCTATTACTATTGCTTTTTTGAGCTGCCTAATTTACAAATGAAAATAATAATAACAGTAATATTAAACAAATACACTTAATGTGTAACAAAGACGTCATTTAAATTTTATTAAAACAAAATATAATTTTAATATATTTCTGCATGATGTTTACCCTCTATACCTACTATTTGGCATAATGTAGCAAACAACAACCTTTTAAAACAAAAATAAAGAATTTTTTTACACAAATAAGATCATTATTAGACAGTGTCTTGAACCATACTAATGTTCTGTACAATATATATGTTATTATGATCAAATTGTCTATAGTACTGTAGTATGAGTACACATTGTAATATTCCATTTTATATGCTGTTTTGTTTAATATGTTGTTTTAATGAGGGCCTCAGGGAAGATTAATTTTGTAAACTAAATGTGTTACCCTCTTTAAATAAAGAATTTACTTACTTACTTACTTACTTACTATCAGACTGAAGACCTCAACTTCAGTTGCAAAAACTATCAATGGTCCAATTATATAAATTGTTATTTTAACATAATGAAACATTTGCCCTTTCAAAATTTCTTCTACACGTTTTAAACACAAAATACCCTGTTCAGGAAAAGCTGGTGATTTTTTTCTTTTCTTTGCTCCATCCGTTGTTATCTCAGTACCATTCAGCTGTTTGATTTTTGCCTGTAGTATTTCTATATGATTATTTAATGACTGTTCCAAATTGTTCAATACACCCTTAAATAAGAAAAACAACCAACACATATTAAACCAACATTAAGGCACTGTTTGTCTAATAATGCATGCAAATGGAAAATATGGCTGTCATGGGGAATCTGAATACAATCAGATGTATACCACTGATCCCATTATACATGTATTGATGTATCACACTTGAAATTCTCATTAAACTGCATAAGGTGACTTTGATATAAAATTGAAAACAACCAATCATTAACCTAGTTTTATACTAGTGAGTGTCATTTCTTAAATATATTTGAACTACATGTATATTATTTCTAGAAAATCAAAAGTTTTGATTGGTGGGATTACGTAATATTTTTAAATTTGTTTACCTTGTTAATTCAGAGTGGTCAAATTTGAGTCCATAATAAGTTTAAAATTCTAGATTGATTGAATGTTTGCTTTACGTCCAACAAGCAGTATTTCAGCTAAATTCAGGATGGAAACAAGTTAACAAACAATACATCAATTGAAAAAAGGTGGGATGCCACACAGGGAACAAAATTTTGACTGCCTGGGTCTAGCACTGGGAACTGTCCCAGTATGGTCTCAGGACAGTTCTAGAAAATGTATTTGTGATGTGTCAGAAATGACTTCAATGTGTAACAAAACAAACACTTAGAGAAATTTAGTGGGACCATACTGGGAGGGTTCCAGTCCTCGACCCACAGAGCAACCCAGCGCGTCCCACAGTGGCGGATAGGGGAGACCCTCTCGTTGGGGGGTTGTCAGGTCATAATACGAAAAGCCTGGCTGCAAAACATAGTGGGTAATGTGTTTGGAGAGTGCCACACTACTTGCACGATAAAGACCCCTTTTGTAGATTTCGAAAAAGAATAGGCTAATTGTAGCCATTTCAAAAGGCTAAATTCTCCGACCCTACCTAGTACTCCATACTTTTCCAGTGGCAGTCAAAATTTTGTTCCCTGTGTCCTATCTCACCCATTTTTCCATTGATTTACTGTTTGTTAACTTGTTCCCATTCTGAATATAGCTGAAATACTGCTCGCTGGATGTAAAGCAAACATCCATCAATCAATCAATCAATCTTAGAAATTTAAAATGAAAATGTTGATTTTTTAAATTTTATTATCAATTAATTAATTATTATTATTATTATTATTATTATTATTATTATTATTATTATTATTATTAAAGCTACGATTTGACTGTCTATATCTAGAGTTGTCTGAACATGACCACCAGATCTACATGTTTCTGCATCATGTTCTGTGTAAATATATTGGTAAATAAAATATCAACAACCAACAGTGTCTGACTCAAAATCAGATTGGTCCAAGGACACCACTGATGACTGGTGTCATAACAATGAATAGTAACAATCATTAAGTTTGTATTCAAGTTTTATGTACAAATTTATCAACCCTAACTTTTGATATCAAAATTCATAAACACACATCATTTGTAACAGTATACATTATAAAAATCTGGTGGCCATCATATCAAATAAGAACATCAATGAATTCTTCATTGATAATTCAAATTTTCCAGTGTAATCGGTTTTGATCAATAAATAGGTGACGAAAATAAGACATGAAAGTCGAGAAATAGAAAGTACTACCATCTGGTGGCCATCAAAGTAATTGAACAAAGTGTACTATTTATCATTATTTGATTAATACGGTATATTGATAATGTCCTCATGAAAAACAACACCTTTTTGAAATCCTTATTTGATCTGTAAATTGAAAATAAATTACTAATCACAATATGTTGCACAGATAACAACCTTTAACTGGCTTCTGTTAAGGTGTAGATATGGACATGTAGATGTTCTGACAGTTGGGGGCAATCAGATTATAACACAGACCTATTAAGACAGGATTTAGGCAACAGTACAATGAATTGTTGTAACTGTCTGCAGTCATACCACACAGAAAAATGATTTCAAGCAAACCAGTTATTGCCCTTTATTAATGCTGCATTATTAACTGAGATGCAAAAAACATGGTGTTTTAAGTCTATATGGTTTAACTTTACAGGAGGTTGTACCCATAGGGCAGCATATTGGAGGCTAATAGACAACCAAATATTCTACAATTTTTTGCTTTACGATGCTTTGATTCATTCATACTGACTTTCCTGATTCCAATGTCTAATATATTACCACTAAAATGGAACCACTTGAGACAAAAATGATAAGTTAAATTTGATCAGACTTACTACATAGAACTGGTCCTTTTCTGAGCTATGCAACTGTTGTATAATCTGCATGCATCTCTCTATATTTATCCACATCAAGTATATATCTACATTGGATACCTTCTGTCCTTCCACCAACACTGTCTCCAAACTAAAACATGAATACTGATTGATACAGCAGCTCTAACAAAGTGAGAACCAGTATAATTATTTTAGTAAATAAAAGGGAGCTAGACAATTGATAAGATTTAATGCCACTTTTATCTATCTTTCAGCTATTTAAAATGATAAATATTTATAGTAAATAACAAGCAGTATATTTAAACAAATAGATATTTTATTAGTTTGCCATAGTCTTAATAATGTTTACAAAAGATTCTTCTAACAAAATACAAATTCTGCACATTGTAAGAAAGTACATGTACTGAAAATCTGGCTCTCACTGAACATTTGGAGTACCGGTAGCTGTTTTTTCAAGAATAATACTTGGAATTAAATACCATTTCATAAAAATTCTGAAAAATTATTTCAATATAGTTTTTTTTTCTCACAAAAATCGCTGATCAAGTTACAAACAAAGCAAAGTGAGATTAAAAAAATGTAACATAAAAAACTGAAAATTGTATAATATAGGAAAACATAAAAACTGATAACATATCACTCACCATGCTGCAGCTTCTGATTTATGTAAGATGCATATAATTTTATTAACAGTTGTAATGCAAAAAACCTAATTTAATGGAGTTCATTTTTCATGAACTAAATAAATTCTTTATTTAACCTTTAATGTGATTAAATATTTAACTTAATCAGATAATTCTATAAAACTGGAAGAATAATTTTTTTGTTTGCATGGTGTTTAATGCCAATTTCATTGGTGTCCAGTTTTTATTGAGGAAGGAAGCCAGAGTACCTGGAGAAAACCACTGACCTTGACAGTAGGAAAACTGGCAATCCTTGTCAATTAAGATTCAAGCCAAGTACAACATGCCTGCAGAAAGACAATAACCCACAACCTTGGGAAAAATAAGAACGTGATACAATTAAAAATAAATAATAAACAATAAATCTAGTGATTGGAAACTTGAAAAATCTTGTAATATGTGTACTAGTATCTAAAACGATTGAGATGACCCTACTGGTAAACAAGTACTATCTTTAAAAAAGATAACCGACGCAGTAAAGATATAAATTGAGTTATGCATTGAACTACGAATCGTCTTTATTGTCATACAAATTCACCGTTTCAATAGACCAGAAATGTTTGATGGAAATTTTTTGGGGGAAGTACTGTCGGACAATTATTACTACGTGAATGAAATCATGAACCTATAAATTAACATTAGTTCCAGATGAAACGAGTTTGAAATTATTCATTGTGCCCCCTTTTATTTACGTGTTTTCGATATTAACAGATTTACCAAGCATACAGTTAACCTAAAATTGATAATGTACATACAACTACATGTACTTTGCTGTACATGTACATGTGTTCCAGAAAGTTTATTGCTATTATGTATTGAAACCCAATGCCTAAGATATAGAAATGAAGTTTTTCTGCGAGCACCAAAGCAGTTATACAATAATGTAAACAAATTGAATATTAGAAATTTTTTAATAAAATGTTTATAGTTTACAATTTACTGAATAAGCAAAGTATACTTTACAATTAGAGCCACAACTCTCTATCTATGTGTGTACTACGACGGACGCCCAAGAACAATAATACATTTAATTTAATATCAATATGAATATAAAATGATTGTTAATTTGTATTTAGAAATTAATTAAAATTTCGTTTCTTCGTCTTTTTTATCATCCATAAAAGCCCGCTAAAATCCAGCGTGTTAATATGCATTTAATTTGCGCTGTACTTCAAATAAAAAATATTTAACATTTTTGTACAAGCTGTTTGATATAAATTTTACAAACTGCAGCTCATCTCTATCGTTCTTTATACTTCAATTGCACTATGAAATAATTTTATAAACAAACAGACGGTAAAATCTAATAATAATAGTACACAATTTGAAAGGTGAATTACCACCCTGTTCCGAGCCCCTGTCAAATTTACCACCCTGTTCCGAACCCCCGTCCAATTGGTTTTTAACCAATAAGAAACAGAATTACGAGAGGTGAAGTGTCATGAGGTCAAAGGGTAAAAAGTGAATATAATACCGACTGCGTCGGAAAAAAATCTAAAACTGAAATAAATATATATATATATATATATGTTAGGTACAAAATCAGTCAAGATAAATAACTATATGTTTCATACCCCCAATTTTAACTCTCCCCTTGTCAGTTATTATTCTTGTTCTGTTTTGTTTGTTTGAATGTGGTTTTCTACAAATTTCTAAAATTTTTCTATTATATCATTGTGTCAAGTTGTATTTGGGGAAGCAGCCAGAGTACATGGTTAAAACTGAACTTTGGCAGGAAAACTTACAATACTTGTCAAGCACAACCTGCACATAACACTCAAACTTTAACCCTGTTTTGACAGTCACATGATCATTAGTACATGTCTAATTACCATAACCAGTCAGACACCTAGGCTCCTGAAGGGGGAAAAGTTCATATACACTAAAACAAATTTGTCATAGTTTTCTTTCAACATGCCATAAATCAGAAGGTAGTTTATATATAAACACAGTGTTCTAGGATTCCCATTTCCTGTCACCCGTGGAAAGTGTCACTAAATTATGCCACTTATAAAAAAAAATTGTCTAAGAGTTTATTTGGGGGCTGAGCATAATTTTTTGATGAATTGAAGATGAAATATAGTAAACAAGCACATCAGTGACATATTTTTAAATGCCAGGGGACTGGCATAATTTTAGCAAGAGAAAAAATCTGGCTATTGAAAAATAACTTTTTAAATATCTATTATAAATCTGGCCATGTTTTGGACAGAATCACTTCCCATGCACAAAACTAGATTTGTATCACTCATACAACAAACTTCTTCAAACTTGCCACATACATGTACTAGTAGTTACATGACAGGGGACCATGTTGGGTACCATCCCCACCGTTTTCTATTGTAATTTTGGTCATTTGGAACACTAAACTCTATTAGAACCCTTCTGACCAACAGTGTAATGCAAGAAAACTGGTTGAAACATTTAACCAATAAAGCAGCCCAAGTCCAAATAATAATGGATCCACAAAAACTGTTATATGACGGACAATTGACATTTGATCAAGAGCTAGTATCCGAGTTAGAAAGGGCCTCGAGAGATTAATGTCACACTATTCATTTAAGACGACTGAAGTGTAATGTTTAACCAGGATGTTATGAGACTTTAAGTTGGTAGTTCTCTGTTTAACAATTAACATTTAAACTTTTTTTTTGTATTTTGTTGAGGTTAAATTGCAATTTTTTCTCAGCATACCAAGAAACTATGTAAACTCATATTATGTTCAAGTTGGCCACAGAAAATTCAATATAAACAGCACAAAATAGTGCTCTTATTTTTAACAATAATGGAGACTAATAATCTATGGTTAGGGTTAGTGCTTAATAGTTAACTAATATTGCCTTTTATTTGCTCTGACACTGTCAATAATCTACATATAACCTAGTCTGTCTAATGTATATGGTTGTAGGAAAGAAAGTCACGGATAAAAAGTCACAATTAATAAGTAGTATTGGTATTGACTGTTTTTTAGGTTTTTTGCAAGATTTATGTTGTTGTGTATAAAATGTGAAGTGGATATTTAAAGACATTTCATTTTAAAATATATATCATAACAAATTAGCAAAATTTTATCATATAAAAACAACAGAATAAATAAGCAATTAGTAGTCAGTGCAGTAATTGGTCACACGTTCATTTTTCAATACACATTATTTAATAAATAAATCACTAAAATTTTGAAGCCATATTTTTGGCTTGGATCTATGTATATTTCAAAAATATTTCTATAGTTGTTTATCCTATACTTTTCTTTGGTATACATATTTTTAACTGTTAAAGCAACACAAAAAGAGCTCTCTACATTAATTTGTTATTACTAAAATGTTTCCTAGATTTTGTTGGGCTTGAAATACAATTTTTATTAATGGTATTAAATAACTAATATAAGGGACCGACCATTTAACTTGCAGGTGGGGGGGGGGGGGGGGGACCTTGGTTTTTTCCTAAAAAATATTTTGAAAATGATTTTTGATGAAAAAAATTATTCTGAAGAAGGATTTCTGCTATATAAAATTATGCTAATAATGAAAAAAAAATTCTGTCGTGACGCCTTCAAAAAATAAACTAGACAAAGTCGATCTAGCGATCACTAATACCCCTGCATTTTGTAAAAATTTCTAACGTTTTTCGTGGACTGTGACCTTGAAATTTGATAGATTTCCACCAAAATCAATAGGCTTCTTACCAACAAAATATATAACAATATTTTACAGTTTCATTAAAATCGGATGCAAACTTTTTGAGTTATTGTTCGGAAACAACTTTTTTGTAAAAATTTCTAACGTTTTTCGTGGACTGTGACCTTGAAATTTGACGGATTTCCCCCAAAATCAATAGGCTTCTTACCAACCTGATATATAACAATATCCCAAAGTTTCATTCAAATCACATGCAAACTTTTTGAGTTATCGTCCGGAAACAACTTTTTTGTAAAAATTTCTAACGTTTTTCGTGGACTGTGACCTTGAAATTTAACCCATGTCCCCCAAAATCAAAAGGCTTTTTACAAACCTGATATATAACAATATCCCAAAGTTTCATTCAAATTGAATGCAAACTTTTTGAGTTATTGTCCGGAAACAACTTTTTTGTAAAAATTTCTAATGTTTTTCGTGGACTGTGACCTTGAAATTTGACGTATTTCCCCCAAAATCAATAGGCTTCTTACCAACCTGATATATGATAATATCCCAAAGTTTCATTCAAATCAGATGTAAACTTTTTGAGTTATTCTCCGGAAACAACTTTTTTGTTAAAATTTCCAACGTTTTTCGTGGACTGTGACCTTGAAATTTGACGGATTTCCCCCAAAATCAATAGGCTTCTTACCAACCTGATATATAACAATATCCCAAAGTTTCATTCAAATCGGATGTAAACTTTTTGAATTATCATCCGGAAACCAAATGTGGACGGACGGACGGACGGACGGACATGAGGACCACTATATACCCCCGACTCTGTCAAGCGGGGGTATAATAAAAATTTTTCTGACCAAAACAAAAAACCAAGGCCCCCCCCTTTCAAGTTAAATGGTCCATCCCTAAGTAACCTGGTCTCCTGGTGCAATATTTTTCATTGACGCAAGCTTCACTTCAAATATAACACCAGGTCAAGACCTCCGATATAAGCATTTTAATTGGTTGATAATATGACGCCATTTAATATCAGATGCACATGTCAATCATTTTTTAAAGCTGGGAATATACCTTTTCTTGATAAAATTTAAATAGTAATTACATTTAACTTTATGTTAAAATGATTAAATCTCAATGCTAACTCAGCTGAGAAAAGTAAACATTGAACGTCATAACGAGAATGACGTCATAATATCGGTCTACTTGAACTTATCTATGATACAAAATGGTTGGTCTAGAGAATACCCAAACATCAAATTTCAACGCTGTAAGCGTTGAAATTCAATGCTCCTGACCTGACGTTATATCCGAAGGCCGCTTAGGCTAATGAGGATATCATCGTCAGGGTACCAGAATAATCCCTAAGTAGTAAACAAGTTTTACATAAAAATATGACTATAATTATAATAAACATAAAAATATGTCCATATTATGACAACATATGTGACCAAGACAACTTATTAATTTTGACTTTTTTCCTGCGACTTTTTTTCTTGTGACTTTTTTTCCTATCAAAACTGTGACTTTATTTCCTGCAACTTTCTTTCTGTTTACCATGTATACACACCCTTTGAATGTATATATATCAGGCTAAACTGTAAAGTTCATTTGGTGTAGGATAAAGACTAGTGCGATCTTCCATAGTTATATATTTGTCTGGTGGAGGAACATTCTATTCTATTCATATATTATTAACCGGACTGACGGTTCTCCTAGATTGGAGGGGAAAAGAACGGAAGAAAATAAGAAATCATGCTCACTTGCACACAAAATAAAAATGGTTACTGTGCCCAACAGTTGCAATGCAGAATCTGGTTTATTTAAATAGTAGAAGATAAACCAGGTTATAAAAGTCGCAGATTTCAACGTTTTGTTACTGTTCGAACACAGGGACTGGTAAAAATTGATTTACTTGCGCTTTCGATTGATACTGGGTCGGTTTTGTTATAGTGTGGGGACTTGCGCTTTCGATTGATACTGGGTCGGTTTTTTTATAGTGTGGGGACACTATAACAAAACCGACCCAGTATCAATCGAAAGCGCAAGTAAATCAATTTTTACGAGCCCCTGTGTTTCGAATCGATGTCCCGCCGAAAATTCATTACGCCATTTACGTAAGCTGTCTGTTTGCAAGGACAGTACATGGCACGTCACACAATACGCAAGTTATGTTGTCACCGTTTCCCTTTTAACCAAAATAAATTGTTTTTTTAACTCGTGAGTAGGTGAATACCTGTATATAGTTCCATTGTACATACCGGAAACTTTAAAACTAATTATTTGACCAAATGACTGTGAAAACACGTTTTATGACTGTGTGTTCTTTCAACTTTTTTTCAAATTATCATCCACAGGCACAGAATACGTAAATGTTTCTCCCATTGAAAATTTATTATTCGAACACGTAGTAAGGTCAAAGGGGGTAGGAGCTCTTTTGACAATCAATTTCGACTATGGAAACTCCTTTGTAGAGGACCCACCTCCCTTTTGTAAAATTACTTTTATTATCAATCCTTTGGCTAAATCTTGCGATGTCGTTTTAATTTTTTTAACGATTTGCATAAAACTGGTACCTTTCTATATTTATTCAACGGTTTTTGATACTGTATTTCTGTCATCGTGTTTATTTATTAATTAAAATTTGTGAATATCAGGGACAGTCTATACCATAGTATAGACTGTCCCTGTGTATATGTACTATTGTATACTTTTATTTATATAAAACTAGGTTCCAGTTTAATATAAAAAACATGACCTTAATATTATTTAAACTAAACGAAAAGTTTCAAATTTTAAATGTAATTAACCTACACACGAACAAATGCGGATTAAGATTAAAAGTTTAAATTTTATAATCCTTAAAATAAGAACAAGAAATATGTTGGAAATATTACCTTAAACTGAGTAAGTTTTTAATTGTAATTTTGCATAAACAATAACAAAAACTGAAAAATTGTGTAGGTTAACTATATAATGTTTATAATGAAATTATTTAATAATAAACTTAATGAACTTCTATTAAAAAACTACGCTGATAAAGTTGTTAGCACGGTCTACCGATTCATGACATTGTTACATGTACCAAAAAACACACAGAGAAAATAGGGGATGCGTATAGATGGGTTTTTAATTTATTCTAACCGAACTGCAGCTTCACAAAATGAAATTATACACTTCTGGTTTTCAACATATATGTAAACGGTCAATATACGACTAAAGATGACCAAGGCTAACGCAGAATAAGACAAAAACAATTAAATCCAATTGTTTAAAAATGTCACTAATAAACAAATGTCACAGCGATGCACTTTATCTAAAGTTGATAATTTAATTTTCATTTGGGTTTATCAGAGTATAAAATTACAATTTCAGATAACAATTTAATATGTTCCAGAAATTTGTTTTCTTCGTTTGTTGCATTTATGGATCATTAGCAGGTAAAACCTAACAGAATAGAATAATTGCTAAGAAATTATATAATTATAATAAAGGAATATTATTTATGTTTGTTTGTTTGAATGGTGTTTTAACGCCACTTTCAGCAATTTTTCAGCTATATCATGGCGTCAAGTTTTTATTGGGGGAAGAAGTCGGAATACCCGGAGAAAACCCCCGACCTGCGATATTATTTATGTTTATTATTATTATTATTATATATTATTATCTGATTTCCAGTTCCAAATATAGATTAAACTAATTTTCCTGGAGAATGATTATTTCATTTGAAACCTGCAATCGAATGTGAAAAAGCTATATATTAAAAAGTAAAAAAATAAAAAATAAATAAATAAAAAATCCAGCATCATCCCCAGTCATGTTAGCTATATCGTGATGATGGGGCGAACGTGGAATCAGAACGTATCATTTGGGAGGATGAAAATAAGAAAAATAAGGTTAATTAATTATGTATCGAACAGTAACATTTCAAGATGAATGTTGTCCTTATAATTTTTTTTAACGTTCTATCCATATAGTTGACGGAAACTGGTCACAGTGGGGATTGTGGGGCGATTGTTCACAAACATGTGCTTCAGGTACTAGATATAGATCGAGATCTTGTTCAGACCCTTTCCCGTCGTTCAACGGAGCGCCCTGCCCCGGTGACTCACAGGAATCACAGACCTGCAACACAAATACATGTCCAGCAAGTAAGTCAAAGATTATCTTTCTTACAAATTCGACAAAATCTAACTACTGCTTTGGAAAACATTCTTGATCACGAACAGTTAAATTGATAACGCTATATTCCACACAGAGCCATGACGATATTATTTACTTAATGGAGAACTTTTTTCTTCCGTAAATGGCCGATTTCTGATACAGATGACCCAGTACAGATGAGCTCACGCGCACACATCTCTACTTGCTGCGTCATTCAATCAAAACGCCAGAAACAAGAACGTTGTTATGGAGGCATAACAACGTTCTTGTGTGACGTTCTTGTTTCCGGCGTTCTGATTGGACGTCAGAGACAATAGAGTCTAAAACAATGGACAGTCTATAGGATATAGCGATGTGAAAGTTGTTGGTTTACGGAAGAAATAGGTATTTTCATGCGCTTTTGGGAAAGCCCGTGTGATCTTTCACTCGTGATAGAAATTTTTGTGTCTTTTGGCCCGTTCCGCTGCACTCCACTCGCGAAAAGACATAAAATTTCTATCACTCGTGAAAGATCAACCGGTCTTTCCCAAAAACGTATGAAAGAACCTATTATTCTCTTTGTAGTTCTAAGCTAATCTGTTTTATTGTGTGTTATGAGAATCCGACTTTTGCTCAGGGTTTAAATTGAAAACTATGCAATTAAACAATTTGCAATAACCATTACTCAAAAAGATTACTACTGTATTGAAGATTTACAATTATTGATATATCGTTCTTTTTTCGTTGCCATAGCATTTCTTCTGAGAAAAGATAACAAGATAGAGAGAAATAGAAAAAAACAACAAAATAACTGTTTTGCGTTTAATTATCTTAATATGTTGTAGTAAATGGTGCGTGGTCCAATTGGGGAGATTGGGGCGCATGTTCCATAAATTGTGGGAGTGGTACTAAAACAAGGACGAGACTTTGCACAAATCCTGCTCCAGCTTACGGAGGAGCACAGTGTTCAAGTTCAAACGTAGAAAGTCAGACAGATATATGTACTGGTCCATGTTCAGGTTCGTACAGAGTGGCGTAGCTACCATTTACGCAAGGACGCACCTGCGTGCACAAAACATTTTTTTTATAAAAACGAAAGGACGAAGGAAAGGGAAGAGGTAAACTCATTTTATATGTTTTGTGTAGTTTTCAGTCCAAAAATTCTCCAACCATACTCATTCTATTTGTCTGGGTAGTATTAAGTCCGGAAATTCTCATACTTTTGGTCCGACGATTTAGTTCTAAAATGCTATATCCACTACCAAGGGACCCGCTTGCGGCCTTGAGTAGTAGGCCCCCATACCCCTTGCCGTAAGCTTTGCGTGCACTGCAATCAGATCTAGAACCTAGAGACGCCACTGGTAAAACATGCGAGATCATTAGGCAGAGTTTGCTATATTATATACTCATATAGAAATCTTTATTTTGAATCACTTAGACGCCGTCACGTGACATGTGAGATTTCGCTGGGTCAACCGGTAACCGTTGGGTCGCATGGTAAGGTCACCCTTGCGTGAGATTTTGCTAGATTTTGCGTTTGGATAAATGTACATGTACGTAATAAAACATTCAAACAAAACAGTAGTATATGTTAACATGTTTTTGTCTACATTGTATGGGCTGGATTTTTCCTGTGGAAAAAGGTTAAAATGTCCAAAATATTTTGCAAACATTGAATTGTTTTTATTTATATATTCGTTATAATATAACAGTTATCTGTGACCCGGCATTTCTTTCCCCTCGAAAAGTAAGATCACCCTCGGGGCAAGCCCTCGGGTGACCTTACTTTCTCGGGGAAAGAAATCACCGGGTCACACACCAACTAGGGTGATAATTGTATAATATTGAATACAATTCGATAACCTAACGCATCACCTCGATAATATGTTATACGAAATAATCATCATAACAGGAAGTTACATAGCAAAATCTCAATATCTACTAGTCTCTGTTCTAATATATGATACGGAGTTTGCATGCATATTTCATATTGTTAACACGTATTTTCTTTTGCTTGTTTACATGTTTTATATCTGTTGACGCTTGTTACAAATTAAACGAAAATATTCAAGCAAATCTCAATAAAAAATGATCTGTCGTTTCAAAAATTTATCTGTATTATAGTTGATGGTGTTTGGGGTGCTTGGGGTTCTTATGGTCCTTGTACTCACACATGCGGGGGTGGAAAACAGGCTAGAAGAAGGACTTGTAACAACCCAGCACCTTCAAATGGAGGTCTTACCTGTCCTGGAGCCACATACGACGTAGCCAGCTGTAGCACAACACCCTGCCCCGTGCCGGCAGCAGGTTCATACGTACAGGCTAGTATATCATGAAAGTACTTTAATGTATATTGTTATATAAAATGTATATTGTAATTATAAACTATAAAACAGATTAGCAAATATGTTTATACTAAAAACACTTTAAAGTCGACAAGGTTATTAAAAAAAAAACAAAAAAAACTACATTTTAAATCGAATACCAGTCGACGGATTAATACAAGAATTAGAAATAAATCTTTATGCATTGTAGTATTGCCCGACAAGTTACTTTACATGTCAGTCTGGAACAGTCGCTTGTATTAACGACACGCTTAAATGTGATTGTAAGAACCATTGCTCTGATGCAAGTGACGAAACAACAGGATATGCCTCATGTCCTTCGCCACCAAAATGTGCAGCATGCGGTAAGCTTAAAATGACCTATATTTATTTTCAATGTTTAACGTAAAATAATATTTTAAGTGTAAGTAAAAAAATTCAGATTGTTAGAATGAGGTTTTGTGCCCTTTCAGCATTTGTAGCTACATCTTTGCAATCGGGCTTTTATTAGGTATACCCGGTGAAAACCTCAGACTTTATA
Organism: Limnoperna fortunei; assembly: GCA_944474755.1. Classification (NCBI taxonomy): domain Eukaryota; kingdom Metazoa; phylum Mollusca; class Bivalvia; order Mytilida; family Modiolidae; genus Limnoperna; species Limnoperna fortunei. The sequence continues at coordinate 81,706,465 of OX104113.1, read as the reverse complement.
CGTTTGGAAATTCATGTCGATACTTTGTGGATTGTATTTGGACTCTTAGACGACTACTTTAGTGACCAAAATGATAAATAAATCTGATCTTATAATGTAGGTTTATATATTGACCATTTTACTAGAAATTATACAATATTCATCCTTTATGTAACATTTATTCAACTGTAAATTAAAATGATAGGAAACCATATTTAAATATATAAATGTGATGGCATTATTACAAAGCTATCCTTTGTACATAGGTTTACAGTCTACATTCCTTTATACAACTTTTGCAATTAAATTTGGTAACGAAATGGGTGCAACATGTAGAACTTAAATATTTATATAGATACATGTATGTAGAACGCAGAAATGAAAAACAAAATCCAAATGGTCAAAACGGGTCAAGATTCCTCCAATGTTTTGTAGTTAAAAATTGTTGCTTTCAAAATGTTAGCTTAACATTATAATACTACTTCTTGTTGTATTTGATTTCAGCACATGTCAATATAAATTTTCAAATACATTTGTACCATTCCACTGTAATTCTGTCCAATGCATTAAATGTCTTTCTTTATTTAACGAAAACCAAAATCAATACAGTCTTAAATGCGTGGCCTTTCATCATAGTAAAGAAGATATTTTTCTCTTTTTGAATTGCAGTGAGTTTTTGATAATTGTTAAAAATAAAAATCGAATCGCTGCCGACGATTTTGCAAGGTTAATATTAATAAACTGTGAGTCAAATTAGTTACACTGAAGATATGCTATACTATTCACAACTATGCCTATTCTCGACATACATCCAACTGCAATAAAAACGAGAAGAAAAGAATGTTGGAAGCAAAAACTTATATGCAATATTGCTCGTCTTATTCATTGTAGAGTTGCGCAATATTCACAACAAATACCTATTCTTGACATACATCAGATTGTAATAAAAAAACGAGAAGAAAAGATTATTGGAAGCAAAATTTATACGAAAAATTGCTCGTCTTATTCATTTTACTAAAACGGTTATATAGGTTAAGTCTTGTGTTTAGAACATTTACATTTGAAAGAAGCAAGAAAGTTCTGGCCTTAAAATAAAATATAAAATAAATAAATGTTATATTTTTGTAGATATAAAGACCAGTGTACTGTTCTTCTTGCTGATAATGTTTGTACGACAGTCAGTCTTGGAATGTGTATTGGATACAATATAATGAACTTCTCTGAAGTTGTGTAACAGATTCTTTTCTGAGCTTCATTATTGTATTGAATGTTGTGACCTGATATACCATGCAAGTTTAGGACAACAAAAAAACCCCGCTAATATCTTGGCAAATGCACCAATATTATTGCTAACTTAATGTCTTGACATAATACACCAATATTATATTTAGGACATATTAAATGTATTGGCTCAATACAATAAAATACTTTTATTAACATGTTGATAAATACATGTGAAATATGTCCATAAATATGAATTTAGTAAACAAGTCGAATACAGAAAAAAAACAAAGCCAATACAGGAAAATAGGACAAATACAGAAAAACAAGGCAAATACAGAACAAACAGGCTAAATACAGAAAGAACAAGCCTAATTGAGGGCAAATACACGAATGTCACTTCCGGTGATCTATACATTAATATCATTTCAGAAACAAACGCAATCGTTGCCGTTATGATTATTATTTGTTAAAAAAAAATACCAAAGGAAACCGACCGAACAACGAGAGCCGAAAGCCAAGGGACAATTCCAAAAATCCGGATATAGACAAACAAAACAGCAAACCACAAATACAGAAAGTATGTCACCCGAACCCAACACAAACCATGGGATCACTCGGGTGCTCCCGACGAGTAAGCAGTGCTTGCCTCTAATTAGACGCCCGTCGAGTTACTGATTACCATGCCTAGAAAAATTTAAATCTATGAATAGGAAAGACCACCTATGCCACTGAGCGAAAATGTCCGATCGTATTTGAGTTATTGATTTCTCATAGCAATCAATTTAGTCATGCTGACGACCATAGAACTTCTAGAGAGATAACATCAACCTAGGTACAACAAACGCTTGTTCGAGTAGTTTAGCAGTCAACAGCAGTGATCGGTTTAGAAAATCTGATTATCGATCACATGATCTACAGTATTGTATGAGTTTACCATATTTTTTTTTAATTTGCAAACCTGAAATTTAACCTGGTTCCTTGATAATGACTTTGGGATCAAAGTAAAAGGCCTATAATATTTTTAAGACCAAAACAAATTATGTACAACATCAAGGTCACAGATAAACAGTATAAAATATTTATTATTGTTACTTGCAAGAGCTCGAATTTTTTTACATTCTTGAGTGCTCCATCTGTGGCCTACAATATGTTGACGAGTCTTTACAGCCATTCCACAAACGCCTAAATGGTCAAAGAAGTGACCTAATTAAGAAGCAGATTTTACCTGTGAGCCAACACTTCAGACAACCCGTCCGCATTACAACTGATTTTTGTCAAAAAAAATCCTTATCATAGAGCAGAACTGCAAGTGGTGAGACTCTGAACGTGAGGCCCGGGAGAGATTCCAGATTCAAGAACTCTGCACTGTACATCCCAAATGTTTGCTTGATTTAAATATTTAAAGTTTTAAAATGACCTTAACATATTAAGAAACGAATGCCTACCCATTTGTTCATTACAACAATATGCAGTGTAATGATAAAACAAGAACTGCTTTTTGGTTATGTCAGCGGCAATATAAAGCATTTCTAATGTTAATATGCTATCTACAAAGTTTACAAAAATACTTTTTCCCATCGAGGGATAACTTGTATAATCTGAGAATTATATTTAATTTGCACAACGGAAAATTTGTAATTACTTGATGGAGAAAATGTTTTCTTTTTGTAATTAATACGTACAAATAAATTCAAACATTAATTTAAAATATAATTAAAATGCCAAAAACTGTTTAACAAATAAAATTAAATATTGATTATTTATATAGCACGGCCCTGTAAACGGCATTGACATCTACTCTGCATGACTGTAACATATGGATATCTGCGGCATCGTTTTGTTTTGCATAGAATTAATTTCTAAAGGTTCACATCGAAATTCGTTTATCTCCTTTTACTATTATAAATACCGCTATCATATTTTTAATCGACATAAAAAGGTTTGATTAAAAAGATATTCTATTTTAGAAACCTTTAACTAGCTCTTATATATATTTAGTGCAAAATATGTCGAATTGTGTTTTGTTACATTAAAATGTTTTCGGTAAATTAATTAATAATTTGTAATTAATTCTTTGATCTATTTAATAAATAAAGTTTTCAGAACGCTATGCCGTTCTTTATCCCAAATATAAAAGCGTCGATGTATTTATCTTTTTTTTTCATTTCGATCACCGTTCACTTGTTGATTTTTTTCTCTTTGTTGTTCGCCAATGCTATTTTAAATGTTTTCACAGAAAGAAAAAAACTATTGATTCATTGTTATTGACAAACAACGTTTTTTGTGTGATAATTTTAAACTGAAGAAGACCCTAATAATCTTTTTATAGTTAGGGTGTATTGCCAGAAAAAAAAACATTGTGAGAAAAATTAAACAAAACAGAAAATTATTATGTAAGTGGGCATGTTTTTCTTTTTCTTTCTGAGGCTTTTGCAAAGAAGTGGTGCTGCTAGAATGTGATTTGTTTAGAACTTTCTTTTTTTTTCAGCATAATATTTACACTACCCAGAACACTATCGGATAGGAAACGGTTTCTATTACAAGACTCCTAATAAAATCTCTAAATGTTTAATTATATTAGATTAAACAACCCATAATTTAGTTTTTTTTTAATTATAGCAATTATAATTAATTTAATCAGACATTCAAGTTTTGTTTTCTGCGAATGTTACTAAAAATGCGCTATAATGTCTTTTAAACAAGGAATAAGGACTGTTGAACTAGAAACTTTGAATGAGCCGGTAACTGTATATCTAAAGTCAGAAACTGTGTATGTTGAACCAGAAAACTACTACTGATCAGGTTAAAAAGGAACTGAGAATGTTAAACAAAAAATAAATGAAGTACACCGGAAACTGTGATTGGAACTAGGGAATGAAAAATCGCGAATATTGAACTAAGAACAGCAAATGTTAGAAAAAACGAACATTTGAAATGTTTAGTAAGGAATTTGTTGTTAATTGTCTTATAACTGCAAATATGAAAAATCGAATGTAAAACTATAAATTGAAAACAAACGAATGCTGAACTACGATCTGAGGATGTTGAGGGATGAACATTGAACAGAAAATGTTGAATGTTGAAATTGTAACAGAAATTAGGACTGTTCATTGTTGAAATAGGCACTGAAGAATTAAATATAGGTACTGCAAATGATGAACGAGGACATATATGTTGTGAATATTGAAGTTGGAACAACGAGTATTTAAATATTACATGCGAATGTTGAACATCAACCATAAACTCGAATGCTGAGCTATACAGAAATTGAAAATTTGAATGTTAAATGAAGAACTGCGAATGATGAAAGATAAATGAAGAGCTTTGAATATTAAAGCAAGGAATTTTAAACTAGGAACTGCAAAATAAAACGTAGAACTAAGTACTGAGAATAATGAACGAGGAGCTGCAATTGTTTAACTATGAGCAGATAAAATTGACTGTTGATATAGGCTGCGAATGTTGACAGAGGAAATGAACATTTTGTATATTGCAAGAGAAAATACGCATGTTTAACCACGAACTGCGAATTGCGAATGATAAAATAGGAGCTGCGAATGTTGATATAGCAACTAGAAAATTGAACGTTGAACTGAACAGAAAGTAAAATGTTGGAATAGGACGGCACTTGTTGAACGAGGAAAGTAATAAAAAATAAATGAACTGCTGACGTAACGAGTGCTTGCCCGCAATCAAACTTTCCAATGCTACTTAAAATGGCCAGATTATATATGATTTTGCTCCTATTTTTTATACCAGAAACAGATCCTAACGATCGAAAAACGCAGAAAATTGAGGTTAACGTAAATGATCTGAAACAGATATACGAACGTAATTCTCACTTATTCTGTCATGTAAATGGTATTTTTGGTGACTACTTGATGTTTGTTTTACAATCACTTATATAAATATAACGTTTCATATAATCGTAATACAAAATTTCCAATGATTTTTCATTCTCATACGTGGGTCATCTATCACAGCGGCCAGTCTTTCATCTGTTTCCGTCAAAAAGATCCTTCATGAGAAAATATATGTTTTCTTTTTATACAAATTTTTCTATGAGCGACGGCCAACTGCATAAACAAAATTTTGCGAAAAGAATGAGCAAAATTGAAAGTGAGACTCCAGGATAAAAGTTCGAAAAGGGTAATTTCTAATTTCTATATGGTAATACTTACATATTATCGGAAACACGCAATGAATAAAACAGATCAAATTTATTCAAGCTAAACCATTTTTTTTTTTCGAAATAGATAACACAAATTTATTTATGCAGTAATTTATTAAATACTTGAGTATGCAGTGTGACACATTAATTCTAAACAATTGCATATTTCGACTTCCTGTGGTCTAAATAATTGCAGCCACTTACAATTTTTGAAATAAAATAAGCCCTATTCTAAAGTCATGATGAACATTTACACAGTCCCTTTAGCGTACACATACGCTGCTATATGGCGAAGACCATCTAGTGATGGTCAAAATGCGAAAACGCATTAACCGCTCTGCTAAAATGAAAAAAACCTTTAATTTAAAATTCGTTGTATATAATTTTGGATTCAAGTAAAGACTAAAAACCACCTTTAAGTCTGTTTTTTAAAGTCCGACACATCTTTTTTAACCGTATAAATTTACCTGGTTATCTTTGATTAAGGTTCAACTTACATTGTGTAGATACTAACTACGAAAAAGGTATTAGATGATACTAGGCCATTGCTAGAAATATAGTTTTTAAATGAATTAAACATCCGTACATATTCACAACAAATCTTTTAAATCGTAAACATATGCAAACAGCGAACAACTCAGCTAATGAGTCAACATTATGCAAAAAAAAACTTGATATGGCTAATTTAAGCAGAAATGAAATAAACTTTATTCAAAAAGAACCCCCGACATGTCTCATCAGTCAGTACTTAAGGATGTTTCCTCTTCCACGACTCCCAAATAAGCTTGTATTGGTACGAAATAACATGTGTTCGAGACAGTAACTCTTGAATATTGCAATACCTCTCTATAGGGTTTTTCAAATATAACAGCGTAGTGTGTGTGGCGAATTGTATATTTTTGATGAAGTTAATCATATTAGTCTTTAGAATTTCTTCTAATATTTCGAATTCACAGCCTTCACAGTTGATGGTCAGTAAATCAAGTTCATTCAGACAATTTAAACCTAATCCAAGGAATAATTCAGTGATGTTATACAGCTGAATTGTAGTCGTTTGGTTTGTTTTTTCTCCGAACACTGACGTAGCATCTCCATTTGTACCTGCTACTGAAACGTTTAATTGTGTATTTCTACTTCCAGCCCCAAACGGAAAAACAATAACACTCTTTTCGTTTGAAAACATTTTAACCAAATGATCATAATATAACTTTACTGGTTCTAAAACAATGTAACGCATTGGTTTGAACAGAGAAATTATGTGTTGTGCGTCAATACCAGTATTTCCTCCAATATCCATGACGAAACTGCTTTTGTTAAGATACACATGATTGCTCCAACGAATATCTGACTTGTTACCAAACCAAATTGTTAAGCCTTTGTTGTAGTCCAGCTTATAATCTGAAATGCATTTCAGTATTGCACTTTTTTCTTCACCAGAGTATGATATAGACTCGGTTCTCCTAAGCAATTGATCACAAGTTTTACAATAGTCATGAAGAACCGATCCTTGTCCTGTTGAAGTTTGCTTAATAGATTTGAAAGCTTTTATTGTATCCGATACAAAATAATTCTTTAAATCTTTTATTGGTGTATTAATTTTGGTTGGAATATATAGTATTTTGTAAAAGTATACACCAAACAACAGAGCAAATACTACAATAAATGACAGACGTTTCAGTACAAACCAATTCATGCTGCATCTAGACTTGTCGATGGTTGTTACTGAACAGCTGAGTAGAATTAAATGTGAATCTAAAACTGTCAATAATGTTACACATCGTCCTTTTCTTATTTTGATTTGATGAAATATTATTATTTAACAGTGGTGTCTTCGTACGTGTTACATGGATGTTACAATATAATTGCAATTGCCGTGTCAGCTAAAATCTAATTGGCCAATTCAAATGGAGCACTCAAGTTATAGGCTACAATAATGTAGCTCCTGTTTTATTCCGACGGAGCTACAAAGAGGTCCCATTATTCATAATAGAACAGCCCGGCAATGACTCACACCATGGAGTTTTATTATATTGACTGCTATTCAACTCGTATCGTGGTTTAATAAATAATTTTTCGTTTCTCCGCCATTTAATGTATATAATGACGAAATGAATAATTTTACACATATTTTCCGCTATTAAATTTCTTCATTGGATTAATAAATAATTTATATATATTTCCAATTTCTCCGTCATTCAATTTCTACAATCAGTATTGTTTCATTTTAAAACTTTATTCGTAATCATGCCATTGTTGACAAATTCAATCCAAGGTTGTGTTTGCTCCCATTACGAGTAGTTGATCTGCCGAGATAAAAAAGGAGCTACATTACCGTAGCAAATCAGGTTATACGAAAAACTTGGCTTGGCCCCATAATATATTCTTATGCTGTAAAAATTCCAATACTGCTGTCTGTTCCGTTAAAATTGTCAAATATTATCTTAACAAATAAATTAATAAGGACTATGTACTTCATAACCTGTTCAAAATTGAATTATTCCTTAATTAACATCTGTTTAGAGACAAAACGGGTAAACGCGTTCATAGTTTAAATGCGTCTTGAATAATGAGTAGACAGATCAAACAGAGCTCTCAAAATGTACATATTTCATGCAGCGTAAATGGAGGTAAAATGTTATCCAAATATCTTATTGAAATGAAACTTTACTTTTAGACTTTAACCTTAAAATAACTGAAGCGTAAAAATATATATTATCACGTTCTTTGCTTATTGACTTTCCGTCAGTACGATATGTGCTGTAAAATACAGTTGCTTACCAATTATTGCTAACACCTCCACCCCCCCCCAAAAAAAAAAATAAAAAATAAAAAATAAATAAATAACAGAATTCAAGCTTCGACATTAATGGTACAATGTAGTAGTGTTGATTTTGTGGCAGGCATAGCGCACGCAAGTGACTGACCTAAATTTAGCTTAAATATTGCTCGCTGTCAATCAATCAATCATCAAATAACTGATAAATATCACAAAGTTCAGGTTAAATAATCCACGTTCGGTTTGCGAAGTGAAACATAATACAGTTTTAAACGGTACAGAAGGATATAACGATTTATTAGTTCTAAACGCTGCAGTGGGGGAAAATAATACAGTGTTAAACTTGTAACTTACTGTTATTAGTATCATGAACACATTTTTATATAAGATAATAATAAGATAGTATGGCATGTAAAGTCAATATAAAGTAAATTGATAATGAATTTCGTTATATTGAAAACCACGCAAAACGTAATCAGTAAATTTCTCATCAGTTTTTAAAGGTAACTGGTGAAAAGAACTTTGTAAACAAATTGGCTACAAAGCTATTGTCATAAATTTATATAGAAAAAAGTATGAGACGTATACTAGAAGTATCTATTCACAGCTATTTTTTTCATGTTTATCAATATCTTGAGAAATTGTTATTGCTATTGCAGTCCAAACAGCGGTAACTATGAAAACAACCCTTAAAAAACGCTCGGTTAGAGAAATGATACATAAAGACTATATTTTTACCGTATTTTGTTATTTGTTTATCAAAATGTTTGCATTGTAGACGAATCCGCGGTAAAAATATTAATGAACTAATTATGCTGTTATGTGAATTGGCGAAACTAACTTTTCTTATTAACAAAGCCTTAGGCTTGAAAATTCGTTTATAAATATATGTTAGCTATAAACCCAAATGCATATTTTTGAAAGACTATTACACACACTAATATTATTCACTTTTATCAATCCATCGTACCATCCGTACATCGATCCATTAATTATTCAATTTACAAATCAGTCAATAAATTAGTGAAATAACATCAGTCAACAGTACTGTATTTATCATTGAACTATCATCTTAAATTTATTGAACAGTAATGAGTATATAAACAAGATTGAGCTATTGGTGAAGATTTCCAAATACAAGGGCTACAGAAAAATTCTAAGCTAAAATTTTAACGTTGCTCCATATGGTAGTAGTTCACCCGACAAGCATCCTTTTGCTAAAAACTCCAGCTGAAGTAATCAGTTTTGTAACATCCCGGTAAATAAACGTCAAGCAACTTGGATAAGGCATATCAACTAGCTCGTTATAGTTATGAGTAGGGAATTCACCAAATGAAAGCCAGAATGACCTGTTTGTTTACATCTATACCTAAAAACTATTTCGCGTCACACATCGAAAGACATACCTGTAATTACGATCCTCTTAGCAAACTTATTACACTGCATTCCATTTAACATGTCAGAGACATCAACAATTGTACGAGCCTTTGACAATAAAGACTTGAATTTGAATAAGATGTAATGACAAATCACCAAATGTTTTGTTGTCCTAACATTAAGCCATACTATCCACATAAATTGACGTGATTTGTTGTTGTGATCAATCTTTTCGAGTGGATGTCGTGATGTCGGCTCGGTTTCAAGCTGGTGGCAAAGTTCAACCTCCTTGTTTCATATATACATAATAGCTAAGACATCTAAAGACTCAATAGACATTAAATGCATCTTATTGTCATAAAATAACAATAACAAGTTAAAATACGTTAAAAACACGCCGTTTGTTTTCCAATTTATCTGGTTACTAGACTGTATAAAATTATTAAATTCGAATAGTTACTCTACAAATATATGATTATTTAAAGTATAACTAAGCAATTTTTATAATTCTTTGTATATCAATGAAAATTACGTAAAAAATGCATCAGCTATTAACAGAATCATAGAAATATTTGGCAAAAATGTTATTAACAAAAGTATATAATTTGGTGTAAATGATTAGGTATTTTATTTTTAAATACAGGGCAAAAGGGCTAGATTAAAAGAGCAAGACTATTTGAAAATAGCATGTAATGAGTTAAATTGAACGATATCTCAAATAACACCAACAAACAAAAATTGTAACCTTAGAATCACCGCACAAACGGCAATTATTGAAATTTCAAATTTATATCATTCAAAATTAGCTGTATGTTAGCTAAGTAAAAAAATATAAAAATTGAATGCTTAAGGAAAAAAATGTGCAATACTATAACGATATGTATTGTTAATGACATATTAAGACCATTTTAATTTATTAACAAAGCAAATTAAATGTTTCGCTGCAAAAGTTTACCTTGAATAATTAAGAAAATATGTTCTTGCTTTTAAAGTCTTGAAATGCGATAAAAACTTACAAACAAACAAGATTGTTAAATGATGAGGATCGTGTTGATAATTTAAGGGAGTGTTTTGTATTGGTTTTAAATTTTTGTTTTTGTTGTTTTCCTATTGACAGCAATGCAGTTTTTAAGTAGAAGAGTATTGTGAGATCGATAAGACAATATAAAACGTTGAATGAGTGTTGAAAGTTGAACATGTATTGATCTAAAAAATGTTAAACAGTGAACTGTGATTTCAATATTGCACAACTTTTGAACCACAAAATACAAATGTTGAACTCGACACTATGATAGTCGAATGAGTAATTGAAAATTGTGAACCATGAATTTCGATTGTTATCCTGCTAATCTAAGGAATAGAACTGCAATTGTTTCACGTGAAACTGAATGGGCAATTAATTTTTGTTGTAATTGAACGTGGAACCAACTTGAATCACATATACATTTAACGTTTAGGTATGATTTCAAAATCTACGATCGTAAATGGAACTGTCGATCATATTTAGAAATATTCACCTTCGATTATAAACGAATACAAATCTACTATTAAAGAACTAAACTCTTTACAATTCAATCTCAGTTTCGATGTAAATTTAACAGGTTTTGTATTTATTATTTAAATTTCTTAATTCAATTGCGTGAGCAAGTTTTAAATACATGCATTTTAAAATCTTTTTACGACATCAGATTGAATTAACAAATGAAATTAATAAATACATACATGTGCGAAATTTTGTTTGTTTTAATATTTTGGTTGATTGATTGATTTGATGTTTGCTCTACGTCCAGCGAGCAGTATTGCAGCTATATTCAGGACGGGAACAAACAATAAATCAATGGAAAAGGGGGTGGGATGGGACACAGGGAACAAAATTTTGACTGCCACTGGAAAACTACGGAGAATTGGGTAGGGTCGGAGAATTTAGCCTTTTGTAGCGGCTACAATTAGCCTGCTCTATTTCGAAACTATAAAAGGGGTTCTTTATCGTGCAAGGAGCGTGGCACACTCCAAACACGTTACCTACTATGGTCCGCGGCCAGTCTTTCCGTATTATAACCTTACAGCTCCCCAACGAGAGTGTCTTCCATATCCGCCACCGGGGGACGCGCTGGGCTGCTCTGTGGATGAGCACTGCGAACCATCCCAGTATGGGCCTAGTTTTAATATAAGATCAAATGTTCAGCAATTACAAGACAAGGTAATCAACCCATGTATAAACTGTTTAGTTCACCTCGACCAAGGAACATATAAATCAGGGTATAATAGTCACAGTCTCTAAATATTTTATTTAACAGGAAGGATATTATCTACTTTCAAAACATTTGCTTTTTAAAATCAGTGGGGTTTTTGGTAAAATTTAAATATATGCAGAATAAAATCATCAACTATTAATTTTCGCGATAACAAATCTAAAGTAATATTGATTATTTTTACTAAAACACGACCTGGTTAAGAAAGATTTGTATAAGGATTTGTCTGTAGCATCTGGATTTTAGTTGATTTGTTACCATATAATAAATTTGTAATACCACAGTGTTTGTTATTATGGTTTTATATAAGGTAGTATACAATAATACACCGATATATCCGGTGGCGGATGGCTGGGCCTATGTATAAAAGTTCAGTAAAAGTGAGAAGGTTCCAGATCAATATTTATGACTTGTTTACGTTATTTTTTTATATTGACACTCAATTATTAAGGCCATTTGTATCGTTGCATAGTCTTCTAGACTTGAATATAGACGAGTTTGCAACGATACAAACGACGGTGTTTTTGGCAAGACTATAGACACAGACTGACCAACAAATGGCCTATCTATATATGTTACTGCACTGTAAGAACCTCGTTGACATTCTTTTCTTGGATTTGTTAACATTGTTCTTTCCTATAATGATTTGTGTTTTGCTAAATCTGTATGTGACCCTTACGAAGTAATTTATTATCCGTATGTAGGAATAACCACAAAAAACCTGAAAGTGTTATATTTGATGAGGTGTCATTTTAACGAAAAACGTGAAAGTATATGCTGTTTTGACTGTAGGCAGTAAGAATTAAAGAGGTATAAAACAACCGAACATTAGTTAAGTTAAATGATGAAAGTCTCATGGTTTGCCTTTCATAGCTGACCAATTATCTACATGTAGATATGGTCTTCTTAATAGTAATGGGCATTTTGTTAATATACAAAGTTTAAGTTGTTTGTTATGCTAATCGGAAATACAAACTGGTTGCCACAACAGAAATAAGTTAAAATTAGACCCTAAAGGACAATTAAACCAAATGTAACCACACTCTTCAGTTAATGATACTGTCAAAGTTGTGTTATACCAATCGTAAATTAAAATTGACAATCACAGAAAGGACACTTCCATTAACTGCTCAAATAATTTTTTCTCAGAAAATACAAAGCTGTATAAAGTCATACTTTAAATGCATACTTGTTAGACGCATCTGATTTTTGTTTGTATAAAGCAAGGGAGCGATGTAGCCTCTAGTCTGTTTAAGATGTCAAATGAATTAGAATGCAGGTTCTTTACAAAGATATTGTTTGTTGATCGGACTTAGACGTCGCAAGAAATTATAATTTCTAACGGGCTGATACTTCAATAATCTTCTATACTAATACTCAGCCAAATAAATATGATAAGCATTGTACGTAGTCTGAAAATGGTTGACTTTCTTGCTGGAGTTTTGGTTATTAAACAGTTTACTATGCATTTTTCAACAATCTCAATTACATATTTATTTTAGATGTGTCATAGAAACATATTTATTAACTACGGTTTAATTTTAATAAAACTCCATGTCCTTATTGATGTCACCAGCACAAAGGGATGTTATGTCAAAATAGACCAGTGATGAAATATAGTTTGAAATTAAAATAAACATCCAGACATATTCACAACTTTAATAATCATACATTAATTATAATAGAATCAACATACATTAAAAATAATAAACATTTACAAAAAGGTTAGAAAATGGCATTAACAATGATACAATGTTGCATTTACCTTTAAATATTATGCAAAAATGTTATTTATTTAAATGAAAAGCAAATAAAACGTTCATATCGTTTAAATAATTCATATTCATGTGGGTTATATTTTCTACGAAAAAAAAGGTGTTCCAATTTTAGAATTACATATTACCTCTTAGCGTAAGCAATTTGGTAATTGTTGTACTGTTCCAAGGTATATAGCGAATGTTCTAATGTTACTATGCTTGGGCTGTTGATTTACCCCACATCCCTGATATTGTTGATATAAACTTCATAAAAATCGGACAAGACATGTAGAAAACGTACAATACAATTTTTTTGTATCAATTTTATTTTTAAATTATAACTGCAGAAAAAGAGATAAAGTCCACGAGAGACCTTACAGGATCATTTATATGATTTAAATTTCAAAGGGGCATATCTCCCACAAAATTATAATTTTGATATAAATGTTTGATTTAATTTTTTTAAATCTGACATCAAGTGTTGGGGAGAAAGCGTTTACTTACCAGGACAATTCGTCATATAATTTGATCCACTATCAACATAGGATTTAAATTTCTTAAAAGTCGGACAAGAAATATAAGCTTGACATTGCTTACAGGACAATTCCATATAGTTTACATTTTCAAAGGAAACATAATTGATCGCTGCTGTTTTTGTAAAAAAATGTTGATATCAATTAACAGAACAAAATTTGACGAGAGGTCAGCAGGCTCACACGCCGAATGAACTGCCAGATTGCTAATCAGTTGTTCTGATTTCATTTTTCCTCTTCCACGACTCCCAAATAAACTTATATTGGTACGAAATAACATGTGTTCGAGACAGTAACTCTTGAATTTTGCAATACCTCTCTATAGGGTTTTTCAAATATAACAGCGTAGTGTGTGTGGCGAATTGTATATTTTTTATGAACATAATCATATTAGTCTTTAGAATTTCTTCTAATATTTCGAATTCACAGCCTTCACAATTGATGGTCAGTAAATCAAGTTCATTCAGACAATTTAAACCTAATCCAATAAAAATATCTGTGATGTTATACAGCTGAATCTTAGTCGTTTTGTTTGTTGTATGTTCAAATACTGACGTGGCGTCCCCATCTTTACCTGCTATTGAAACGTTTAATTGTGTATTTCTACTTCCAGCCCCAAACTGAAATACCAACACACTGTTTTCGTTTGAAAACATTTTAACCAAATGATCATAATATAACTTGACCGGTTCTAAAACAAGGTAAAACATCGGATGGAACATTGAAATTATATGTTGTGCGTCTATACCAGTATTTCCTCCAATATCCATGACGACACTGTTTTTGTTAAGATACACATGATGGTTCCAACGAATATCTGACTTGTTACCAAACCATATTGTTAAGCCTTTGTTGTAGTCCCGCTTATAATCTGAAAAGCATTTAAATATTAAAACGTTTTCTTCACCCGAGTATGATATAGAATCCTTCCTTTTTAGCACGTGATTACATGTTTTGGAATAGTTAGGAAGAACTGATCCTTGTCCTGTTGAAGTGTCCTTCATAGATCTGAAAACATTTTTTGTATCCGACATATGATATCTGCTTGTTGATATTTGTGTCAGACGTATTAAAGACTTTGCATTGTCCAGTGGCTCTGTTAGAGGATCTTTGCTATACCGCAGAAAACGATGTGTTGAAGGATGTACGGCACTCACCAACTCTGAAGATGTTAATTGCGCCATGATTTCTTGTAAAGTAGTAGGTAGGATGTCAGATGAGTGAGAAAAAATGGGCTCTTTCTCTGTAAATAGTACGGATGTATAACTCATGGATGCACTTATTCCGGTTGAAATGTATAATATTTTGTAAAAATATACACCAAAAAGCAAAGCCAATGCTACAATGGATAGCAGGAGTTTTAATACTAACCGATTCATACTGCATATATAATATTATATGAATATAGCATGTAGACTGGTCGATGGTATTTATTCAACAGCTGAGAAGAATTAAATGTAAATCTAATAAAAATGTTTACCAATTACAATACCTAGCGTCCTTTTCTTATTTTATTTGATAAAATAATTGCATTTTACCTTGGTGTCTTCTTACTAGCATGTTGCTGTGGCATCTGTTCCAGTGACAATTAAACGGGAAACGGAATATAGTTTAAACGCATCGAAATAAATGAAACAACAAACCTAAAAGAACTCTAAAATGTACAAATTAATACTTTGTACATTAAAATTCGTTTAAAATGCAAACGTCTTAAAGGTTTATCTAATGACTGGCGACAATAAGGGCTATATGATATTGCCTAACTATACTAATTATATACTAAAAACATGATTTTTTTCAATAAACTTTCCGGAAACACGATATCTACCTTATTGCTGCTTACCGATTTGTCCCCTCCCCAAATGAAAATATGAAATATTTAAAACACGAACTTCGAATGATATACCATAATGCTAAAAACGAATTGTGAACTAGGAACAGCGCTTGATGAACGCAAAACCTAATAGCCAGTGTTAAACTGCGAGTTATCGTAAAACTGAACAAACTTGACTAACAATACATTTAACGTTTTATGTGTGGTATCAAAATCTACGATCTTAAATGTAAGTTCGAACTATATTTCCATTACCACTATTCATCAATATATGCGTTTTGTAAGGTGATAAAAGGTAACATGTTTCCGCAGTTATAATATACATTTTTTTTGCGTACCGTTTACGCCGGTCCCAATTGTAGCAACACATAGTATATTCGACCTAGTTAAATTTGTTTATAACAGTAGAGATACTTCATATTTTCTAGCACTTTGCTCATAAAAATCTTTATTTTCTTCGAAAGAAATTGGCATAAATATGGAATAAAATCATCAAGTATTATGTTGAGTGATAACCTCCTAAAATAAAAATTCATATTAATTATTTATATATAAACATGTGTTTGTAAACGAGGATTTGTATAAAAAATTCGTCTGCGACATATGGATATAAGCTTATTTGTTACCGTGTTATAAAGGTGCAATAACTTATTGTTAGTGACGTTCGCACCGGGAAATGTAAGATGGTCAATTGCAATGGCCCAACTTTTATATATGACATCATACAAAATACACACTCGTATATTTAAACAAAATCCTTTTCACTAAACTCTCTGGCACATGTATATTTGGTTTTTTGACGATTCGCCTTTTGTAATAAAATTGTTTGTTTTGGAGTCAGTTGAAAAATGCATGTTCTCTTTAGCCTTTAGGTATTTAGATAAACTTTGTACACAGATCGAAATGGCATATTAACGTTAACCTGTGTTAATTATACAAAACAGATTAGTTACGGGTTAACGTAAATTCAGCTCTATTTTCAAGCTGTCAGAAACATAAAATGTTAATATATCAAAGTAGACCAGTGCTGGAAAGATGTTTTGACATAAACCTCCGTACATATTCAAAACAGCAATATTAAAATTGTTAAATCATTATCATATGGGATACAGGTAACAATATGATGATGACCACACACTATGCAAATACAACATTGACGATATAGCAAACCTGTTATTTAAACTATTATCTTGATATACCTAATGGGACATAATACATTATATATTACTTATAGACTTAAATATTCACATAAAAATAACAGAAATCGACCATACGTATGTATTTTATGTCAATTTAATTATAATGTATCTGATTTTATGAGTTCATTACTATTCATATTTGACTTCTGTGCTGTGAAAAAAACATTACTGAAACACAGTAAACAGGTAAAAATATCACAGTCTTTATACAGTTTAAAACAAAAAATCTACAAAAAATATATATTCAACAACAATATGTAAGAACATAACACAAACCATGACCACATTTCGTCTTAATCTGTGAAAATTATAAATGCAACAAAAGAAAAAGTTAACATCTTTTAAAAATTGGTTGTATTATTTTCTACCACAACAAGAACCTTGGCCCATTGTTTCCCGCCAAATCACAATTATATCTTCAATAACAATTTAGTAATTTCACTGTTAAAACGGTAAAAACGAACAGACAGAATAAAGTAATATAGTTCTGCTTAGGTTGCTAATTCAGTCCATATCCTGATATGCAACAAGCATTGCAAGACCTAGATATTGAAACGTACCTCAAGCAACCTACTGAATGCACTTATTCTCATTCTCCTTTCATATTCAATCCCTCTGGTCATGTCATTACTAGTGATCTGAACATCATTGACCACGAGAATCTTAAAAACATTATTTCGTGTGGGCCAAACTTCGAAGACCCTTAACCAGTAGACTGGAATCAAAATTTCGAAACTATTAAGGACACAATCGAAGATTATGCCAGAGATTGGATTAAGAGAGAAAGGGGAAAAACAGGCCTAGATGCACTGTCTAACTGGGTAAGAAGGTCTTTCGTACAACGTCGAATAAAGAATCTTAGACATTGCATTAATGATCGACCTTAATCCGTATTCAAAGACGAGGATGCTATGAGTTGCTTCACTTCCATGACAAATATGATGTCGTCCCTACAGACCAGGCTTCTAACAACATAGCGTTTGTATGTAAGTCACAATACTATGATTGCTTCATTAAAGAGCTAGGCATCAAGAATAACTCTGGTAATGCAAATACAAACGTACCACAAGATCGAGTCCTGGTTAAGTCCTTATGACCTCTTTGAATATTCATTTCGACAAAGAATCTTACCATATATGTATTGGATTCCAAAATTACATGAAAATCCTTACAAGTAATCATACATTCTGGCTAATCTTCGTGCTATACCAAAGAAGAACAGGTTTATAGTATGCTATATTTTCTGATCGACAGAATATTTGTAACTTTTGGAAGATTTGTTTTTCAGCGGAAAATTGTAATTCCAATTGATACAAACTGTGCCACACTCCTTGCCGATTTGTTCCTGTATTCTTATGAAACTGAATTTTTTGAACGTCTTAAAATGATATAGAGGAAAAAACTACAAAAAGAGAGCAAAATCTAGGTTCTTTACTCTTACATATATGGTTGATGATGTCCTTTCAATTAACAACCCTCAATTTGGCCTCAGAGTGGCTTCTGTAAATACACTCTTCAGAACTGGAAATAGAAACCACAGAAACAGCTTCTTTTATATCATATTTAGACTTATACCTTGAAAATGACACCAACGGTCATCAAAGCACAAGAATTTACGACAAACTAGACGATTTTCGAGATAAATTCCATTATGAGGGGTGTTAACTCAGCCCATATTCCTGATATTGTTGATATAAATTATTGATAAAAAAAATCATTGAAGTCGGTAAAACACGTAGACATGGGAAACTGTACAATATAATTTTCCAGATTAATTCCAGTTTTAGGCTGTTATACCTTAATAAATCAAAAGTTCCTGAGTTCGTGAGAGAGCTTATATGATATAATAATTGATATGATATACATTTCCTTTGTACATATCTCCCACAAAATTGATCGATTGGTGCTAATTTTTGATGTGGTGCATGACGTTCATATACACATTGGATGTAAATTTTATTAAATTCAAGATGAAACAGGATAATTTTCTAAATAAAAATCATAACCTATCGTTCCTGATTTTCAAATCTGTAGATATATTTTGAAAATTATTTTTATTTATTGTGAAAAACGTTATAACAGAGGACAATTTTAACAAATAATTTTCATTTCAAAGGGGCATAACTCACATACAGTTATTAATTGGTGCTGATCTGCCAAGAAATATAAACGTGAGATTGCTGACAGAATAATTCCATACTTATGTTAACAGGTGAAAATTCCAGCAAAAATAAACATCAAAACTGATGTTTAAACGAGTCAAAGATATTGTCGTTTTAAATTTAATAAACATACGACAAGAAAAATAGTATTGATAACTCTTAGAAACCCTACGGACTCCCTAAATTTCTAATTAGTCATATTTAATAGGATATTTCCTCTTCCACGACTCCCAAATAAACTTGTATTGGTACGAAATAAAATGTGTTCGAGACAGCAACGTTTGAATATTGCAATACCGCTCTATAGGATTTTTCAAATATAACAGCGTAGTGTGTGTGGCGAATTGTATATTTTTGATGAAGTTAATCATATTAGTCTTTAGAATTTCTTCTAATATTTCGAATTCACAGCCTTCACAATTGATTGTAAGTAAATTAAGTTCATTCAAACAATTTAAACCTAATCCAATGAATATTTCAGTGATGTTATACAGCTGAATTTTGGCAGTTAGGTTTGTTTGTTTACCAAAAACCGATGTTGCGTCTCCATTTTGACCTGCTATTGAAACATTTAATTGTGTATTTTTACTTCCTGCTCCAAACTGAAATACCAACACACTCTTTTCTTTTGAAAACATTTTAACCAGATGGTCATAATATAACTTGACCGGTTCTAAAACAAGGTAAAGCTTTGGTTGGAACATAGAAATTATATGTTGTGCGTCAATACCAGTATTTCCGCCAATATCCATGACGACACTGCTTTTGTTAAGATACACATGATGTTTCCAACGAATATCAGACGTGTTACGAAACCATATTTTTAAGCCTTTTTTGTAGTCCTCCTTATAATTTGAAATGCACTTTAATATCCCACCTCTTTCTTCATCAGTGCGTGGTATAGATTCCCTTCTTCTTAGCATGTGATTACATAATTTTGAAAATTTCGGAAGAACCGATCCGTGTCCTGTTGAAATTTGCTTAATAGATTTGAAAACATTGATTGTATCCGATTTATAACGACGTGATCTCTTTGATGTCTTAGTAACAAATTTCAATGTATACCTAACAATGGCCAGTGGCTCCGTTTTGAGGTCACTCTCTGACTCAGATGTACTTTCTGTCGTCTGCATTTGTTCTGTTTGCGTATGATCTATCTCCCTAAATACTGTAAGTTCATATCTGCTTAAGTCTCTTTTTGAATTTTTAATTCCAGTTATAATATATCTTATTTTATAAAAGTATACACCAGAAAACCAAGCTACTACTACAATAAAATGTATGAGTTTTAGTGCAAACCGATTCATTCTGCGTATGTAAAGAAACCTAGACTGGTCGGTGTTAGTCGTTCAACAGTCGATCGGAAGAAAATGTTAATGTAATGAAACTGTTTTCCGGTTATTACACAAAATGTCTTTTCTATGTGATGCATATTTACCTTAACCTTGGTGAAGATGAATGTTTCACGAAACATTACTTTTTGTATTGATTAGAAATTCAGGATTCTTATACAAAAACAATAAGCAAACGAAATGTTCATTAAAAAACATTTAAATTTTAAAATGCTTAACATTTTATTTAAAGGCAGAATGACAAAATGTGTTAATAAAACTGTTATATTAGGCTATCATTTTAAAAATTGAATTTGCCTTAATTGCTGTCAAATGAATACAAAAACATTATAAGCCTGTAAACATTTTGATTGCTGAAATAAAAACACTAAAGAACAGGTAAACAGTATGGTGGATGTGTAGTACACTTTTAACATTTTTGTCTAATTTCAATTACATTTTTTTTTAAATCATGCACTTTTTAAACTAAATAACTGTAAAATAGGAATAACATGATTTTGAGCAACAGTAAACACGAACAGACATTGATTGGGTTATTTGTATTTTATTTTGAACAGTAAATAAGTATACACATATATATACTAAACAGGTTTACACGAGGATTAACCTTACAGTCTGAGTATAAAATCTACCCCGATTTTAAAACAATACATTTTCTGTCATTTCAAATAAAATTATAACTATGTAAATTTACATATATGTTAATGTACTATATAAGATTAAGTGATAATCAGCATTGCCTTACGGCATAAATTAAGCACAATAGTCTAATAAACGCCTTTCTTAATATGTTTAGTTTTTGAACTTTCTAAATAATCCTATTATATATATGTTGTCTTCAACGACATACACATATTTATACCTCAACACCACTAACGTGCCTTAACAATTTAATAAAAGTTAAAAAGTAACATATATTTTATTTAAAATTTAAAATATTAAAAACGCCAATAATATATTATAGAGTTGAAATTAGTTATCACAGAAATTTAAATATAAACATAGGAACTCGACCACAACTCACCCAATTTATAGATGTACAAAACCTGTTGATTTGTGTGTAAACATGCTATTTTTTTTTTGCTAAACTATGCACTATATGACACAAGTTATTTAAAAGAAGTTTTCTTTATATTAAAAGTCACAGTGTCTGTGTTGAGATTTTGCTTACCGCGTTTAGTCCAGCTTACACTCCTTTGGTATATCAAAAAATGTGCAAATTGGATTCAACAATAATTTTCCAATGTTAATCAGCATTTTGAAATTCGGAGGTTTTTTCATTTTGATAGAGTGATTTTTTAAAGTAAATTTTAACCTAAATATGACCGCATCTGTAAACCAGAAGCATACAACTGTTTTCTGTTCGAAACCTTTCGGGCAATGTTGTTTGCGGTTGCGAGAAAAGTCTCGCGTTGTTTCCGAATACTTTTTAACGTGACGAAAGCAGACGATCTTTTAAAAATAGCGCAAAGTCCTTTTCGAAAAAAATGGCTGACTTACTTTGTAAAATTTCCTTAGAAAGAGTCAAGGACGATTTGAGACATGTCAACAGCAAAGGCATAGTATAAAATATGGACGTGTTATCGTACAACATTTTTTTCTATTGGATGATCGCAATACAAAAGAACAATAGGAATAATTAAAAATAAATGCAAGCAAAAAACTGAACGAACGGGGGTATCACTTAGTATTTATACATTATGTTAAAAAGAGCATTCAAAGAGCATGCTTACAAATTATAATATCTTTCTCAGCAAGATACGGCAATCTATTATTATTATCATAAACCTTCACTGATACAGAGAATTTTACAATCCACTGAAAGTCAACACACAGACCATGTGCATAATATATTCAGGAAGAGAACAAGTTAACACACAATTAATTAATTCGGGAAAGATGGACCAAAGGGCAGAAATTTTGAATGCCACAGAAAAAGAAAGGTTTACTCTAATAAGCTGCAAAGATGTTTATGTAAAGCGTATACCGATCCCAATTCGTCTATATCCATTAATCTAACAAACAATTGCTTAATTATTGTAAGTCACATGTCACCTAATTAGTGTGTCATTCATATAACACTTATATAATGTCAGTCACAAGTCACTTAATATAATGTCATTCACAGGTCAATTAAATAATGTTATTCACGGGTCACTTGCATAATGTCATTTAAAGGTCATTTATATAATGTCAGTCACAGGTCACTTATTAAATATATTCTTCGGGAAGGCGGCAAGTTAAAGATCCGACGTCACAATTCAGGGTTGTTATTTTAGACAACTATAATTTTCTTAAAATAGCGACAACATGCCAATTGCAGTCCTCAATTGCTTCAAGTGTATACATAATCCAGGTCAAGATTAAAACAGTGTACAATTCTAATCAACTCAAGAATTGCATTTCACTGACAAAATCAATATCAAACACAACAACCAAGTGTCAACAAATAAAATAAACAAACACAATATTTTGGCTGGTAATTGTCATGGCTTTATTCACACATCAATACACAATTCAAATCAATCAAAATTATTCATATGTGAATACACAAATCAAATCAATCAAAACCTGTCCATCACAAATGATGACAATAAAATACTATTGGACGATCCAATAGTGATATTAAAACCACTGGGAGATCCAGACTTGAATTGTATTTCTAAATCCGTCAATGAGAATACGATCAAAAACAAACGTATTCTCACTGCCAAACAGTTTAGAAATACAAATTACCAGCCTCAATAAAGTGGATATACATGATTATGAGGGTTAGCAAAGAAAGTTGCAAGAGAGCCTTGTAGCGTATTGATAAATATATCCTTACCAATGAAGGATAAATGAACGCCATCATCATTGAACAAAGCGGGAAGTCTATCTTCAAAATCGGGATATTGTATTATGTAACAATTTCGATTTAGCAAGTGAGTCCTTGCAAAGCGATTAATTCTTCTTCTAGTTCTATCCATTTTAACAAGATTTAACTGACCTGACAAGGGAGGCATAATGTTGCTCCATCACATCCCACTCATTCCTACCCAGACGAGGTATACGCCTTGTCTTTCCATGACAAGGTTCTTCTTAGTTGGTCTGTGACATGTGTGATGGTATGCTTCCTTAATTATCAAGCTCCCTACAATCAATACAGTCTTGATACCTAAAATACTAAAACTGAGTTATAACCTAATATATCGCTGATACGAGTTAGATAGCCAACGTCCCTTACCTTGAATTTCTGCATCACTACAACCCGTGTGTGGCGCCACCTTTCCTAAATGAATGTGTATTTATATTTCGTGTGTTGTAACCCATTAATTTTAGAGATGAATGTAAAACTGAAACAAATTATTTCCTTGTAATTTGTTTTCGATTTAAATGACAGAATAATGGGCTTTCAAAGACTGGCCTCATTCGAATGTAATCGCCAAACAACTTGAACAAAGAAAATGGCAGATTTTCATCTGACTTGATTACAATAACGCACGATCTACCAAGCTGATCCGTAATATCGTAATTTTATCTTGCACGATTGATCACATTAGCCCAAACATATGTCAGCTTCTTTAATAACTTTATTGATATCATACTTGTTTGAACATGTAATTTCACCTACTCTTAGCAAAACAGAAAATGCTAATGAAAAGGCAGTAAAAAATAATAAGCTTTCGTAATAAGAAGAACATACATGGCTTAAAGTTACTGGAAATGTTCTCATCATTTCAATAGTAACAGGAAGACGCAAATATGGTGCCCCATTTAACCTGGTCATACACTTCAACATTTGCTTAACAAGAAATTGAGTGGTATCGTCTAGCCCTTTGTTGTTTAAAGTAAAACTGAGACCACTTACATATAATTTCGCAGTCGCCGGGACATATGAATTGTAAGACAAGTAAGCAATAAAATTTGTGATCTACAGCTGGTGGCCATATATTAGGCAAGCCATACAAGTTACGAAATTCATTAAATTTTGCTAATCCATTCTCATAGGCATTCCAAGTATTCTTAGACAGGGAAGTTTCAAACAAGGTGTTTGCTTCTAGTATAAAAGGTTCAAGAATTCCACAGGAACTATGCAAGGCAATGGTTCGACCCATGGTACCAATACTCTGAACTGGTCTACCTGCCCACGAGAGATACAATCGGCTATTTTATTACTTCTAGATTCTATATAAGTCGTTTTAACTGTATATTCAATTTTAAACTGCGATAAATAATAAACCTTAGAAGTGACATCACAGTCTCAGATCTTGAACTCTTGTTATTTAAAATCGTAACCACAGACTGATTGTCACAAAAAACACGACCTTTTTGTTTGAAAATTCGTGCCCCCAAAGAAAAATTGCTCAGGCAATGGGAATTATTTCCAAATATGTGATATCCCTTAAAATAGAAGTGCATTTCCAATGTTTTGGCCATTGTAAAAATTTTCATTTTTTCTGCATAAGAAGCACCGCATCCTTTTGACGAGCCACCAGCACTGTGTGTGTAAACTTGTAAATCATGATTGGCTGTTCAATTAACATCAGGTATGCAAGATAATTCATTAAAATTAGCAAGAAATTTTTTCCAAACCCTAAGTTCACTCTTCATCGATAAAATTACCCTAATAAAATGATGAAGTTGAGATGCTTTATTTAAAGAAGCATAAACACGTGTTATAAATGCTCTACCGGCCAGAAGGGCTCGTGAACAAAAGGCCAATGAACCAGCTAATGACTGAAGAGTTCTAAGTGTCACTTTTTTATTTTGTAAACCATATTCAAGTTTGTCATTAAGCTCAACAATCTTATTGGATGGAATTTTGATAACCATATCATCGCAATCGATTGTAAGGCCTAAATATTCAATATTTGTTGTAGGACCCTCCGTTTTTTTCGTGAGAAATTGGTACACTCAAACGTTCACAAACAGAATGGAAGGTTGCCATTCAATTCCTGCAATCGTCTGTACAGGCCTTTCCTGCAAAAAAGAAATCGTATAAATAATGATCTGTATCTTGGCAATTACTCGCTGTTCTCACAGCCCACTGAAAGAAAGTTGAGAACCTCTCAAAATAGGAACAAGATTAGAAAGGCCCATTGGCAAAATTTTGTCTATAAAATAATTCCCATTGAATTTAATATCTAACAAGTCAAAAGACCCTGGATACATTGGCAGCAAGCGAAATACCGACTTAACATCACATTTCCCACAAAGTGCATGTTTACCTAAGCGTTGAATAATACAGACAGCATTATCAAACGAGAAGTATTGAACAGTAGTAGCATGAGACTGGTCAGTATAAGAATTAATTCCATGACCTAATGGAAATGACAAGTGGGTTATAAGTCTAAATCCTCCTGTTTTTTTAGGAATTATACCAATAGGGCTGCACCTGAGGTTTGAAATAGGTCTTTCGCAGAATGGTCCTAAAATTCTACCCAATTCGATTTCAGCTTGAAGTTTTTGTGAAACAAAATCAGAAATTGATAAGCTGATTTTAGGTTTTTACAATCCACAGCTAATCGTCGTCCTGTGTAATGTATCGGAAAGCCAAACCAAATCATTTTTTAAAATTAAAGCAATGTCATAGTCGGGATAATACTTCAACATACGACATAATTCAACAACATTTATAGGCGATTTACCTAAAGACCAGAGCTCATCCCTACTAGTAAATTCTGCAATAAAGAAACACAAATTTCTACCTTTACATAGTTATATGCTACTTTGACGGCTGCTTAGCCTTAAATAAATGGCTGGGTTTTTGCAACGAATTTTTATTCCGAGTTTGTTGAGCGCTGCTGGAACCAACTGAACAGTTTATAATAGGATCATTCGTCTGACATTTAAGACATGCATGTCGATAAGTGCAGTTGAATTTGTTGCATGTACCCTTATAGTTGAAATCATAACAACAGTATTTAGACCACTTTTGGCTAGTAGCTTTATTAAAAGGTGTAGCAATAAAACGTAACCATAGCTCACCATCAATTTAACCCCAAGACTTTCATGGAAATTCACAACCTAAATTGATGGTCATAAAGTAACAGCCTGCTAGTTGGATTTTCTTCAGCCACGTTTCTAAAAGCGTTATGTAACGAATAAGCTCACTAGCCTTATGTGGATGATTTTCTATCATAACAGAATAACAGATACGTAAGTAAGAAACGCATTTGTCCATGAGCTGAAAAATCTATGCTTTTAGTTTTTCGTTGAATAGGTTGCAAAACAAGTTTGCCGTTTATTATTTCTAAATTACTTGATCTTTAATCAACATTATTTTTAAAATTTTGCTTCAAAAATTGAGCAAGGTCTTCATACTCGAAATTCCAAACTTTTCTTTTAAATTAGGAGTTATAAATACATACGTTTCATTTGCATACATGGGAATCAACAGCCGCTCATTTGAGGCTACCGATGTGCAAGTTTCAATATTATTTATTTTAAAATAGAATCATTACCCTGTCTACATGCAGTATGATTATGAGGAACATACTGTTCAAGCGGCCCTTGAACTCCCTGGACAACTGGGGCTGCTGGTTCGGGATCAGGTCTCCGCAGCTCTTGAACAGGACCATGCTGCTCGTGCACCGGTCATGGATCGATTCTCTGTCGTTCAGGTACAAGTTGTTCTGCAACCCTATTCCGTAAAGAATACGGACCCCTTCTTTGAATAGCCCCGCGACCACGTCTTCGAGGCATGTCAGTTACTTAAAAAATGTGTCAATAGAACATTAAATTTGCAGGATTTTATATATTCTCACAGTTTACAAGAGAAAATTGAAATAGACAAATTAACTTAAATTTAAGAAAAACTCCATACCTTTGTTAAATTCTTCTGTAATTAGAATCATTATTCATAAACAGCATGAAGTCGGCTTTATGCGATATCGAAATATCCGGTGTTATACCTAAGTGCCGTTAACGTAATTGAAGAGTTACAAGACAGATAACTCGTCGAATAATTAATTATAATAAACGAATTTAATTTTGATTATTAAATTGCATTATATAATGTCAGTCACAGGTCACTTATATAATGTCATTCACATGTCACCTGTTTAAATGATCTTGTTAGCAACGTGTGTAAAGCCTAAAAAACATCAAACGAGAAATTTGATATCAAGCGCATTAAAGGTTAATTAATATGTACCGCATTAACTGCATTATCATTTCGTAATTTCGCATTCTTTATGAGAAACCACAATCTATTGAGATGGATTATTTCATTTTTATGACTTTATCAACAAAATCATTAATGACTTGGTATCAAATTGAATTAATTTCAACCAACAATTCTTTACAAATAGTATCTGATGGTTTGTTGATTGGGTTTGTCAACGTAACAATCACAACTAGCATATTTAAGAATTCATAAGTTATAAAATCATACTTAATTCATGCTATTGCTGGAAATATAGATTCAAATTATGTGCAACAGAAATATTAAAATGTCAAAACAATTAGCATATGCATCTAGCTTCAGGAAACATGTAACGACCAAGCAGTATTTAAATTGCAACTTTTACGCCTTGTGGTTTAAGCGATTAGCTTGATATGGCTAATTAGGCATAGCATTTCTTTATTTATTGCTTATTTCCCATCAAAACAACAGCTGGAAAAGATAATAGACTGCTGTATTTTTTTTTCTTTTGTATGTTATGTCATTTTATATTTAAGAAAGATAGCAAGGAAACTAACCGAACAACAAGAGCCGAAAGTCAAGGGACAATTACAAATCAGGATTTTGACTAACATATGCAACGCAAAACAAAAAACAAAAACACGTATTTAAAATTACAGCCTTTACAATCAAATATAAATAAAGTTCATTCAGACAGCTTAAACGAAATCAAATGAATGTGTCAGTGATATCATACAAAAGAATTCGGTACGTTGGTTTGTGGTACGTTCGAATACTGCATTTCCATTTAAACGTACAATTTAAGTGTTTGTACTTGACAAACTCCAAATCTAGTACACACATTTCGTTTAAGAAATATTTTGACTAAATTATAACAAGATAACATAACCTGTTTAAAAACCAGTTACGACAAAGCAATACAGAAAATATGTTGTGCGTCAAATTCAGTACTATCTCCAACGATGGCAGTAACAACATATATCTGCGCTGTTACCAGTCCAGTTTGTGTCAAAGCCACTATTGTAGTCAGAAATACACTTTAATATCCAATCTTTTCTTTTAATAGCGTATGGTATAGACTCCGTTTTAGCACGTATTACATATTTTGGAATGGCCAGAAAAAATTTAGCCTTGTCCTGTTGAAGGTCATAAATTTTAAAACATTGATAGTATCCGATATATAATGTTGTATTTTGGTTGATATCTTTGTCCCACGCGTCAAAGACTTCAATGTAGATTTGTCAGTGTCCAGTGGCTCTCCCAATAGGTCACTCACTGACTCGGATGTACTCATTGACTCGATAGTGGTAGGTTGCACCATGATTTCTGCTAAAGGAGTTTTCTTTTGCATTTCAGCTCTTTGTGAATGATTTTTCTCTGTAAATGCTTCAAGTTCATAATTATGTGAACCTCTTATTGATGTATCAATTCCGATTTCAATGTATCTTATTTTGAATAAATATACACAGAAAAACAAAGCCATTACCACGATAGATGGCAGGAGTTTCAGTACAAGCCGATTCATACTGTAATGATATATAGATTTCGATATTAGTCAGTCAACAGCTGATCGGAATTAAATGTTAATAAATTGTTTTCCGGTTATTACACACATAATACTTTTATTTATAAAATAATTCATGCTGGCCATATGGTGGTATATGGACTGGGAGCTCGTCTTTATATAGTATATGGTTCGCTATTACCACAATAAGACCCTCAGTATCACAATTTGTTTTATATATTATACTTTTATCCACTCTTATCTATAGACCATGTATCTACAAATGAAAGTACATGTAATAATGTATGCTTGGGGTTTTCATGAAAACATATTGTTTATACATGCGTGTACATTCACATTTTTATGGGTACACGACAGAAGGAATATTTTGAGTTAGGGATATTTCATATAATATTAAGAAAACGGTATTAATCATCAACTATATATTGAATATATATGGCCTGGAGCTCCGGTTCGTATATGAAAAAATTGCCCAGTACAAAACCCAAAGACAAATAGGACAAGGAATTATAGTATAATATTTTTGATATTTTTTTACATTAACCTCAGTAAATACGACCATTTGACCGAGAGACTGCATGGAAAATTAAATTTGTTTTAGCTACAAACATTTAAATACGTGTAGTGAGCATAAAATCTTCATACACATGAAGGAACTTTATCCTACGATCGTCCAGTTAAGTCATATTAAATGTATTGACTGTTATTGTTTTTCGTATACAGTCAGTGACAAATAGTCACTTACTATCATATGTACAAGGCAATTCGTCTATAGTTTATATAATCTTTTGTAGCCAGTGACTTTCAAATTGTTAAAACATGAAACAAATATTCACAAAAACAGAAGAACCAAAGCAGAACACACACCACAAACTCACGGATGAGTTCAGGACGAGCCTCTCTTATTTTTCAAGCAGCATTTGCAGTGCGAATTAATATGCTCCTAAAATAGTAGACTGAGTACATCAATACAGATGAAACAAATCATCACAGACTTCGGATCGTGATCCATTAATTATTGTTGATCGTGAAATAAATATGCAAATGTGCTTAACGGTGATTGATCTTATTCAAAAACTAAGGTGTTAAGCTTCCAGCAGCACAACCACGGGCATTGAAAAAAAATCAGAGCTACATTTATAAATTTGGGTGTCTAAAACGAATTTTAAAGTGTTCTTTTATATATGAGCATAATACACTTGTTACCTTTTACATACCGATGAAATTCTAGTATTGCTTCTATGGCTCGTTATTAATGCGCCAATAAATCAATTTCGAACACTTTTTATGATAAAGATCTAAGAAATTATCCTTATTTAGTTGAATCCAAGTATAACTGATTTGTTTTTCTATTTCCAGCGTTTGGTTTATGTGCTGTGTGTCGGTTTCCTCTTTTGTTTAACCATGTTTTTGTCTGTCCTTGACTGAATATTCGATTTTGTTTCTTGTGAAATGCACTCAATAAACGTGAGAAAAAAAACATTACGAAATAGTGTTATTTCACACCGTTATTTATAATAGCTCGTTAAGAGATTTCTAATACCATTGATGATGCTTCTTAAAAGTAGAAGATACATTCAACGTACATGTACAAATGTACTATATTCGCACATTAAGACTGTACTCTAATGCCGTGCTTCTCGAGGTCAAGAAAGACCCAGTATTATAAAAATATTAGCGTCATCTGGCCTCCGAAGTAAATCCAGGATAATCTGGGTGTTCGTGGTGTTGGACACAACCATTTACCAAACCCTTAACATATATCTGTCATAGTCTATCGGTGTACTCTTCCCAAAGTGCTTAAATATTCGCTGCACGTTAAACATGATCAGTCATGATCAGTATGTTGCTTTGAGATTGACAGAAGCAGCTAAGCATAAATGCGTTACACTTTCTGTGCTAGGCATCTTTTACAAACATTTCAGACGACATAAGTAAACTGCAAAAAAGGTTCCTAACACTAAACAATATTTTTAAAAAGAAAAAGCGAGTTCGTCTGGAAGCAGGAGTAGAGAATATGTACATGTTCAAGAGTGTATGAAGGTGTACTATCGAGATGCAACCTGCGTACTTTCAAATTAATAACATAGTATATGTATTTATGTTTTTTTTGTTTAGATTGTGTTTATCGTGGCAATTCAGTAATTTTTCAGCTATGTCGTGGCGTTCAGCCAAAATACCAGGAGAAAACCCCCTACCTTTCGAAAACTGACAATCTTCGTCAATAAAGACTGGAGTCGAGTGCACACTGCCCGAAGAGAGCCTCAAACCCCCAACCTCATTGTTGACAGACCACGTGATCAATAGAAGACTGACTGTCTTAACCACTCGGCCAGCAAGACCCCTGCCCTCGCATAAAAACATAGTAAAAAGGGTGCTATAATAAATTAAAAAAAACAAATAAGAGCACAATAAAATATACAATGCAGCAGTTCAATATTCTTGACTAAAAGTAAAGGAGTTTCAGTAATCCACATAGCTCACTTATAAATCAGTAAAGTGCACATCATAACAACAAAGAACTTGATCATTTCTGGTTTCATTCTATAATTTGTATAGAGAAGAATGCAGATAAAAATCTACTTGTAAAAATTAAAGCTTTGACATATTATATTTTCCATACATCATTAATTTATGTTATCATTTAAATGTGTTACACTTTCTGTGCTAGGCATCTTTTACAAAACGATTTCAGACGACATAAGTAAACTGCAAAAAAGGCTCCTAACACTAAACAATATTTTTAAAAAGAAAAAGCGAGTTCGTCTGGAAGCAGGAGTAGAGAATATGTACATGTTCAAGAGTGTATGAAGGTGTACTATCGAGATGCAACCTGCGTACTTTCAAATTAATAACATAGTACATGTATGTTTGTTTGTTTGTTTAGATTGTGTTTATCGTGGCAATTCAGTAATTTTTCAGCTATGTCGTGGCGTTCAGCCAAAATACCAGGAGAAAACCCCCTACCTTTCGAAAACTGACAATCTTCGTCAATAAAGACTGGAGTCGAGTGCACACTGCCCGAAGAGAGCCTCAAACCCCCAACCTCATTGTTGACAGACCACGTGATCAATAGAAGACTGACTGTCTTAACCACTCGGCCAGCGAGACCCCCGCCCCCCCACCCCCCATAAAAAACATAGTAAAAAGGGTGCTATAATAAATATAAAAAAACAAATAAGAACACAATGAAATATACAATGCAGCAGTTCAATATTCTTGACTAAAAGTAAAGGAGTTTCAGTAATCCACATAGCTCACTTATAAATCAGTAAAGTGCACATCATAACAACAAAGAACTTGATCATTTCTGGTTTCATTCTATAATTTGTATAGAGAAGAATGCAGATAAAAATCTACTTGTTAATATTAAAGCTTTGACATATTTTATTTTCCATACATCATTAATTGATGTTATCATTTGTTTACACAAGTATTGCATCTGAATATAAATTAGAGTACAAAACATACAGAAATAATGTAGGTCAAAATTAGCAAAAAATAAGGGACTATAATTACAAATAAAACTGAACAATAATACAAATAATACAAACAAATCACATGTATGGCACGAACACATTATGCATCACTTCAAAACTTACAATTGTACCATTTGTTATTACGTAATTTGTATCTGAGTCGTCATATCTTTAACATGTTAACATACTTAACACACATCTTTAAAATGTTGGTAAACGTTTCAACTTCCGACAAAGTATAAAATTATTTTTTTTTGAAAACCACGCATTTTTCTCGAGAAAGCTAGTTTTGTAACTGTTTTTGTGGTCATACACTACTCGTCTCAACAACCCAAAACGGACCTTTTTATTTTTACGTTACGATTGTACAACATGATCCTAATCCAATCAATTAGGTCGCTTTGCATTTAACCGGTCAATTCCAAGTGAAAACAACGTTAAATAAAGTTTCAACAAACTCCCTCTGTATGCAACTGTATTGGGTACGCATGCTGCGTGTACAAGAACAAAATATTTAAATAATTTGTGGGATTAAAAAACTGTATTATTTTAAAAACTAACTATGCAAGTACGTAATTGAAATAAAAGGATTTTCCCTGAAGTTTATCACATTGTAATAGTATGATGGTTGAACACTGAGAATCATTCTAACACAAGACAACTATGTACAAGGAACACTTAACCATGTTTCAAAGTATTAGACGTTTTCAGTATAAAGAGTATTTTAAAACAATGAATTATTTAATAAATGTATAAGTAAAAACATTGGTAATATATGGACTTGCAAATGGCAGGCAAAACAACGAACAAATAGAGTTAAAAGTACAATAAACAGAAATGCTATAAAAATAAGGAGTGAAATTAGATGTTCCGGACGGGAGAAGAACCTATAAAGACATGGATATTAATAATATGTACTCTTCAAGTTACACAACACAGAAGCAGCAACATTGAAATTCTAATAGACATTGAATAGGGACTTTGAAATTACACAAATACAGTGAAAATCAATGGTAAAACACGGATACAACTTGGATACTAGCAATAGATATTTTGAAATTATACAAATACACAGTAAAAACAACAGTGAAACACGGATACAACTTGGATACTAGCAAGATATTTTAAAATTATACAAATACACAGTAAAAGCAACAGTAAAACACGGATACAACTTGGATACTAGCAATAGATATTTTGAAATTATACAAATACACAGTAAAAACAACAGTGAAACACGGATACAACTTGGATACTACATGTAGCAAGATATCTTAAAATTATGCAAATACACAGTAAAAGCAACAGTAAAACACGGATACAACTTGGATACTAGCAATAGATATTTTGAAATTATACAAATACACAGTAAAAACAACAGTGAAACACGGATACAACTTGGATACTACATGTAGCAAGATATCTTAAAATTATGCAAATACACAGTAAAAGCAACAGTAAAACACGGATACAACTTGGATACTAGCAATAGGTATTTTATAATTATACAAATACACAGTAAAAACAACAGTAAAACACGGATACAACTTGGATACTAGCAAGGCATTTTGAAATTATACAAATACACTGTAAAAGCAACAGTGAAACACGGATACAACTTGGATACTAGCAATAGGTATTTTATAATTATACAAATACACAGTAAAACACGGATACAACTTGGATACTACCAATAGACAGTACACATATATAGTAATAGCGACAGTAAAATTCTTATAGACCTTGGAAGTGCATTGAAGTTACACAATACAGGATCAGTAAAATACAATTTTAAAAGATTACAGTATAAAAGCTTTAAACACAAAAATATCTCCAGAACAATGAGTTTCACTCAGGACAACATGCTTACCATACAAGGTATTCTTTAATTATTATGCAAATTTAATCCTTTTGCTGTGCAAAACGACTTGTAGTAAAAATCAATTCTGCACTTTTAAGTGTTTAGTAAGCTATATTTGGTCGGCACACAAGAAAACACGACATAGTTCTATCAGACCTCGAGGAACATCTGCGCAAATCCCGCCAACACTGTATGATCACATTAATGTATCCTCGTTTGTGTCTTCATTCGGCAGCATGGATTTATCTGAAAACATTTTGCGCTTCCCTCTTGGATCTTCCACCGTAAATAACGGGTCGTCTCTTTGTCTTCTATATTTAAAATGAATGTATTTTGCATACAATTTTCTTCTAAATGATATTAATACATAACATAAAATGATTGAACAAGAAATCACACTGGCAGCGACGAGGCCCGTCATTAAACGCGACTTCGAGTCGTCGTGTGTTTTCGTTTTAAATGGACATTTCATTGTTTCTCCATCAAGTTGAATAATGTATCGAGTTTTATTGCCTTCAGAACATAGAACAGTTTGCGCATGTTGTTTAATGCGACTCTGTATCCATAATAAATCGCACGAACACACAAAATTATTCGTATCAATGTTGAGAGTCAAGACGTTTTCCCAATCCAGTAAGTTCTCCGATAAAGTCGTGAGATTGTTATTCTCAAGAAATACTGCATCCACCTTTTTTGAGTCGAGAAATGCTTGTTCAGATATGTATTGTAAACGATTGTTGTTTGATAAGAACAATGTCCTCAATTCAGACAGACCAGCAAACGCGAATGGTTCTATTCGCGTTAAATTATCACACTTCACCATGTTTAATGTCCTTAAATTTGAAAGGTTGCTAAGGGAAAAAGGTTCGACTTTTTCGAATACATTTTCACTTATGTCAAGATGAAGTAGTTTATTAGTAAAATTAAAAGCAGGTGAGATGGTTTTTAATTTGTTATGAGCTATCTGAAGAAGAGTAAGATTTAGATTAAGCGATGTTGAACCGTGCGCTTGAATACTAAAAGCAAGTTTATGGATGTTTCCTATTCGGTTATAATTTAAAAATAACTGTTCCAACCGGGAACACCCGGCAAATGCAAACTTGTCTATTGTAGAGATGAAATTATTGTCCATCAACAGAAATTTTAAAGCCGGTGTCTTAATAAGAAAGTCTGTCGGTACTGCTAACAAGCTATTGTTCCTCAGGAAAATATGTGATAATAAATTGACATTATTGATAGAACTGCTTCTTAAATTGGATATAGAGTTGTCGACTAGTTGTAATTCTGTCAGATTGGGAAGATTTGAAAAAACGTCTTCTTCAATGTTTTGTATTTTATTTTGGTTTAAAAACAAACTTCTGAGAGCTGGGAGATCTTTAAACGTCCATCTCTTTACTGTTAAAAGTCGATTTCCATTTAAATATAATTCCTGAAGTTTTTGAAGTGTTAAGAAGGATCCACTGTCTATTTCAGAAATCGAGTTATATTTTAAACTCAATTCTTCAAGATTTGGTAGTCTCGAAAAAGTATCAGTTGAAACAATCGACATATTATTATAATCAAAATAAAAATGTTTCACTAGCGTAGCATTTTGACCGAAATCGGGAACTTTGTCAATGCCCTGATTAGAGCAGTTGATTTTTCCACGATCCCAGTCGCATGTACATATGCCTGGGCAACTGGAAATTGGGCCTCCTGAAGTCGTCTGCACATTTAACAAAATGGCGATAATGTGGAATAAAACTGGTGTGACAAGCATCAGTTCCATGCTTACTGAAATATATTTAATATTGATTACTTGAATATTTATATTAAAGCAATAATAATAATAATAATATGATATTGTTAAGTGTGTTATGTTAATTTGATTCTTTATTAATGTATGATTGATTGATTGATTGATTGACCCAAATCTCTCATGTAGCATTGTGGCGAACACAAGTTCTAATTAACAAAAAATACTACAATGAACCACTAATGAAAATCTTTAAAATATAACCCGTTGGTTTCTTGGCAGAAACTATAGTTCTACGTTGGTAGTATTTAACGAGATAATGAATGACGTAAAATTGATTGATTTGTGACGTACGAGTTCTCCTGTTCGGTGTGAATTGTATATGCAATAGTAATAAACGTAACACGTTTAATAAAATAATTCTCAGAAGACATAACAAAACACATAATTTGCGTGGTCGCAACATATCGATTTATTGCCAAGAAAAAGTCAGCAAGAACATTAATAATATCGTTTGTTTGTTTGTTTGTGTTTAACACCACTTTCAGCAATTTTCCAGCTATATCATGGCGTCCAGTTTTTATTGGGGGAGGAAGCCGGAGTACCCGGTGAAAACCCCCGACCTGCGGTAGGAAAACTGGCAATCCTTGTCAATTAAGATTGGAGTCGAGTACACACTGCCTGCAGTGAGAATCGAACCCGCAATCTCAGTGTTGACAGACCACGTGATTAATAGTAGACGAACTACCTTGACCACTCAGCCACCGAGGCCCCTAATAATATCGTAAAGTAGAGGAGTTTAAAACTCGTTTCATAGCCAATGACTTATAAATCACATGCAAAGTCAACGTATTTATGGTGATAGGACGATTGCAGTATTAGAGATGATAATAGGACCCTCTAATAGTACATGGTTAATTTGGATAATATTTTCTTTTTAAGTTCGAGTACTTATAAAGCATTTAATGTTTTTGTTATTTTAACGGTAACCGTTGCTTGTGATAAATATTGGGAGTTGTTGTATGTAGACACACAGTTCTTTATAATCTTTAGGAAAAAAAGAGAACGAAAAAGTCATTTATTACAATTTCAATTTTGCCTGTTAGCCATTTTGAAAGTTTGACATCTGAAGAATAATACGAAATGCGTGTTTGTAAACAGACCCTCACACCCCGTTGCTTGCGATTTAAAAATGTAAATACAATTTACTACACCAGACGCGCGTTTCGTCTAATCAAGACTCATCAGTGGCGATCAAACCCAAACAATATATTTAGAATCAAAATGATAAGATGTTGTAGAGCTTTTATCACATAAATTCCGGCTAAGACTATCTACATCCACCATGAAAATAGAAAAACCTTAGAATTAAAATAATTTTCAAAATTTCAAGGCAGTAGATTTAGACAATGACTGCATCACTATATATACTGAAAGAACCAATGATACCCCTGTCAGCACCGATGTGTGACGACTGGACTGGTGATGCCCTCGAGGACCAAACGTCCTCAAGCAGAGGCATCGACCCAGCTGTTGCAAATAAAATGTCATCAATGATACCAAGGTTAATACAATTTACTACGTCCAATCAAGACTCATCAGTGGCGCTAAAACTCAAATAATATTTATAATCTAAATGATTGAGATGTTGTAGAGCTTTTATCACATTATTTCTAAGGCTATCTATCCTTGAAAATAAAAATTGATTGATTGATTGGATGTCTGCTTTACGTCCAGCGAGCAGTATTTCAGCTATATTCAGGACGGGAACAAGTTAACAAACAATAAATCAACGCAAAATGGATGTGGGATGGGTCACAAAGAATGTATTTTTGACTGCCACTGGAAAAGTAAGGAGTTTTGGGTAGGGGCGGAAAATTTAGCCTTTGTAGCGGCTACAATGAGCCTACTCTTTTTCGAAATTTACAAAGGGGGTCTTTATCGTGCAAGGAGCGTGGAACTCTCCAAACACGTTACCCACTACGGTCCGCGGTCAAACTCCGTATTATGACCCGACAACCCCCCCCCCCAACGAGAGGGTCTCCCCTATCCGCCACCAGGGGACGCGCTGGGCTGCTCTGTTGGTCGAGCACTTGGAACCCTCCCAGCAGTATGGTCCCAGTGTAAAAAACCCATTCTTTATACAAAATATTTTTTTGACGAAATCTATATAACTAAAACTAAAATTGCTGTGGTCTAACCAATTGTTGCATGGTTTTATTTCATTTTTTTATATATTGCACGCTAAGTAAACTGTATATGACTTTATAGTTAACATCGACAGAAGACAAAAATAGAACACTCATAAATAATATATCAACAATGAGTCGTCATAGTTCGATTTGCGACCTAGAATTGTTATGCGAACCGTAACTTGGCTTTTGCTACATAATTTGTATTGAAATAATTCAGTAAAATTGACATATTTTTAGAAATACGAGATAATAAGTATACTAATGTTAACAATACCACATTCAACCTTCACCTTACTTCAATATATTAATCCAATGAGTCGGTCAGTGTAGTTATTAGCCACAGGTGAAGTGTATATAGAATATTATAAAACAAAAACGCCATACTTACCTTGATTTTATCAGTTATTCCAATCTTCATTTGTATTTGAAAAATAAATATGGAAAATTTTAAATTTGAAATATTTTACATTGTGATTTGGACGTTGTGACTCGAAGCGCCATCTATTGGACAGGTGTGTCGGGATGAAATCGATCAAAATGACACGCAGATAATAATAACAACACTTAGTGTCATATTAGTCTGATTTACATAAAGAATTCGATACTTTATATACAATTTACGGTGTATACGAACATTAAAAAGACATTCCCTATATGTTAAGTACACACCTTGACAAGTTGAATGAGAAAAATGCATTGCGTATGATCATAACAACCCATTTGTGTCAATTTATAAACACCTCTTACACCAGTAAGTGGTAAACGCTTTAATAACAATAATAATAATAATAATAATAATAATAATAATAATAATAATAATAATAATAATAATAATAATAATAATAATAATTATTATTATTATTATTATTATTATTATTATAATAATAATAATAATAATATTATTATTATTAAAATCCCCGGATTACACAGATGTGAACCTTTCACCCGGATAAATGTACTGTTCTGTCTGTATCAACTAAGCGCCAACCACTCCGCCATAAAGTGTCCTCCATAATCACACTCTAGAATCTGTTACTTCCGCAAAGTACCTTGGTATCACTCTTCAATCGAATCTCAAATGGGACCAACACATCTCTGACATCACTTCCAAGGCAAATAAAACTTTAGGATTTCTCAAAAGAAACCTCAAAACAAATAATCAAAACATCAAAAGTCAAGCATACCAAGCTCTAGTTCGTCCCAAACTTGAGTACTCCTGCTCAGTATGGGACCCGCACACTACAGAATCTATCTCGAAGATAGAAATGGTGCACGGAGGGCAGCAAGGTATGCTTGTAATCGATACCACAATACCAGCAGTGTATCTTCAATGATAAATTCATTAAACTGGCCACAATTACTTGAACGTAGGCTACGAACACGATTAATTATGATGTATAAAATCACACATCAACTTGTTGCAATACCAACTAGCACAATCCTCATTCCACCAGACTCACGATCTAGACGGCACCACTCACTGCATTTCAGACATATACACACATCCAAAGACTCGTACAGATATTCCTTCTTTCCTCATACAATTACTCAATTGAACCTCCTACCAGTTACAATCATACAATCCTCTTCTGTCGATATCTTCAGAGAACAGCTAACGTCAGCTGTCCTCTCCACCCTCCACTAAGTTATATTCATCTCGTGTACATAGTTTTAATCACCTACGCTTGTTCATCGCACTTCCTTATCTTTAAATAACAAATTTTCAGTTATCATTTTTTGTTGTAAATAGGCCACGTATGCACCAGCAATTAATCATCTCTTAGATGGAATACTGGAAACCATAAAGAAGAAGAACCTCCGCCTGGTTTAAACATAGATATGAACATCCGCCTGGTTTACACATTGATATGAACCTCTGGTCTGGATTACACATAGATATGAACCTCCGCCTGGGTTAGACATAGATATGAATCTCCGGCCGGGATTACACATAGATATAAACCTCCGCCTGGATTACACATAGATATGAACCTCCGCCTTGATTACACATACATATGAACCTCCGCCTGGTTTAAACATAGATATGAACCTCAGCCTGGTTTACACATAAATATGAACCTCTGCCCTGGATTACACATAGATATGAACCTCCGACTGGATTAGACATAGATATGAACCTTAGGTCTGGATTACACATAGATATAAACCTCCGCCTGGATTACACATAGATATGAACCTCCGCCTTGATTACACATACATATGAACCTCCGCCTGGTTTAAACATATATATGAACCTCCGCCTGGTTTACACATAAATATGAACCTCTGCCCTGGATTACACATAGATATGAACCTCCGGCCTGGATTAGACATAGATATGAACCTCCGGCCTGGATTACACATAAATATAAACCTCCGCCTGGATTACACATAGATATGAACCTCCGCCTTGATTACACATAGATTTGAACCTCCGCCTGGATTAGACATAGATATAAACCTCCGGCCTGGATTACACATAGATATAAACCTCCGACTGGATTACACATAGATATGAACCTCCGTCTGGATAAGAAATAAATATAAACCTCCGCCTGGATTACACATGAATATAAACCTCCGCCTGGATTACACATAGATATTAACACCCGCCTGGATTACACATAGATATGAACCTCCGCCCTGTATTACACATTGATAAGAACCTTCGCCAGGGTTACAAATAGATATTAACTTCCACCTGGATTACACATATTTATGCCTCCGCCTTGAATTACACATAGATATGAACCTCCGCCTGGATTACACATAGATATGAACCTCAGCCTGGATCACACATAGATATGAACGTCCGCCTGGATTACACACAGATATGAACCTCAGCATAATTTAATTATATATATGAACCTTCGCCTGGATTACACATAGATATGAACCTCCAATGTAATAAACACGGATGAAAACCTCCGCCTAGTTTACACAAAGATATGAATCTCCGCCTTCATTACATATAGATATGAACCTCCGCCTTTATTACATAAAGATATGATCCTCCGCCTTGATTTAACCTAGATATAAACTTCCGCTTGGATTACACATAGATATGAACCTCCGCCGGGATTACACATAGATATGAACCTCCGGCCTGGATTACACAAAGATATAAACCTCCGGCCTGGATTACACATAGATATGAACCTGCGGCCTGAATTACACAAAGATATGAACCTCTGGCCTGGATTACACATAGATATGAGCCTCCGACTGGATTACACATAGATATGAACCTCGGCCTGGATTACACACAGATATGAACCTCCGCCTGGATTACACATAGATAAGAACCTCCGGCCTGGATTACACATAGATATAAACCTCCGGCCTGGATTACAAATAGATATGAACCTCCGGCCTGAATTACACATAGATATTAACCTCTGGCCTGGATTACACATGGATATGAGCCTCCGCCTGGATTACACATAGATATGAACCTCGGCCTGGATTACACATAGATATGAACCTTCGCCTGGATTACACATAGAACTGAACCTCGCCTGGATTACACATAGAACTGAACCTCCGCCTGGTTTAAACATAGATATGAACCTCCGCCTGGTTTACACATAGATATGAACCTCTGGCCTGGATTACACATAGATATGAACCTCCGCCTGGGTTTGACATAGATATGAATCTCCGGCCGGTATTGCACATAGATATAAACCTCCGCCTGGATTACACATAGATATGAACCTCCGCCTTGATTACACATACATATTAACCTCCGCCTGGTTTAAACATATATATGAACCTCCGCCTGGTTTACACATAAATATGAACCTCTGCCCTGGATTACACATAGATATGAACCTCCGGCCTGGATTAGACATAGATATGAACCTCCGGCCTGGATTACACATAAATATAAACCTCCGCCTGGATTACACATAGATATGAACCTCCGCCTTCATTACACATAGATTTGAACCTCCGCCTGGATTAGACATAGATATAAACCTCCGGCCTGGATTACACATAGATATAAACCTCCGACTGGATTACACATAGATATGAACCTCCGTCTGGATAAGAAATAAATATAAACCTCCGCCTGGATTACACATGAATATAAACCTCCGCCTGGATTACACATAGATATTAACACCCGCCTGGATTACACATAGATATGAGCCTCCGCCTGGATTACACATAGATATGAACCTCGGCCTGGATTACACATAGATATGAACCTTCGCCTGGATTACACATAGAACTGAACCTCGCCTGGATTACACATAGAACTGAACCTCCGCCTGGTTTAAACATAGATATGAACCTCCGCCTGGTTTACACATAGATATGAACCTCTGGCCTGGATTACACATAGATATGAACCTCCGCCTGGGTTTGACATAGATATGAATCTCCGGCCGGTATTGCACATAGATATAAACCTCCGCCTGGATTACACATAGATATGAACCTCCGCCTTGATTACACATACATATTAACCTCCGCCTGGTTTAAACATATATATGAACCTCCGCCTGGTTTACACATAAATATGAACCTCTGCCCTGGATTACACATAGATATGAACCTCCGGCCTGGATTAGACATAGATATGAACCTCCGGCCTGGATTACACATAAATATAAACCTCCGCCTGGATTACACATAGATATGAACCTCCGCCTTCATTACACATAGATTTGAACCTCCGCCTGGATTAGACATAGATATAAACCTCCGGCCTGGATTACACATAGATATAAACCTCCGACTGGATTACACATAGATATGAACCTCCGTCTGGATAAGAAATAA
This sequence comes from Limnoperna fortunei, assembly GCA_944474755.1. Lineage (NCBI taxonomy): Eukaryota > Metazoa > Mollusca > Bivalvia > Mytilida > Modiolidae > Limnoperna > Limnoperna fortunei. The sequence goes on along the minus strand of OX104113.1, from coordinate 81,663,134 downwards.
ATATAAACCTCCGCCTGGATTACACATGAATATAAACCTCCGCCTGGATTACACATAGATATTAACACCCGCCTGGATTACACATAGATATGAACCTCCGCCCTGTATTACACATTGATAAGAACCTTCGCCAGGGTTACAAATAGATATTAACTTCCACCTGGATTACACATATTTATGCCTCCGCCTTGAATTACACATAGATATGAACCTCCGCCTGGATTACACATAGATATGAACCTCAGCCTGGATCACACATAGATATGAACGTCCGCCTGGATTACACACAGATATGAACCTCAGCATAATTTAATTATATATATGAACCTTCGCCTGGATTACACATAGATATGAACCTCCAATGTAATAAACACGGATGAAAACCTCCGCCTAGTTTACACAAAGATATGAATCTCCGCCTTCATTACATATAGATATGAACCTCCGCCTTTATTACATAAAGATATGATCCTCCGCATTGATTTAACCTAGATATAAACTTCCGCTTGGATTACACATAGATATGAACCTCCGCCTTTATTACATAAAGATATGATCCTCCGCATTGATTTAACCTAGATATAAACTTCCGCTTGGATTACACATAGATATGAACCTCCGCCGGGATTACACATAGATATGAACCTCCGGCCTGGATTACACAAAGATATAAACCTCCGGCCTGGATTACACATAGATATGAACCTGCGGCCTGAATTACACAAAGATATGAACCTCTGGCCTGGATTACACATAGATATGAGCCTCCGACTGGATTACACATAGATATGAACCTCGGCCTGGATTACACACAGATATGAACCTCCGCCTGGATTACACATAGATAAGAACCTCCGGCCTGGATTACACATAGATATAAACCTCCGGCCTGGATTACAAATAGATATGAACCTCCGGCCTGAATTACACATAGATATGAACCTCTGGCCTGGATTACACATGGATATGAGCCTCCGCCTGGATTACACATAGATATGAACCTCGGCCTGGATTACACATAGATATGAACCTTCGCCTGGATTACACATAGAACTGAACCTCGCCTGGATTACACATAGAACTGAACCTCCGCCTGGTTTAAACATAGATATGAACCTCCGCCTGGTTTACACATAGATATGAACCTCTGGCCTGGATTACACATAGATATGAACCTCCGCCTGGGTTAGACATAGATATGAATCTCCGGCCGGTATTACACATAGATATAAACCTCCGCCTGGATTACACATAGATATGAACCTCCGCCTTGATTACACATACATATTAACCTCCGCCTGGTTTAAACATATATATGAACCTCCGCCTGGTTTACACATAAATATGAACCTCTGCCCTGGATTACACATAGATATGAACCTCCGGCCTGGATTAGACATAGATATGAACCTCCGGCCTGGATTACACATAAATATAAACCTCCGCCTGGATTACACATAGATATGAACCTCCGCCTTCATTACACATAGATTTGAACCTCCGCCTGGATTAGGCATAGATATAAACCTCCGGCCTGGATTACACATAGATATAAACCTCCGACTGGATTACACATAGATATGAACCTCCGTCTGGAAAAGAAATAAATATAAACCTCCGCCTGGATTACACATGAATATAAACCTCCGCCTGGATTACACATAGATATTAACACCCGCCTGGATTACACATAGATATGAACCTCCGCCCTGTATTACACATTGATAAGAACCTTCGCCAGGGTTACAAATAGATATTAACTTCCACCTGGATTACACATATTTATGCCTCCGCCTTGAATTACACATAGATATGAACCTCCGCCTGGATTACACATAGATATGAACCTCAGCCTGGATCACACATAGATATGAACGTCCGCCTGGATTACACACAGATATGAACCTCAGCATAATTTAATTATATATATGAACTTTCGCCTGGATTACACATAGATATGAACCTCCAATGTAATAAACACGGATGAAAACCTCCGCCTAGTTTACACAAAGATATGAATCTCCGCCTTCATTACATATAGATATGAACCTCCGCCTTTATTACATAAAGATATGATCCTCCGCCTTGATTTAACCTAGATATAAACTTCCGCTTGGATTACACATAGATATGAACCTCCGCCGGGATTACACATAGATATGAACCTCCGGCCTGGATTACGCAAAGATATAAACCTCCGGCCTGGATTACACATAGATATGAACCTGCGGCCTGAATTACACAAAGATATGAACCTCTGGCCTGGATTATACATAGATATGAGCCTCCGACTGGATTACACATAGATATGAACCTCGGCCTGGATTACACACAGATATGAACCTCCGCCTGGATTACACATAGATAAGAACCTCCGGCCTGGATTACACATAGATATAAACCTCCGGCCTGGATTACAAATAGATATGAACCTCCGGCCTGAATTACACATAGATATGAACCTCTGGCCTGGATTACACATGGATATGAGCCTCCGCCTGGATTACACATAGATATGAACCTCGGCCTGGATTACACATAGATATGAACCTTCGCCTGGATTACACATAGAACTGAACCTCGCCTGGATTACACATAGAACTGAACCTCCGTCTGGTTTAAACATAGATATGAACCTCCGCCTGGTTTACACATAGATATGAACCTCTGGCCTGGATTACACATAGATATGAACCTCCGCCTGGGTTAGACATAGATATGAATCTCCGGCCGGTATTACACATAGATATAAACCTCCGCCTGGATTACACATAGATATGAACCTCCGCCTTGATTATACATACATATTAACCTCCGCCTGGTTGAAGCATAGATATGAACCTCAGCCTGGTTTACACATAAATATGAACCTCTGCCCTGGATTACACATAGATATAAACCTCCGACTGGATTAGACATAGATATGAACCTCAGGTCTGGATTACACATAGATATAAACCTCCGCCTGGATTACACATAGATATGAACCTCCGACTTGATTACACATACATATGAACCTCCGCCTGGTTTAAACATATATATGAACCTCCGCCTGGTTTACACATAAATATGAACCTCTGCCCTGGATTACACATAGATATGAACCTCCGCCTGGATTAGACATAGATATGAACCTCCGGCCTGGATTACACATAAATATAAACCTCCGCCTGGATTACACATAGATATGAACCTCCGCCTTGATTACACATAGATTTGAACCTCCGCCTGGATTAGTCATAGATATAAACCTCCGGCCTGGATTACACATAGATATAAACCTCCGACTGGATTACACATAGATATGAACCTCCGTCTGGATAAGAAATAGATATAAACCTCCGCCTGGATTACACATGAATATAAACCTCCGCCTGGATTACACATAGATATTAACCCCCGCCTGGATTACACATATGTAGATATGAACCTCCGCCCTGTATAACACATTGATAAGAACCTTCGCCAGGGTTACAAATAGATATTAACTTCCACCTGGATTACACATATTTATGCCTCCGCCTTGAATTACACATAGATATGAACCTCCGCCTGGATTACACATAGATATGAACCTCAGCCTGGATTACACATAGATATGAACGTCCGCCTGGATTACACACAGATATGAACCTCCGCATAATTTAATTATATATATGAACCTCCGCCTGGATTACACATAGATATGAACCTCCAATGTAATAAACACGGATGAAAACCTCCGCCTAGTTTACACAAAGATATGAATCTCCGCCTTCATTACATATAGATATGAACCTCCGCCTTTATTACATAAAGATATGAACCTCCGCCTTGATTTAACCTAGATATAAACTTCCGCTTGGATTACACATAGATATGAACCTCCGCCTGGATTACACATATATATAAACCTCCGGCCTGGATTACACAAAGATATAAACCTCCGGCCTGGATTACACATAGATATGAACCTGCGGCCTGAATTACACAAAGATATGAACCCCTGGCCTGGATTACACAAAGATATGAGCCTCCGACTGGATTACACATAGATATGAACCTCGGCCTGGATTACACACAGATATGAACCTCCGCCTGGATTACACATAGATAAGAACCTCCGGCCTGGATTACACATAGATATAAACCTCCGGCATGGATTACACATAGATATGAACCTCCGGCCTGAATTACACATAGATATGAACCTCTGGCCTGGATTACACATAGATATGAACCTCCGCCTGGATTACACATAGATATGAACCTCGGCCTGGATTACACATAGATATGAGCCTCCGCCTGGATTACACATAGATATGAACCTCCGGCCTGGATTATACATAGATATAAACCTCCGGCCTGGATTACACATAGATATAAACCTCCGCCTGGATTACACATAGATATGAACCTCCGGCCTGGATTACACATAGATATGAACCTCCGCCTGGATTATACATAGATATGAACCTCCGGCCTGGAGTACACATAGATATAAACCTCCGCCTGGATTACACATATATATGAACCTCCGGCCTGTATTACAGATAGGTATGAACCTTCGGCCTGGATTACAAATAGATATGAACCTCCGGCCTGAACTATACATAGATATGTATTTAAATGTATCACAATGAATAAATTACGTGCATAACAACAAACACACGAAATAATTACCAATGCAAACATGGCTTCCGGAAAGTTGTTTACATGTCATGTATGTATTATTATTTTATCTGTAACTGTATTTACATGTATGAGAACTAAAGAACCTTAGTGAGAACGCTCACATACCCCACATGCCTTTAAAGTTCCATAAAATTATGATCAGTAGTTTCTGAGTAGAAATTTTTAGTTAAATGGGGCATAACTCCTACAAAAATATCTGATCATAACTTCTTGTCGATATGCATAACTACATATGTCGCCCCCTTTACTTTTACTGTTTCATAAGCTTCTGATATTAAGTAGTTTAAGAGGAGAAACACTTTAGAGTTGCTTCATACATAGATTTTGAGAATTTCTAATTTCAAAGAGGCATAACTCATACAAAAAATTTCCTGTAATAACTTTAAATCGATATGGTTTCTTTCATTACTACCAAATAAAAAAAATCTTATCAGTAGTTTAAGAGGAGAAGCGCTTTAAAGTTGTTTCGTGAATATATTTTGCGAACACGTTAAGTTCAAAGTGCATAACTCCTACAAAAATATCCGATCATAATTTCCTGTCGACTTCACTTAGTGTCCTTCAATCCTACAAAGTTTCATAAAATTCTGATAATATTTTCAGATGAGAGGTGCTTACAAGATAGAACTGACGGACGGACTAATGGACTTGTCAAAAATATTATACCCTCTTCAACTCGTTAAGTGGATTATAATAAACGTCACTCCTAGGAAACACATTAATTATAATTAAATTGTGTATCATTAAAAACTTAACAAATTTGCCGTTACCATACTTTTGGAATGGATGTATAATATGTCAAAGATTTACAACACAACACACATTATAAATCTATGTCATGCTGAGGAAAAGAGTTGGTCGATAGATTAAGGAAACATTTGGGACATGTAATCTAATATGACAAACTAAAAATGTATTAAAATTTGGTTCAAACAAGCATTTAAAAAAATTTTTAAACTATTATTAAAACCTAATTTTCATAAACTAAAGTGGATTGGACTGGACTGGAACGGCTTTGATGGAGTCGAGCACACCCTGTCCTTTAAGTCTGGAACCCACAACCTCAGATTCATAATGACGTCTGATATTACATGTGCAGAACCTTCATATAACTTTGTTGAGGTAAAGAAATAGATGATCTAAATTTGCAGGAAAAAAATCTACTTGAATTGTTTTGAAACAAAACAGGTTTTCAGTTTTGAATATTCAATGGTTTGGTTTATTTGTAACTAAAATCATAATCTCTGATGCCCTATACAAAACAAATACGGAATGGAGTAAAGATGACAGTTCAATATTATAAAGTAAACAATAATTATATTAAAGGCAGTTGCTATTTGTCCTTCTAGCCGGAAAAATAGCTATGAACCTATTTGTACTGCTAGCCGGAAAAATAGCCGTGACACTTCGTCTGGCTAGTTGTTCGGCTAACCGGAAGAATAGTTCCTAGGCTATTTGTCCGGATACATATCATCTAAAGATTATAAATTCTGGTCTATTTGTCCGTCGATGAATTCAAGTTGTATTGGTTAGGATCTTAAAGGTCTAAATTTAATGCCACTTTCCTTGCCGACAATATCGTGTGCGAATCTCTTTTATAAATTCTTTGTAATTTTGCTAATTTCAAATTGACGGATACTTAATTGTAATTCTTCATAAGAAGAAAGTTTATCGCCGATATGATGTTCACCATTTTCAGTTATACCAAGAGTGATAAGAGATTGAGCGGGCTCCTGCTGCTGCTGGAAGCTCGTGACATGCGCATTTCTAATGGCCGGACGAATAGCATGAAGGCTATTTGTCCGCTTAAATAGCCACTCAGTATATTAAACATACCATGTACAGAGACATTAAAGACAATGTGCAATTAAATCCGCCAATTGCAGACAAATAAAAAATATCTAATTGTTTAACGCAAAATGCTGGTTTGGCAGTCAATTCAAATATATTTGACAAGCAGGAATAAATTTTGATCACCGTGGGAACACAGGCGAGATAACCAAAGCCCTTAAATGGCTGTTAGCACAACACGAAGTCTATAACATATTGCAAATATACCAAACTGTCAAGTCCTTACCCTAAAATTGGAACTATAGGAATTTGTGCTTAACATAATATCAACGTATTTACAATAAACAAATATTCATTCAGAAAGTGTTTGCAGTCATCTGAATCGTGAAATGTGACGGAATATTTAAATGACTAAATTTACTGTTGAATGTTTTGATTGCTCCCTGTATATTATTCAAGTATATTCAAAACATTTTATATCTATCTTACATAGGTTAGTGTATTTTTTTTAAATGTTGTTTAACGCCACTTTCAGCAATTTTTCAGCCATATCATGCCATTGATGTCTTGCAGTTTATTTGGGGGAGGAAGCCTGAGTACCCAGAGAAAAACCCCGACCTTCGATAGGAAAACTGGGAATACTTGTCAATTAAGTTATTTTTTATCCTGTGCAGTTATAATATACAATGGTGTAATGAGTCAAAGGAGCTATAAGTCAATCTTTTGTTCAAATCATACATGAACTGCATATATGACCACACACTCGAATTTCATCCATACTTGAAATTTGGCGATTTTCCTCCATTCAGCGATGTAAACAATTACCCCAAGGCTAAATTACTTTCAAAATATCGTGCATTTATTGCTCTAACCAAATGACTCCAAAATAATAAAATATAGTGCGTTTCAACGAAATTAACGTCCGTTAAACCGACACACTTTCATCTCCGAAATTCGAGTGTACTAGTATATATTAGACCCAATAGTGTCACTTGCTGCACTTACATGTAACACTCTTGGCTTGGAGGCTGTATTACAATAAAATGTGCCGAAACTTGAATATGTTTTAGCATATGCTTCAATGCAAAACGTTTCCTACCGAAGTTTGGGGTTTTTTCTCCGTGTACTGCGCGTTCCCCTCCACAAAAGGAAACCAGAAACCAAAACAACTGGACGCCAGTATATGCTGAAAAATTGCTGAAAGTGGAGTTAAAAAGCATTCGAGCAAAAAAAAAAAAAACAAACAAAACAGTTAATGCAAAATACAAAATTGTCTTTTGCAGTTGTAGATAAAAAATGACTGTTTGTGTAGAGGTTCAGATAAGCATAAATAGTCGAAGTAAGTTATTATATAACATAAAGGCTTGCATCAAGCAGTTTCGGATTTTAGATCGATATAAAAACGTACTGTTTGTAATACTGTTTGTAAGGACTATCTAAGAATCAGAATTGCAATTTCTTAAAAGAAGGCATATATGAACTTTTCCCCAGTGCTGCAGTTGGGATTAGTTTGAATTACCTATTTCTAAATTTTAATTTAAACTAATGTTTATGTGGTTCAATGAAATAAATTATTGAAATAGCATTTATTTATTGCATCTTACAAAAGACGAAATACTCCGGAATTGTATACATAACATAGACGTTTATTCTTGTTATTAGTCTCGATCATCCAGACGCTTAATTACATTTGTGCGTCTGGATTCATTTCTATATTGAACTCGTTACCATTACGCCCAAAACTGGGCGTAATTTTTGATTGGATGATATTTTTATTATCTAAAAAATTACTTCCGTTCATATCAAGAAGTGTATAAAAAATTGTGCCAAAGTTTACATTTGAATATTTTTATAAAATATAACTTTATCAATTAATTAAACAAATATTATTGTTGTGCACAATGAAGAGTGAATCTGAATGTGACGTCATATTATAAGTATGCATGGTTTTCCTGGTTTAAAAATAGGGCCCTAAAAATAAAAACCTTGTTTTGTCTCCACCTATTGGTAGCGAAATTACAACAAGGTGATCCCAGACGCTATTATATATGCGTCTGGGTGATCGAGACTATCTTGTTATCCGAACTGCGTACACAAAATTAGTCTCGATCATCCAGACTCTTAATTGCATTTGTGCGTCTGCATTCTGGATTCATCTCTATATTGAACTCGTTATCATTACGCCTAAAACTGGGCGTAATTTTTGATTGGATGATATTTGTAATGTCTAAAAAATTACTTCCGTTCATATCAAAAAGTGTATACAAATTGTACCATAGTTTTAAACTTGAATATTTTTTATAAAATATTGACTTTATCAATTAATTAAACAAATATTATTGTTATGCACAATCAAGACAGAATCTTACTGTGACGTCATTTATACATGTTTGCATGGTTTTCATGGTCTAAAAATAGGGCCCTAAAAATAGAATCAGTTTTGTCTCCACCTATTGGTAGCGAAATTAAAACAAGGTTATCCCAGATTATATATCATATTATATATGCGTCTGGGTGATCGAGACTAACACAAAAATGGCCTTTTTATTCTGGTTTTCGATTTGTCAAAGCTTCGCTCTTCGATAGCCCTATCACCGAAGACAAAGTACCAGGACAAAATTGGTCTCCCTCCATTATTAACTTACGTAAGAAGAATACCAAAAATATTTATAATTGCATGTCAAAAATTTTATATCACCAAGCATTTTTGCAGTTCTACATAATGTTCAGGCTTTCAAGCTACTTTTTGCAAAAAAATAAGGGCTTTTTTAGGGCTAAATTCTCAAAAACATAAGAGCTACATTTTGTAATTTTAGGAATTTTTAGGGGTTTTTAAACAAAAATAAGGGATAAAATATGCTATTTTCTAATGATTTAAGCCTGAAAAAGAGATTAACTCACCATTTTGGGCACAGAACAATAGTAAAAAAGTTAATTACTAATTTAGAACATCATTTGGATGACCATCAAATAGTCTCCTGGATGGCAAATGCATATTTCTGAAAGTATACTAAAGCTAGCTTCATTTAACTTTAATCTATTTTATATTTATTGTTAATTTTTTTTTATGTTTAAAATTAAACAAATTAGGATTTTAACAACAAAGTAGGGCTTTTTTTAAAGGATTTTATAGCTTTAATTAGGAACTTTAGGACTGTTTGTAACAAACACGGAAAATTAGGAAAATATTGACCCTCTTGAAAGCCTGAATGTTTCGTCTTGATAATTCACTCAGCTTGAACCGGATTGACATTAATTTCAGAAAATTCTGTTCATTTAATGGTAACTAAGTATACTGAAAAATATTTTCTCCTTGATCCATCCTTAGTCAGGCGGCGATAATAATCAGCAACACATGATTGTTACGTGTTACATGTGTACAAAGATGCTAATTTGAAAGAAAGAGCAAACACGTCTTTGTCAACACTTTTAAATAATTATTATTTGGAACAATATGAAACTGTAAATTCTGAACAATCTTTGAAAATGACCAAATTATCGAAGTGCCACTATTGTTTACCAAATGACATAAAAATTACCGAAAGATTTATTAATTTTCTTCTTCTTCGTGGGGATAAAGAAAAAATCATCCGTTTGCCACAGAAAAGGATGCGGAGGAACTTATAGGGGAATGCCTAAAACATGCCCATAATAAGCCAAGGGGATCCATAAATAAGGTAAGTTTATAATTGCTAACTTATTGAAAACCAAATAATACAGAATTCAGAACACAGATTGTCTCAAAACATTTTCATATTTGTTTTTTTTTTTAATTATGGTTGGCGCAACTTTCAGCCATTTTTTCAGCTGTATCATGACGTCATGGATATATTGCTTAAGGAATGCCCGGTTAGAAGCCCGAACAGACCTCAATCCTTGTCAATTAAGTTTAGTATTCGAGCACACACTGCCTGTCGTAGGGGGGGGGGGACCCGCAAGCGCAGTGTTAACAGTCACGTGGTGGATAGAAGATGACTACCATAACCACTGAAGCCATTGTTTCAAAATATCAGCCAACAGAGACACACTAATATAAATAGTTAACTTTTGACCTGGACCAAAAATTATAAAATTACAGTATATTTTTTACATTTATTTGTAGGACACAATCTTAACCACCTCTATAGTGTCGTATAAAGAATGCTTAAAGTATAATGTAACAGATGGTTAAAAAGAGTCAGATAAAGAAATTTTGTTTCTTTAATTCTAATAAAAAATATAGGAATATGCAAGACATCAAATTAAATTTATTTATTTATTTGTTTATTTATTTATTTATTTATTTATTTATTTATTTATTTATTTATTTATTTATTTATTTATTTATTTATTTATTTATTTATTTATTTATTTATTTATTTATTTATTTATTTATTTCAAAATGACATTACTCCTACCACGAATTTATACTTTCCTTTGTCCAATCAATTAATTCAGCATTTACTTAATTTATCCATTTTTCAGAGGGGATAACAACCATCATAAGTTCAGTATCAATTATGAACCCCCAAAAAGTTAATACGGTATAAGGACCAAATGTTTTTTTTTGGTGAGCAATAGGATCTCCCAATTAAAGGCGTATATTCTTAAAGATGTTCGTAAAAAGTTCGCAATCGTTTGAGTTTCGGTTACACATAAATGTAAAATCATCAAGAAAATGATCTAATGAATCCAATCCAGCAAACGAAGAAGTTGAGAACTTTTCAAAAAGGCTACATGAAATCGAACCGCCCATATACATAGACTTATCAATAAAACATTTGTCACCAAACTGAATTCCCATTGAATCAAAGTCAGCAGGATGGACAGGAAGTGAACGAAAAACCTATTAATGTTATTTGTTTTAAAGTCTTGTAACTAAATCGTAAAGTTTATCTATAATGGAATAAAGTGATGATTATATCCTTTGCAAATTTCGTGATCGTTGGCCAAGTTAACACTATTATCCTTAGCGTGGAACAAATTTTAAATTAATCTCCAACCACCATACAATTTAGGAAAGAGACCAATCGAAAAAATCGCAGAGTTCAGATTGGTAAATCAGAGAGCGACCTAAAACTCAGCCAAGGTGAATTTCCTTACTTAATTTTGCTAAGGTTTCTTTTCTGTATTAATCCAAAAAAATCAAAGTTTAAAAAAATTGTAATTCAAATTAATATAAGTCCACTGGGATCGTGTAAATTTTACACGATTTACATGATCCTAAGGGGTTTATATTATTCCATCTCCTAATGAAGAATACTATTATTCCATCTCCCAATGAAGAATATGTTAAGCATTTCGAGATAAACGCCACTGATGATTCTTCCGTAAATGGCCGATTTCTGGTACAGATGACCCAGTACAGATGAGCTCATGTGCACACATCTGTTCTTGCTGCGTCATCCAATCAAAACGCCAGAAACAAGAACGTTGTTATGGAAGCATAACAACGTTCTTCTATGACGTTCTTGTTTCCGGCGTTCCGATTGGACGTCAGAGACAATGGAGTCTACAACAATGGAGAGTCTATATGTTATAGCGATGTGAAAGTTGTTGGTTTACGGAAGAAATAGGTACTTTCATAAGTTTTTGGTAAAGTCCGTGTGAACTTTCACTCGTGATAGAAATTTTTATGTCTTTTGGCTCGTTCCGCTGCGCTCCACTCCCGAAAATGCATAAAATTTCTATCACTCGTGAAAGATCAACCGGTCTTTCCCAATAAACGTATGAAAGAACCTATTAGTCTTGCATGGACGAAATGGCGCGTCTGGCGTAATAAATTTGTCACCTTGGTACCTTGTTGGATTATTTGAGCAAAGCCAAGTAACAGAGCGTCCGCGGGTGGCGGATGGTGAATGCAATATATAGAAGTTGTATAAACCGTCTAATCTTGAACTTCTTAATATTTATGAATTTATTATTCATTTATAGTTAAAATGATATTTATTGTTTTTGTTCATTAAATTGGGGTCTACAGAGCAGAGTTCTTTAATCCAGAATCTCTTTCGGGCTTCCAGTTCAGAGTCTCGCAACTTTCATAAAAATACTCAATAATGAGTATTTTTATGAGATCAAAATCCTTCGGAGTGTTGTCGGGAAGTCTGAAGTTTTGGCTCACGGGCAGAAACTGTTTCTTAGTTAGGTCACTTCTATGACCATTCAGTCTTTCTTGTAATGGCTGTTTGCACTCGCCAACATATTGTAACCCTCAGATGGGCACTCAAGACTTTAAATGACATTCGAGCTTGTACAGTTAACAGCAGTGAATATTTTGTACTGTTTGTTCGTGGTTTTGCTGTTAATTGTAGACAGTTGTTCCATATGTTTGCAACATTTGCAGCGTTAACGCTCTCCAAAAAATAATTGTCGAGGCAAAGAAGAATGTCGGACAATTCATTATTAATGAAATTATTAGTAAAATCTACTCCCCTATTTCACGGATAACAATAGATTCAATTTTTTTTTCGATTTTTTTCTACCTGTTTACTCTGGTTGGCATGATTTTTTTCTGGTACAGTGATAATTGAATTTAACTTAAATTCTATTATCGACAAATTAAAAATGATAAAAACGATGGATAACGATCGAATTCTGTTGCAAGAAAAATAACTCAAAGATTATAAAAAGATAGTCTTCTGATCTAAAATATCTAAAATAATGCTTGAAGGTGGAGGTGGTTTGGTAATGGCATATGCTGTTGTGTATTGCAAGGAGTATTTAAAAACACTCCTATGGCCTATATTGTGTTTTAAATTTTGTTAATGTTGGTTAATGTGGCATAAATGAGACAAACAACGATAGATATCTGACTTTGCCTTTATGTTTAAATTAACTGTAAGTAAAAGTTTAATTTCTCTCAATGCATTTTTTACACATCAAAATAAGAAATGTCTTTTAACAGTAAACACCTATAGAAACTGACTTAAACAACTAATTAATATAATTACTACATGTAAATCATTAGTTATTAAAATTTAAAATACTTAGCACATTTTTGCTACAAATAACATTGCCGTACCTTTCCTGTTGTATACAAAAGCAGCAGACTGACAATTATAGACTATTTCTGTTATTTAATTATTTAATTTGTGATCAGTTGTATTGTTCAGATCCTAAACGGAAAGTATGTTGTTAGGAAAACGTGAATGCAATTCCGAATTTGAATATTTACATCTTTCCTAAATAGATTTGGTAGTCATGGGTTCTCATCGCGTTATATGACATACTCCTACATATTTACGATTCTCCAACTCATATAATACCTAAAATAACAAATAAAGAAACGTGTACACAAAATTCAAATAAACAAAACAAAATCTGATCAGTTTACTTCCTATTTTGCTGTGATCATTGTAAAATTTGTCATCATGTGTTGTTCACACCGCCTTCTCACTGTTTTGTGATTTTTGTTTTGAGAATCAGCTTAAAATGTCAAGTTGTTTACGATTTTATTATTTATCGACAGAAAATTTAGGTATGAATCGGCGACAATTTATAAATGATAAACATTTTCCGTAAGTCACATGCAGTTTTATTTTTATAAACAAACAACTAAAAATGTCATCAGATACCAACAAGACTAATTTTTTCCACAACATTCTTTATCCGAGTTATATCTATTCATTTAAGTCCATATGCCTAAAGTAGCATTTAAAGCAGAAACGGATTTGAATGTTTGTTTGATTTAATGGTGTTTAACGACACTTTCAGCAATTTTCCAGCTATATCATGACGTCCAGTTTGTATTGGGGGAGGAAGTCGGAGAAAACCTCCGACCTTCGATAGGAAAACGGACAAACCTTTCAAATAAGATGGGAGTCGAGTGCACCCTGCCCGCACTTAGACTCGAAGCCGCAATCTCAGTGTTTTAACTTCAGAACATCTGTGAATGTCAATAGCATGAACAATACAGATCATATTATTATTATTATTAGCATTATTATACAATTCTTATAAAGCGTTCCATCTATACAAAATAATACTCAAAGCGCTGTACACTTACAATTAAAAACAAGAGAAAGCAATATAAAAAAATAGTTATGATAATATACACAAAGAACAATACAAAGATAATTACAGTCAAACCTCGATAAGTCGAAGTTTGCGGGACCGTAAAAATATATCGAGTTATCCGAAGTTCGAGTCAACCGAGTTTAGGGTGTGACGTCATTTTCATTATGTGATTTTTAAAAAATCTAACGGTCGTTATTTCATGTACATTGGTTTCGAACTTCAGCATCGCTTGTTTTGTCACGGTATTTGTAGCGTGCGATATATGAAGTATTTTAGCCATTCACATAAATCGACAATAATTAATAAATAGTGTAATCATATTTTATAAACTTTATTACAAAATTATGGAAATACATACCAAGAAAACACTTATCAACTTACAGTTCGATAGAACTAATGAAACAATACAAATTGTTTTTTACGTAATTGACAACACACAAGTCAACAAAAATAACAGAATGTCTTTATTGAAACGAAACTCGACCACATACATCATTGATCAGATCAAAAAGCAATTTTCAATAACTATCATTTTTAATTAAACATGACAAAATAATTCGGACAGTAATTAGCGGATCATCAATTAACCTTAATAATGCATGTCCTGCGCTTGGATTACCAGTTCGTTTTATTAAATTGCCTATTCAAATTGTAATTGCCAATCAAAAATAATCGTGTTTGCTCTATGACAGGTGTTTAAAATAAACAGACGCGTATTAAGTAACAATACAAAAATACAAATGAAATTGTTAGTTTTGACATCGATATCGAGAGCAAAATTAACTTCGAGACAACGAGGTTAAAATTACACTAATTAATATTGTCCGGATTGGAAAAATCCATCGAGTTAAGCGAAATATCGAAACAACCGAGATCGACACATCCGAGGAAGAAATGCATTGTTGATATGGGAAAAATGCCGGGACTTAAAAATTATATCGACATAACCGAGGTATCGAGTCAACCAAGTTCGAGACAACGAGGTTCGACTGTATATCTAAAATGAATAAATAAATTATAAATAAATAGAGTAATGATCGGGTAACTGTTAAAATATTATAAAAAGGGTCTTATAACGATAAATAAATTTGGTAAAAAAATATCTTAAAAATCATACAGGTTACATAGATATTAACTTATCAATACAAACATGTTGTGGTGCATTTAAGGTTTGTAATTTATACGCACATTATGTACAAATAATGCAGCCTAAATCATTATTGCTAATGTTCATGTAAAGGAAAAAATATATAAAATTTTGTTTGCGTACGTGTTCCCAGCAATAGGAACGACAACGGAACGATGCAGTCATGAAAACTGAGCTCCTCGAAAAGTGTGAAGATCTGCATTTAGATCGTTGTTTAGGACTTGTAAAGTGTCTATGATATAGAGCAAATAGTGTAGTTTCTTCTGTGTTAAACATTTATGGCGAAAGGTCATCGCAAGCGTAAAAATAGTCAACAATTTAAGACGGGCTACACACCACCCTTGAAAACCGGTTCCAATATGGCGTCGACGGATCAAAACAATAAAGACAATCCTTTAGATGTATCTCAAGTCATAATGCAGGCCAACGATACATTGCACGGTAGTTATATTGAATCAAACAGAAGCCCAACAAACGACAACATTGTGCATAACCCACCCCAGCATCAATTTAGAATGCCTCCACCGATTCAACATAGCTCCCCCCTCCAACATATTACAAACCCTACAAACACGCAGCCAGTGTCGACACCTATGTCTATGCCACAATGCATTCCATGGCCACCGCGCATCCCTAACACAACATCCATGAACATTATGCCCCCACACATGATGGTATCAAACATGGAAATGATGTCAGATACTCATGAAAGAGTAAAAAGACTAGAGATTATCTTAAATGAAAGACTGTCCAAATTAGACATACTAGATACATTAGCAAGAAAACTAGATAACTTTGAAGTCTCAATAAATCAAATAAGAATAGACTTAGATGACCTTAGAGAAACACAGGAAAAACATTCAGAACTCAATATAAAGCAAGAAGCTCATCACCACGAGGTTGAAGCAAGACTCAGAGATCTTGAGATTCTAAACAGAAGGTTAGTGTCTGAAAATGCTGAACTAAAGGAACAGTTTCTATCTATGCAAACAAGATCAATGAAGTACAACTTGATATTTGGTGGCATCCCAAACCCTGAGGGAAATGATGAAAACACCGAGACTGTTCTTAGAGAATTCTTAACAAATGAACTTCAAATGCCAAATGTTGATATGATCCAATTTCAAAATGTTCATAGATTGGGGGAGCGCACCGATGGCAAACATAAAAGCATTATTGCCCGGTTTGTAAAGTACCAGGACCACGAAAATGTGAGAAAAACAGCATCAGAAAAACTGAAAGACAGGCCCCAGTTTTCTGTGTTCCAACAGTACCCTAAAGAAATTGTTGATAGACGGAAGCCCCTAATTCCAAAACTTAAAGAATTCCGCCGCCAGAAGAAGAATGCCAAAATTGTTTATGATAAGTTGGTTGTAGACGGTGAAGTTTATGATCCAACCCGTGGTGACCCTCGGTATATACCTGGTTTGTCCCAATCCTAGGTCAATCCATCAGACATCGGTCAAGGTCAAGGAAACGGAAACATAAACATTACCTGTCTAAATGTGTGTGGCTTAAAGAAGAAACTATTGAACCCTGACTTTATCAATTTGATTAAAAACTATGAAATACTTGTATTTACTGAATCCAAACTAAGCGAATTAGATGAACTTGATTTACCTTCAGACTACGGTTGTTTCTCAAAAATACGAACAAAATGTAAAAGAAAGTCGGGTGGAATTACGATTTTGTATAAAAAATCATTGTCAAAATATATGACCTTTTTGAAATCTGATAGCGAGTTTATACAGTGGGTAATTATATCAAAAAAATACTTTCAAAATAAACAACAAAACTGTAAAAAAATTTTATTGGGATGTGTCTACATACCCCCGGAAGGATCAAAATATTCTTCTGAAGAAGCATTTATAGAAATTGAGAGCGAGATGATAAACTTTTCGAAAAATTCTCACGTTTCCATTATTGGCGATTTTAATGCTAGAAGTGGTAACTTACACGATTTTGTAGATTTTGATGAAGACTTATTCGACATTTTAGAGATCAGTGAAAATGCGGATTTTTTGCAAAACACTGAAATTTTCAAAAACAAACTTTTAGAAAGAGGGTTCCCTGTTGATAGATGTTCGCAAGATAGAACTCGCATTAATAACTATGGTAATAAGATTATTGAATTTTGTAAAAGATGTTCAATGTATATTGCTAATGGTCGTTTACATAATGATAAATATATTGGTAAAACCACCTGTAAAGATGCATCATTGGTAGATTATTTACTAATTTCAGAATCTATGGTTGATATTATTTCTGATTTTTATGTAGAAGATTTTGACCCTATGTATTCTGACGCACATAATCGCCTCCATTTATCTTTAACTTTTACTCAACCAAACGATTTAAAACAAGTACATAGAGAGAACACTTTCCGTAAGTGGAACAATAAGAAAAGTGATAATTTCCGACAATCATTGATTGATGACAATGAAGGTATCCTGGTCAGAATTAAATCCCAACTCGACAATACCAACGTTAGCACGGTCACGCCTGAACAGGTCACGGACCTTGTTAGTGACATAGGTAATGTTTTGATTGAAACTGCCCGAGATACCTTTGGAGTTGCCAAAAGAAGATATCCAAATGAAGATAATAAACCTTGGTTTGACAAAGCCTGTAAGGTTAAGCGCGACGAATTTAACGCCGCTCGTAACCTGTTTAAAGTAATCAAGTCTAAGTCACACAAAAAAGAAATGAATGCTAAAGCTAAAGCATATCGCCAAACCTTATCAAAGAGTTATGCAAAATACTCGGAAAGTTGTGCAAATGAGTTGAGATATAGTTCTAAACATGACCCCAAATCATTTTGGAAGATTTTGCATAAATACTCGCATGCGAATAAGGATTCGCCGGAAATTGATATTGATACCTTTTATGAATATTTTAAAAACCTAAACGCAGGAGACGAACCCACAGAAAACGATATAAATGTAGACGATATGTGCGAGAATTAAGTTTTTGATGAATTGTTAAATGGTAAAATTACTGAAAATGAGGTGCAAGAAGCAATAAAAAAATTGAAAAATTGTAAAGCACCAGGTAGAGACATGATTATTAATGAATATCTTAAATACTCGTCACCTCAACTTATATCTATATATTGTGACTTATTTAATTTAGTTTTAGATAGTGGTATTGTTCCCGAGAGCTGAACTAGAGGAATCATAAAACCTATATATAAAAATAAAGGTGATCCTGCAGATCCCGACAATTATCGCGCGATTACCCTTATTAGTTGTATGGGTAAACTTTTTACGTGTATATTGAACTCTAGATTGAATGTATTCTCAAACGAGTTTAATGTCCTGTCCGAAAGCCAAGCGGGTTTCAGGAAAGGGTATTCGACTCTTGATAATATATTTACTTTACATGCTCTGATAGAATTTTACTTCGCGTATGGAAAAAAACTATATTGCACATTCGTTGATTTTCGTAAAGCTTTCGACACTGTGTGGAGGGAAGGGCTATGGAAAAAAGTACTAAAAAGTGAGATAAAGGGAAAGATTTTTAAAGTTATATACAACATGTATAATGGTATCAAATCATGTGTGCAATGTAGTGAAGGACAGACTGAATTCTTTCCTTGTCTTACTGGAGTCAGACAGGGAGAGAACTTATCTCCCTTCTTATTTTCTATCTTTCTAAATGATTTAGAAACATTTTTTGCCCAGCTTGATGGAGTATCACTTGAAACTGTGGAAAAAAAAATGATGGATGAAATTCACATTTATTTTAAATTCTTTGTGATATTGTATGCAGATGATACAATTATTCTAGCAGAAAGTCAAGATAATATGCAAAATTCTTTAGATATATTTCAAAGATACTGTGATTTGTGGAAGCTTGAAGTGAATGTCAACAAAACGAAAGTTATTATTTTTTGTAAACGTAAAACCAAACAAGGAGTAGAATTTTATCTAAAAGGTGAAAAACTTGAAATCGTTGATTCATATACATATCTAGGAGTTATTTTTAAATACAATGGGTGCTTTATTGAAACTCGGAAGAAAAGAGTAGAACAAGCTCAAAAGGCTTTATTTAGTGTATATAAACTCATAAATAATGAGAATATCCCTATAGACTTACAATTGAAAATGTTTGATTGTATGATTGAACCCATATTATTGTATGGCTGTGAAGTCTGGGGATTTGAAAATATTAATGCCATTGAGCAAACACATTTGAAGTTTTGTAAAAGAATACTTGGTGTCAGAAATACTACACCTAATTACATGGTGTACGGAGAGCTTGGAAGATTTCCGCTCCAAATAAGTCTCAAAGTGAGAATGATTTCTTTTTGGGTTCGGGTAGTTCAAAATGAGCGCAAATTATGTAACTCACTATATGGTCTGATGCTTAAATCACATGACACCAAGACATTCAAGTGGATTAAATATATACAAAATATTTTTAATGATATTGGTAAAAGTGAGTGGTTTATGAATCAGTGTTTTGCTCTTAATATTAATTATATTAAGCAAATTCTACATGACCAGTTTATTCAATCTTGGTATAGCGATATTGCTTGCTCCTCAAGAGGCGAATTTTACTCTCTTTGTAAGTCATCTTTTGGCCTCGAAAACTACTTAGTTAAACTCCCAGAGTTTAACCGCATTTGGATTACAAAACTACGTACGTCTAATGTTCATTTGCCTATAGAAACGGGGAGATGGCACAACATCCCAAGACAAGAAAGAATTTGCACTTTTTGTGATAATTCTGTAGGTGACGAGTTCCACATACTGTTTATTTGTGATAATGTAAATATTAAAAATTTGCGCCAAAAACTTTTGGCCAAATACTATTATGAACATCCAAGTATAAGTAAAATGAGTGGACTGTTATCTCTTTGCAATATTTCTGTATTAAAAAAAACTATCTGTATTTATTAAGAAAATTACATCTCTGTAAGATTACCGCTACTATTCATTGTGCATGTATATGTTTCGAGTCTCTATTTTGTATACGTTAGTTGTGTGCGTAATTCTGTGTCGTTTAATATTTTGTACTTGTATTTTTCGTCTGACCTCATGTTACATATTTATATATGTCTGAGAGTATTGAATAAAATCTAAAATCTAAAATCTAAAGCAATACGTACGCAAATACAAATATAACTTACATTTGGTACACAAACAACGAAAGGTGAGTGTTACGTTTCAAAAGTAGAACATTAAAATTGTTAGGCGTTATATTCATTGAGAATTGTAGACATTGGATTAAACATCGCATTTCAAAGAAAACGAGCGGAGACTATTGAAGGAACAAAAAAAAAGAATATCACGAAACTGGACAAAAACAATGCCTCCCAAAATCTTGATTTGGAGATATGTAATTAAGAACAAATTACTTTGAATTATAGCTTTGGTTGTGTGATATAAAAACACGACTGGTTAGGTCAAGGGTGATATTAAATGTAAATGTGGAGTATGCTATGGTATAATGTTTAGTTGATGTTTGTCTCGAATAATGAATTAGAAATTTGTTTCACATATCTACTTTAATATTTAGTAAACATTTCAGCAAATATTGTTTAAGAAGTTTTTTAAATTGCTTTTAATATTTTTTTATGCTTAAATTTAGAATCAACATAACTGATTACAATATGCAAACGTACATAACATCAGACACATACGTTATATATACAATATTGGTCAATTGACGGTTAGTATGGAATTTATTTGGCAAGATTATCAAGCCATTCTTCATTAAAGGCTTGATAATCTGTTTTCTGAGTTTACAGACGAGATCGTCTTTATTTTTATTATAGTCTATTTATACACTTTTGATACAGTTTAACATAAAAAATCATTTTTAAGTTATTTTATATTTAAGATTATCCGCCATGAGAGATATGCGATGATGTGTAAGAGGTGATTGTTGAAGTAGGATTCTCAGAATCCTTGGCGTGAAATTTGGTGTGCAGTACCTGATTAAAATATTTGATTTAATCGCTGTTTCCGCCTAATATTCTGTTACATGGTAGTTAAATCTGATAATATTTCGTGCTACCTGTTTGATGTTGATCCAGTTGTATTTTTTCTACTTGAGCCTTGTATCGTTTGATCCAAGTGTTCTGAACTGTAACCTCGCTTTGTAAAGAGTGGGTATTGAATTTAAGCAATATTTTGCTTTTCTCCTTCATATGTCTCTTTGGATTCTAATAGTTTCCAAAATTTCATAATATACATTAGTTTTTACTTTTTATAATCTTATTTATTGTTATTGAAAACGAATATCTCTTTCATACATTTTTATCTTTAATTTCACAAATTTATAATTATTATCCTGAAAGGTGTGAGACCGAATTATTCTGCATCTTATGGTGCTAAAAATTCACGTTGTAGTCTTCTATCTTGACTTTAAAAAAGTTAAAATAGAAAAACAAGAAGAATAGTGATTGCCTTACACCACAGAGTCAAAAGAGTTCGGTTTAAGATTATGGTACCTAATCTTTGTTAAAAAAACCATCCAACATTTAAGAAAAATGTAAGATTATAAAGGTTGAATCGGAATACCTAACTTTCAAATGTTGGATAAATAGGAAGACAAGGTTTAATTGTCAGACTATAATTGCTTATATTCATTCTCTGGTTTTAATAACATGCTCACTGTTGCTTATTGTCATTGCAAGTGCACGTTTACTGCTATTACAG
Source organism: Limnoperna fortunei (assembly GCA_944474755.1). NCBI lineage: Eukaryota > Metazoa > Mollusca > Bivalvia > Mytilida > Modiolidae > Limnoperna > Limnoperna fortunei. Next base: position 81,640,859 of record OX104113.1, on the reverse strand, counting down.
TGCGGTTTGAGTTAGATGATGATATTACTGTTTTGAATTTATAATAAAAAGATAATTACAATGTATTTATACAATATAGCAGTGCCAACGTTTTCATACCCTATTCTTCCCAGAAAACAAACAACTTGTTTTTCGATGATTGGACAATTTTAATAATGTATTGTTTACGCCATCTTCTTTAAAGGATGTTATCTTTTGATTAAAAAAATAAGCTTGAAAAGTCAAGTTGTTTACGACTGTATTATATATTACAAAAAACGAAACAGCGATATTACGACAAGAGCATCAATTATGAACAAGTCACATGCATAAGATGGTAATATTATTTCTTGACAAACACCTTATGCACGTACACAATATTAATACCCGAGGCATAACATTGTACTCCGCGTGCATATACTAGAATTTTAATCGGGAAAGGAATGATCATATGTTGTATAAATCGTTAGTAAATAGCCTTTTAACAAACCTGTAACTATAATGTAACGATTATGTAATATTAATATGTATTATAATGTATTATACATTCTTGGGCTACCGGATATAAAAGTCAATAATTGCTTTATTACATGAATAAAATCATCATCTTTCTTGATCAGATAAACAAAGAATGCTTTTTTTTAAATCTATTTTTAGAGATATTGAATTCAAAATTACCGCGAAATCATGCAGCGGACAAACATTTTCATATTTTTGGTGCAATTTTAGTACTATTGCGATTAAATGTGACCCGAAAGTTGTTAAGTGTTTTCAGACCCATTATAAAAACGCAAAATTCTATTCGTGAAATAAAATGCTTGATAAATGTATTTGTTAGTTCCCAGCACAATTATTTTCTTAACTTAATATTCTTAAATATGGTAACAGTACTCTTTACAAGGAGAATCTCATTTAGGAATTTTGCATAGTCCCGAATGGCCCCTAATCTGTGTTCAGAACGCTGTGTAGCTCTCGTCAGGCAATCGTCCATATCTCATGAAAGTCAAAATAATGACATAAAATAATTGTGAATAACAGCACAAAACAAAACCAAACCTTATCGTTTGATTTATTACTAACATTTACCGGTTGGAGGGAAAATACTGGAACGGCCAAAGAGGCCACAATATTGAAGTGCATGAATCTGCCCTCAACATTATGCATACAAGCTTAGTGTCTTAAACGGTTAAAAAAGTTTTGACACTACAGATGACAACGGCGCTGTGGATTTTTTATTCAATGGAATTTAGATATTAGAGCTGCATTTAAAAAGCAGTTTCATACAGAATTGATAAATAAATTTATTTATATAGTTTGTTAAATGTATTGGATATTTTTCAGCTGATTGTGCAAAGCCCATTTCTGAACTATTTTATGGGTGTTTGTGAGTTTCCTTGAATACCCTTCGGGGTTTCTAAATTTGCGAAAAATTTTATCTGACATGACACCCCGAAAATTTAATGTGATATTAGTGAAATGATTTCACTCATTTTGAGGGGTCTCTCATTACTCAACGAAACTTGGTGCCCGAGTCAGAGCAAAAAATGTAAATAGATTCCCCAATATGCAAATAATTAAGAGGCCGTTGTCAGATCTCTTTTCATTTAGTAACAAGGGCCTCGGTGGCCAAGTGGTTAAGGTAGTTCGTTTACTATTTATCACCGAGGTTGCGGGATCGAGTCTTACTGCAGAAAGGGTGTCCTGGACTACAATTTTAATTGACAAAAATTGCCAGTTTACCTACCGAAGGTCGGGAGTTTTATTGCAGGTACTCCTCCCCAATTAAAAACTGCTCGCCAAGATATAGCAAATTGGGAAAGTGGCGTTAAACACCATTTAAACAAACACAATCATTTAGTAACAAGGTCGGTCAACGACCAGAAATAGGATGATATTAAACGTATTGTTACAAATATATCTTCAAATTTTTACAGGATTTTTTCTTTTGTAAAGAAATTTGTATAATCCTTTAAACATGTATGTAGATATCTCGTATTCAGTTAACTCGATACCTGGATTATTTCGATACATTTTCAATGTCCGACATTTTTCCAATATCTACAATGCATTGTTTTGTTTCGCGGATGTGTCGATCAGTTTACTTCGATTTTCATTTAACTAGATGATTTTTTTTCAGTCCGTGCCATATTATTAATGGTGTTTTAACCTAGTTGTCTCAAAGTTAATTTGTTAAAAACTAACAAATTCATTTTAAGTCTTATTTTATTCGCTTCTATTTATTTTACACTTATCTACATACCTTTTTAACAGCTAATTGTCTATTTAAGGCTCGGATTCAGGTGGAGACTCACCCTTCCTCTCGCCCTGAAAAAACCGTAAGAAAGTAAGAAAGAGAAAGACACAAAAACTACGTCGGACGGGAAAACACGGTTTTTTTAATTATCTTCTTCCATCATGTATTTGGTGTTATGTTGAAATTTAAATTTCCATCGTATTTTTACGAATCTCCGCTGATAGATGATAACAGTTTTGTTTTCATTTTATTTGTTGAAAAACAATGATAAAAAATGAATCAATCTCACAGTTCCTTGCAGTAAATGATTCAATATTTTCATTTATCGAACGAAAGGCATCCTAGTTAAAAGATACATAAAAATAGTAATAAGAAGAAATGAATTAAATCTTCAAATCGAAAAAAATAGATATAAAAACCATGCACCTAGAATTTCAATATGTTCAATAAAATAAGCATCTGACAAGAAAAAATACCCGTCCGAACACTATCTAAAATGACCTATTATTAACCATCCTTTCAGAGTTTCCGCTCTGGGTATTACTGTGCCCCAGACAGCCCGCATATTTGGTGCGCCCCTTCTAACTGAAAATCGCCTGAATATAGCTGAAATATTGCTGCTCGGGCGTTAAACACCATTAATCAATCAATCAATCTAACTGAAAATCCTATATCCACGTCGGTATTTCAATTTAAATTTGAAATTAAATAAAACGAATTGATAACCTAAAGGCAGTACATACATTTCTAAAATTATGATGATTAAATCATTACTGTCGGAATTATTTGTTTATGTTTAAGTGAAAACGATAATGATTAAAAACTTTTATTTTATTAATGATTATTGTGGTTTTGATTTAACCTGCGTATTTTCGCAATTACGAAAAAAGCCTGTAGTGCATTTAGAGCTTAAGAAATGTGAATTGATTGATGCTTTTAACTGATTTCTTTATCGTTAATTTCTAAATAAAGTTTAATTTAAATATTTTTTAGTTATTGTCCATTAATTTGAAGTGGTACATTTCATAAGTAATTGATATCTTTGATCATCACAGGCTACAAATACAGACGATGACAAAAAGATCGAAACCGATATAAATAAAATAAATAGTTAGATATTTGTCTCATCACATATGAAAATAACATCACACCCTTAACTCGGTTGACTCAAACTTCAGATAACTCGATATATTTTAACGGACCCATATACTTCGACCTATCGCGGTTTGACCGTATTTACCATTCGGTTAACGCTTTAACAATTCAGTTGAAGTATGTTTTGGATTGTAAACAAACCGCTGCATAAAATAAAGAGGAGGTGCTTTTATGTATAAATTAATTATTAGACGGGAAACTAATGTTTATATTTAATTACTGACAGGACGAAACTTGTTCAACATTCTCAAAAGACGTGTATTTAATTGCTGCATAAACGAAAATGAAGAGGATGGACACCATTTTGTACAATATGTATTGCAGCAAGGTGCAAGACTCAAATCGATTATGCTAACGCAAACAGCTTACTTACTATATATATCACAACAGTTAGCATTTGAAGCATATTAGAGGTATATTTTAAAAGATTCAAAAAGGGAAGATTTTTTAGTAATTTTCTTGAAGTATTCATGAATCAAATTTTAGATTTAATGAGAACTTTTTGAATTTCAACTACTAATTAATTTTTCTATCGTGTCAGAGTGGTCATTTGTTATGCTAAACAAAAACAAAACAATGCAGTTTTCATCTTACTTGATAAGTGTGTGAATTTTTTTGTTATTTTTATTTTTGTTACAGAAGCCTGCACCGATTTTACGCCATGAAAATACTCATTTTCTGTATTTTTAATTTAGCTTACTATAACCGATTCAAGAACAACATAACCGATCATGTTAGCTCATACTTGTTGTTTTAAAGTGTGTTTGAGCTATTAACTTATTTTTGTGGACGTTACAAACGATTTTCTCATATTTTCTCGTCCTCGTGTCTGGTAAAGAAACACCAATTAAAACTTAATACGGTAAATTTAAAATCGAAATACTAAACATTATATCAACAGGAACACACCAGAAACAACATTATTGACTGCAGCTTTAAAATCATTTTCATGATGTAAAGAAATATAGTTGTATTAGAGGGATGAAGTGAGTGTTGTTGTCAGCACTGAGTGGGCAATTTGTCTCTACATAATGGTAAAATACAAGGACCTTTTATATTACAAATACATTGTCAGAAAGACCTGATACATATGGAATATTATACATTTTGCTTTTTATACAAACTTTATCACGACAATTTGTGATAAATTCCTTACCAAAACAAAATGTTCTTGTATTACTTTTATCGGTAATGACCTACTGATCAGATAAATTCGTTGATACATGCCAGTTAACTGTTAATGATTTTCTTAGCGTTACACATATGCAAATTACCGATACATAACGCATTAATTGTCAAAAAGACATGTATTACACACACATTTCTAAAGACATGCAATAAAGTTTATGACACATAAAGCATTGTTAGAATACCCTGGTTTATATCAAGGAATCTTACCTAAATCATACAACACATTGCAAAAATACCTTTCTGACGGAATAATTAACCTAATATTGTGGAGGACTCTTAGCTTATTGCCCGCATTCTGGCATGAGACATCTACACAATTTGGGAATATCTGCTTTTGAAAAAAAAACTACGCTTACATTGTCATAAATATATACTGCTTGTTACATGAAATTATCCTAAAAAGCCATATTGTACTGGCGATCCTTATAGCTGAATTGAACATGTATATCTAAACGATACGATAGAGTTGCTGACACCGTAGGTGAAAGTAATTTTGTAGAAATAAACTATGAGGAAATGTCTTTGATATCAGAAGTGAATAGCTTTAGAGCCAATATGTTTGACGAACTAACCATACCTGCTAAAAATACTTTATTTATAAAGAAATATACTTTCAAAATTGTGTAGATATAATTACATGTTTATTTTAAGTGGCAAATTAGACATGCATGGAAGTGTACCATCGTAGTTGATAATGTGAAATTCTTTACAATGTTTTTTAAATATATTGCAACAAATTGGATCGCGTGATTTAAAACAGTCTACAAAGGGACACAATAATCTACTTCTTTGAAATTAACGACCATTATCAAAATTCTAAGGGTTAATATAGTTTTTCAAAGTAAATAAAGTAATCTGATTTGAGACTTTGTCCGCTTTGTCCAAGTCTTGAATATTTGAAAGACAAATCCAACTGATTTATGTTTTTAAGTTTCACATTACTAGAAAATTAACTTGTTTTTTTAATACAAAGTTTGTGCGAAGAACCTCTACGGTTAGGTCAGGTTATATAAATATTATACAATATATTGTAAATATAAATATAATCTGAAATATCTTACCAATAACCAATTTTGTATCCATTTCAGCCACAGCTCTAATATCCAAACAGTATCATGTTTTTATGCCTATAGATAAACAGTATATATTTTTACCTCAGATCATTTCAATTTAAAAAGTGCAATTTAAATTAAATCTTCTCTGATTGCCGTCAATAAAACAGTTTTTCAATATTGACGATCCAGATTTTTTTTCTTTGTAACAAAATCAATTATTAACAAAATTAAAAATGTTAAAAATTGTTAAAACAATCGAAATCTGTCACAAGGAAAATAACTGTTACAAGAAAAACTCATAAAAAGATCGTCTGATCAAAAACAAATGTACCAATACAAATAGCAGTACCCTTTAATCATCAATAAATAAGACATGGTTTCTACATAAATATATATATCATTATTTGATTAGTAATACACCCTATATCTTCACTGAAATGACATTAATATTTCATCATCTTAAAGATGTGCTTGAAAGTGGAAGTGGGTTTGGTAATGGAATATGGTGCTGTGTATTGCAAAGAGTATTTAAAAACACGCCACTGGTCTATATTGTGCTTTAAATTTTGTTAATGTTGTTGATATAGTTAATATTGTCAACATTAGCAGAAACTAAACGAACAAACCATAGCTAGTAAATTAGATCTGCAATTGTCATTAAGAGAGTAAAGTATAGTTTTTTCATCGCTTGGAAACATCCATATAAAAATGTCTTAGAACAGTAAACTTAACATCCATACCGCATGAAAAAACATAAGTCAATTAAAATTTAAAATACCTAGCACATTTAATAATTAATAACATTGTAATGCTTAATAATTTGGAGTCCTCCACAATATATGGTACATGTATATACGAGCACTAGACTGACAATTGTAGATTATTTGTTAAATTGTAGTAAATTGTAATCTTCGCTATGTTGTTCATATCCTAATCAGAAAGTATGCAAAAATGATTAGTAAGGTGATTCTTGAATTTCATTGTACCATTTCCACAGTTCAATATTTGCATCTTTTCTAAGAGGGTTGGTAGCCATGGGTTCTCATCGTGTTTATGACATCCGGCCTGACAAAAATCTAACGCCATAATATAGCCAAAGAAAATGCTGAATGTGTCGTGAAAACATACAAGAAAAAACGTATTATTGTAAACAGTTTTGTCCCTTTAACATGTTGTCTCTGTTTTGACTTTATTTAATAGACGTTTAGTGCTGATAATGTATTGATTTAGTGAGTTTTTTTATAAATAACTCTGCATTTGTTTTGAATTCCAGATTTATGTAATTATACTTTTATGCTTTTTACTGGAAGTTACTATTAAATACATAGTCAGGCATTTGTTGTACCTTAGTTGATGTTTTCCCTACCGAAATGTTTTGCTGATTGATATGTAGTCTTTACTCAAGGTCTTGATTTTGCTTTTTCCTGCGCATCTGTCTACGTAAAGACTGGTACTGCTTACTCTTCAGGAGCATCAGAGTACATTTATAGTTAATTATGGGTTTGTAGTCTCTTTAAGTTTTTGATGTTTGTTTCATGTTGTGTATTTTTGTCTACACAGTAGCTGTAATCGTCCATTGACTTTAGGCTCTCTTTGTTCGATCATTTGACTTCCTATTTTGCAATGATTGTAAATATTTATCAGCTTGTGTTGTTCACACCTATATCTTACTGTTTTCTTTCAATGATTTTTTTTGTTTGATGTAACCAAAATATCCGCTTAAAATGTCAAGTTGTTTACGATTGACAGAAAATGAAGGTATGGATCGGCGACAATTTATAAATAACACATATGTTCCAGAAGTCACATGCAGTTATTACTTGACAAACAAACACAATACAATTTTTGTCCACAACATTCTTTATCCGAGGTATACCTATGATGTAAAGCAGAAATGGATATGATAGTATGTTATATGAATTGTCATTGAATAACACTGCGGTACGCGATATGTATTCAATTGCATAAAAGGTTAAATCATAATTTATAAATGCACCTACCAATTCCTCTCAGAAATTCTTTTATAAAGATAGCAATACGATAAGAATCTCTAATTCGCATAGCTTATAGCCCTAGATTGACGAGAAATATGTTTGAATCTGGTAAAGTGGCTGGAGATTTTACCAATAAGGCGACCATTCGTCCGGATAAAAATACGTCATTCAGTTGTAATTAAATTTGAAATAATTTAGAATAGCTACACACAAAATAAATCCTGGATCAGTAACCTCAGTCATATTTATGTGATGACTTAATGTCTTGACAACTCGACCACAATTCCTTTAATTTTTTTTCAGTTTAGGGAAATGTTAAAATATGCTAGAAAAATATGATACATGTAAAACTGACAATTTTCAGCACATGCCTGGCTTTTGAAAGTTTGACGATTGTAAGAATGATTCATTTGCTGGGATGTTTGCTAGCATTAGATAATCTCACATGTTCTAGTCCTAATGTCTCGCATTGAAAATTTACACGTCATCAATCATACCAAAAAACACCACCCAAGGAAACCGAAATAAGTAGGTGGTACTTTTAGCATAATGTGTACATTTTAGTCGGCTGTATCATGGTAAACAAAAGACAAAGACCTATTGATATAACATATCACAGGGATTGTCAAATATATATGTTATATTATACATAAATTGTCGAAAAGATACAATATATTACATATACACTAATTTCAGTTATTTTTCAGCTATATTGTAGCAACTAGCATCTAGTTTTTTTGAGAGAAAGATTTCCGATGAAAACCACCGACGTTTGGCAGGAAAACTCTCAATGTTTTTTAGTTTACAATAGAGTTGAAGACACCCTGATTGCAGAAGGTCATGAACCCCAATCGTAGAGTAGATGGGCACGTGATCAATCGCAATTAACTTTATGTAACTACGTAAGCCACCAAAGACGTGTTATATTACATTTCTGAAGACACGTAATGTAGTTTTCTACATATAAAAATGAACATGCCGAAACTACACATAAGATTACACCTAACATTATAAAAAAGTGTATTATATCCTGATTTTCATTCAAAGATAGACATAATCGCATATTAAAATACTACCATTTTGTAACTATCGAAAATAATGTCATTGCCACAGAGAAAGATGAAACCACCCTAAATAATATTATTGAGGTATTAATTGAGTGTTGTTGTGAGCATGAGCACTGAGTATGCAATTTGTTGGCTACATAATGAAGAAAACCCAAAGACCTTTTGAGAACACATACATTGTCAAAAGACATGATAAATATGGAATATTGGATATTTTGTTGTTCATACAGACTTAATTACGACAAGACTTAATCACAACATCAAAATGTTCTTTTTTACTTTTATCGGTAAAATACCTACTGACCCGTTGATAAATGCCAAAACGCTGTTACTGACTTTATTAGCGGTGTACGTTAAAGGTAAAATGTGCAAATTACCGATAAATTACACATACGCTGGCGAAAAGACCTGTAGCACTTATACATTTCTAAGACAAGATGTAAAATATACCATTGCATTGTTAGGATAACAATGTTAAATACACGCACTATAGCATACTACACATTACAATTTCGAGAATATCTTTCCGATGAAATAAGAAACCTAATACTGTTAAGGACTCTTAGCTTAATACGCCAAATTTATATATTTTTTAGAAAAATAAAGTAAATACACGATGAACAAGAGTATCAAAATTCATGGACAAATAAAGAGAAAGGTTAATAATTTACGAACATAGAATCTTAACAGTTACTGGTTTTAAATAGCAAAAAAACGATATGGGCCAAATTAGCCTATTGGTACTTTATTGAATATTTTGAAATCGTTTCGACAAGAGAGAAAATATACCCAAAGAGACTAAACGGCCTTATCAGCAAAGCCATAACTGGACAGGAAATAGAAAATGCAACTTAAGGTTATAAGTCACAAACTGATAATTGATGAATATTTGAAACACTCGGTAAATAATCGTTTAACATTTTTGACATGTTTGACAGTAGTATTGTTCTAGATCTGCCGCCACTTGGTTTTTTAACAACGGAAACAAATCAGACACCAAACATTAGACTAATAACTTTAATTACATGCTTTAATTACATGATTTCATAAGCTCATAAGCCTTCTACATCTATTTTAACAACAACTAACTAAACAGTTGAAATTAAAAATTGCAAAACAGGGTTATTCCGACCCGAATGCTACATTACGGATAATTAAATTTGTTTTAATTCATTAGCAAATCTTATAAACAACAAAAACTCATCAAAAAACTTTTTTGTAGATTTTGAGAAGGATTTGAAAAAAAGTTTCGAACTTACATGAAAAGAATAACTGCTGCTCAATAACATCGATAATAATGTATACTTTTATATTTAAGTCAAGAGTAACTTTTAACGGAAAACCAAAGGGGGACTTACAGATGCAGATTGATACTTTATAAATATTGTCTTCGCTGGAAATATTTTAAAATATTTTTATGTCGCTTGATGTTGTATGTACTAGTTATATTTCAAGAAAATTGATCTTCAGATTAATAGCATGTTTTCAAATTTTATCTATATTTTGCTTGTTTGTATACGTCAAATGCATTATTATTTGAAGAAAATATATGAAAATAAGAAAGCAGTTTGATGTACGAAGGACATTTGTACTCTTAGTCGTCATTTCGTTTTAAATTATTTGTTTCTTCAAAATTGTGTTTCAAAAGAACATTTTCCGCGTACAATAACAATACCAATGTTTTGCGACTAAATGCGTTGGTTTCAGTTTATCACCGTTCAATACTGTGGATTACTGATAACAACTAGCGATCATCAAAGTTGTGTAACAAAATACTTTCAGTGTTCTTTATCCATCGCTCGTTTTCTAATGTTTAATCAAAATGAATTTAAAAAGAAGAGAAAACCGAACAGAATGAGTTTCTAATTACAAGAATAAGTTTCATTTCCGTTTGTTTTTTAGTTTTATGGTTTTTTTTTCTGTTTACCAAGACATAAATCACATCAGAAATTTGAACTGTAAAGTTGCAATAATGCTATATTTGCGTTCATGTTTATTAGTTTATGGTAGCTTCTGTTCACCAAAGAACGCAGATCAAGTTTGAGCAACAATCATTTTCAAACACAATGATTTTGCTGAATGGATCTTACAATCTTACTAAGTTATTTGGTTGGCTGCTGAAATTCCTGGAATTAATGTGGTAACTTTATTGTTCGAGCTGTTATGTTGAATCAACAGCTAAATTTCTAGGAAAACACCTTTTACTTAAACCATAATTTCTTCTTGATTTTCTGTGAATGACTACAAGTGATTAGTAGATTTTGTTAAAAAATATTTTTCCTTTTTACTGTTTACTACTAAGTATGACACCACACATATTATTATCACATGCGATATAAACCGTGTTACTATGGAAGCATAATATGCTCACCGGGTTGGTGAAATCTACAAGTATTTCACTTTCCATCATTTAATTTGATAAAATTAAAACAGAAGCTTAATCTCGTGTCATTAGGGCTCCGGAATTATAGAGATATAGAAATTTTGCACTTAGTTGATATGTAGCCCAATTAATAATTATATGTAAACATACAAAATATTTTACTGCATTATATCTGGTAATTGTGTAAAGTACTTAACTTTTGTTTTTTAATATGTGCTATTGATCAGGACGAAAGAATTATATTCGTCTAAATTGTTAACTGAAGACCTTTAACAAATGTCAAAGGTTTGCCCCTAAGTGCTTATTGCACCACTAATATTTCTTTAGCGCACCATCTACATATCAAATTAATGATAACAATTTTTATCTCTCGAGCGAAAGAAAAATAACCTTGTACGAATGACTATTGCTTACAAAACCAAAAAATTAAAACATCGGCACATATGGCTTTAAAGTTGTCGCAAATATATGTTAATTGCTTTTATTTCTCATCATAATACATGTATTTTCAGTTTTCGCAAAGAAAAGGCGTGCAATTAAATCTCAATAAGTAAATACTAGTCGACTCCAAGATTTAATTGCATGCCTTTCTATGAGCAAAACGCAAAAAGGATGAGGAGAAAATAATGTATAATTACTATGTTTAAAGTTGACCATATCATAGAATGTTAAGAGCAGCTGCAGGTCGTGCAGAGTTTGCTGGTTGACGTCTGTGGACTCGTCCATCCAAACCACAATTGTTCTATTTCTTAAAATCTGCTCATGTGACTGATTACTATTATCTTCTAGTTGTGTATAAATTCTACAGTAGCACGATCTGGGTACAACCGAACTTCTTTCCGGATGTTCATTGCTGGCATCATGTCTGCTGTCCAAATCTTATTTCTGAATCAGGTAGCCTTAAATTTGTAATAATTTTTCGGGGTTAAATATTGCACCTCACAATGCAGATTTTGTCCACCTTAAGAAAGCAGTTTCTGTCACCCAGCGACTGTAGGCAGTGTATCTGATTTCATGTATCCTAAGTTAACAATAAATACACATGTACCAATAATTCTAATAATTTCAAGACTATCCACTCCTTTAATATTTAAAATTCAGAAGACGGTGATTTATTAAGAAAAGTATGTAACCGTTGTTCGTATTTTAACAAAAATTGCAAGATGCTTTTTTCTTTTCTATAGAAGTTATTTTCTGGTTCGTGCGAGATTTTGTTAATTGCAATCTTATTGCAATTCTGTAATGATTTGTGTCCAGGGTATTACCATTCCTTGCTTAATTAATGTTTTGTCATGTTCATATAACATACGGTATAATATATTGCGTACAATTAAATTAAAGAAATGTTGTTTTTTCCTTTTCTTTACGGGTATTGTAGTCGAATTACTGTTATTTTCAAATATGATAAAACGTAAACAAAACTCGTGACTTCTTTGATATACGCCTTAGTAAAAACATGAATGTGTTAATGAAACATGTCGAATAGCAACTTGTTTATCAGTTGACGTAAATGAGAGTTGACGAATATAGTCAATAAAATCAGCGAGAGAAATAAACATAGTATTTTGAAATTGAAACACTAGCATTCCAGACGTATTTACAATAAGATGTCTTTCATATGGAAACTTAAAAAACTTAAGAAACGTACGTTTAAAAAACGAAAAATTAGTGAAGCAAGGAACATACACGTAGCAATAGAAGAAGGTTATTTTATATTAGCAGAAATATTAATTGGAGGTACATCGGACGTGAACTCAAAGGATAGCACAGGAGCAACACCTTTAATAGCTGTGTGTAAAAATTCATGTACAAAAAGCGAGGCAGATAAACATAACTTTGTCCGATTTTTATTGACAAAAGGATCGGATATATATGTGAGAGACAATTTTGGAAAAACAGCCATGAATTATGCAGAAGAAAATGGTTTACGACAAATTATTCAAGAACTATTGGGTTGATGGACGTAACAGAAGGGTTCGTTAAACACATACATAAACTTGTTATAAACAATGCAATGTGATTTGAAGATTACATGATGTTCGTTTTAATAACTGTGTATCAATAATGATAATTTGTGGTAAAGCCTGTTTGAAAAATATTGTGACTCTATTAATTGCATATAATTCATATGTTATTCGATATTTACAAATAAATACTAATAATAAGCATTGACTGGTTGGGTTGTTTCTTTTGCTATATAATTGGGCGCAGTCTGACGACACTTTTTTCACTAATAGGGAGCTCACCAGCTTTTTCCGCGAAGTAAGCGAGCGACTGCTAAAAGGTAACATAATATTTTTTGAAGCGGTAAATTGCTATGTAACTTTTGTTTCCATTCATATCTATGTGAAGGTCCTAAGTGGCTTAATGGTTAAGACAGTTAGTCATGTACTATTGATCACGGGCCTGTCAACACTGATTTTGTGAGTTCGAGCCTTACTGCTGGAAGAATGTGTTCGATTCGAATCTTACTTGATAAGAATTACCAGTTTTCCATTCGAATATCGGTGGTTTTTACTGGATAATCCGGGTTTCTCTCCAATAAAAATCGACACTATGATAGACAGTAGCAGAAACGTTGCAGAACATGGAACTCACATATCCATGTCAGACTTTACCCAACATAAATATATGTCCTATTTTAAATAGCACGGTAGTTTCCAAACCCTTTTGTCCAATACTTTTTATGAGTGATCTGTTGAGATGTACCTTACAATTGTTGTTTTTAGGGGATGAAGTTAGTGTCTAAAGGTTGATTGGAATATGCTGAATACCATTTAATAAAGTACACAAAAGGGTAACGGACGTAAAGGGTAAAGGTTAAAATCCAAGTAGACAATGAGAAAATAAGTACGGTGTCAATATATAACTCGGTTTCTTGTCAGGGTAAGAAAACATTTATACACCTACTGCCTGTTGTTGATGGTGGTATATTAGATAATCGCACGAAACAAGATTACCGCCTGAGACAAAATAGAGGGAGTTTTTTTCCAAGTGTGGTGATCTAGCATACACCCCTCAATGGCATGATGTATGTGTTATTATAATGAATGCTGTATAACCTACACGAATATCTTTCGTCTTTATTCCCCAATTGTGCTCCAATATCATCTCCGTCGACGATTGCGAATGACATTTTGTCGTATGATAAAATTTGTGTGGCATAAGTAGCCTTAAATCAAAATCGGACTGCGCAACGGAAAAGATTTGGTATTCTAAAAAGGATGGTATTAATGGAGCAGAGAGGTATTCATCACACACTGGTGGTATTCGTAAGGGAAATGTGTTATACAGAGAAATGTTATTAATTTCTGGATAATACGGAAATATTATACATTGTACTCATTTTAACCAATGAAATGTCTAAACATTTGTATGAAGTATGAAGCATAATATGGAAATATATCATGCTTTGAAGTGGTATTTGCCAAAAATACTGCCTTACGGCTTGTGAAATCATCAACAGCCTCAAAAGCAGTTTTAAATACAGTACCACTAACCAGCATAATATATTTCTTTAATTCTAAAGAATATTTTCCGCTTTATGTAATACAATATGATTACCAATACTTATTTTTACTCCTAAACATTTGAATGTAGAATGTTTATATGAATTTTTGAGGGGGTTTTGTGCTTAAGGTGGGTTTTTAATCGACAAATGAATTGGATCTTTGATGTCAATTGTTCAAGTTTTAAACCAGGTACTTCAAATCTACCGTTAAATATCAAATTTAAAACGTCACCGTAAATGATGTTAAAATATAACATGACTTGCATGTCGTAAAATTTCCAGAAAAATATCTTAGCTTTAATTAATTAAAAATCCAAGATTTTTATATAAGGTCCGTAAACCTGCCAAACCGTCTTATCACTCCTGACAAAACAGCTTGGCTACAAACGTAGAAATACAAATAGATATTGATGGGATGGGTTAATTTGCAGTTCTAATGTCAACAACATTTTCAGCATCCAAATATGAAAATTACTGGAAAAATACCAACGGATAACACGGACACAAAAGAGCAGTAAACAATTCACATTACAATTTCTAGAAAAAACAGTAGAGTCAAAATTAAACCAGGCTTGTGATAGATTTTAATGAAAATTAAATGTTTCATTTTCTTCTTCCATTTCTATTATCGCCAACTGAAAGATCTAATGTAACTCTTTTCAGGTCAGAATCAAGTGACATTTCTTTACGCATTAATCATGCAATACAATTGTTTCTGAACATTTTAACAATCAATCAAAATTCTGCTCTGAATTGTTCTGTGTATTATTGTAATACGTGGTAGGAAAATTTGTGTCTCTGTTTGGAAAATTTTTATAATTCTTTAGTTTATTTTGCACTTTTAGTGAGAATCTGCTGACAAATTCCTGTGCTGTGCGAGTATAAATTGATAAAAAAAACTGTTAAATGAGAGCCCAGATTCCAAGATGTCGCCACATGGTTTGTAATTAAAGACACGTGATCAGAATATGACCGAACGTTGTTGCGTTAGACCTTCCTCTAAGCGACAATAGAAAAGATTTTGATTGTTTGTCTGTTTGAATTGTGTTTAACGCCAGTGTCAGCAATTTTTCAGCTATATCATGGCGTCCAGTTTTTTTTAGGGAGGAAACCGTAGTACCCAGAGAACCCCCCCCGGACATTCAGTAGGTAAACTGGCAATCATTGTCATATAAGATTTAGACGAGCGCACCCTGCCAGCAGTTACACTCGAACTTGCAACCTCATTGTTGACAGACCACCTCTTCATTAGTGACAAACTGCCCTTAATCATTCGGCCACCGAGGCACCTAGAATAGAAAAGAGGTTGAAGCAAATGACAGATTTAAATTTAATGATTTGATATTGGTTAATGACAGGAAATATAACTTCAATTCAAACTACTTAATAGAGTCTATGTAAGCAGTATAAGTAAGGATGAATATAAAACATTTCTGTATCCGATATGCAGCAATATACGAAACAATAGTTAGAAAATAAGTGTTGGAACATATGATGGATTGGCACTGAAAGATGCTGAAACGTTCAATACTAAGAAAAAACAAAGAAAATCGAAAGAACAACATTAGCCAAAATGCAAGGGACAGTTACAAATCCGGATTTAGACAAACACAACACAAAAACCAAAAGCATAAAACACAGAGAGTAATCTGAACCTAATAACAACCATGGGTGCACTCAGGTGCTCCGGACGAGTAAGCAGTGCCTGCCTCTTATTAGACACCCGTCGAGTTACTTATTGTCATGTCTAGGGAAAAGTTAAATCCAGGAAATGAACACACTACCTATGACTCAGCGAAAATGTCGGATCGTATTTTAGACACTTATTTCCCATAAGGATCAATTAAGACATGGTGACGACCATAGAACTTCTGGAGAGATAACATTAACCTAGGTACAACAAACCCTAGTAGTTTATCAGTCAACAGCAGTGATCGGTCTAAAAAAATCAGAATATCGATTGCAGGATCTAGAATAACGTATAATTGTGAAATTTACTCTCCATACGCTGGAGCCGCTAGAATGTTGGTGTAAATGAACGGGACGATGACAATTGGAAAGTAGAAGTCATCACGTTTGTCGTAGAGTCTAGTTTGTAGCTTTCCTGAGTCTATTTTTAGAAGATGTTCTAAGTAAGTGGCTGACCTTAGTGTATTGGTGGTGTCTTTAATTTCAAGATAGCTAAGCTAAATTGAATGTAAAGTCACCAAATTTAGCAATGTTCAGGGACAAAACATCATCAATATAGCGGAATATTAAATTTAAACTCTGGCGATGAGATGTTTGAATTATATAATATTCACAATACTGTCATATAATGATGGTCATATTGCGATCAGACTGCTTTATACCGTTTACTATTACATTTGTATACACAATGGTCAGCTGAATTTATATTGAACATTTATATTCTCTAAGCAACATGATTCATACTTACAATGGTCTTCTCCACATTACAAAAATATACAATATATCATAATGTTGGAGGATGCCATTTTAAATGATATTACAACTAGTTTAATTAACTAATAAAGCAAAAATAATAATAAACTGATTCACATGTGATTGCGATGTCTCTGGAAGCAAAGTTTTGGAAATGGAAATTGAGGAAGTGAGGAATCTCCTGGATGGTAGTTGACTGTAATAAACTTTTACCCAATACTGTAATATACCTTAAGTTATGTTAATAATATCTGATTAAATACACTTATATAAAATCCGTAGTAATTTTATTGAGTTTGAGTAGACTACATCCATACGTGGAATGAGTGTAGGACAAAATTCCCCCACCCCGGACAACATCCTTTCCGTGTAATTTAGCATAGGCGGACAAAATCCCCTCCTTAAATTTATAAATTGGACAAAATCTCCATTCTCAAATTTTCAAGGCAGACCGAATTCCTCCCGAATATGATTTTTTAAAATGCATTTTTTAATGTTCACACCTTATATTTTGCAGACCACCCACCACCGATTTTTAATTACTAAAAATAATAATTCTCAATCTACGAAGCAGAACAGAAAAGATCCGCAATCATGAAGGCACGTTTACAATTTATTTTTATTCAGTTTGTCGCTCGTGTTGGTTTATTCCCATTTATCCAACGTTTTGCAAAAAAGGTCCTACATGTAACAATTTCAAAGTTGGTTAAGTTTGATCAAACGTAATTAAGAAAAAATAACTTTTAATTACAGCTTAGGTTGTGTGACAAATGAAAAATATTACTGCATTTTTTACCTGTATAATGTCAACAGTATAAGAAGACTAAATGTGCAGATAATGCATATTTCAATTGTACATTTAGTAAAGAGTTTATTCCACAATTTTTTAATTTGCTAAGTTTACACAAATATTAAGGAGATATAATTTTAGTAGCTTACTAAATTGCAGATTGTTACTGACTTAAAACATTTCTGAAAATGCTAAAATATAGATCAGAAACAAAATGAAGTATAAAATGCATACATGTATTTAGTTTGATAATATTGATTAAAGATGCAAATCACGCGCCTTAGTAAATGGTGAATGGTTTGTTGGATGAAGGGTATGGGTCTGTGGTACGTGTTAAAAATGTAGAAATTACTAGAAAAATGTGAAAACATTCCTTGATCAATGTTATAATAGCGGTTGCACACTTAAATATGTGTGCAATCTACTTATGAAGTTACAGGGATCTGGGATTAAAACTTAAGAGGAGTTGATTACACGAAATAAGTACCCACTTCGGTAAAAATTGCTTATAAAGGACTAAGTTCCCGTCTATAAAATTAGAGAAAAAAATCATCAAACAATTCCATAATAGCAGGTGCACAACATGTGCAATCTTTCTGTGACGTTTCAGAGATCTGAGTTGAAAACTGTAGGAGGGGTTGATTAAACAAAATAGATACCTTAGTTTTCCCATCCGCTCGCTCCTCCCACCTCCGACGCCCCATACTATAATCCGGGCAGAAAAATAAACTAAATGTGTGAAGAAATAACTACTCTTCAACAATCTCTGCAAGACTATAAACTATATTTAGGACTTCAGGGGCGGATCCAGAAAATTGGGCGGGGGGGGGGGGGCGAAAAAATTCGGCAAGGGGTAGGGGACTGGTGAGATTTAAGCAATTGAGAGGGTGCTGAGGACTACAATTTGTTTTACCTTTTTAGGACGTTCTGGTGTGTGTTATTACAAACCAAAAAGAATTAAATTTTGACAAAATATACATCACTCAGAATCAGTGTTACAAAGTGACCACCCCAAACATTGATAACACACAATTAGTGTGTTATGTGTAACCAAAGATTCTACTAACATGCTCTGCCGCTAATAAAAAAATATTCCAATTTGTTACCATTTATTTAATTATTTTTTTAAACAAAAAAATCAACAAAAAATTATTGTTAGGACGCGACAAATAGTTACAATTAAGTCACATAATACATTTATTATCTGCTTCTTTTAACACATTCTCGTTCCCTCTTTCTTTCCTCTTTCTTTCTTTCCTCCTTTTTAGGGGAGGGGGGTGCGCCACTGACTTTCATTTATAAAAATACTTAATGTATGACATGTACATCAGTATTAATGGACTGCATATATATTGTAATCGAAAATTAGCAGTAAAGTATGTTATATCTAGAACTTTCAATAAAAAATCAACAGAATCAACTTTAACAGGTTAAATACTGCATAAAAGTAGTTTATTTGATGCTTTAAACCAAGTAATATTTCCATTGTGTATATTTTGTGATGCTTCTGCTTTATTTTATAATTTCATATTTTATTGAATTTCTTTATTTTCTTATATATAAATTCATTCCACTTGGTCTACTCTCATTAGGTATATTCCCATTTTGCCTACTCTAAACAATTAAAAATACGTTTGTAATAGTCGTTTAACCCTCTTAAAGATAAGCCAGTTTAGGATTGATTGGATGATTGCTTTACGTCCAGCGAGTAGTATTTCAGCTATTTTCAGGACGAGAACAGGTTAACAAACAATTAATCAATAAAAGCAGGGCTGGGAAGAGACAAATGGGATACAATTTAGACTGCCACTATAAAAGAATAGAGTTTTGGGGGTCGGCGGAGAATTTAGCCTTTTGTAGCGGCTACAATGAGCATTTTATTTTTCGAAATATACAAATTAAAGGGGTCTTTATCGTGCAAGGAGTATTTTACTTTCCAAAAACGTAACCTACTACGGTCCGCGTCCAGGCTTTCTGTATTATGACCAGACAACCCCTAAACACCACCCGGGGACGCACTGGGCTTCCCTGTGGGTAGAGCATTGGGAACCCTCCCAGTATTGTCACAGCCAGTTTAGGAGGAGTTAACGGTAATACGACAAATAGTGACATTTATATGTCTACAATACTTCGCAGTCGGAATAT
This sequence comes from Limnoperna fortunei, assembly GCA_944474755.1. Lineage (NCBI taxonomy): Eukaryota > Metazoa > Mollusca > Bivalvia > Mytilida > Modiolidae > Limnoperna > Limnoperna fortunei. Next base: position 81,620,893 of record OX104113.1, on the reverse strand, counting down.
TTGTTACCCTTGAAGGTTTCATCTAAACGTCAAGTGATCTGATTTTCAAGGTTATTCGTTTAATGTGGGAACATTTTCGTTATATGGTTTTTATGAATCCCTAGTATGTCAAACAGTTTATTGTTTTAATGGAATTAACTTCACTTTTCGGTTTTTATTAGGGGTGGGGAAGCCTAAGCACCCATATAAAACCCAGACCTTTGATAGGAAAACTGGCAATCATTAAGATTGGAGTCGAGCACTCTCTGCCCCAGTGAGACTCAAACACAAAATCAAATGTTGCGAAAATATTGCCGTAAAACGAAGTACCATGATCATAATTTTTAGGTATATTGAGGTATATTCAAAACGATAAAAAGTTTACAAATATTAAATCAAATTCGGGAACGATGGATCTAATGGCAAAAACAACTTTTGTTAGGGATGAGAAATTGAGCCACGTGTAGTGGCTTTAAAATGCCTTGTATTATCGACAACTACAAAAGGGGCATTTATCGTGCAAAGAGCGTGGCAATCTTCAAACACGTCACCCATTATTGTTCGCGGTCAGGTTTTTTGTGTTATGACATGGCATCCTTGCTCTGAACGATAAACATTCCTATTCGCCACATTGGGACGCACTGGGCAGCTCTGTAGATCGCTGAAACATAGTCTTGCAACTGTTTATATTTAGAAGTAGTCCAGCTGCCAACTATTGTCAAGTTTATTTTTTAATTTTACAGCTGGTTTTATAGTATATTATGTGAATGTTTAACTAAATCATTTAAATTATACAATAGTAATGAGCAGACCAAGTAAATATCATCCTATATAACATGTATCCTATATACATAAGGATGAGTTAAATTACTGTCAGATTAATACGTGTTGGTTACAAAAATACCACGTCACACGCTAGTACATATGTACTATGTCGAATATATAAGATTCACATTGGTCAATAAAGCTATGGTTTTTATATCGCTGATTTGGTCAATTGGTCTAGAGTGCAGGCGACTGGGTGCCACAGAGTAAGCAAATATTTGACAGTATCACAATTTAAATTCTAACAGCTAAGTGATGATTCACATGGTTTTTTGTTTAATATTCTCATTAAATGTTATCAAAAATACCAAAGTGGCAAATTTATTAAGCCAGACGCGCGTTTCGTCTTTTCCAGACTCATGAAAAGACTCATCAATGTCGTTCAAATCAACATGTTTAAGGTATCCTGCATATGACATGATTGGGAGTTGGAATAATGTAAGTCCAATGGGATCTTGTAAATACATAATACAGTTCAAAATATTTTATAAAGGAGTCTAAAGAAAGTAACTAACCAGCACACTAACTAAGTATGGAATCGACAAACATGACGATCCAGCATAAACAAATAATAATACATAAATCTAGGGGATTGTGCAACGAAACAAATGATCATGTTTCTACCAAAAATTTATGACGCGAATTCGACCAACTTAATTATTGCCTTCTTCAGTGTCAAATCAAGTAAATGACGACAACAAATCAATTCAGTAACAACTTGATCTTTTTCATAGCTATAACTGGACTTTTTCTATATTGTTATTAATAGTAGCTAAGTGATGATTAGTTTTCACTTGGTTTTGTTTTAATATTGTAATAAAATGTTATAAAATATTCCAAGGTGACAATTCATTATACAAGAGACGGCTGTATCGTCATCAGAGGCGTTCAAATCTAAATATTTAAGTTATTTTTAATATGACACGTGTGGATGATGGAATAATGTCCACTGATATGGTGTAAATACACAATACAGGTAGCTCACAATATACCGACCAGCACAGTAATTATACAAAATGCAGCATAAACACAAAATAATATACAAGTTCATTTTTGCGGCATTCAAGCTCACACCCCTGTTACACTTTAACCCATTCGCCGGTATTAAGTCCAGCGTGTAAGACCACTCGGCCAAAATAAGTTTAGAACACATGTGTTTCATCAGTCTGTTGGTATTCCAATGGATATTTATTGTGCTCCTCTTCCCGTCGGCTTGTTTTTTACTCTTATGAGGTTGAGTTCCTAGAAAGCCTGCTGAAGACGAAAGAAAAGACACCGATCCAGACCTTTAATTTACATTCTGCTTTATTGATGATGTTTTATTTCTCAACAATGCTAAATTTGGAGACTATTTGCATTCAATTTACCCTGGCGAGATTGAAATTAAACACATCACTAAGGTTGGCCTCTTACCTAAACCTACTTTTAAAAATAGACTCATAAAAACTACAAACTAGACTCTACGACAAACGTGATAACTACATCTTTCCAATTATCAACTTACAGTTCATCGATAGGAACATTCCGTACAAAAGTTGTATTGTCGTCACCATGATTTAATGGATCGTTTTGGGAAATAATCTCTGTAATGCGATAGGACATTTTCTCTGAGTCAAAAGTAGTTTAAAGTAGTCCGGAGCACCTGAGTGCACACATGGTTTGGTTTTTGGGTTCGGGCTACTCTCTTTCTGTTTTGTGTTTGTTTGTTTGGCGTTGTATATGTATGTCTATATCCAGATTTGTAATTGTCCTGTGCCTGTCCGCTCTTGTTGGTTTCATTTGCTTTTTTCATAAATATCCAGCTTTATTTTAATAACTCGTTTGTTATTTCAATTTTGCGAAACTAATGTTTTAAGGTCAGTTTTAAAATTCTCAACCATATTGGACTGAAATCTAGAAACAAGTTTGACACGTGTCACGCCGAGGGAGTCGTATCACATTTTTCGATAACTTCTTAATGTGAGGATTCATTATATGTATACTCTAAATAAACATGCAAGAAGATGGCAGCACGAGACGGTTTGACACGTGTCTTAATGTCCATTATTTAAATATGATTCTAAATGTTTATTATTCATTTCTCGATTAATGTAGGCGATAATCAACTAATGATGGTCTCTCTATACAACAATCTATGACAAGGAAGTGGAAGAGCCGTGGCAACTTTTCTAGACAAGATTTATGTTATTACGTTATTGTGTCTCTTTTTTGGACATGTCCGAATCCAGCCTTAATATAATGTAATTAACTTATTCGACCGATTTACCACTGCGAGAAGAGAGGGTTCCACCAAAATACGGCTAACCAGCTGGTACTGATTTCGATGGGCAGTTTTTTCGTTTTTCTTTGTATATAAATTCTGTTGAATTCATATAACAAGTGTCGGTATGTTTTTTTTCCAGTATGACTCTGAAATTGGTATTTTGTCCTGTATTTGCAAACGAGACATGTCAGACTAGTTACCAAAAGTGTGAATACACACTATAAATTCATTTTTACTACATTTTGATTCAATAAAATGATCCTGATCTCATGTGCCTGTGGACATTAATCACACATTATATATACATATTCTATAATAAATTGACAAGTATACTAAAATTATATTGTATATCAAAAAATAATATCAAGATAAAAATTCTAGATACAAAATCCCTTTCCGAACTATCCGGGACCTATCCCCCACCCCAATGGATATAACATATTAGTCTGTTTGCAGTCAACACGTACAAATAATTTACACAAATCACGTGCATAGTACACACAATCTATAATCAATATTGTGATTTATTGATTTGTAATGCATTTAAAGCACACGGTTAGTAACGATATATATTGATAAATATTCTGCCATTTTCATGAATTTATCTCGTGTGTACTGCATGAATTTGATGCACGATAAACTAAATTGTAGTATTTAAATACACACATTGCGTGTAAAATCGTTTTATATTATTGGCAAGGTCTGTTCAGTTGAATTAATGATCATAATGATAGTTTATAACTTCAGATTTTATCATTACCTGCATTAATTACAATGCGAAGTAATCGGAAGAGAGAATGAAAAGAACTATTCAAAGAACGAGAAAACATGACGGTGGATTCGGATGGGTGATAGTTGCAGCTGCATTTATGATGCATGTCTTAGCGGACGGAATTTTATTTACACTTGGAGTACTATATACAGCATTTTTAGCAGAATTTAAGCAAGGGAAAGGCGAGACAGCATGGATTAACTCCCTTATTCCAGGAACAATGCTGACTATTGGTAAGCATACCTTCTAAACAGAAATCTTGCTTATATTTAGAAATGTTATGACGTATCATTTTGTAGTATTCTAGGCTTATACTTGTGTTATTATATTTCACAAATATATTTGATTTCAACTGAACTAGTTACTTTCCAGGTAACATCAGCAATTCCTAACGAACAATGTTATAACATTCGGAAATAATTCAAGAATAAAAAACTTAAAATCTTTAAACACGTCAGTGTTTAAAATTATTTGTAAACACACAAACTGCAATACAAACTAGTAACAAAACCAGGACCGCGGAAGGATAAGTGTTTCCTGCATCGTTAACTATACTAGTCGCGTATAGGAGGGCAACTTATTTCATTAGATTAAAATATAAAGCTATTACAGTTGAAGTACTAAATGACGCATACCTTATGTCTGATAATAAGCTCATGATGTCGACCATAGAATTTCATAATGGTAGACATAAGTTTACTTTGAGCATATTTTTAAACGCTGGTTAAAAGTGATGGAAAAAACTTTTCTATTATTGTAACAGCTATTGAAAAAAGTCAGCTTCATATAAATACAAAACAAAATCTGAAAGGAGTGGCATGAATTTAGTTCCCATGTTAATGCAGACATCTACCAAATGTGAACAATATGTTAGCGATTCAAAAGTCCAGCATTTTGGAAATTTCTTCTGGAATTTCCGCGATCCAGTTTTTATTTACACTAAGTCACTCCTTTGACTTATTCAGACAGAATATTAACCTCTACGTCTTATGCCTTTGCTGATAATCAGCAGTTGAGCACAAATCATTAAAGATTTTAAATAATGTTTTCAGTTAATGTGTTCTGTGGATGTACAAACAGACTATGGAAACAAACAAACGATCTTTGTGTTTGTTTTTTCGGATTTACGTTTCGTTTCACAATATTTCTGCTGTATCATGTCGTATAAATTTCGTTGGGGAGGTAGCCATAGTATTCAGAGACAGCGGTCAGTGAAATCGTTTAGTGTTCCGTGTTAATTGCGGTTTACATTGGTCATTGGTTTGAGTTGGCAAGAATCATGATCTAGATTGGCAGAATAAAAACTATTCAAAAGTAAGCAATAAATAATAGTAACAGATCAATAATACGCTAATATCTTACTATACATAGTTTTTGTTTAGGACCCATAATTGGAGCCTTAACTAGTAGATTCGGTTGTCGTTTTGTTTCAATGGTTGGAGCAGTAATAGCAGCGACAGGATTTGCAATAAGTTCATTTTCAAAAAGCATCTATGTCCTTTATTTGACGTTTGGAGTCTTTTCAGGTAACTTTTCAAGTACATATTTATTTATTAACTTGATGCATTTTAATAGCCATATAAATATATACAACAAATCTTGAAGAAATTTTGTGTATTATTCAGAAACCTTAAAAAGCAAAACTGATGAAAAACGTTGGATTTTTGCATGTGGCTTTAAGAACTTAATAATAAAGCAGAAATTCGAAAAACTATATAATGACCAACACGAAAGGATATTTTAGATAACTTATTTTGATTACAAAAACTTCTACCTTAGATTTCGATCTGAAAATATATAGCATAAATTCCTTTGCTCAAATACAAATAACAGCACAGTTTTAATGCGTACAATATTTGAACGGTATCCTTTGAATGCTTTACGATGTTAATGCTTACTTGTAGGTCTTGGATTTGGTTGTATATTTCTACCGACAATTGTCTGCGTGGGTCAGTACTTTGAGGAGAAACGATCGTTTGCAATCGGACTAGCTGTGTGTGGAGCAGGCGTAGGAACATTTGTGTTTGCACCAATAGTAACGTACCTAGTGGATAAATACGGTTGGCGTGGTGCAACATTAATTGAAGCGGGAATAGCTTTAAATATGGCAGTTTGTGGAGCCTTTTTCAGGCCTTTCTATTACAACGTTACAATTGAAGATTCTATAGACCAAACAAATGTATCTACGTCTTACCAAACAAAACCCAATTGTAATAATTCTGAAGACAAGCAGATGGAATTGGTAATACAAGAATCAGAAGAAGAGAAAATTGATTCTATAGACCAAACAAATGTATCTACGTCTTACCAAACAAAACCGGATTGTAATAATTCTAAAGACAAGGAGACGGAATTGTTAATACAAGAATCAAAAGAAGAGACAATTACCAACAGGACGAACTGCGGACGGCTAATGTACCAGTGTGAACGCCATTTTGAGTTTAAGTTATTTAAAAACCCTGTGTTTCTTATATTCACTGCCTCAAATCTCTGTGCGGCTATAGGTTTTAACGTTCCATATGTATACCTTATTGACAGAGCCGAGGAAAAGGGAATAAGCAAAACTGACAGTGCCTTCTTGATTTCTGCAATAGGAATAGCAAATACTTTAGGACGAATTATATTCGGCTGGATTGCCGATCGTAAATGGGCTAATCGACTTCTTCTGTACAGTGCTTCATTAATTATCTGTGGAGTCGTAAATATTCTCAACCCACTTAGTGACAGTTATGTATACCTGATGGGATATTCGGCAATATTTGGAGCTTTTATTGGTGAGGTTACAATTTGCTATTACCACTGTTTCCATGTGTGGATAAGTCAACGTTGATGGGTGACCAATTTTGCTCAATAATTAGTACTATAGATAATAAAATATCAAAATTTTCTTTACAAAAAAGACAAGAAATTTAAACATTCCGAATGTTTCCTAGATGCAACGTTGGTCAGCTTGCGAAAAAGTGTAGACATTATAGTTTTAATGCAGAATAGAAACAATAAATGATATAAAAATATATAGACAATATTAAATTAATCTACTGTATTAAGGGATTATGTGTGTTTAGATGATAAGGAAATATTATTTCTTATTATTCAGGTGTTACCGTAAGTCTGAACTCTGTGCTTTTGGTGGACTTTCTTGGTATACGCATGTTGGATAAAGCGCTCGGTTTGTTGATGTTGATTCATGGTATAGGAACGTTCTTTGGACCACCTATAACAGGTAATCACTCCTAACTTGTTATAATTTAATGCAAACAGCGTTTCATAGCAGGATCGTCTAAGTGTATCAATAAAACCCTATCTCAGCTCCTGACCACTATTTTAACAACAATAAAAACGGGACTTTAACAATACAGTCACAATTCCTACTCCAAGAGTGGCATAAATGACATGTGGATAGTAAATAAATTCAAAGGACCTGATAGACATCTTGAGTTCTGATTCTTTTTCCCAATGTAATAGCCCCAAAACATTTCCGACACTACACGGCAATTCCTCAAAACCAGGCTGCTTAAAGATCTGATTTAACGCTGCTTTTTAAGAAAAAGGAAAGACGCAGCAATAAAACCTGGTAATGACAGAACTTACTTCGTCATGAATGACTCTAAATCAAATAATGAATATACTGAAGACCAAATTGGTCAAATGTTATATTTTCTGATTGACAACAGATTCGTCATGTTTTGAGGACATTTGTTTCAACAGACTGTTGGTATTCTAATGAATACTAATTGTACTCCTTTCCAGGTCGACCTTTTTGTACTCTTATGAGGCTGAGTTCTTAGAAGACATGCTAAAGAAGGAAGAAAAAGACGCTGGCCTAGACCTTAATTTCACATTCCGATGTATTTATGATGTTTTGTCCCTCAACAATGCTAAATTTGGTGACTGTTTGCATTCAATTTACCCTAGCGAGCTTGAAATCAAAGACTCTTCTTATACACGAAGGTCAGCTTCTTACCTAGACCTACTTCTATAAATAGACTCGGGAAAACTACAAACTAGACTCAACGACAAACGTGACAATTTCAACTTTCCAATTGTGAACTTCCCGTTTATCGACAGCAACATTCCAGCGTATGGTGTGTACATTTCACAATGTTATTCTAGATCCTGCGATCTGTATTCCAATTTTCTAGACCGATCACTGCTGTTGACTACTAAACTACTCAAACCTAGGTTGATGTTTTTTATCTGTTCAGAAGTTCTATGGTCGTCACCATGACTTAACTAATCTTTATGGGAAATCAATCGCTCACATACGATTGAACATTTTCGCTTAGTCATAGGTAGTGTATCCTATTCCTGGATTTGAATTTTTCTCAGACACGACAATATTAACTTGACAATAGTAACTTGACTTAACTGGTGAATTGTCAGCCTTTCAGTTAGCAGCAATTCTCAAAGAATTCACAATACATATTGCAGACTCGGGAATAACTTTACTCGACAAGAAGTTGTTGGAAGAATATTACTACACAGTCATCTCGCCTGTATAATTAAACGCGAGAGCTGCACTACTTTATTTAGGACTATCAAATAATTAGCATAACATGATTTTTTGTTTGTTTCCAGGTTGGTTGTACGATGAGACAGGTAATTACAATGTTTCCTTCTATTTTATTGGAGCTTTGATGATATTAAGTGGTGTATTGCTAGTCCTGATTCCACTGTATAAAAAAACTTCAAACAAGAAAGACATCTCAACAAACCAAAATGAAACAAGTGAAACTGATGGACAATGAAACGAATAAAATTGAACAATTAATAATCATTAAGTTTAAAGCTTTATACTACATATTAAGGTTGTCAGTGACAAGTGTCTTATTTATGATCTTTCGCTTGCCAATAGATATGTGTTTTACTTAATGTAGTTAATATAGTTTTTTCATTGGTTGTTCCAGGTGTGTATCAGTACCCCATAGGATCTCACGGTGCATTATCTTTGATAAATCTACATACACAGATATTTAAATTACACGAACTCACATTTTGTTTTATGTTTTCTAATTTGATGAGAACACGATGATGTCATTATGTAGCCCGTAGTAATACTGTTTGTTTTTTTACGCCGATTTCCTAATAATGTGTTTTTTGTCTGTTGCATACTACGAATAGTATACTATCGTGTAATATTGACCTAGACTATGGTAGTGTACAAAAGTATTCAAGGTTTTTATCTTTAACATTTACTAGGGGGGGGGGGGGCTTGGTTTTCCCTAAAAATATTTTGAAAATGATTTTTGATGAAAAAAATATTTTGGAAGCAGAGGGGGTAAGAAAAAAAATATTCTGAAGAAGGATTTCAGCTATATAAAATAATGCTAATAATGAAAAAATATATTCTGTCGCGACGCCTCCAAAAAATAAATATTTTTCTGACCAAAACAAAAAACCAAGCACACACCCACCTTTAAGTTAAATGGTCTGTCCCTAACTGAATTCTTTTTTACAGATTTCAATCTTCTGTTGATTACGAACAATAAGCTTTAAAGTCATTCTTATTACCTTAATATTATAATATTTAAGTAACCAATTAATATGAATTATTTTCATAAAAACACTTTTAACAAATATGCGCCACAGACAAGCCAAAATTATATAACCTTAGCATCTTTGATGACATTTTATTTGCAACCACTGAGCAATGTCCCTGCTGGAGAACTGTTAGTCCACGAAGGTTACATCAGCATAAATGTCACAATTCAGTGTTGACAAAAATATCATTGATTCTTTTAATGATTTAGTCATTTTCTAAATGTATGCACATGAATTTTGAAAATGGTTTAAATTGTAAGGTTTTTCTATTCGCAAGGTGTAAATAGCCTTAGCAGGATTTGTTGTTTTGGATAATTGGTAATAAAAGCTCTAAACCAATTTAAATGTGTTGGCTTTTAAATGTTTTGTGGCTTTGAGCGCTGCTGATAAATTTTGATTAGACAAAACTTGCGTCTGGCGTAATATATTGTATAACCATATCTTTGATGCATTTTTTAATCCGTATAAATGGCTATGATGTTATATTTACGTCTAACAATAGTGAACAGTAATGGCCAAACTAAACACCATACAACTTAAATATTGAAGGGCTGTTATCACTAAATTTCAAAAGTAATGCCAATTACATGTACGACTCTGGCCATCTTCACACAGAAAAAGACCACTTATAATTAAAGATATTAATAATAAAACAATGAGTATCTCAATGTTTTTCAAGACATTTCCGAGTCTATGATTACTGGAGTTACATAAAATCCATCAGAACAGGCAACTATCCAGTTGTTGCAAAACTTGTTTAATAAAAGTTCATAATGTTTATAATTTACTTCGCCGAGACTTATCGTCGTTGGCGCTCAATCAAAAATACTAGAACACCCAAGCTATAGATATATTGCAAAGCTTTGATCACTTAAATTTCAAAAGATTTTGCCAAATCTGATTTTAACCATTCGTAGCATGGGGATAGAAAAAAACCTTACAATTTAATACATTTTAAGCCGGCTAATTTAAACAATGAATACAATTAATTACTATTGAATTGATCAATGCTATTCCGTATTACCACTGACGTGTGAACAATTTACAATGTCCGTTGCGGGTTTCGTTTAAGGAAGGCTTATCAACAATTCTCAAACTGAAAAAAATTGTAACACATAATTGAAATGTTGGAAAGTTTGCTTGTATCACCAAGTAAATAAATTAAGAAATATATTATTACGAGCGGGCTTTATGCAAATTTGAACATGGTCAGACCTTATATTTGTCAATATTTTCTACCGAGCGGTAGTGCACTGAAAGTCTATTAGAAATTTACCCCGTGAAACCAACAATTTGTTCTCTACGGATTTATCTCACTCAACACCGATGTGGCTTCGATTCTCACTGCAGGGAGGGTGTACTCGACTCCAATCTTAATTGACAAGGATTGCCAGTTTTCCTACCGCAGGTCGGGGGTTCTCTCCGGGTACTCCGGCTTCCTCCCCCAATAAAAACTGGACGCCATGAAATAGCTGAAAAATTGCTGAAAGTGGCGTTAAAACACCATTCAAACAAACAAACAAACACTAAACACCGATTTTTTTTTATCGCTTAAGCTTTAGAACTAGAACAGGTAGAAGAAAACTGAAAAGTGAGAAATGTTAAGGAACTTTTGAGACGATTGATTTTATGACATTATTTGGCTACACATTACTTGCAAGCGAGGAGAGCGGTATCCATTGAATGAATCCATCACTCTGCTTATCACCAAAAATCATCGTAAGTCGAAAACATCTAGTGTCTTCATCAGTTGTCGTTTTGTGACATGTCCTTGAGATCATCTCAAGGTCAAATTTCAGAACTGACCTCGACCTTATACCTCTAATTTTGTTATTATTACAATTCGAAAACCATAAAAGATAGAAGCACACAATAATGAAACGTATTCCTCTCATCAAAAACTTTATTTGGTATATTGTGTCAAAAACTTCGATAAGCTATTTTGAGTTACAGTCCTTGAAACGTTTTTGTTAACAAATTTTTATCTTATAACTTAAAAATGGTTAGAGATAATAAAGTAATATGTATACTTAAGGTGATTCTCTCATGAAAACCTGCATAATGTATATTGGGTTCGAAACTGTTCTATGAACCGTTTTCGATTTGTCGGCCTTGACGTGTTTTAGTTATTCGGTCCAAAACTGTTTTTCGAGTTATCTGCCTTGACGCGTTTCGGTTATATATATTCCGTTTTTGGCATTTGACTTAAAAGCGTTTAAATGCAGTAAACATGTATACTTTTAGTGATCTTCTCATCAAGACATTCATTTACTAATTGGGTTTAAAACTGTTGTATGAACTGTTTTCGAGTTATCTGCTTTGGGGCGTTTACATATTAAATGTATTTTTCTACCATAAAATCTACCTTTTAGCAAAAATCAATAAATTAATGAACATCTAGTGAGTTCCAACAGTGTATAATTATTTGTCAAATGAAGACAACATGCACTTTGTTATATATTTTGATGTATTAAACCAAATGTGCTAATTATTAAAAGGATTGAAGTTATGTTAACTCACACAATAAACGGCTATTTGCCATTTAAATGTAATTTCTTCAAAATGGTCCACTAAATTCCAAGATTGTCATGAAAAATATCCAGAAACTGTCACAATAGCCTTCATCGACACATTTTAACCAATATTCAAACAAAACTTTGAGATTTTTACAAGTTTAAAAAAATAAGTTTGACATAGTTTGGTTTTCTTTCACTGTGAACATTTTTTCAATATATACTGCTGTAGCGTTCAAAATATTACGCATGTTAAACCGATACAATTCAAATAAATCGATCCTTACCCTTTATGATATGTACTGGTATATGCCCATATTTTATGACACTAATTAAATCAAATGACTTTGTTAGCATCGAAGATACTGTCGTTCAAATGGGGGAATCGACGATAAAGAGTGAATGTGTTTCTGATGTATATTAGACGCCCGTTCGAGGAGTTTTATTCCAAGTAATTTTAAAATGACATTTATGAAGATATTTACAGCACATGCATAGAGGAATATGGGACATATTTACTACCTTTATTACCTTAATTTACGTTATTACAAGGTCTTTGGGTGCCCAATTAATATTCAAAGCTGACACAATAACACAGCAAGATTTTTGTTTCTAGAACACCATAATTAAATATTTTTTATTATCACCATAAGTCCAGAAGCAGAGATACAAGAAAACTGAAAATGGTAAATTTTAAAGAACTTTTGAGACAAATTTATGACACACCCTGGCTTAAACATTTTGACAAGAGGAAGCAAGAGGTATCCCTTAAATGTTTCAAGCAGTCCATTTATCACAGCACAAACAAACAAATCACAAGTCAAAAGCACATGGGGTCGTGACAAATGGCCATCCTATGACATGTCCATAAAAATTGTCTCAAGGTCAAAGTTCACATACGACCTCACCTTTGGCCTACAATCTTGTTATCAGTACAACTCGAAAACAGTCAAAAATAGAAGCAGACAATAAAGTGGAAAAAATAGTCCCTCCATCGAGGCCTTCATTTGGCTTTGAATCCGAAACTATTCAATGAACCGTCTTGAGTAGCAAAGACAACCAACCCAACAACATTAGCCAAAAGCCAAGGGACAGTTACAAATCCGGATAAAGACCAACACAATACAAAAACCAAAAACATAAAACACAGAAAGAGAGTAACCGGAACCCAATAAAAACCATGGATGCACTCATGTGCTCCAGACGAGTAAGCAGTGCCTGCCTCTAACTAGACACCCGTCGAATTACTCATTGTCATTGTCATGATTTAGCGAAAATGTCAGATCGTATTGGAGACACTGATTTCCCATAAGGATCAATCAAGTCATGGTGACGACCATAGAACTTCTGAAAGGGATAACATCAACCTAGGTACAAAAACTTTTTTTGAGTAGTTTAGCTGTCAACAGCAGTGATCGGTCTAGAAAATCGGAATACCAATCGCAGGATCTAGCATAACGTATAAGTTGTGAAATGTATACACCATACACTGGAGCTGCTGGAATGTTGCTGTCGATGAACAAGAAGTTGACAATTAGAAAGTTGAAGTCCTCACGTTTGTCGTAGAGTCTAGCTTGTAGTTTTACTGAGTCTATTTCTAGAAGTATGTCTAAGTAAGAGGCTGACCTTAGTGTATTGGGGGTGTCTTTAATTTTAAGCTCGCTAGGGTAAATTGAATGTAAATAATCACCAAAGTTAGCATTGTTGAGGGACAAAACATCATCAATATAGCAGAATGTTAAATTAAAGGTCTGGGCCAGTGTCTGTTCTTTCTTCTTCAATGGGCCTTCTAGGGACTCTGCCTCATAAGTCTTAAAAACAGGTCGGCGAGGAGAGGAGCACAATTAGAACCCATTGGAATAATAACTGTCTGTTGAAAAACATGTTCTCCAAACATGACAAATATGTTGTCAACAAGAAAATTTAAATTGTGACAGATTTGGTCTTCACTGGTTTAGTATCAGATTTAGAGTCATTGATGACGAAGTAAGTTCTGTCATGACTAATTACCAGGTATTTATATCGTCACTTTCCGTTTTTTCTTGAAAAAGCAGTGTTTTATAAGATCTTTAAGCCTGGTTTTAAGCTGCGTATCAGGGATGTCCGTATAGAGTGTCGAAAATTCAAATGTTTGAATCCTGTTACAATAGGAAAGAGATACAGACTTCAAGATGTCTATCAGGTCTTTTGATTTTTAATATCCACATTTAATTTATTCCACTACTGGAGTAGAAATTGTCACTGTATTTTTGAAGTCCCGTTTTTACTGTTGTTGAAATAGTGGTCAGTAATTGCGATAGTGTTTTGGTAGATTTTATCAGTTTTTTAAATTCCTTAGCAACCCTATATTTTAGAATAAGGATGATGTACCTTACTGAAATATGGCATTTTACAACCAGAAGTGGTATTTTTGTCCATTTCAACTGACACAAAATTCCACTTCTCCTATATATTGTTTGACTCGGGAAGACAAAAATACATGCAGTCTATTTCGCATAAAAAATTGCCTAGCTAGCAACAGCGGAAAAAATTACTATCTTTCTCTAACAATTAGTGCTATCTCTATCTGTAGCGAGCGATAAGCTCCACGGCAAATATGTGTCACGTGATCAAAACCAAATCATGTGATCAAAAGCTGCTTAATGCTGATATTGATTTTTTTGTCCGGAAGTTGATATCGTCATTACAAACTTCCACAAAGTCAATGAAGAAGAGCACTAAAATTAATATTAAAGGTATAATTAAAAATTATTTTTACTTCGATAATAAATACATGGTTTTTTTTTAAAATAACAACAAAAGTTAATGTCCTTTTTTAGGCTTAAAACATTTGACAGTCTTTGTAAAATTAAAATAACCTGTGTCTAAAAACAGTTGTCGTCAAATTAACTCAGTCGTTATACAAGCATAAAAGATCTCAGTAACTATGTCACTTTAAAGGATTGTCAAATTATTTTAAAATTAACCATTCATACAAAAAAGTATTAACTGATCTCTGTGCTTTTGGTGCTAATAACTATCTTGGTGCTTAAATGTGTGCTATAATAGATCGGGTTGCTTTAAGCTGTGCTTAAATCTGATATTTGTGCTTTAAGTTGTGCTTAAACAGTGCTTTATGCTTTTATGGGTGTATAACTGTACATTATGCTATTTATGCTTATCACTGCAATTTATGCTTTTATTTTTGCTTATAACTGCACTTTATGCTTTTATTTATGCTTAAAACTAAGCTCAATTCTTTTAGATCTTCTAACTGATAAATAAATTTTTAGTGATCCAAGTGTTTTTAGTTAAAAATTATGATGCTCTTAAAGTATGCCTTTTAACAATGTGTATGATCTCTTAACAATTAGCTTGCTTTTTATCATGTACATGTATGTATAACCCTGTCCTAACAAATATATGTTTTAAATATAATGTTATGCTTGTATGTCGGTAAAAAGCTCTACAGAGCTTATGTTTGCTATGTGTTTTAGATAATCCGACTTTAAATAAAATTTTCTTGTCTTGTCTCTTGTTCTTGTTCTTTCTTGTCAAAAATGACAACGAAAAATGGCGGAAATGAAATTCGTCGATTTAAGTAAATTTAATGTATTCAGCATTAAATTCCTTTATCGAAGGAAGACTGACTAGTATAGTTGTTGGCTGTTGTTGCTTTCGCTCTAGTATTCCTTAAACACATGATTGGTGATTGGTTAAACCTGTCTTAAAATAGAAAAACCAAATCGAGGTTCGGTCTTTTTGAAAATCGTCTGCAAGGAGATGACAGGAAAAATGTCGGTTTGGCAATCTAAATTTTTTAAACCCTCCCACCCACCTCCATTACATAAACGCACAACGTTAATACATTTTGTAATATATTTTGCTAATAATCTTGTTAATGAAATTGGTACTTGGCTTCCTTTTCTTGAATATTTTCAGGTATTGGGACAGCTTGGAGCTTGAGGATTGAGGAGCCTTGCAAGGAAAAAGCACAGTCTTGTTATCGCCGTGGAGTGTGAGAAGAGTGCAAATGGTGGTTTCGGACAATAAGGCAGATTTTTCACTGCACTGGCCCCCCTTTTTATTAACTGTCAACTAGCAAATATCTAAATTCTGGAGTAACCTCTGTTTCCCAGGGTTGCTCATCCCCCATATATATCAGTTGCTAATTCATTTATGGTCTGCCATCAAGTTGCGGCGACCAATATATAGACTTGAACTTTAATCTTATCTTATATTTCAAATATATATATTTATTTATTTATCTATTTATTTATCTATTTATTTATTTATTTATATATATATTATTGTACTTGTATAATAAAGCTGTGGCCAAATACTGCCAATCTAGATCTTTGTTTTTATTCAGCATTCTCTGAGATAAAATATTGCACCACAAATCGAAACGATATACAAGCGCATAGATAACGAAGCGAATAATAGACTGAATTAAACATACACTATATACACTATATACATTTTGCACCCATCAGTTGAGTTTAAGAGGTTCCAATACTCAATTGTTTCATAGTGTTCGCTAAAGGACGGGATGGAAACGAGTTTTTCATTCTGTCATGCTTTACTCTCCATTTAGCTTTATTTATAGTAATTTAAAGTAACTTAATTAAATTTTGAAATAAAAAATATTTATAACTATTTTTACTGACACCTTAAAACTTGAATGCACATGAGGCTTTGGTTGGAATTGTTTTGGAAATTTTTAGAAAAATTTTGAATAGTTTATACATTTATTTCTCAAATTAAACTTACTTAAAAGAGTTAGCTAAATATAGTATCAGGGAAAATCCGTACATTTTTTGGAAAGCCTTCATGTGAGTTGTTGATATTTTCGGATTCACTTGTTTTAAGCCAACCATAAATTTGCTCACATCCACGTGTTCTCGTCACTCGAATGTCGTTTGGTATGGAAAATGGTTTTGTCAACAACCACAGCTGTAAATGTGGTATATAAAAAGTTTCCTGTACTAAGGCCAGTTTTCGATAACTTTTCGAATATCACTTTAAATTTTAACTTTAAATGAAAAGAAAACAAAACAATTTTTCCTTATTTAAAACATTAATTGTTATTTTTCTTTCTTGATGAAATAATACTTTTGAAAAAAGTTTTTGTTGTATGTGTCATATATATTATTGATAACTTTAGATTTCAGTTAATATCATTGTTTCTCAACCCTCGAGTTCTATAATGACCTCGGCCGATGGCCTCGATAATTATCAGATCTTTGTGTTGATAAATCATGATATTAATCTCACCTAAAGTCATTAATTGTATAATTATAAATGTATCTATTGAGTAGCAAAAAATCAGGTCTATAACTTGTTAAACTTTTTATGATCTACACTTGTTTCTCTGTCAATAAAATCGCGGTTTTGACGATAAATTCAGGGAAATGCTGCATAGTTTAAAGTTTGCATAAGATGAAAAAGTTCCCCTTGCTGCAATAGTTTCAGCGATATCGGCGTGGTGTCCAGTTTTTATTGGGTTAGGGGAGCCGGAGTACCCGGATAAAAGCCAGACCTTCGATAGGAAAACTGATAATAATTACGATTAGAGTTTAGCACACTCTGCCCTAGTAAGACTCAAACGATAATAAAATTTTGTCGTAAAACCCAATACAACGAGCAACACTGCTAGGTAAAATGAGCTATATTCAAGACGAAAACAAGGGCAAACAATGGTGACTGCTACAAAAATAGTACATTGAATACTGGTAGGGACGGGAAATGCAGCCACATGTAGCGGCTTTTACGAGTCTTCTTTTATCGACAACTACAGAAGGGGTCTTAATCGTGCAAGAAGAGTGACACTACCCAAACACGTCACCCACTATTGTCCGCGGTCAGATTTCCTGTTTTATGATATGACACCCTCCGAGGAAAGATAGGCATCCCTATCCGCCACCTGGGAACGCACTAGGCATCTCTGTAGATCGAGCACCGTGAACACTCAGAGTATCGTCCCAGATTATACAGAGAATAATTAAATGTGATTAAATATACCAAGGCTATATAAGGCCAAACATTCAGTGAGTTCAACTATAGGTGACATATTTAAATATCCTTTCATTAAAGTAGAGTATTTAGAGTATTTAAAAACTGTCAAATTTTGGCTTACCCTCAGCGCGATTCTCACACCATGACACTGGGGCACCCATTCGACTGTATTATCTCCAGCGCTTTAGAGCACTCGGTCAAATTCGGTATATTAAAATATAGCTTCATTAACCGAGATGATTCGTAAAGATAGACACAGTACATGTGTACTAGCATGTGACGGCGGAATTTTTGTAACCCATACGTCTTATTCTGACAGTAATCTAACTCAGCATTTTTGGTATATTATATAGGATGACATAGTTACTTGTCATACAGTCACAGTAAGTAAATTATCTACAAACGTCTAAGTATTGTGACAACCATATAACATATCTATCCAGATGATTTCTGCGGCATCAGAAAAACAGTGTTAAAACCAAATGTTTAGACGTCTTAAAATTAAGCCCAACACTATTAAAACTAGTGATGATTGTGTTAGGATGCCAACACAGAATGTCTCCCAAATGAACCCCAATTGCCACTATATTCTTGAACATGTTGAAAACCCTCCAAATACACATGATATTCTTAGTTTGTGCATTAAAATCTAACTACATATCAAATTTCGTTGCAATCGGAATAATTTGTCTTTGTGGGAGTGTGGTGAAACGGCTGCCTTAACAAAATAGAGTCGTTCGCGTCCAATTTTTTTCGCAAAAATGCTTAAGATAGTTAGCTGTATCAGCATACATTGAAATTGCTCTGGCCATTCCTTAAGTCTGAGAACTGCACTTTTTTCTTTAATGGCGGCCATTTTAAATTTTCATAAATGAATTGCAAAACTTTAGAACATGTTCCCAAAGTATCATATTGATTGGACATGGAACTCAGAGAAAATGTGCGGACATGATTGAAAGTAAAGAAAAAAGAAAGAAGAAGAAAAATAAAAAACCGGACAAAACAATAGGTCTCTCAAAACTTCGTTTGGGAGATATAATAAAATTTTAATACTGCCCATGTTATTTGAACTCGCATCGTTCTGACACTGTGCCACCCATAAGCCTGCAATATGGTTAGTTCTCTAGACTGCAAAGATACAAATGTACATGTTTCTATTTAAATAAAAGACACGGTTCCACCAACTAATGGCCTTCTTCAGTGTCAAAAAAATAAATGACGATAACCAGTCATTTCAGCTGCATCTTAAAATTTCTCATACCCTAACTGAACTTGAACTTTCTCTATATATTGTTTTTAATATTAGCTAAGTAATGAAGAGTATTTTTAATTGGTTTTGTTTAAAGTTATCAAAAATACCAAGGTCACAAATTCATGACGCAAGACGCGCGTATCGTCTTAAAAGACCCATCATTGGCGTTCAAGTCTAAACGTTTTAGGTATATGACATGATTGGGAGATGCAAGTCCACAGGGAAAGTGTAAATACACAATACAGGTAGTTCACAGTATTATAAAAGAGTTTTAAGAAAGCTACTAACCAGCACACTTACTAAGTATCGGATAAACAAACATGACGATGCAGCATAAACAAATAATATACAGGTATAGATGATTATGAAACGATACAAAATAACTATTGAAGACACAATTCGACCAACTTATTGCCATCTTCAGTGTTAAAATAAATAAATGACCATTTCATTTACATCTTGAACTTTGTAATAGCTATAACTGAACCTGAATTTTCCTATGCTGTTGTTTTAGCTAATAATATATATATATATATCCAAATTAATATGTAGTGGTTACGAAAATTCCATCGTCACACGCTAGTACACATGTACTATGTCTATGTCTATGATTCACCCCGGTTAATGAAGCTATATTTTTATATAGAGGATTTGGCCGAGGGGTCTAGACCGCTGGACATAGTGCAGGCGATTTGGTGCCACAGTGTCACAACGGTGTGAGTTCGAATCCCGCTGAGGGTAAACAAAAATTTGACAGTGTTAAAAATCTAATTCAAACAGTGTTGGGCTTAATTTGTAGAAGTATATATAAAAAATTTGATATTACCCTGTATTTCTGATGTTTCAGAAATCCGCTGGATAGATATATTATATGGTTGTCACAATACTTCTCTAAAGACGTTTGTATATATATATATATATATATATATATATAAATGACGGTGTTTTTGTCAAGACTATCGCCACAGACTGACCAACGAATGGCCTTAATCATCGAATGCCAATATAAATAAATGACGTAAACAAGTCATAAAATTTTAATCGGAACATTCTCACTTTAATTGAACTTAAAACTTTTAGACATTGCCCCAACCATCCCCTACATGGGGAGGAACTGTCACTTGGCTTTCCAAAATATTCAAACAAAATGTTATCAAAATTACCAAGGTGATATATTTAGTATGTCAGACGCGCGTTTCGTCTATTCAAGACTCATTAGTGGCGTTTAACACTAAATGGTTAAAGTATTTTTTTTTCATTTGGAGATGAAATAATATATAAGTATATAATATAATATATATATGTGTGCGAGTCCAATTAAACTGTTTACAAGTGTAATTTTCCCACTCATTACGTCTACAAATTATCCCCAACACTGTTAGAATTATATTTTAATACCGTCAAATGTTGTGCTTACCCTCAGCGGGATTCGAACTCGCACCGTTGTGACACTGTGGCACTTGATCACCTGCATTATGTCCAGCGGTCTAGACCTCTCGTCTAAATCCGTTATATTTAAAATATAGCTTCATAAACCATGGTGAAACGTAGACATAGACATAAGGCATGTGTACTAACGTGTGACGATGGAATTTTATAATACGTATTAATCTGACATTAATCTACTAGTAATTCAGCATTTTTTGTACATAATTATATATATATAGGATGACAAAGTTACTTGTCATACAGTCACAGTAAGTAAATTATATACCAACGTCTAAGTACCGTGACAATCATATAATATATCTATCCAGCGAATTTCTGAAGCATCAGAAATACAGGGTAAATATCAAATATTTATATTTAAGTCTACAAAGTAAGCCCAAGAGTGTCAGAATTATATTTTAATACTTTCAAGTGTTGTGCTTACCCTCAGCGGGATTCGAACTCGCACCGTTTTGACACTATGGCACCTACTCGGCTGCATAATGTCCAGCGGTCTAGACCTCTCAGCTAAATCCGCTATATATAAAATATAGCTTGATTAGCCGAGGTGAATCGTAGACATAGTACATGTGTACTAGCGTTTGGCGGACAAAATCCCACTGTAAAATTTTCAAGCCGCACAAAATTCCACCTAAAATGTTTTTAAATGTTCACACCTTAGTCTCCTTACATAAACCTTGAAAAATGACCATATA
Organism: Limnoperna fortunei; assembly: GCA_944474755.1. Taxonomy (NCBI): domain Eukaryota; kingdom Metazoa; phylum Mollusca; class Bivalvia; order Mytilida; family Modiolidae; genus Limnoperna; species Limnoperna fortunei. Next base: position 81,599,607 of record OX104113.1, on the reverse strand, counting down.
TATATATTTTAAAAATAACCCAGCTTTTTCATTAATTTATAATAATAATTGTCTCACTTCCAGTGCTTAATAATTGACATTTAATAAATGTGCTTGTAGACCCGCATTGATCACCTACATGAGCAAAACATTATGTACATCTTGTAGAAACCGGTTCGACTTTTACTGATAGCTATAATTTAGTAACATATTGGCATAATTAGTTTAATAAATTGAATTGTTTGTTATGCAAATAATAATGAAAGTGATCAAATGGCACGGTTGTATAGGTTATTTACGTTTTTTGAAACGAGATGCGTTTTCTCGTCCACATCTCATCGAAGGGCGAAAGCCCTGAGATGAGATGACGAGAAAATGCATCGAGTTTCATAAAACGTAAATAATCTGTTTATCGCTGTTTTGTAACATTGTGACGTCACAGTAATACTTAACAACGTCTTGAAAGCGAGCTAAAATGGTCCCATCTCAAGCTAGTAAAGTGAGATGGAATAATATCGCACACAAAGATCAAAGGAAAATACTGCAAAATAGCGATAATCTTCATTATCAAATGTCTCGATATGTCCCTGTGGAAAAAATAAGTTTAATCTTTTGTCTCATTCACCGTGTCAAGTACCACGTAAAAAAACTATGAAACAAGATGTACAATACTTATTGCTATTATCAGATTCGGGAGTGATTTTGTCCGCATTGCAAATTTTACAGTGGGATTTTGTCCGCCTTGTAAATGTAGCGAAAGGAATTTTGTCCATCTATGCCAAATTACATGGAAGGGATTTTGTCCATCTCACTCGGTGGCCGAGTGGTTAAAGTAGTTCGTCTACTATTGATCACGTGGTCTCTTTACACTGAGCTTACAGAGTCGAGTCTTATTGCACATGCTCTCGATTCCAATCTTAACTAACAAGGATTTCCTACCGAAGGTCGGGGGTTTTCTCCGGTTACTCGGCTTACTCCCTCAATAAAAGTGGAGCTATGGAATAGCTGAAATAATTGCTGACAGTGGCGTTTTAGACCAAACAAACAAACAAAACAAGCTTCATTTTAAATAATCTCGTTTTTTATTGCAAAATTTCGAAACTAATTGTATAAGGTCATTTTTCCAATCCTGAACCGTATTGGATTGCACGTTTGCTTTAAAATCCGGACAAACAAGTTTGATGTGTGTCAGGTCGGGAAAGTCGCATCACGTTTTTTTTTTAACTTTTCAGTGTTAAATTCTTCAATTAAATAAACACGAAGAGCATTTCAGTCCTAGACCGTTTGGTACATGTCTTAATGTCCATTATTCATTTCACGAATAATTTAGGCGATACGTCAACTAAAAATGCTAGTCTCATATACAACTACATGTATATGTCTTTGACCAGGAAGTGTAAGAGTAATGTGCATTGTTCAAGAAAAGATTTTTATTATTCGTCTGTTTAAAAATTACACATTGTATTTGAGTTTATGTATATTTATTTTTGGTCTTTTTTTATTTACAGACTCCAGTTAAATATACTGTTATTAAATAAATCGTCTGACTGCGACAAGAGAGGGGTTCCACAATATACTCCTTACCAGCTGATTCTTATTTCTATGGGATGGGCTGTTTTTTTCTATCACTTTATATCGGGTCACTTGTTTTATATGATATAACGCCAGAAAAATCAATCAATCAATCAATAAACCAACAAGTCAATTTATCGATCAATCAGTCAATCAATCAATCAACGTCCTTTTTTCTTTTTAAAGAGAAATGTGCTGAATTCAAATAAAAAGTTTTTATGTTGCTTTTTTTTAGATCTGTTTGACTCTGAAATTGTTATTTGTCTTGTTTCTACAGTCAAGTACGACACTTCAAATTACTTTTGGCCTCTATAAAAATAGTCAATTTCACTTTATTATGTAACAACAGAATTGACCATTTTCGATGACAATATTTGTAACGAGACATGCCAGACTAGTTACCAAACGAATTGAAACTAATCCTAGCTGATCTCAAATGCATGTGGACATGAATGGCATATAATATTCAACTACATGTTTTTTTCTATTATAAATTGCTGAGTACTTAAATTATAGCGTACAACTTATACTAGCAAGATAAAAATTCTAAATAGAAAAAAATCACTTTCCTAACTATCCGGAAACCTACCCACACCCAATGGATATTTCATATAAGTCTCGTTGTAATAAAACACATACAAAATTAATACTATACACAAACCACGTGCGAACTACACATTATCTAAAATCAATATCTATTGATTTGTAATGCATGTAAAGTACAAGGTTAGTAACGACGTATATTGATAAATAATCTACAATATTTATGATTTTCTCTCGTGTGTAGTGCGTGAAAGGGAAATATTTCAAAATTATCGTTTATCATTTACATATTTAAATACACACACACATTGTGTGTAAAATCCAGTGTTTATTATTGCCCAGGTCTGTTAGGTCACAATCGGTTGAATTACTTTATTCAATGATCGTAAACGGATCTAAAATGCATAAAAATAATGCATGAATTGCTTCAAATCCAAAAGACTGTGCACGTTATAATATATAATAAACTTTATTCTTTGTTTTGTTTCAACTTTATTTTGAGATTCCTCGTTTAAATCTTCAATTAACCGTGTTAAGATTAGCCATGAAAACATTATTTTGGGTTTACATTGACTTTTTCAGCTGCACCTTTTTTGCATTAAAAGTTGTCTCGGTAATTTGAAGTATGTCACTTATTTTGATTAAAAATGTATGTATAACTTAATTTATGAAAAAATACATCTTCAATTGAAACGTTTCATCATTGAAAACAATTTATAACTTTCTTTAGTATTTAGGAAGTTACACTCCTTCATATTTGTAGAAACCTATAAACACTGTACTCTTAAAATTTCGTGATGAGACCATATTGGGATGATTCCTAATGCTTCCACATGTGGCGGATTGAGAGACTCTCCCGTTGGTGGTGGTGGGGGGGGGGGGGGGGGGTAATCAGATAAAAATACGGATAGCCTAAAAGCGGACAAGCGGAAACTTCTTTGGAGAGTGCCATGCTCTTTGCACGACAAAGACCATTGCAGTCACTTTAAAATGTTGAAATTTCCGTCTCATTGAAATAAGTCAATTTTTCCATTTCCAGTCAACTTTTTGTTCCCGATGGTCCACCATTGGTTTATTGTGTGTTGACTTGTTCTCGTCCTGAATATAGCTGAAATATTGGTAGTTTGTCAATCAATCAATCAATCAATCAATCAATCAATCAATCAATCAATCAATCAATCAATCAATCAATCAATCAATCAATCAATCAATCAATCAATCGCATATTTGACTGTTGGCAGTGAAAAGGAGAGACCAAACATGAGTTGTCCCGTATTTGTGTAATTTGTCCACGAGGATGTTTCAATATAAATAAAATACAAAAGATTCCTGTACTACGATTTACACTTTCACAAATAATTGAAAATATCTATTCAGAAATAAAAGGAATATGAGTTAATCTAGTTATAATCAAATCGTTTACACACGTATACCACTTTTTTTTCACTTCTAGTAATGGCGTGTATAAAATACAAAAATTCCTAAAATTTGCTTATTATTTCAGAATTCGTCATTCTTTTGACACTTAAATCATACACGTATAAGTGCTGAAATTCAATACTGCAGAAATCCAATTATTACAATACGTAGTAAAATAAAGGAAAGATTCGACAGAATGACAAGAACTATTCAAAAAACGAGAAAACATGATGGTGGATTTGGATGGGTGATAGTTGCTGCTGCATTTATGATGCATGTCTTAGCAGACGGAATTTTATATACACTTGGAATACTATATACAGAATTTTTAGCAGAATTTAAGCAAGGAAAAGGCGAGACAGCATGGATTAACTCCCTTATTCCAGGAACAATGCTGACTATCGGTAAGCATACATTCACCATACACCAAATATTGCTTATATTTTGAAATGTTATGAAGTGTCTTTTTATAGCATTCTGGGTTTATACTTCTGTTGATATATTTGACGAATTCATTTTTATTTGATTTAAATCCTAACTAGTTACCAGATAACACCAGCAATTCATACAGAACAATGTAATTACATTAAGAAATATTTATAGATGGAAACACATGAAAATTATTAAAGCATATTTTAAATCACTGCGTATTAAATTATTTGTAAACACACTAACTGGAATACAAACTAGTAAGGAAACCAAGGGCTACCTTAGATACGTGTTTCCTGCATCGTTAATGACATAGAAGTGCAAGTCAATTCCGTTTGTTGAAAATACAAAGCTAACAAGTGAAGTACTGTATAGAAGTACAGTATGACACCTCTCTGATGTCCGATGAAAAGCTCATGATGTCGACCAAAGAATTTCATAATGGTAGATATAATTTACTTTGAGCATAGCCTTGCTTTATTTTTAACACTGGTTATAAGAGATGAAATAAGTCTTTTCTATTACTGTAACAGCATTTGAAAAATGTCAGCTTAATATAAGAACGAAAAAAAAACAAGGAGGAGGAGTGCTATGAAAACAAGACTGTCGGTCAAACTATGCTCTAGCTCTCCAGTGCGAACAAAAATTATCGATTAAAGAGGCTACTATTTTGACAATTTTTTTCTTCGATAATTTTTGTTTTGTTTTGTTTTTTGTTTTTGATTTTGAGTTTTCCACGTTTTAGTCTGTATTAAAGAAGTCACTGCTTTGACATTCATACAGTCTTCTTCCTTTGCCAATGATCAGCAGTTTAATATAATACATTATAGATTTTCAGTTAATGTGTTAGGGTTCCGTGGATGTATGGGTTATACGTCAGAAGAAATAAGCAATCTTCGTATTTGTATGTTAGTTTTGTTTTACGTTCCTTTCAACATATTTCTGCGCTATCATGTCGTCCATATTTTATTGGGGAGGAAACCGGTGCGACAATGGGTTTGTAAGAAAGCACAGGTAATGGGTATAAAAAAACAGACAATTATTACATTACAATTGAGATTAATTTGGAGTTTTCCACCTGTCTACCTGTGCACAGCCCACTAAAGTCTACACTTCGTATATTCATATTTTGAAGTATAACGAATACATGAATACAAACAATGGAAACGCGAGAAAAAACACAATGTCAACAAAAACAGAACACGAATACACAATTCATCACGAACTTAATCAATGCGGGATTTATTTATTTAGATGCTGTAGCAGGAGTAAGTTTCCCTTTACATTGACTAATAGTCATATTTATTTGTTGTCGATTTTATCTCCGAAACTACGCCCATAAAATAGGGTTTTTGTTTCATAAACATGCACAAGAATCATGATGAAGATTGGCGGAATAAAAAATATTCAAAAGTCAGCAAATAAATATTAGTGACAGATAAATAATACTCTTATATCTTACTATACATAGTTTTTGTTTAGGACCCATAATTGGAGCCTTAACTAGTAGATTTGGTTGTCGTCGTGTTACAATGGTTGGAGCAGTAATAGCAGCGACAGGATTTGCAATAAGTTCATTTTCAAAAAGCATCTATGTTCTTTATTTGACGTTTGGAGTCTTTTCAGGTAACTTTTAGAGTACATATTTATTGATTAACTTGATGCAGAGTTTTTAATAGCAATATAAATATATACAACAAATCTTAAAGCAATTTTGTGTATTTTGCAGAAACCTTAAAATGCAAAACTGTATATAAATTGTTCTTTTTTTTAACTTTTATTTTATATTAAAGAACGTATAGATAAGTGGCTTTAAGAACATTGACTTGTAAGTTATTAAAATCGAAAAACTAATAACCAACAACACGAAATGATATATATATTTTTGTACTTAACTTACCTTGATTACAAAAATTTCTAACTTAGATTTCCACCATAAATATATAGCACTGAATTTCATTGCTCAAATACACTTAACTTGACAGTTTTGATAGTACAACATGTGTACGTTGAATGTTTTACAAAGTTAATGCTTACTTGTAGGTCTTGGATTTGGTTGTATATTTCTACCAACAATTGTCTGCGTGGGTCAGTACTTTGAGGAGAAACGATCGTTTGCAATCGGACTAGCTGTGTGTGGAGCAGGTGTAGGAACATTTGTGTTTGCACCAATAGTAACGTACCTAGTGGATGAATACGGTTGGCGTGGTGCAACATTAATTGAAGCGGGAATAGCTTTAAATATGGCAGTTTGTGGAGCCCTTTTCAGGCCTTTCTATTATAACGTTACAGATGACGATTCTATAGACCAAGAATATGTTTTTACGTCTGACCAAAAGAAACCCGATTGTAATAATTCCAAAGACAACGAGATGGAATTCATGTTAATACAAGAATCAGAAGAAGACAAAATTACCAACAGGACGAACTGCGGACGGCTAATGAACCAGTGTGAACGCCATTTTGAGTTTAAGTTATTTAAAAACCCTGTGTTTCTTATATTCACTGCATCAAATCTGTGTACGGCTGTTGGCTTTAACGCTCCATATGTATACCTGATAGACAGAGCCGAGGAAAAGGGAATAAGCAAAGCTGACAGTGCCTTCTTGATTTCTGTAATAGGAATAACAAATACTTTAGGACGAATTATATTCGGCTGGATTGCCGATCGTAAATGGGCAAATCGACTTCTTATGTACAGTTCTTCATTAATTATCTGTGGAGTCGTAAATATCCTCAACCCACTTAGTGACAGTTATGTATATCTAATGGGATATTCAGCAATATTTGGAGCTTTTATAGGTAAGGTTACAAATTGCTATTACCAATGAAATTAAAATGTTTCCAAGTGTGAATAAGTTCACATTACTGGGTGGGTAATTTTACTCAATAAATATTATTACAGATAATGAAATATGGAAATTTTCATTATAAAATAGACAAGCAAATTAAAAATTTGTAAGGTTTTCCTAAAACCATTCTATGTACTTTAGTATATACGTGGGTCAAGTTGCGAAAGGGTGTAGACATTATAGTTTTATTGCAGAAATGGAAACAATAACTGATGTAAAAATATTAAGTCTATATGTATGTTAAAATAATGTACTATGGTGTATGTGTGTTTAGACGGTAGTTTTTACTTTTATTTAGGTGTTACTGTAAGTCTTAACTCTGTGCTTTTGGTGGACTTTCTGGGTATACACATGTTAGATAAAGCCCTCGGTTTGTTGATGTTGTTTCACGGTATAGGAACGTTCATTGGACCACCTATAGCAGGTAATCACATTCATACATTTTAAATACAACTTCTTTTTATTAAAACTTACCGTTTATTAAATATTCATTAACAAAAACATCAATTGTTAAGCTTATATATATCATGTATAGTGGGTGTTTGTGCCAACCAAGAGTTGTCATACAAATAAGTATAAACAATTCCACTAGATGATGACTAGTTTTTGTGTTCAAGATGTTAAGTAAAACTTTCAAATAAATTGAAAAGCAAGTCGACTTTAACTCCTTATAATAAATTCAGTAATATTACTGCAGCAGTAGGTTTTTAAGTAAATATATCATTAATAACGAGATGTTCTAGGACGTGCTATTCAGCAGTGATTTTTGTTTAAGGATGTTTGACTAACATAACATAACCATGACGTCACTAACGATCGAGAGTGGAGACCAGTAAGCTACCCATGGTACCAAAGGCTGATCCAGGCGGAGGTGGTACCCGGCCCCATATTCGAAGCAGATCAAATTCGTCTGTAAGACCCTGTAATAAACAAAATCCCTAGAGCTGACACCCTTATGAGCAATACTGGATCCGCCACAGGTCACCTTCCGTATGACAGATACCCTGTTTAACTCTCATTTTGACAGTCAGGAACACTTGAATAATCAGTTTTTCAGTTAGCACCAATTCTCTATCAATGAAACCACTAAAGCAGTTGCAGCCTAGGTAATATTTTTAATCGAAAAGCTGGTGCTGCAAGAATATTACTTCACAGATATTTATGATTTTGAAATTGAAATCGTCACTCCTATATAATTAAAAAATATAGATTCTAATAACAAACGACCCTCGCATAATTAAGATAATTTTGTCTGTTTACAGGTTGGTTGTACGATGGGACTGGTAATTACAATGTTTCTTTCTATTTTATTGGAGCTTTGATAGTATTAAGTGGTGTATTGCTAGTCCTAATTCCAGTGTATCGAACGACTTCAAACAAGAAAGGTGTCTCAACAAATTCAAATGAAAACGAAACGAATTATATTGATGGACAATTAATACAAGTTTAAGTTTTGAGTCATATACTACATGTTAATAAGTTTATATTTGATACGGTTCTTATATTTGATCTTTAAATACACATCTTTCGATTGCCAATATAGATGTGTTTTACTTTATATAGTTGTTTCCTTCATTAGCTGTTCCAGGTATGCGTCAGTTCAACATAGGATGATCTATGACATCTAGATATATAATTACACGTATTGTGATACTGCTGGTTTGAGGCCGATTTCCTTATTACGCTTATGTGTGCATTTTTACTTTATTGCAAACTGCGAAAAGTGCAGTATGTAGATGACGGTAGTATAAATAAGTATACAAATTTATGACCTTGAACGTTTACTAACCACATTGTTTCTGTTTGTTCTTAATACGAACAATAAGCCTTAAAATCACTCTAAATTTATGTAATCTCAGTGTTATTAGGTGGCATACATAAACGGACGTTTTTTGAATCACTTTAAGAATTGATTGCATTCTTGTTTCATTGACGTATGAAAGCGTTGTCTGAAGCAAATTAGCGCTTCATTGAAATATGCTTCGGTGTACACTTTCGTATGTAACTTCAAGAGAATGCATTCGATTAATATACTTCCATTTTATATATTTAAAAAAATGCCGAGGTCCTGATTTAAATCGTGCACGATGTATTTTTTGTTGATATAAATCACTCCGCGTTGTATACTATGGACGTCGTACAGGAAGCGCGTGCTTTTCATTGCTACCTTTTTCGTTGAGAATGCAAAGAATGATTCCACGCCATCTGTAACGGTTTGAACTAATAAAAATCTGGGATATCGATGAAAAACATATGTAATGTAAATATTACAATACAAAAAACTTGAACCAATCCAGTATCGAAATAGAAATCTGTAAAGCAACTATCAAAAATATGTAATCATATAAGACAATATAATAGCAAACACACACATAATCTGTTCGTAAGACCAAACTGTAATGTATTCGCCAGAGACAAAATTGTATAACTTTGACATCTTTGATGACATTTTATTTGCACCACTGTGTCTATGCCTCTGCTGGTAGATTGTTAGTCAGCGAAAGTAACACCAGCTTAGTAGCCGCAATTCGGTGTTGACAAGAATATCCTTGGTATCTTTAATACGTATGTTATGTTTATGTCTAATCAATACTCGACAGCAATGCTTCAACCAAACATATTGGAACACCATAAAACTAAAATGTTGAAGACCTATTATAACCAAATTTTAAAAGATCACAAATGGACATCTTCACTTTGAAAAAGAAAAACCTTAAAAGTTATAAAGAATTTTGCAGTTCAAATGCATTACAATTAAACAATGACTATCACAATGGTATTTCGGGACAGCACCGAAGTGGGACTACTGGAGTGATATACAGTGCATCGGAATAGGTAACTATCCAGTTGTCGCAAACTTATGTAAGATATAAAATTTACTACGCCACTAATCAAAACTCATCGTTGGCGCTCAATCAAAAATATTAGAACATCAACAATTGAGATGTCGCAAAGCTATAATCGTTAAAATTTTGGAAAAGTTAAAACTAGAAATCTTAGATTTATCCTTAAAACAGTGAAAGAACAGGAACTGTCCACGTTGGATGAACGAATGTTCAATCTATATCTAATACTACTGTACATTGTGATTGAGAGGTCGTGCCGGAATTGATATCAGACAAAAATTCATCAAAACAACAATGCAAGAACGAATCGTCAAACCAAAAACATACGAGAACTGCTAAACATCAAATATAGGTACAAAATACTCAATTAACAAAACTTGAGGCCTAAAAGTTTCAGCAGCCGTAATGGCACATTTCACATTTTTTCGTGGAAACAGTCATGCACTGGAACAAGGTAACAACAGAGGCTGAGCGTGCCACCTCAGTAGAGCAATTTAAAAAGGCTCTACCACCATTACATGATCAGTGGTGCTCTCTTCCGTGTATAAAAGCTTAATATGGATTGTACATGGACCAATACAGATTCAATGTGGAATGAAGAAACAACAAATTACCGAACACCAAGTAAAACGTAAAAAAAACAATCAACCAATCAAAGTAAAGAACAGCAAACTTGCAAATCAGCAATTAAAAATATAGCACTTCAGCAATGATCATTACATGGTACAGGTATTTCGAAAGTAATGGCGGGTCAAACCAGGTTTTAGTCATGCCAAACCTCAAGCTTCCGTTTATTACTATGATATAAAAAGTCATAGTATTAAAGATGGTACAAAGGCGATCTGTTCGATATGCATGCCACAACTATCACAATACAAGCGGTGTATCGAACATGCCAAATTGTGATGTACAAGATCATACATCAACTAGTCGCCATTTGATCGGGCACTATTCTTATTCCATCAGACACTACCACCAGCTCATCATCACAACTGTGACTATGGTATAACTTACAGGTTCCTAATCACAAGACACTTACAAATTCTGCTTCTTTTCTCAGTCCGAGAATCCTGCCGTCAAACGCTTTTTTGCGTGGGACAAATAACGCGTTTAATGACAGTGGATTCTCGGACTATTTTTCCTTGTAATATCACTTAATGAAACCTTCTACCTGCTACAGTCGCAAATTGTCCTACAATTGACACCTTTAGAGAGCAGATCACTTGTGTTGTTCTATTAACACTGAACCTGTTTTCTCCATACCTCCTGTACTATAATTGTTTATTTACTCAGTTTTTTTATGATTTTCTTTGTTATTCTGTAAATTATGCCACGCATGCACCAATAATCAGCCAAACTTAGTTGACAAGGAACCCTAAAGAAGAAAAAAAGAAGACCCAAACCTGTAATTATGTGAATGCTAGTCACTTCGGTACTGATCTGGACACTTCGGTACTCAATACTATAGGGGTAAGACCACTATTGTTTATCGCCTCTTCGGCTATATAAAATCAGTTGATTAAAATTTTTTCTGAACATTTTACCTTTCTTTCAAATGAAGAAATATTCATGTCACATGACAACATGTAACACCTAAGTATTCTCTCAAAATTTCATCACCACTTTCATGGCATATAAGAACGTACGACCAACCGGAAGTCAACACACTGAAAAAATCTACTTTCACTTTCATGTTCAGTCCCAAAGTAGTGCATGTCCATTAATGACTCACATAATTTTTATCTTCAGTACACATCAGTTCAACTTTATCCTCTTGTTTCCTGAATTATTCAGCTTTCCAAAAATACCAAGTTTGTTCCAATATCTATTATGGTTCAAAAGTTATAATTATAACAATGAGTTGCTATTTTTAAATAGCACTACTTTTACACACTCAGGACTGGTTCCCGGTATTTGATGTTCCTACACTTATACAGTTTGTTACTAGGAGTTGGTCCCTTCGGTACCGAGAAGATATAGTTATATTTGCCAAGTGTATTGTTAAAATCTGTATTATATGGTACAAATTTTGTAATATATTGTCTTAATTTTGTATATTTAATGAAATAAAATATGATGGCATCATGCACGACAAAGATGTAATTGCAGACACGTTTTGGTACAATCTAAGATGTATATATATCTTATATCGTCAAGTTTTATGATATTGTCTTCGAAATTTATTGTTAATCAATTATAAACACGTGTCTAGTTTTATCTTAAAGTATCTTTTCTCAACCCATATTTATTATCTTCTTGTCAAGAATTAAACAAAGAATTGAACGTTTAAGTACAATTTATTGAAATCATAGCTTAATAATTTTAACATTACAAAATAATAATATATAGTTGCCACATACAGCTTGTTTGTATAGACGGTACTAGTAAGGGACTGGTCACAGATAGGACAATAATTTTTTTTCATAATAATATCATCAATGAAAATTATCTGACGTTTTTCAAAACCAGCATACTGAGCCATTATATGTAATCGTATAATTTGTTTAACAAACATAAATACGAAATAAATGTAACCATAAAACTGATACCAGGTAAGACAACATTTTTTTATAACACATCTGACAGAACAACAACTTTTTTCTATTTTAACATGTTTAAGGAGAAACTGGTCAATATTTATTAGGGTGTTGGGACCGGTGCAAAATGCAATAGGACACATACTTTTTATGCTGACATATGTATGAGTCATGGGACTACAAGTTTTGTTATTTTCAGCACTGATAGGACAAGAATCAATGAAAATTTTCTGACGTTTAATTCAAAACCAACATACTGTAATTGCATAATTTGTTTAACAAACATGAATACGGAATTATAACCATAAAATTATAAAATTCACTAGATAGGACAACCACTTTTTTATAACACATCTGGTGTAGAACAACAACTTTTTTCTATTTTAATGAGATAGTATATAGCATTTTTTACACATCATAATTTGAAACGCATCGGTCCAACCCCCAATTAATATTGACCAGTGTCTAATTGTATGTACAGGTTCTGTGCTGCCAGTGGGAACAAAGCGTGGCATATATTTTGCATTATTTCTCAAATAATGTCAAGATTTTTTCTTTGAAATCGCGACAAAAGAAATTGATGATTAACGGTTAATTAACGATCATCTTATAAACACAACCAATCTTTAAAACAACAAAATTTAAATAATTATCAATAATCAAAATAACTATCAAAATCAATTAAGTTATTTAATTTGTCTGTATACACAACACATTTTCTTGTTTTTATTGAAAAAACAATTAATAATCATTTTTTGTTTTAAAGTACTGATAATTAAACAGGTACCGAAATGACCTGAATCGAGAACCGAGAGTAACAAAGTGACCTATTAGTTCAGTACCAAAGTGTGCTACCAATTATGCGACACCGGAAATTCCGCCGTCTTTGTTTAGGGAGTTTTACGCTTTTACTTACATCCGGTCTTGAATTCTGTAGAAATTTTTAATTTCTTTGTCTTTGAAATATTTGTTAAAAAGAACAAAATGTGACAAGTTTATTTCTACATTGAGTTTAAATTTTAAACACAAGTACAAGGGAATGGCAGGGAACTTTTGGCAAAGTTCGCATTAGTAAGAGTAAATACTATATTCTTCGTTCTAATGTACACGATATTATATAAATATAAGGCTGAATGGGTCATTGTCGACCTGGGCACTAATCAGCGTACCCAGGGTACTTAAAATTTGAGAAATGGTACACAGGGTACTGTCGCTTAACATAAACGTACCCAGACCAATATTGTTGAATCAAATCCATTATTTTTCTACAGTGTTCATAAACATGCACATAATCAAAACAAACTTAACTGTAAACTGTAACAAACCCCCATTCTTCTATTTATAATTGTGGACCAAAACGGGAAGGAAATGAACGTAATCTCGCGACACTTACCACACCGGGTACGTTTATATTAAGCTACAGTACCCTGGGTACCATTTCTCAAATTTTAAGTACCGGGTAAGCTGATATAGTACCCAAAAGCTTTATTTTAATTCGGCACATACAAAACAGTACAAACACAAGCTCTGATGAGCTTTTTACCGAATACAGACAAACATAACATACATGCATGCATACAAATTAAAATGACGTGACAGTACAATAAAATAAATAACATCAAAAGCACTAGCACATGCATAAAGCAACATACAGTTAAAAAAAAAGTAAGATCAAAAGCACTAGCCTAAGCAACAGCAACATACAGTTGAAGCATAGCATAACAGCACCTAAAACTGAAGGCAACTAAAAATAACTAAGCAGTTTTAAAAACTGAAGACAACTAAAAAAAACTAAGCAGTTTTAAAAACTGAAGACAACTAAAAATAACTAAGCGGTTTTAAAAACTGAAGACAACTAAAAATAACTAAGCAGTTTAAAGCTAAGACTGAAGACAACTAAAAATAACTAAGAAGTTTAAAGCAGAAGATAAAAAACAATTACTTGCAAGCAGAACAGTGACATTCAGATCCATTCCAGGACTGAATGAGGCTTTTAAACTGATAAAAACTGCCCTCAGTCCTGAAATGGTCTGGAAGGCTGTTCCACATTACAGCTGCAGCAAATTTAAAACTTTTCTTACCATAAGTTGATGTTTTTACTCGTGGTACATCCAAAATATTGTTATATCTGAAAGAATATTTAGATTCTTTAACATTTAAGAGATTTTGTAGACAAACAGGTGCAATTTTGTTTACAATTTTATATGTTTCTAGAGCCATAGTTCGTTGGCGTCTTATATGTAAGGAAGGCATCAAGGCTTTTTCTAATAACATTTCGTATGTGCTGGAGTAGTCATCATATACAAAACGGAGTGCTCGTTCCTGCACTTTTTCAATTTTTTTGGAATTTTTCTCTGTGCAGAAATGCCAAGCCAAAGGGCAAAAGTTAAAATTACTGAGGATAAAAGTATGAAATATAGTTAGTTTACTAAGTCTATCCAAACAATGTCCCAAACGCTTTAAAATATTTAGTTGCTGTGATGCCTTCCTGCAGATGTTGCTAATATATACATCAAAGTTTAGCTGATAATCAATATCTATACCTAGTAATTTTACAGTAGATTCACACGAGATATTCGAACCCAGGTCGACAATGACCCCTTCAGCAGAAATAAGCGTTTTAATGGAGGCAAGGTTGAAAGAAATTTGTGAGAAAATACTAATAGATTGTATAGAGAAAATGATAAAAGATTTGAGTTATCCATAGATATTTGGTTTAAATTGCTGTCATCAGACATCCTGATCCTGATTTAAAATATAAAGAAAAAGCTGTTGACATATACTGAAAAAAAAGTGTATAATTTTTAGTTTCATCTTTGTTTTAGGTATTGTCTGTCAAACGCTCATTGGAGCTATTGATGACTTTCCAATTTTCAAAACACCACCTAGTGTCCACTTCTAGTACCAAAAACAGCAGCTACAGCCACATTTTGTCCTGTTGAAAACTGAAATGGAAAATGTTCTTTGATACATTTCATGCCTCAGGTTAATGACAGGTGTCAATATCTGAATGAGGATGTTATTAAACCCCTGCTGTGTAAACATGATTGTTAATTAATTTATTTCCAAACAAAAATATATGTCTGTTTACTTTACAGACTGATGTTAAAATTTGATGCGACTTTAGTTTCATTTTACAATCTTTATTGAAAGTGGTGTTCTGCCATTTTTATTATAAACCCTGGCTTCATTGGCTCTCCAGTTTGCAAGGATTGTGTTGGACCCAGACTTGGATAGAAGAAGTTGCATTATCGCGTGGTTCAATGTTGCCTTGTTCAAAAGCGAAGATTTTATGGATTTTTGTCATTTGATATTTAATATGAGCTTTCAGTTATGACAGACCAAAAGTCCTGTCATTTTGAAATGTCGCCCTATGCCCTCTTTTATTCCATTTTTTATTAAGAAATCGTCGTGTTTTTGTCATGGCATCTTCACAAATATTTTTTTTAAAAGGGGAATAATCAATGTAAACTGGTTCCCATTTGACTTTTTTGTACCTAAAGTGTATTGGAAAAATACCAGCTGAAACCAGTTCAAAGCAAAGAAATTAAATATGGACTATTTCCGGAGACCCCTAGTGGATATGAACTCTATGCCGGAAATTGCAAAAATATTATGCTCTCGTGTTGAATTGACTACTGCAAAGCTTTAAGCATAATAAGTCACTTTCAAAAAAATTAATTTTGATCTTTTCAAATCTTTGTAAGTGTATTTTACAAAAATACTTAATATATGTTTGAAAATGACGTCATTTCCTACCTCCAGTTCTACTTCATTTATAATTCTTTTAACTTGTGTACTAATGGCAAAATAAAATTCATCTTATTGTATAAACAATGAAAAATTAAAATAAAATGAAAATGCCTACCAGTACCTCCCTACCCTATTTGTTTCCCAGCATGTGACATGTAACTTTAAACATACACACATTATTCAATTTGCCTTTACCAATGTTTTTTCCTCTCTTTTTCCTGATGCTGATCTGAGGTAGAACCCCAGCTGTTTTATTGCTGGATTAAACAAGCTGACAAGTGATATCTGTGTTCTCAAATATTTAAACTCGCCTGTTGCCTATGACTATAGTAACATCTAATAATGAGGTAACTTCGATGATAATTTAATTATGGGCAATGATAATTTAATTGGCCTGGACAAACAATAAAAACAATGCAAAATCTTTATTTCAATATCATAGTCTTTGAGTGATGATAGCCGTAGTTTTTTTAACTGTAAGTAAAAGGAAATAAATCGTGTAAAACTGGAAATGGGTCAATTGCGTTACATGTGTTGTTTTTGTAATGCTGACTGAATAAAGCTGATCCTATCCATATATTTTATTTTATTATACCTCATGAATATTAATTACAATATAGACAATTTCTATTGGTTATATTTGAACATGTGGTTTCAATTCATTTTCCACTACATGACCACCAACTCTGCTCCAAAAGTAATTATTTGTCATGTGACTAATGTTGACTAGTCATTATTTGTCATGTGACTAATGTTGACTAGTCAACATTTGCCATGTGACTAATGTTGACTTGTCAATATTTGTCACATGACATGTGTTGACTTTTGGAGGTTATTTCGGTATAATAAAACGATTGATTACTGCTTTATTGGTAACAGCAGGAAATAATGGACCCTTGACCTGGACTCTCGCTGACCTGACCTGACCTCGGCCGTTGGCCTCGGTCAGGTCAGGTCACCTCAAGTCCAGGTCTTCGGGTCCATTATTTCCTGCTGTTGACCACTAAAGCAGTAATTAATTGTATATTGTGATTTATTCCAGAAATTAAATGTTCTTTCATTATTTATTCTTTATGGAACAACTACATTTACAAATGAAAATACTTTATTAAATAACAATACAACCTGTCATCAATATTTTATTTAACCTTCCAACTGTTCTCAATTATCTATTATCCTACTCAGCAAGTCTAAGATGTATTGGTATAAGCTTGATCAATTATTTAACATATAATAATGTTAGTCAATTATGAGAAAAAATTTTCTTACATACTGCATTAAATTGTTTATTATTAATTTTTCACCAATTTTTGCAAATTTGCCATTTAACTTCCCTGGTCAACTTTACAGTAGGTTACAGTTTATCTTCTGAACACCAATATTTAAAATGTTTGTTTTCAAATAAGGTATCAAATACACAAACTCAATTTTTATATAAAAAAGAAAATTCTTTAAATTTTAATACATGGGTATAGATAAAAAAGTTTTGGTATTTGCAGCCAGCAGTGGTTATTGGACCCACAAGATCTATTCAGAAACAGACAAGCTGATTTGAAAGTGCTCACAGAAGATGAATATCAGAAAATAATGATTTTCTTTGCTAACTGTAAGTAAATTATTGTATCATATAGTACTTAGTTAAGTTTATATTGTCTTCCTGGTATAATATTATGTGTTATACAGATCATGTTGTAGAATTTTATTTACTTTGTTTAAAATTGTTATTCTTGAATTTCAAACAAGATAAATAAAAAGAAGTTGTACAATAACAGGTATCATTCAGGACTTTTTGCTATAAAAGCACTGACAACACTTTAATGTTCATATTCATATGAGTTTTTGATTGTTTGAAAGTACATGTATTTAAAACCACTTACAGCATCATTCATTGATATGCAGTCCAGTTTTTTGTGGGGAGGAACTCCGAGGAAGCCAGAGTAACTGGAGAAAACCGCAACCTTGTTGGAGCACACCCTGACCACAGTATGATTAGTAGTAGATATATAATATAACTACCTTAACAAATGGGCACCCTAGTCTCCAACATATATGTATAATGATTGCAAAAGATCAAAATGCAACAAAGTTTTGAATGCTGTAAACCTTTTTATTTTGATTTGCTAGTAGATTGTGCTGAAATATGTGTTTATATGAATTTGAAGTGCTTACATAGTATTCTGTTATATTGTTTTTCAGTCATTCAGTCACTTGGCGAACAACTGAAACTTAGACAACAAGTTATTGCAACTGCAACTATATATTTTAAAAGGTTTTATTCCAGGTAATATTAATGTATTTTACACAGTTAAGATCATGTGATGTAGATACATGTACACATGCTCAGTATGCCCAGAGAGGATGAACACTGAAAGACTACACGGTGTATAGTGTTTCACAGTGTTGCAGTGTAGACACTCAAATTCATCCACAAATTATCCCTTACCCCCCCCCCCCCCCCCCAAAAAAAAAAAAAAAAAAAAAATTTGTTTATTCAATTTGTTATTAGTCACTAATGCATTTATCAGTGGCATCTGTAAAATCAAGTTAATGTGAGGAAATTTAGAAATTATTTTTAATCATTGTGCTAAATAGATGGAACCTGCACTAGAACAAATTTTTTTTCAGAAAAACTTGATAAAATGAAAAAAAGGACACTATAATATACAATCCTTAGTTCAATTAACTGCAATCAGTATACCAGTGATGATGTGTTTTGTCCTTATTATTTCAAGATATTACACTATTTCAATTCATTATTTTGCCAATACACAAACATTAACATTTTATCCAGACAAAGTACATAATGACATAAATAAATACACAACACAACTGTTCAACCACAAAGTCATCAGAAAGTAATTAGGGTCAAGATGAATATACATTTACATCTTTCTTTAGTGTATCAAAACCCATAATAAAAATATAAGATTACAAGTTACATTTAGAAAACTATTCATCAGGATCATTCTTTCATGCCCCAGATGTATTTTTGTCAGGAACTAGACTGATTGTCAGACAGTATGATACCTCCATGAACACACAATTAGTATCCAAATTTAATGTTGACCAGTCATCAATATATTTTTATTTTTTATTTTAGAAATTCATTAAAATGTATCGATCCTTGGCTAATGGCACCAACATGTGTATTTTTAGCATCAAAAGTTGAAGTGAGTATTGTTTAAAATATTTATGTTTTTGCAGCTGTTAGTAGTTGTAATTTATTCTTTGTAACATTGTTGCCTTAGTATTACAGAAAGTTGATCATGACCTCAAACATTGCTACATCTCTAGTAGATTTCTTTATTCATCCGTCCTCAGTGGATATGTGTTTCTAGCTTATCCAACCTGCATTTCCTTCTTCATCTGACCACAGGGGATATGGGCTTCTAGCTTACCCACCATGTCTTCCCTTTGTTCATCTGTCCACAGTCGATATTTGCTTCTAGCTTATATCCACCCTGCCTTTCTTATTTACATCTGTCCACAGTGGATACTATCAGCTACATCCATCCACAGTGGAAAAGTGCTTCTACCTTATCCCCCTTTGCCTTTCCTTGTCTGAGTTGACAAGCTGCCTCTTTTGCTTATCACAAGACAGGCAAAGATTATGACCTGGAAGTCCAGCATGTGCATGATCACACACTAGAATGGTTATTGGCAGACTTCTCACTGTGAAAAAGTCAAAATAGCTCTTGTGTTATGGAAAATGTAGATGTTTTACCGGTAGTAATTACCAGTAACTTTAGCAATATTTGACTGTTCATGGTTGCTTTCTTTGTATTACTACATATATTGTGAAACATTCTGTAAATGAGAAATGTAACACATATCCACTGTGGACAGATGAAAAAAAGGAAAGGCAGGATGGATAAGCTAGAAACACATATCCACTGTAGACAGATGAAAAAAGGAAAGGCAGGGTGGATAAGCTAAAAACCTGTATCCAATGTGGACAGATGGAAAAGGAAAGGCAGGGTGGATAAGCTAACACATAAATCAGTGTTTAGGTCTTTGTAGATAAATAGAATTATAAAGCTTATAATAAGGCTATGTATATTTAAGATGTTACTGGTAACACTGAGCTTGTTAATTATTCTTTAATGATGATATATCACGCAAAATATCATAATTCGACCAGTAGCTGACACATTTATTGTAGTAAATTGAGTCAATATAGATTAATAAAAACAATTGACTTTTTTCATCTTTATTAACAACTTTTTCATGTTACTGTGATAGAAAATATATCAATGTTTATAGCATGCAAATTGTGTAATATACACTTGCAAGTCAATTTTAATATTACCTCTTTCTGTTTAGGAATTTGGTGTGATTTCTAACAGTAGATTGATCAGTACATGTCAAGCTGTAGGTATGTAACTAACGATCAACATTCCTTAACCTTTTGTATTACATGTATGTTAAGTTTTAACAACACGCACAGCACAGACACACACACACACACACAATATACAATTTAAAAATATGTATTTTGTAGATTAATAGCTAATATGCAGACTCACACAAAGTACTAGTAGTTGCCTTATTGTAGTCCTAGTTCATCTTGTTCATCCAAGGGGCCTCAATGGCCGAGTGATTTAGGTAGTTAAGTTTTCTATTGATCGTATGTCTGTCAACACTGAGGTTGCAGGTTCAAGTCTAACTGTGAGCATGGTGTACTTAACTCCAATCCTTATTTACATGAATTGCCAGTTTTCGAACCAAAGTTTAAGTTTTCTCCATGGACTACGGCTTTCTTGCCTAATATGATATAGCTAGAAAATTGATGAAAGAGGCATCAAACACCATTAAAACAAACAATCTTGTTCATACACAAAAAGATTAATTGAAGTGGCAATGGCACTTAAATTTTATTGTGATCTGGACAGGAAATTCCATTAGAATAGCAAAATAAAATAAAATTCAACATATCAGAGGCTGATCCCAAATCTATTAACAAGTAGGCTGAGAGGTCAATAAATTTTGGGGTTGTTGAAGAATCTGAATCTGTCAATGGATATACTGCAGATAATAAAATAATTAATTGCTGGCAGAAACTCAGTACAATGTATTGATTAGGAATGACATCAGCAAGTATTAATGTTAGTTATTTATGTCATCAAAGTGGGCAGTCATAGCTACATGTAGAAAGATTATTAACACGTTCATTTCAGTTAAGAACAAGTTTTCCCATGCGCATCCTCAAGAATATCCATATAGAATAAATCTAGTGCTGGAATGTGAATTTTATTTACTGGAAATGATGGTAAGCTTATGTTCTGAAACATGATTGGTCATTATTTCTATTTTCTCCATGTACTCCTGGCTTCCTCCCCAAAAAACACTCGACACCATGATATACCGAAAACCGGTGCATATAGTCCGCATTTATGTATTGTCCGCACCCCTTTCTTGGACCAGAAAATTGTGGAAAAATTCTTATATGCATGTACAATCGGCACGTACAAGTTTTCTACAAAACGCATCAAGATGAAGACATCCTAGTCCGACTTGGGCACACTTTTTTAAAAGTTTTTTCTGTAATAAATTTATTCTCTTCTAAAATATCATTAAAGCTTATAGTTTTATTGATTTCTTACGATTGTAATAAATAAAATTTAAAATAGTGCATTGTCATATTGTCTATTTTGATCGTTGTTAAAACGAATACTCACACATTTTTATTAAATCAAACCGATTTGTCAACTTTCATTTATCAACGTATTCAAAGGAAAGAAAAAAGATTACACGTTTTATTTCAATCCCTCAAAGATTGCAATCAAAACATCGATCTTCTACAACGTACTGTAAGGTTACATAACAACGCCATTAGCATTTTATGCATAGTAGGTTTAAACATCCTCTATTTTCATATCCGTTTCAATTTTTATTCGTCATATATTATTAAAATCATATTACAAAAATAATTTAAGTAAATTAATATCATAACAAAGTATACATATGAAAGTTTATAAAAGAATCACGTTAGAATAGAGTATGAAAATACTGTATCTAACAAAACAACAAAATGGCGACCGCTAGTGATAACAATCAATGGGTCAAAAAAACTCTACCAAGTTTGTATTTATGTATAATCCGCACCATTCCTTTCTGACTTAGATTAAAAAGAAAAAACCATGGACAATACGACCCTTTTTACAGTAGGTGAAAAATTGCTGAAAGTGGCATTAAAACAACATTAAAACAATTATTATTTCTAAAACTGATTGATTGCTTGGATGTTTGCTTTACGTCCATCAAGCTAACATCACTAAGAAATATTATATAAAGCATTTCATTAATACTTCCTGTCTTGGTTTTTATTGATGTTTCTTATTAAATTAAAAGAAAATGTGAGTAATGGGCAAACAAGTTTAATACATGTAAATGTATCTAATAAAATGTTAACAACAAGAAAAACTCAATAAATAAATAAGCATTGCAGCAAAATTTTCATTTGTATTATACTTTTTATTATCAATACACATTAACCATTGAGTGTAACATATAGAGCATTTTATATTTTATTAATCTGTTACACAAAAAGCTTGTTAGAACAATAGGAAGGTGTAAAAATAATGTTTCAACTTCATTTATAAAACATAAACATATTTTCTTTTAAATAAATCAAAATTTATGTCATTAAAAAAAACCCAACCAAATGAATTCTAGCTGTTTTGTTATTTATACTTTTCCCAAATTGTGACCTGCAATATGAAGTTATTAAGTTTAAAGAAAGGCTTACTATGAAAGGTCAGATGAATCGGATAAGTGTGTTAACCGATGACTGTTATACATGAATATTATAGGACTGCTGTTTGGTGCTGTATCATCCCTACAGGCCACTGACGGAATACTTCAAAGAGTTACAACAAGATGAATCTCTCTTTCCACTGGCATGGTAATTACACTATGGTTTTTTAATTAACAGTTTTCTGCATTTTATTTTGTGATTATAACTTCAAATACACTTTCAATTTTCCAGCTGAAATTCGTGGTTTCTCACTGGATTTTCCAGAATCCTCCATTATGGAGGCCATGAAAATTTTAAAAAGCTGTGTAAAAAAATTAACAAACAAACGAAATCATATACCCTATAGATGAATTTATTACCTTTTAAAATACTCTGTCCAAAGAATTAAAGGTTGTAATA
Organism: Limnoperna fortunei; assembly: GCA_944474755.1. Classification (NCBI taxonomy): domain Eukaryota; kingdom Metazoa; phylum Mollusca; class Bivalvia; order Mytilida; family Modiolidae; genus Limnoperna; species Limnoperna fortunei. Next base: position 81,576,521 of record OX104113.1, on the reverse strand, counting down.
TCAGATATCTTGTTAAAAATATCTTGAATGTAAAAAAACTTGTTAAATATATAATTGTTTTCTTGGTAAAAAGATTCATTTAGATGCTATTCATTGTGAAAAATCTATAAACAGAATTCTTATCATATTATATGCAATGTTAATTATATGACAGATACATGTACGCATTAACATTTACACAATTCCAGTGCAACGCATTGGAAACATATTTGCAAGCACATAGTGCGAAGTCCTTAAAACAAAATAAAACATATTTAAATAAACCACTTAAATGAAATGAAGTGAATGAAGTAAAGGTAACAGTACAGGTTTATTTCCAAAACTTCTACGCGCAAAATAAACATCTAATTAAGGAATGGGGATTAAGGGGCTCATTAAAGGGTATGAAGTTTCCACCTTACCTGTATTTGACTTATTAAAAAATTCATATTGTATAGTAAATGAAATAAGAATACAATTTGTTGAGAAGAAAAAAATAAAAATTCTCTATAAAGTAATAAGTGTTAAATTTGTTGTTGCTTCATTATTTAAGGTATATTCAACAGAAAATTTAATGAAGTATATAACCAATTTGTACCTTAAACTTCAATGCATAAAGTTCAATAATATATAATAATAAGATACGATTATTCCAAGATTGCTCCTTCCTCCAAGTTTGGGGGCTCTGATTCCACCTTCGCTTGATGATGGAACCCCTGACTTGGAAGGATGGGGTTGCACAATTGTTGAATTAATGATACTTAAATATTAAATAAATCACATATTTTACTAATTAATGATTTAAATCACAATGCTGTTGATTATCTAAATCGTTGTTACAAATCTGTATTCTGTGCTCAAAATGCCACACATGAAAAGTCCAAGCTGGGTATTAAAAAGACTATTAATTGGCAGTAACACACAACTTTGCATCATAATTTAATTCATGGATAATTCACCACTTTGCATTTGAAGGTTAAATCTAAAGAGTAGGGGAGAAAACCCTCAACTAAGAAAATGTGCAGAAAGTTGACAACAATTCTTTCAGTTATATTGTGAAAAATACTGAAATGAATTGTTTTGTAAGTGCTCTATTTGTGTATTTTTTATGTTCCTGAACATCTTAAAGGTTTAAATAACTTTGTAGCTATACAACAAACTTTTAGCTAGATCACGACTTAAATTGTTTTATAATTGCTATGAATGTCGTTCATATAAGCATATACTCGCAAAAAATGAATAATTTTACAGGTACATTACAGGTAAAAAACCTTCAATTTGCCTCCTCATCCCCATTTCCTAATTACATGTTTATTTTGTTAGTAGACGATTTGGGAACACACCGATCTGCACACAATAACATTTTGTTTATTAAAATGAATTTGACTAAATCTTCTCCTTACAATTTAATTATTTTTTAAATAAACAAAAAAAATTCACAATAATATCATTCATGTATCTTAATCAATTGTTGCCCATTTTAAAACATAAAAATAATTTTTCAAGAACTATCTGTGGCCTGTATGTATTTTACACCAGCATTTTATCTGAATTTTGTCTCTTTTATAGGAGAATAGTAAATGACAGTTTAAGGACTGATGTTTGTTTGACTTATCCCCCTTATTTAATATCTTTAGGTAAGTCTTAGATTAATGATGATTTGTAAATAAATATGGCTATTCCAGTCAAAAAATTTGTGGGTTGATTGTTTGGGTTAACAAATATTTTTTGGTTGGTTGTCGGGGGTCCTTTATGTTTTGGGAACCCACTACTCTTACAATTAAAGAATAAAATTTGTTTATGATTCCTTTACAAGTATTTTCAAGGAATCCCACATTAAGTACCTTCAAACCTCCTCCAAAGTTTTTAATAGTAATAGGTATAGAAATATTCATCATTTTCAGTTTATTACATATTTGTTACCAAACCCATATTGGGATTGCTACACATTTCCTATAACAGGCACATCACACCGATCAACCGACTTATATCATTTTGGTGAGAAGATGTATGACACGATGAAAAAAGATATAAACAAGTTAAGACCTATACGTATACAGATGACTTTTTCCAAATCGTTACGTTTAAAACTCACTGTATCAAATATAGTGTAGTAAAAAATTATTTGGCATATATTTGTCCATTAACATATTCAATCGTTTTAACTAATGTTTTCATTTGTTATCTGAAAATAGGTTCCAAAGGTACTGGCATCACAAATTTGAACAAATAAATGCAAAATTTACTCTTCTGCACAATATATTTCTGTATCCAGTGTTTTTGTTCAAAAGGACAAAAATCCAACGTTTTTTCTTACCCCAAATTAATTCTTTCAATTGCAATTTATTAGGAGTTTGAATCATTTTTCTTTACGCATTTACTGAAAAAATGATACGGAAAAAATCAGCTCATCTTTTTATAATGACACGATGAATAAAAGTTCCTCGATACGATTGAAAACAGCCACGTATTTCTTAGGTGTTTAGTTTTATACTTCCACATGGGGCATTTCAATAACATTTTACAACTAATGTCTGTATATCATTGAATATTATACAAAAAGTCTACAACTGTTAATACAATAGGACTATTATGTATACATTCTTGACACAAATCACTAGACATGGAAAAAAGGTAACAAGCAGCAGAGCAGCTTTGTAATTCATCTTAAAACCATAGTCAGTGAGGAATTAAACATAGAGTAAATGCTCTCATTTAGACAATCCCAGAGCAGGGCTTAAGCGGAAATCAGTGTTATATGTCGATAACGCTCTACATATGAGTTCTCACCTATCAACAAATAACACATAACGAACAAGATTTTGTACAAATATTTCCTACTTGTACAAATATGTCTTACTATGTCGACATTAAATAGTATATAACGGATCTATCTACTTGGTAGGTCAATATATTGATGTCAAACTTTTTTACAAATTATAAGGTATGAATTTAGGCAAACATTATCAAATGTGCTGCCTACAATCAGGAACCTATATACTAGTCCAGCTTCAATTTATAATAAAGACGAAGATCGAGAAATTTAAGGTTAATTAGTGTATAACTGTAACACGAATACTGCCTATGTCTAATAATTTTTAACATTATCGGTTGCAAATATTTTGAGAATTCCACAGTAATCATTTACATAAAAACAGAAAAGGAAAACGTGTAAGACATGTAGTTACTAAGGACAATATTATATCATTCAAACAGACCGCGAGATTTACCTTCATTGACCGAATCATACACAATTTTCATCGCGTATTACCCCTGCAGACACCTAAAGATACACAGAAAAGAATCTACCAAACTGGTTAGAGAATACTTACACAAATGTACACTGTTTTATTACAATTCTTTATATTTATGGTTTAATTACTCGTTTTCTTTCATTGTTAATTCTAATAAATGAAAAATAAATAATGATAAACAATCAAACAAACACAAATCAAAACACCCTGCCTTTAACGATGTCACATAATATTGTCTTTATTTTTATGTTAATGCCCTAAATGCGAAGGCCACCTTCGCCTTTAGACGGTGACATAAAAATTCAGTTTTGCAGAAAGTACGAACGTCGACATTTATTTTGTCACTCTTTTGGGTTTTCTTCAATCAAAATAGTTTGGTGATTGATATGGTGATTTGTGCAAACGAATAGTACGTTATAGGCTGTTATCAGACAGAACCCTACTTCTTGTTGGCCGATGTGCATTACAATGATTTTAGTTTAACATTTAACCCCTTCTGGAAATTGGAACGGTTCAATATTTGGCGATTCGTACTAATAGGCAGTAAGTTCTGCACGAATCTCACTGTCGACCCTCTACTTTCTGCTTGCAGCTTATACGTATTGAACAATTTCGTCAAACATTTCTCGTGTTTCGTTTATCGTACTGGTTGGATATTTCATATTATTGTTTATACTAATGGATTGTATACGATTTAAAACCCTGGTACTTATTTGTCAATCAAAACAAAATGTGAATCGACTTGTCAAAGTTCAAAGTCTAAGGTCTACAACGATGAAAGGAGACCCATTGTCTAGTAATTATCTACCCACATGGCATATATGAAAAGCTTAGCCTATATCAGTGAAGGTCGGGGTCTTCTCTGGGTACTCAGGCTTCCACTCCCATTAAAGACATCATACAGCTGATAAATTGCTGAAAGGCATTAAAAACCATTCATACAAACAAACAAACAGTCAAACAATTATTTTAAAAGTTATACCGGGCGCGAAAAAATGACTAAAAAGGCATTGATGTTATCCTGGGGGGGTCAAATTTCGAAGTTAAATATCCCGGACACGAAGCAGTCACTCAAAAGGCAATGATGTGACCTTGGGGGTCAAATTTTAAATTAAATATCAACACCTATGACATGCGAAACATCGATAAGTTATAATCTACCCACATGCCAAATATCAAAAAGCCTACCTAAAAAAGTTATATCCCGGACAAGATTTTTAATGGCTGCACGGACGAACACACAACAATATGTCGACCTTCTTTTGCCTCTTTTACCAAAAACCCAATATAAACCTCCTAAAAATGAAAAGTGTTATGTAACACTAGATAAAGCTATCTTACATATCCTAAACGTGTATTAGTATGCGATTTGCAGTGTCAAATAAATTTGGCTGAAAATATCAGTCTTAAAGGAGAAGAAAAGAAAAAAGAAGATGATGTAAAATTACCAGACAAAAACAAGATGTCTCCCATTTATCTTCGTTTGGTATACATAATAAAATGAGAGTTGCATACAAATACAAAGATAGTTTGAAAGCTTTTCTGCAAATGTTATTGTGTGCCGCAATTTGTTCATTTCATATTTTATACACAGTAATCAAAATTAAATTCCCCCATCCTCCTCTTCATGCTTGATATTGACAAGAAAATTAAAAATTACATATATTATTACGTTACGAACTCTTAAAGTGCATACTTATTCAATCGGTTAGCAGAATTTAATACCTTATACAAAGTAATATTTCTTGTTTTAATCATATCATTGAACTGATTTACATCGTATCGTAATTTCTCTGACAGTGCAATTAAAATCAAATTAATATTGTTAATGCATTATGTTAAAGATACATTTTTGGCATCAAGCGAAAGCCAAAGGAGTATTCTTTATATTTAAACGGCCGATTTGAAATAATATTATATCATTAAAGGTCATTTTAGCATTTTAATAACTATATCTGCATTTTTTCGTTTATTTTATAAGATAAGTAAGACAAAAATAAAAGGAAGAGCTTAAAGAACTGAATATATCTATTGCCAAATCTATGCTAAATCGTGTTTTAATATATTTTATTCGCTACAGTAAATTAAAAACATAATAAAAATTGAAAAACTTAACTACGTTTTCATCGCTTCTAACTTGTTTATATCTTTTTTCTTCGTGTCATACATCTTCTCACCAAAATGATATAAGTCGGTTGATCGGTGTGCACATGTTTTATTTCATTTACAATTTAGCATAATAATATGTCAGCTAACTTACATGTACCTGAGAAATGGTCCAGTAATGATTTTATTGAACCGTGTGAAGTCATTTTCATTTTGCTATTAATTGGTACATGTAATAAAAAAAAATTATGAAACACAGGAAAATCTTCAATTATCGTTAATACCTTTATCATTAACATATGTTGTAATGAAATAGTCCTGACCTACAGAATCAAGACTGTAATAATGTCATAATACATATGTTTTTTAGCCTGTCTACATATAGCTTGTGTTATACAACAGAAGGATCTCAGACAGTGGCTGGCTGAATGTAATGTTGACATGGATAAGGTATGATTCCATACAAGGAACAGCTAAATAAATACGTTTATAAAGCCTTTATTCAAAGGAAGTAAAAATTTCAACAAAGCCCTATAGTTCTTGATCTCAATTGACTGATACAAAGGATATATTTTACAGTAACGAGTGCATGAATTATATGTATCCTTGCATTGAGAAGTCTTACATGTAATTAGTTTTTTGCAATTGAGGATAAGACTTTAAAGTATTTCAGGTTTAATAAATAACATGTTCCTCATCAGTATATTACATTTGTTACATTGACAGCAATGAAATACTGAGATTTCTGATTTATTGTGAAATAAATTCCAGTAAATCACATGTGAAATATATTCAGTTCTTTCACTCTGTGGAAGGGACGTAACAGTAAACATTATGCGAAAGAACATTCATAACAAGTTTTTGACACTATATTAAATATTTGTTAATGTATTAAACAGAACAATCAAATAACCCATCGTGAATATTGAAAATGTGATTACTCGTGCCAAAATGCTTTACGAAAAAACTAGTGCATGCACTTGTTTAATCTGATGCATTCTAGGGAACTCTCGATCATATTTTCAATATTCACTCTGTGCAACTGATCCTGTAATTAATTAAAAATCTTTACATGCCTTGAAATTATTCGAATATGATAATACAGAAATATTACATCTTTCAATTATAAGGATTTATTTTAAGATTTTTAGTAGAAATGATAGTATTTAGAAATTGAAAACATCTTTGTTTAATTGGACCATTTAATAAGGCTAATGCAATTTTAGAAAATTTGTTGTCATATAAATAAACAGTTTACAACCATACAGAACAATGTTTACCAGTGTCCTCTCCAGGTCGTTTTAGCATCTAGGCATTAAGACTATATCAAAAGCGCTCAGATGATTTCCATTGCTGCTGACATGCTAACATTTTTAACATTAATTAAGTGCTTATCAAGAAGATGCTATTAATAGCAAAATCAACTTGTTATTTTATACGCCATGTTACTTCAATTAAATCTAAAAGTTTGTGTAATAGCATGAATACAAACCATTCACATAAAATAAACTGTTTATGGAAGTCTTCTCTTCATGACTTCCAAAAAGTGACAAAAAATATATAGATACAATTAATTTGAAGTCTGCTACATGGAAAAACACACTAGGAACTATAAAAATGGTGATGCTAAGATCAAATAATTTTGATAGACTGTGAGATAGAATATTTATTATTGTTACTACTCATGTTGGAAACACAATTGTTATACATAATTCGGCAAATTTCAAGTTCACGCCTCCTATTTTTATTTTTACCAACAATAGAATTGTAAATTTAACTTTTTTACCGACGCCATTGTGTGGCCATATTGATTTTCTGGTTAATACCAGCTGTATAGTGATTAATGTATTAACATTTTATAAACAGTCAAGGAATCCCAAACTGATGCCAATATATTTCACACAATCTGAAGTTACTGGGTGCATACTGTTTTTGTGAAAGAAGAACACTGCATGTACTGTATGTTGATATTTATGTGCATACTTTATAGATTTTAGAAATATCAAGACAGATATTAGCTTTATATGAACTATGGAAAAATTATGATGAAAAGAAAGAAATAGCTGCAATATTGGAAAAGATGCCAAAACCAAATACCAGTCCTACACCGTAAGTATTTATCTCTTTAATATAATGAATGGTCATGGTATAAAGTTAATGCTAATGAGTGGTAAACCAAACACATTAAAATTGTACTCAGGTAATCTGGCTGCCTGTCTGCATATTCTATTAAGAAACTTAGTGTCCTTGGATGAGTTTAAAGTAATAACATAGCCATAGAAACCTGTAACATGGAAGATGAGTTCAAAATCTGTTGCAGATATTGTACCTTACAAAGGTTTTTAAAGGATCCCAATTGTAGGCACTCAATATTTTACCATTAACACAAAGAAATTGGACAACCCAACCTCAAAATAACAATAGCAATTAAATACAGACATTAAATTTAGACTTTGTACAATAGCTCCAACAAACTAGGACCAACTGCAAACTGCTACTGACATTGTCATTACTAAGCTTTGATCCAACTTATTAATAGTATTTGAACAAACTTTGTTAAAAGTATTTTATTCTAAAAATGAATCATTGGTTTTATGGTATAAAAAATTTTTCAGCACAACTGTGCAAGATACAAGCCAACAATCCCAGCAGCAGGGTGTATAAGGAACAGAGCCTATAGAACTGTTCATAAATTTTATGTAATCATATTGAGAAGACTGTTATATAGAAAGATTCAGTTTAACTTATTGCAAATATTATTACACATGTTGAACCTCAAAGAGAACTGTTATGTCAAACGTACAGTGTAAAGTTTTCTTAAATGTTAAAAGAATCTCTTTGAACTATACCTTTTATTGCAGATCATATTAATAAATTATTACAAGAAGAATCGAAATTAACATTAATATTTAATTTACATATGTCAGTTATTAAATATGATTTGCTGAAGAAAAATTGATGTTATACCATGTTAACTGATTGCCATCTTCTTTATTTTGCAGTTATGATGCAGAATTACTTTAATTAAAATACAAATTAATGTATTATGATGGAATGGTTTTGTAATAACATATTGAATAGTCAAATTTATTTTAATAAATGAATGTAACAAATATACTTAGGCTGTTTAGGAAAAATATCTGCATTATTTGATGAAGTTATGCTAACCTGCAGCACGGTAAATCATGTATTTGATGCCTTGTCCTGTTAAACTACAGACATTAAAATTGGTACTGGATGCTTTTTCATAAGAGACATACAGGAAGGTTAGGTCTGCTTGAAGTAATAATTTCCAAGTGGGGTGATGCTTTGAAAGTGTTTATATTTGTAAACATAAGTTTTCATGGTTTGAGAAAAAAGACAGGTGGAATTTTTATTTTGTGTAGACCAAAATTTCAGAAAACAATAATTTAGTGTAAATTAACATTCTTAATCGAGTTGTAAAATTGGTGGCACGTATGAGATGGACATTGAAATGTAAATTGCGTTGTTAAAATTGTAATTTTGAAAATGATCTCTATGGTCATGAGCAGTGTTAAAACATTGATGTTTGCTACTACAACTCAAAATAAAGCTTAGAAAAGATTAGAAAAATCAAGTAGTTGACTCAGGTTGTCCAGACTGCAAAATATGGGGTGGCAGTACATGTATTACAATCACACCTTGCAAAAGGAGAGGGTGAATATAAGTGTTGATGATGTTTATTAGTAATATTACCTGTTATGCAGTCAAACATGGTGTTACTCATTCAGTCAGAAAGTTGACCCCAAACCTGGGCTGTGAAGAAAGTGGACTTTATATTAATATAATGGACAAGTACAGCCAATAACATAGTTCTGATGAGTTCTTGCCCATTTTAAATGTCTCACATTATAATGCTTACTTTTCTAATTATAATTATTTTCCAAGCTTAGAGTTCTAAAACTCCAATTAATTCACAAATATCCATCTTTAATTGGAGTCTGTGAGTGGTTGGTCATCCACGTCTGATCTCATGCCTGTCAACACTGAGGTTTAGGGATCTAGTCACTATGCAGGAAGGATGTGCTCAATTCCAATCTTAATTGAAAAGGATTGCTAGTTTTCCTACAAATGATCAGGGTGTTTTCCTGGTACTCTAGCTTCTCCCTCCCTTCCCCCCAAACAAAACTTGTATGCAATGATGTTGCCAAAAGGGGCATTATACACCAAGAAAAACCATCAATCTTAAACCGTTTATTCCTAAAACCATGTCCTGTATATTTTTACAATTACATACCCAGATGCTAATCGTTACAATTAAATGTTGACAATCATAAATTAGTAGACAAAACAGAGCTAAGTTTTAACTAAATGCAGATATGGTAAATTGGCATGAAATATATTATACAATATCTGTTTATTTTATTGCAATGAAATTCAAAATAAAAAAAATTGAATGTTGCATTCAATGGGTCAAAGACATACAAATTACCAGCAAACTATAACATATGTATATGGTAATAATCAACAACATAATCAATACTACAAACATCTTTATGTTATTTTAAAATAAAAAATATAAAACATTTAACAATTAAGTCAAAACATGAAACAAAACAACTTGAATGTTATTCAGCAGCTTTCACTTCTGCTATTGATATTTGTATGGTATTGGTAGGTTGGTGTCGTAATGGTAAACAAGTTTACTCTTTGAAGGGTTAAATTTGAGAACTTAAACGAAGTACTGCATAATAAATGAACCACAAAAAGAGAGTTATCACCTTACATCTAACAACAGACTGGTGCTTAAATGTCCATATCAGCCAGTTGATCTAGTACTGTGTGGAAAGTGTTCTTGACTCCAATCTTAATTGTCAAGGATTGCCAGTTTTCCTACCGCAGGTCCGGGGTTCTCTTCTGGTACTCCGCCTTCCTCCCTCAATAAAACTGGACGCCATGAAATAGCTAAAAAATTGCTGAAAGTGGCGTTTAAACGCCATTCAAACAAAACAAAAATTGCGGACACACGAAGACTGATCTGTATTTTGTTCACTTTCTTGTCATTATGTAATGCTCCTTTCACAAAAACAGTATGCACCCAGTAACTTCAGATTGTGTGAAATATATTGGCATCAGTTTGGGATTCCTTGACTGTTTTTAAAATGTTAATACATTAATCACTATACAGCTGGTATTAACCAGAAAATCAATATGGCCACACAATGGCGTCGGTAAAAAAGTTAAATTTACAATTCTATTGTTGGTAAAAATAAAAATTGGAGGCGTGAACTTGAAATTTGCCGAATTATGTATAACAATTGTGTTTCCAACATGAGTAGTAACAATAATTAATATTCTATCTCACAGTCTATCAAAATTATTTGATCTTAGCATCACCATTTTTATAGTTCCTAGTGTGTTTTTCCATGTAGCAGACTTCAAATTGATTGTACAGTTGTATCTATATATTTTTTGTCACTTTTTGGAAGTCATGAAGAGAAGACTTCCATAAACAGTTTATTTTATGTGAATGGTTTGTATTCATGCTATTACACAAACTTTTAGATTTAATTGAAGTAACATGGCGTATAAAATTACAAGTTGATTTTGCTATTAATAGCATCTTCTTGATAAGCACTTAATTAGTGTTGTGCGGAATGGGAATGAACATTGGAATTCTACTTAAACTAAATCAGACCAAAATTTTAACAGCTATAACAACGGGGCTGCAAATATATAGTGGCACATGCTATTCTAGGTAAATGTAATGTAGACACTTCAAAATTAAAATGATCTGACGTTAGGTTCGGTCACTTTCCGAATGCAAGGACATTAAAACTTTTGATTTGTCCACACTCCACACCACCATCACCATATGCAGCTTAAACCAATTCTTAAAAATATACTAAACTCTGTATTTTCAAAGGCAGCCAGGAAGCCGAGATTCTTGAAGGGCTACTTAAGGAAAGACTCACACCTTTTATTCACATTCCGCTCTATAGATGATATTTTGATATTGGACAATGATACGTTTTGTGACTTTTTGCATTTAATCTACGATAGTAAGCTTAAAATTATAGACACTATATATACACTTGGGTTGGCTGCTTACCTGGACATTATTCTGGAAATAGTTTCAGATGTACATGTACTAATAGACTCTACGACGAACTTGATGACATTAATCTTCCAGCTGTCACCCTGTTCATCAACAGCAACATCTCAGCACACTGGCGCAAGGTGTTAACATTTCAAAAACTTATAGAATATGTTTTATGTTCAATATACCGAATGTCTTGACCGAAAACTGCTTTTGGCTATTAAGCTACAAATCTAGGACTTGTTAAGTACCTAAGCTCATGTTATCCCGTCATAAGTTTAATGGCAGTCAATGTGACTTTATTGACCAATAAAGAAAATCCACCGTTTAAGTGCGATCACATATTTCTTCTGGGTTATAGGTAGCCTATTCTCGTCATGGCTTTGACTTTTTCAAAGGCGTGATAATAAATAACTCTTCATTGGTCTAATACAATGCGTTCAATGCTTACTCGTCCAGAGCAGTTGAGTGGCATTCATGGTTTTTATTGATTTGGGATTATTCACTGTATTTTAGGAGGGGGGTCATTTTGTGTATGTTTGTCTGCATCAAGTTTTGCAATTGCCCCTTACTCTCGGCTCTAATTATTCGACCGGTTTCTTTCTTATTTTTCTCAACATCGCTCTTGTGAATTATAATTTTTATAGGTTTTCAGGCTAAATTTGACCCTGCTCAAATGCTGTTATAGACATTTTTAATCATGCGTTGGAAATAAAATTTGAAATTGCAAAGTTGATTGGAAATACTAGTCCTATTTGTCCTTGTATGTTAGAGTTGTCCCTTGTTGAATGCTTAAATATGGCAGCTGGGTCTGCAGTTTATTTGTTATCACGAAGTGCAGACCCTGGTTATAGTATGGTGAAGTCGGTCGGGCGGGGAAAGTAGAGTTTCTATATTTGTAATCATTCTCATATAGTTCTCAACCTAGATCTCTGAAACTTCATAGAAAGGTTGCACAGTTATTGAAGTTGTGCACCTGCAATCATGGAATTTTCGAGGAATTTTTCCCAGATTTTTCAGAACAGATGCAGAAGACGGTAGCTGTTTTGTGTAATCAACTCCTATATATTTTACCAAAAGACACGAAACCTTCTTCAAACAATTGTAAACCATATTACCCATTTATTAAGGCACTTCCATTGCAACCCGGCCATTTCAGACTTTTTCGATTTGTAATGAAAAATAAGAAAAATTTTGATGAGATTCTAATGTGTTAAATTTTAAGTATTCATAAACATAATAAGATAGAATAAAATGAGATTCCTCTAATACATGTGCATAAATGTATTTATAACACAGAAAATAGTTGCATTGGTAGATAAATAAACTGTCAAATATACAATCTGAAAATACAAGCGCATACTAAAGATCATCATATGACATCTAAACCATTCTTATGATAAAAAAATAAACTACAAATTAAATCCTAGTAAAAAGGTCAATTTTAGAAGCAATCTAGCAGTTTTAGTTTTCCTAGTCAAGTTTTATTCTTATTCACAAATATTAAGACGTTGTCTTCTATTAAGAAATAATCACGGTACTAAAATTCTGAACCATATGTTTAGATATACATGTATATGTCCTAACTATCTTTAATTTTGATTAACATATCATACATGTGTTTTAGTCAACCATAAAAGTACTCCAGTAAATAAGGTTAAATCCTGCAAAGATCATCACATAAATCCACTTGCATATTTTATCAAGCGTTAAAGGATTTATTTGCGAACAACATTGTCGTTTTTTTGAAAGGACTTGATCAGATTCTTGATGAAGCGGAGTTACTTGTGTTCTCCTGGTCACGGATGTTGGTCTGTGCCTTATACTGTTACAAGAATGACAACTCTGAAATAAATACAATGGACATGAAATAAAATCATAACTTATCTTTTATGTGTCCGTTTTATGTCACAACTTTCTTTAACCTGATTCTGTACATTTGAGATGCTAGCTTGCTCAGTGAACAGGTCAAATTAATGTTATGTTTGTAGAGATCTTAACATCATTAATGTTAATTAACTCGAGGTTAATACATATCTTTCACATTAAACTTCACAGGTGTCCGTGCAGCTATTCGCTACTGTCAAGGCACCCAGTCGTTGAAAAGGTTTGGGTGGACCCTTACCACGTTTCCTTCATTCATTATTTTGAAAATACAAAGCCTCCATGTATTTATAGATGATAATAGCAAAAAATAGAGAGCTCTATCCTTCTATCTTTGAATAACGAACAAGGCTTTAGTATACTTCTTGCTAACAGCTAATACTGATGATTTAGTTTTCTCTATTTACAACTAAATTGTACTCGCAAGGGAAAGATTATGTTCAGTTAATTATAATAATAAAAATGCATGAATCGAATTATCAAGAAACCGGTGTTAATAATTAACTTTACCTACATCAATGTCTGATGCTGGAGGAATAATTGTCAACACTTGGTTTTGACTTGTTTTAATTTCATTGTTGACCAACATATTGTGTACCACTATGAACTCTACAAAAGCTAAGAGATTCATACAGAGACAAAATCCGTTCCATATAAGTAACGGTTCCAATTCTACTGTGTCAGGAAATACTATCATCACTCCAACCATTTGTGTCACCATTGCAGTGAATGTCACGGTTGATACCCGCACTCGACTTGATACTTCATGCGCATGAATCCAGAATCCCAGCCATACCATCAATAAGATTGCGGTACTAGGTAGATACACCTGTATGATGAATCCCTTGTATATCTGGTCGATGTTTAGTGCAAGTGAAATACATGGTCTCTTTTCTGGTAATAAAATGCAAATTTGCTACTCACAGGTGAAGTGAAAACATGTGCTAGAAATATTATTTGTATTTTTTGTAAATGGATATAACAAGGAAAATACAATATTGAACACTGGCTAATGTGAAGAATATTGTATGGAACTGCTCTTCGCGTCTCCATATGGCGGATAAGGCATATGTCATTTCGTTGGAGGTTGTCAGATTCTAATACGGAAATCATGGCCATGGACAGTAGTTAAGGGTTTATGCTATTTAAAAACCCACTTGCAAATGCCAAAAACTGTAGTTGCATTATTGGTGGATCGCTAAGAAAAGATTCAATTTATCATTTCCCAAACTTGACGTAGTTTCTATTGGCATTCAAAATTTCCTGCTTATTTTTCCATCCCATTACTATAAATTATTTATTGTTTTTAACATGTTTTCACCTTGCGTATATTTGGCCGTTAAGCAACTATTCAATCAATAAAAGTAATAATTATTTCTACTAACAACTTAGAATTTCGTGCAGAGAAAAGATTAAGGTAAATGTATTTATACTTACCGTTATCCGGAAATGGAAATGATTGTATAGTTACCCATTTTTGTGGGGTCTACTGCATGTAAACATTGAGGTAGTGATTATTAGACTCCATGATATAGCCGAACGTAGGTGAAACCTCAAAGAAGCAATGTGCCTCTGGCCGAGTGGTTAAGGTAGTTGGTCATCTTCTATTGATCAAATGCCTATCAACAATGAGGTTGTTGGTTGGAGATTTCGTGCGGGCAAGTTGCGCTCAACCTTTAATTGACACAAATTGCTGGAGTTTATGTCGAAGGTCGCTGCTTGTCGCCAGTAAGTCTTGCTTCCTCTCAAATAAAAACTGAACGCCGTAGTATACCTATAAAATGCTTCAGCGTGGAGTTTGATACGTTTCTCCCGGGCCTTTGGGGACTACCACGACTTCCTTGATCGACCTATTTGATAAATGCGGAGTATATACGACATGTATTTGTAGACAAATACGCGGCAGATGGGTACAGATGTAGAGTGTGTTGCATCTTTCTTTGCAGGGCGTGGCCTGTTCTGTATTGGGTGCCTGAGACACGAAATGAACTGCTTTCTCTTCCGGATCACACGAGTTCACTTTCATTATCGAGTTTCGAGTTCGTGTCGCTGGCTTTTGTTTCTGCTTTTTTTGTTGTTCTGTGTCCTATAATTTTGGATTGTGAGAAACGCAAATTAAAAAAATAACTCATGTTGGTTCATATACCTGATCAACTATATATATTGTTTTAACCATGAAACGACATCATAGTGATATTAGCTAAAACTTTACGTTACCATTTGGCGTTGACCCTGGACCTGAACATACAGAGGTGTCTGTACTTTTGATCTTAGAGACCAATGATACGAAATCGTCAGAATATATGACTGGACTACCTTCCAGCCACATCAAGTTCCTTTCAAGAACATTGTGGGAATCTGTTAAGATAAATATATTCGGAATTTTATTGCTCGTACTTTAAAAGTAAAAGTTTTTTCATAAATTATTTCCTAAATCACAAACTAATTCGCCTCGGGCGAAAGATGCTTGACATTTCTTGGCGATTATTAAATGCGTTGTCCTTGTTTAAAGTGCAATAATCAAGCGTACAATAGATCATCAATTAATTTGTATGGAAGAAAGCTTCTAGCTAAAATATATAAATGGACAAATGCTCCGAATTATATTCAGTAACTCACTTGCATAAAACCAAATTTCGAACCTAACAACCTACTTAAATTTTAGGCATAAGGAAAAATGTATAAATATAAAATATTAATATTAACTTGTGTTATTTTAAACAGCGGACAGATCAAATGGTCAATAGAAATGGACCTGCAAGTTTTTTCTCGCGATGCTTGTTTATTGTTTTGGAAATACCACTGCTCATATACGCCTTGTTTTCTTTGAATGACAACATGCATAGAGATTACAATATTTTAACATTAAGGTATCTGATATTTACATGATAAGTATTTATACTCACTACTTTGAAACAGTAATGTACATGTCTCATGAGTCATCGGGACTTTAAATAATCGAATTTTGCAGTAAAACATAACTGTATGTCTGCAACGAAATAAATTATTACAATGATTTTTATACTTAGTGTAGCTCATATATCAAAATATTTTTAAACATAAGACAAATATCTTTATAAAGTTAAAACTTCTTTTAATCAAACATTTGTGTAATATAAGAAATAACAAGCTGTGCAATAAAGCTATGTAGTAATAATATTGTAAAAGCATTCTGGCAGCATATTATTTTGATAAGCGAGGTTAACAATCTGATAAATTGACCATCGGATTCTTATCAGTGGCCATTCATGTCACAACAGGGATATTTATATCGGCCTGCTTTTATACCCCGCCACAGTGTAGGGTATTATGTTATACCCTCCGTATGGATGTGAGTGTCCGTCCGTCTAGGCGTGTCTGTGCCTTGGTGG
The DNA here is from genome assembly GCA_944474755.1 of Limnoperna fortunei. Classification (NCBI taxonomy): domain Eukaryota; kingdom Metazoa; phylum Mollusca; class Bivalvia; order Mytilida; family Modiolidae; genus Limnoperna; species Limnoperna fortunei. The sequence goes on along the minus strand of OX104113.1, from coordinate 81,559,866 downwards.
TTTTCATGCAGATGATATGTTGAAAACGCGTCAACAGAGCTTGTTTAAATTTTTGTACAGCTTATAGTACTGTAAAATAAAGATCAAGTTCTATTTTCAGCACAATCCAATTTGTAGTTTTCGACTTATGCCAATTTATTTTTTTTTGGTCAACAGTTGGTGGTTTTCAAATATATAACTTGAAAACGTGTCAAAAAAATTATGTTTAAACATTGGACCGCTGTTAAGTATAATAAAATTAAGATAATGTTCAATTTTCAGTACAATCCCTTGTGTTGTTTTTTTAGTAAGGCTAATTTAAAAAATATTGTCAAACACTGGCTTTTTCAAAAGATTACTCGAAAAACTCATTTTGTTTAAACTTTGCACAGCTGTTAAGTATTTTAAAATGAAGATGAAGTTGCATTTTCAGCACAATCCCATTTGTAGTTTTTGAATTGTTGAAAATTGAAAAAAAAAAATTTTTTCATAGGTATAAGGTCAACGTAAAAATTGTCTTCTGAGATGGACTGTTATCATTCTAAGTTGTTCCTATAGGCTAATCTGTAATTCTATAAAATGGTAATATATAAAGTTATCATTAAGTTAAATCCCCAAAAACACAAAAATGAAAAACTCGTTTACATGTTTTCTATTGATTGTCTCATAAATATAGATAGTATGGTCCTAATACCATCTTTACTAAGATGGTAAAAAGTCAGCTTCGTTGTGCTATTTCAGACTTGTCAAAAGATTTCCTAAGAATTGTTCCTAGAAATTTCTGAAAACAAATCTTAGGAAAGTGTCATTAAACAGGCCCCAGGTAATATTTTTAAGTTCTAATTGATAAGAACATAATTGTCAGGCCCTCTTAGGAATTTTTTCTTCCCTTTTCAATTTTAATGGTTAAACAAATTGTAGAATACGTCAGTATACCTTGTAGAGATGGTTAGAGTGCCATTTTCGTAAACACGAATATAATCGGTTGGTACAAAGTCTAAAATTCCAGATGGTATTTCGTTAACCATATAAATATCCGGACGCCAAAGCATGGTCCAATCCGAGTCAGTTCCGTACAATGTTACAAAATTATTGGTTGTCGACGTACTGTCCTTTTTTACTAATCTGGCATCATACCATTTCAAGTTGAGGAAATATGACATTTCTACATTCTTTTCATTGATAAAACCGACCATAGGAAGAATACAAATTATTTTAATTTTTTCAACATACAATATAAACGAATCAAAGTAACTTTTCACTAAACTACAAGTCAATGGAGTTTTGTTCGAGTTTGTTTGCGTAAGAAATGACAACTGCTTATGGTAGAGCTTATGCTTCTTTTGTAGATTCAAACTAAAAATTATTTTCCACAATTTATGGCGTTTCGCGGTTTGTCCGACAACCATAGAACGTAAGGAATACAGATGAACTGTTGTAAATAACGTCAGATCCCAGTGTAAAAAATTCCCGTAGAAAAAGTAAATTACGATTTGTGACATAAATATGTATGAAACGCTGACGTGTTATCGTGGAAAACAATTTTCTATTGGATATTGGATATTGATAATAAAATGGTACAATATGGAATTATTAAAAAATGCAAGCAAAAAACTGCATTTCAAGGGAGTGTGATTTTCAGTATAGTTGACTGTGTTCCGTTAAATTGATAGTCTAAACTTGAAAACTTAATGCGTCTAAACTCGAAACTGCAAAGTGCGTCTAAACTCGAAAACTGCGAAGTGCGTCTAAACTCGAAAACTGCAAAGTGCGTCTAAACTCGAAAACTGGTAAATTCGAATATTATGAAATTCCATATTTTACAAATTAAGAATAATTTATTGCACTGTACTATTGATAACTAATTTTCTTACCATTTTAATTGCATTAGCGACAAGTTGATTTAATTCCAACTGAGCTCTAACATCTGTTCCTGTTCCTGTGGGAAAACAAGCTCTCACAAAAATCAATTGTAAACGTAGAAGTCAGTAGATTCATTAATTTAATTTTAATTTTGACTTTATTGACAGATAGACAAAGATTATCAACAAAACAGAAAAAATATTAAATTAAAATTATTATATATAAGTTGTACTGAAATATTAATTAAAATATTTATATTTATATTTATATAGTTGTTACATGTTACATGGTTGTGAATTTTAATTCGTGTTATAAATTACATGGTTCTGTTTTTTGTTGTTGTCATGTTTTGCGCTCTAGTTATTGATTCGCGGTTGTCGCCATAGATATATTATTATGCTGTTCCTCGGTGATGTTTTTGGTCATTTTAGTTTAGCCATCTGAAGTGAAATATAAGGTGGTTTTATAAATGACTTAACTCACCTTTCGCTAGTGAAAATGAAAAGTTTAAGATGTAATAGTTTGATCTATTTATAGTTTTTTATCTGAAACTAAGTCGTGTAGCTGAAGGTTAATTACTACTTTCTATGGGAAAGTTCAGTGTGTATTAAACACTTTTATGTACTTTATTTGTTTGAGATATGGTTTTTAACTCATTGTAAACAATTTTGTTATCAAATGAACAACGGATATTTAACTAAATGCCCAAGAAAAGAATTTAAATCTTACCATTATTTGTCGGTATAGACAAAAATTCTGAGGTTAGATTAAACCATTTTTGACATCTGTGTTAAACAAAAAAGGTGATTCAGTCAAATTCATTTTCATTTTTTTCTTATAGTAACAGAAAAAAACACATCAATATTTTATCGTCTGCACACGTATACACAAGATTATCATTATAAATTTATTATGATTCCGCCTTTACGTGTCGCACACATTCTGACCTATGTAATGATAATATATGGTCTACTTCCTTTCTTTTTGGAGAAGCAGCCAGAACCAATTTCAAAACTTCTTTGCATTTACGATGATATCTGCTTCTACGAATATGATACCGACAGAGGGCATAAGTTTTTGCATATTATTTTACACAGGCTTAGTATACATTACTGCCTTGTTTGTATTTATTCTCACAAGAAACGTTAAACCAAAGTGGCACTCGTTTTGTTAGAGGCAAAGAAAGCCTTTTTGCGGGCGGGACGTGGGGATTTTGTCGTGCAAGAAGCTAGATGCTCATTAATGACCATATCGCTTCTTGCATGACTAAAACCCATTTTGTACTTTAAAAAGTATACTCGGATTGTAGCAGCAACCACAACCCTTTTTCAGTGATGGTAACAATTTCTCTCCGCAGTCTATCCAGTTATTGTCCGTTGGACGATAAGCAACTATGCAATTAATCAATCAATCAATCGATCAATCAATCAATCAATTATAAGAGATAAAATAGTAATTATTAGTTGAAACGACGTTTTAGTCCTAAGTTCAAGAATTACACGATGCATTAGCAAGCGTTACATTATGAAGGTGTACGAAGGTGTACGATCATTTTGAAATTGTACTAGTAATTTGAAAAATGACGTTTTGAATTGACTTCTGATTTAATAGATACTTACAGAGCAAGTTTTATTGCCAATATAAATGTCAACACCTGTGTAATTCTTTTCATTATTTTATCTAAAATGAAGCAGTAAGAAAAATATTTCGAAAAGAAATAACATTATTTTCCCTTTATCATTTGTATTGTATTCTGTGTATGTAACGTACGCTCCATTTCATAACGTGTATAAAGTTACTATTGCTGGAATCAAAACAAAGTATTAGCAATAACTGCTAACCCTTACATAAATGTACTTGACTGCAAGAATTACATTGTCAGTTGAGCTTAACAGTTTTATAGGGTCCTCAGTTGCGAGTGGTTAAGGTAGTCATCTACTATTGATAACGTGACTAGACGGTTCGACCCTTGCTGTCGGCAGGGTCTGCTTGACTCCAACCTTAACTGAAAAGGTTTTTTTGTACCAAAAGAGTTCCCCCCCCCCCATGCGTTTCAGTTTCGTCTCAACAATAATAACTGAACGCCATAATATAACTAATAATTGTTGAAAGATGCATTAAAGCAAATACAAACAAACAAACAAACTTAGCATAGACTTAGTATTATTTCGAGTCTAACTGCGGGCAGGGCGTACTCTACTCGAATCTTTATTGACAAGGATTGCTAGTTTTCCTACAATCTGTCAGAAAATTGAAACTTTTTTGTGCTTGGTCCCTCTGATATACGCTCTAAAGCCATTTCTTTTTAAAATTGGAAATATGCTAATATCAAAACATATAACAATTTTGGAGACAGTTAATGGACACCATTTTCAGTGTATGAGTCATAATTAAACACATTAAAACAAGTATAAACAAGACATTATGTGTTTAATGTCACATTATTATTTTCTTTCTCTCTCTCGCTCTCTCTTTCTCTCCCATATGTTCGACTAATTACTTAAAATCAAGAAAAGCATTTGTACACTTTAATTCTTTATTTGATTGTTCAGCTCCTTTGGAGCGTCTTAATTGACAAACAAAATTATCTTATCTTATCTTATCTTATCTTATCATAAGGTCCCAAAATTCCATTATTATATTTAAGCTCCATTATCCACAACTGTACTAGCAAAGCGTAAGGCAAACACAGTGCGACTACCCTGTCCAAGGTGTGCCCTAGTTCCCATGAGAATGCCGTGACATATATAGGTCATGTATTCAAAATTAAAATTTTTAGTAAACAATCTACTTCTTCTATATATAATGATATATATAAATGTTCTTTATGATGTTAATATTGGGTTCGTAGATCAATATCTGGCCCAGGTTTCATAAAACTTCTCAAATTGAGATTTTCCTCAAATATCTGAGTTTTTCCTCAAATTTGAAATTTCAAGCAATCTGATTGGTCAGATTTTGAGTTAAGGACAAGTTGAGGAAATCCTCAAATTTGAGATGTTTTATGAAACCGGGCCCTGAACATCAAATTGAATTATTACGTTGTTGTTGTAATAAAACAGCAATAAATTAATACATAGATGCATGAATAGAACCAGGAAGCTAAATGTTTACCTTTATAAATTATGTTTTTGATTTATAATTAATTTTCTTTTAAGTTGGAATCTGATTGGCCAATTCAAATGGAGAAACCCAAATAATACGATATAACTCGAGTTTATCACATGACCCATTCATACGCCATTAAAATTCAAATAGTTCCATGACTATGTTTTTACCGTATAATCGTTAAAAATAAATTATAAGGCATATTTCAAAATCTCTGTCTATATGTCTATATAACATGCCATCTACAACTAGTTGCTACATCACGTGACTTGCGTGACGTATTTTGTCACCGATATTGAATTTAATATTCAATAGGAAAACAAAGAGACGATTTAGGAAAAAACGCCGCTATCTTGTTAAATTAATAAATTACAGATTGCACTGTTATAAATAATAAATTACTAAAATACATGTGAACTATAAACAAACAATAAATCATGACCAGTAGGAAAAAATTCTACGCTGTTGCAAAAGGGAACACGAAGGGAATATTTACGTCCTGGAGCATGTGCAGGATAAGCACTGACTACTATCAAGGTGCACTTTTTAAGGGATTTTCAGACATTGAATCAGCAATAGACTTTATGGCCCCATATTCCTCCCACTGTTGCTCCATACCAGTGTATGATGATGTTGGCAACATGAAATCAGTTAAGGAATATGGTCATGACAGCCACACGCCATGTACAAGTGAGTCTGACCCTACATCTATGTGTAACATAACAAAATCGACAAACCCTACACATGCAGATCTTGACACCGACTTCGATATTTCCAACTATGAAGATTTTCCATTAGAGGAAACAATGATCCAATCTAATGTTAATAACACTAATGATATAGAACAAGCCATGTTAAAAGTGACAGCGCCTATCGAAAACTTATGTAATGTATGTCATCTTAAAGAAACCGACAACATGATTCTGTGTCACTCTTGCTCTAAACATATACACTACCTGTGCACAGATCTACCACCCTATGCCCTGTACACATTGAAAACATCTACACACAACTATACATGCCAGAAATGTGTCACTATACCAGATGAATTCCTATCGATATTACTACCAAAAAACAGACTTGACATCTAATAAACCAAAATCAGACAAAAATGACACCCCTACAGATCTAGAGAAAAATGATCAAGAAAATAACTATATTGACACCATTGCCAGTAGATTCCAAGAAACAATTATAACTTCACTGAACACATTAGATGGTGGTACAAATCCTAAATATGAGGCAGACTTAAAACTCACTCATGAAAAAGTGAAAGATTTAGAAAAGGAGATCAAAAAAGGTGTCGAAGCAATACAACAAACCATCAAAAACTCGATCCAGGACCAGATTAAGACAATGACTGAGAAAATATATGATAGAATCGAAAAGAATTCAGTGAAAATAGATCAGATTCAAAAAGAGCTCAAAACGACCGAAAATCCGATTGAAGATCAACTAGGAAAAATGGCCGACAAAATATATGAAAGTGTTGATAAGAATTCAGCGAAAATAGATCAGCTACAGAAAGAATTCAAAACTACAGAAAATCCATTTCTAATCGAAAGTGTGGAAAAATGTTGTATGACAGTACCGATAATTTCTAATTCCATAAAGGACTTGCCATCATTTATCCAGAGGGGCGACCAGAAATTCGAAGAATTGGACCAGCGAAGTAGACGGAATACTAAAATCATGGAAGAACACAATGACAAACTAGAAAGAATATCAGACACGCTGGACAAATTATCTGAGAATAAATTATCTTACACCTGTAGCACGAAGAACAGATTTGATATTTTACATGAAAACTCAATATTTGGCCAAAGCAAGCAAAATATGGACAATTTATTTGATGAACAAATTGTAACAACCAATTACATGGCAACAGACCTACACGTAGATAACTCTGAATTTACTCAATTATCAAAGAAGGCAAACGCAAACAAACAACAAAGTGCGAACAAAAAGAATGAAACCTCAAAGTCAACAGCTACTGACAAACCAATAAAGAAACCAACACATGAAATAACCAGCACGAGCACAACACAAGCCACCTCAAACTCTTCAAATAGACAGAAAAAATTTTGCTGTTGGGAAACTCCCACCTACGCCCAATCAGAACTTTAAATTTTCTGGAAGGATGCTCGGTTGATAAGGAATTATGTTACACCGTCGAGAAGGCCGAATCATTCATTGATACTAACAATATACCTTACGATTGCATAGTACTTCACCTTTTCACAAATGATGTAAAGAGTTCAAACAACAATGAAGAAACCTGTTCAAAATTTAAAAACTTAGTCAAGAAAATACATGAGAAACATCCAAACACCAAAATAGTGTTTTCGCTTGGAATTTGTAGAGGTGATTCGTATGCATTGAACAACAAAATCCAAGAATGCAATATTATTCTCCAACATCTGTTCTTACGCAAAGACTATATAATCTTATGTGAAAATTCATCACTGGGATACAGGGGCCAGGCAAACAGCTGGTTTCTAAAACACGATCAAGTTCATTTAAATTTTAGTGGTGTCAAAATATTTGTAGCTAACTTAAAGTACCATATTTGTAAAGCAATTAAAATTAAACGAGTCAGGCATGCACAGAGTAGTCCCAAAAGTTATTGGGGTGATTATTGTTATTATGGATAATTTTAAATTATAATCTTGAAAATCATTATAGAGATTCACACCTTGCAGTTTTGAAATCAAATAATTTTCTATAAAAGGTCAATTGTCATGTATAAATATGAACATTTTTTCTATACATTGTATATTATTCAAACTTTATATACATGTACTGTGTTATATATAAACCTTACATCATGTTCACTAACAATTTATATATATGTACTTTATATACATGTACTATGTTATATATAAGCCTAACATCATGTTCACTAACAATTTATCTACATGTACTATGTTATATATAAATCTTACATCATATTCATTAACAATTTATTCTACCTATTTTTAATTTGAAGAGAATAAATATTATTATCAAACTTCACGAAAAATAGGAAAGTCAGATCTTTAAAATTTGTGACTCTTTTATTTGGTTCTTTTGAATAAGATTGTTAATTGTAATGAAACAAAATCCCAAAAAATTAAGAATATCAACTTGGAACATTAATGGTTATATAAGTAAATGTTTTAACAAGTTTTTAGACCCAACATTTAAAGAAAAGTTACTCAAAATGATATATTTTGTCTACAAGAAACCCACTGTGATCTGGGGAACTGTCTAGAATTAATAGAATTTTCCAATCCTGTTAATTTAATAAGATCAATTTCAAGTAATGGGAAAAGATATGGAGGTTTATCAATTTATATTAGAAACACCATAAGAAAAGGGATAAAATCCTACCAAATACAACTAGTGATTATATCTGGTTAAAGTTAGACAAATCTTTTTTTGGACTTCCAGACCATATTTTTATATGTTTTGTATACAACTCACCAGCAAATTCAACTTACACTTAGTTATGATGTCCTTGAACTCATTGAAAATGATATTACTAAATATTCTGAAAGTGGAAAGATAATTTTAGCAGGAGATATAAATGCAAGAACTTCTTCCGAATATGATTTTATTATCCAAGATTCTGATAAACATATCCTAATATTTGAAAATTATAGATATGATACAAATCTACTACCCAGGCAAAGCAAAGATAAGACCTTAACTCCAAGGGGTAGACAATTAATTAATATATGCATGTCATCTTCACTTCGTATAATAAATGGAAGAACATTTGGGGATCTAATTGGTGCTTTCACGTGTTTTGAACCTCTAGGAAATAGTGTTGTAGACTACTTCATTGCCTCAGAGGAACTTCTACCATATTTTACTTATTTTCAAGTTCACAATTTATAACCTGATTTATCAGATCACTGTCAAATATCTTGTATGCTAAAATGTAATTATACAGAAAAAGAAATTAACTATAACTTAAGTCCAGTGCCTGAAAAATTTATATGGGATAAAAGTTCAATCACTCAATTTCAAGATGCCATGAACTCAAATTCTGTGAAAATTCTTATAAAAGACTTCGAAAATAAAGATTATAATCAAGTTACAATCAATAACGCAGCTGACGATGTTAACAATATATTCTTAACTGCAGCAAATATGTCCCTTAAGAAGAAAAAATATAAAAGTATTGATAAAAGAAAACCAAAACAAAGCCAAGATTGGCAAGATAAAGAAATATACCAATTAAAAAGACAATTGTATCAAAAGTACAATTTATTGCAAAAAGACAATAATAATCCATTTATTCGAGGCTCATTTTTTAAAGCTTTAAAAAACTACAGGAAAATTAGACGCTCAAAAATAAGAAAATTTAAGCAATATATTCTGGACAAGTTAGATAATTTACAAGAACAAGATCCCAAATCATACTGGAAATTGTTAGAAAATCTGAAAAATGATTCAAATAATAATATAAAACCTGAAAGTAATGTTAACCCAAGTGAATGGAAGGAGCATTTTGAAAGTTTGAATACCATCAAATATCAAAATCAAGATTTAAACCAAATGGGTCAGAAACTTGAGGAACTAGAAAAGGATACCACCTTTAATGAACTTGATTATTTGATAACATCTGACGAAATACTTAAAGCAATAAAAACCTTAAAAAATAATAAAGCTTGTGGCTTCAGCCGAATATCTAATGAAATGATCAAATGTAGTCAAATTATAAATATCAAACTATTTAAAAAACTCTTCAATCTTGTATTTTCATATAGTACCTATCCCAAATCTTGAGGCAAGACATTTATAGCACCCATTCATAAAACAGGACCACACAATGATCCCTCTAATTATAGAGGAATAACAATTGCTGATAATATTGGAAAACTATTTAACCAAATACTTAATGATAGACTTACAAATTTTTTATCATCAAAAAACATAATTAAAAATGAACAAATTGGGTTTTAGGAAAGGTCGTAGAACAACGGACCATATGTTTATATTAAACACTTTAATACAAAAATATGTTAAAAATGAATCAAAACGTCTTTATGCATGTTTTGTAGATTTTAAACGTGCTTTTGATTCAGTATCACATCTACATCTTTTCTATAAACTTAAAAATACTGGAATAGGTACCAAATTTTACAATATTATAAAAAACATGTATTGTAACTCTCAAACTTGTGTAAAAATTGGAAATCAGAGAACAATCTTTTTCAACTCTGAAGTAGGAGTTAGACAAGGTGACAACTTAAGTCCTAATTTATTTAATATTTATCTGAATGATTTACCATCCTATTTTGATAGTACATGTGACCCGGTCTCTCTACACAATAGCTCTTTGAATATTCTTATGTATGCAGATGACGTTGTTCTATTGTCAACCTCAGAACAGGGACTTCAAAACTGTGTCAATAAACTCTCTAATTTCACAAAAGACTGGAAAATGACAGTTAATATTAAAAAGACAAAAGTACTAGTTTTTAATAAATCTGGAAGAGTACAAAACATAAAGATAAAACTTGAAGACGAAGATATAGAGCCAGTAAAACAATATACATATTTAGGAGTCAATTTTATGGCATCCGGTAGCTTCAAAAACGCAAAACATGAATTATACAATAAAGGTTTTAAAGCATTTTTTAAACTAAGGAGAACATTCACAACCGAATTGCCTAAACCTAAAACATTAATGCATATTTTCAGTCATACTATAAGACCAATTCTTTTATATGGTTCAGAAATTTGGGGCTATATCCCATATAATAAAACCAAAGATATAGCATCATATACTAATAAAGAGACTGATAGGCTATCTTAGAGAAAATACATACTAAATTTTGTAAATATGCACTTTGCATTAAAAACAAAGCCTCTAATACAGCCAGCAGAGGAGAATTAGGATCACTTCCAATTTTATATTATATATACATTAATATGATAAAATATTGGTGTCATTTAGTTAAAGATATTGAAGAAACAAATACTATACTAAAGGAAGCCTTTCTACTCTCAACATCAATGAATAAAAACAACCATGAATCCTGGGTAGGCTGCATACAAAAATTTTTCAAATACCTGAATTTGGAATATATCTTTACTAATGTAAGTAAATATAAGACAAATTTTATAGTAAATAAGGTGAAAGAAAACTTAATAGTAGTATTTAAAAACCAGTGGTTAAATAACATAACTAGCATCCAGGGAACAAGTAAAAATTCATCTGGGAATAAACTAAGAACATACAAAAAATTTAAAAATAGTTTTACATTCGAAAGTTATTTACATATAGGCTCAAAATCTAATCGTCAAATCATTACTAAATTCAGAGTTAGTGCACATGATCTTGAAATTGAGAAGGGAAGATATATAGGTGTTAAGGCAGAAAATAGAATATGTAAACTATGCGAAACAGAAGTCGAGGATGAATTCCATTTTCTTTTAAAATGTCCATCTTTAACAAATATAAGAGAAATTTATATACAAAAATTCAATAATAACTGTAAAAACCTAGGTCAATTATCAGATGAAAATAAGTTCATATGGTTACTTTCCTCTGAGGACAAATTAGTAGCTGACATCCTTGCTAATATGTTACACTCTCTATTTGAAGAAAGAAAAAATATATTAAATAGCAAAGCAGAGTCACCCCCACAAGGTAAACATAAACAGAAAAAATGTAATAATAACAATATAAACAATAAATAATAAATAGTTAACCCATGATGAAAATTATCAGATATATTCCCAGGTCACAGCGGGAACCTCTTGTTTGTCACTCAAGTATTGTATTTAACTACTTTTTTTTGGTTTATGCATCATCATATGTATTCCTAATCATAATAATTATTTCCTTAATTGTACTATTAATTTTGTTTTCACAATTCATGTGATTTTGATTCGCTCAAAGTGGGCACCTTGATTGGTATTAATAAACGTTGTTGTTGTTGTTTGTTTTGCGCATTGTTCCTAATTCTACAGTCTTGTTTCTTTCAAATTATATACATTTTATCAGTTAAAAATAACTTGCAAAATGGGGGCCTCGGTGGCCGAGTGGTTAAAGTAGTTCGTCTACTATTGATCACGTGGTCTGTCAACACTTAGATTGCGGGTAGGGTGCGTTCGACTCCAATCTCCAAGGATTGCCAGTTTTCCTACCGAAGGTCGGGGGTTTTCTCCGGATACTCCGGATTCCTCCCCCAATAAAAACTGGACGCCATGATATAGCTGAAAAAAATACTGAAAGTGGCGTTAAATAACAACATTCAAACAAACAACAAAAAAACTTGCAAAATACTTCCCATTTTGTTTGAGAAAAGCCTTATTTTCTCCCTTGTTGTTACATTGTTTCAATGCAAAATAGTTAATTATGCCCCCCTTTTAGAAGTGAATTAGATAAATACAGCCGGTATAAACTAGGCATATTTATGTTTTTAATTTTCACATTTTAAACAATTAAATTGCTGATCTTATACTTCCCATTTCATTTGAAATTCGCCCATTTTACAATTTTCAACATGGCGGATAAATCCGAGTTCAGACAGAGTTGTGTGGCATTTGTATTGTCTAATTACATCTTAAAATTTTTTTACATTTTTAAATTAGAAGTACCGGTAAACATTAAACAATTAAACAAAAACATTTAAGAGTTTTGACTTACAAAGTATAAACAGTAGAATTTACTGCAATTGCTTTGTCTTGTCTTGAATTGAATATGTGGTTATGAACTTTGTGACTTACATTTAGAAATTATTTCAATAAATTAAAAAGCTAATTACAAAATTTCGCTATAAAACCTTATTATGACCGTAATAGTTATATTATTTCAAAAGAAAAAGTCAGTTATGCACCACTTCTGACGTGAATTGTATGGCTGGTAGATACTACTTTGTGCACATATATGCAAATAGTAGACACATTTATGTTTTTAATTTTCTGCTGATTTTCATACTTCCCATTTCAATAGAAAATCGATAATTTTACAATTTTCAACTCGGCGGATACATCTGCATTCAAACAAGATTGTGTGGCATTTTTATGGTCATATTATTTTGTCAGAAATTTGTAACTATTTTAACAATTAAATAATTTTTAAAAAAAATTAAGAGTAATACTATTTTACTTACAAAATATTGTCTTTGGAAAGAGTATAGAATTTACTGCAATTGCTTTGTATTATCTTGAATTGAAAATGTGATAAGGAACTTTGTTTTTTACACTCATAAAGCATTATATAAAGGTGAATTACAAAAATATCCCCATTTTTGCATTTTGCTCAGCCATAAAAGTAATATGCAAGTTTTAAGGAATAACCTGTTCCATAAACATCCTGTACAGAGAATACAAGTTTACGCTTTATCTGGATGACCTAGCATGGGTTTAATTTCAATAATATAAATATAAATAAATAAATAACACATCTGACACAAATGTTCATTGATATTTTTATGTGATTTTTTTTCAAATTATAACTCTAACAATACTTTAGGAGAAAAAAATAATGACGCCACAGAAAAAACAATTAACGAGAAATTCCATAAAAATAAAAATATATCTGATTTAAAAAAAAATGTCTAATATTAATATTAATATGATAAAAACAAACATAAAATTGTTATTAATAATAGAGGTTTGAAAATGATAAAACTTGGATGTTTATGATACACAATAGTCGTTCATTGAAGAGCAGAGTTAGTTGCATATGGGAATGACAGGGTCGCAAGTGCACTAAAATTTATGAATCAAGCAAAGGCGTCATTTTTATAACCTCAGACCTTTAATTATATAGATTTTAAATACTGTTTATTATTATATTCGAACCATCTTAAATTTACTTGACTGTATGATCACGTCATAATTGATCATCATTTCGTAGACCTTTGGAGTCTTTTGCCGAAACGTTTTAGCTTTTTGGATATTATTACTAAAGAATTGGAGAGGAAAGATTTTACTGTCGAATTATATTAACCTTATGATTACAACTTTGCTAACACATTAAAAATTTGAAGCAATTGAAGAAATCGGTATCCTTGATTCATTAAAATCTGGAAGATTAGTACCAATACTGACGTATCGAACCAACCGTCTTAAATACAACATATAAGGTAGGTCTTACATAGCCATAAAAAAGGTGGAATTGGAAATAGAAAAATCATAGTTTCTTTAATTACAGCATATAAAACAATGTATCTATGAGTATGAGGGGAGCGACAATTTTATCCTTGGGAATTCAAATAACCCGATTACAAAGTATATCACCCTAAAATTTTTTGTTTCTATCGCATTGTGAAAGAAACGGATTTTCAATTACTAATTCCCCCCTTCTATATAGTAATAAGATATAAATTTAATATCATAATCTGTAAAAATTTAATTACAGTTATGCATTAAAAACAAACTTGGTTGATATAATGCTAAAATTAGTTATACAAAATAAAGTGAGAACTTTCTTGTATATATTATACATACCTTTAAGATTTTCTAGTCGAAACAGTTTACATCAAGCCCAATGTAATAATGTGCTCTTTGAATGCGGAAGAAGTAAAAAATATATATGTATAATTAAGAAATCTGCTTGCCAATGAAATAATAGTCGGAAAATTTATTGCTTCTTATCTTAAGAAGAATACGGTTTTCCCATAGATTTCTTAAAATGTTGTGGACCTTGAGCATAAGTGTGATATGCAAAATCAGCAATATTGTGAAGTTTAAAAAGGTAAATTCATGGACTATTGGACTATTGGACTAAATATTTGGTCTACCTGTCTAGTCCACCAGTTTGCGATGATTTATTGCGTACTAACTATTGTATAAGTCATGTTAGGTAACTTAGGTAAACGTGAAACAGTTTCACATTTTTATCACGTCCCCGTTGCCAGGATGCGGGATAGGTTAAAATCATATTAAATAATCCATAAGGTTGTAGAAAAGGGCATATTGCAACCATGGAAGTTTAAACCAACATAGGTAGAGTTAAATTCTTGGAACGTCTGATGTTGTATACTGGTCTCAGCCTCTCACAATAGTAAGCTTCCAAGTAACGTGGTTGAATACAAGCTTTTTCAGTGTCATAGGGGATACTGGTATTTGTCGTAGTCAATAGGCACTGCGCTATTAGATACACATACTCGATGATAGATTGGGAGAAGTTTGTGCGCAACCATCCTTCATATGCAGCTTAAAACCAGATCTTATTAAACGCTGCTTTTTCAAGAAAAATTGCATGAGACAATATAAATACCGGCTAATTAGCCACGACAGAACTTATTTCGTCGTCAATAACTTTAAATCAAAAAATACATATATCAAGATCAAAGCTGTCAAATGTTAGATTTTCTGATTGACAACATATTTGTCTTGTTTTTTAACAGACTGTTGGTATTCCAATGTGTACTAATTGTGCTTATCTCTCGTCGACCTGTGTTTTTACTCCTATGAGGCTGAGTTCTTAGAAGGCCTGCTAAAGAAAGAAAAGACACATTCCGCTATATTGATGATGTCTTGTCCCAAATTAATTGGGATAATTGACATTTAATCGAGTCTTAGCGAGCTAGAAATTAAAGAAACCACCAATATATTATGCTGGCTTTTTAGTTAGACCTATTTCTACAAACTATACTCTACAGCAAACGTGACGACTTCAAATTTACAAATTTGAACTTCCCGTTCATCGATAGCAATAGTCCAAAAGATACGACTTATAGAGCTTATACGTTATACTGGATCCTACGATCGGTATACCGATTTTCTAGACCGGTCACTGTTATTGGCTTCTTAGCTAATCAAACACGCTAAAACCGCTCGATACAAGAATAGACAAAACACACAACAGAATCTGATAAACATTCCAATGCAAGTTCCACTTTACTCGAAACTTAATATGAAAATTTCTTTTTGATTTGCTTACTGTTAGTGGTTTATATGAGTAGTTTTACTACTACGAGCAGACCTGTTAAATTCTAATATAATCCAATCCTCCGGAAAAGTTATATATACAGTTCCGATTCACTGTGAAAATTTTATGAATTGGTTGTTTTTTATTGTGCTGCAGATAAAAAAAACAATCCAGAGACATATCGCATCAATAGTACAAATATATATACTCTAAAGCCATCAGAGAAATGAGACTTTCTACTAACGATTTCGTACCCCCAATGACCATTGCAAACAATAACATAACAATGATGTTCATACGAGAATTACCAACAATGAGGTCACAATATTCTTAGTAATCATCATTTTTAGAGTTCTTTGATGACATTTCTTGACCATAAAGGTTTTAATGACCGCTTATCTATGTCCAGTCCATTTAACACTTTTTAAACTTTTTTGTGAAAAACCAAACGACTACGCAAGTTTTTCTAACACCTTAGTCTCCTCTGCAGACTGCAGTTAATTGTGTAAAGACATCATCAAAATATCTGATTTTATTTGAGTTGGCGTTTCTGTAAGGGTAAACCCTTTGCATAATAAATACATGTAACTTGAAATATATTTAGTTCTATTCATTTTTCGTTTGCATTATATATTTGATTTCTGGTTTTCTATCATTCTATGATCTAGCATAAATGTATTTGTTGAAATGAGCAGTTCATAGGAGTTATCGGAATGATTACATATCTGATAGCATATTTCTGTTTTGTGATAGTTATTAGGATCTGTTTTGATTGTGTTGCCAATAATGATGACCTTACAATAAATCTGGACTTAACTCGAGTCTTTTATTTTATGATAAAAAGCACCATTTAAGACGATATAAATGTTTATTAAAACCAAAGATAGATTAACAAAAACAAAATGCAAAACTAGTAAACTTCCAATCCACCCAGTCGCATGATCCTTTGACGTTTTTTCCTCCTTGATTTTGTGATGGTCATAAGAAAGGCATGGAGATTTAAACAGTTGTTGGCATGAAACAGTCACAATTACAACAATTTCGAATCCTATTTATCTTAAGTGATTCAGTGTCAGTCTTGTCTATAAATTTAAGTAGGCCAATATCTGCATGTTAGATCGATCATTATTATCGTATTATTCTATAATAATCCACTTTTTGATACTATGTAGTGCATTTAACCTATCTCATGTAGATTGCAAATGAAATATGTAGAGTAATATCGGCACTAAAGCGCGTAAAGTGTTAATTCTATTTATTTATATTATACTATATCGTACCAAAATCCACCTTTTAATACTATGTGTCGCTTCAAGTTAATCCATCTACTGTACGATTTCAATTGAAATGTTTAGAGTTATGTCAGCTCAAAGCACGTACAAGGGTAAATTTAATTTTATTTACATTTAAATTTTAAGTGACATATCTATTGTATTTTTTCTGTAAATAGTTTGAGGTACATTAAATTACTAGCATTAGTTGGTTACCATCTATGTGGTTTTGGTTGATATTAATCGTAAAATGACCTGGATGGACGAATATTGAAAAGAAATGGTCGGAAACACAAGTATGTGTTACCAGTTCAACGTCACATTAAGTGATAAAAAACAAATATGAAGTAAATATTAAATCATAAACAGACCAAAGTAGCTTGCATACTTTGACTTCTTTATATGTGCCAGTGTAGCTGCTGGCATTTCAATCATCACATTTGTACTGTTGTCAAGTTTGAAAGCACCACACAAAAAACTTGTGTAAATTCTTTTAGTTTCTGAAGACCCACCAAACCTGCATTTTAAAATAGACACTTGGGTCTTTGGAAAAGCCGATGTCATTTTTTTATTTCGTAGCTGTGTGAGGTTACGGAACTGATGTTACCAAGGTCAAAAGTGATTGTAAAAACAAATATGAAGTAATTATTAAATCATAAACAGACCAAAGTAGCTTGCATACTTTGACTTCTTTATATGTGCCAGTGTAGCTGCTGGCATTTCAATCATCACATTTGTACTGTTGTCAAGTTTGAAAGCACCACACAGAAAACTTGTGTAAATTCTCTCTGTTTCTGACGACCCACCAAACCTGCTTTTTAAAATAGAGACTTGTGTCTTTGGAAGAAGCCGATGCCATTGTTTTATTTCGTAGCTGTGTGAGGTTACGGAACTGATGTCACCAAAGTCAAACGTGATGACTGAGTAAATAAAATAAACACCTGGTTGCAATACCTCCATACTGTTATTGGCATCATTGTAAAACACGTTATTCGCATACGAGGTTCCTAGGTAATCATATTTCTTTGTCCATACCAAGTAATTTTCTAAAATATAAACTGTTTTCCTTAGATTGGAATACTACAGCAGCAAAAAAATTTATAACGAAAAAACTTTACAATGCAAGTCACGCGATACTGTCTTATAATCGTTAACTGTCATGATGAGAATTACTTTAGATACAAACAAAACAATATAGAAAGGTTATCTTAAGTATAACATAGAATGAATCTTTGAAATTCCACATAAATATATACAGCTCTGTATATATTTATGTGGAATTTCAAAGATTCATTCTATGTTATACTTAAGATAACCTTTCTATATTGTTTTGTTTGTATCTTTTGTATATGAAATTCAAATTTTTTTTATGAAATTACATTGCAGGTAACAGTAGATAGGATGCTTTGTTTGATTGATTGATTGATTAATTTATTGATTGATTGATTGATGTTTGTTTTACGTCTAGCGAGCAGTATGTATGCTATATTCAGGACGGTGACAAGTCAACAATGCAGATAATGCAGAAGGTTCTCGGAAAGGAAAAATCGAAGCAATGAACAAACGAATATGTGAAACCACCAGATTTCATTTTGAAGTTTTCGATGCATAAATGGCTTAATCCGTTAATCAGAATACGAAAATGTATTAAGTGTTGTTTGTAAATGTGCTCTACTTGAATTCAATTTCTTTCAAACTATAACATAGAACATGTATTGTCATAAGTATCTAACCGTTACAAAGTGCAAGCTATATATGGAATTGCGACCACGTCGTCAAGACCAGGGCCCAGCGCCATAAACATTTTCTTTGCTTAGAATTTTTGTATTCTCAATTTCCTCCAATCAAATCTTTCCTTTTATCTTGTTGTCATGGTAATTGAGAATATTCTTATGCTGAGCAAAACATTTTTACTCAAAAAGGTTTTATGGCGCCAGGGCCAGAACTGTTATAAACGGTCATGCAGAGGGTTTTATGGTCAAAAACTGTTCTAGGTATCTCGGGTTTAGGAGTAAAACTGTTCTAGAGAAGACCTTCTTAAACGTATGATGTAGTGCTGCTTGAATCTTATTTACCTCGGAACCATGGTTAGATTTAGCATGCAGCTTTCTTTAATACGTTCTAGGGTAAAGCTCCGTCATTACCGCAGATTCTGGTTAAGGTCAACATGCCGCCGGTTAAAGGTTACAGATTATCTACGTACGTAATATATATAACTTTTAATTCAAGTTTTGTCGAGAAAACCTTTGTGTTATAATCCTAAGTAAAGCAGCTCTAAACTGGTCCAGGTTATAGCTCTTCTAGACTAAGCCGTTGTAATGTGTTCTGTGGTAATGTTACTCTTGGGTCTATTTGTTCTAGACCTTCTCTGACCAGTAATCGTTCTGGAGCGAAACAGAGAGCGGTTCCGGAAATTCTGACCATTTATTACTACTATCCTGCCTATAAAAGGATAGCACTGCGTATTGTAAGATAAATTTATCGTGTACCTACACTCCTCATAAGTTGTACGTTATCGAGATCCTGTTTTGACATATACAAGTTAAGAAAGTAGAACATTTACCTTGAAGACGATCCACATCTAAATACATATGCAATGAGTTCTTTCTGTTCCGCCACCACTTGATATTGTTATAAATCAATTCATCTGGCATAAAAATAGTACTGTTCACATAAACAGTATAGATGTCATTCTTTAAGAAATATAATTAATCACAACAATTAAATTTGGTGAATATTGAGATACGTGAACACCTGATTTCCCGATTCACAAGTTGAACACGATGTTCCCCTTTCGATTATTTTTTTAAACTTCTTTTCCAAAGGAATTCATGTAAAAAAGTCGAGTTATTCGCTTGTAATTAGGTCTAGAAAATATCAACATAATAGAAAGATAACACGGCGAAGAAGAAAATAAATATTGATTAAACTGATATGTATCGGAAGCATGTGTATTGTCACTTCTACATTGACCCAATAGCGTTGTTGTTGATTTCAAATGTTTTTTATTTGAGCCTTTTGTCACTATTTTAATCTTCTGTGGTTGTTATTTTCATCCATATTATTCCACTAATCAGCTTATCACCAAATAACTATATACAAGGTTACTTGACGTGACAATTTGATATTTTTGTTAATAATGTTTTATTTAAATAATAATTTGTTTTTCATGTTGTGTTTACTTTTTCAAATTTTTACATTCGTTAAAGCTTTAATTTGATAACTATTGCAAACATTACAATGTTTAGAAAGAAATAAATAGAAATTAAAGTATGTTTCAAAACATTTGTATATTTAGTAGATCGCTACATACACTTACCGACATCAGGAATAGGTTTAGTTATCTGAGGGTCCATCATCTGAAATAAAAACTATTTAATACCAATTTGTGTTTTACAAATTTTCACATATTGCTAGAAATTATATTATAGATGAAATTTGTTTTTGTAACATAAAATATGATTAAGATGACATTTTGCTGTTGTCAATGTATTAGCTCCAAACATGCGTAGAATTCTAATTAATATTCTCCTGTTTTCATTTTCCCTTCATACATAAAGTTGTAGTTGATAAAAAAATCACAATAATGAAAATGCGTTTCCTAAATAAACTGATAATTATAAATATTTCTGGACCATTTTATGAGCTTGCAAATTCCACTGTTGAGGAAAGACATAATAATATATAAAGCAGAAAATAAAAAAAAAAAAACAATGCTAACAAATCGACAAATGTGTATGATCCTTCCTGATTACAGTTCTACATACCCTTGAAATCATAATCTGAAGTTGGGATTGTTCTTTGTAACAACAAATCCTTCCACCACTTTCTGTGTTTGTTATACTGTCAAACAATGTGTCCTCTGCCTGAACTTCACGTCCCAGGTAGTTACATGGCATACATACACCATTGTCTGCACTAGAAGATCTGTATGTCGCCTCTTTCTCCTTTGTAGCAGTTTTCCCTGTTTCGTACAATCTTGACTTTAATATAAACAGTACGAGAAGAATGACTATAGCAACAACGTTGATAATACCGGTAACTCGTACGTATTTGCGAAGATGTTTTTTCCTGTTTGTCACAATATTAGTGTCGTTATCGTCTAAGATTTGAGTTGTACTCTCTGTTCGAATACCTCGTTGGAGAGACATTTCCATCAGGTTAATGATAGTTATTGATATTGGTAATGAAATAAACAAGAAGGAAGTATTGTTTATAAGGAAATAAAAACTAAATTGAACTTAATAACACGAATTGAGTGTTTTGAATGTATTTCCGAAATGATTCATATTTATCAACGATAATTTTTTCAAATACAGGATGTCAAAATTGTTGCCGACGCCAATGGCAGTATATTGTACATTGTTTTTTTGTTTGAATATTGTTTAACGCCACTTTTAGTAATTTTTGCAGCTAAATTATACTGTACATATGAATACCCAATATAACAAAACACATTTAAACAATACTTAATTCAACAGAAAACTGAAAAATGTCGATGGAAGTATATGTCATTGGATTACATTTCACATGCTCCTTAAGCTTTCAAATAAAATCATGTAAAATATTGATAAGACAAGTATAATGTAATGGAAAGAAACACAAAATACACATTTGTAAACATGAACACCGTTGCTCTTGAAGATTTCTCGAACCCCCCCCTTTTTTTATTTAGTCATATAACATGACAACCTATTTCAGTTCAATTACGGTAGAAATCAACTGTGTCACACTTAATGTATTCCCATTAACAATCCTTAGAAGTTAACCTATAGGGTAGATATAACAATACTTTTCCGTAAGCAATACAGCTTGTAATCGGTAAAAAAACGGAGCGTAACAATTTCTCTGTGAATTATCATGTGTAGTACATATATTTGTCCTGCAATCATTACATACATTTTAGCTTTTAAAAAAGTATCTTGGTACTTTGTCTTAGTTTTGTACGATATTTAGTATTACGTTCTGCTTTGCAACATGTTGTCGAATACAATATAGGCCATCACTGGAATACGCGTCGAAAATTTCGGCTGGAAGTGCACTTTTTCATGTTTTTTCATAAGTATAAAATGTATCTTAGTATTGTAGGATTAAAGAAATGTTCGTACATCGTCAGTAAATATAAAGTTTTATTGGTTCTCGCTGCGAAACCGATGAAAGATGCTCGGCAGAGCTTCGCATTTCTAACTGTGTCTAAGGCTCGTACAAATAAATTTGATATATTCTGACAATATACGAATATTGTATATAGTAGCATTTCCCCCGAGAGTTGGTGAGAAGAGTATCTGATATAAATAGCCGGATTGTAGCGTTGAATCAGTATTTGTTGTGTATTACGAGTCTTGTCGACTTCAGTGTAATTGCAGGAAGCTTTAAAGCACGGTAACTTAGAAAATTAGTAGGATGGGATCAGTTTTGGTCACCCCAAAACTCAAGGCACCGATGCACCGACATATATGGGCATGCCCCGTCCTCTTTTCTATATATAGTCATACGCCCCACCTTCCTCATGACATCACCGGAATTATGTGAGCCATCAGAGATTCCGATAGCATGAGTCATCATTGTGCAGTATCGGTCCTTATTTCGCTAACAAATTCTAATGAGTCATCGCGCGGCGTATAATAATTAGTCATTCAGCGCAATTCTATATAAAATTTTTTCAATCAATTAAAATGTATAATTATATTTTATTACTGCTAACGTCTTTCTTTTACACAATTTATTCATTAATTATTGGTAAAACAATCAAATATATCAAACATGCAACGAATATCGTTTAACATACACACAAGCCATAACATGTTACGGTCATTTAACCTATTGTATAGCCTATACGATTAATCTTTCACGGACAGCTGTTGGATTAAATCAACATGTGAAACTTATCTTCAAATTATAATTGTATTTTGACATATTTAGTCCTTTATTTATTTCCTTTAATAATTCTTAAAACGGGAATTAATTATCATTTGGTTATTAAACGGTAAAATATTAGTTATTGGTAACACAATCAAATATTTCTTATTTTCAAACGTTCGAGAATCAGTTTATTTAAGTTGCATTCGTTTTTATTTAACCAAACATATTTGATTCTGGGATAAGTCATTCCTCTGTAATTCTTACACCATAGGTCACTATACATTCGATGGTCAAATAAGGTAATCAGTCTTGGGTATGAGTCATACATAGCTTACACCACGAGCCATCAAGGAATACGATGGTGGTAGAAGTTGGGGTCATGGAAGTTTAAAAGAGAAGGGTGTGTGTCATACGTTTCATCCACCATGTACAAATTTGACTTATTCGTCAATAGCTATGATTCTTTGAATCTTTTCTCTCAAAACAAGGGCGGACAATATAGAAGGACGGGGAGAGTAGGAATGTGACTTATTGAAGATGACGTTCATTCCGGCATTCGAAAGACCGTCGAAAAAGCTCTACGTCTAATGTGAGGTGCTAGGTGAATGGTTTTACGTCCAGGTCACGCTCCTGCCGCTAATACAATCCGTGACAGTACACCGGGAAGAGATGACGGAGGCGATACTTGAGAGAGCCTTATATATGCCGGTAACATGAAGAAACTGGAAATCACCTTAAGTGATGTAGGTGTAAGGAATGTGATCGTGTCTGGACCCAATTCCTGCAGAAATAGGCTCCGAGCTTAGAGCACGATCGTCCCAACGCCAGAGAGAATCGTCTGGTTGTACAAACAAAAGCAACCCTCTACGAGTAGTTTCAAAAAGCGGTCTCACCTGCATTTGAATTGGTATGATGCATATCGTCAGCCCATAGCCACGCTTGGCAGACAGATGTACCCTAGGATGAAAAATGTTTTGTTGAAAACCTTTGAAGAGGCGACGAGAAAGCCGCCGGCACTGATACCTACTCGTAGACCTGAAGGCTGAAACACTGGAGCATCTGAGACTGCGCAGCGATGTCATGGAGAGGGACGAAGACGATGTCATGGAGATGGACGAAGACGATAGCTACTATGAAGATGAAGACCCCATCGCGAGTGAACCCGGCCTAGACGCTGTAGAAGCTGACGAGGGTACTTATGTATACCAGTTGGAGTGTTTTCTAAAAGACTAACCTGTCACGATACATTGGGCAGACGATCTGCCTTCCAAAGTCGAAGACAGACCCCAGAGTTTAATCTTCAACACGGACCAATGGAAAGGGCATCCACTGGGTGGCGTTTCATTTCTCACCCAATTTTTCGATTCGTTTGGAAGAGTACCGGAAACGTATCCTCCACACTTCAGACACCTACTGATTGCCAACGGACCCCAATACAAGTTTAGCAGAGGGCAAGTGCAACCCGAGAATAGAGATAGTTGTGGCCTGTACTGCGTTTATTTCGTCAAATACAGATATATGAACTTTAGTACGGAGAACATAGTGAATGAACTTTCTGGTTGAGATCCGCTGATCATAGAGACAACTTTGAAAGACCTGTACCAATGACACTATTATTGTATATTCGTGTAATATATATGCCATTATTAATAAAAATCATATCTGTCCTGGTGTCGTTTGATTTAGCCATTTATTTGACACCGAGACTGTCCATTCTTATGACCTAGCCAAATTTGGTGATTGTGCAGTATTACCTCCCTTTAATCCAATCGTATCCAATAGCCTTGGTAACAAACTAATTTGGATATTTATTCTGTGAAGGAACTTCACTTACACCACGAGTGATCATGTTTAATGAACCCCTCTTGTCCATGAAGTACATTACCTAGGTGTAGGTATTTCCTCCCTACTAATTACTTTTTCATGCACCTTTCCTAAAACGTGTTATATAAGCGTTTCCCCTTACCAATTACCTCCCCTTAATTGGAAACAACAAAACTACCGAACTATTTGATTGTTTTCATACGGGCGATTTCGATGTTACGGCAACAAATGAATTTTTGACCTAGATATTATTTTAAATACATGTTTTTTATGAATTTTAGCACATTTCTTTATTCGGTTGATAATGCTGATTTTAATTTTTGAGAAACAAAATATATATGGCCATACGGTATTTATATGGTCATATTGAGTTTCCACAAATGTTCTTGTATCGATATCGATAAATCTATTGATTTTACAGCGAAAAATACAGTTTTTACCTTATTTGGTAATTTTCTCCATAAATGGTCATATTGGGTTTTCATTACATGTTCTTAATGGACGTCAGTCAACATAGGATAAACGTCAATAACTGCATCCATTGAATGTAATGCCCCTCATGCGTTGATGATTCATCGTACGGGCATCCTCTTTTCTGACTCATACTTTTTTAATTATATGGTATTATTTATCGCTACATCTGTTATCTGATGATTTTGTAAAAGGAATCGAAGCTTAATTTGATGACTCATGGTTGGCGTCATAACTCTGTAAAAAGTCCAATTTAAAGTTTTGCGTTTGATGTATTTGACATTTTTTTCGTATGGTGTAGGAACATATGGTGGTGTGAAGAGTTAAATCAAAATTAAAACGTTTCTCCCTATATGAGATTTACCATCGGTGCTTGATTCAGAAACTCCAAGCTGTCGACTAATATTTTCCATCGGTATTAAGGCAGACTGATTCCCTTTTTGGTATGGATTAATTTTCCGTCCTTGTGCTCCCACTCTCGAACGTCGATCCTGATTTGATCTTTCCACTAGGTGACCGGAACATATCTACAATTTCCCACCTCGATGCTGCAACGTGCGTTCTTCATCTGTATTAGCGTGTAAATGAAGTGTAGGGTGCCGATGCGCGTTACTTTAAATTGGTGTTTTAAGTTTTCATCGGTTATTTTAAGATTGGTTACCGTTTTGATTGGTTAAACAACCATCCGGAATGACTCACTTCGTGATGAGTCATGATATCGGAATGTATAATTAAGGTAAGCGTGGTTGATGACTCATACTATCAGTACGCGTCTTGATGACTCATTGGAAATGTTTTGGCCAAATAAGGACCGATACCTTGCGATGATGATTCATGCTATCGTAATTTCTGATGATTCATGTACTTCCGGTGATGTCATAGGAAAGTTGGGGTTGTATAACCATAAATAAAAAAGGGGGCGGGGCATGCCCATATATGTCGGTGCTTAGGTGACTTGGGTTTTTGGGGTGACTAAAACTGATTACACCTTACTACTGAGAAATGTATACACTATAAGTTGGTGAGGGTAAAATATTGTACATTTCTTTAGATACACATAGAGATCGTAATAGGTTGACTATAAACGTAACCATCTTAGTGGTTTAAAATCGTGTCGGCCATGATATAAAGATACTGCGAAAACAAAATCCTCTTGATACACGAGCTTTGTAACAATATACAATAAAAAACCACTTTAAAAATGTAAGTTAAACCAGTTCTTAGTCTGACACTCTTTGACAATACTTGAGATGGAACACTCGGATAACAAAATACATCTGCCGGTACAAATATCTATCAAATATTATGATCAGCTTTGGATTACCATTAACTGGAACTAGAAACATATTATTCAATCGTTCAGAACTTTGCACGTTGTTTTAGATAACGAGATTTTAGAGTATATGTTAAGAACGTTGCATTTATTGTAGTATGCTAGTATTGTGGTCGATGTTCATACAATCAAAATAAATAAGATAAAAGACCAATAGAATTATTTTAAACTGCAGTGAGAATATAATTTTGTTGAGGGGGCATAACTCGTGTCCCTTGACAACTATGTTTATCTCTTTTGACAATTTAGAACATATTATTTAAAAAGACGTTAACCTTTAAAAGCGCATAACGACGTTATGAATAAAATGTAGTTGATAATGTATATCTTCTATCTATCCAATACACAAAGGTGTTTGTAATATTTTGTAAAGTATTTATAAATAATTTAATTGTGACCACGCATGGTAAGTTTGATATTTATTAGCCATCTTGAACTGTCATCTTCATTTCAAAAGATAATATCTACATTTAATTTTGCTTTAATCTACGTTTTTATGTGCTTTTCACCTAGCTGAGTCCTGCACATTTAACATTTTATCGTATCATTTATTCGATTTATGACAACGCTTGTATGAGTTTGAACTCATGTTCAGTATTTGCTGAAAACATGTGTAAAATTAAGGTAGTGAAGCATTTGTCCAATGTAACTATTAATAATAACGAACATTTTTTTTCCTCCACGAGCATAGGGAGTTACGTTTTTATCTCAGTTTGTTTGAATGGTGTTTTACCGCCACTTTCGTCAATTTCTCAGCAATATCAAGACGTCCATTGCCGGCAACCTTGTCCATAATTAAAGGATTGCCAGTTTTTCTGCCGAAGGTCGGAAGTTTAGACTTCGGTTAAGACCAGAATTTAACTAAAATCATATGTTCATAACATCTCCACAACTAAATTATTATGTTTTCTTTATGTCCTTTAATTTCGTTTCTGCATTTAGCGGGACATGAAATATTGAACCACAGTGTTAACCAGCTACCTTTACAACATAAGGTACTGTATGCCAATACCTGTAATTTATATGTACAATAAGTAAATAAGCCGACTTTAAACAAATGCGGCATAAATTTCCGTTATCTTGACGTTCACCTCAGATAATGTATAAAATGATTCGATCAAAAAACCTTTATTTTTAGTATATTTGTAACACTTAAGAAAAATTCCAGACTAGTCTACATAGTATTAGATTTTGTATCAGATTACTTTTTTGGACGAAGCAGATAAAGAATGACAGAGGTGAGAATACAAGACGTTAAGGTAACATATTTTCTCGTGTAATTATTCAAAGTCGAATGTTGTGCTGCACAGTTCTGTGATATGATCAAATTAAAATCAGAAATTTCTCTAACTCCTCTTAATTAGAGTTTGAACCTTGATAATAAAACGCGTTTTAGACATAAAATTCTTGATTGTGTGTAAAAGCTTTTATACATCGTTATTTTTCATTGAAACAGCTATTTACATTTTGTTCTGTAAATGGCCGATTTCGTGTTGAGATGCTCATTCATCTCTTATCGTTACAGCATTCAATCAGAACGCCAGAAACGTGAATTTTGCTATGACAAAATAGTAATGTTCTTGTTTAATGTTCTTATTCCGGGCTTTCTGATTAGATTTCTGATGTTAAACAAAGAAGTATATAGGATATCGCGATGTGAACATTGTTGGTTTACGGAAGAAATTGGCATTTCATGCGGTTTTGGGATGCCCGTGTAATCTTCAGACAGTTTGACTTGACATAAGACTTGATTTTTTTCACCTTTGGATGATACCCCAGTCTTTCCTATAAACGTATAAAAGAACCTATTATTCTTAGTGTTGTGAGAGTTCTCTGACAATTTCACGATATTGTACGAGATTGATTTTGCCAAGAAATGTATTGGTGAATATTTTTTTAAAGGGAAGGTGTTTTCTTTCACATCTAATATGACAAATCGATTTACAATTGTTTACGATGTTGTAGGTTGGACCAGTTGTATTAGGATCGGAGGCTTACGACAGGAAAAAGACGTTTGCTGAAGGCTTACTTGATGTCACAATTCTTATAGCCAATGCTACACAACTTAAAGCAGTTATTTCCAACGGATCGTCTCATAAATACTATATAGCATTACTTATTCTCATTTCATTGTCGATTGCTATTCAGCTTGTTGTAGCGGCAATGCTACTGATTATAGGAGCAACAGAACATAACGAAAATAACAAAGTTTGGCTTCACAAAATGAACAATGCTACAATCGGACTTATACTGGTGATAACTGTCACTAACATTTTCATCAGTGCTTTCGGAATTGAATCCACTAACTAATATTACTGATTACTTTAATAATGTGTCAGTTTGTACTTATAGAATGAGAAAGAGACCTACATTTTATCTAAAATTAAGTATGTTTTTCGTCAAAATCTGAAAAATTATTGTTTGTATCATCTATATAAGTGATACAAGATGTACTTGTTGACGTCATAATGAATGATATAACCAATGATTCGGCGATTGACTCTCATTCTATGAATGAAATGTAACGTAAAAATTCGTGTTACGTAATGAACTATAGATATATATTTTTTATGCTTCGTTGAATATATAATTTAAAATGTCAAACATTCAGTATGTTCTCCTTTTTTTAAACTTCTTAATTTTAGATAAATGTATTTCATACATTTAAGTGTAGGTACAACTACCTTTATCATGTATTGACAATTGCATACATTCCGCACACAACTCGACACACGTAGTTGTACCTACACATAGTGTATGTATTGTTTTTAGATATATGTAAATAGCATCACTATACTTTACAATTATAGCATTGTGATGAGGTCAATCCATGATTTTATATCATCAAGAATCAGAATTGACCAAGGACGAAGTCAATATTCTTATTCTTGGTTGATGCGTTAAAATCATGGATCGACTGAATCACCATATTATTTTTCCAAGTTTCTTAATTTCCAAAATTGTAAAAGTCATTGGAGTAATTTTTGTATGTTCTGTTTGTTTTGAAAAGTTTAACTGCCTTTATAGTTTTTTTTCATATATGGTCATCAAAATTCTCTAAATTTCACAATGGTTGATGCGTTAAAATAATGGATCGACTGAAATACCCATATTATTTTTCCAATTCTCTAAATTTCACAATGATTCCCGCCCTCAACTGATGTGAACCGCGAATCCGCCATACTGATTAAGTTAGGGATACAGAGTCCGAAAACAAGGAATACAACCGAGAAAAATTGGCTGGAATATTTTAATACAAACAATATTGCGCGAGGTTTAAATATTTGTAATGTTTTATACAATGATCCAATCACATTAACCTAATAACAATGAAAACAAAAACCGTATATAGG
This sequence comes from Limnoperna fortunei, assembly GCA_944474755.1. Classification (NCBI taxonomy): domain Eukaryota; kingdom Metazoa; phylum Mollusca; class Bivalvia; order Mytilida; family Modiolidae; genus Limnoperna; species Limnoperna fortunei. The sequence continues at coordinate 81,529,920 of OX104113.1, read as the reverse complement.
TGAAAATCCAATATATCACGATGACTTTCTACTGCAGAGGATCCATTTTAGTTATCTCTCTAAAGTCGATCTTGATTGGATAATACGACATGATTAACTGAAGGTTTACTGAATTTGGCATTAACCCTTTGTTAAACCCACAAACAGTTTATATTTGTTCTTGCTAAACGCGAATTTAAAAAATAAAATAAACACAATAGTACAATTATTAAGATTGTAAATTATCAAAAAATCTTTAATTAATTTTCTTGTATGCCTTAGATTGTTGCTTGTTTATGCAAGTAAATGCCATGTATATAACTTACTTTAGGTAATCTGTATGTGTATTAAATATATTTTCTCTAGTTAGGTAACATATCGATTATTTCAGCATTATAAACTTTGAATAATGCATATTGATCTTTAATATTACTTTAATTACAATATATTTCTTTAAATTTAAAAATTGAATTATTGCAGGCGTAGGAATATTGGTTCTTACTGTTCTGACCAGAATATTATATTGCACAAGCTTGCGAGTTTATATCTGCATAAAAATATACATAAAAATACTGCACACTTACTTTTGGTGATATTGCTATCCAATAAACTGAATAATGCAGTTTTATGTCATGTGTGCAATAAATGTATAGCATATTACCAAAAGGGATTTATTTTATAACTTCATGACAATATTTTTTTTATATAAGTCACGCTTATTATTACATTTTAACATTGTTTCATTAACGTCCAGCGAGCAATACTTCAGCTATATTCAGAACGATATCGCATAGTGGTTATTAGTTATAAATCTGATCTTATTTGCACAACCAATCAATGTTTAACATCCATCGATAATGAACTCCAATTCTGAATAATAATTTGTTTAAACTAAACATTTTTCTGTAAAAATTAAAATTATTAGCTAATGTTATATTAATAATGAAGCCCCGTGCGGGATCCGGGTGGCTAAAAGAATAGACCGCAGTCGCGCTAGCTTGTCGTAAAAGGCGACTAAATAGCGCCCAGTACCCTGACCGGCGTGTCAGATCGGTTTGCCTAAAGACCGACTGGGATATGTGCCCCAGGTGGTTGAATGGGGTACACCTGGCAAGCTGGGGTTGTCGGGCCATAATACGGAAAACCTGACCGCAAACCATATTAGTGCACCGTGTTGGGAAAAATGCCACGTTCCTCGCACGTTAAAGAACGCTGCTGTAGTATTCGCTATGAGTAGGGATTTCGATCCCGCTACATGAGGCTAAATTGCCCGATCCTATCCATCCTCCCATTTGCCAGTGGCAATCTAAAATCCGTTACCCCTATTTTTCCTTGTGTCCCATCCCATTTTCATGTTCATTTTATCATCCATTTCATGTTCATCGCCTGAATATAGCTGAAATATTGCTGCTCGGGCGTTAAACACCATTAATCAATCAATCAATTAATAATGAAAAGGAAACCCCATTTATTAAATGTTTACTTTAGAATATGGTGTTGCGTTTATTCTAACGTAGCTATATATTTATAAGCAGGGAATCTTGGGGCGCGGCCCCATCAAGCTTATCGTATTTGTTCAAATACACAGGGAAATATTGTTCACAGGATTAACGTGAATTTCACGTGAAAAGTTCACATGATTTTAATGTTAAACGAGCATATTAACGTGAATTTCACGTTCACATTTTCACGTGAATTTCACATAAAAATTCTGAAAAATGAGAATTTATTTCTAAATATTTATAGAATTGCATGAAAGTTAAAGAACATTAAAAATGTTGAGAAAATTTTTTTACGTGAAATTCACGTTAAATTGCTCATTTAACGTGAAATTCAGGTTAAATTTTTCACGTGAATTTCACATTAATTTCATGTGAAATTCACGTGAACAAAATTTCCCTGTGTACGGTTGCAATTATTTTCCAGTCTCGGGATTTACTATAAAAATTGGCAGTGTATAAAAATGCAAAAATATCGGTAAGCACGTGATTACAGTACTGTAATGTGGCGCCACTTGTTTATACTTGTACCGAACAACAGAGAAATACCAGAAAAACCCTGCAAAAACATAAAGGAAATTCATATTGTTTGTGTTTGTTTGTTTTAATGGGTCTTAACGCTACTTTAAGTAATTTATCAGATATATCATGGCGTCCATTTTTAGTTTGTGTAAAAAGGGATGTGGGATATTTGTATATATGTTATTTTCACATTGTCCTCTTGTTGGAGCGTAAGCTGCCTGAGTGTATTAATAAAATCTTGAAATCTTGGGATGACGCCGCGTATTCGGTGAAAATCCCAGACCTTAAGTAATATTGTCAATAATGTATAAAGATATGTATTCATATACATTGTAGCCATATAATATTAAAGATAGGGCTATTTTTTAAAGTTAATGGTCTTCCCACATTCATGCGTGAATTTCACATTTAAAACTTCCTTATCTCCTACAGTTTTGGGGTGAAGCAGATAGCAAGAATTAAATTCATTTTTTTGTAGGTCATGTGACTTGGAGACGAAATGTGAATACCGTAACTGACTTGCGAATGGTTAGATCTGAACATTAACAGAATCAAAAATGTTTAAGGTTCAAAACTATAATCAGAACTCGTCACATTTCATTGAAGTCATTTGTCCTTTTACTGTTTACTTTTATCTATTATTGTAGACATTAACCGAAAATAATATCTTCCAAGGAACAAAAACAACCCAGTATCGTGTATAAACCTCGCAACATTCAATTTCTACCATTTTGCTTTTTAAAATTGGGACGAGTAAAAACCATACTAATTCGACCAAAACGTACAGTGATACTGATAGTTAAATGTTTACATCGTTGACGCACGTGATTTCATCGTTTTAATGGTTTCATTTGCATCAGAGGTCCATTACCATCAGTTATGGAGAAGTATTCAATTGACGATAAAAAGTAGTTTTAATAAGCTACTTGACATTATAGTCAGTCGATGCAGAAAGAAAAGTTACAGTTGTTCTAGGGTAGATTATATATATTTTTACTTGAAATTTTTAATCACTATATTAAATAGCGTTAAATATACCATCTTGTATGCCTGTATCATTCACTGTGAATGAAATAACACTCGTACCATGAAGACATCAATGAATTTAATGTGTTTTCTGTCCCATTTACATTTATTTTTATGATGAAATACAGTGCATACTATGGAATGAGTGAGTCAAATATCAAAACACATTACAACAAACTATTCACGCAGAAAGCATACAGTCATCTCTAAAACTTTTAACAATGAGACTTTATCGAAATTATATAAAGATCCTTTTTTTGTTTTCATTTCATCCATTAAGTGTTTCCTTAACCTATAGTGGAGTCTAACACAGCGTGCACGTTATGAAACCAAGTTTTATTATTATTATTATTATTTTGTGTTTTCTTTATTGGACCTGATCTGCAGAAGTCACGGAAGAGTTCACTAAACTTCACATAAACACCACATCAGTGAAAATAATTTATTTTTTGTTACCACCAAACATGCTTAGGTGGTATCCCATAAGGCCATATAGAACAACGTCAAATATGGAAAGATAGTGTACAAGTCGGCATTCTCCTGAAAATCCGAATCAGACGAGACGGCTTGTGTGTGTTTTCATTTCCGGTTAGAGTTCCGACTCATTTTATATGCAGTTTTTAATGGCGGCTTATACCTCTGCTGAATTAAAAGTAAAACACAAAAACCGTGCATGCATAAACTCCTTAATTAAATAAACACAATAGTCGCTAATATAGAGGGTATTGTTACGATATATTGACTACACCTGGGACAGTGCTATTGCCGTCTACATTGATACTTCGACTACGACTCCCAGTTGTCTGTTTAAAAATTACGAGCATGTTTGGCGAAATGTCTTTACAAATATTTTACGAAGTACAATTTCTTTCAGTTGTAGTAAAACATTTTGTCTAATAAATGTGAAATGTACTCAGAAATCATATTTAATAAATACAATTATTCACGTGATCGTAGTAAATGCAAATATATCCTAAAGCTCATAATAAAATGCAGGCATTTTTGCCGAAGGCTTTAAGCGATCGTTTGTCAAGATGAATTTAGGGACAATTGCTTAATGGTATGGAACTAAACTTTCTGTCTATCAAAGTCATCGACCTTTTTCCCTTTCTGTTACATTTTTCACTGATTTATATGACGATAAAATGACATCATGATGATCAAAGCAGACAATTATAATGAAATTTTGAGTCTTTTCATTTCAGAGTTATCAAAATTGTATACGTATATGCATCAATATATGTTGATATAAAGTTAGTACCCCATTGGTATGAATGTCTTTTTTACCCCCCTGAGTTAGCTTTAAGGTCTATTGGTACCTCCTGAGTTGACATAAAACACTATTTTTATACCATGTGTTAGCATGAACATCTAGTGTGCCCCTGAGTTAGCTATAAGGTTGTTTGGTACCTCCTGAGTTGAAAGACGCTCTATTGGTACACCATGAATTAGCATGAATCTCTTCTGTATCCCCTGAGTTAGCTAGAAATTCGCTTGGTACGTGCTCAGTTAAAAGTAGCACTGTTTGTACACCATGAGTTAGAATGAATCTCTTATGTACCCCCTGAGTTGGTTTGAAGTTTGTTTGGTACCTCCTGAGTGGAAAGAAGCATTATTGGTGCACCATGAGTTCGCATGAATCTCTTGTCTACCGCCTGAGTTAGCTAGAAGTTCGCTTGGTACCGATCCTGAGTTGAAAGGAGCACTATTGGTACACCATGAGTTAGCATGAATCTCTTGCGTCCCCCTGAGTTAGATAGAGGGTCGTTTGGGACCTCCCGAGTTGGCATGAGACACTTATGGAACAACATGAGTAAGCATAAATCTCTTGTGACCCCTTGGTTTAGCTAAAAGGTCGTTTGGTTCGTCCTGAATAGGCAGGAAGCTCTATTGGTACACCATGAGTTAGCATAAAGCTCTTGTATACTACCCGTGTTACCTAGAGGTGCGTTTGGTACCTCTTGAGTTGACATAAAGCTCTTAAGTAGAATGAAACATTTTGGGTACTACGTCAGTAGCATAAAGGGTTGTGTGACATGAATTTCTTTCTAGAGGTACCTCAAGTGGCATGACGTTATATTGGTGTGGAGTGAGTTATTTGTAATTGAATGTTTCAAATAGATACACAGAATTCTTAATGCTTAGTGTGGGGTTTAATTAATGCTTTCGAATTTTTATTTTATAAAAAAACAATTTGGGATACGTATGAGGGAGATTTTAATGAAAACAGATATGTTTTAGTATTCAATAAAAGAAAAATCTACATATTTTTAGTATTCAATAAAATAAAAATATACAATGTGAAAAGAATAGTAAACGAGGAGATATCTGGACTTAATTTAACAATAATTCTTATCTTACATTCGTTAACGTTTAAAGTCATTTTTGATTGGTCAAAAGTAATTTCCAGATCCGTTCATACTTTTTATGAACGATTGTTGGCAAACTACTTTTTTTGTAGCTGAACGTAAACAAATATGGTGGCCATATGTCGTGTAAGCTTCAGAATATAGCCCGTACACTAGAATTTTGGCATAGGGCATTAAGTTGTCGGTGTAGGACGTGAAAAGCTCCCCAAGCCAAGCCAAGAATTTTGGCGATAATAATATATTGAGCGATTTATTGCTTAAACGTAAAGTTATTTAGTTGAAGAAGCTGTATTTTATTATTATGGAATCATTTGTTTAGAAAAATATATAAAAGAAAATATTTTTACCGTACACTTTGCACTCGATTCTTGTTCACATTGCTGAATGAAGGTAAATAGCCCAGTTTGAGTATGGACGAAATGCGAGTGTGAAGGCATATATAAACGATTTATGTTTCTATTAATTTAATTAAATAAATCATTTGAAATACACACAATAAGCCTAACGGTAAATCTACCTTCTATTTTCTCAGTCACAACAAATCAGCGAAATGAGCAAGATGCAGGGCTTTGCCACCAACTCCATGTTTCCGCACTGCTCCCTTCATTTTCACTGATAAATTCATCGAACGATGACAACTTGTATTTTCCTGTTCGTATTAAAGAAAGAACGTCTAGCTAGGTTTACGTTGCGTTTGAAAAGCTATGACGCTACATCTAAACCGAAGGATTGCCAGTTTTCCTACCGTAAGTCTGGGGTTTTCTCATGATACTCCAGCTTCCTCCACCAATAAAAACAGAAAAATTGCTGAAAATGGCGTTAAACAACATTCAAACAAACAAAACTTATAAACCTAGGCATAATAAGGACCATTAGTAAACGGAATTCACAAAAATATTGTTTGTTCTTATGTCTTCTTTTGTTTTCAGTAATAATCTTCTCTGCGAAGCGTAAAATATATCTGTTGTCACTGCCAGTTATTCCCTCCAAATCGACCAAGTCTTCGTCTTCTGTTCACCGTGTATATATTCCTACGCGTAACACAATTATAATGAAATTTTATGTTGGGAAAATATAATAAAACAAATTTGGAAGAATTATAAGGATTAAACGCATATTTTCGGTAATTCATCGATGTCTGAACGAGGTCGACTCACTAACAAACTTATCATAAACGGCCTTCGGTCGTTTATTTGTTTGTGACTGAGTCGACCTCGTTCATACATAGATGAATTACTGAAAATAAGCATTAAATCCTATATACAACATTCATGAGCAAAATTACTAAGCCATGGGTAGCTCTAACAACAAGCTAGAGACACATGCAATTCATGCAAACCCTGTTTTTGAAGAAACATGCGATATATTAAGTGGTTCAGTATATCCTGTTTAACTTGTCATGCTAATCATGTTACTTTTAGTAAAAATAATTGTTTAGGACCTAATTCATTATGGCAGCCACCAAATTTACACATGGAAGATAAATTGGCAGAAACCACACACATTATGTTTCACAATTTTTTGTAAGCAGCAATTTTCTATTACGTAATTTTCTGTATAAACAAATGTCCCTAAATATCTACGAATACTATTGAATACACTAAATACGCGTGTGCTGGAAAAATTTTACTCAGCAGACAGGGGAAATTTATGATTGGGAAATCGAAGTAATGTTCGTCATATATACTAAAGCTTCAACGTCGATTTCAAGGAAGTGATCTAAATATGACAGAGACTTTATACTGTTTGTTGTGACTTTAATCAAAGCAGCTATGAATTATATTATGTTAAGTTAATATAAATGCGTAGTATAATAAATTTTTATTGCTTCAGGCTTCTATTTTACTGTTTAGGATGCATCAATGCCGACCAATAAGTATCTCAGGTTTCAATGAAATTAAAATATATTGCATGAATGATCACCCGACTTATAATTTGATAAATAATAAAATAACATTAAGGTTTGGCGTAAAGAGGAGAAGAAACGGATCCTAGATTGTAAGTTTGTTTATTAGTTTATTTTTGTTATGATAAGAAATCTAATACGTAATGCAATATCAAGACAGAAAACGTTTCGTATAAAATGTCGGTACTTCAGGTTTTATGTTGTTAATTTTACGTGTCATAACTGTTTCAAAACTCCTACTGTGGAAAGCATGCCCTAACATTAATGTTATGCTTCGCCATAAGTATAGAACAAAACGTTTGTTCAGAATGGACCTTGTGAGACCTGAACATTTTTTGTGCTGAATTATTAACCTAAAGAAGGAACAGATATTTTTCGCCACTTTGCACAGGGACAGTCTATACTACAGACTGTCCATGCTTTGCAGTACTTTCCTTTGATCTTTGGGTGCGGTATCATCCTATCTCACACTCCTAGCGTGGGACAGGCCCTTCTCGCTAATAAGACAGTGTGGTATCTATTTTTAGCCGCCGGTAGAGACATTCATTTAAACCGTGGGTGAGATAAGAATTTCACGCTCCTTTTACCGTACAATGCATATTTAACTCAACTGTCGGTTAGCAATAGATATAAAAATATCTGCTGTTTAATAGCTATTAGTGAAGGTTTAGTTATTAGTGAAGGTTTTGTATGCTCATCATTGCTTAATTTTATCAGTTGCATATACTTACATAAAGCCTTATCACGTGCGCCTTATCAGTAATTATTAATTCTAATATGACGTGCTTAAAAGGCTTTGAGACCACAACTGTGGTAAAAAAAAATGATTTATCTATGAGCAACACGCGCTGAGAAGGGCGTGTTTTAAATGGCTGTTCCAATTACAAAACTGTAACTCCCACAGGAAAGCTATTGCATATGACGTAGAAGAAAACGTTTGATGCAAAGCATCAGTTCGCCGCCGATTTATTCTGCATTCTGCACACGTTTGTCAAAATGACTTGATAATAATTTTACGGGACACATTTAAAAGCATGTTTTTATGTTATTTATTATGTTCTTTCAAGCCTTGAATATCGGTTTTTCTTTTTGCATTTGCTTCAATGCAAAATGTAGATCTCGACAATATGGCAGCTATAAGAGAAGATAATCTCAATTTTAGATTGGATTAAAAACATTGTACATGTAGAGGACCAGATAAGCATAAATAATCACAGTTTGTTTTTATATAACATAAAAGCTTACGTAGCAGGCATCTCAGATTTTCAATCTTTCTTAAATGTATCTTCATTTTATTTTTAATATCCCATTGGTAGATGTGTTCATTATATAATGTAAGTTTAAATTAATTTTAATTCGCCATTTACTCTTAATGTGTGCTCTGGGCATTATAAGTAACTTAGTAAGTATTATAATTTTTTAGGTAACAAAATGGCTATTGCATTATTTTTGTTGAGTTTAATCGCCTTTGCTTTGGCCAAGCCTCCTTTTGAAATCTCCGGAAGTAGACCGGGTAAGTAAAATAAAATGTTATTAGCTCGTCAACTGAACACAGTTTTGGCAAGTTTCCTCTTCTTTATGGAAAAATAGAAATGAGCGTCCACTTGGTCTGAAGTCGAACAGTAAGGACCTAAGGGTTTTGGGAACAGTAAGGACCTAAGGGTTTTGGGAACAGTAAGGACCTAAGGGTTTTGGGAACAGTAAGGACCTAAGGGTTTTGGGAACAGTAAGGACCTAAGGGTTTTGGGAACAGTAAGGACCTAAGGGTTTTGGGAACAGTAAGGACCTAAGGGTTTTGGGAACAGTAAGGACCTAAGGGTTTTGGGAACAGTAAGGACCTAAGGGTTTTGGGAACAGTAAGGACCTAAGGGTTTTGGGAACAGTAAGGACCTAAGGGTTTTGGGAACTTTTGTTGGCAACAATGTAGCTTGTCACTTCGGAAACGAACGCTTGTAATTAAGTAACTCACCGCGTCAAAATTGTGGCATCGATTTAATTCAGGGGCCATATCTGATGAAATATTTTATGCAATTCAAATTATTTTTTAGTTTTCTGTGGCAAGGCAAACATTGGATTTCCAAAGAATTGATACATCTTCATAAATCTACTGGAGGTCAGGGTTTAGTTCATTATCTTCCTTAGAATTCGTGACTTTCGAAATCAATTTATGTGCAGATTTTTTACATCAGTAGATGGGTGAAAAGTTCACTGTTGAAAATTTATTTGTTAATATTTTTGTCTACCGTTTCTAATTGAATTATGATGTTCAATGTTAATTTCTAATAGGAATTTTCAGTATCTTAACATCACTAGCTTTTATCCAGATTTAATAGAAGCCTGGAAATATTTTGAATAATCTAAAATAAAATAGATAATACCTCAGATGCAGACATTTTAGTCCTATATAAAAAGAACTAATCGTTTTAGTCATAATTATAACTAGAATTTACTATTGTTAATCGCAGTCACCAATTTTATGCGCACTTTGTTTATAAATCTCTATATCCATCATATGTAACAGTTCTTATTATTCACTTCATTTGTTCTGTTTTAACTGACTTGTATTGTACTATGTCGTCATTATATGTTCCTTATGTCCTCAAGCCAAACTCAGGACCCCGGTGTTGACATACCGATCATCAATAATAGATTGATAACTACCTATACTACTTGCCCCCTAAATTCTCATCTTCAATCGTGATACTTATATACATTTAATAAGTAATTTATACAAAATATCTTAGCGTTCACACATTTTGCTAACAAACCTGTTTTAACAAAATGCGACCAAACATCGTTCGTTTAACATAATTCCAATGGGTACAAACTGTGTCCGATTTGTTTCTATGAAAATGAATTTCCGCAAAGTCTTATAAAAAACAAGAAGATAGTATTTTTAGCATGCCATAAAACCTGGTTTAACCCACCATTTCCTTTGAAATGTCTATACCAACATAGGTGTAGCAACCAGAAAAATAGTGGTACGGTCGGTTAAGGGTCGACAACCCGTTTACTGCAAATGTTTAAATATAGATAGGTATTTTCCACTAATTGCCAAATTACCAAATATAGATTTATGTTGAACTTTTCACAAATTAAAGAGTATATGAAATGAAATTCTATCATGTTTTATTTCAATTTACCAAAAACTGGTGCGGTTGTCCGTACCGCAATTTAAAGTGGTACGGTCGGAACCGTACCGGTCCTACCGCTTGCTACGCCTATGGCCAAGTCAGGACCATTGTTTTATTTTCTATATTTTTGTTTGTTGGTTCTCGGATTTGCCGGTTTCTTTGACTTGTAGATTGTCTTTTTGACAGTTTCCTTGTTGTTCGAGATTTGTTATTAGTTTCATTTAAATGTAATACACATTTCCATCAATCACTAGTAATTCTTATTTTTGTTAATGACTTTCATACGCATTAAACTGACTATCATTTATCTAGAAATGTCGATTTTATTGTCCATAAGCAAGTATTTAACAATGTACTATTTTTATAAATGTAAGGTGGACCTTGTCCTGAAGGCGAGGTGAAGTGTAAAACGGGAAAACTACAGTGTATTTTTGAAATAAATAGATGCGATGGATTTGCCGACTGTAACGATGGATCTGATGAAGGAGAACATTGCAAAGGTTAGTGTCATAGATAAATGTCACATTAAGGACAAATGAAAATTGTTAAGTTAAGTTAGTACGTTGTATGTATAAAAAGAGTGTTATAAATGTCTGGCCTTATTTTTCCGTTAAGGTTTCCAGTTTGAGATATTGATGTCAAAACAGTTGCGTATTTCTTTTTGCCGACTATCTTACATATCAATAGCACTACAAACCGGACAGGCATCTAAGATTATGACATTCATAAAATAATAAACGCCGACCACGAATAGTGTGTAGATATTAAAGCATGCACATTTTTGGTGGTACTAAAATTGCAAAAAAAATAATAATAAATCGACACAGCACAAATTGTAACACTGTAGGCATTTGAATTGTTATAATCTGGTTCGCCGCAATTTACATTCTGAAAATTTCACACAATGAATTTATTGCTACACCAGCTTTTCATATCTAAAACAGTTTAATATGTGAAAGTCATATATTTTAAGTCTTATCGGATAGGACGAATATTAATGTAAGGTTGATTTTTCTCCTAGTTGACTTCTCATTTCAAAAAGATTTCTAACAAAATATTAAGAAACTTATCATTTAGATTTGCCGCAAAATTTAATTTCAGAGGTCATGTGATGTAAGAGAGACAACTATTATTTCATTACGTGTTCATACGCTGTACAGGTTCATAAGATTTCAAATTACGATAACCGTTTTATCGTTTTTGTTGTTTTTTTTCAACCTTTAATCGACAGTTTTATATATTTAAAACTCTGTCTTACAGTGTTTATAAATAATTTATTTTCTTTTAAATGGTAGAATAAAATCACCCTATGGGCACCCTATGGTAAACTGGTCATACTTTTAGGTCTTACGTATTGTTATTAGTCCAATATTATTCATACAATGTTTGTGGTACACAAAAGTCAAATTTATCCATAATAAAAGGTTATGGCCAGCTATGCATAAAGTAGCAAAAGAATTATTATTCGCGAACATAAATTAAAGATAAATAATTCATAGAAAGATTGTTCACTTGGATTAATATACTCGTATTCATGTTTACTAGTAATAATAGTTGATATATGTTTGTGAAACATATACGTATGAACAAGTCCTACAAGTTTTTATCATACAACACTGCAGTAGGCCGACTACGTGGGCAACCCAGTCCAGCTGTTTTGTATCGATCGGAGATCATTGGTCACTAAACGTATACAGTTGTCGATTAATTGTTTCCACTTCATTTACCATCCGATTGCGTACATAAATATATCTTATATGTTTGTTTTAACGTCATAACGTGACCGACTGCTTCAATTGCTTTAACTACTTGTAGACTGTATTTATTGCTGCATAATGGTTTACTTCGTGTAGATTACCAATGTCCAGAAGACTATACTAAGTGTGACGACAATCTAGCCTGCGTCAAGGAAAGTTACTTTTGTGACGGGTATCAAGATTGCCTTGATCTTTCTGACGAACAAAACTGTCCCGGCGATGAAGAAGAAAGAAAAAGAAAGATGGGTAAAGCATGCCTTTAAAATAGTGTTGGTGTAATGCCTGTCCCAGGCGGTAATAGGAAATATTATTTATAAGGCAAATTCTTTTCGTAATACCTTGTAATTGATATAGGCTAGTCCTTTTTTTATAATACCCTGTAATTGATATTTAACAAAACGTTTAAGACTGACATTGTCTTTTTGTATTTCTAAGTAAGCATCTTTACGCGTAAATTTAAAGCTGGGTTTACTTCGATAATCGAAAGAGTTATTACCCTTGAAAATAGAAAATGGAATAGACTTTTTCGCACGCTAGTAATAACAGGTTTAAATGAATGTCAAAATGTAAACTTAATGTATCATTAAGAAAATATGGCAAACGTTTTTCAATGGCTACATATGTTCCTGGTACCAACAATGCTAAATATAAAATGTATGAAACGCAGTATAACTTGAAATCACTAAAGCATATGAACTATAGACACACTGTCTTCATTCAACTTTGATAAGCTATACCACGATTGTGAGGCATGATCGAAACACATTTAATTTTAGTATGTTAATTAAGTAATACTTAAAATAATCATTCATGGTAATGTAATAGTAATATCAAACATATCGTCAATTGCAGGCTATCTGAATGTAAAAAAGGTCGAGAACACATTGAAAGATACAAAAGTGAAACAACCTGCACTGAAATCGTTTGGAAATTCGCGATTTTATAACGAAAACTTACCTGAAGAGCTCGCCAGACTCATGCAGTCAAAAAAATAAATCATTGTTGCATTTTATCATTTGTAGTTTCCACAGACAATTGACGTTCTTTCTTTTGCTAATCTGGACTTCTAGATCTACTATTGAACATTATGAAAACTCTGTGTTTGCTACATGCTATTATAGTCATATATGTAGAATTATTTTGTACTTTTATATTCTTTCTATAATGTAAAACGTAATACACAAACTGTATTTATTACAATTAACTACTTTACTGGTATTTCATTAATACTAGTATTTGGTTAATTATCTTACATCGATATGCAATATTTCGGTTGTATTCAGCAATCTAACAAATAATTAACATTGAAATATTAAATTATATTGAAAGTATAGTTAAATGGGAGTGGGACGGGCCACCCAGGTAGACAAATAATCGAGAATGGGCACTTGACGTCTACGACAGGAGGTTGTCACAAAAACTCGTTTATCAGGAATTGATTTAATTGTCCTTTTTTTGCATATATGGACTGGGACTAGACCGACATGGTTTCCAGTACTTGACCCACAGAGCTGCCCAACGCGTCTCCGGGTGGCGGATAGGGGAGACCCTCTCGTTGTGGGGTTGTCCTGGTCGTATTAGGTAACGTGTTTGGAGAGTGTCACGATCCCTGCACAATAAAGACCCTTGCTGAATTATCCACCCCTACCCAATATTCCATACTTTTCCAGCGGCAGTCAAAATGTTGTTCCCTTTGTCTCATCCCACCCTTATTTTCTTTGATTTATTGTTTGTAAATTTGTTCTCGTCTTGAATATAGCTTAAATACTGCTCGCTGGACGTAAAACAGCAGTACATGCGTTTCTGTTGATTCGATATTCTCTCTTGATTCTGAATCGAGAATTGCTGTGACGAACACAATTTATAACGGTTTTAATTTTTATTTTAATTCGAAAGTTATACAGCGCCTCAAGGATTAAATTTCTGGTTTTCACAGATGACTTGTTTGCACTATTTCTGTTTGAATTAATGCCCTACCAACCCTTAAATTCAATATAGTTTTCTCCTAAAAGATACAACTTCTGAATAATGAACTTTAAGAGTTGCTATTGGAAAAACAACAAGTATTTTAACTGAAGGAACAAAGCCAAATATGTTGCATGTCATGTGCACCACGGAAAATGCTTGCTTCTGGATATTTTTGCAACATTCTTATGTACAACATAATTGTCCCTCTATCTGAGCACGACGCTAACATTTATCCCATATCATTTATAACAATCCAATTCAAATCATTTAAGGTGATAATTTTACACCGCTGTGTGCATATACTTCAAACTGCAAAGCAGCTAAAAATTCTCCAATGCAGATAATATATTCAAAATAAATTACAAATACAAGACGCAATTTACAATCGTCTCCTCTTTTTTGTGAATTTGGGGTACATCGTTCGTTGGTTGCCAATCTGAAACCACATAACCAATGTGTACCAAACTTTGTCTGGATGATCGTCAATGTATCTAGTTTATAAATTGTGTAAAGAGTTTAGAGTTTAGATGGGTTAACGAACAGAAAAACATTGAGACAAATTTTTCTTTGCTATAAAAAAGAAAGAATAAACATGTATACTGTGCAATCCAGAATCAAAAGTTGATATAAATGGAATTTTTTTGATAATAATTCTTTAATTCAGCAGTCCATAAAATTGAATTTCTCAAAGTTTTATATCAACATTCTGTTATGCGTTCTAATTGGATGTAGTCCAAGAATCATCTGCCGTCCAACGCTTTTTTTGCAGGCAAAAAAAATTATTGGACGTCAGAGGATTCTCGGACTAATTGGATGCAGCAACAAGTAAATATGAGCGCCAGTGAACTCATTTCGATCAGTGACCTCATTCCGGATACATCAGCCATATATTATAGTTTAAATAATCTTCTTTTTTATTCGTTTTCAATTAAAAAAATCAAGTTTGTTGTATAGCTAAATAATTATTGTTTCATTTTATTTATAAGTCCTGTTTAAAAAATATGAATGGATATGAAATTCTATTTGAAATCGATTGATATGTATCTTGGGCTCATATCCGGCAATTTTCTTCAGCCTTTAGTGGTTTCATGTTGCAACGATTTTATTTTGTTTTGTTCGTTAAAGTGCTGATACAAATTGTGCAAAAAGTCGACTTCCTTACAATAGAAGACCAATGACGTGATTCTAATTGTAACGACACGATGACTTGCATAATACACAGACACTGTCAACGAAGTTGTTAAGAACAAAACGACAATTAATAGCAACAATTATCTAGGCTTTTATATCATAAAGTTTTATCGTGTAGAAAAGCTATTTGTCGGTCAACTCGATTCAAATCATAGTATTTTTTGTTGATAACATCGAAGTTTTTTGTCATTTTGTTGCAAACACTAATAATTTAGACGACTTTTAAATAAACATTTTAACGTTGGAATGTCATGCCCAAGCGGCATGAAACTATTGTGACGTCTAAGAATATTCTCAGTAACTGAAATAATGGCAGTCTTCAGTTTTAATATAATGAAACTAGGAATACAGTATCAGTTGAGAATTGTTTTTGCCCCACACATATAAGTAAACCGTGTGTAAATACATGTAAATAACACGTAACACAAAAACCAATCAATTAGGGAAAATGGTTTGTTTCAGACAATGCTAGAAATTATATCACATTATAATGAAATTTACAAAAAGCAAATGTTGATCCTGACACACCAATACTACTGTATATGAAGCAAAATTATCAAACCAACAAATATGTGTAATAAAGAATTGAATGCATTCTTTAAAGCTTCATTGACGTTACCTATTTTTGATCATTTTTACTTCGAATGATTTTGTAGTGAAAAAGGAAGACTCATTGAAGATACTGTAGATGACAGTGAATTCATTAATAGTCTCAAGTTTAACAATTTTGTATTCTATTGTATGTTGTAATAAACAATATATGATATATCAGAACTCTAACCTCAAATTCACCTTAAAAAATTAACTCACTTAATTCCTGCTCTTCAAATGACGCCATTTTTAATGCACGACTGATTTACTCCTGATTATATACCAACATATTCACTGTTCCTACTGGAATGCCCGGGATAGCTATGTCCTCTTAGGTGGTCTAGTGGTTAAGGATGTTCGTCTACTATTGACGACGTGGTCGGTCTGTCAATATTAATTTGAGGTTGTGGGTTCGAGTCTCACTGCAGGCTGGGTGCACTCGACTCCAATCTTAATTGACAAGGATTGCCAGTTTTCCTACCGAAGGTCATGGTTTTTTCCGAGCACTCCGGCTTCCTCCCCAAATAAAAACTAGACGCCATGATATAGCTGAAAAATGGCTGAAAATGGCGATAAACTACAAACAAATAAAACAGTTTAACCGCCCCACTCAATCACTTAATAAAAAGTTACAAGGAGGCAGTGATTTTGTTCATTAGCTGCTTTATTTATCATTATATAAGTAACAATATTTCATAAGCACGAGACACATACAACACAATTAGCATAACATTATAATCACCTTCTAATGTTTTCCATGGAATAAAGGTGTATTCTCTAAACTATAATGCACAGTTGTTACTATGATTAGAAATAATTTTCGAACCGCTTGACATGTTTATTTATCTTTTTTAAGCTTCTCATAAACAGTTCTTTTAAATGACAGACTTTAAATACAATGCTTCGTAAAGTCCTTCAAATCATCGTATTATGAAAAATATTGAAAAAGATATTTCTTTTGTACGTCTGGTTAAATTTTGATGCTTCCAAAAGTTTCTGAAAAATTAACGTTATATACATAGTTATACTTTCAGGAAAACTTTAGAGGGTAAAATTTTACTAAAAGAAACTAATACCTTAAAGAAATGATGAAGCATCTAACTAAATTTTGGCACGAAATAGCACAACTGTTGAAATATTACTCGCTACATGTGCGAGCCTGGAAAATGTCACTCAACTGCTATCTTTTTCGCCAATTATTTTTTATAAAAGGTCATATGACTACGTTTTGTTTATTAAATTTTGAAACGAAAAAGTGCATGCATTTTTTAACCAACAAGTGTTTTATTCAGCGAAATTCCTTTGAACTAAATCCTTTTGAAACAATTTTCCACAATACCATTCAACAACACATTGTACATATTTATAATATTAAAAACAGACAAAAATAAAACACATAGAAAATCACATCTATAGATTAGAAATTTGTTGTGAGCTGTTGAGAAACATATGGCACTAATTCTCACGGTTCTTTTTCTTTAAATAATACAATATCTTAATTCTTTTGTTTTGAAATCTTATTTTCTTAAACATGAACTATATTAAAAATTAAATTATGTTAACATGCCTACACCTCGACTCAAAACAAATTGTACATTATCAAATATAACAGTAGTAAAATATTTATATTTATATGTACAAATGTGTGACAGAAGGAATCTCATTGATCACAAAAGGTATGGTTTTCTTCAAAACATAATTAAACAAAAACAAATTCAAACCTGATAACAAGAAGCTGTTTTAAAAAAAACACATGTTTTATACATGTAAAATTGTAAGCATGAAAGACATTTATTTAGCAAAAATGTAGAATTTCTATTAAGAGTTTCATCGAGTGTTGTTACAAATGTAAATTTCAATAACTTTGGTACAGTTTGTCCATTTAATTGCATCATATACATTTTACATCTTCTTACTTGCCATGTTCAACAAATAACAAATAAATTTTAGTCATTTTAGCAATTTATGTAAGGGTCTCGATTGTTAATCTTAATAGTCAATGTGATAGTGCAGACAAAATGTTTTCCTAAATTGAGATGAATTAACAGTTCTGATAAATTAACACGAAGTATACAGATAATGAAACACATATTATTCATTGTAAGAGATAGCTTTATCAACACCTAAAATCGAGTATATTTAAGCGCAGATAAGTTCTTTACGTTAAGAGTAGATGACACTTTTGTAAGCCAACTTATTCTTACTAACCTCAAAACGACCCTATCCGTAACTGTATCTTATAACAAGTAATAAAAAAATAATATATATTATCTTTAAGGTGGGGAAAAGGTATAATAAGAAGGAATTCATTGATGTATATAAACATATTATAACTTAAGACACAATCAAAGAACAAGTATAAGAAAAACATTCATGTACATAAAAATAATAAACAATTCGTAACAATCAAAATATTTTAAAGAAATATACTTGATGTCAACCATTTCAAACAGCAGATTTGAGTTAAAACAGAAACAGCTTACAATTAAACCTTAATGCATAAACTCAGGAAAAATGTTTGGATCATGACTTAGTCGAAGACAGTTTCAGCTTTTTGTGTTTTCGTATAAATGGAAGGCATGACCTAAGAACAACTTTGGAGGACGGATGTAAGATGTTGTACCTCTGTTTATATGTAAACTTGTCTGTAAAAGGTGTCTAATAATAGCTGATCACCGCCCTATTTTGCAGAATGTTGTTGTCATGTGTATGGTGTAGTAACTCTTCTAAAATTAATATATAGTACCATTTATTTGTTAGTTGTAGTCTCACCGTAACAATTGCTAAGGCACGTAACTTAAAAAAACAAAACAGAAAAGGGTTGAATATGTCTTGTTTCACCCAGCAATCCTTAAAAAATTCTCAGATTTATCTAAAGTCATCCACTAATCTTTATGTAATACGAGTTAGATCTGCTACTTTAACGTTCTACTCTACGACAAAGAAATGTCTCATGTCGAAGCGAGAACATCTAGTAATTGTCTAACAAAAAATGGGTAGTTTTAGGGAAAAGGATAAGATAACAACAATTAAGTTTCTCTGTCATTTTGTTAATAAAAACTTATCCAAAGTTTTTATGTTAAACCTTGGTACGAAAAATAACAATTATCAATGCATCCTTGTGAACGTTTCATAATAAAATAATAACGTAATTTACAACTTTGAAAACTTACAAGACATTTCTATTAACAACAAAAATGTACAGTAGCAAAGAATACATCATGAAACCTTACACAATTATCATTACACTAAACATAATGTGTACCAAATTAGACACACAGTGTCATAGTATTCCAATTAAGTTTACAAAGCAGCATTTTGTTTTATATACAAAAGAAATGTGAAAATTAGGGAATACCATTGTTATAATAAGCAAATACTACTGAACCATAACATACTATTTAATCATTAGGCAAGGGAGAAAACAACGAAAGAAATAAAGATTATATGGTAATTATCTACATTATCTTATAAAGCTGACATTATTTTTTTTTAATTCGTGCGCATGTCTCATTTATGGAATTACAACCTAATTTGAAGAACAGAAGACCACTAAAGTTTTGTAAAAGGGTATATACTATAGAATAATATTTGTTTTATCTGATTTAAACAGATGCATGAGAACCTGTCTTTAACATATACTTTTTACTGTTTCCTAAACTACAATGTATTTAAAATATTTTGGGTTTAGAAAAAAAAATTATATTTGATATAAAAAGGCAAATTTGTTTTAAACGTTAAAATGGCCTTTAGGATGTTTCTTCGTGTTTTCCACTTGATTGTTGACAAAAAGTAACAGTTTATTTAAAACTTATCTGCAAGCTTTGTATCAGACTTAGTTGGAATCGTCTGACATGCAAAAATTAGTAGCATCATATGCCAGGAAAAACCCAACAGCATCTGTTGTATTACATGTATAAATGTTTCCTTGTAATTTATATATTTCGATTAGTTTTGGTTTTGGATTATTCATATTAAATGGAAATGTAATACTAATCTAGGCATTTTTATTATTTATAATTCAATCCTCTTTGTGCTGCCTTGTATATTTGAAGGAATGTTTTGTGAACTTTGCAAAATTCATTAATTTATTTAATGCTTTAGGTAATGTTATATTAAGATTTTTCTGAGTAATTACTTTAAAAGTAACACTAGCTGCCTGTCTGCTTTTGAGATAGTATTACATTCCCAAAATATGACAAAAGAAAAGAATACAGCTGCATATCGATAGAAGAATAGAAAAACACAGACAAAACGTATTACAAAATTTAGTTTTTTAAAAATGCTGCCAATTAAAGGATATTTGATATCCGTAGACTTTGCATGGACCAGAAAAAGGACAACACATTGGAAGTTATGGAAATACTGCAAACCATTTATTTTTTGCTGGCTTTAAATTCCGTATGGGGAAAGACGATCAGGGACGTTATGTTCAAAAACAAACTGAATCTCCAATGCAATGCTTTTTAGTTGAAAGATTATCTCACAAACTTACCAATAAGTAAAAACGACTTTTGTAGGGGTACAGCCGCAAACGTCAAATGGTATCCAGTAGACATTAGTTTGCATGACAAACTTAAAAAAATACCTTTCATATTTTATTCATAATCATTCATGCAAAAAATTGTAGACCGGTCAAACGTGTCAACAACATACATATAATTTGACATTGTAATCAATTAAATTTGTCTTAGCTACTAGATGTACCATAAAATATTCAAGGTATTTTTCTAATATTTTAAATAATCACACTTATACGATATTTAGCATACGTTCATAGTAAGTGACCTTGGGACAGAAAGGCACAAGAATAATTTATATGGAAAATGCTGCCTTTTCTTTCACATTGTTATTTGTAAATTCTACATATAATCGAATTTCTGTTTGAAAGAACATGTTGCTGCGAATTAAATTTTAAACTGCCGTTTTGAAGTGGAATGTTTTCTTTATTTTTCCCATGGTCACCTACACCATTCTTTAGCAAATTCAGCTTTTATCCTAGTGTCTCCCTTTGTTCTGTGATATTGCCTTGTTTTGTCTTGTGGATATAATGGGTACTTGACAAATTAAAATAAGTACTAAAATCATACTTATCTTGCGTGCAAAATAAATGCAGATGATATAATGCAGTGTAATAACGACGCCATTTTAAATGGACCAAGATAGGTTGAAAGAAAAACTAATGACTGATTTCATCAAATGCCTCAAAATATAACGATAAATGAGCAAATGTTTAAATATACCTAAAAAGGTTATCATATAGGTCTGTACCAGAGCTATTTCTGTCTACATTTCGTTCTGATTATACACATTTTACATTGTTACAACAATATTATAACCTACTGGAAATAATGCCCATGCCTTTAAACGGAAAATGATAAACTTTTAAGCCAAAGGTAACGACTTAACTATGCAAAAAGGAACATTATAGACTAACAACATAAGCCAAACTTGAAATATTATGGTCAAAATACAGTATGAAAATATCTTTTAGTTCATGAGCAAAATCAAGAAGTAGGTAACTCGCCGAACGTTTATTTAAAGTATTAATAGAAGGTTAATATATGGACAATATTTCAGCTTAATAAAAGCAACAGTAGGTTATGCATGTAGTGAACCTTCTACAATTTGATTTCCAAACAGAATGATATTGCCATGATTTACAATAAACATCGCTCAAGTATAACGACAATGTGTTCACCCTCTTTTCTTAGGATCATGTAACTTAAAGGCGACAAAAACGTTGCTGCCAAGCATAGTGTTCAAATATTTGTGGTCTGATATGTTCATTCCCAAAGAATCTCTTTGGTGAAGTCTTGTAAATAAACAATATGCGTTTGGTTGGAAAACCAGGCTTCCCGCTGCTCGCGTTACATCGGATTGTATTAAAACTCTATCTGTGCTTTTCAGTTGGATTTGCATTTTGAAATTAGGTGTAGGGTTTGTAATACATCTGTCTTCTGTCCTCAAACACTGAGTCATAAACACAAAATACATGCCACTATCGTCAATGTGAAGTCCACCGTTATCTACACGCATTTCTGTATGTTCACCGACAAGGTCTCCAATGAAACTTAAATTATAGGTTGGACTTGGGCATGGCTGTTTTCTTCCAGCTGCAAAAAATAAACACCAATTAACAAGGTTTTAGAGTGTGATGTATATTTGCATTATTTGTTCAAGTTAAAAAGTAACTTTTGCTGGTATTGTAATTCTTAAATCTTGTTTATTCTATTAAAGTTTGGAAACTGTCTAGTTTCCTATTGCAATTAATTTAAGTTTTACTTTTTTCACAACCTTCACAACAAAAGGGCACGACCTAATTTTTTCTGAATGTACAATTCGTGTTGACATTTTATCTTTTGCAATCCTTTGGAATGTTTCTTAAGCCAATAATGCATGTCAAATAAAGACAAATGAAAACAAACTTGTTTATTGCATGGGTAATTCATTGATTTTGTTTTCATGACAGAGTTATCTCTTTCTTGCAAGGAAAATGTTACTTCTGTTTTTGATATAATACAAAACATGGAAATAACTTTACCTTTGAGGCTACTATCTGCTATGCAATATTTTTTTATACTTTCTACTCACATCATTAGTAGTTACTTCTTAATCTTTAAAGAATAACAATGATATACTAGTCGAACATCATATAGGTGTTCACTTGATTCATGTAAGAGTCCATTGTTTAAACAAATTAAATAAAAGATGTTTTGATGATTTAGACAATAGGTTAAGACAAGGCAGAACATTGGGCTGTCTGACAGTTCAGAAGTAGTTTGTTTGGTAGCTGAACGTATTATTGAATGTAAAACCCAATATATTTTCATCTAGGCAATAAAAGCTCAACAATTACGTCGTTCAAACCAAAAGTCGGTCACATTCGATAATAACCAATGAATGAAACCTAATAAACAAATACATCATTTACATTAGTCTCGAGTCATCAGTAATTTCTACTAATGAATGTGTAAAATATAACGTTTGATCGCATGCTTGACTAATAAATTAAAAGTTAAACTACTTAACCTTTTAACCTTTGCCAATGACAAACACGTATTGATAGTACAGGTTCATTTTAATTTAAATCAAGGCAACATTACTTTTGTTGTGATTTGGGTTACCGATATCTATAGTCTTGTATCTCTTCTTCCATGAGAGATAACCAGATACATAAAATTCTAATTGCAGTAGCATGTTGATTTCAAAGAACCAAATCAATTTTAGACGCTGATTGATGTTGCCTAGTAAAAAATGCTTAATACCTATTTCCATCATCCAGTGTTTAAAAAAATTGTAAAGCTTTAATAGAAATATAGGCTTTTTTGTCTATGTATAGAGGATTGCTAATTACAATGGGTACTTATCTAAACGACACTCATAAATAAAAAAACTGTATAATTACTTCGGTTTGTCAATTGAAATAATTTTTTCTTTGAAACAAAATACAACAAAAACAACATTAAGCTTTCAAGGTAATAATAAACGACATAAGAAAAAATAATGTCAATATAATAGAATTTAATAGAAGTTACATAAACCCTTTGTGATACCTTATAACAAAAAGGTTGGAACGAATAATGAACACATATCAACATTAGAGTAAACAACATACAACATACCATCTTTTATTTGTTTTATTGAGTCCCATTGAGAAATTCCTGAGAAAATACAAAAACAAAAATGAAAACTTATGTTTTATGGAGAAAAAGAAGTTTATTATTAATGTATATATGGGACACTTACAACATTTATTATGTTTTACATACACATTCTGAAATCTACAGTAATAAATTATATTACATTTTAGTGGTCTATTTGTTATTATGGGTAGCGTAGAACGTAAAATTATTTCTTTCACAATGACAATGCAAGATATGGCGGTGTCGCTTTTGTACAACAAATAAAATACTTTAATCGATCTATAATTTTAAAATATGGGCTATGCTTAGCTGATACACATAAGGAATAATGTTCATTGTATCATCCATCGAGGACTTTGTTCGATATAAAGTCGTGAAATACTCTTGAAGCAACTAACAACATAACGTGAACAAGATCCATATTTTATATTCTACGCAGTGGCAAGACAAATACTAATGACAAATTTAATTTTACATCAGGGATATTCTTGTGTAATTATCTCGTGCCATTTTAAATCCTGCGTGTCCTAGATTTATTTTTTATTAGCCACGTAATTATATCCTAGTGTAAGCTCATGTTTATGACCTGAGGCGTACTTATTATTTTTAATAATTTTGCATCAATACGCCGATCGATGTGGTTAAGAGTTCAACCATATTGATTTTTCGGAACCATCTCACTATAAATTTACATCCTCTGAAAGTTAACAGGAAACGTATGATTGTCAGAAGCTTATCTAAGAGAACAGCGGTATTACATTAAAATATAACACCACTTGAGTTATTGACAGTTAGTTCTGTCCTTGTTAACAATTTATGGTAAAGCTGGTTGTACATGGACCTAATTTCTTGTATATTCAAAAGTCGTAGTTTAACAGAGTTAAAATCTCTCATTATATTTCCTATTTATATTTCAAGTTAATACGTGCTATAACCGTATTTAATTTTATAACCTTTGTATCCTTGATGAAAATACCATTCCTATCGTTGGGCCTCGGTGGCCTAGTGGTCAAGGTAGTTCGTCTACTATTGATCACGTGGTCTGTCAACACTGAGATTGTGGGTTCGATTCTCACTGCAGGCAACGTGTACTCGACTCCAATCTTAATTGACAAGGATTGCCAGTTTTCCGAGCGCAGGTCGGGGGTTTTCTCCGGGTACTCCCCCAATAAAAACTGGATGCTATGATATAGCTGAAAAATTGCTTAAATTGGCGTTAAACACCATCAAACAAATAAACAAAAAACATTCATATGGTCATAATGGAAGTCGATATAATTAACTTCAACTTTCCATTCCATGCACTCGCTAGGTTGGTCTTAAGCGATAACACATTTATGTAAGTAGGACAAAATAAATAAAATGGATCTTATGTCCTTTACCACATATATTGAAATGCACAAGCTCTTTTCCCACAATCAATAGGTTGAACTTAAAATATAACTCATGAAAGCAGTGCATTAATTTCTGTACTATAGGATGTTTTATGAATGTCCACAACAATCAAGAGCATAAGGATTGTGTATGTTACGTTAAATATAAATTTTAATATCAATTTCGTTTACATTATAACATAAAGCTTTAATTTAGCCTAACGTAATTCCACAATCCCACCATGCAACTTCATATAATTTATTTAATGATATATGCATTTACAAATGCGCCTGTATACTTTTGATGCAATTTTATCCCCAATGAGGTCATTGCGTTAGATAACATTTAGAAATCTTAATTGACAACACACATTAAAAAAAATTTAAACGCGTAGTATAAAACACTAAAACATATTTTTGATGTATGTGAGCTTTTCTCTACTTAGATTTTTGTCGTAACATTGACATCTACAATACTTTTACAATACCTACCGGGCTGTAGACCTTGCACTGCATGTAGATACGTCAGTGCAGCATGTCTGTACAAAGGATCTCTATTATCACCTCCCTCAAGATACTGGGACCTCAGGAAAACCTACACAAATAAATATATTTGTTTACTCTACGAAAACCAGAAGCTGATTAAAACATACAACACGTTCATGTTAAAATTTAAATGTTCTATTATTAAATTTCAACTGTCGTTGATTGCGAAAGCCCCTTTCCATCTCTTCAGAATTTGTTACGTTGCATAAAAAAGCATACGAGTGAATCATGTCTTCTCTTTATCGTTAATGTGTACAAGGTCAACTCACCGTTACACTTGTCTAGATACAGCTACCTAGAACATCGTCATAAGTCGTCCCTAGGCTGGTGATTTAAAAAATGCACGCAGCTCATTCTATTATGTAGTTAATAGACAACAAGACCTGAATGGTGCTTTTTTGCCGTTGAAATTATTAGCTTGAACCTAAGCATTTGTAAGACAAACTCTGCAAAGAACAAGAGCAGCCTCTTGCAAGTCAATGAAAGAGAATTCCACAAGACCCTAATTGTTGAGTGACTTTGTAGTGACGTCATTTGAACGCTTTAGATATTACTTTATCAAATTGCGACATTGAATGAAATTTAAAGTCTAAACAACTACTGTGCCGAATGTATGTGTAATGTAATGGTTATTTATGTATTCGAATAGTTTTAGAAATTTCAAATACATTATATTTGTAGAAATATTTAGAAATGATACATCTACGCTGCTTTATGGAAATGTACAAGTGACAAGAATTGTAGGGAAATGCTTTTTTGCTGAGTCTTAAAAACAGATATACATGCGTTATCACTTTTTGTGGCACAATCAAATCAGAATTTTGTTTTCAATAGTGATTATCCATCTAACTTTTATAGAAGTCTAGACTTTATATATATATTTAAACACTGGCCTGTCTGAATTTTAGACACACTGCTTGTATCTAATGATAACGCGATAATATATTTTCTAGTGACTTCAGAGACGACAATTAGTTATTAAGGAACAACACATGTCAATTCATGTTTATTCGAATCAAACAAGATTTAATAAACATTTTTTGTTATTTAAATCAACTCATGACTATTGTTTTCGACAGAACGTTTGCTTTGTTTAAATAATATAGTGATATTCGTTTGTCTTTTATTTAATAATTACGTAATTCATTCTTGTTATAATTCAAGCTCTCCATAAACAATTTGAAACCACATTTGAAGGCTTTTGAGTAACATACATTACGTAAAGTGACAACTCTGCAATCAATAGCTGCAATCAATAGAAATATGGGAAATGAAAGGTGGTTTTCAGGGACCGTAACAATGAGAGCAAATTTTTCGGCATTTTTTATATACAGGATTTTGAAGGAATCTCAAATTAAATGTTGCAATTAAAAATGTATAACACAAAGGCTGTTAATTTGAACGTTAAACTAATAATACATCACGACAAAGGAAGCTTTGCATAAATGAAACTATTCCATGCCACTGAATTAATTTATAACGAAATGGATGTTAAAATATTTAGTAGTTTGAAATTTGTTGAAAGTCTTTTTAATGCATTGTCTACAAAAAGGTGGTAAAATAACATAACAGTATATAAATTGATCGTTGGGAGCACTTCATTCTGATTATACCATAAATATAGAATTATGGCATAAACATCTCGATCGTTCAAAAGAAAAAGATATTGTTAAAAATCGAAAATACAACAAAGTTCCAGGCAATAAATTTTGCTACGCCTAACGTGCGTTCGCGTATATTCAAGACTTATCAGAGGAGGTCTAACCAAAACACTGCAAATGCCAAACACTATATATGAAGAGCATAGAACAATAAAACCAAAATATGCCGAACTTAAAACCAAATCGTATGACTAAGATCAACCTAAGCCTGGGTAGGATGAACCTAAGGTTTTTGACAATTGTGGTTTCACTGGAAGTTTATACTGTAAAATTGTCGTGCAATGAATGTAAGAGTCAATCAAATGCGATGACCATATATACACTTTCTTAAAGTTCCCTTGGCCATGACATCATTCACAGCAGAATTTTTAATTTATTTTACCACGGTTTTCACGATATGCCCTATTTTACCTTTTTGTGAAAGCTCTTGGGTCAATAAACTTGCTTAATGTACCTACCCTTGCTAAAATCTGTATCGTGAAAGAATTATCTATAATATTGTTAGTGATTTTTTTGTTTTGAACTTACTGAACTGTTTGATTATTTGATATTAGTTACGATTCGAGTCAACTGTAAATCGTTCAAAAGTAATTTTAAATTAAAATATAAATAATTATTTTATAGTTTTGTTGTATAGTCTTACTATTAAGAGTGTATGACCTTGTTGCTTTCTCAGTAAAATTAAATAGTTTTAACACTAAGTAACAAGAAAAAATGCAACACACTAAACCAAAAAACACGTTGTTCGGTTTGAAGGCACCCCATTATATAGTAAAATATTTTTAGTCTTCTGCGTAAATAAACGATAGCAAACCTCATAACAGTGTAATATATTAGTGGGACAAATCATCATTATAAATTACACAACAACCGAAACCTTGTATGTGATTAAGGAGTTTATTTATATAATTTAGAACTGACTAAGGACGTGTCTTAGACCTCACATCAAAAGTATTCTAAAACCTTCAAATAAAAAATTCCATTCTTCTAAGAAACATAATTTTTTCATGTGTGATTTATTTAGAAACTAATAAAGCCAATACAATTTAAATATGTACTGCACTTACAAAATAAATTAACGTTTGATAAAAAATTATCAATAAATATATAATTTTATATATTTTAAAATAATTTGTTATAAATTAAAACATTAAATGTGTCTTTTATATACATTTCAATGTGATAAAATCTTACCCGAGTTTACAATTGATCAAAACCAAAAGACTAAAATGTATTATAATGAGTAGGAAAAGAAGTTTTGGTAGAAGAGGTTAAAAGCATACGTCGGTGATATTAAGCAAACTTTCAAATGCTATATGAAAAATTTAAACTTTAAAAGGTAAACATAAAACAAATACAAATATTATAACCATACAAAAACATGACTTTGGACAAAGATTTGGCCTAAGATAGTCTTATCATGTTTTCTCTGCATATAAATGTTTGCAAACGTCACTCATGTCCTTATCTGGTGTTCGTATTAATTTAACTTGGAACAAATTATCAGAATCTAATTGAATTGTATTCAATGGTAATAGGGTATATTTATTTTGTACAAGTATACAATGTCCATAATCATTACTTTACAAAATACACACGGAATTAATATTACCAAACAAGTTAAATTTGGAAATAATATTGCTATGGAGAAATATTAGGCTTGACAAAATAACAAAACAGGTAATGGATAAACACTACTTGTAAAAAGATATTTGATATTTGATGTCAAGACCAAGTGTAAATGTTGTGTTTTGTCGGTTTAGGAATAAATAACGAAAGCCTAGACATAATGCGCACACTGGGAAATTCAAAATTAATTGCTTTGTCACATTGGAAAAAGAACACTGAAAATTACTAGGAACGTTGTGGATTAATTACATGTTGAGATTTAGCTGTAAAAATTCATCCAGATATATGCTTTGTGAGATCTGAGACACCACTGTATTAAAGTCGAATTCGCGTTACATAATAAAGTCTTTTCTATAAAACACTTAATTAAGCACCATAACAACAATTTTACAAACATTAAACGGACAAAACAGGAAAGATATTTTATTTGTAAACGTTCATCAATAATGGAAATGCAAACAGAAAAACATTGTCAGGTGATTAATACAACGTTTTCATGTTTCGTCCCAAGTGAACAATACATTTATTATGCATTTTTGTGGTTGCCATTAACGTATTAATTTCCATCGTTATCAGCTGATGCTGAAGCGACAAGGTCGGATACAATATTTACATTTTTATTGCTGGAATGTAAAAGAGAGTCTCATCAAACATATCAAGCATGATGCAGCAATAAAACCATTGAACAAACGTTCAACGAGGTCAAATATCACATTATTAGAGCAAAACGAATTGAATATCAAACGTTACTAGAACTTAGGTGTCTGTAATTTAGAACATACCTCTTAAATAAAAACCAAATTATAGGAACCCTTTTATATGTTTAATATGACAACGGAACTAACCATAAAACACACAACGTCACAAGCAAAGACGCCATGACATTTATATTAAAATAAAAATGCAACTAACGAACTGTTGCGCATGGAATACAGTTTCGTCATGATACTAAGATACACTTCCGTCTATATAGAATACCATAATGTATTGTACAGTAGCAATTACCTGTCCGTAATACCACGTGGCAAGGTACTAATGCCTTAAATTACTTTGTTCTTGTTTGGAGGAAGTTACAAAAGCTGTTTGTTTAATGGTATTTGAACATAATTGTATTTGTTTGTCCAATTAACCCTATTTTTGTCAAGTTGGATTTCCCAAGCGTTAGGTCATTTTCTGCACACTGTAATATACCAAGTAAGACATATTTATAATTCCTGTAAAGCTCTTATATTGTATTTATATTCAACGATCTGTACACAACAAACTAGTACCTTTGTGTCAACATTTTGTAGCCCTTGTTTCAATTTTAGAATGATAAAATACATATTGCTGATAATATTATAAATCATATGGTCGATAAAATCCGTACGAATGAATGATTTTGAATCGTTTCATTTCAGCTTAAGCTAGATAAATAAAGTCACTTTATTTAAAAATTCACATTTAGATTGCCTTTCGATTGCATTTTCCGCAGTAATTTTGAGATTTAAGACCCAACAGTTTAAGATAAGTTTAATATATTTAGTTCGTTCGGCATTTCAGTAATACAATCCTTTTGCATTTTTGCTAACGTCAGTGAATAAGATCTTGCAAGTCTCTACTAGACACTAAAACTGCACAAATGTTCATATAAGGAACGCTACATTGCAATCATTACGTACTGTTATCTCGTTGGCCTTTTCATGTATTCATATCATTTAATATAATCGCCTTCAAGAATTGGTTAAAATAACTTAATGGTCTCGCCTCATGTTTGACCATTTATAATACAACGCTTACGGGTGGCACTTGTGAATTAGAATATGCTCACTTGCCGGAACAATTGATAATTGATCGTTTTTAAACGGGTTGGTACTGCTTTTTACTTAGTCGATATGGTTTAGAGTTCTTAGTTAGCCACTCCTTTGTATTTTTACATTTGGATTTGGTTTTTTAAGAACGCAGTTACGTCGTTTCTCGGGGGCCTCGGTGGCCGAGTGGTCAAGGTAGTTCGTCTACTATTGATAACGTGGTCTGTCAACACTGAGATTGCGGGTTCGATTCTCACTGCAGGCAGGGTGTACTCGACTCCAATCTTAATTGACAAGGATTGCCAGTTTTCCTACCGCAGGTCGGGGGTTCTCTCCGGGTACTCCGGCTTCCTCCCCCCAATAAAAACTGGACGCCATGAAATAACTGGCAAATTTCTGAAAGTGGCGTTAAAATACCATTCAAACAAACAAAACAAACAAAAACGTCGTTTCTCGATGCAGTTTGCTTATATCCAATTTATCAAATAATTATAATTAATTACAACTTAACTATATGTATTTATATTTTCATTAATTGGAATCAACGACTTTATATCAAGTGAACAGCTTCCAACATTAAAATTAGTTTAACATAAAAAAATCTAAATCAAAATTCAAAACAAATTAAAAAAACACAAAAATTATAGAAATGTTAGAACAAATTTTCCAGACTGTTCAAAAGCAGTCATGAACCCGGATGACAATTTAGGAAAGGTGTACCGTACAATATGGAGAAGCTATAAATTCTTTAATTCATGACTTGTTTTGGGTTACTCCGAGAAATTTGCTTATTAACAGTTTTTTGTTTATAAACATTTTCGGACTTTTTGTATTGTTACTGTGACGTTTATATATGTTACAAAAACATCAGATACCAGATTTCTTGGAAACAACAGTGAAAAATCTAATTGGTATCAATCTCTAGCCAGTCTAAATACAATGTTATTTGGTCTTAATGTCCCTCAATTAGAACATGGGTTCGATTCCAATTTGTCATTCCTGCTTATTGATATAGAAATAATATAGTCTATTTAATTGAACATGTGATGTGTTTCTGGAATTCAATTGACTGACAGGGCCATTGTAAGATATCAGTTTAACGTCCCAAATGACGACTGCTTTTCACCTGTGTCCATTTGATATTCGGTCTCATATTCCAAACCTACAAATTTTCCACTATTTGTATGTTACTTTACCTTATCGTTTCGAGGTAAAATGTATTTTAGTCTGCTTTTAAGGAAAATGATAATAAATCGGTTTGTTTTATACACACTCAGATTTTAAATGTTATTCAAAGCTTCATATAGGATTTTTATTTATACAGGCTCAGGAGATATAGAACACTTACATGGAATATTAACTTGTATCCTGAATAACATATAATATCCGGAATACATAAAAGTCATCGCTTAATGTTTGCATAAGGTCTAGCAATATTACAGCTTAAAACGTTTACAAATATTACTAGTAAATAAAAAGGGAAAAGAATGTTCCATTTGGAAGAACATTTTGACTGCCCTGGAAAAGTATGAAGTATTGGGTAGGGACAGGGGAATTTAGCCTTTTGTATCAGCTACAATAAGCATACTCCTTTTTCAAATCTACAAAAATGTTTTTAGAACATAAAGCGTGGCACTTTTCAAACAAACAAAGTGATCCGCGGCCGGGCTTTCAGTATTATGACCCGACAACCCACAACGAGAAGGCCTCTCCTATTTACCTCCTGGGATCGTGCTTTGTAGTTTTATAGGTCGAGCAAAGGAAGCGCTCTTAGTATAGTCCAAGCAGTTGCAAGAATGGTAATACAGGTAATTAAAGAAACAGTCATGGGAATGAACAAAAATGGCATAATTACAATAAACAACATAACTATGCCCGGTTGTGCTTCAAGAATTCGCACCTTCAAACCAATATCAGGACGCTCGTAACAAATTTAGTATAAAAATATGTAAGTAAGACCGACATCAAGTAATGTATGATTGGTCTTTGTGTGTTGCAAAATACGTTTAACTGTAAATTAAACTATATCATCAACAAGAAGATGCAACCAAGGCCGACATCACCTTGAAAAGTTGTCTGTGATTTTTTTTTTATAAAAGTAGTATTTTAGATAATATATTTACTGTCAGTGAAAGGACGCTTTAACATTTTATCCCTTTTAAAATAGAAAGTTTTCACTATAATAACAAAAACCCAATAAATGAATACCACACAGGAGAATGCTTTTGTTTTTATTTTACATAATCATAATTTTATTAAAGACAAAATGATTTTGAGGGTGCTCAATTTCTGAAACACATTATAGATTTTTATCTATTGAGAAGTCCGTAGCTACTAAATATGATATCACAGCCGTCTTAGTGATGTAATAATATCAAAATTCTAAATTAAAAATATGGTGCGAATGACAGTAATAAAACACTAACATTTAGCTCTAATGTTTCTGCATCACGATATTGATTTTTGACATACTAAAGATCTTTTCCACATTACATAAGCGCACCAAACTGAACTGACCTAAATCTGAAATTGCCCCAGTATATTTTTTCTTCCATTTACGTCAGTTGTCATTATATGTTCTGATATTTTTACTTTGCAATTACACTTGTTTAAAATAAAAGACCAATCTGAAAGAATAATCAAGAGAAGAGCAAAGTATATGCAGAGGCACGAGATAATTTTACTTATAATAAAAAAAGGTGACCATGCATTCATAAAAGAAAAACCAATAGAATTCCAATAATCAGTGCCAACCATCTGAACAATGGGGGTAATATAAGGTTTTCCAGAAGTACTTGCACATTTCGATTCACACTCGTCGTGTTACCAATTGTCAATATCGATCAACACCGGAAAGTGACCCTAGAATATCCGTCACAATCCGGGTGACATATACTCTATAATGATCAACAAATGCATGATTGGTGATGCATGACAATTTTTTTTAAAGACGACCTCAACTTAAATGTCAGAAACTTGCTTATCCGCTTTTCGGTGAGAAACAATTCTTTGTCAAATGATATTACTGTAATCGCAGTGGTATAATGAGCTTACGGTTATATTGCAATAATTTCTACAGAGAAGGCGCACTTTTTTACTTTGCATCTGGAGGTCGTTCTACTTGTCCTGTAATTTACATAATTTACAAAATATATTACAGTACTCTTTCTAATAGCATTAAAATCAAAAATATCGTTGCCTAGTTTCAACATGTTGACAAAATGCTTATCACTGCAATAAACCGTAAGCAACTGTTCGAACATGTCTTGATAAAATTATGGTATGCGCCTTAAAATTAGCGCATTAAGTATAGTATCGAAACAAGTGTTCACGCAGATCAAAGCCGTCTACTGTACTGAAATCGTTCCGACTTTCTGTTTGCCAAAACTGGCTGGAATATGACTAAACGAAAGCACGACACTTACCATAATGCAGGAATTGCTAACCCTTCCGGGGCATTAGTTTTCACTTATTGAGTCTGCGTTTTCGTTTTTAGTGTTTTCAAATAACTTTTGTTTGTGCAAGTCCTTTGTTTTGTGAACTATAGTCTAATCTTTAATTAGTCTCTTTTTAATAGCGCTTTAAATTTTACCTTGTTTTTCAACGGATTAAAATTGATTTACTTTTAAACTTTTTTCAACATCTGATGTAATTTCTTTGTGTTTATGTTTTCTGCTTGTTTCATGTTGATGTTTAAATTACGTCTCTCATCTTCCAATAGTTTTCTTTATAGTTAACCTTTTAGTATCGAGGAAAGATTAATGCTCATACAAAAAAGCTTAAGATGTAATTGATTGTGCTTTCACATGGTAGATGTTCCAGATTGGGGATAAATAGATACTACAATTTTGAAAAATAATAAAAGTGGCTACGACCATACTAGATTGTTTCCAGGGCGTCCCCACGGTTGTGTATAAGGAAAACCCGCGAACCGTAGTGGGTAACGTCTTTAAAAAGTGCACGATTGAAAACACCTTTCGTACAATTCGAAAACGAGAAGTCTGAAATAATTTCTTGACAGTATCATATTGTCTAATGAATGTATGTTAGCAGTTTCTATAAAAGAAATGTGGATCGCTCGCCCCATTTTAAAATGACCAAAATCCGGAGAACAAGAAATTAAATTGGTGTAGCCATATCTGTTATTATTTTCATACATGTCAACCTTCAAGTAAACTATAAGATTCATTGTTATATGCGTCTGAAATTTAGAGGATTCAAAACAAAAGGCAAAACAAACAAACGAAACAGATTTGATTGCCTGTTTGTTTGAATGCTGTCTTACGCCACTTTTAGCAATTTTTCAGCTACATTATGGCGTCCAGTTTTTTATTGGGGGAGAAAGCAGGAGTACCCGGAAAAAACACCCGACCTTCGGTAGGAAATCTGGCAATCCTTATCAATTAAGATTGGATCGAGTGTTCCCTGCCCGCAGTGAGACTCGAACCAGCAACCTCATTGTTGACAGAACACGCGATCAATGGTAGACGAACTACCTTAACCACTCGGCCACACATGCTCCTCAGATGTTATTGAGAAAGTTGTCTTAATCTCTCAGTAGTAATTGTAAAAATTACAATACACTGTTCCTAGTACACTGAATGCAAAATTATATTATTTCGGAGAAAGCTTTTGGATTATTAATAATGAAATTATCATCAATAAACTATAAAGTTATTTTTTAGTTTAAATTTCAGAAGCCCTGAAAATGTTTAGTGAATATTCTATCCAAGGCCTATTACTGGACTTGTATGTAGAACGATCTTGTCCCCTTCAAAAAACACATAATTGTAAGCAAATTAATGACCAGTTTTTTAACTATGTTTTAGTTATATGAATAATTCGACAAGAGATGCTCTTTATTTTGCAGTTAAAAAAATGACATTAAAACCCAACTTAATGATTTGCACACAATTCCGATGGTCTAACCTTAAAATAACAGTAGAAACAAAATAAGGAGATGATGTACCTATGGGTTAAAGAATGTTTCATCTCTCAGAATTAAGACTCCTATGTAATAAGTAAATCCCAAATTATTACAAAGAAATCCTCATAAACTAAGGGGAAATTGTTTATTTTGTATAGAAATAATTAATAAAAAAATAGCAGTTTCTATAAAATAGCAGTTTCTGTAAAGATATGATAACTATGTTGTAATATGTATAAATGTTTTGTGTAGATTTTTTGGCCGTTGGTAAGTGCTGGTGTTTGAGGTTTAGTAATATTGTCCTTTTGTTGAATTTATGCATTGATGAACAAACCTTTCTACAGGCTAAACGTGATTATATTATTTTTTTAACAGTTGACTGCTGTTCATGTAATTAGCAGCTAAAATGACTTTGATAAGCCAACTTCAATTCCTTCAAAATTAACCTAGTCAGGTCCAGCGCAAGCCAGAAAAAAGTTAGTTATAAAAATAATAATCATCCATCAGAAATGTTACAGCTGTGTTCGTCGTACATTTGAAGGATAATGGTTAAATGATGTTTGACCAGCACAATGCGAATGTACTGGAACATTAATATTACCAATTAATATTTCCAAATATACAATAAAACGATTGCCGTCTATTATAAAAAAATTTCATCTGTATTCTGAAGAAACGATATGACAAATGTGTATTTTTATTTTAAAAATCGATACTTTAGTATTTTCCAAGAGTACTATTTTTAGCACTGATGAAATTATTTTTCTGCGCTATTAGTTGAATGTTTCCGTATGTTTTTTTTTCTGAAAGAGTGATTCCATATACTTCGGGAATTAAACAAGGAAGAATGTTTTGACATTCAAAAACAATACGTATGTATATTGGTTATTTTAAATGTAAAAATGCTTTTAGTTTATAATAAAACGCGTTTATATAGGTAGAACAATCCATTTTTTGTAGATTTTAAAATAGATAACTTTTGAGTTTCACAACTTAAACATCTATATAATGTTAAGTCGGTTTTCACATTAACACTCTATTACAATATGGAAATGTTTTTGCAGACATAAATGTAATTTCGATAGATTACCGAAATCATATATCTTGCCAGTATGTTGTGTGTTTTTTTGTCCAAGTTAGCTCATTCTGATCTTAATAGAAAAAACCCAAAATGCTCAAATACTGGTAAATCAAAATACAAAAGGTGTAAGCATCTCAAACGTCATCATAACCTGGTACTTGATGTAAACTATGTATAATGACATATAATATCATAAACAGTGTTAAAATTAAATCAAATAAACAAATTATTGCCATTTTTTCACGGTACATTTGTAGGTTTTATTCAGCATGTGCTAAAGGAGTATTAGCTTCTACAACTAAATGATTAAAGTCGTTTTAAAAAAGACTATCCACCTTGTCCATAGTATTTTATCGGACTTAAAGTTTTAATACATGTTAAGAACACTTGCTACCTTGACATTGGTATTTTGTCTCAATGAACGGAAACTAGTTACTATGGATGTTTATTTTTTGGGTCACTGCTAGTTTCTATCTAGCTATGATATTTTATTGTTGAACGTCTAGCACCATTTAATTCGCGAACGTATTTTTTTAATACAGTTTGTTATCACCTCAATATAATCTGTTTTCATGGTATAATTAAACTATTTTATTTCTTTTCTAAATTTCATCCATTATGGTGTAACGTTGTATTGGTTGTAAGATCAGCGTTTTAGACGCTTGAACAATCATATGTATCATCCTGTATGTCTCTATCTTTTGTATCATTCCTTTGAGTACTTATTTAATTTATGTATTTATATTTAACTGGTGTCTTTTGCCGAGTCGATCTGTAACAATAAGGGTATTATTGTACCCTGACGATGATATCCTCTTATAACTTAAGCGGCAATAGGATATAAAGTCAGTTCAGAAGCATTTGATTCAACTTTGAGAGCGTTAAATTTATACGTTTGGATATTTTCTAGACTAACCATTTTGTAATATATAGATTATTTAAGTAAACTGGTACTGTGGCGTCAATTCTCTTATGACGTTCAATGTTTACATTTCTCAGCAGATTTTAACTTTTCGATTGCATAATTTAACATTCCAAAGGAAATGCAAATATGAACACGCATGTGAGATAAAATGGCGTCATATTATTAACTAATAAAAATGTTTATTTTTTTGTTCCTGGCCTGGGTGCCGTTTTATAAAGCGATCGTTAGCTTAACGTGCACGTTATCCCATTTAAATTGCATGGGATAACGAGAACGTTAATTAGCGATCGCTTTATGAAACGGCACCCTGGTTTTTTTTAAAGTGAAGCTTGCGTAAATGAAAAAATATAGCACCATGAGACCAAGCTACCAGTAATGATGGCCTTTAGTTGGTCGGTATTGTTCGTGTCGTTTACTTGGGATAAAAATGTCTGTGTTTTAAGGGTACTACAAGAAAAGGAGTAACTTAGGATATCTTTAAAAAGGGCAACCCCACAATAGTAAGTCACACAACCCCTCCCCCGCGCTCAGTTTTTGCTTGCATTTTTGTATTATTCCATATTTTACCATAGATGCACAAAAATCCAACATATTTTTTCCCCCGATAGCAGCACGTCCATATTTTTTAATATGCATTTGTTGTTTGCAGGTCACAAATAGTCCTTGATGTTTTCTACAATAATTTTACATTTTTGTTCTGCAGGGACCTTGTGTTATTTGCAAGTGTTCGTTTGCTTTCGTGACGCATAATAGTATTCGGTTAAACAGCGAGACGTTTCCAGCCTCAGCCGTGAACAACTTTGGCTGAAAGGTTTCGAAATGACAAAAATCGCCTGATCTTATATTACACTTTCGTTAAAATATAGGTCAAAATTAACTATAGAAAATCGCCATATAAAATATAAAAACGGCTAAATTTCAAAACGCTTATTAACTGTGGAATATGATTGTTGAATTCAAATTGCACATTTTGAGGATCTACGTAAGGAGCATAAGCTCGACCATATCCGGTAAGGAGTTTTTATTTGTCACGCAAAAACAGCATTTCAGACACAATGTTTTTTATTCTTGTTTATCTGACTATTTCAAGGCATAATAATGTTCTCGTATTTTTCATTTCAGGCATTTGTTTTTCGTTCATTATATAATAAAATGTCATCAGAGATATTAAGGGTAATAGAACTTACTACGCCAGACGCGCGGTTTCGCATAATCAAGACTCATAAGTGTCGATTAAACCGAAACAATATTAAAAAGCCAAATAAATCAAATGTTGTAGAGCGTTTATCACCAAAAATGCTATACCAACTTCTGGCAAAGGTTACCTACACCTTTGAAGTAGAAAACATTAGATTAAAAATAATTTTCGAAACATTAAATTTAGACAATGACTTTATCCCTGAAAGAATTGATATTCCTGTCCGCTAATTGTGAGTAGTGGGCTGGAGATACTCTCGGGGACTAACAGTCCACCAGTAGATACATAGACCCAGTGGTTGCAAAAAGAAAGTCATCAAAGGTACCAAGATTTACTACGCCACATGCGCTTTTTGTCTAATCAAGACTTTAATCCAGTGCTCTCAAGCCCAAAGAAAATATCAAATCCAAATGATTAAGATGTTGTAGAGTGTTTATTACCAAAATTTCTAAATGTTATACTAAATCCGGCTAAGGCTTTCTACACCTTGAAAATAGAAAAACCTTCAAATAAATTACGAAATTTTTGGGCAGTACATTTATCACTGAAAGAATCAATGATATTCCTGTAAGCACCTAAGTGTGACTACTGTGCCAACGATTCACTCGGGGACTAACATTCCATCAGCAGATGCATAGACCCAGTGGTTGCAAATATAAAGTCATCAATGGTACCAAGGTATATAAAATTTACTACGCCACATGCGTGTTTCGTCTACTCAAGACTCTAATCTATGGCACTCAAACCCAAAGACAATTTAAACGATTAAGATGTTGTCAGGATGTAATTCCTAAATTCATACCAAAATCAGGCTAAGGCTATCTACACCTTGAAAAAAGAAAACCTTAGAATTCGAATTATTTTCGAAATTTTAGGGCAGTAAATTAAGACAATGACTATAACACTGAAAGAATCAATGATTTTATCACCGACGTGTGACTACTGGGCTTGCGATACACTCGGGGACTAAAAGTTCACCAGCAGATGCATAGACCCATGGGTTGAAAATAAAATGTCACCAAAGGTACCAAGGTTAATAAAATTTACTACGCAACACGCGCGTTGTAATCAAGACTCGCCAGTGGCGCTCAACCCAAACAAATTTAACTCCAAATGAATAAGACTATTTAGAGTGTTTATAACCAGACTTCAAAATGTTATACCAAATCCTGCTATAGCTATCTACACCTTTAAAATAGAAAACCCTTAAAATAATTTTCTAAAGTTTAGGGCAGTAGATATAGACAATGAATAGATCACTATGAGAATCGGTTATTATTCCTGTCAGCACCGAAGTGTGACTTCTAAAGTCGTAACATAGTCGTAAAAATGATAAAATGTTGTCATGTAAAAAAAGATCTAGCGTATAAGAGGCGCTTCAAACTGATTTCTTACATGTAATTGTGACGTAAATTTCGCTGATCATTGGCCAAAGCTGTTTCTCGGCATTTTGATAACTACGATATGATTCATTGTCGTTTAAACTTTAACCAATCGGTTCTCTTTTTAAATTCATAACAGCTAAGCTATCATTTAAAACGTTCAAAGAAACAAACAAGAATAATATATACACACTTATCAATAAGGACATTTTACACCGTTACATGACTAGCAATTTTAAACACCACAAACATTTATAGGATGCAAACAACCTCCAGCGCAGAAAGTTAAGCTGAACTTGCATTTTATTTTTTTCTCTCGTTTTATTTATTCATTTAATTGATCTCTGCTTATAAATCTATTAGTAGTATTGTACTGAATACAAGGTTGTTGATTCCCGGATGTGATTTCTATAACCACAATATAACCAATAATTGAAACTCTGCGATCGGGTTTTTCCAGAAAGTGATGAATCACAAACAAAAGTACTGTTTCAATGTGGACATATCATGATGTCTACAATTGAATCTCCACTTAGATCATACATTTAAATAATTGATAATAACAAGGAGTACAAAAACAGTTTTTTCCCTTTTTTATATTAGCACGTTTTCTTATTAAAGGAAACAGACAGACCACAGATTTGGTCAATTAATTTTATATGGAGAATCTAAAGCATCAGTTTGGCATGTACATATTTAATTGACATTTTCTGAAATTTGGTAGGGTTTTAAGTTTAATTTTTAATATTGCTAACTCAAAATAACACAGAATACTAATTTAAAACATTTGTTTGACCATCTCGTTTTCTGGTTTCATATGACATGTTTAATAGTACAACTAAGTGAAACCAACAGGTAATTAGGTTTTTCATATATATACTTGAAAATCTGATGTCGCAGTAATAATCTTCACATTGCTTATAAGCAACAGAATCCAATGCTTATTTTTGGTAAAACTGGATGCATTAAACACGAACAAAGAATTTGACAAAAATATGAACTTGAATCCCAGTGCCATTTTATTCGTGTTTCCATAATATACAATTTCTGCACTTGAAGGAGATCAATATGAGGTTTTATGGAGCAGGGTAGAATAATATTGTACGAGGCGAAGACGAGTTCAATATTGTTCAATCCTGCTCCATAAAACCTCATATTGATCAAGTTTAAGTGTAGTAATTGTTTTATTACATAATTTATAGAGTCATGAAATGGACTATACAGGATTTTTTTTATTCCCGAAAGTGACAGTCTTTCATAATGTTTATTTCTCGAAAATCTGTAAAATATCGACATAATCCACGACGAAATGCTTGCAGTTATTATTTCTTGTATAATGCCCCATCGAGGGGCCGTGGGTCCGCCGTTTTCAAACTAACTGACATATCCGTTTCACGTAAATATTTAGTAAAAACCTAATAGCTTGCTCTGTCGAATTGCGAGTGTTAACATAATCTTTTTTCTTAATGATTTCATTAATTTCCAAATTAGTAATATCTGCAAATATTCGCTTATTAGCACCAGAACTATCCGTATAACATTCACTCGATGACGTTACCATGTTTACAAGCAACAATATAATCCGAACATAAGTCAGAACGATACTTTTGATTGGTTTAGGGGATTAAAGAAAGAAGATTTGATTGGCCATCGTATTTCCGTTGAAGGAAACAGCACGTGCTAGGTATTTTCATTCATTATTTCTCACGAGATTGCAATATTGTGTTTTATTGAGTAGAATGAGATTTTTTCAAACCAATATGATAGGAAATGGAACGTCACGTGTATTGGTTTAGGCCAATAGGAAAAAGGCAAATATATATATATATATATATATATAATGTAATAAATATTTTACTAATTGTAAACTATTTTAATCCCATTTATCATACAGACCAATACTTAGTAAACCTGACTGACCAATCCATGATACAATAGATCTTACGTACAAAACATGGTATAGTAGAATGTATTGACCAATACATGACACAATATACAATTAATTACTGCTTTAGTGGTCAACAGCAAGAAATAATGGACCCCAAGACCTGAACTTGAGGTGACCTGACCTGACCGAGGCCAACGGCCGAGGTCAGATCAGGTCAGCGAGAGTCCAGGTCGAGGGTCCATTATTTCCTGATGTTGACCACTAAAGCAGTAATCAATTGTTTTATTATACCGAATAAAATAGTTTCTTTTAAGGGTGTAGGCGGTGGATGGTCAATAAGGCAAATTCATTTTTAGATTAATTTTTTAAACAATAAAAAGCAACAATTTAACAATTAACAACTAAACTGTTTAACATGTCTGAAGATAATATCCATTTGTCTACAATTAGTTGTGGACGTGAAATGAACTTCCCCAAAAGTCAACATATGTCATGTGACAAATATTGCCAATTCAACATTAGTCACATGACAAATATTGACTAGTCAATATTTGTCAAGTGACAAATGTTGACTTTTGGAGCAGAGTTGGTGGTCAAGTAGTGGAAAATGAATTGAAATCACATGTTCAAATATAACCAATAGAAAATGACTATATTGTAATTAATATTCATGAGGTATAATAACAGAACTTATTGACCAATACACGGTAAAATAAAACTTACCGACCAATGGGTGTAAAAACTGAACTTACAGACCAATACATAATAAATTAGAACTTATTGACCATTTTATGGTAAAATACACAAACTTACTAACGAATAGGTGGTAAACCAGAAAAACTTACTGAGCAATACGTGACAAAATATAATGTTTACTAAAAATACATGGTAATATACCCCCTCCCCCGGTCGAGTTACTCATTTTCATGACCATGGAAAGAAAAATCATAAAAAGGAAAAAATATGACTCAGCAAAAATGTTTTATCGCATTTGATAGATAGATTTCATTATCGATCAATTTAGTCAAGAACTTCTGAAGGGATAACATCAACATGGGTACAACAAAAACTCGGAATATCTCGCGAGATCTAGCATCACGTATAGGCTACAAATGTAAACACCATACGACGTACTACTATACAGTTGTTATTGAACGTTGACATTTGGAATGTTGAAGTCATTACGTTTGTCGTGGAGTCTAGTTCTTAGTTCTCCCTAGTCTGTTTCTAGAAAAATGTCTAAAGAGGCCTAGCTAAGTGTTTTTGTTGTTTATTTTCTTTTCTTGCTCGCTAGTGTAGGTCAAATGAAATTTTCACCGAATTTAGCAGTTCAGTTACAACACATTATCTATATAGAATGAATGTGAAAAAGTACAGGGTTGTTTTAGTTGGTCTTCGAGGAGCTCAGCCTCATACGAGTGTAAAAACAGGTGGGCTAGGATAGGAGCACCTTATTAGTACCTATCAAAATACCAATAGTCTGTTGAAATATTCATGCTCCTAACACGACTAATATCTTTGAAATTCGATAGCTAACAGTTGACACATTTCAGCTTCATTTCTTTTTTATTTTGTGATTTAGAGTCCTTGATAACGAAGTAATTTCTGTCATAAATAATTACCGGTATTTATTTATCATCTAATCGTTAAGCATGATTTTAATCTACATATTGGGATGGTCGTGTAGAAATATCAGAGGCATTCGGAAAGAAACCCAAACCTCAAGATGTCAACCAGGTCTTAGAATTTTTCAATATATACATGTCATGTATGCCACTCACGGAATAGTAGGTGTCACTGTATTTTCGAAGCAAGTTTTAATGCTGTGTAAAAGGTGCTCGAGAGTTTCGATAGCAGTTGGAAGACACTTGGATAATCCAGCTTTGATACTCTAGTATGAATGGATTTTTTTATATCCTATATACAATTATATGAGATTACAATTATCGACTGTAATAGGGATGCCAACGGATACCAAAACTTATTGTGATTTTTGTTTAAATCTCCTCCTTAGAAAGCGTGAATGTGTAAATAGGACGCCAAGTGAACTTTCCATGCCTTTCTTACAATCTGTTAAATGTTTCTTGCAGGTAACAATTGTGTTCGTGGCTTTATCTGCTGGAAGAATAA
This sequence comes from Limnoperna fortunei, assembly GCA_944474755.1. Classification (NCBI taxonomy): domain Eukaryota; kingdom Metazoa; phylum Mollusca; class Bivalvia; order Mytilida; family Modiolidae; genus Limnoperna; species Limnoperna fortunei. The sequence continues at coordinate 81,485,802 of OX104113.1, read as the reverse complement.
CATATCTGTAATTAATATCAGACAATCTTTTATCAGTACCGGTATTTTTGATAACTGACTATTAATATCCGACAATCTATTAGCAGGACCGGTATTTTTGATAACTGACTATCCGACTAATTCTCGTTTTAATCGAAGACTTCTACGCCTTCAATTCAAATAGACAGTATAATTTTGAATCTATCATTTTTTTCAAGTTGTAATTCCAAATAATAGTATTTAGGTTACGGGGGTTACTCATAGACCACGATGTTTAGATATAAGAATAGGGAACTGTAGCTTGTGCATCAGGGATATATGCAGGATATAACTTAAGATGGTGGCATCTATGCCTTGGTTGGCAAAAAGTGAAGAAAGAAACGAACGGGGTTCTTGTTCAAATTGTGCGTGGTAATAGACAAATTTACTGACCAATGCTTGATGAAATAGAACTTGCTGACCAAAAAAATGGTAAAAACGATTTTGATTTCCAATATATTATATAAAAGAAAAAAGCACTGTAGTAAATAAAGATGAACTTGTAAAGATTTTACTAATGAGCCCATGCTTGTATTTGAGTGTTACAATACGTGGTATCAATTATGATGAAGTTGGTGTATCAGTTTGTTGCAGTTCAGTACCGATAACACGAAGAATACCCTACTCCTTTCAATTAGTATTTAAACACGCATTTTAAACTATATAAAAGTATCGTAAGTCTGAAAACAAAACCAATTGGCCTACTTTAAATCTGTGATTCGTTGCCCTTATTGTATTTTCTCAGAGCTAAAACCTTGACTTGACAGTATGCCAGAAAACATTCTAACTTGATACTTAATTTTCATTAGATCAATTAAAAAATAAACCGACTCCTTAGTTGTTGTTAAATTTTGGATTACTACGTGTATCTCGGTGAATATTATACGATACAGATTTTTGCTTATATTTTCGCTGCATGTTTTGAGTGTTTGTTGTTTGTTGATTTCGTGTTTTTTAATTACTCTAGTCTATGTACTTGTAAATATTATACCGCCGTCTTCTGAGTTTTCTTTATTCGTGTACTAGGTACAATATATTATGCCATAATAGTTTTCATACTAAATATTATATATCGTACATATCATATATTATCTTAGGAAACGTCCGCATTGTGGCCTTGGTGGCTGAGCGGTTAAGGTATGAGATCAGGTTTTTGCTGCCATTATGTGGGGGAACATGTGGGGAAAAATGGGGGAGGGGTGAATTATGAATACTGAAACAATTTAAAATAGAGCATTTGCACGATTAATTAGTTATAAATCGATAATGTGATATAGATAAATTATTACTAAATACATTCTTCTGTTACATGAAGTCACGTATATTATATAAAACAACATACATCTCGTAAAGCACGTGAGGTCTAAATTTAAATATTATTTGTCTGCAGTTTTCCGTTCGACCCTGTAAAATCCGCTCGGCTGACAAAATTTTATTGCTTCTTATTTTGAAATATTTTCATTTAAAACCTGATTGTTCCGCCGTTTCCCATTTGAGAGTAAATCAAGATCTATTACATGCTTTAATTTACCGTTTTTTGTCTGTTGTTTGTTTGTTCGTTTGTTTGTTTTTCTTTCCTTTTATTTGTTTAAATACATGCGGGAGATGGTTGATGTGTCTTCATATCGGAAAAATCACTTTACAAAAAGAAGTGTTATGTTACCGAGAAATGGAATATTTTATATGCAAATGTATTTTTCAAGTTAAATATAACACCTGGGTGGGAGGCACCCTGCAGGCCCTCCCCCAAACCATAATTGATGAGAACCGCAGACAGCCATGTTGAAGTCACACGAAAAAGATATTAAAATTCTATGTTTTCTTGTTTAATCTGACATTCTCACTAAGGTTAATGTTTGTTGCATTAATGTCTTTTTAATTAAGGTGAATTAAACTTTGTATAATTTTTCTCCTTTAACAATTATCAAAGTTGATTAAATTAAATATATATTTCCTACCTACCGACCCATAGCTCTTATGGTACAGTCGGAAAACTGCAAACAAACATATTTCAGGGTGGCCTGTCCCAAATCGCAGTATACTAGTATTAAAGTTGAACTGTGTAGGGGTAATATAATGCGTGCGGTAGTTATTTGGAACATAGTTGCATGTATTTTATTTATATAAAAAGCTTTTTCAGTAAATTAATGTATTCGTGGATATATCGGACGTTGAGTGAGTTTTAAAATCTTGCATTCCTTAAAATAATTATACAAAATCAGAAATGTAGAAATTTCTACACAATGAACAGGAATCAGATTATTGTGTAGTTTACTTCAATTAATTTCTTATATTTTGTTTTATTTTTCTTGAAAATTGTTATTACGGAGGCTGAATAACCATTTGCGCATTTTAAATTGGTTGTCTGCTTTTGCCCAGATGTTGCCAAGACCTATCAAACGAAACACTGTTGTTTTTTTTGTAATTAGTTAAAGAATGGACATTTATTTGCATTAAGTATAAAATCTAAAAACGAAAATTGCAAGCACACGCTGAACAAATTTAAACGAAATAGTGTTAATGAACTAATGTTTTCTCTGATGGCTTTAAACGCTTATGACATGTTTCTAAGTAAGGTAATTTGGCATTCTTTTCTACTTTACATAGAGAATCTGAATGTTTCGAAATAAAAACACAAGAAAAATAAATAAATGCTGTTTTTCTGTAATTAAACCAGCTCCTATAAAACGGTAATTACTGGACAGAAACGAAAGACTGCCCGTGGATATGTCTTTGTAAATTTCATGATCTATCGAAGGAATTAAATAAAAAGACTATTTAAAAGATTATTGTAGCTTAAAATCGATGTGTGCCTAGGTTTCCATTATTTAATTATAGGTGGCTGGTTAACGTCCAGCATCAATATATCAGCTATATTCAGGACTAGGTTCCATATATAAATGTAGTAAAATTTGGTGAAATCTGTTAATTAAATTTATGTTTCAAGCTTTTTCTAAAAGGCTGAGCAATATATAATGTAGGTTTAGCACCAATAAATTTTGGATTACGATAGGTTATTGTTTGATTTTAAAATTTCAAAAGTGATTAAGGAGTTTTGATTTCAAGTCAGAATCCACCATTTAAAAGTTGAGCAACAATTTTTTCTTGTGACAAAGTATAAAAAATATTGCCTGTTTATTATTATTTTTGAAATAATGTTAAATGTGGCATACTTTTTAATGAGATGTAGTTCCGGTTTGCGTCACTTAGGCCATCAAACAAGCCACTTTCAACATACGTTGGTTTAGCCTAATGCCACCGTGTAAATAGTAGGTTATGAGGCCATATCTTTTGAGAAGCCGTTTAATATAACTGTATTAATTGAAAGGCAGTCGTAGATATATTTGCAATAACAATTATACGATAGAAGACCGTAAAATGTGCAAATTTACAATTCTAGATTTATGAAAGGAAACTGTCTGATGCAACGAATTTTAATCAGTATTTAGCGACAGAAGGATAAATCAGTTTTTGTACTTTTGTCATATAACCGTTCTATTTCTGTCATTATATGAAATGTTGTTAACTAGCCAGAGTAAATCAAAACTTGTTTATATGACAACTGGCACAAACGGAAACCCGTAGGCTTCAGTGCGGGGTAAATATTAGAACCAAACTAATGTTAACGTTTAGAAATATATGTCAAAGAAAAATAAAATGTCAAATCAATACAATTTAGGCTTTAAGTGGTTTTCTTTTACTGCATAGTGAAGTATATAATACGATAATTTCAAACATTAGAGATGATTCGAACGAAGACTATTTTTAGAAATCCATGTTTAAGTGATCCCATAAGCAGCACGATATTTTGCAAAAAGTGGACATAAAGTGCTTAATTTGACTTACCTTGTGAGGTAACCAGTTAAGTTGACTTACTATGTAAAGTAACAAGTTAAGTTGACTTTCGATGTGAAGTAACCAGTTAAGTTGACTTACCGTGTGAAGTAACCAATGTACTTACCATGTGAAGTAACCAGTTGACTTACCAAGTGAAATCACCAGTTAAGTTTACATATCATGTGAAGTTACCAGTTAAGTTGACTTACCATGTGAAGTAACCAGTAAACGTGTCGCTGATTTTCATAACAACATAGAAGACTACCAGCATCTGTTTTCACTCGTCCGATATTATACAATTGTTTATAAGCAGATAATGCACTTCTATGTAGTCCAAGACCATTGCAAGCAATACAAACTTGTGTTTCGTTCAAAGTCGATAAAATTCTAGGTGAATCTCTATTTCCGTATAAAAATATTGTGCATAAAATACTTATTGCTAGAAAAAAATTCAAAACTAAAGAAACTGTCGATTTTACAAATAAATGTTTTTGTCCGATGATATTTCGAAATAAAATCGTCAAAAATTCACGTCGTGTTTGTGTAGTTCGTGGCGTCGGTTTACCAGCTGTTGAGATATTAATTCCAAAAGCCCAGATAACCTCTTCTCGTTTTCCATTTGTACATGTAGAAATTTTTTCTCCTATTTGGCTTACGTATCCTGTCTCCAAACAGGAACAGTTGTTAACACAGTAGTTGCAATTGTCGCTTGATGATGACGATGAAGAACGTGTAAGATCATTCATTTGTCTGCTTTCATGCAAATGGTGTAATGCATCTTCAGCTCCTTTCTCGCATGAAGCTTTTTCACTGAAAAGTACGATTGTTCAGATAAGTTAAATAAAAGATAGAAAGACATCAGTGTAGATATTTTAAATTACTACTTATAGAATGAATTCTTTCTAACAAAGAGATACATATGGGAAATTGAATTAATTTGAGAATGCGGAAAACATGTATGAAACATCACAATGTCCACTCGTTATTGGGACAGTACGGGGCGGGATCCACAGATCCGCCTATTGCGTGCTAGTGTTGAGGACAGGAAGCCCTGTAGACGAGGAAATTAAAAGGTTACAATACTAACATGCATACCATAATGAGTGACGTAGTAGGAGAGTGCAATGCCCCGTGCACATCAAAGACTCATGTAGATGATATCGAAAACGTAGTCAAACGTTCATTATCCATCTTATTATTTTTTATTGTTTTTTTATTTAATATAGCAGAAATGGTGCTAGCTTTATGTTAATCAACCAATCAATTTGTCATTTATACAGAAGTTTAACTTGTATAGGTACAAATGTACATTGACAACAAATGGAATATTTACACAATAATTGTTTTGTTTGTTTGTTTGAATGGTTTTAACGCTACCTTCAGCAATTTTTCAGCTATATCATGGCGTCCAGTTTTATTGTTATTTTGTATTAGGTGATGTTTAACGCTATTTTCAGCAATTTTTTCAGCTGTATCATGGCGTCCAGTTTTTATTGGGGGAGGAAGCCGGAGTACCCGGAGAGAACCCCGACCTTCGGTAGGAAAACTGGCAATCCTTGTCAATTAAGATTGCAGTTGAGTACACTCTGCCCGCAGTGAGACTCGAACCCGCAACCTCAGTGTTGACAGACCACGTGATCAATAGTAGACGAACTATCTTAACCAGAAGGCTACCGAGGCCCACAGTATTATTGGAGGAGGAAGTCGGAGAAAACCACTGACCTTCAGAATGAAAACTGGTAATCCCGGTCAATTATACAAATTGATGTATTATTGCGTCTCTGTATCTTACGTTAAAAATTGCAATGTTTTTTTTTATTAAATAGATAGCTTTTACCTAAATACATTATTAAGTAAACAATTTGGGGGGGGGGGGAGTTTTTTTTCTGATTCTTTTGTATTTTTTTGTTGTTGCAAATTTCGATCAATGATATCGCATTGATTAATGTTACTGTAGCTTCATTTATTGTTTATCCATTTGTATTTTATTAACACTACAACGTCTTATGCAAGGAAAATGTGCTTCTTTGTTTTGAACAAAAAAATCAAGAAATTACATCTTGGAAATCCAATACACAGTCGAACGTCAGATAAAATGTAATAAAAAAATGTGCAGTGTGCTGTGTAAGGTTGGGAAAACCTAAAATGTCTTAATTAATTAAAATACAAGATGCTACTAATCTTTATTTGTTCTTTTTATAGAATCATTTGTTAATAGAGAGCTATAGCAACAAGGACAATAATAAGGTTGTAAAAAAACTATTGTATACTTACCATATATATTGTTAGAAAAAATATATAGGAAAATCTGTATATACCCATAAAACACAAAAAAAAGCAAAAAAAAAAAAACAAAAACAAACAAACACACAAAACAAAACAAACAAACAAACCTTACTGATTACGAATCGGTTACTCTTCGATCCATAGCTTACTACATGCATGTATTTAAAAAATTCTTTACTTGCTATAAAGAAGTATTACGGAAAATTTCCTTAAATAACACCAGAAAAGTGAGGTAAATATCTCTAGTACGTAAAGTATCTTTATCTTACTACAGAGAAGTATTTCGGAAAGTATCCTTAACCTAATACAAAGACGTTTTACAGAAAGTATCTTTAATGCTTGTACAAAGAAATATTTTGTAAAGTATCTAACTACAGAGAAGTATTGAAGAACGTATTCTTAACTTACTGCAAGAAGTATTACGGAAAGTATCTTTTACTTACTGCAATTGGATTCAAGTTTTAGATTATATTTATACGCATAGTATAGTGGTAAAATTACAGGAATAATAATATATGAAGTTATATCTCTATTTTACATCCTACATGCTTTGTTTTGCAACATGCTCCAGAAAATAGAACAATTGTCAAGGTAGTTAATGCTTCTATAATTCATCCGAAAAAGTTGTTATTTTGAAAGAATAATCTTTTTAAAACAAATCAATGTGCACATTAAAAAATCTACTATTTATATTATCATGTGTGCATTGGGGATGTATCTATATGCAAAATTCTCACCCTGATTCTTCCATAGTGTCATACAAAGTACGTTGGATAATTACCACACAAGTAAACAAAACAATAGTAAAATCAAATTCAATCCTCACTCCACATAATTTTGGACTTTCCATGTTTCACTATCGTCATAATATATGGTTTTCAGCTTTACTACTACTATGTCCTTCACATTTTAGCAATTTCCAAATGTTAAAACACATATTATTCCACACACCATTATTTTCATTTAAACTCCCAGTACTATTGATTTTCGCCATTTTTCAATGTTTTTCTTCAGAATTTAATAACAATCCAAACTCAGAACGCATGTTCTATTACGAGGCTGCGGTAAGTTATTGGTAAACACGGTTTTTCCATGAAGTTTCCAAGTTATTAATTGATTACCTTCATCATTAGAAAATTAGCATAAAATATTAATTAACAAAGCTGAAGACGCTAAAACAAAAAGAAATAAGTATTCCAGAAATACTCCTCGGATTAAAATTTAATTAGATATGGGTATGTCCCCATCAGAACCTCTACTTGTGCAACATTGCCGCATTAATTAATTAATGACGTCATGCCATTGTTGACGAATTGAGCACTACAGCGTATGAATTACGTCCCTTGATGAAACTGACAATGACCTCGTAATGAAACAAACTACGGTTGTAAACTTTATAAATGATCAAAGTTCTCAAATAAAATAGCTGTATACAACAAAATAGTATAAAAACATTTTCAAAGCGTATGAATATTTATAATTATTGTCCAGATAAATGGTCATTCGATGCCACTAATGCCACAGATCTGCTTGTTGTTGACAACAACATCAGCTGCTCTATCTGTGAACACTGAGGTTTATCTAAGACAGGACATATAAACATAAAGCCAATACACAGATTACGCGCTGATTTATATAATTTTTAATAATCAATATATATTTAAAATACATACCTTTGTCATAGTATTAAATGTTTACATTTTATCGAGCACTGTTGGTTGACCTACTATAATTTTAAAAATAGAAGATACTTTAAATGGAAAACGCAGTAAACAATGTGTCCATTTAGATAATATCCATTTATCTTGTGGTCAGTAATTATGGTACAACGTATTCCATATTTGCATTAAAATTCTCTTTTTACGATATTTTCATTTTTCAAATAGCTTTTCAATACCATTTTACGGAAATCTGTAATCTGTTTATCGATCCTACACATGTTAAGTAGAGTGTGGCCGAGGGATATTTTGCACAGGATTGTGGAATAAATAAACAACATTTAAAAAATATGGGTTTGTATTCTTCTTTTACATATGGATTTTGTGGTTATTTTTATGCATTATTTGAAAATTATCGAGACAAGTCAGCTTGAATTGTTTTGGCTGAAACAAGTTATTAGGAAGTTTATTTATAGTCGGATGGAAAGCCCTTTGAACCTCAATAAATATTGTCAGCTGATAGTTGAACTCGCATAATATATATTATGTTCTGGATTTTCCAAAAATTTTAAATCATTAAATTTTATTTATTAGTGTATTGAAAATGAATAGGAAATACGCTTGCAGACATGGATAGTAAATTAGTTAATATCCGCTTGTTTCCTTTTGTACACGAAGATACGTCCAATTTCAATCATTTGTGTTTTATAATGTAATTATCATAATCTAAAAATACTTGTTTGCCTTTATTTGGAATGGTTCGTATAGATGCGTCATCGCTGTATTTATTGGATAACCGTTGTATTGAAAAAAAATTCAATACAAGTCTATATTTCTTGTGTAATGTTACGAAAACATATGAGACTTTGACATTGGGGTTTAATTTTGGCGGTGGTAATTTTATAAAGAACATTTTTACTGTTGACAAAACGCAAATTAGATGTTTTGTAAAAAAATAACACTTAAATGAGGTATATTTGCTTTAGGATAATAAACTTATTGAAATATTAAGTGTAATACATAAGAAAAAAAGATTGAAAAGAGTAAATATGGGGAAATTCTTAACAAAAGTTTCATATATATATATATATATATATATATATATATATATATATATATATATATATATATATATATATATATATATATATATATATATATATATATATATAGGGGCCTCGGTGGCCGAATGGTCAAGGTAGTTTGTCTACTATTGATCACGTGGTCTGTCAACACTGAGATTGCGGGTTCGATTCTCACTGCAGGCAGGGTGTACTCGACTCCAATCTTAATTGACAAGGATTGCCAGTTTTCCTACCGCAGGTCGAGGGTTTGCTCCGGGTACTCCGGCTTCCTCCCCCAATAAAAACTGGACGCCATGATATAGCTGAAAAATTACTGAAAGTGGCGTTAAACACCATAAAACAAACAAACAATATATATATATATATATATATATAATATAAATCCTCTAAATACAATTTACTACCATTTGAGTTAGTGCAGTATATGTTGGTCATTTATGAATTTTATTATTTGTATGACTGTGCATATAAGCATTTTCTTTCTTTTGGTAAAACGATTAAGGCACATGTGTTTCTTTAGACTTTTAAATCATCAGTTGTAATACTAGTTAAGAGGATATCGAAAATATAAGGTTATTGGTACATGTGTCTGCAGCACAATGTTGTCAACTTGTGCTTTATCTAAAAATAGCAGCACAAGGAAACACCATGTCCCAAGACATTGAACCTATACACTGTATCAGTTAACTGTGGTTTTGTCATTCTAGTAACGAACACAATATGTTTTATATATGGTTGTCATATAAAAACATGACATGATATAGAACATGTATAAACGGCACGAGCACCTGCTATTATGTGTAATAAATACTACTAGCTGACTGGGATGGTTATTAAATTATTAGTAAGATTTAAAAAATATGTATTAAATCGAGTTACTAAAAATATAAAAAAGGATTAGTTCAATGACTTGAAATAAAAACAACATAAGGACGGGGAGGTGTCCGGGATCCAGTTTACCAACCATTTCCCCGTAAAAAGGCTAATCCCCGCACATTCCTTGTCTCTACTCCTCTACCCTATATTGTTTTCATGGCAAGTCCAGGATTTGTCATTAATGCACTAATGTTATATATTAAGTTGGTTAACGGTGTGCCATGGTAGAAAACCAAGACAATGTCCTAACAGAAAATTTTATTTGTAACTGTTGTAAATTGTCAAAATGTATAGATAAGGAAAATTTATCATTTTTAATAGAGAAGTAACTGAAAACGAAAAAAAAATAGTTGCATTATGTAATACGACATCACAAATGATACTTTCTATGTTTGTCGTCAGACTCGCGTCTCAAACCTTAAATTTATTTAAAGACAAAATAATTCAGCTGTCAAACTTACCTAAATTGCAGAAAATTAAAAAAAAACATTGTTGTGTAACGAACAATAATAAACATATTTACTTTAAACAACCCCGGTGGTCGAGTGGTGTGGTTAGGGTAGTTCGTCTACTATTGATCACGTGGTCTGTCAACACTGAGGTTGCGGTTTCGAGTCTCACTGCGGGCAGGGTGTACTCGAATCCAATCTTAATTGACAAGGATTGCCAGTCTCCTACCGCAGGTCGGGAGTTTTCTCCGGGTACTCCGGCTTTCTCTCTCAATAATTACTGGACGCCATGATATAGCTGAAAAATTGCTGAAAGTGGCGATTAACACCAAACAAACAAAACTTCAAACAACCAATGCAGAAAAAAACATATATAGTTTGCAAATGAACATTCAGTTATTATATTAGCAACGTTTAACAAAAGAAAGCGCTTAGGTATTTGTTAATGGTCAATTTTAACGACACTGTAAGGAAATAAATCAATGCTCTGGACGAACATTTAAAGTAATAACAACATTACTCGAGCATTTGTATGCGATATTTCCTGTTATCAGAACTAATATAATTGAAAGGTCAAATAATATGTTGATTTAACTAACCTTCACAACATCTGTGAACTAATGGCAAGAAATTATAGATTGATGATACATCATCTTTATTTGGACTGCAGCAGGTCATATAACCAATGAAAGCGAGGCCTCGAGTCCAAGCTATTTGCTTTACTATTGATGTTTGACAACAGTACACAGTTGTTATGTTGGATTTGTGTATATTGTGAATTTTCGGATAATTAAATTTAATGGTTCAATAGATGTAACAGGTTTCAATAGTAAATATATATTTTTTCGTATCAAATGACATTTTCGGAATTCAAGATCTAGTTAACATGTGACCTTGCCAAGCCCAGGTTATATCTATCATTAGATTTAATGTTCATGATTTTTTATGTTTGTTTCACGTCCAGCAAGCAGAATTTTAGCTAGATTTGGGACGAGAATAAATTAACAAAATATAAATCAATTCGGGAAAGATTGATTAAATGGCAAAATGTTGAAGGCCTCTGGAAAGGTATGGGGTATGGTTAGGGGAAGAAAATTTAGCCTTTTGTAGTGGCTACAACGATCCTATTCTAATATCGATAGCTACAAAAGAATATATAGCTTGCAAGGAGAGTGGCAACCACCAAACACGTTATCCACTGAACTTGAAACGAATACAAGAATTATCGACAAGATAGTCATCGACTATTCATCACATGCCTGTCAGCACTGAGATTGCAGACTGGAGTTTCACTGCAGCAGGGTGTGCACGATTTTAACTGACAAGGAATTTTTGTTTTCCTATCAAACGTCCTCCGCAATAAGGGCAGGACGTCATAATACAGCTAATAATTGCTGAAAGTAGCTTTTAGTACCATTCAAACAAATCGAGTCAGACATCTAGCTTGAGTGTGAGTTATTGCCCCTCTTTGTGCGAATATTAAATGGTGCACTCGATTTTCAATTTGATCTTAACCAAGTTTATCCTTGACTGCCTAAAAGTATGCGTTCGCTTTTTCCTAGACAAAAAACTGGTCTTCTAATTAAAGACTTAAAGTCTTAAAGTACTGGAGTGGCGGCAATCCCATGTATTTCAATCCAATCATTAATAAGGTTATTTAAAGGTTGACGACCTGTAGTTTGACTGTGGAATATAACCCCCCCCCCCCCCCAAAAAAAAAAGACAAAAACAGACGCATAACAAACAAAATTTACATTTTGATTCACGTTTCAATGACACTATTCAACCTAGTGGTTTAAAGTGTAGCTTTGTTTTGTTTTGGAGGATCTGAATCTGTACTCCTCACAACCAAAAGAACACCTTCTACATGACACTAAGTGGCGAATACAGAATTTCTCATAAAGGGTTCCGCTTTCCTTATAAGAAGGCCGCAATGGACACATTTGTATATCACATGGGCTTATAGACGTATTTATAGATGCTGCTTCGTACGGGAGCCGGGATCCGGGTGGCCAAAAGAATAGACCGCAGTCGCGCTAGCTTGTCGTAAAAGGCGACTAAATAGCGCCCAGTACCCTGACCGGCGTGTCAGGTCGGTTTGCCTAAAGACCGACTGGGATGTGTGCCCCAGGTGGTTGAATGGGGTACCCCTGGCAAGCTGGGGTTGTCAGGCCATAATACGGAAAACCTGACCGCAAACCATATTAGTGCACCGTGTTGGGAAAAATGCCACGTTCCTCGCACGTTAAAGAACGCTGCTGTAGTATTCGCTATGAGTAGGGATTTCGATCCCGCTACAGGAGGCTGAATTGCCCGACCCTATCCATCCTCCCATTTGCCAGTGGCAATCTAAAATCCGTTACCCCTATTTTTCCTTGTGTCCCATCCCATTTTCATCATTTCATGTTCATTTTATCATCCATTTCATGTTCATCGCCTGAATATAGCTGAAATAATGCTGCTCCGGCGTTAAACACCATTAATCAATCAATCAATCAATCGTACGGGAGGGTCACCCCAGTATCAGCGCTGAATTTTTTTTACTATAATCTATGTCGCTCGTGCAGTTGTCTTACAATAAACTATGTCAGAAAAAATTACCAGTAGATCGATGTACATTAAACTTTAAAATATTTCAAAACAGTTTATATTTTACGTTTCAATCTTTGTCAATGGTATTTAAACAAATTATCTACATTTTAAGATCTTTCAAATAAAATCATGTGACAGCTTGTCATTTTCCTATTATGTTTGAAGATATCATTTCTGTTTATCAAGAATATTTATTAGAGCATTTGATCTATTTACTAACATAATAGAGTTAAATGCGTTTTTGAATACACACGATTAGCGTGTGCATCGTAAAATTTCACTTTAAATATAGATTTAAAAAGTGTCATCTTCTACTATTTTGTACACACACGTTATTCAAGATAAAGAGAGAATGACTTGATATGATATAAATGATTTAACGATTCCTTCTGTTTACTTCTACCAGGTACAATGTCATGAATGTCGTAAATTGTATCTTGATATAAAACTACACATTGCACATGTTCGTGTTTACTATACGTTAAATAGAGATTAATACTAATTAATTGACAGGTTTTCCAGTTCTTTGGGTACTATCACGCAAACAAAACCAAGATGAAGAAAAACGACAATATGTACATATATTTTCCAGTTGAGGCACATATGGGCGTCTGTCTGTTGTGCCATACTGTTTTTTTTGCATCAAAGTTCATGCGTATCATTAGATATTTGTTTAATATTTATTTTTTTAATGAATGACATAATAAATTTACTATATAATTGTTTTATAGAACAATATTAACATATTTGTATGTACCACCAGGTTCTAGTCCAGTGCAAATATTTTCAATATTCTCCTACAATTTTTTTTTCCAGACATCGCATTGCCCTTGGTGGTTCCAAATACTTTTCTTTCAATCCAAAAATGTAAATAAGCTTCATCAAGCATTATTCGAGAATTTCGCAAAAATTAGAGAAACTTACTGAACTGTGCAAAACACGCTCATGCCGGAAGTCTTCTCCGCAACATTTAGTACAAAACAATGCATCTATCAGATTTAGAAACGGGATAATGAAATTTATGTAAACAATTTTCTTTGTTTTTTGGTTATAACCAATTTCTTCTTATTGCATCAATATATTTTGTTGTTTTTTACACATTATTTTCATGCTGTATCTTGCTTTAGTCAAACCTGTTTTTATGAGATCCGCTTAATACATGTTCAGCTATATGGCTGCAGTAAATAAAGATTAGTTATATAAAATTTACTGCAGACGTTTCTGAAAATCTTATAGAGAGGTTGTTGCATAATGCAGATGGTCTATTGAGCGGATTCGACTGTACTTGGGCATCCTGAATCTTTAAAAAATAAAAATGGTTTGATTGTACATGTGAAATCTTGATAATGCTTTGGATGACTTAGTACTAATTGCTGTAAATATATTGCATAAAATGCTCTTCTTTCGGAGACAAGGTGACCTTCAAAGAGATTCCATTTTGTGTAACTAGCAGGACGTAAATGAAAGGAAATACGACTTGAAAGGAAATTAGCATGAATTCCAGAAACCGGAAATACATTAATTCTACATTAATTAAGCAGTCATCATTACAAAAGAAATGACTTATAAATCTATACTAAACATATAATATCTTTTTATAATGATCCATTATGTACTTTAATTTCCAATAGTGCGGAAATATAAAAGAAAACGACTTGGTGTGTTCGTACTATTTACCGACTTTCAACAATACCTAACCACGAAAATCTTAACCTGGAAACACCTCAAGTTTATACTTTGGCTGTACATGTCGACGGACTTATAACCAAAAACAAACACGCGTACAATGAATAATACACATTATTAAAGAAATATGAATGAAAATCGAACGTTCAGCTAGAACCGAAAACGATATTCCAGCAACAAAATTCCGATTTTAGACTAAAACAGTCATCTTCATGTCCAATTCAGGCAGAAAAATCTTTACCTATGGATCAGAAAATAAAGGTCTGATCGCATTTGGGAGATAAATTTTCCATAACGATCAACAGAATCTTGATTGTGCCCATTGGACCTTTGAAGAGATGTCATCAACCTAGATGCAACAAATCCCTCGTTGAATAGCTTATTGGTCAACAGCAGAGCAGCTTTTTGTCTAGAAAATTGGAATACCGAGCATAACGTTTGGGTTGTGAAATGTAAACAACATAGGCCGGAGCTGATAGAATACAGGTATCAATAAACGGAAAGTTGACAATTAGACAGTTAAAGTCGTCACGCTTTTCCATTTGAGTCTATTATTAGAAGAAGGTCTGGGTAAGAAACACCACATCCCGCAGTGAAAGAGTTTCCCCTATCTGCCAGCCGAGAACCCTCCGGGCAGCTCTGTTGGTCTAATACTCTAAGTTCTCCCTCCCACTTATGGTTGAAGTAAATTTTTGAAGAGCTTTAGACGGACAAATATTGGTTCAAATTGATGATACTCTTTCTCGCACTGTTTTGGAAATTATTATGCATTGATTTGCTTTCAAAATCAATGCCAAATATCAATTTTAAAATATATTATTACGTATAACTTTTTTACTGACCAGAATAACAGATTAATTTCAACGTACCATATGACTTTTATTTAATAAATCATCATATTTCGTGTCAATCAAACGGTATAAAAGTGTTGAATCGGCAACTTGGTTTACATAATATTCGAAAAATTGGTATTTGGCACGAGTGTATGAAACACAAGTTATTTATTTCCCAGCAGAGCCTTAAGAGACAAGATATCTCAGCCTGCCTTGAGGTTGGAGGTTTGAGACCAACCAAATTAGCGCTAATATATCATGAAACATATTAGACCGAAATAAATTTTAAAAAATTTAAAGTAACATGTACTAAACTATATGAACATTCGAATTTCCATTCAAATACCAGATTATGACTTTATTTTTTATAATAGTTTTAATTTTACGATACAACTCTATTGTATCTCGAGATTATTTAAACGTAATTTGTATAGATATGTTTTATCAAAATTTATGAAACTTACATGGACATAACTTGCAGACGAAACAACAGTAATATCGTGCGGTATTCTGATATTCTTGTAACTTGCGAAAGTTAAATATAACTGAAAAGTATTACAGGAACACGCATGTCGCCTGTGGTACATGTATCACAAGTGTGTGTATTTGTTGTCCCGATTCTTTAATCGATGTCAGACACTTTTTAAACATTAGCGAGCTTGTGTTGGCAATAAGACAGGCAAATCACGAGATTTCCGTCACATTGACGAACATAAATGTGTCCGTTGGGTCTCTACAAGGTGAGATGTAAGAGACATTGTCCACTCTGCTGTCGTTCGTGAAAAACGAGCCACTGACACAATTTAAAAGCAATTCATGTAGGTTGTCCAGCAAAAAGGTTTGTTAACGATATGAAAATAGAACAAGGTTAATAGTAACAGCAATCAACTGACAATATGGAATGGATTAATTAATACCATTAATACCGAATCTTTTCTATGTTACCTGAAAAACCGACAAGGTAAAATCCCGAGAGAAATCGATATGTCAATTAATCATAAAATAAAACGTAACAATGACATCAGCCACCCGTTGTGGGAGACACCATCTTGTAACGTACTAAAACAATCAGATTTCGTCCTGATTTGAACAAAAGACCTAAATGGCTGTAAATTAAAATTAATTTGATGAGATAGAAAAGACATGGTTCGTATTTCTTTTTTCATTGCAAACACAGCAGTTGTGTATATATCGATTACAGTTTGAATCAAACTAAAATAACAGTCGACTTGTCGATATCAGAGATTCGTGGAAATAGATGGGAGATTATGAAAGAGTTGCATTAAAAACAACAGGTATAATCAAATTGGAAGATTAATATTTACAGATTTTACTGACTACGTGATTCAAATTAATTCCATCGTGCGTAAAACATTTGCATTAAATTTAGGTGTGTAACTGTTAATACTAACTTTTGATTGAAAGAGTTTAGTTATAACTGCATAAAGACACGCAAGCGTATAGTTGAGTACCACAGTCCACGTATCGTAAATAACTATTTTTATTTGTCTAAAATCACAAACACACTTTTTTGCACACCTCTCAATCTATTTTGTTAAATTCCTGTCCATTGACGACTCATTTGTTGACAGTAACGTCTAGCCGCTAGCAAACTGTTTTATGTCGTGTGGTGAAAACAAAAATTTTTCGCGAAAAAGACATAAAATTTCTATCACTCGAAAAAGATCAACCGGTCTTTCCCAAAAACGTATGAAAGAACCTATTAATCTGAATCTACGCGTAGTTCTTAGTATGCATTTATGTGGACAGCTCCCGTTCGAGATAATTTTGAATTAGTCAGTTCTGAGACATGTAATGGTAAATTAAATCTGGAATGTTGTCAGTAGATTTGATGAAGATCTGGCAAAATATGTGGACATGTTTATAATAAAGGTTG
Organism: Limnoperna fortunei; assembly: GCA_944474755.1. Classification (NCBI taxonomy): domain Eukaryota; kingdom Metazoa; phylum Mollusca; class Bivalvia; order Mytilida; family Modiolidae; genus Limnoperna; species Limnoperna fortunei. The sequence continues at coordinate 81,468,585 of OX104113.1, read as the reverse complement.
CAATTTATTAAGGAGAAACAGTAAATACATGATCAAATATTGATGGACATACAAATTCGGAGTGGTAGTTTCAAAAGCAAGAAAGAAAGAACAAATCGGCCTAAACTACATAATGGAAATACTCACTATACCTAAGACTATTGTTTGGAAACAACACAAGTGTGTGTGTCCACAATAATGATTCGTTATAAGTTTTAGAACGTTTATTTCTTTTCGGCACAAAATATATAGACTTTAGGCAAGTTTAGGAATAATTTATTTGTTCTTTTTCACAAAGAGTCATTGTACGTTTGGAAACGATTAAATTCCTGAGTACAAGGACGAAATCGACGCAAATCACATTTAGACTAGTGCACAAATAATTAAAATAATGTGTTACATGTAGGATGCCAACACAGAAGTCGCCAAAAATCGCCTTTGATAGGATACTATATAACTCGGGACACTGCAAACAACCTACAAATCAAATTTCGTTATAAACGTTGAAAATGCATGCTATTTTGAAACGCGCGGTCAGAAAAAACAATTCCGATTCTAGTTGAAGTTGAAATCGGATCGCAGATTAAATTTTATTTATTTATTGGGTTTTTTTTGCGATTCAAGTAAAATTGCGGCCATTTTAAAATCATTAAATCACACCTCAATTATGTAAATTTACTTCTCTAACTCTAATGGGTCAAGAGGAGAATCGCATATGACACAAGGTCAAAAATTAGAATGTCACCTTGACCTTTGACCTTGTGACATTTTTCAAGGTCAAGGTCAAAGACAACCAACACCCCAAGTCTCTATGTTATCTGATCCAAGAGTTACTTATTTGCAATAAAGAATAGGAAAGAACCCTTTTAAGGTGTCGTCAACATTATTATATTATAGCCCGATATGCTATCCATAACTGACCATGTTGTAACAAATTTCATTGCGACATCTTTTACCGTTTCGAGGTTTATCTGCACGTGCTTCTTTTAGTGAAAACATATTTATTCAAAGAGAAATCATCATTTGTAGTATAACAATAAAAATGAAGACAAATCAGATACATTTATTGAACTTTTTGAAGAATTGTGGTCAGATAACGGGCCAAGATTGGTTTCAACACATGAAAAACTATATAAGAAGCAATAAAAATTTTGAATTTCATCTCTTGAGAAAGAACCAATCAGAAAAGCCTTACAGATGTAATATTCGATTGTCGGCAAATCTGGAGATATATATTTTAGGGTAGCACTAATGACTACGTGATTGTCCTGCGTAAATATTTAGATTATTATTTCACATTCAGACTAGGTATACTACTTTGTTTCGACGTTCAACTTATGTTTGTTTGTTTGTTTGAATGGTGTTTTAACGCCACTTTCAGCAATTTTTCAGCTATATCATGGCGTCCAGTTTTTATTGGGGGAGGAAGCCGGAGTACCCGGAGAAAACCCCCGACCTGCGGTAGGAAAACTGGCAATCCTTGTCAATTAAGATTGGAGTCGAGTACACCCTGCCTGTAGTGAGAATCGAACCCGCAATCTCAGTGTTGACAGACCACGTGATCAATAGTAGACGAACTACCTTGACCACTCGGCGACCGAGGCCCCCGTTCAACTTATGAAACCATTTAAAATTAAAAAAAAAATAGATATAGTTCTTTCGAAACATTTTATTTGACAAGAGGATGAAATCTCGTTCGGTCAACAATCGTTGGTATGTGTATTTTGATTGGTTCTTTCTGAAGAGATGAAATTAAAAAGTATCGCGATACTCTCAACTTCTATCGCGTTACTTTTAAAAAGTATCGCGTTACTTTTAAGAAGTATCGCGATACTTTGAAGAAGTAACGCGATAGAAGTTGAAAGTATCGCGATACTTGTTAAAAGTAACGCGATGGAAAAGTAACGCGATACAAATAACGCAATTATGACATGAACGGCCACTCATAGTCTGTGATAAGTGCAGTGTTAGAAGTTAACGAATAAATATATATACTAAAACTTTAATTGTGAGAATTACATGACAAAAGTTTTTTGACAAGGGAAATAATTAAGAAAAAGTATTCGATAAACCAGGGTTAAATTCATATTCGCGAAACAAAATTTATGATGGGAAAAGAAAAACTTGGTGGAAACAAAACAATAAGAAACACATAAATAACAGGAAAGTGGAATAACTTAATAAGAAACGGCGCAGAAACAATAAATCGCAACCATTTTATGCGATTACCACCCAAAGCAAGCATGACTTCATGTAAACTTTGTAAACTCGTTGTAGAACAAACAATCCGCATAATATGCAAACAGTATTACATAATAATCAAACAAATAACTTCATAATAATTAAGTTTTATCAAAGCAGTACATTAAACAGATCGTGATGGTTGGATATTCCGGTTGTATTCTACCTGTAAAACGCTAAAATCAAAAAGCAATATGTCAAGTTGTAGAAACCAGATTGAAGGCTATCAAATTTCAATTTTGTTTTGATTATGATGGAGATTGGTAGAACAATAATTGCCTTTTGGTCAACACTAAACATCTCACAGGCAATTAAGATTACTAGACGAAAGCTTCCAGGAGTAGGGTAGTAATAGTAATTGATAGAATGGTTTATCACGTTCACCAAACAATAATTTAGCTATACTTAAAACAAAACCAAGATAGAGATAAATTGTTAGGTAATAAATGCGGAAACGCTGATGTCCATGTACGAAAAAGTTTAATATCCACTGGAAAAGGATGTTATATCGAATAGGGTAAGAAAATGTAGCATTGCAGCTGGAGCTATACTGACTACATGTACTCTTATAATACGCTTTATAGTGGTAGCGAGGTTGTCTCCGAATACACGACCATGAATGTAACTATATAATTTTGACGAGTGTTAGCAAGCTTTAGATATGTACATAATTATTCTGAACAAACGCTGAGATGCAGCAAGTCGCAAACCATCCAACAAGAGATATTCTCATTCCTCTTTTCTTTTCCTGTAACGGTTAAGTGGGATACCGGCGGGGGGGGGGGGGGGGTGAGTTTAGTGAGACATAATCACCTGATCTTATTGAAGAATCTGGCTTTATGTCATAGGTACTCGTATAGACATTCGACTTACGGAATTATAAAAAACTATTATTGATGTTTTAAGTTTATTTTGAGATTCATATTTTACAAAACTGAAATGTGAAATTGAGCATGCTCTCTTCCTGAATATAGCAGAAATATTGCAACTGTTCATTTAATCTACAGTCTAATTTAAAACCATGAATAAACATACTATTCAAGGGAAATAAATATTGTGGTGGTTTAATATCAGATGGCAGTTCTAGTTTCTGTTTTTGACATTTTTACGAAATCCAAGATTGACCATACAAAGCAAGGTTTTACATACTTAAAAGTATTTTACAACTTAAATACAGATGACGGTATATACTAGTTTTTAACCACCAATAAACTAATAGAATTGACAATGAATTTTCTAGTTAACGAAATTCATTTTATTTGTACACATAACTATAATTTTCTTCTAATCATTGCAAGACGCATATATTTTACAAGTATTAAAAGCTGTTTTTATCATTTTTTTTAAAAGAAATTGTACACGTTTCTTTTTCCTTCATAGCTTTGTTGACAACTGTTTATTGGCACGTGTAAAGAGATATCATGATTTAAATACACACGCATCTCTATATTGTTTTTAATATTGATTTAATGACAATACCAGAATTGATGTATGTGTGTCAGTCGTCGAATAACACGAAAAAACTCATCCAATTATAGATTAATCAATCACAAATTATTCACAGTGACTGTTAATCTAATATGTATTGTTCTTCATAATCAGAAAACATTCACAAAAGGGTATTCCTAAAAATAATTAGGAGATGTGAATTGTAACATATGGAATAATCATTGAATGACACTTCAAATGGAGAAACAATAAATCACAATATAGATTCAGATTCAATAGTTCAATAGAGAGTTTGGGTAAACACATTGATGTCCTGTGGTAATTAATGTCCACTGCACAAACAAATAATGAAGTCATATTACGTGGCATTAAGGGTAATGTATGTATAATGGTGAAAGCAACCGTGGTACCACGAACTATGCAAACATCGGACTTATATTCGATATATTTTTTTGTATTAGCAATATATTTTCATTGGACTATCAGACTTCTATCAAACAATTATTTTATGGAAGTGTCTATAGTATTATTTAGTGCGATCCTATATTCAGTACTATATACTGCGCGTATCTTTAGTTACTTAAGTACTATTTACTATGCTACTATCTTTAGTAATATTTACTTTACTCCTATCTTCAATACTGTTTCGGAGCTCTTTATCTTTAGTACTAATTACTAAGCTCCTATCTTCAGTACTTTTTATTGCGCTTCTATCTTCAGTTCTATTTACTCTGCTCCTACCTTCAGAGGGGCTTCGGTGGCCGAGTGGTCAAGGTAGTTCGTCTTCTATTGATCACGTGGTCTGTCAACACTGAGATTGCGGGTTCGATTCTCACTGCAGGCAGGTGTACTCGACTCCAATCTTAATTGATAAGGATTGCCAGTTTTCCTACCGCAGGTCGGGGGTTTTCTCCGGGTACTCCGGCTTCCTCCCCCAATAAAAACTGGACGCCATGATATAGCTTAAAAATTGCTGAAAGTGGCGTTAAACACCATCAAACAAACAAACAAACCTACCTTCAGTACTTTTTATTGCGCTTCTATCTTCAGTACTATTTACTTAGCTCCTATCTTCAGTACTATTTACTCTGCTCCTGTCTTCAGTACTATTTATTGTGCTCCAATCCTCAGTACTATTTACTGGGCTCCTATCTTCAACACTATTTACTGAGCTCCCGTCTTCGGTACTATTTACTGCGCTTCTATCTATTTATTGCGCTATTATATTTAGTACTATTTATTGCACTCCTATCTTCAGAACTATTTACTGCGCTCCTATCTTCAGTACTATTTATTGCGCTATTATATTTAGTACTATTTATTGCGCTATTATATTTAGTACTATTTATTGCACTCATATCTTCAGTACTATTTACTGCGCTAGTATATTCAGTATTTTTATTGCACTCCTATCTTCAGTACTATGTACTGCGAACCTATTTTTACATGTAGTTATTGTAGACATCGTGAATTGGTTGATCGTTCGGGATCTATCATACAAATAGTTATGGATATTAACTTCCTTATGTCTTTCTTAAGGGAGACCCTAATCTGTTTTTGCCTATAACTTTCGAACGGATAAACATATCGATGTAATTTAAACGGATTCTGAAAGATGATAAAAATTTCGACATAATAAATATAAAATAATTATTTTGATTTAAATTATTTAAAACTTGACCGGAAGGGTTTTTTCTCTACTAAAATTGAATGCGATTTTTCAACTTTGGCTAAGAACGAAAATTGCCAACCTGGAAAATGATCAGCTACACGAAAAACTAGCTGGAAAAACAAACAGCAGACAAACAAGCATTTTCCATTAAAAATATAATTCAGTACAGTATCTATATGGTAGTTCAAGTTTCTTCTTTAGATAACAGGCATTTAGTATAATAAAAATAATACTGCCTTTGAACTCGGGTGTTAGGATAGTTTATCACATGAAGAAAAAAATTATCACCCTCGACTTCGTCTCGGGTGATAATTTTTTCTTCATGTGATAATCTACCCTAACACCCTCATTCAAAGGCAGTATGATTATACTAATAAATTTTATAGCAAATCCATTGATATATAACTCTATTGTATTTATAAAAGAGAAAGCTGTCAAAAGTTGACCGGAAGAGTGGTCCATTGGAGTATTGCGTACAGTAAAATTTCAACTTTGGACTCAATTTGTAAAAACATGCAATACTTCGGTCAAAATTGCTTAATAATTTATTTTGTAAATTTTATAGCAAATCCTTTGATATATAACTAAATCGTATTTATAAAGGAGAAAGTTGTCAAAAGTTGACCGGAAGGGTGGTCCGTTAGAGTATTACCTACAGTAAAATTTCAACTTTGGACTCAATTTGTAATACATGCAATACTTCGGTCAAAATTACTCCAATTTATATTCCTCTAGTAAATTCTAAAGCGATCCGATTGGTATTTAACATAATTTTATAATTTTTTTATAATTTTATTCATAAAAGGGAAAGTTTTAAAAAGTTGACCGGATTGTATGCATGTTCTGTGAAAAAATCTGCCATAGGACACTTTTGTTGAAATTTCTTTTCCAACTGACCACCCTTCCGGTCAACTTTTGACAACTTTCCCTTTCAAGAATAAAATTGAGTTATATATCAATGGATTTGCTATAAAATTTACTAGAGGAATCTATTAACCAATTTTGACTGGAGTATTGCATGTTATTACAAATTGGGTCCAAAGTTGAAATTTCACTGTACGCAATACTCCAACGGACCACCCTTCCGGTCAACTTTTGACAACTTTCCCTTTCATGAATAAAATTGAGTTATATAGCAATTGATTTGCTATAAAATTAAGTAGAGGAATCTGTTAATCAATTTTGACCGGAGTATTGCATGTTTTTATAAATTGAGTCTGAAGTTGAAAAATTGCATTCAATTTTAGTATAGAAAAAACCCTTCCGGTCAAGTTTTAAATAATTTAAATCAAAATAATTTTAAATTATTTTATATTTATTATGTAGAAATTGTTATTATCTTTTAAAATCCGTTTAAATTACATAGATATGTTTATTCTTTCGATTGTTATAGGCAAAACATACCAAAAACCCTTCCGGTTTTTCCACCCTTCCGCAGATTAGGGTCTCCCGTCTACTACCGTTGTTTCCAGTGATGCAGGATATGTTCCTTTCAGTAAAACTGTGTGTTGTATATGTTTTGTTTGTTATGTTTTTAAGCTCTTTGTGCTAGTCATATATTTGTTATTTCATCTTTAACTTTTTTACCTTCAATAACATCTTTAGATGTTCTACCCTGCACACAAGATAATTTATCCCGTATTCTCATGTATAGAAAGTTAGAATTAAATCAATGATGTTTATTTTACAAATTTTACACAAAGCAAGAATTCTCAAGATCCAGCATTTAGTATGGAATCATAAAGCTTTACTGACTGTGTACAAGAAATGCATTCACAAGATTAAATTATAATTCTTCATACAACTTATAATAATGCAATTCAATAATATTTACGACATATACGACAAATACGACAACGCAATAACATTTACGACAAATCTGATACAAGTCCAAGATACGTTTGTCATTATCGCACTTATTAACAGAATTTGATTTGAAACGCATATCGATCCAACTTTTTTAAGCCTGCTTAAAGGTTGTTACTCTAGAAAATCGAGAAAAACACAAAAAAATATCATGGCATTAGAAATCAGATCAATTGATAAGAATTGATGATAAAGTTAGGTCGTTGACTATTTCTGGACAGTAATCCAGGAGAGTTGTACTGTTGATGCAGAATTAATTTTGGAGGTATGTTATTTTTTTAAGGATTTTAATATTTTAGGAATTTTTTTAGCCTTACCAAGACGTCTGGTTTTATTGGGGGGAGAAAGTTGGAGTACATGGTAAAAACACACAAGGCATATCAAGTTAACATTTAAAATTTTTTGTTTTAATAATAAAACAGCTTTGCCACCACATAGACTCGTCCTCGTCTTCACTTCTGTAAATTTCATATTAAACTTTTCTTTGCAGAACCTCTGACAAATAGCCCACAAATTGTGGTTCGTGTAACCGTTTCACATATAGTAACGAACCTGTGTTATTTCGCAATGTGATTATGTTCTCTTGACTCATGTGATTCTTTAACTGGTTTCCGTTCCTGACCACATGCGATAATTTCTTATCATATTTTGGGTACCTGCAGCCTTTTCGTAAACGTTTCTACATGTATACCAGATGTTTGCTATATTTGTTCTAAACCGTTGTATTCCTCTTGTTGTCAGTTCAATTTTTCAAACGCTAAACATTTAAACCTACCAAGGAGTAATATTATGAATTATAGGTTAACCAACAAAACACATATCATTTTTCATAAATAGCTATCTATTCCTCAGAAGAAATACGTGGGAGTCAATAATAAGTGTTTAATTTATTATGGTAATAACACATATTCTTTGATCCCAACTCTCATCAATTACAAGCTTAATGTGAAGTCTATTGCGATGCTATAACTAACTATAGGCTATAAGCAGTACAAAGCAAGATTATATACTGCATGGACATGCTTACGTGTGGAAGATTTCCACGAGAAAAAGAGTAATAACTTCGATACGACGTATTGGTATCTGTAATCACCAAACGGATATGTTCTGTACTTATGCACCCAGAACAACCGCTAGCTTTCCTATCAGAAGGTTTGCTTATTGTATGCCGTAAAATCGTGAAAGGTCCATATACCTAGGGATTAAATGTGCTGCACATGTCTGGTATGTGCAATTCGAAGGAAATTCTTTCATAGTTCTGTGTTTGGAGAAAATGCTCGCTTTTGTCTATAAAGTTTTATAATTCTGTTTCAAAGCTAACATTTATACCAAAATTATGTGCCAATGTAAGAATGGATCATTCACTACGCCTTTTTTACCTTTACTTCGGTATACAAATAGGACAACACAATATAATTAAAGTCCGCAAGACTATGGCTAGTTAAACGACTCTAGCTCCGCTCATCGACGTAGTACGACTTCAACAATGGTAGGACATTATAGCACAAAGTTATTTATTTTTGTAAAACTCTGTTTCTGTAATATGATGGTAATTCATATTAAGCCTACCTACAAGAATACTTGTTATGTACTTTTCTGTAAAAAAAAGTCTTTCTACGTATTCAATAATAAACACGTTAGTATCAACGTAAACAGTACAAATTAAATTGATTGATGAACTAAAAACTATCATTTATTCATTACACAATAATAACAGTCTTTCCTGGAATTTGTACAAACAACAAATTATAAATATATTTGGTTAATCAGATGGACCAATATACAAGGGGCCGAGTGGTTAAGGTAGTTCGTCTATACTATTGATTACGTGGTCTGTCAACACTGAGATTGCGGGTTCGATTCTCACTGCAGACAGGGTGTTCTCGACTCCAATCTTAATTGACAAGGATTGCCAGTTTTCCTTCGGCAGGTCGGGGGTTTTCTTCGGGTACTCCGGCTTCCTCCCCCAATAAAAACTGGACGTCATGATATGGCTGAAAAATTGCTGAAAGTGGCGTTAAACATTATCAAACAAACAACAACTTTTGACTGTAAATAGAAACACAAAGAGCATTTGGTAAGGGACATAAAATTTCGTCTTTAGTACAAGCTATGGTAATACACTTTTTAAAAAACTACAGAGTCTTTATCATACAGGGAGCGTGGCACTCCCTAAACACGTATTTACTATCGTCTACGGCGAGACTTCCCGTATTATAACCTTGAGATGCACCAAGTAGCTCTGTAGATTGAGTAATGGGAAACCTTACCAGAAAGCAATAAACAAAAACCCGATCTGATTCAAATCAGCAGTTATGTTCGCTCCACTATTTTACTCAGATTGTTTAAAAAAAATATAATAGTCTGTAGGTGTATATTTGATATGTTTTTCTGATCGCATATTAAATACTTCTTTCTGTCCCCGCTGAAGGTTTATAAATACGTGTCTAAGGTAGTGATTGCTTTAGCAAACATGTCAGTATGCATTGTAAAATATAACGTTTTTGTAATTGTTTTTATCATTTAGGCATAGAGAGGAGCGTGCCATACCTATTGTATATTTTCTGAAATTTTAATTACATTCATTATTTAAAATATTTGTTTATTTTCCGGTTTGAAAATTCATAATTTTGACAATCCTTACAAGTTTGTTTCTTTCGTTTATCAAATTAGTAGAGCTCCATATTAGGAACAATAATAACAGGTCATAATTTGAATAACTTGACGTTTATTGTTATTTACAATGTATTCGTGTTTAAGATTATTAGAAATCTGTGTGTGCTTTATTTCAATCAAAGCTTTCTAATAACCCAATGAATGTACCATTATTTGGTCCATCAAAACCGGATATTAAAGAACATAAATGACTTGATTAATTTGGGTAAGGTTCAGCAAAAGTTTATCACTGCCGGTCGAAGGAATTTAATGATAAAATTATAACAAGAAAGACATTAGGAAGAAATCCTGTCCTTTATAGATGCCACAAACGCAACTATTTTTACGTTCCATAATTTCGACTTTTCCTAGACATTACAGTGGGAATATCGATGCTTGACAAATTTGAAGTAGGCACTGCTTACTCGTCCGGAGCTCCTGAGTGCGCCCATGGTTTTTATTGAGTTCGGGTTACTCATTTCTGTGCTTGTGTTTTGTGTTTTTGTTTCGTGTTGTATATATTTCTCTTAATATAGATTTGTTGTAATCGTTCCTTTACTTTAATCTTCTGCTGTTAGGTCGCTTTCATGGCTATTTTTATTATTGTTCAGTATGTCAGATTTTATTTAAAATCCGTTCGATTCACTTTCAAAATGTATTTATCAGAACTTACAATTCGAAATATCTAACATTCATTGTGAGAAAATCTTCACAGTGATAACGTTTCAATAACGTTAGGAAAGTAACGGGTTCCTAACAATATTTTACAAAAAAATAAAAAATACAAGAACTTATTTAACAAATTAAACATTTTGTTAATGATTGGTTTTTACCTTAAATTAATAGTTTGTTTGTTTGGAGAAAAAAATCAAAACTGTGATACCTTGGAATATTCAGGTCAAACACAGACAAAACCGAAGTTAAACAGAAGAAGGGGGAAATAAGCACACAGCACAAAACGACAAATTGAGTAACACGAACCCTACTACAAACCGGAAATGAGTCCAGGTGTTCCGGAACCGGATATGAGTCCAGTCGTTCCGGAAGGTCAAACAATTCGTGTTGCCTCCTCACAAACACTGTATGGCTAAGAATAATACCAGGCACTTACGTAGTTTTCTCGGTAATTTGTTACAATTTCCTTTGATCTTTACTACCAACAAAATTGGTATCAGTGCTCAGTTAAACACCGACTTGTGATACAAGAAAAATTATCAGCTGTTGCTCATTTGTCATGCGCGAACACATTGCAGAGGAATCTACTTAACTTTTTGACCAATCGCGCATCACTAATTAATTAAAGTTCATGAATATTAAGGAAAATAAACATAACGATAAAAATACAACTTTTATGCTGCAATTAATCAGACCTGTCTAGACACGAAGAAGTGTTACAAAATATAAAACGCAAAACACAATTAGTATCATGCGAGTTTCTTATTATTCTCCTGAAACACTGTACATACAATACCCACCCGCTCCCCACCTGATGATGTAGTTGATAATATATGCCTAAACCCTTGGGCAATAGAATATATTTTCATTATATATCAACGTGGTACATCTAAGCATCATTTTGTCACCAGGTATATATTAACCCAGATAGCAATCACACGTTGGGCCAACGTTGGGTTAATGATGGCGACTTCGTTGGGCCAACGCTGGCGGACTACGTTGGCCCAACGTAATTTTGCTCATCGGCCGTACGTTAGGCCAACTGGTTGGGCCAACGTTGGCCCCATGAGACATAGCCAACTTAGACTGCACACTGCCAACATGCTTGTGTGTGAATTTAGGTTGGGCCAACGTTGGCCCAACTTGATTTAGCCTGCTAAGTAGGCAGTTTGCCAACATCTTACCAACAAGTTTGTGTGGGATTTTCTCAGTCAATAGCTCAAAATTGCTTGTTTTGTACTTATCGTTTTTTAAACAAGTCAAAGGATCAGTGATCTCTGCTATAAAACACTGAAATTTGTGTTGGTATATACAATGTATATCTTGGTTGCTTGTCAATTACAAGAACATTAAATTTATTATCAGCTTTATTCCAATTCAGCTTAATCAGCAGCTTCTCTTCTCTTTTTTACGAAAGACTTTTTTCTAACCACTCTACATGTATATCTCTTGCGAATTTTAACCAGTTCTTTAGTACATTGTCAATATGACTGTCACCATTTGAACACTTAGTCCCTTCTTCCTCACATACCCTGAAAAAAATGGAATATAGAATGTAAAATATATTTATGTCATAAAAATACCTTCATATTGTATTTTCATTTGTCATTTTGTTTTTGTTATTATTGTAATTTTTAATTTAAACGATTCATCAACAAGGCACATAAAAACAAAGATATAGTCTAAAAACGTACATGAACTTACGTGTTACTGGACATTCCGATCGAAGGATCTTTTATCCCTTGCCCTTTCTAGCGTACATGTATTGTCTTTACATAACTCTCCATTGTGTGCCTATCTTATTCTGTAACATGGGCCTCGATGATTTATTCAGGAATACTAGTACACTGTAGTATATAAATAAAACAAATGTGTTAATTCTTCCATGTATATTTTCTAGAATATTTTGTACAAGTCTTATATGTTTCATATTTGCATTATGTTACGAAATATAATAAACACAAGTTGAAAACAAACAAATAAGCCTGTGGAAAAGTAGGATGCAGTTAAATAACATACATTGTTCATTAATAAAAAAAACTGAATATTTTAGCTTAAAACATACATGGTTAATAATAAAAAACTGAGAATTTAAACTATAAATTCATGTACTTACATCTATTGTGTGTTAAATAAAATACTCCAAGCTGTCCAAAATGGCGACCGATGTGAATTCCGGACACAGATGATACTAATGCCCCGCGACTAATCTGCACACTAATTGTTCTTACAATTTATAGGTCATCAGATTTAACTATAAATATATATCTCAGATGTCCCACATGTGTTGAATTAATTAATTTGCAAGGTTATAAAACATATGATCTAAATGCACTCATATTTGATTATTAACTGCACTTTTTATGTCATATATTTCCATTTACATTGTTTAATTTAATTGATGCATTTATTTTTGTGTGTACACATTTTACGTTGGGTTGACGTTGGAACGCCAACAGTTGGTCACGTTACGATGGGCCAACGTTGGGTCGATGTTGGAAAGCCAACAGTTGGTCACCTTACGATGGGCCAACGTTGGGTCGATGTTGGAAAGCCAACAGTTGGTCGACTTACAATGGGCCAAGGTTGGGTCGATGTTGGAAAGCCAACAGTTGGTCACATTAATATTACGATGGGCCAACGTTGGGCCGATGTTAGAACGCCAACGCCAACCTTTTACCAACCATGCCAACAAATGGCCAACGTTGGGCCAACGTAGTGTTGCTATCTGGGAATTTACCAATATCGAAAGTTGTAAACTGAATAAGATAACTAACATTATGTGTCAGTGAAAGAAATCTCAATCAAAATCGTTTTCGTCATTTCAGAGACATTAATATAAGTATCTATATAGTTTTCAAATATAATAATATACATCTTTAAACTATTTCGTAAAGCTGAAATTGTTTACATTTACACTCGATTCATTTAAAACTACACTTCTGAACAAGACACGGTTCTTCGAATAATTAATCTCCACTCACATTTCTTCCATATTAATAAAAAGTCACATATTTCTAGTAAAATAATTTGTTATCGTGTGAAAATCCCATTGACCGTTTGATTGTGTTCTGCACAGGGGTGAAGACCGCAGCTTATGTAATAGTATTCTCGAAATAGTACCAGGAAGCACTGGTTTACACCAGTTGCGTGATTAAAATGAAGGGCGAGAAATGCATAAAACCTACGGATGATTAACTCGGGTAAATAGCAGTAACAACGGAAAACCAGAAATAGAAAAACCTCACTGGTACTGGAAATAATTAAGTAAATAATAAATAAGAACGATGAATAGAGCACAGACAATAATTAAAACTTGAAAAACTGTGAGCAATGCTAACTTATTGATACCCCGCTTACAAATGTTCAAACATCTGAGTAGTAAACTGTAGGAGGTGTATACATGTTACATGTTAACAAAATAGGTATCGTCTTCTGCACATTTTCTGAAAAATTATGAACTTCCGAACTGGTCAAAAGATGTCAACAATTCCATAATAGCATCCATATTATATAGGATGACAAAGTTACTTGTGACTGTATGACAAGTAACTTTGTCATCCTATATAATATATACAAAATTGCTGAATTATATTACTGTCAGATCAATATGTATTGGTTACGAAAATTCCAGCGTCACACGCTAGCGCACATGTACTATGTCTATATCTACGATTCACCCCGGTTAATGAAGCTATATTTTTATATAGCGGATTTGGTTGAGGGGTCTAGACCGCTGGACATAGTGCAAAAGATTTGGTGCCACAGTGTTACAACGGTGTGAGTTCGAATCCCGCTGATGGTAAGAAAAAATTTGACAGTGTAAAAAAATCTAATTCTAACACTGTTGGGTTTAATTTGTAGACGTATATTATATATATATTACGTTCGTTCAATCCATCAGGTTCTAGCGTTTTTAATTGATGTATCCGAAATGTTTCTCGAAGTCTTCTGGTTGATGTATTCCACCTTGGGTTTTGATCGATAATTTGGAATTTTACATTGTCAAAAGAGTGGCCTGTAGTTTTACGGTGGCGAGTTAGTGGACAATTTCTGTTTTTCGTGAAAAAGGAGCGATCCTTGTTAAGTCGCATATTGAAAGCTGTCTCTGTTTCTCCAACAAACTGGATGTTACAAATTCCACAGGTCAGTATGTAAAAACAATAGCTGAATTTACAGGAACAATTGGAGTACATTGTAAAGCTTTCGTTGGTTGTTGTGTTGTTCTGACAAACGAATGGCCTTAGTCATTTAGTGTCAATATAAATAAATAACGTAAACAAGTCATAACGTATTGATCTTAAACTTTCTCACTCCCCAAAACTTTTATATAGTTGCTTCCCAGTTCATACCTCGCGGATGTGCCGTGCTGTTACTTGGCTTTGCTCAGATATTCCAACAAGATGTAAATCAAAATTACCAAGGCCATTCGTTGGTCAGTCTGTCTCTATATTATTGACAAGAAACACCTTCATTTGTATCGTTGCATAATCTTCTAGACTTGTATATTATTTTTTGTTTATGCTGTATCGTCATGTTTTTCGATCCGATACTTAATAAGTTAACTGGTGTGTACTTTCTTACTCTATATCTCTTTTTAGCATTTTTAGCATTTTGCCACACAGCGCATCATGCCATAATTAAATCAAACGAATAAACACGATTTGTTGATTAAATGAATTTTCGCTGAATGTCCAGCGGGTAGTATTTTAGCTATATTCAAGAAGATAAAAGGGATAGGTTTATAGGCACCTGCCTTGAGGTTTGAAAACAACAGTCTTGCATGCAATGTATGTTAAAGGTAGGGATCAATATGGCAAGTTAGGAAAAACTGTATTGACTTAACAACAAACAGTAATTCTGGTAGAAGCTTGTTGTATCAGTTAAGGAGCATTCCATCTTCCTCAGTAATTCAGTCATACTCCAGGCTGTTAAGTTGATAAGTCCATCTTCCTCAGTAATTCAGTCATACTCCAGGCTGTTAAGTTGATAAGTCCATCTTCCTCAGTAATTCAGTCATACTCCAGGCTGTTAAGTTGATAAGTCCATCTTCCTCAGTAATTCAGTCATACTCCAGGCTGTTAAGTTGATAAGTCCATCTTCCTCAGTAATTCAGTCATACTCCAGGCTGTTAAGTTGATAAGTCCATCTTCCTCAGTAATTCAGTCATACTCCAGGCTGTTAAGTTGATAAGTCCATCTTCCTCAGTAATTCAGTCATACTCCTGGCTGTTAAGTTGATAAGTCCATCTTCCTCAGTAATTCAGTCATACTCCAGGCTGTTAAGTTGATAAGTCCATCTTCCTCAGTAATTCAGCCATACTCCAGGCTGTTAAGTTGATAAGTCCATCTTCCTCAGTAATTCAGTCATACTCCAGGCTGTTAAGTTGATAAGTCCATCTTCCTCAGTAATTCAGTCATACTCCAGGCTGTTAAGTTGATAAGTCCATCTTCCTCAGTATTTCAGTCATACTCCAGGCTGTTAAGTTGATAAGTCCATCTTCCTCAGTAATTCAGTCATACTCCAGGCTGTTAAGTTGATAAGTCCATCTTCCTCAGTAATTCAGTCATACTCCAGGCTGTTAAGTTGATAAGTCCATCTTCCTCAGTAATTCAGTCATACTCCAGGCTGTTAAGTTGATAAGTCCATCTTCCTCAGTAATTCAGTCATACTCCAGGCTGTTAAGTTGATAAGTCCATCTTCCTCAGTAATTCAGTCATACTCCAGGCTGTTAAGTTGATAAGTCCATCTTCCTCAGTAATTCAGTCATACTCCAGGCTGTTAAGTTGATAAGTCCATCTTCAAAAGTATATGTTGCAAACTACAAAATATAAATCTGAAATGGTTAGTTATGTATTGACTTTTGCTAAATTTTACTCGACTGATCTGACTTTTGCTAAATTTTACTCAATGTTCTCGACTTAAGCCATAACAATTTTGAAAATAGTCGGATTCTATCAAGTTTCTTTATTCAGAAATAGTCTGACGTTATATTCAACACCTTGACCGATTCAACATTGTCTTATTCAAACTCGACCTGGTCTTAACCCAGTTTTGACCCATACCCATCCAAAATGATTTTATCAGTTTCGACCTGTTCTCGACTAGTCTGAATGAGTCTCGACCAGTCTAAATCAAGTATCGACCAATCTGAAAAGACTGAATGAGTCTCGATTTGGTTTCGACACAGTCTCTACTAGTCTTGACTTGTTTTTAAAAAAGTCTATTGTAAAAATATGCATTTAAAATAAAGTCATAAAAATACCAAGGTTATAATTTACTTAGCGAGACGCGCATTTCGTCTAATCAAAGCTCGTCAGTGGTGCTAAAAACCAAAACATATTGAAAATCCAGATAATTATACGAAGTTATAGAGCTTCAAAAATAAACAATTATTATGCCAACTCCAGCTAACACCAGCAAATAAAAAAAAAATAAAATAGAATTTATATGACTTTCGAAAAAGTGTATATAAACAAACAAATATTTATGATACATTCGTGATGCTTGTATGTCACTGCATAAACCATTACACAAATTATGTTGATAACTACCCTTTACATGTACAAAGAAAAAAGTCTTTTTTTAAATTGTGTAAATGTCAACCTATCTGTGTCATCACAATTTTCCTTTTATTTCAAAAGGCATAAAAATTACCATGATTTATGGATTTGAACAACTCTTGCTAATAATATGGTATTAACTTTTTTTAAATGTTTGACTGCATTTCTGAGTACTTTAGTTCTATCTTCTATTTTACTGTGAGCTTACAGTTCTACACATAAGACATGTTACATTAAATGTATCTTATAATACTTACCTAATTGTACACAATAATTTAATTGGAAATTAAACATAAAGAAAAATTACATTTATGAAAGATTTCTTTTTGCTTGCTTCTAATTGTGTTAAAATCGTCTTGATCTAAATCTAGCTTAGTTCATATTGAATAAAAAATTGAATTAATGTGCAGAGTGCCTGTGTGTACTTTGCTTCCAGGCAGAATACACAGTAGTTTATATGTCTACTGGTTTTCCATACACTGGTAACTTTGGAGTAATCACAACTTGTTTTGGAACGGGTAATGCATACAGACAGTCATTTCCATGGACTTTGACTCCGCGATCTGTCTAAGTTGAAATGCTGTTATAATGGGTATAATTTGGAACTAAATCTGGCTCATTAGTCAACGTACTATCCGGACAATTACTTACAGGTAACAGTCTATGTTGTTTTACTATAATAACATGTTGAAACTGTAACGATTTTTACACTGCAGCCCACATGCACTTCTTTTCAATAACTCTATTGTCCACAGCCAGACTTTTGTACACAAAGAAACAGTATTGGCATTCCCATATAAGACCCACCCATTAAACAATGATTTTGTGTTATGAAGTCATGCAGATAAAGTACATTCTAAAATGGCGTCCTTCAAACGCTTTGAGAACACATTAGGGCTCTAATAAGCATAGAGCATGGTGTGACGTCACAATTAGAATTCCGACGTCATATATCCTCGTGTAACGTAAAGTCGGTCACCTAAGCCTATATATATTTTTTCATTCCAAATCGGCTTTGTGCTCGTTTGTTCATATGTTTATTTGTTTTTATCAATTTCTCATCAGTATTCCTTCGGTAGTATTAATATCCTTTCCATGCAGTAATACCGGTAAATGACCTATTTGTTGTTATTGAAAATTCAAATGGCGGCGATCTAACGTGACTTAAAATCTGTCACATGATCTGTTTCTATTTTTTCACTTTCTAGGCCAAAACAAACACAATATTTTGTTTTAAAACGCAATAAAATATATTGAAAGAATAAATTATTAATTATAATTTTATAATAAGCTTAATGAATTTTTAATGTTCAAGAATTAATATCTGATGAAAACTGAGACTGATTTTTATAAATATTCTAATGTTTTGAGTTAGTCAGAATTAATTGAATAGTAATAGAATTTATTTTTTTTATTTCATATCCATTTTATTTTCACAATGCATACACAGAAAATTATCACCACGTCTCACAACTCTCACTTTTGTGCAATAAATTAAATGCACACAGAGTCCACAACTTTCACACTTTGCCCACTTTGTAAACACAAAATTTACACTTTGTCTCACCTCTTCAGGATCAAACAACTTACATACACATTTTCTGAATGCACTTTGTAGATTATTAGCAGTTACCGATTGTAAGTAAGATTTGCAGGCCAAGCTACAAACATCATATTTAGTAATAGCACATTCTTTTGATCTCATAGTTTTGTGGCATATTAAAGTTAGCATATATTTTTTGTAATTGTCTATAGCATCCTACATCAAGAGGTTGTAGAAGATGCGAGGTATGGGCTGGTAATATTTGCATAATAATGTTGTTGTTCTTCGCCCATTCAATAACATTTAATGTTACATGTGATTTATGTCCATCTAAAATC
This sequence comes from Limnoperna fortunei, assembly GCA_944474755.1. Classification (NCBI taxonomy): domain Eukaryota; kingdom Metazoa; phylum Mollusca; class Bivalvia; order Mytilida; family Modiolidae; genus Limnoperna; species Limnoperna fortunei. Next base: position 81,449,604 of record OX104113.1, on the reverse strand, counting down.
AGCAAGACTGTGTGGTATAAATTTTGTAAAGTGGTTGCTCAGCCAATCTAAAAACAAAGATGAATTGGACCATCCAGAGTCAGAGACATTACCAACAGTTTCAGAAGATTTTCCTTCAAGTAATCCATGAGGTGCATGCTTTACTAGTTTTTGTTCTTCGTCAAGTGATAGCAAGGGTGATTTTCCCATGGTGCAACAATCTGGATCTATGTCCCCTGCAACTCGATCTCTTAGAGTTTGGAAAGGAACAGAATATATCTTCGAAGCTTTCCTTATTGACATAGTAGTACCATCATCAATAACTGCAATGTAAGCATCTTTCATGGCTTCTGGGTTGTAGTTTCTGTATTTGGCTCTTCCAGAAGGTAGGAGAACAGAGTTGATCTGAAATATAGAAAGAAGATGATATTAGTCATTAAATTTGGTTCATATTATTATTATTATTATTATTAATGATGTGCCCTAAACAGCATTAAAAGGACAGTGAAATGGTGATATTTTGAGGTTTTCGAAAAAAAAAGATTTTTAAAAAGCCTCTTAATTATCCAATTTAAATTTTGAATCTAATTTAAAATGTAGGCTTTATAAAGACTAACTTATCAAAAGTAAAGAAAATCAAGATAGCTCCATTCTATTTAAAAGACTATTTTTATAAATAATTCAAGACTGGCATAGACACAATCCTGTCAAATTTAATTTCCAATAAGCAATGTATTCTTTACATGTTCAATTGTCTTTGGACCATATTATTTTAATTTGTTCCATCATGTCTTCTCCCATTGTTATTGATTGTGCTATATTAAACACGGAAATTTCCCGAAAAAACGGCAACAATGTGTAAGGTGCTTGCTATTTTTAAAACTAAAAAAAATATAGGTTGCTTGGCCTAAAACGATCTTTATTTAGACGTTGACCGAGAATGGAATGTAAACACTTCCCACAATGCTACTATGAAGGAATTCCCTTGGAGAAACTTATTTTTAGGTCATTTGAAGTTGGAGAAAAAAAAGATCTAGCAAAATGGCGGCTTTTAATTAATGATTTCATTATTTATTTTAAACTTACCTTTACAAATCTCAGTTTTCTTCAAAAATTCACTGAAGCAAAATTCGACTATTTTTGTACGCTAGGAAACCCAAAGTTACGTCATCAAAGTATGTACGTCATGTGATAAGTGCGATCAAAATGGCCGACCGATTTAATGAGATGACCGATTTACTTAACGTGACGATAGGATACGCTCAAACTGAAAAATTTCAAACTGGAACAATGCAATTTTGTTAAGATTTATTAATATTTTTGCTTGAAAGGTACGTATATTCAATAAATATATGTTTATGTCTATAATATTTGCTTTAACATAATGTTTGAAGAGATATCTCATTAGTTTAAAAAAATATATATCACCATTGAAAGCTTCCTTTTAGAGACGCTTCGAAATTTTAAACATTTGTTAGACATATTAGAATCGAAATAGATTATTGCAATTGGGCTCTATGCGAATTAGAACATGGTCCAACCTTATATTTGTCTTCATTTTATACCTCGCTATCGCTCGGTATAAAATATTGATACCTTATATTTGTCTTCACTTTATACCTCGCTATCGCTCGGTATAAAATATTGACAAATATAAGGTCGGACCATGTTCTAATTCACATAGAGTCCGCTCGCAATAATCATTTTAATGGAAATCCTATTAGTTCCTGCCAATGTTTATAATTGCCCGGCTAGCCGGAACTATAACATCAAGTTTCAGTTGATTGTCTAGGATATTTTTTGTTTTTGATAAGTCGCGGCTTTGTTTTCGCGGGACACTTTATTCCGCAACGCGGATGTGCAACACGGAAATTTTGTTGAGGAAAATTTTTTTTGTAGTCTTTAAATACTTTTTTTAACACGAACAACGCAAGCATATTATTTTGAATAATCTTATTTAATATTTTATAGATTTTAATACTTTTCTATTATATATAACTATATTGTTTTTCTTGAAGCTGTATACATTTTTGTGGTATATTATTTATACGTACATCCAAAACTAATTAAATTTAATGTCTTATCAATATGTATGATACAAACAAGTCAGTTTAGTACGGAACGGTTAGGAAGTTAAACTAAGTGCTAGTGGACGTAATAGTTTGTAATGTCAGAATCAATATTGATCTGCATAAATTAATACTGTTCTTTGTTGTATCTCTAAAAATGCACTCATTTGTGTAATTTGAAAACCAATTGATTGATAAATTAAAGTTCTACGCCCAGACAGCAATATTGTAGCTGTATTCAACCGAATCACTTTGTACATGAAGGCATCAAATAGGACAATGGGGTCAGTAAGCAGGATGGGAAAATTTACATTTCATTTCATAAGAACTTGTTTTTGTGCAAGGATCGTAACACGCTTCCAAAGAAAAGCTCCTGAATGATGCATATACTAACTCTGAACTTTTCATATCCGTTCAATGAATTGTTTTCTAGATACACGTGCATGCATTCTCACTACTAAATAGTTGTATTTTTAGGTTATATTTACCCGTAAAGTGAATCATGTTCGTAAAATCGATTTTTTTGTTGGTTTGTATGGTGTTTAACGCCACTTTCAGCAATTTTTCAGCTATATCATGGCGTCCAGTTTTTATTGGGGGAGGAAGCCGGAGTACCCGGAGAAAATCCCCGACCTTTGGTAGGAAAACTGGCAATCCTTGTCAATTAAGATTGGAGTCGAGTGCACACTGCCCGCAGTGAGACTCGAACCCGCAATAAACTCGAAAGTGCTTTTTGAAACATTTAACAACCATCTGCTTAAAGGTAGATTTGACGTGCGAATAACCATTTTATTTTTTCATTGCAAAAAATCCAATTTTAATAAACTTAGATGCACCAGTATATGTTATCACGTAGAATAAAGAGACATTCATAGGTAAAATGGCACATGTATGATTGAGCTTCCGCTTAATTTCGTTCACAAATGCTTCATTAAGTCTTTAATAAACAAACACTGATTTTCCAATTATAAGTTGCATGCCATTGACTACAGTTTATGTAAATGTTTGATACTATTACCCTTTGAAGTAGCATGGTACAAAATAATAGTCAACAACTTGTTAGACAATTAACGATCTCAGATTGCACTCAGCATAAATACTGGTTAAATCTTAATTATGCCAAGCAACACAGGCTTTAGTTTAAAACCGTTGTTGAAATGGATGTATTTTGACAGATGAAATTTTAGATATTGATATTACATTGCGAGTAAAAAGTTTGACAATATTTAATATTCAAAGACGTCACGGTGGACTTATGGTTGGCCAGGATTTCATCTTTGTCAAATGTACGTTTGTATGTGGTTTTACACTTCTGGAGTTTTCCTTGATGCATTCATCGTAATGTGACTTACATACAAATGTAATGTTTTTAGCAGCCCGCAGGGACAACATGTTCGTCAGGTAGAGAAGTGAGGAACCTCATAGCATTCTAATCTTTGAATACGATTTAGGTCGATCATTTATGCTATGTTTAAGATTCTAAATGCGACGTTCTACCAAAGACGTTATTGTTCTTACCCAGTTAGACAGTGAATCTAGTTCTGGATCTTGTTCCTTTTTCTCTCTATCCAATCTCTGGCATATTCTTCGACTGCATACGTAATTATAATAGTCTTTATTTATTTAGATTGAAATTTAAATTCTAGTCTACTAGTTTTCTGAATTAAGGATCACCATTATGAGATTCCCGATGTCATTGATGTTTTGATCACCAGTAATGACATGAACAGAGGAATGGAGAATGAGAACAAGTGAATTTAGTAGATTGCTTTAAGGTTTTTTCTCTGCCTAGGCACTGCAATGCTTGTTTGTAATTAAAGGTTTTGTTTTCTCCCTATGCACTGCAATGCTTGTTTGTTTTGTTCTCTGCCTAGGCACTGCAATGCTTGTTTGTTTTGTTCTCTGCCTAGGCACTGCAATGCTTGTTTGTTTTGTTCTCTGCCTAGGCACTGCAATGCTTGTTTGTTTTGTTCTCTGCCTAGGCACTGCAATGCTTGTTGGTTTTGTTCTCTGCCTAGGCACTGCAATGCTTGTTTGTTTTGTTCTCTGCCTAGGCACTGCAATGCTTGTTTGTTTTGTTCTCTGCCTAGGCACTGCAATGCTTGTTGGTTTTGTTTTCTGCCTAGGCACTGCAATGCTTGTTTGTAATTCAAGATTTTACGGGGAATGGTGTTGGTATATTCATAAGACACGATTAGAGTAGATTGATTTTTTTAATATGAAAGTATCTGATCCCCTACTCTTTTTATTGAGCATATTGCTAATGTTAACTGCGTCTATCCTTTATTTCTGAATTTCTGTAAACGATTTTTTGTATTCTCATAGGTTATGTCCGGACAGGTTTGAAAAGACGGAAAAATGCTATGTCGCAATGATTTAGTAATCTATATTTTGATGTTAATGGATCATTTCCTCCAATCTAAAGTCCATAATCCTTAAAAAGTTTTAAACAGTTGAAAAAAGAGTGGTACGAATGTAATGTAAACACAGGGGTTGTTCAAGATGAGAACAAAGGAAGGTCATTATATAATTTGGACGTTTGTATTTTTTTAATGCCGATGTCTTCATTTGTATCTAGAACTGGTGTTACCATGATGTTATCATTGCAGCCGTAAGTCATTGCAGTACCTATTTCTTAGCTAACAAATTCTTCTCTCACTTTGTGGAACGGAGTGCTGTGGTCGGAACTATTAGTATAATGGTAATTTTTTTCTATTATGGTTACTTTCATGGACAAACACCGATTATGATCTGGCTGATTGAAGTGATTGTACAGCATTCTACATACATGCCAATGCTCCGGATTTTGCCCGGAGGCTCCGGAAATTTTTACCCCTGTCCGGGCTACCGGGAAGGTCGTTTGAATCTCCGGGTTTCTTCTTTTTTCAAGAAAAAAATATAAAAGTTTAAATTATTTTTTAAATTGTGTTAAAATAGCCTTTTCTAATCATTTTCTAATCAAGAATTAACAAAATAAAAGCGTATGTCAGTTAACTTAATAAGTAAATATTTGCACTCTTGAGACCCTTAAAATAATCTAGAAATATTCTAAAATCGGCTTCGGAGCCCCCATGGGCCCGTCCAGAGCTTTTGCACTGCACGCACTTGGACCTTGAGCGGTCCCTAGCCCCTTGCCGAAATAATCAGGAATTCTACCATAAATATGTTGGCAAGTATGCATTCTAGATTGATAATCGTTAGTATCTTATCGATGTTTGTTCATTCTGATCCACAGCCCACAATTGTTCTTAACTCACACGTTATCTTCAGTCATTATTATTTGATAAACTGTTATCATTTCGTTTTCGTCACTCACGATCATTCCATTATAGTAAGTCATGATGCTATTTTCGTAACTCAGTCGTTAATACAGTATAGTCAGTCATTATACATTATAGTCAGTCATCATTACATGGTAGGAAGTCAACATCATTATATAATTATCAAGCATCATTAAATTATTTTTAATCATCAATACATAATTATCAGTCATAATAACATTATAGTCAGTAATCATTACATTACCGCCATTTTATAACATTATAGTCAGTCATCATTACATTACCGCCATTCTATAACATTATAGTCAGTTAACATTACATTACCGCCATTCTATAACATTATTGTCAGTCATCATTATATTACCGCCAGGGGCGGATGCAGCCTCAAATGAAAGGGGGGTTCAAATTTGTCATGGTGGCCGAACTCGTAGAGGTCGTATTACGGCAGGGGGTCTGGGAGCCGCTTAAGGCCCCCAAAAGCTCTGAACGAAATGGTGTAAAATCCTGCATTCTGACGATTTCCTGACACCTAAAACATGTCCGTTAAAATGTCATTTTGTTATGCTAAAACAAAAAAAATGGCCACGAAAACAAATACGGATTAACGTAGACCGTGGTGGTCTACTTGGAATAGTTAAAAAGACAAGTTCACGTGATTTACGATTAGTTATAACTTCTAAGCCGTCGAAAAATAAACATTTGTAAAACTGCCAACACAAAAGTAGGGGTCCAGACCCCATGCTTGTCAAAACGAAAGGGGTGTCGTCCGGACCCCCTGGACCCCCCCCCCTCTCTGGATCCGCCACTGACCGCCATTCTGTAACATTATAGTCAGTAAACATTACATTTCCGCCATTCTATAATATTATTGTCAGTCATCATTACATTACCGCCATTCTATAACATTAGAGTCAGTCATCATTACATTACCGCCATTCTATAACATTATAGTCAGTCATCATTACATTACCGCCATTCCATTATTATAGTCAGTTAACATTACATTTCCGCAATTCTATAACATTATTGTCAGTCATCATTACATTACCGCCATTCTATATCATTATAGTCAGTCTTCATTACATTACCGCCATTCTGTAACATTATTGTCAGTCATCATTACATTACCGCCATTCTATAACATTATTGTCAGTCATCATTACATTACCGCCATTCTATAACATTATTGTCAGTCATCATTACATTACCGCCATTCTATAACATTATAGTCAGTAAACATTACACTACTGCCATTCTATAACATTATTGTCAGTCATCATTACATTACCGCCATTCTATAACATTATAGTCAGTCATCATTACATTACCGCCATTTTATAACATTATAGTCAGTAATCATTACATTACCGCCATTCTATAACATTATAGTCAGTCATCATTACATTACCGCCATTCTATAACATTATAGTCAGTCATCATTACATTACCGTCATTCTATAACATTATAGTCAGTCATCATTACATTACCCGCCGTTCTATAACATTATTGTCAGTCATCATTACATTACCGCCATTTTATAACATTATTGTCAGTCATCATTACATTACCGCCATTCTATAACATTATAGTCAGTCATCATTACATTATCGCCATTCTATAACATTATAGTCAGTAATCATTACATTACCGCCATTATATAACATTATAGTCAGTCATCATTACATTACCGTCATTCTATAACATTATAGTCAGTCATCATTACATTACCCGCCGTTCTATAACATTAAAGTCAGTCATCATTACATTACCGCCATTTTTTAACATTATAGTCAGTCATCATTACATAACCGCTATTCTATAACATTATAGTTAGTAATTATAACATTATCGCCATTCATCATAACTTTATAGTAGGGCATAATAACATTATTGTCAATCATCATAACTTATTGTCAGTAATCATTACTTTATTGCCAGTCATCCTTACATTATTGTCAGTCATCATTACATTATTGTCAATCATTATTACATTAATGTCAGTCATCATACCTTTATTGTCAATTATCATTTCTTTATTGTCAGCCATCATTACATTATCGCAATTTATCATACATTTGTGTCAGTTATCACACATAATTATACATTATTGTCAATCATCATTGCTTATTGTCAGTCATCATTACTTATTGTCAATCATCATTACTTATTGTCAATCATCATTACTTATTGTCAATCATCATTACTTATTGTCAGTCATAATTACATTATGGTCAATCATCATGACTTATTGTCAGTAATCATTACTTTATTGTCAATCATCACTACTTATTTTCAGTCATTATTACTTTATTGTCAGTTATCATTACATTATTGTCAATCATCATCACTTTATTGTCAGTTATCATAACATTATCGCCATTCATCATACATAATTACATATAATGGTCAGTCATCGTTGCATTATTGATTATCATTCGTCAACTACGTATGTATTCCAGTCAATAAACATAACAGTTTCGATTGAATTTTGGACTGCAATTGTGTTGTTTACAATGTTCCAGAAAAGCACGACCTACGAAGGGTGCATCAAAGAAAAGGCATGAAATACCGTTCTGGAAGCAGTTATTAAAGGCTTGACATTGGCATATTAAGCCATTTTGCAATAATGGAGAAAACAGACATTTCTTTTTATAAGCCTTCTCTACAATGGTAGTTTTGACCCTTAAGTAGTCATTAAATTTGTTTGGTAAACACAAGGCTAATACATTTTATCAGTATTATCGTAGGGTAAAAATTAAGTTTCTGAAAGCATAAATGAGCGTATATGCTTTTTGACATTGAGACTGTTATCATCTCGGGGTTTAAGCCCTCTGACTGATAACAGAATCTTGGGATAACAATATTTTCAATGAAGAACGGAATACATTGATCTGTTAATCACCCCACTCAGTATAACACTGTGGTCAAAGAAATCATTGTTATCTCAATGATGTTATGAAGTTATCAATATACTTTCTACAGTGGTGGCCATCTTGGATTTTCAGAACAGCGTTTGTTTTGTTTGTTTCAATGTTGTTTAACCCCATTTTCAGCAATTTTTCAGCAATATCATGGCGTCCAGTTTTTATTAGGGGAGGAAGCCGGAGTACCCGGAGAAACCCCCGACCTTCGGTAGGAAAACTGGCAATTCTTGTCAATTAAGATTGGAGTCGAACCCACAATCTCAGTGTTGACAGACCACGTGATCAATGGTAGACCAACTACCTTAACCACTCGGCCAATGATATCTAGCTGCAGATTTTTCCTTAAGAGATCATCTATTTAACATCATGGGACATTTCTGCATGACAGTTGAAGTCGTACGTGACGATATATGCGTACTTCGTATGATATATTCATACAATTATTAAAAATGATCTGTAATTGTAACGCATCAATGAAATGAATATTGATCGAATGATTAAATTTTAGAACACAAGTTGTGTTGTGTTTTGTGACATAGCATTGTAATAAAATATGATGTTAAACAGTCATTAACCTCTGATTAAATTGTTTTTGTGACAAAGCTCATCCTGGGATGCAGTCACCTAGTGCAAGCGTTCAACAAAGAGACAATGACAAAAAAAAACAATATCAATTGATTCAAATAAATGGAAAAAGGAAATTATGTAATACAGCATTATTGTGAAAGTAAAAGCAGGCGTGATCTATAGAATATAGAAGCAACTTAACCTCCAAAGACATTGTTGCTGAGGTAGAATAACCGGATAATATATCTATCGGTCGCAATCATTTAATTGTTTTTAATTGCATTTTAGGTTCATTAAGTTTTTTCCCGAGGATCTTTGAACCATCCAACAGTATACATCGTTTCAAAATCCAATATAAATATTGCCATTTGAATTATTCAAGAAACACCTCATACAACTTTTGTCATTAGTCACGTATATTTAGCCACGTGACTAACGACCTTCCTGCAAGGATTGTTGAGATTGGTCAGGATAAATCGAAAGTTACTTTCGCTTTTGAGACAAACAATATCATGTGGAATATCTTGACGAATGTGTCTATGTTGCGATACTGTTAGTCTATAAATCGATAATAACTATTATTCGGTTTATCAGTAAATCAACTTTTTACTTTATTGTTTGTTTGTTTGTTTAACGCCATTTTCAGCAATTTTTTTCAGCGTCCAGTTTTATTGGGGGAGGAAGCCGGAGTACCCGGAAGAGACCCCCGACCTGCGGTAGACTTTATAATTTAAAGTAATTTTATAGACTACTATGTGTTGTCCTTGCGTCATAATGTGTTGCCAGATATTTTCAAATATCTTGTCATGCACGGCTGATGTAATATATCAGCCAAGGAAAAACGAACAACCTACCGATAAATGTTCTTATTTAATTAATTACGCTGGTCCTATTTTATTAAATTGGCTGCCAAGTCAGGAGTCATAAGTTGGAATAATACGAATAAAGGCGCAGCCTAAATGCGAGCATCACACATTTTATGGTTCATGATGTGACTTCAGAGCACCATAACAGTACTCCAGTGGTGACGTAACGTCTTCTCTAATATGTTGGTGACGTCACAAAAATGTCAATTTAAAATACAGCGTTTCGGTGATTGCAAATAAATTTGTCTGACATTTTTGTTTTTATTTAAAAAAATTAACAATTCAATGTTATAGATGTCAAAATTATTTTTGTCTATTTGTATATTAATGTTAGTACTCTGCTACAATATTTTCTTCGGATAGCTCAGCTACCATCTCATCTGAAATAGGTTTGTTATGGATCGTGTGAATTTTTTTGCATGTAACCGTATAGCTCGCATGCAATGCTCACTAATAACATTGGCGGAAAAGTTTTGTAGTAGTTGTAACAGTTTATTAGGAACACTCAGACACATTATGTGTAACATGAAGTCAAATATAAAAAATTATAAATACATAAATACAGCAGCATAAGTAAAGTGAAAGACTTATCCAGAACTAAGTGAATACATAAAAAGTATCTTATAACAGTTTGCTGACATTATAACAAATGATGATAGATTCGTCAATAGTTTGGTGTTGCATAAGGAAAGCATACCTTTCTTCTTAACGTTTGGATTCAGCTTATAATACCTTTATTCTAAGCCCTTTAATCGCATGAGCAAGGAGAAAAGTAGTGGAATTCATCACCAATTCCAGCTTTGCAGAGATTGCATTTTCGTTCATGTCTCGGTATATTATTTCTTCTTCCGGTCTCGATAGGAATTTTCCAATTAGAGGTTCTGAGTCTACATATGTTTACTCTACAGCACATAGATATTTTTCAAAAGTATATTCTGTCTTAAAGAGAGAGTAAAATTTACCACGAGACAAACCTTCGACATGTATAAACTGGCCAAGAAGACGGTCATACAGAAAGACCTTCAGCTGTCGAAAGTCAACTACGCATTTAGAAGACCCGCTTTGTCCATGATAGATTTCATGTGTGATATCCATTTAAAAGAACAATTATTTGTATCTGCAGTTGGCAGATTATTCTATACAGAGTGGAACTGAGTCTTGTCACAATATGGATTAGTTTACACCAGAATGAAACCATTCTCAATTTAGCCCTTACTTCTAAAAAATGTCTGCCTAACTCGCCGTATATCATAAAGTTTGGGGAAGAGGACCCAAGATTTAGAATACGCTTTCAAAATTGAAAGTAATCTCTTTCAATGATCTGAAGATCCTCGTACCCCCCAGACTTCTGATCCATATAATAATATTGGCTCTACTAGCGAATCGAATAACTTTATTTGTAAATCTAAAGGAATTTTCATGTCGAGTATGCCTATATTGCAAACAGAGACTTTAGAGCTTGTTCGACTAGTGTTTTTCTCGCGTCACAAAAGCCACCTTTATATTAAAATGTTACCTCAAGGTACGTCAATGAATCAATAGTTTCTAATTCTGAACCATTTAAAGTAAACATGGGTTTATGCGCACATTTTCTCTAACTAACAACTATACCCTTTGTCTTTGAGACATTTATTGTAAGTTTCCAAAGATTACAATACTGTTGGAAAACATTTAGGGCATTTTGTAACCCTTGAATTGTTTTGCAAAAATAACAGTATCTTCATCATAAAACAGAACAAAAATTTCTATAAAAATATGTATAGTATCGAACATTTTCCTTTTAATACAATTATGTGGTACAACTTCGAATTCTGAAAAGATTTTTTCTAAATCATCCAAAAATACGGAAAAGAAAAAGGGTGATAAATTGTCATCTTGTCTAACACCTTGCATACATCCAAAACAAAACGATTTTTCATCTTTGTACATAACACAAGATTTAATATTGTCTTGCATATTGTACATGATGCGAAAACAATTTCCCTGAATACCATATTGCTGAAGTTTTTTCCAAAGGCCTGAAAGGCTTGAAGCTTGACATCTTTGCCTACGTCGCATTAAACGTCGTATATACAACCTGACCCTAGTTCATGAGCAATAATGTGCTCCTTATTAGTCATGCAACAAAGGTACATTAGTCGGTAATATATTACATTGTATGTACAAACGTTGTTGAAAACGGTTTTTTTAATCCAGAAATATTCCGAATGTGTTCATGATAGGAGGCAAAAATGTTTAGTATTAAGCACACATTCTATCAAATTTGAAGAGTTTAGATTTAAAACTAAACCTTTTTATAAAACTAAACCTTTTTATAAATTGTGTAAACAGTCTCTAACCTTATTATAAGTATACCCTGTTCAGAAATTTGAAATATTGCTTATAATTTAATTTCAACTATAAATCTTGACAATTTTAACGTTAATAATAGCAATTACATCATAATCTATTTGAATTTTAACATCGTATGAATAGGGCGCGTGACCAATGCAGGTTATGTGGTATAATATGGGTTTCTACATTTGAATTGACCAATCATATTTCAGCGTATTAAGCAAATTAAATTATTTCTCGATGTAAATATTATTCATCAATGTTTCCATAATTCAGTTATTTGATTAAGTTTTTTTCTTACTTTTAGCAGTTTTTAGCTATGTTTTAGCTTTCAGTTTTAGTAGGGAAGGCGGACAATCAGTCGGAAATGCAATGTTAGATAACATGTGTTATGTGTTTGTATAAAATCTATGTACAAGGTTAAATTAATCTGTATTGAAGGCTGAACTGATACAGCACCTGCTCCAATGTTATGTCATAACAGTAAACAACAGCGGAAAATAACATACTTTACTAAAAAGTGATGATCTGGATTGTTTACTTATGTAAATATTATTGATAAATTTTTCCATAATTGAGTCCAATGATTGAGGCTGTTTTTTTTAACTTTTAGCAGTTTATCAGCTATATGTTGCAGCCTTCAGTTTTAGTAGGCAAGACTATCTGGTAGGAACCGGACAACCATCAGTTTAAAGAAGACATAAGAACACTTAGAACAATATTTTTTCAAACAAACAGGTGTCCGTGCATGATTTTAGGGTACGATTAGTATAGTTCATGTGTTGTTTGTTCCTACAAATGGCGGCAACCTTGAATTGATAATGTAATCTGTAGATGTTACACACATGTCGGGACTTTATGTTGAAAATCTTCCACTGTATCAACATCTGTACGCTCTTTAAAAAAATAATAAATTATAAAAAAACTGTTGCTAAGGACCACAATTAATGTAATATCAATATAAGTATAGTTTTCCCAGTTTTAATTATTTAATTAGGACCAGATGTTACGTGCACTATTAAACTGTAGGCATATAAATCTTTACATTATTATTGGTATGTAATAAACAAGTCAGTAACAGAAAAACATATAATGAAGCGAATGTACGATATATTTTCAACATATTGTTTTATTGATCTTAGAAAATAATAACGCGGCGACTAAAAAAACCACCCAGTTACAGGACAGCAGCTAATTGAAATTCATTAATTCAAACCTAATACATATTTCGTTTTTACGTGTAAGGTAGTGCAAAGCAAATTCATGAAGAATAACATATTCTCGGATTATACAAACAAATCCTTATTCGCTAAACTGCAATGTAACCTGTAACAATTAAAAAAAAAAACTTGAATTTGGATTCGTTCACATTTAAGAGTTTAAATGTAGAAAACCTATCACTGCAAGAGCAGTTAACGAAGTCACTCTGGTGGTTTAGTTGTTCTATCTTCTTATTAAATTTGTTGCATGCAATATTGTATGTTATCGCTATTTTGCAGTAAGTATTTTCCTTTTATATTTGTATTCGGTTTTATTCTATCAGTGACATCCCGGTAGTCCGACAACCAATAGTCCCACAGACCAATAGTCCGACAACCATATAGTCCGACAGCCCAATAGTCCGGCAATGTGTGTATATGCAATACTATTTCCTTCAGACACAATCCAAAGACCAAAAAAGTTTTTATAAATGCAAACCTAACTAAGTTGGTTGTTTGGTAGGAATTTCTTAACATTAGGAATACTAGCTATGATTTGGTAATATTACATGATACAGGGAATGTGTGTAATTAGGGCTTATTTTTTTCTTCATGGAGTTGGTGGGACAGGTACATGTATACATGTGCAAATGATGTTAGTTCATAGGTTGGTGCATAAAGTTTCTTGAAGATTTCATTAACACTTTCCTTCCTGCGTGTCCCTAGTGGTCCGCAGCAGAGTCCAGCTTATTGTAAAAGGTCGATCGCGGAAAATATTTTCGAAGCAGTATTCTCATGCAGCAACAACTATCAAGGCCTCTTGATATTTGGAATGCTGCATCAGCGTGGAGTCCTATACATGGGATTTAATTTCAGGCCTACTTCCTGTTTAACGAAATCCGGCTGTTCTTGACTTCGACAGATTTTTATGCCCACGCGACGACATATAGTTTGACTCATGTCCGTCCGCCCTTCCGTACAAATTTCCGTCAAGCTTTTCTCAGCGCGTAATAATCGATGGTTCAGTATGACGAACTGTACGTCCTAAGCGACTTTCAGACCTGACGGACTTCTACTTCCTGTTTGGGGCCAACGGGCATCCGTGTGCAATAAGCACATTCCTTCTATTTTTTTTTAACGTTTTTCAGGGCGTACAAGACCAACTTACACACCCGCTAAACCTGAACGTAAATTAAATATGAAACAAACGTACGGGCGGATAAACAGACCCAAACGCTATATACATGTATTCCGATACGTAGGTGGAGCATAGAAATTATATATATTTTTTTAATTATCGATTTCGGTCCTACCTAATATGTGATAATTTGTTAGACTCTTGTGGGTTGTCGGACTGTTGGGCTGTCGGACTAATGGGCTGTCGGACTACAGATGTGTTCTTGGTCTACCAGCGTGTCTGTGTTTTTTTGTTTGAATTGTGTTTATTGTCATTATCAGCAATATTTCAGATATATCATGGCGTCCAGTTTTTATTGGGGAAGGAAGCCGGAGAACCAGGATAAAACCCTTGACCTTCGGTTACCGTAGGAAAACTGGTAATCCTTGTAAATTAAGTTTGGAGTCGAGTGCATCCTGCCCGCAGTGGGCCCACCTGTCAAGACGTAAAGTAAACGCCTTGAGGTGGCAATGTTACAAAACAGCAATAAACAGAATTACGTATGTTTTTAATTTGATTCATTTTCTCCTAATCTCATTTAACCGCTATCTTTCTTTGATGAGAAAGGGACGAAGATTGCATCTCGTTTAAAAACAACGTAATTATGTCTATATCTTGTGCCTGGAATAAATATGTATGGTAAATATATATCTGTCACATGATCGTCAGCTGACTCTATCTGAATTTGAATCAAGAAACCAACTGTCCTTTTGAATAAAGACAACTATTAACCCTCCAAAAACGATCATTTACAACGCTCAATCCTTCTCCGGCAAAAATAAAATGGCAGACCACGCATGCTGTAGCTAGTTTTAATTAGTCCATTGCTTCACTAGATTCATAGGCGTAGCCGTACCTATAAATTTGCAGGTACGTCATGCCGTACAAATAATTTTTAGAAATAAAAAAATTGTTCATATTTTTCTATTTTTATTGGTGTCTTTTGACTCTCCTCTCACCGCAAATACATAGGCGTAGCAGCCGGTGCGGCAGGTACGGCTTCCGCTGTATCAATATCAAATGCGATGCTACGCCTCTGAGATTCTATTGTTTACTTAAGAGATAAAAGAAATGAGAACCAATTATGATGTTGACTCACATTTAAATACTAGTAGCTGACAACTTTTTTCAGTAAGATTTGTTATAATCCTTACGTGTTCTTTAGCGGCGAGGTCGGATTAGACCCATCAATTTTCTAAAATTGGTTCTAGAGTTGAAACAGATTAAAATTAAAATTATTCTGCTCCGGACCAATTCGTGACTTTGACATTGTATACAAGGTAAGTGTATGTAGATAACAGCAACTAGAAATCCATGAAGAGCTAATGTGACACACTTCATTGACTTTCGTACTTATATATGGAGCTAAGACAACATTGTTACGTTTTATTTTATACATTGCATCTAATATTATGTTCGAGGGTAAAATAAGATAGAACTCGTTTTATATTGTACTATTTACGTTTTAGTGTCTATTCATTAAAATGACAAGTGAATTATTACAAAATAGATCAGATAGAGCAGTTACTCACTGTGCAGCAGCTGTAGTACACAAACTTATAGATAAGTTAGCATAAGCTTACGGGCAATGGGCCACCACTCATACAGGTTTTACATTTAAATTAAAATGACTTATTGATACAAGGAATAACTCGATATGGTAATAAATTATAATAGCAACACGTTGAAAGCGCTGTCTCCATGCAGTAACATGTAGAGGTTTTGTATGAGGTGCAGGTGATAGTGGGTTCAATAGCAGGTTGGGTCAACCAGACAATACAGTGTTTACATGTTGCTGCCAATCTATCCCGTACAATTAGGGAGGTACAGCAAAGACTGGTCAGCTCAGATTCAGAATAAAGAATCTGAGTGTTGTAACATTTATAACAGCGACAGTTCTTAATGTGTTCCAACAACCCTAAAATGTAATCCACATAAAACTGTGTATAACTCATAGACTTTTCTTCGCTGTGACATAGCAGAAAAATTCACATGGCGTTAAATATGTAATTTTATTAACAACTCGGTCAGGCATATCTGCGTTAATAACTTACACGTACACGCCTATTCAGCCGTCTAGAGTAAAGTCCCGATTCGAGTTCTCTATCCGTATCTGCCATGTACTGCTCAAGTTCTAGCTACTGTGTACATAGTGCATGAACAAATAAACATATACGAAATTCAGTATTGATTTTACTTAAACTTTTGACAAAATTTGTTTTGTAATGTACGAATGTGCAAAATATCAAAAACATAAAAAGGGGAATAAATCTTACGTTTCTTATTAAAGTTCATTCATATTTTAATGTAACATATATAAAGACACATTTTGTTTCAGCGGTCGAATCATGGATGATGCCGCGCCTGAGTTCACGATTAACGTATAAATTTTAAATTATATTATTTAATACTAATTTTTGTCTTTCTATTTTGAGTAAAATTTTATAAAATAAATCCATCTCATAACAAAACTACCGCTCTTAGGAGTTAAGATGGCTCACCTGAACCTGAAACCAATTGACCAACCACGCAATTTTCATCTAGCTTTTATTTCTATGAGGAATTGTCTAAAACGTCTGCAAAAATGATTAATTTTGAAGTTTTCAGGGGTATAACTCCTATAAGGAGTCGTCCAACACAGGTGCACCGAAATTATTCTTGTAGATCTTGATGAGTTGAATAATTCTGTATTGAAAAGTTTTCTCTGGCTCTTACGGTTTTCAAGATATTGAGGAATAATGACAAAAATCGACAATTTTGACGATTAAGGTACAATAATTCATATAAAGGCGTGGTTATACAACTTCAACTCAATACAGAGTTTTGTAGAGCTTTTGATGATGAAGAAGGGTCAGTTCTGTTTTCCTTTATATCTTATACTAGTCCTTTCTGAAATATAAGTCAAAATCTATATCTTGACCACTGTTCTATTTTCAGCCATGGCGGCCATGTTTTTTTTGCTGGTTCCCATGATTTGTGCAATCTTGTAAATGACTACCTACAAAATAATGTGTCAAAGTTTCCTAACAATGTAGTGGTTTTTTATTAGATTTCAAAAGTCCAAATTTGGTGAAAAACACAGATAATGGGCCATAACTCCACCTAATGTTTGGACAATTTTTATACAAAACTATTTTTATAGATCTAAATGAGACGAACAATTTTGCAATGTTAACTTTTTCTCTAATTCTTATAATTTCAGGAGTTAGAGGAAAGGCAATAACTCCTACAAGTGGTGGTCGTACACCATTAACTCAATAGGGATTCTTGCTGAAGAAGGAATGTCGCTTCGGTATTCCATTATCTGTAACACTTTTTGAACTAAAAGCCAAAAACTGTATATTGATCACCTGTTCTATTTTAGCCACGGCTCCGATGTTGGTTCGTCGTTGACAATAATTTGAGCAATTGTGGTAGAGGACATTTCAATGATGATGTGGGCAAAATTTGATGGAATTCCTTCAAGAAAATGTATAAAGAAAAGTTAACGGACGCCAAGTGATGAAATTGCTCGGGCAGGTCGGCTTAAAAGCGATAAAAAAATTCATTAACGTTAATATAGATTATCGGCAGTATTTAGTTTATTTTTAAATTCAAAATATAAAATGAAATATACCATATCATTTTAAAGTCAACACATTAATTGTAGGTTAATGTACCAGCCCGCTGCATCTATTCATTATTGTGGATAATTATGTATATATAAAAACCCAAAAAGTTTAAACACTTTCGTATACCTTATAATATACTAACGGAAATGAGATACGCAAGATTTTTAGGTTAAGCATTGTTTACATTTGGGAATTATTTAATTGTTTAAAAAGTTAGAAAATGATGCAAGTTTAGAGCCATTGTATGGAGATTGTGGCCTCAGCGTGAGCTTCCGTGACCAATATCTTTTCGTTACGTCGTGGTGAAAAAAGCGAACGTCTGATCTACGGACGATTAGCTACTTGTAGTTTATGTTTTACGCAGCAATTGTGGGTTCCTTAACCAACGGTGGATCGGCTATTCAGAGTAGCTTATTGTTACACTGTAATACACCTAGTCTCATGTTTGGTATTACAAGAATTGAAAGACTTTATATCTTAACTATTAAAACGTATTATTTTAAGCATGGCCTATCAATGTAAACCCTTATAACTGTTAATATAGTATACCATTTAATTGATTTTGTTTCTTTAAATGGTGTTTAATGACACAATTTTTCACTTTGATGGCGTCCAGATTTTATTGGGGGAGGAAGCCGCAGTACCTGGAGAATACCCCCGATCTTTGGTAGGAAACCTGTCAATCCTTGTACATTAATATTTGAACCAAGCACACCCTGCCCGCAGTGAGACTCGAACACTCAACCTCAGATTTGACAGGAGCGTGATCAATAGTAAATAGTAAATGATTGACTACCTTATCCGTCACAGAGACCCTGCACCGCTGAGAAATATTATAGGATTAAACACTGTTTTCACTTTTCAGGAAATAATCAATGTATAATGGAGTCTCTGGAGTTTACACATTGATAATTTCTCAAAAAGAACGGTGTTCAATCCTTTTAATTCTCATAAAAAGTCGTTGCGATTTTCAAGCTCGCTACGGTAGGTTAAATGCAAAAAGTCACCGAATTAGAATGAGTAATAGATGGCCTTAAGTAAAACAATATTACGATTTTGTTAAGCCTAGAATCACCCGAATGGTTATTTCGTTAATCACGAGAGAGTTATTTCATTACTGCAAGATAAGTATTGTCCCAAAAAGAGGGTGTGTTATGGAAATCATTTATCTAGGAATTACGAGTTATTTTCGCGGTAATATTTGAAAACCAAATTAACAAATGAAAACGTGTTCGCGGAAGTCAAACCAACACGACAACAAAAATGAAAATTAATACAATAAAAAATTACACAACGTATCAGGTTTCCTCAGTTCTAAATACCAAATCGTGGTGAAATTCGAAAAGTAACCCGTGTCCTCTACAATACCTTTTGTCCTTGAAAATAAATTTTGAACGCATTTACTTAGCATAATACATATAACATAACACTCTTATTATCATAAAGATTAATAAAATCATTATATCTATTAGATTATGTATTTGTACGGCCCGAGAGAAGAAGTGTCGCTATCGTTATCATATCATCAAAGTAGGTGGCTGCAAGCAACTGATAGTCGTAATCTCATCACACAATCAACCCATTGGTCTTCCTTCAGAATTATATGTAAGCAGCATATGAAGGCGAACAAAACAGTTCATGGCTTTGCAACCACGCCTGTGTGTTTTGGTAAGATAAGAACAGAACATAAACATGTTGTTTACCTCATTATACATGCAATTCACCTTAAAGGGAAACGTGAACACGAAATGGCCGAAAAAAATAAATACACGTGAATACTGTACAGTTGTTCAGAAACATAAAAGACATTACAAGGTAAGCACACGCTTGGAAAAAGATAATTTGTTTGAAGATTATGCTCTACCTTAACTATCAAGATATTCTTCGACTCTTTGTTCTTTGTTTTTTTTTCTAAATTTATTTTTGATACTAGTATTTGTTTTCTCGAATTCCTGTCATTATATTTTAATTTTATTTAAATTAAAATAAAATAAGTTGAAAAATACATGTTTCGCATTGAACACTTGTACGTTTAAATGAATTTTACTTATTTTGGAGTAAACTATTTAAATAGCAGTTTCAAGATTTATTTCTATTTCTTTACCCGATATAAAAACAACAGAAGAAAGGCCATAACGATGAGTATTGCCGCCATGCAGAAGTTTGTATTCGCCCTATGCGTAGTTTTTACATCTACTGCGACAGTTAACAAGAAAATGCACGTAGGTAAGAGCAATACGTATTACAAAGCTTTATTCACTTACTCTAAGTCAACCCGTATGCGTTGAGTTGTTTTGCACGACGATGAATACAGCTGACCGCCTTTGGTCGAGCTTATGCTCCTTTTGTATATTCCACAATGGTGCAAATTGAATTCTATAATTATTTTCTACATTTAATCAGCGTTTTGACATGCGGTGGTGTGTTCATTTTGATAGACTTTGACCTTAATAAGCCTAGGCGTAGCGCCCAGAAAAATAGTGGTACGGTCGGTATCAGAGTCAACAACCCGTTTACCGTCAATATTTAAATATAAATAGTATTTTTCCATGTTTAATTATTTGTCACTTACCAAATTGCACTCAATGTCGTAACGGTTGCTGTTTTCTATTGTAGTTTTTTTTTTAAATTACATTTTATGTTGAACGTTTCACAAATAAAAGAGTATATGTTATGAAATTCTATCATTTTTTATTTCAATTTACATAAAACTGGCACGGTTTTGACGGTTTACTAGCAATTTAAAGTGGTACGGTCTGAACCGTACCGGCCGTACCGCTTGCTACGCCTATTATTAGAGCTCAAGTGTAAGCTAGGAGCAGGCGATTTTTGTCTGTTCTAAACTTTTCGGGCGGCATCGTCGTTTACCGTTGAGGCCGAAAAGTCTTGCGGTTTGTCCGAATACCATTAAACGATACGAATGCAGACGAACTTTTCTAAACAACGCAGAACATCTCTCGGTCATTTCCGTCAAGTGTCGGGAAAGTGACCTCGGAGGTAAGTGATCTCCATTTTGAACTATTTTCAGTGATTTCACAGAATTTGTTACGTCACAGGTTTGTTTGTGACGTTTCAGTTCATTCATTTGATTGGCTTTTCATTGACGTTTAGTTGATTGTTACTGATGCCGTCAGATTGTGAACAGATACTTATCCATTTAAACGTTGTCGGAGAAGGAATTTTTTGGCAGTGTTAGCGAATTTAATTTTAAAAAATACAATCTTCTATCCGATTTTTAGTTCTGCTTCGATAAGATCTGTATAGTTGAATAATTAAAGGATAATCTATTTCATCGCACTAAAAATGTTGCTGTGTAAACAGGTTAACCGTATCAAATTTGGACCGATTTTTGGTCCATATACATGCACTTACCTCCGAGATTACTTTCCGACCATAGGCAGAAATAACCAAGGTGATCCGATTGGCAAGGTCCCGTTAGAAACTAAAATAGCTGACTTACTATGTAAAATCAAGGTGACATGTAAACAACAAAGGCATAATAAGAAATATGGACGTGTTAGCGTGGAAAAAATTGTTCTATTGGTTTTTCATAATACAAAAGTACAACATGGAATAATTAAAGATACAAGCAAACAAAATACTGCGCGCACATGGGTATGACTTTTAGTATAGCCGGTTTTCTGCTTTAAGATTATGTTTAATTAGCATTCAAAACAAAATATTATTTTCAGATACGGTTTTCACGTTCACCAAAATATACCAAATAGTTTAATCAGTAAACGGAATTTAATTTTTATTGGATATTGAGACTATAACCTGGTTTACAGCTGGATTACAGCGTTTGTATTGGCGTTGTTACTTAGTACTTCTCGGAACGTTAAATTCAAATGCTACACTCCATTATTTCAATGTAACACATGTTGTAACGTCGATTTTAATTAGGCAATGTGAATTGTTCCAGGCATTAATTTAGTGATATTGTATTAGAATGACGATTATCTTAATGGTTTAATATGCTAAGTACTCACAGAGCGCGTCAGACAGAGACCCATTTTGTAGTCCCACAATGCTAAATTTTGCTTCCCTACCCAACACTAAATATTTTGGCGTAGGCAATATTATCTACTACATTTTTCCTAGATGATTTATTGTTGACTTGTTCTCGTCCTGAACATAGCTGAATTAATGCTCTCTGAACGTTAAGAAACAATTCAATGTATGAACAAATGATGACCTGTTGATAGAAAGTCCGAATTCATATCTTGTAGTGTTGTATATAAACCAGTGACGAAACATAACTGTTGTGGTGGAAACATTTCACAGTGGTATTCACCTATAATAATGGTTTTTTGTCGGCATTTCAATTCCAATGGACGCGTTTTTACTTAGACTTTTGGAGTTTTACGAGTGTATTAAACTCGCATTTGGCTCAGCCTGGGTAGATTCACACGAGTTACGTAGAGATGCACCTCGGCTCCGATGTATAATTTTGTCTTGAACATTCCGGAACAAATGTATAGTGTTCGCTTTAAAAATATTTTAAAATTAAAATAAAGTAAAGGCGAGGTTTTCAAGACAAGAACTAAAATATCTGGATTTTGTATCAGAGAAGGTTATTATAAAGAGATGCCAATAATAAAATACAGTTATTTGCCAACGATAATTATACAGACCATGACAATGAAGGTAATAACAAAATACCGAACACCGATGAAACTGTCAAAAAAGACAATCCACAAATCAAAGTCCTAGAAACCGGCAAACTCCAGACCCAACAACCAACATAAAGCAACTACAGCAGTAGTCCTGACTTGGTACAGACATTTCAAAATAAATGGTGGGTTAAACCAGGTTTTATGGCATGCCAAGCCTCCCACTTCCATTACTGTAGAATGTGAGTTGGTTAGTTGATTAATAAAAATAGATGGTATCATATACCACTATTCAGGGGTCATTATCCTATTCATGTAATGAATTTCCGGTGCATGTCAAAAGATGGCAGGATGAAAAAATAGTCCCATTTTTCTCTTTTGTTTCTGCTTTTGCCTATAACTGCTATTGCTTAAGAGTTGGATATTTTGAAAGGTATGGCATTACTGTAGAACATGAATATATTTTTTTCCAGTCAATGTCTTTACAGTGGAAGCACTTCCTAAAGTGTGTAATGTGGTACAATGTGACCACAACACTGAAATGAAAGTAGAAAAACCATTCTTAAACTTTAAGGTAATTTTCCCGAAAAAAATCCGTGGACAGGTATACTTTTGTCTCCATTTTTATGTAATTTAGCATTATAGGTGTAATGCCCCATATATGAAATTTTACGTGAAAGAAAGATTTTTTTAATAAAAATTTTTGATGTCTCGCCCGTCCGGTTACTTTTGCTCAGGCTATCCAAAAGGATAATGACCTCTTCACTAATAGGTGTATCAAACAATCATCGTAGAACGTTGTACACTGAATTCAAAATCGTGAAAATAATCTGCAACCATATTTTTTAACGAGATAGAATATTTTTCGACTAGGAAGTTGTAGGCGAGTCGTTTTTTGTAACCTTAAAATTGTTTTATTTCTCTTTAGTCAGCACATATCCATGTAACACAAACAAAATAGTTTCTAGTAAGCAGATAAATATTTATTTTTGTGTCTTTCTAAACGCACCTAATGTTGTTTGTTTTTTTTTAATATTCTCATTTACAAATGTGTATCTTGGCTCATGAAATATATGTACATGTTGTAATGAGCAACCTAACCTTAGTCTGCCTTCTACTAGAAAGTATTCCGAGTTAGGTAGTAACAGAAATTTTGTAAAGCGGTTACATGTACATCGGGCCTGCTCTTTTTGAAATCTACAAATTGTTTTTTATCGCGCATAGAAGGTGACATTCTCCAAAGACGTTTTACTTTTTAAGGCGTTTAGTATTATAACTCAACAACAACCCACCTCTAAAACACATTAGCCTCTCAACTCGCCTCCTGTCGAGCCATATAGAAGCATTCCTTTTACCAAACTGTGATGAATTTTGAGCTGGGCCTTAATTATTCTTCTGTGAATAGCCGATTTATGGTTTTAATTGATTGATTGGATGTCTGCTTTATGTCCAGCGAGCAGTATTTCAGCTATATTCAGGACGGGAACAAGTTAACAAACAATAAGTCAACGGAAAATGGGGGTAGGATGGGTCACAGGGAATACAATTTTGACTGCTACTGGAAAAGTATCGAGTTTTGTGTAGGGGCGGAAAATTTAGCCTTTTGTAGCGGCTACAATGAGCCTACTCTTTTTCGAAATCTACAAGAGGGGTCTTTATCATTCAAGGAGCGTGGCACTCTCCAAACACGTTACCCACTACGGTCCGCGGTCAGGCTTTCCGTATTATGACCCGACTTCCCCCCAACGAGAGGGTCTCCCCTATCCGCCACCAGTGGACGCGCTGGGCTGCTCTGTGGGTCGAGCACTTGGAACCTTCCCAGTATGGTACAGATGACCCAGTACAGATGCGTTCACGCGCACTCATATGTACTCGTTGCGTATTCCAATCAAAACGTATGAAACAAGAACCATAACAACTTTCCTGTCTAACGTTCATGATTCAGGCATTCTGATTGGATGATGGACAACGGAGACTTAATCATCATGGATTGTCTCAAGGATATGGCGATATGAAAGTTACTCGCGTACGGAAGAAATAAGTACTTTCATGCGCTTTAAGGAAAGACCGTGTGATCTTCCACTCGTAATAGAAATTTTTATCATTCGTGGAAGATCACCCGGTCTTTCCCCAAACGATTGTAAGAACCTTTTAAATTTTAAATGTTTGGACATTACCTGAAAGACAATGCCATTTCGTCTCTACTATACAAGTAGAGGCATTGGCATGCCACTGGACAATTACACATGTTAACCCTTTGTATTCAGTTCTGTCTGTATTTTATTAATTACACCACCACATTTGCCTTTTATAGAATTGTGTATACGCTTTCTTTTATTCAGTATCACACGAGGATACGTTAATAAGCGTCAAAATGACAGTAGATGATATTTCCCATGCCTGGAAAGAAGACTTAAATGATCAATCTTCGGACGAATTTAAAGTACAAAGTTATGCATTTTGTTCAACTGTAAGTACTGTAGTTGCAAGCACGTGTTTAAATGTGATGCACGTATACTTTTTATTTAAAAAATATACAGGTCACAGTTTTGCAGATACAGCTATATACAAATATATGTCGAGGGCATGTTTAGAAATTAATAAAAAAAACATGGAGAGGGTCAATTAAACATAAATTATAACATAGTTTTATTATTTAATGAGACAATTTGAAATGTTTAAAATACGATTAATGTTTGGTTATCTTAATGAAAATTTCCCACTGCTTATTTTATTTGTTTATTCATTGCAGATTTCTGATTTATTCAAACCAATTCCAACGAACAACCTATTTGCTGCCAAACCCAAGCCTGTAAACTATAATGGTTGTAAAGTGACAGAGTTTAAAATGTAAGGAATATTCATAGCTACATGATATAGTCCGATTTGAACAGCCATAAAAATCAAACTATGATCACATTGTTAAAGAACTTTAATTTAACTAGATATACATGTATGTACAATAATGTAGCTTTTTTATCCATTTTATCTCGGCGATCATAAAATATAGCGGCATTATTGCAGCTAATTTTAAGCATTCAGCGAATTAACTGTAAATCACTTTAAACAACTTTGTGGAGTTTGACGAAACCCGCCGTTAAAAATAAATGTATAACTGGAATAATCGGCATATTTAAATGATTTGTATATAATGTGTCATTATGAAATAATTCATGCAAAACATACTTTATTGTCGTTTTAACATGGGTGGACAATATACTCATAAATATTTCGAGAATGAAGCATGGTATACATTAATATTTCGGTAATCTGTACATTGAAGCGGCGTATAAATTGTTCTGGTGTATGGTTGTTCCATGTACCTCCTGCGGGTCATATTGTAAAGTGAGAACAATCATAAGGAGAGCGAACTTGTATTAAAAATAACAACGGTATGAAAACCCTTACAATAATTAAAGATTACAAATAACAAAAAGTCATTTGTAATACAACCAACTGAAACCTACAAATTACGCACGTGTGATAATAATTTATTGGAATTTAACACGGTTTTATTTAGAAGTCATATTGTAATATATAGTAAATATGAAGTATGGTCTATAGTGTGTGCGAATGTGGCGTGTGGAAAATTTTTCACTACATTTTTATATATATTGCTAAGGTTTTTTAAGGTTAAAAGTGGCCACAGTTTTCCATGAAGATTTTTTATCATGGGTTTTAATCCAATAATTGAAATAAAATTTTTCACTTCTGGTTAGAAATGTTTTAATACTATTAGTATATTGTTTGTTTCTTTTTATAGAATGGAGTATAATGGAGTACACATTGCTTCCCCTGCAGTTTCTTTTGATCTTTCGTTTGAAGGATCAGATTTCAGAGAATACGAAAGCTTAGTGTTCTACAAATTAAACTACAAAAAAGTCCTACGTATCAATGGTTCGCTTTTCATTAAAAAGGACTTTCAAATACTTAAAGTTACAAAGGTGTTCAACACTCACGAAGTTACTAACCCGGAGATGAATCAGCGGTCTGGTATGTGGTGTATATGAATGTTTTAGTCTTTAAAACAATAAGTCTTGTTTAAATGTATAGATAAACCTAACGCAATTTCACAATTTAATTATCACTCAAAGACAAGACCACAAATCACCAAATATTTACCTAAACCTAAACAACAGAAAGGACACAACTTATGGTTTAGAGCAGACACACAAATTGTGTGGAACGGTTAATGGGGTCAATAAATCCTGTAGCGATATAGACCGGTAGCGATATAGACCGGTAGAATATCATCACCTAACTTGACACTACAATGCCGTGGCAGAAATAGGATAATTATTCTGACTTAGAACAGGCACATACAATAATGGGCGCTCAGAGGCCGAGGGGTTATTTAGTCTCCTACTTTTGGTCACGTGCCTGTCATTGATGGGGTTCTGGTTCCAGTCTGACTGCTGTCAGGGTGCGCTCGATTTCAGTCTTAAGGACTGCCAGTTTTCTAACTGAAGTATTTTCTCCGGGTACTCCGGCTTCCTCCCAATAAAAAATGAACGCCTTGATACACCGGTAGCTGAATAATTGCTGAAAGTGGTGTTAAACACGCTTCAAACAAATAAACAACTTACAATATTATGTGGCGTGTTTTTTAGGAATGTCGAAAGTGTTCGTTTAATGTTATGTTTTTTCAATGACGTTACTGACACGCATTAAACTCGAAAATTTAGAACCTTGTGTTTATTTCAAAGCTTAAAGGGTGTGATTAGTAGATAACATATTAGATGTTTCTCTATAATACATGTGTATGAATTCTAAACTTATATTTTTGTTCGATGTAAACTTTTTTCCTATGGGAACGTATTTAAGAAGTGTTATTTTTTGTGTCCATATTCCCAACATATTATGGCTTCAGTTCTTTTGGTTTTTTTAATTATACACTATCGACGCTTTGTGTGGTATCAAACCGACCGCTTAACTTGCTATAACAACTTTTTTCATTTCTCAAAAGTAATTTTTACTACATACTGATTTTAAAGATAAAAAATTATCAGTAATACAAAACAAATGCAACCAACAAGAGAAAAAGGTCTATCTTACAACAAGAAAGTTGTCAAAAAAATATGACCATGGTTAAAAAAACCAGACGGTTTACAATGTCGACATTGGTATTAAAAAAGTTTGCTCGTGATGTATCAAGTTCTCATCATCGCTGTTATGTTATATGAACACTCCTTCTAGTTGTGCAAATTTAGGTGTTAAAATAACGTTATAAGAAAATATTTTTTTAATATTTCGCTCTGTTTATACGTAAAAGTATGAAAAGGTTTTCGTAGCCATGGCCTTTTTTGTTGAGAGGTGAAAGTAACCAATCTAATGTATACATAAATATAAAAAAATCACTGCTATTGCAAATCATTACGCTTTTTGTTTGGACTGTGGCTAATGTTAACGAGATGTTTTCTAAAACTGTTTATTTGGCATGCAAAAAACAACAAAGTTCTATTTAAAAATTTTAATTTAATGGAATGATTTATCATCCGAGCTTAAATAATTTGATTTAATGCATTTTATTTAATTAAAATACATATTTGGTTATATTGTAATCATTGCAAATATTAAGGTAATCTTAGAATCTACCTTTAAACAGATAACTTCAATGTCAAGTTATTTTCTGTTAGTTTTGTATGAGACATAAATCTATTTTGACGTGTCGCTGTTTACACGTGTACACAGCAGTGGCAAATAAAGCTCTTTTTCTGACCATTATTTTGGTTTTGGTTTATTCATTATATTATCATAAATATTTTACCAAAAAAATGTAATTTTACTCCCACTTAGATATACCATTAATAAACATCAAGTGACTTGATAATTACAGATTTCATGCGCAATTTTCTAGCACTGGTCAGTGGACTTCAGGGGAAAAAATTGGATTCACGTACTACTGGTGGTCTTTTAAATCGGGAAGTATTACAGCAAATGCCTTCGGATAAAATAGATGAAGACTTGGCAGTTTTGAAGAGACTGTTGGATACAATGGACATGCAGACAGGAGCTGGTGACGATGAGCATAGCAGCTACACAGATCTGGATCGTGCTGATTCACCAAGATAAATGCGCACAAAACAACGGACTGAAAATGACAGTTACGAAGATGGAGAATTCATCAAATCTTTGATAAAACAGGGAAAAGACAATGAAAATCGTGTTTTTCCTAAATCTAATAAAAATATCAGTAACACTGTGTATGTGTATTATAATAATGAAGGCCTACACAAAAACACGTCTGGTACTACTTTACTGGATTCAATAATCAAAATATATGTAAACTGGCAGACTATAACAGTGCTATTAAAGGCTAGTTGCGCATATAAAACAGTTCCCAACTTGAGGTCTTTACTAATGAATTCAGTGAAAAAAAATTCACCAGATACGGACAAGATAACACTGAACGAATACAAACTAACTTCTTAACCCAACTAGATGCTAATAATGTTTAGATTATTTTTCTGTTATTTATTTTGACATTTTAGCAATACCATGACACGCTCTGAGCGTTTCGAGACCACAACCTTGGTAAAAAAAATATGTATGATGATGGCGTGTCTTGAAGGGCTGTTCAAGTTACAAAACCGTAACTACCGGTAATTCGGGAATGCAATTGCCTATATTTATCTTATAATAACGACACGCGCTTTGCAATATATTGTGTTACACTGTAGGAACAGCCAGTTTATGGCAAAGATGGTGTTGGCTATTAGTACGTCAATATCCTTAATGTACAGTATTTGTATTATTAGAATGAAAATAGTTAACGGAGGCTGTACTGTATCATTGGTTTATAACGGGATAAATGGTCAGCCGTTGTAAAATGATGATAAGCGACAGCCTCTGTGAATTCTTATATGACGTGTTTTAGTATTTCTGAGACCACAACTGTGGTAAAAAAATGATTATGTATGAGCAACACGTGGCGAGGAGCGAGCGTCTTGAAGGGCTGTTCCAATTACAAAACCGTAACTCCTACCGAAAAGCTATTGCGTATGATATATTTATCTTGCAAATAGCGACGCGCTATAATTATCCACTGCAATATATTGTATGTTCCATTGCAGGAACAGCCAGTTTATGGCAAAAATTGTGTTGGCTATAAGTACGGGGTGGCCGGTAAATAATGTGACATAAATGGTTAGCCCGTTGTAAAACTGTGATAGACCACTGCCTCCGTGAATTATTTCTTAATTCTTATATGACTTGCTTTTATGTATGGGCAAAGGGTGCGTCTTGAAGGGCTGTTTTAATTACAAAACTGCAACTCCCATCGGAAAGCTATTGGATATGAAGTATTAATTTAATATAGCGACACGCGCTATAATTATCCGTTGCAACATAGTGTGTTACATTGACGGAAGAGCCAGGTTATTGCAAAAATGGTGTTGGCTTTATGTACGTAAATATTATAAATGTACCGTAATTGTCTTTATTAGAACAGAAGTAATTCACGCAGAATGTGTTTTAAAATTGTATTACAACTGGAAGGCCGTTTATGTCGTTACATGTATTTAATCCTTTGCCATCGCTTCTGATACCATGATGCGACATAAACGGCCATCATGTTGTAAAATAATGATAAACCACAGACTCCGTGAATTTTTCTAAAATCAACATACCTTCATAGTCAACAATCCTTACGTTATTTTTGTTACTTAATATTTTAGATACTAATTAATGATGGCGTAATTGTCTTTAAATAATAAATTCAGTTTAGCCTTGACGTCAAGTGATTGTATGTATGTTAGAGTTTAGATCATTGCAGATCTTACATGTTTGTAACATTTTGTCAAAATTAAAATTTTCATGAAAATTTGAAATCAGACACCTTTTCCATGTTTTCATTAACTAACAAGACTTAAATTTTGGCAACCGATGCATATTTTTATTAGTGAGGTGTCTGTAGTACGGTATGCTTCTTTAAAAAATATGATTTTATGAATTTAGTACAACTTTGAATCATTTACGAGCGGCCTAGTGGTTGAATATAATTTTATATTATGATATTGTCTATAAATCACTTTCAAGGTGGTTTATTAAATATAAATTGAATATTGAAAAAAATGTTATTGTTATACTCATTTTTTAATGTCAAATTATTCAAAACAATTGAACAAATTAAAAAAAAAATCCTTCATCCGGAGTATGCAACTCTTAAACATAAAAAATATTAATATTTATATATAATATAAATGTGTACTCAAAATATACGTTGTTTGAATTAAATAACATCAAATAAACATTATATGGATGTCAGTATTAAGCATTCATTTCCTGCCTTCCTGCTCATAGTGTACTGTTTGATGTCTGTTACAGGCACGGCGCGGTTTCCCTATGGCTACCAACATCCGGTTTTATTCTCAAACTGACAAAATAACAATGTAATGTTTTTCTTTGTGACTTATATAAGTGAATAAACATACGCTAGTTTATTAAATCTATAAAGTTATAAGTCTCCAAAGACAACTCTCTATACGAACAACATCGCGGATATTAATACTCAAGAGCATCTTTGTGCTAAAAAAAATGCTGTATGAAGTGTAATAATACACGATCAATGAATTCTGAGATTTTAATTGAGTTTGATGCAATAATGAGGAATTGGTCACGTGATCGATGTAGAAAATGTCAACATTTTTCGTCAGCTAAAAAGTATGGATTTCGGGTAGTTTAGGAGTAGTTTGGGACTTAAAAATTCGACAAACAGTAAATATATAGTGTTACTATAAGATGTTTTGATGTAAACTCTTAAATTTGGAAAAGACAGGTTCCACAGCCCATTTTCGTTATTTTTTCTACAAGTTTATTTACAATAAGTAACTATAGCTCACTGAGACCCGTCCTGATACCCGGGGCTATTGATCACTTCACTACTAAATCAACTCACGACCTAGTCAATGGAATTGGACTTTGGACTTTTACACTCGTCGTAGTAGTAGTAAAACCGATCAGCCGTAAACCTTCTCGTCACACCGACCAATCACAATGTCAGCAAAGTCTACATCACAAATTATGAATGAAAGCAGGGAAGTCCTGGAGGCCCCCAATGAAAATGCAGTACTCAACTTAATATTAGAAATGGTTACGAAGATTGAGGATCGAATGGAAAATCTAGAAACAAGTATAGGAAAGCGTTTAGACGAAATGAGACAGGATTTTCTTCTGGTATCGAATAGAGTCAGAACGCTTGAAGACAAGACCACGGAAATTCACAAAAAACTTGCAGAATGTGAAAATAGTTGTCAAGGCTTAAGTAACATTTTTGATGCCGCAGAAAAACAGATTAAAAACAACACCCGAACTCTCATACAGCAAGACATCAGGATAAAGAAGTTAGAAGAAACACCCATTCTGCAGCCTGTCGTACAACCAGTCACTGAGTGCGAAACAATAAAAACACTAAGAAACCAGTTATCAGAACTGCAGGACAAAGTAGTTGACCTTCAATGTAGAAGCATGAAAAACAATCTGGTATTTTCAGGCCTTTTTCACATACCAAACGAAAACTGTGAACACTACCTAAGAAACTTCATTCGTCAAGAGTTAGGAATCGAACATTTTATTGAATTTGGAAATGTTCATAGGTTTGGACGTCGCGGAAGAAACAACGCACGACCTATTGTTGCTCGCTTCCTTTATCATAAAGATCTTGAACTAGTACTCCAGAACGCGTGGCAACTAAAAGGAACTCCGTTTGGTATTAGTCAACAATTCCCAGCTGAAATAATAAATGAAAGAAAAAAACTCTACCCGAAAATGAAGGAGGCAAAGCGTGAACAGCGAGAGGTAGTCCTTGTTCGAGACAAACTTTACATAGATGGACAGCGTTTTATTCCACCAACAGAAACACCACGTTGGACCTCGACATCAAAATTGACACCAGATCTGACTAGAGAGGCAGAAGAAGAAAACAGAACTGAACCGTATCAAACACCACGTAACCCCAAGAAAAGGCAAAGACAAAGTTCTTCTCCTCCTGCGGAGGTCTCTGTCATAACTGAATAGGACAGTCAGGAGGACTGTTATTTGTCGAGAAGCAACTTTGTAAATAAAACTGATAAACCTATGTTTAATACTGATAGTTCAAACTGTTGTATAGATTTAAGTAACAATACTGTTAGTAACATTTCTTTTAGCATTGAAAATAATGTAACGTGTTCTAGCAGCACTGGTGACGAAGAGACCGTGACATTACCTAATCCTAAAAATACACGTAGAAATTTTAGTTTAAATGAAAGCATTTTAAATCTCACTTCTGATGATAAAACTGAAGTAAATGAACTCTCAAAAAATACTAAATATAATAATACTTCTTCAAAAGATTCAATATCATCTGAAAATTCTGTATTTAAAAATGTAATAAATCAAGATAAAATTAGAGTACTATCACTTAACTGTTGCGGTGTAAAAAAACGACTCAAATATCCAGAATTTGAAGAACTTGTTAATAAACATGATATTGTATGTCTGATAGAAACCAAAACAGACGACAATGATATAGTTGAAATTCCAGGATATATTGTTGAAATGAAAAACAGAAAAAAGACAGCAAAAGTAAAATCCGGAGGTATTATGTTAGCCTATAAAGAAAAATTTGAAAAATATATAAAAACGATAGAAACCGATTCAAAGTTTGTTTTATGGTATAAAGTTAACGGTAAAATACTAGATAGCGAAACAGATGCACTGTTTGGCATTGTCTATATTCCACCTGAGTATACATCTTATTCGTCACCAGATGCTATAAGTGAAATAGAAAACGAGTTCCTGTCTTTGTCATTCAAATTTAAAAACGTTGCACTTGTCGGTGATTTTAATAGTCGAACATCTAACGAAAGTGATTTTTTTCAATTTGACGACAAAGATCTGGCCAATATAGCAAATGAATATATAGAAAATGGAACCAACTTTCTAGATTTAGCCGGCATTTCTCACGAACGTAAAAATAAAGATTTAGCTAAAAACAGGTTTGGTTCGTTACTACTAGATTTTTGCAAGGGAAATAACTTTTTTATACTTAACGGAAGACTCGAAGGTGACAAAGACGGAAACTTTACATGTAGAAACACTAGTGTTGTAGACTATTGTATTAGTAATGGTAATTTTGTCGATAGATTTTGTAGTTGTAATGTATTACATTTCTCCAAATTATTTTCTGATGTACATTGTCCCCTCTCTATTTGTTTTAATACTACTATTAAGAGCCACGAGTGTGTAGACAAAAACAACCACGAAGCTCTTGATCTAAAAACAATAAAAAAATGGGTTGATAGTAAGCGAGAAGAATTTCAAAAAAATATAAACTCTAACCAAAAAGATATTTTGTATAATAAACTCTTAGAGGAACATGTAGATATATCAAAGCAAGAAGTCAATAGTTTTGTTGAACAACTTGGTGAAATCTTTATCGAGAGCGCAAAAACCACTTTTGGAACGTATGGAAAAAATGTCAAAAATGCTAGAAAAGTTAATATTGATAACAAACCGTGGTTCAATGACGAATGCAAATTCGCCAGAAAACATTACAGAAAATTTAGAAGAAAATTTTCGAAACAGCGAACGGAATTAAATAAACTACGACTTACGGAGGCAGAAAAGCGATATAAAACAATCATGGATAAATGCCAAAGAGAATATTCCGATAATCTTTCAGAAAAGCTTAAAGATATGCGCCATAAAGACCCGAAAGAATTCTGGAAAACCCTCCGTCGCGGAAATTCAAAAAAACAACCTAATATCCCTATTGACAAATTGTTTGAATTTTTTAAAGAACTGAACGAGACGCCTATCGATAATGATAATAACAATTTACCCACTCTAGACCACCAAGCATTAAATCAAATAAATAACGAAATTAATCTTTATATAGAAAAGGAAGAAATTCTAAAATGTATTTCAAAACTAAAGAACAATAAAGCTTGCGGGGAAGATAAAATTATTAATGAGTATATTAAATCTACTTCTGACCAATTCATATATATTTATGAAAAGTTATTCAACCTTATTTTTGATACAGGTGTTGTGCCTGATAGTTGGCTTATAGGAAGTATCAAACCAATTTATAAAAATAAAGGGGACAGTCAAGATCCTAAAAATTTTAGACCCATTACAATTGTGAGTTGTCTAGGTAAACTCTTTACAGCGGTGCTTACAGAAAGGCTGAATAAATACTCAGAGGAATTTCGAATACTTAAAGAGAACCAATGTGGCTTCAGGCAAGGCTATAGTGTCACAGATAACTTATTTTCGTTACATGCTTTATTTGAACTTCTCAAACTTAAGAAAAAGAAACTTTACTGTGCCTTTATAGATTTTGAAAAGGCATTTGATAAAGTATGGAGAACGGGTCTCTGGCATAAATTGATTTTAAGTAATATAAATGGCAAAATGTTACATGTTATTCAAAACATGTATAAAAGTATAAAATCAAATATTGTTTTTAACAATGAGAAGTCTAATTTCTTTTCCTGTAATAATGGAGTGAGACAGGGAGAAAATATGTCACCTTTTCTTTTTGCTATCTTTCTAAATGACCTTGAGTCATTTCTTGAAAGTCAAAATAATACAGGATTGTCATCAATAACTGATGATTTAGAAAGTAGTCTAGGAATTTTCTTGAAAATATTTGCACTTTTATATGCAGACGACACTGTCCTAATGTCCGAATCGCCGGATGGACTCCAACAACAGTTAAATAGTTTCTATGAATATTGTAATTCTTGGAAACTCAAAGTAAACATAGGAAAATCTAAAATCTTATGCTTTTCGAATGGAAGGCTCCCTAATAATTTACGATTTGTTTTTAATAACATCGAGCTAGAAATTGTAAAAGAATTTAATTACCTAGGAACAAATTTAAACAAAACCGGAAACTTTGGTCCCGCAATTAAAGCTCAAGCAGAAAAGGGAAGAAAAGCCATGTATGAAATTATCAAGCTAGGTCGATATCACAATCTATCAATCTCCTGTCACTTAGACCTGTTTGACAAGATGGTGAAACCAATACTTTTATACGGCTGTGAACTTTGGGGGTTTAAAAACTACCACTTATTAGAAAGAATCCACCTAAAATTCTGTAAACTCCTACTAAACCTAAAGTCTTCTACACCAAATTGCTTCGTATATGGCGAATTGGGACGATTTCCTTTGAGTGTAGATATCAAAACTAGGATGGTTATGTACTGGTCTAAATTACTTATAGGTAAACAAACGAAGCTATCTTCTATTTTGTATAGATTCATGTTAAATCTTTCAAATAATCAAAATAGAAATTTCCCATGGCTTGTCTACATTAAAAATCTATTTAATGAATGTGGACTAACACACATTTGGGACTCTCAAACGTTCCCATCTCTTATGTGGTTAAAACAAAGTATACGACAATGTCTCACTGATCAATTTCGTCAAAACTGGCATGATGAAACCCAAAATTGCTCAAAAGCAGCAAATTATAAGCTGTTTAAAGACACACTAGAATTCGAAAACTACTTTGAAATACTAAATAAAAAAACATCTGTTTTATTTTGTAAATTTAGAACGGGTAACCATAAACTCCCCATTGAGACAGGCAGATGGAATAATATTGACAGATCTGATAGAAAATGTATGCTTTGTAATGAGCAAATTGGGGATGAATTTCACTATATTCTAGAATGCAATGCATTGTCTCAGGAAAGAAGCAATTTGATCAGTGGGCATCTATTTCGAAACCCAAATATTTTAAAGTTTAAAGAAACTATGATAACCAAAAACAAAGTTAAACTCTACAAGCTCTGTAAATTTATTACAATTATTAATAAAAAAAACGAGTCTTCTTGACTAACTGTCTGTCTGTTAATTACACTGTATTAGTGTCTATCTATGTTTATGATGTTTTCGATTGTAATATTGTAAATATTGTATATAGTATTTCTCTGTACCTCTGTAATATTGGTTGATGAGAATAAAGTTATTATTATTAACCAATAAAATGGTTTATTAAATTAAAAGTGCTTTACCTTGTAAATATCGCCAAAATCACTACAATATTGTGGGTGTGAAATACTTTTTTTCTTATGTAATTAAACATCAAATAAGGGTGTAGTGTCAATTATGTTGTCAGAAAAACAATAATTAAGGTGACACATTGTATGAAATAATAAACTAAACACCGAACTAGCACCTATGAATATATAATATTTTATTGTATTTATAAACAGTGTCTACAAAATATGTAAATTCAATCACCGATCAGGCGAAACATATATGCTTTGTAAAGGTAAATGGTTCTAAAGGTAAAACGACCAAAGTAAAGGTAAAACGACCAAAGTACTTTGTACTAGAGACAGGTGGGAGTGTTGCACGCGGTCCGAAAGCTAAAAGGCCAACCTGCTTTGTACTAGAGAGATGTTAAAATGTTAAGAGAAAACAAAAACATATGAAAAACTCGTGATGTAGCTGAATTATCTTTCTTGTCGTAAACACCCATACCCATGATATAAATCAAATGTTAAACTAAAATTATAATCTATAAATACATTATTATCCCTTATTTTTCAAAGCAGCACTAAAATCATGATGACCTTTACCCGGATACGAAAGTACTTTGCGAGTGTTGTCAGTAATATACGCACGTATGTAAAAGTACATGTGCACTAACATTTATACTACTGCTTCGTACCCGGCCTTCAAAATTTTCTAGTCAATGTTCCCGACTTTTTCTGTTCCTGTTTTTAAAGTTCCACATTTTCCGCTTTTGAATTCCAATATGCTTCAAATTTTTAAATTGTAATTTCTTGTCCTTAACCTAGTATTCGATTTTTCTGAGATTGAACCATGCTATAATTGACATGACGGCTGCCACATTTAACAAATAGACTTTTAAGTTAAACGATTTTACGATCTAGTGCAGTTTTCTTGTATACTATCAATTTTGATTATCAAAAGAAAAAAAAGAAATCTTTATCACTACATCAGAAATATAATGGAACAATAGTCCATTCCCTGCTACCTGTGAATAAATTAATACAATATCTGTAATAAACTATGCACATGCTGAATTTACTGTGACAAATATCACATCTGATTTATTACATATTTTAACTTGAAAATTATTCAAAATAATTGTTTGGTAATACATCAGATTAACATAATAGTACCTATGAAATACATCTTCGATCGAACGATCAGTAAAAGGTGAATTGGATACATACATCCTTAGAAGATGCGCAGATGACAGGTGATGGGTACATGCCGACTGTACAAGTTTAACAGGATATTTTAAGTAAACAGGATACAAAAACTGTTAAAATAACATTATAAACAATGAATCATGTCTTAGGTATAAATTAGGCTGTACATACATTGTGTTACTAAACCAAGATGAATGCTGGTGGGGTAAGTGCAGTTTCGTATTTTCGTTAAAATTTAATTTAAAAACAGATAATTAACTTGAGCTGTATATATTTGGAAGATTAAGTTAAATTGTTACAAAGCTGTAACATAGCTGTTATTGTGAAGCGCCATTATGCAATAAAATATAACTAATTTCAGATTTTGCGAGTTTTGCTGTTTGTTGCAGTACTTCTGCAAGTTGTCCTTTGCAGAAACAAAGGTACAGTAGCTTTTAAAATACTTACCTTAACTTCTTTTTTAGACAAAGTGCACACAATCTTAACGATAATAAAAACAATACAAAGATTAAACTAAAAATAAAGAAAACATTCCTGCTGAAACCAGAGAACCTAGATAGTGTAGGCGTTTCCGAAATTTCGTGCATACGTTTAGTCACAGGAAAAGTCAATTGCATGCAGAAAGACAAATCTAAACTTATTGTTTTTATATTGACTAATAAATTATTTATTGTGTATCTTTAAATCTAATTTGTTTTCAGTCTACAAAAATGTACATACGCTTACGCATGTGAAACTCAATTCTATAGAAAGAAGTCGTATGACCAATATCACATCTGATTTATTACATATTTTAACTTGAAAAAGAAAGAATTGTTTGGTAATACATCAGATTAACCTAATTAACATAACAACAATTTATTTTATAATCTTGCTTATATTTATTAAAGACAACACCTTTTGCACAATGTACGTTACATGTAACACACGAACACACAACACTATAGCAACATGGTTCACCGTGACCGTAATTACATGTAACACTTTACATACATGTATCAGGTTAATACACTGTAGTACACACTAATGTAAGCGGACGGTTCTAAATCAATGTTTTCAAACATTTTTCTGATTTTTTGTGGAGGGGGTAAAGTGATGACTTTATTCTACAATTGCTTAAGTAAATTTGGAAATATTAAATTATTCATATGAATAGGAAAAACCCAAAGACAAACATTACGTTTAAATAAATCACTTAAAAAACAAGTAACAGAAATGAATAGGCAGAACGGAAAAATACTAGGACATAAACTCTTTTGGAACTGTCACATTAAATAGATGGCGGGGTAAAACCGGTTATAGGTACCCCAACCCTCGTCAATAAATGTTTTACTTTAACGACATAGGCCATGCTTAAAAAAATTATTTAAAAAAAAATTGAAAAATACAATACAAACAACCAAACCTTATCTTTAAACCTAATAAGACACATGAATACACTCACAAGACAAACAATCAGATATAAATAGATCAAATGAATAAATAAAGAATTATGTTAATTCACAGTTACATCACAAAATGGTCATGGATACATAACACTATACATTCTGATCCACAAAAACGTCACTTTTACACATAACTTAGCTATATATTTTAGCCTAATTATTATCAAAGTATGTTTTAGAATAATGCATATATAACCGATGTTATGGTTGTCTATTTTATGGTTTCTAGGTGCGAAGGGCTGTAAGAATCCTACAACACCTAGTCAGTGTAAGTAGATCGTTGTTTTACGCTTGTGTTTAGAACAACGCTCACAAATACATCATTTGTGAATCAATCTAGAAACGATCGGCGTATGTAAATGTTTTAACGCGGGTGATCCCTTGCTAATTTATTATGATAAAATATCTAGTTAGCTTAAATGCGTCTATAAAACTAGAAATTGAAGTTAGTTTTCAAGAATATTTTTCAATACTATAAAATGGCATTGCAGAGCTGCAGTGACTATACTCATTTTTATAAAACAAATACAAAATACAAATTAATATTTGTACAGTTTACAATTAACAAGGAATACAATTTTAAATGACAAATATAGACTATTTTCCTACAGAATTCAAAGGTCGGAGGTTCTTTATAGGTACTCAGGCTTCCTGCCCCAATAAAAACTGGAAGCCATGATATAGCTGAAAAATTGCTGGAAGTTGCTTTAAACACCTTTTAAACAAACAGACAAAAACTATCAAGGTGAAAGGTTAAAATGTGGATTATGCTTAGAGAATTTATTATTGACACACCAAAATTTGTCTCTTTTAAAGTAGAACAATGTATACAAGATGGAATAAACCAGCTTTTAAATAAAAGAAATGCAGATTGGGGATGGAATGATCCAATCGTAGCTGAAGCTGTTACATCAATACAGTTGGCACAAGACAATTGGTACCGCAAAAATAATTTGAATTCATATATAACAGTGAAGGAGATGTACTTACAGCTTCTATCTGCACTAAGCCAGTAAGTAGGCTTAAGTTTTATATTTATAAAAAAAACGATTCTAGAAAACTATGGATGGCTACCAAATGCTTACGGGGGGCTTCGCCACACTGGTCCCCCTACCAGGGCGCTTCCCTGGACCTGCAGGGGGGCCTTGAGAGGCCCACAGACCCCGCTCTGAACTTTTACGCCTCCCCTTACACAAATCCCTGGATCCGCCCCTGTGTAGTGTCATCCTTTGAGACAAACGTCGACATTAATGGACCCAAAACACAAAGACCTAAATAAAATGATTACATTTCGTCTTACTTTTTACAAAAACATGTTTACCTATTAGAGTACAAATAGTCAAACAATGGTACAGAATGAGAAGGGGAGATGTGTTGACAGAATTACTTCCCTTGTTAATTATATAATTTGCTTATTTTAAATATTTTTGAGTTATTACATTAGTATATT
Organism: Limnoperna fortunei; assembly: GCA_944474755.1. Taxonomy (NCBI): domain Eukaryota; kingdom Metazoa; phylum Mollusca; class Bivalvia; order Mytilida; family Modiolidae; genus Limnoperna; species Limnoperna fortunei. The sequence continues at coordinate 81,408,909 of OX104113.1, read as the reverse complement.
GATATTGTTGTATATGTATAAGTCTTTGGAGTTGAAGGATAATTGAAAGCAGAAATTTTCAAACCATTTAACCATTAAATCTACGTGTATTCATAGTTTTTTCAGAAAAGCAAATAGCGAATAATGTTGTGACTTCACCATGTTTTCCATACTATAAAACTATTTTCGGAAGCTGCATCGTCGACCTTATAAATAGATTTAGAAATACCAACACACTGCAGTACCCATATTGCTTGTGTTTTATCAGTAGTTTTGCATGAATTATAGTTTTATTTTTCTCTTTAGAGATGCCAACTTAACAAGCACTCAATGGAGTCGTGGAAAGCTTGCGTATTACGTCATTGCTTTGTTGTCGGTGTGCGAGAATCCTAGAGATTTCTACAAACACAATTTGGTGACGGTCCTTGACAATCATTTGGTGGTGTCATCTAGTTACCTGAACAACAATAAATTTGCATATGCTTTAATCGTATTGGCATTATGCAAAGCCAAAGAACCTGTAGATGATCAATATTTGCAGGAAATTTCAACAACACCTGGAAATTACACATTTGGTGTAGGTGAGTTCATTTTCTGATAGTTTAACAAAATAAAAGGATGTTTAAAAAATTTAATGAGACATAAGGAATTTATAATAATAACACTTTTATCCAAATTGTTTAGTATTTCCTTTCCGCAATATATATTTGAGTTTTCCCTAATTTTATATCTAAAAATAACTTGTAAAATAAATACTCTTAACATCATCAATAATAAATAATGTTGTAGATGAAGCGGCAATGGTGTACATGGCTTACCGTTGTGCAGGAAATTATTCGAACAAAGCTGATGCAGCAATTAACTATATCTTAAGTAAACAGGACTCGAATGGATTATTTGGAAACGAGTACTCCTCAGCCTTGGCTGTACAGGTAAGAAATATCATTGCATTTTAACACTTATTGTTTTGCTGAATGTTGTATGTAAGTAACTATATAAACGTTTTGGTCATATCTTAGTACGAAACAGTATGTATAATTGTTTTATAATGCCTGCGAAGATAATGAAATATCTACAGAATTTACTTTATAAGCACGTTGTCAGTAATGGCTAGTTGCAATATGTCAACCAAGCAGTCGTATGTCGTAGTACTATGATTAATCCTGAGCTAGACAGAGTTTTACTACTGTTTGAGCAAAATTATTTTTTATTTATTTTCATATTTTTTTGTTCTTATTTTACTTTTTAAAAATCGAAAATTAGAAAACAAGTATAACTGTTATAACATGCTGTCATTTTTTAGGCTATATATGCATCTGGAAATAAAACACTCCAACAAAAGACCAAAAAGTCAATAACATTCCTTGGCCAGTCAATAGGTAATTCTGCTGGTCTGTTGAACAATAGAAAACTAATGCATGAAGCAGTGTATACTTTGCTGCCTTTTTCAAGAATAAAGTTTTTCAACATTGCACAATATTAAATGTGTTAATGCATGCCTTTTCTGTACTTCAGACTATCAATGAAATAAATCTGCAATGTTTATTACATTGTTAAAATGTCATAATTGCCACTTAATTTGTAGGATGTGTTGAAATATTGAAATAACACTTAAAAAATATACATTTTAGTACTAACATTAAAAAATATTAATTTTTAATACCTACATAATTACAAATAGGGTTACTATGTTAACAAGTCAAACATTAGCAAAACAATTAATTGAATTTATCAAAACAAACAACGAGAATCGTAACTAACTATGGTTGTCAGTGTACCTGGTGTTTTAAAACATCCATCAAGTAAAAGGCACATCAATGGAATAACGTTGACATGTCAAATGATAACCAAGAGCCTAAGAAATGTTATTAAAAATTCTTATATCAAGTATGTATCATTTCAGATAGCTCAAAGAAGCCGTTCCCTTCCCTCCTTTTGTCTGTTTTGCCTGCCATAGCCATGAAATCGTTCCTTGATGTAGGAAAAAAGTGTCCAAAAGTACCAGGTAATTTGAAATAAAAGAGAAATTTATTGACAAATTCAACAGTTGTCTATTGCGACTGCAGTAAATATAATTGTTTGACACGTAATCGAAAACGACAATTATTGAGTACACAGATCCTGCGCATAACTTAGGTGTTCCGGAAAGGTCATCAGCTTCCGCCCGCATGTCGTCGAATTACTCTGAAGTAATGTCGTAGTCAAATTAAAAAAAGGTTATAAATGAAATAAAAAGGACGAGAAATATGATCAATCAAACTGTAATGAATTCCTCTTCAAGCAGTTTATTGACAGTGCCAATTTTCTTATAATATCGTGTTAACTTATAGACACATTAACTTTGTGTGGAGAATTTTGCTACAAATTATTTAGGAGTTAAAGTCCTATATTTTTCAAACTTCAGTATCTTACAGAGAACATTTAAACTTTAGCACACAAATACCTCATTTTAAATATAACAAAGTATTGCTATTTGACTAATTTTGTAACTCATTTGATTTAAAGTTACAACGACAACAACAACTCCAAGTACACCGCAATTTACAATCGGAATTACAGTTTTCAACAATCTAACCAGCAATTTCGATCAAAGTTGGACAGTAGCAATCCATGCAGGACAGACACTTTTTGATGCCCTGACAATTCTTCAGTCTGTTGATCCAACATTCAGGTAATCAGAAGACTTTACTTCGTATACATTTACAGTAAGATTTGGGATTACTTTTTTAAATTTCAGTGCTAATAGACTTCAGCATCTAAACTATTTGGACTTTCAATATTGTTTCTTTGAGCGCCATTGATATGTTAGAATTAATGAAGCGCACGCGTGACGTAGCATTACCTTGGTACCTTTGAGGACATTTTTTTTTTTGTATATTTCTACACACATTTATTTTTCGATCATATTGTTTGCTTGTTTAAGCAAACCACGTTGAAGCAGTAACCGTCTGCATGTTTGGGAATATTGTCAATTGTTTAAGGGGAGATATAATAAGTGACGGTAGAATAATATATGAATTCAGATAACTTCTGATTTCAACAACGCATAACAGACATAGCTTTATTTTCTCATGGAACATTGCATTACTTTATCAAGACTTAATATCCGACAGGTTATCTTAAATTTATTTTAGCTTTACTAGCCAGTCAACAACATGGGGACAGTTTATTACATCTGTCTGTAACATGACCGCTTCCACTGATGACCGTCAATACTGGCAGCTGTTGGACTCAAATGATGTACCTTTACAGACAGGTAAATAACCTTAATATAAAATGGATATTTGTTCTCAAAAGTGTGTCCCTTATATAAAATGAACAATCAAAATGATATTTAAAATAACTTTGCACGGCATGCAAAATTAAAAATGACTTACGCTAGACCTGAGAAGACATTATTGCACGAAGATTACATAATATGAAACGCGTAATGCTGTTACTCGTTAATGGAGAAATTTAAATATTAAGAATTAGATAATATCAAACCAGAATCATAACTATAGCATACTAATAAGATAAAACGAAATAATATTCATATAAGAATTAATATTTTATTATTTTAGGTGCAAGTCAGACATTTCCATCGCCAGGAGACAGTTACACCTTAAAGTTAACCACATGGTAGAATACACGAAAGAAAGACGCGACAAACTGTCAAATGTATATATAACAAATACATGATAAAAATTGTATAATTTCATTGAACAAATCATTTTCATATAAATATGAATGTAACATTTATAATTAAAACTTCTTTTTATGTATCCTTGTTGAAATCGACAGAGACAATCATATTGTTTTAGTCCAATAGAATTATGCGCAGTTTGTGCATCAATAATACTTTGAGCCTGGGGTTACAGCGAATGTTAAAATAATATAGGCTGATTGTAATATACTTGATTACTAGATGCAAAATAGAACATTAAGAATTGCAGTTAACAAATTTCGTTTAGAATATTTAAGGAGACCACCATTCTAACTATAAAGTTATATATAATATAATTCCAATATTATATTTAAATATTATGGGTAGTTAGATCCTGATCTGAGGTGTGGAATTTATTTATTAAAAAGTTTTTAATTTAGTTAAAGGTTATTGAATGGTTTCTTAAGGTCAAGCTTGTAGATTTCAGCTACATTCAGAATGAGAACAGGTTCACTGGAAGAATATGGAAAACTTGATTGGAACGGAACATTTTGTAGCGACTACAATGAGCATACACTTACTGATATGTACAAAATGCATTTTCAACGTACAAAAAGGTGGAAGTTTCCAAACACGTCTCCTGCTATAATCCGAGGCCATTCGTTCCGATGATTACAAATTAAGATTAATATATGTCAAGACTAATCACGTATTACTTGTATCGCTCTCTTTACATTTTTCATGTGACACAATATATATTGTTTGATGTATCTTAAATCCATACTGAAGGATTTAAGATGCATAAAACAACAAACAATCTACATTGTGTTGTTTACATATAAAAATGATGTTATTAGGGGTCTTATCTACAATATTTGTCATCATCTGATTTTGATTAAGTAACATCAGATTGATAATGCTTTAGTACTCATCTTTTGTCGTGAAGGATTGTTTGTATTTTGAATCAAATTCGGACTTTATATCGACCTTGTCGCCCTCTTGTTTTGCCCATTTATGGCATATTTTTCTACCAAGTCCATAAACAATTTGAAATTGTAGTTCAATTTGGTGGACGGTTCGCGTCATTTAACACAATATTTGGGATGCTTTTATTTAAATGATGTCTTAATCTCCGGTTATAATAACGTGATCTAATACACTGTATTAGAAAAGGAAATTGTGGTACAAAGAGTAGACTGTTTAATTTGAAGTCAATCAAAAGGTCCGGCAATACACCCATGGTTTTAAAGACCTTGGGTGCAATGGGTTAGGAATAAGTATAGGAAATAGTAAGAACTGCTCTTTTTTTTTTGTTGATCTGGAATTTTAGATATGACAGACATACCAAATTATTTCCAAGAATTTTAGGAGTCGCCCTTAATAGCAAAAGTTAAGGAAAGGAAAGGACGAATCTAAGTCTAAAAATCTACTGTGATTCCGCATGTCAAACCTAATTACTTCTACCCTGGATAAGTAAATATAAATTTTAATTTAAAGGGAACACATTGCTTACAGAATTAAATTTACGGCGACTTGATGGGGCTTTGTATTTATTGAGAAACTGCAACAGACATAGATGCAAGAAGATATATAACGCCGATGACGATGGCGACGTTTTTTAATATGACTATGGTTAATGAGGCTCATCGCGGACTTGAAATAGTTCACTTATACTGTCAACTTTATCATTGCACCACTACAGGGTTGCATTGCCAGGTTGTTTCAGTACTCTTCTTTCAATCCAGAGCTTTACTTAAGTTAGGACTAATATGGAGTAGGCATTGCTAAAATGTGAGCACAGACAATATAGTCTATTAATAATTTTTTTTATTTTTACACAAAATTCCTTGTTTTACTTTGTTCATTAATTTTGCGATTATACCATTTCACTATCATATATTCATGTAGTTATGGCGTCAGCAAGAAGTAACTAAGTCCAATAATTAAATAAAGAATTTTGGTAAGATGCATATGTCTGTAGGGCAAACAAAACCTAAAACATTTTTGGAAATACTGTCCCCTCCCCTTACCTTTTTGTTGAAAAATGCAGCTCATTTTATTAAGAGTTATACCTCTTAGGTCAGTGTTGCTATCCAAATCCCCATTACCCCTATTTGGAACCCCCTTTTCAAACGACCAATGAAAATTAAAGGCCATGATTTTCGGAATTTCAGGAAAACAAGAAGCAATGATATTCCTGTCAACACCGATGTGTAACTAATGGGTTGTGATATCCTTGCGGACAAACAGTCAACCAGCAATGTCGCACAAAAACTAGAAAACGTTACAATGAAATACATTTATATCTTCCGTAAAAATATTTAATAATCGACATCTGGACATAAGGTCTGCAATAGTTGTATCAATCCATGTCCAGAATATGACCTGCCCTTGTTTATAGCAGAAAGAACGACAGTTGTCGTAAATGATGAGATATGATTAAACCTCTTATGTCAATTCGGGAGTTTTTTTTTCATTATTTATTTTTTTTCATCGTGTTTTGTCTGTCTTTCGGATTGGAAGTACTTGTCCAATCCATAGGTTAATTTGTCATTTGTGTTACGACCAAAAAACGTTAGGTATCACCATTATTGAAAAATAAAATGATTAATTCATGATTAATTAAAAGCTGTTATTGGAAATATTGTTATAAGCGATAACAAAGATACTGTGAACTACAGTGGTAGCGTGACTCAGATGTCGATACTAAAAAATTCTAACGATCTGTTAGAGAACCTGCAGTCAAGGCCGCTTTCTTCATGCTATAGCTTTAGCACATTCGATTTGTCAACCTGTTATAGTACATATTTAAATAAAGTAAAAAATTCCAAAAATTGATTTTAACTTTGCTTGATGAAACCATCGGAAAACCTAGATACAAATATCTGGCTTTAGTACTTGAAAATCATATTTCGTGAGGACCACTCTGATTCAAACAATTGCAGTGGGTACCACATGTTCTTTCTTTCTTGCCGACTTGTTTCTAGAACGTACACGTATTAAGTGGAATTTATACAAGGGCTTCCTAAAAACAATGACAAAAGGTTTCCCACTCCTCCAATTGAACGTTACGTTATTTAAATGACGTTTTTCAATTAATAATCCAAAATTATGTGACTTTTTTTATCGCACTTATTCCATTGAACTTGAAATAAAGACCACCACAGAGACAGCTAGGTCCACCTGTTACATTGACCTACATCTAGAAATTGACAATGTCGATTAAGAACTAAAATTTACAACAGACGGTATGATTGTAGTTGTGTGTGGCAACATTCCAGCAGCACATACCTTCCGAGTGCACCTCTCCTAATGATCAGTGTGGCAACATTCCAGCAGCACCTACCTTCCGAGTACACCTCTCCTAATGATCAGTGTGGCAACATTACAGCAGCACCTACCTTCCGAGTACACCTCTCCTGATGATCAGTGTGGCAACATTCCAGCAGCACCTACCTTCCGAGTACACCTCTCCTAATGATCAGTGTGGCAACATTCCAGCAGCACCTACCTTCAGAGTACACATCTCCTTATGATCAGTGTGGCAACATTCCAGCAGCACCTACCTTCCGAGTACACCTCTCCTAATGATCAGTGTGGCAACATTCCAGCAGCACCTACCTTCCGAGTACACCTGTCCTAATGATCAGTGTGGAAACATTCCAGCAGCACCTACCTTCCGAGTACACCTCTCCTAATGATCAAGTTCTGTAGAGCATGTATTTTCTACACATATTTTCTTGATAGAGAGTATCTACTGACAGAAAAGCTACTTAACCAGGGTTTACAAGGCAAGAATGAATTCATCACTAAAGGCACTTTTTCCGATTGCGACTTAGTTGACCGTTACAAATATCTGTCACAAAAGACATTCTTTCCTTGACCATTCGTTTATTGTACAATCCTCGGTATCGTTGATTTTTTTATATTATCATTAGTGCTATCGATTCAATAAATTCAACGATGGGATTTCTGAGATAACTGACATAACGTATGAAGAGAAGAGGAAATTGTCACATTGTTGTTCTGTTGATGTTTTAGCTAGGCATAAGGTTTAAAACCCAAAATGTTCGCTTCTTAAAGCCCGATTCGTTTAGACAAAAACTCTTCTACATTACATTTTTATTTATGCTACACCAATGGTAATACATAAATAAACAAAAAATGAAGCAGAACTTTAAACATTCGCTAACTTAGTACTAAAATAAAATACGTATCAATTGTTTCAACTGGGGCCTAAGTGACTAAGTGGTTAAGGCCATTCGTCTACTATTGATCACGGGGTCTGTCAACACTGAGATTGCAGGATCAAGTCTCACTGGCATGGTGTGCTCGACTCCAACTTAATTAACAAGGTTTGTCATTTTTCCTAGCGAAGATCCGTTTTTTTCTCCGGGTACTCTGGCTTCCTTCCCCAATAAAAACTGTACGCAATGATATAGCTTCATAATTGATGAAAGTGGCGTTAAGAACAATCAAAGAAACAACAAATATGCCAGCGGGTACTTAATCATTTGTGTAAATATTTGAATATACACGTGTAGTATTACAATGACACTACTCATATTTAAACTGAATTGTAATTAAATACCTGTCTGTATTTTTCTTTTTGTTTATTTTGTATATATACAGTCACGTTTATTACTTGTTTAAATATATTTATTGCGCACATGCACAATGCACTCGGTATGTACTAATAGCTGAAACTTTTTTTGACTTTGACTCACCTTGGTAAGTATATAATGTACATTAACATATTATGTCATATCATATCATATCTCTATATAAGGTTTATTTACATGCGATTTAGTATAGTCATATTACTCCCAAAATAGAGATGTTAGAGTCTATATCTCCTGAAAAGATAGCTCTGATGATAGAAATCATTAATAAGCAATCAGACAATAAGGTTGTAATATGTGAATAAGATGATCGAGTACATAGGCTAGGTTATTCAGCATTAACACACCAGCTGTTAAATGTAAGAGCTACAACCAAGCTACCTCCTTGCCCTGTACATGATAGAAACCTTTATTCAGAATGTATATCACATTATCTCACTATCTTATGATAAGCTCATATTCCCTATATTCTCATGTAACGAAAAGAGTGAAGTTTCATTTGACTTTTGGAAATACGAAGTGAAATGTATACTTAAAGACGGAAATTATACCGACACCATTATGATGCAATGTATCCGAGGGTATTTGAAGGATAAACTTATGTTGTGTTTGCCTAAAAATGCTACAAACACAAATTATTAATAAACTTGCGGGGGTATATGGAAATTTGTTCAATAGCGAAGCATTATTGCAGAAGTTTAATGCCGAGTATCAGCAACCTTAGCAACCTAATCAATCGGTAGCTGAATATTGGTGAAGTTGCAAAGTTTGATACAAGCTCCTGTTGAAAAGAGTGAGATAAATCCTGGAGCTAAAAATGAGATGCTACGCTCTAATAAATTTAGGTCAGGTCTAAGAGACCCCTGTTAAAGAATGCCAGAATAGATATAAGTATGTCACAGTTTTAGATTTTGTTTACTTTAGGAAAAAAATTCGACCCATAGAGCTTGGACTATTGAACTGATCTGATACCTCATGTAGTATTAAGGTTCGGAAAAAGTCAACTGTAGCTCAGTCTGAAAAATTAAATGAATTGTCAAAAACGGTCAAAGTTTTGAATTAGAAAATGGGTTCGATGAAAGTTGAGTTGAAAAAGTACAAGGAAGGTTAATTCAAAGGCAATTAAAAATAGTAAATGTAGGCAATTTCAGGGTCGACAGATGTCGTGTCAAAAAATTAATGGTGATTTTGTTTTTACACAAAGTTTGTTAAATAGAATGGTTGGATCGGCAAATGAGTTATTTATCATAATCAATAGTGTTAAGCTCAAGGCTTTAAGTAATAGCGGGTCGATGATTTCTCCTATTTCTTCTGATGTCCCTCAAAGATTAAAACACATACCTGACCTGAAATTTAAAGTGTAGACAAACTTAATTTAACTGAAAATGTTTCAGGGGGTTGAGGCGGGGTGGGGGCAACTCTTCCTTACAGCGGTTATGTAGGGGTAAAAGTAAGAGCTGATTTTTCTTTAGCCGAAGATCGGTTTATACCATTGTTGATTGAAGCACCAACAGAATATAATAGAAAAATGTGTCTGTTGTTGGTACAAAAAACATAAGAATTTATAATACATGTATATCTGATCTCGGTACAAATGATATATCAATGAACTTGCTATAAAATTCCCTTGAGGAATATATTAACCAATGTTGAAAGAAGTTTTGCATGTTTTTTATAAATTAAGTTCGAAGTTTAAATTTAATTGTACTTAATACACCACCGAACCACCCTTTTGGTCAGTTTTTGACAACTTGCATTTTAATGAATCTATTTAAGTAATATATCAATGGATTCGCTATACAATTTACTAGAGGAATATATTGACCAATGTTGATCGGAGTTTTGCATGTTTTTACAAATTAGATCTAAAGTTGAAATTTCCCTGTACGTATTCCACGAACGGACCACCCTTCCGGTCAACTTTGACAACTTTCTCTTTTATAAATGAAATTAAGTTATAAATCAATAGATTTCCCATAAATTTTACTATAGGAACATGTTAAACAATTTTGACTGGAGTTTTGTATGTTTTTTTTCATATTGAATCCAAAGTTGGAATTTCACTGTACGTAATACTGCAACGGGTCGCCCTTCCGTTCAACTTCTGAAAACTTTCCACTTTATAAATAAAATTGAGTAATATATCACTGACTTTGCTGTAAGATATTCTAGAGGAATATATGAACCACTTTTGACCGGGTTTAGAACAATTAAGTACCAAAGTTGAAAAATCGTGTTCAATTTAAGTAGAGATAAAAACCCTTTCTATGAAGTTTTAAATAATTTAAACCAAGATAATCATTTTTATATTCATTGCGTAGAAATTGAATTGATTTTATCTTTAAGAATCCGTTCAAAAGTTAGAGGCAAAAATAACCTAAAAAACCCTTCCGGTTTCCACCGTTCCGCATGTAAGAGACTCAACAGTAAATAAAAGGAAATGTTCCTTTTATCCAGCATTGTTGTAATCGATCCGACTTCAGTGTTATCTTTCTAAAGTTTAGTATTTATGATTTATGATACGAGGAAACGTTTAGAGTTTTTTTATAAATTAAAATACCTTTTTGAAAATTGCCGTATTAGTTTCCTCGGATAGGCGTTTGTCCCCGCATGTTAGCAGACGTACATTTGAACTTTGCAGAAGAGTTATTCTGATCGCAGCATATTTTGGACATTCCATAAGAAAGTGGTGGATATTTTCGACAGGAGCACCGCAGCTGTATTCAGAACTCATTATTATATTTACTTTAAAGAGATTCGCGTTTAGGTATCAAGCTGAGGATCGAAGATGAATAAGAATGATATTAAGGGACAGACCATTTAACTTGAAGGGGGTTTTGTTTTTTGTTTTGGTCAGAAAAAATATTTATTTTTTGAAGGCGTCGCGACAGAATATTTTTTTATTATTAGCATTTTTTATATAGCAGAAATTCTTCTTCAGAATATTTTTTTTCTTACCCTCTACTTCCAAAATATTTTTTTCATCAAAAATCATTTTCAAAATATTTTTTAGGAAAAAACCAAGCCCCCCCCCCCCCTGCAAGATAATTGGTCGGTCTCTAAGCTTATAGGGTCCATATAAATAATGAGAAGGAGCTGTATCATCGGGATTTGGTAATCGTTGTCTCAGTTCCGATTGAATTTTGGATGCAGATTTTGATTGGGGGATAGGCTTATCTAAATTGTTCCATTCGTGAGTTGTTGATGGAAAAAAGATTCGTCAGTAAGTGTTTAACGGCAAAGGGCACCGTGCCGTAATGGATATGTAGTAGTACTCCAAATATGGGGCAGTATGAGGTAATTTGGTGCATTTCCGTTTTTATATTGTATAGACATGTCTAGGATTAAGCTGTCTTCGATTTCTCTTGTTGCTAATACAGGTAAAACTATGCAACCCAGTTTTTATTCTATCTGCGTCGATTTGCAATCGTTCGAGTCGCATCGCATTTGTCATTTTTAATTGTCCTAAACCTCACAACCATATTCGAAAAGTGGTCGTCTAATATAAGATTGAATATATTATTTCTACTTAATCTGTATTTTAGCTTTCTCATTTAAATGTTTAGTTACATATTTTATCATATCATTAATATGGGAAGACCATTTGGCATCTTGTGATAGTGTTATTCCAAGATGCTTATGGCTTTCCTTAATAGGTATGACCTTTTCATTTAGAGAAAATATCATTTCATTTTCATTGTCTGTGTTTAAAAAAAAGATAATTTCTGTCTTCTCAGGATTGAATTCCATAAGCCATCTTCGTGACCAATAATCTAAAAATTTTAAATCAGAATTTATAGTACTTATTATATTTTATTGATTATCTCCTGAATAACTGAGAGATGTATCATCAGCAAACATACGCGACAGATACACCAGATTATCGCCTTTATCATTGATATATGTCACAAATAATAGTGGACTTAGAACAGAACCCTAAAGGTACGCCGGCTTTAATATTTGAATGCGAAGACGAAAACGATTTGCATATCACTTTCTGTTTTCTATTAGATAAATAATCATAAAACTAATCATGAAGCTTTCCGTTAATTCCATATGCATTTAATTTTAGTAATAGACCTTTAAGCCACACCATATCGAAAGCTTTCGAAAAATCGCAAAAAACAAACAAGTATCTCGCTTTTCCGCAATTTAGAACAGTGTTTTATATCTCAATAATCTTGTGAACAGTTGACCGTTTAGGTAGAAAGCCTGATTGGTACTCGTACAGGGAACTGTTTCTGATAAAATGATTGTACACATGTTTATATAAACTCTTTCCACTATCTTCCCGATGCAACTAATCAATGATATAGGTCGATAATTTGAGGAAAGGGATATATTTCACTTTTTACAAAATCGGTATAACATCATTGTTTTTCCACGCAGACGAAAATTTCCCCTTTCTGAGGGATTCATAAAATTAAATTATAAGTGGTTTAGTTATGTATTGCTTCGTTTACGTAAGCATACGGTGGCTAATTTTATACAGACCAGTGGCTTTGTTTGGATCAAGTATATCAATTTAAATTATATTAAGTATATTAAGTTAAAGGACTTCTTTGTATCGCAAACTGAGCTTGACGACTCTAGAGTTGAACCTCCAAAACTTATAACTTCCGTGCACATTTTAAATAATATTGCGATTTCTAAAAATAAAGTTGAAGACGTTTTGAAAATTCCAAATCACTCTAAAGCTACATGTACTGACGTTATTAGCCCACGTCTTTTAATGGAGGCAGCAGCCCAGTTAAAATCTCCACTAAGTAGGCTTTTTAACTGATCATTAAATAGAGCTTATTTTCAAAAAGATTGAAAAAAGCTAATATTATACCGGTTTTAAAAAGTTATAATCTCAGTGAAATTAAAAACTACAGGCCAATATCTATTTTTAGTATTCTGTCCAAGTGCGTGGAAAGATGTGTTTACAAACACGTACATAATTTAATATAATATAAAATTATTACTCCTAATCAATCGGGGTTTACTTAAGGAGACTCTGCAATAAACCTACTTGTTAATATTTCAAATGATTTCAGGAGAGCCCTAGACAATGGTAAAGAAATAAAGGTGGCATTCTGTGATATAAGCAAAGCCTTTGAAAGAGTTTGGCATAAAGCTTTGCTTTTTAAATTACAAAATTATAGATATCAACGTGTTGTGTCAAAAGCCAGTGGCTCTTCATGGAAGCCAATTGATGTAGGGGTTCCCCAAGGGTCTACATTAGGGTCACTCTTGTTTCCTTTAGTTATTAACGACATCGGTGCCAGCATCAAACTATTTGCTGATGATACAAGTTAATATTTAATTTTCGATACCACTGAAAATGCTGCAAGATTACTAAACAATAATCTGGACAAAATACACGAATGGTCAAATAAGTGGCTGGTCAACTTCAATCCACAGAAGACAGAAACCTTAATACTCTCTCGTAAGCTAGGGAAACCCATACATCCTACTCTGTTTATGAATAATTATGACATACAAGAGGTTCATTGTCATAAACATTCGGGTATTAACTATTCCAAAGATGGTAAGATCACATTGATTAAAAAAGGCTTATACTAGAATAAATATTCTGCGCAAATTTCGACTTTGTCTTGTTTTAGAAAAAATACCTCTCTTTTATTAGACCTTTATTGGAATATGGGGATGTAATATGGGACATCACTAATAAATTATTATTTAATATATTATTTTACAAAATGATTAACTTCAACACCCCAAATTATTTGCTGGAATTGGTACCTTTGTCAATTCACAATACGCATACACGTTATACCTGTCAACAACAAAATATTATTGAGGTCCGTACAAGAACAAATTTATACTCGGAATATTTTCTGCCTTAGACCAGAAAATTATGGAACAGATTACCCTTGCATACTCGTAATTCTACGTCGTTAAATATCTTTAAACAACGAATAAGTAAATGTGTCATAAAGCCTCCAGATTATAACTATGTAGGAACCCGACTAGGACAGGTATTATACACCATATTGCGGTTGGGGAGTAGCTCGCTAAATGAGCACCTCCACGTACGACATCTGGTGGACTCTCCTAACAGCACATGAGGACAAGTTGAAACCTCTTAAATTGTACAAAATATTATGCCATTAGGGAGGAACTAATATTATCAATCCCATATTTAATTCGGATTGATAAACACCTTTACCTTTTACTTTCTGGGTCAAATTTACTAAAAACAATCCAGAACAAAGAAATGTTTTAAAAGTCCAGAAGTTAATTTTAAAAAGCAAACAATGTGTCACTTCCCCCAAAAAAATATTTAAAGTTGCATACATATAATTAACAGAACTCGGAATCCGAAGTGAGAAGTCTGAATTCTGAAGTCTGAGCATTGAAATTACAAGTATAAAGTCAGAAGTATGAAGTCAGAAGTGGATCATGTGTCTGTACGGTTCTAGCTAGAATGAAAAGCATTTGCTGTAAGGTAGTATTTGCTACGATTACTATCATGAGTTTTGTTGTCTAGATTATCCCATAGAAAAACAACTTTTTTTGAAGTATGATAAAGAGTACGATATAATGCTGGAAATGTTGAATTATTGTTTACATGTTATTCATAGCTTTATATATGCTCTAATATAGAGGATGGAGTACACCCTGGTGATGAAATGGCTGATGTAGAACGCTTGGACGCTTGAAGTAATTATCATTTAAACATTCGTCATATTTTCCACCTCACTCGACAGAATAGAATACGGACTATACTTTAAGACGATGACAGAAGACAGATATGAATGAATATAAGCTTTCCCGCGTTATACTAACAGTAGCGCTGCATGCGTGTCACAAACAAGTTATATAAGTACTAACAATATTTTATTTGACAATATCACATATTTACATAATAAATGTAGAAACAAGACGAGTTTATTTGTTGAACAGTACGTACAACTCCAAACTATTTTTACAGCCACATAAATTAGAAACGAATTTACTGGGAACAAAATTTCAAAACAGTTATATTCATACGATTTCTTACTATGCTAAAGTACTTTTTATCATTTAAGAAATGCTACTACTTACTATGATATAATCAATTGTAGTAAAATCTAGTATTTAACTTTAGTTATTAGTTTTCTATTTTCATGAACACATTTTCTATATTAATGAACACAGTAGTGGTCTAACATATGTGAACACATTGCGGAGGTAAGTAGTGGTCATCTGAACACATTACTAAGACAATTGAAAAACAAATGTAACAGCATGAAGCAATTACGTATAAAAACATAAAATTTGTATTAGAATATAAAAATATAAGCAACAATAAAAAATACTTGAAAACATTTAAAATTTGTGAACACATATGGTAATACATGAAATTGTATAAATGAACACATATTTGCAATTTATTTTCCCTCTGTGTTGTCCTCTGTCTTAATGTTCTTTCTTGGCTCTTCTAGTCTTTCATGTATATTTCTATGAATAAAAAGAATTACATCAAGACGTATTTCAGCAAAAGAATCATATATTTATTTTATATTATTTTTTTACGTGAGTAAACAATTAAAAAAGAACATGTAAAAAATCTACAAGATCAAAGAGAGAGAAAGAGAGGGAGAGAAAAAAAGCATTTACAATAATTTTGAAAAAAAAAACACAGCTCCAGATCAAATACGCCAAGGTAGACCGACAGACACCGACGACATTGGTGTTTTGGTGTGGGTATGGTTTCAGGATGCAGCGTCGAGTAGGATTAGAGTTTTCTTTTGATCCAGGAAAGAGCACTTAAATTCTTTATAAAGGGAACATGTCTGTAAAGGTCATATCCGTGGTTTCTTTTCAGTGCCCTTAATTGGACAGGTCTGACGTAATTTTCCAATCAACATTAAACTTAGACTTACATGTAACTCATCTGGTATTCACAAACATGAACCCTTCGTGGCCGTCTTAAGTATTCTTCTAATACTACATCCGGAATTCGGCGAACATGGCCACAATTTAGAATTTGTATATCCTAAAAATGTTAAAAGTTTATAATATGTGCAAATGTGTAGAATTTAATTATATTTTCAAAGTAACTTCCCGGTCTCGGCGGTCAGTCAACACACAGGGAGCGGGTTCGAATCTGACTGCGGGGTGTTCGTAATTCTTAACTGAAAAGGATTGCCAGCTTTCCTCCGGAAGCCAGGGTTTGTTTCTGCAGTGCTCGGCTTCCTCGCCAATAAAACCTGGACGCCAAGATATGGATGAAAAATTGCTAACAGCGGCGTTAAACCGTAAACAAACAAAGAAACAATATCAAATCAACTTAAATTAAAGTTTAACCCCGTTATTGCTAAAGATACACTGTACACAAATAAACTACATAAACGTTTAATTACTATTCACAACAATAATCAAAGACTGAACTGCCCTCGGTGGCCGGGTGGTAACATTGATCACGTGCATGTCAATACACAGTTTGCCTGTTCATGCCTTACAGCAGGCATGGTGTGCTCGACTCTAATCTTAATAGCAGAAAATTGCCAGTGTTCCTGCCAAATGCTGGCTTTTTACAGGGTACAAAGGCTTCCTTCACTGACATACAATAACTGTAAATTTGTGGAAAGTGGCGTTATATTTGAAACTAAAACTAAGACGATACATGGAATTATTGAATATAAAATAAATGTTCTTCTTTACGTATTATTGTTTATACATATCAAAAGATAAAAGTTACATGTAATTTTCTAAGTGTTACGATGCAATGTGCAAGCTATAACTGCAAGAAGAAACGTTATATGAACAACCATTTTATTTAATATATATTAAAATATCTATTACGGATAAAGCTCATAAGGTTGATTTATCTTGATTTTAAATACATGTACATACACACGTTTATAAACATTAGTTTTTAAATGTCACTATCTGCAAGAGTATACTTGAAATAAGATTATACATGAAATATGATTATACTTATCGCTAACAAGTAAAAACAAGAAAATGGTTTCGGTATATATTTCGAATCAACACGTGTAACCTATTTAATAAATTAGTGGACCTGGTAAGAAACTTAAATTAGTTCAAAACTGGATTAAATTTTTTAAAAATATTTGTTATTAAGTTTTTTTAAAATCAAACAATTAAAACCTATATTAAATAGCAGTAATGTAATACCTTTATTCTTTTTTTTTTTAAATCGGTAAAAACATTTGTGAACCTTAATTAAACATTTTCGCATTCAATTTTAGTTGTTATATGTATTATTTAGTTATACATATTACTTTCATAATGGCTATAGTCAAATTAGATTAACTTTAAAAAAAAATTTGGTGATATAAATAATCTGCAATATCGTTCAATATTTTCAATGCAATAACTGATTATTTGTTATTATATTTTTTGTTGGTTTGTTGAACGTTGTTTAACGCGACTTTCAGCAATATTTCAGCTATATCATGGCGTCCAGTTTTTATTGTGGGAGGAAGCCGGACTCCCTGGAGAAAACCCCGATCATTAATAGTACATGAACTACCTTAACCACTCGGCCACCGATGCACCTGTTTGATGAGACAAGCGCTCGTCTGACGAAATAAATGTTGTAACCTGTTTATCTTTGAATGTATTTTATTAATTGGTAATTCTACGAATAATTAATGTATTAGGTAAAGATCAATGAATAATTAATGTATTAGGTAAAGATCAATGAATAATTAATGTATTAGGTAAAGATCAATTGATTTTGTTTCTTTCAAAAGTTTTTTTTAATAAAGGCTTTTTATTTTAATAAATATTTTTATGGCACATCATAATTTAGTCCTTTTGAACTAAGAACTAAGTAGATATACTATTATGTAATTTTCGTTTGAAGTAGTTCCCGGTACATCAAAGGGAATGGGGGATAGTTTGGCGCATGCTTGGGAAACCAGTTCATTCTGGTTTTCGATTTATCTGCATAGCAGTCAGCATCACATCGGTTGTGTGCATTCAAAATTTATTTTACAAGAAAAAACAAAAAACATTTTTAGAAACTTGTGGATAAGATTTCGGAACGTTATATACACTGGATTTATGTGAATATTAACATTGGTTAATTCTCTATTCTTCATTTGTATTAAATTCGTTTATTGCACGTCATATTGCTGGGACTTGGAAACTGCAGATTGTTTCGGAAAACTGTAAATAAACAACGTTAGGTACATGCGATTTGGATTTGGTAACAAACCTTACTATATTCAGTTTTTTCCTGATTCTTTATGTGGATTTTCACTTAATGCAAGGTAAATATACAATATTTGAGTCATTCTATATCAGACAATTACATAACACCACACACGCCTGTGTTATGAATAGAGATGTATCATCAGCAAACATACGCGACAGATACACCAGGTTATCGCCTATATCATTGATATATATCACAAAATAATAATGGACCTAGAACAGAGCCCTAAAGGTACGCCGGTTTTAATATTTGAATGTGAAGACGAAAACGATTTGCATATCACTTTCTGTTTTCTATTAGATAAATTATCATTAAACTAATTATGAAGCTTTCCGTTAATTCCACATGCATTTAATTTTAGTAATAGACCTTTAAGCCACACCCTATCAAAATCGCAAAAACCAAACAAGTATTTCGCTTTTCCTAAATTTAGAACAGTGTTGTATATCTCAATAAGCTTGTGAACAGTTGACCGTTTTGGTAGAAAGTCCGATTGGTACTCATATACATGTTTATATAAACTCTTTCCATTTTCTTCCTTATGCAGCTAATCAATGATATAGGTCGATAATTTGAGGAAAGATATTCATTTCCCTTTTTAAAAAATCGGTATAACATTACTGTTTTTCCACGCAGACGGAAATTTCCCCTTTCTGAGGGATTCATAAAATTAAATTATAAGTGGTTTAGTTATGTATTGCTTGGTTTACGTAAGCATACGATGGCTAATTTTATCCGGACCGGTGGCTTTTTTGGATCAAGTATATCAATTTAAATTATATTAAGTATATAACGTTAAATGACTTCTTTGTATCGCAAACTGAGCTTGACGACTCTAGAGTTGAACTTCCAAAACTCATGTGCAGATTTTAAATAATATTGCGATTTCTGAAAATAAAGTTGAAGATGTTTTGAAAATTCCAAATCACGCTAAAGCTACAGGTCCTGACATTATTAGCCCACATCTTTTAATGTAGGCAGCAGCCCAGTTAAAATCTCCACTTAGTAGGCTTTTTAACTGATCATTAAATAGAGCTTATTTTCCAAAAGAGTGGAAAAAATCTAATATATTACACCGGTTTTTAAAAGTTATAATCACAGTGAAATTAAAAACTACAGGCCAATATCCTTTTAAAGTATTCTATCCAAGTGCGTGGAAAGACGTACATAATTATTTAATACAATATAAAATTATTACTCCTGATCAATCGGGATATACTTAAGGAGACTAGAATAGAATATGTAACAGGAGGTAATGAGAATTGTAAAGGGAGGTACTAAATTAACTTCTATTGAAAAATTATAGGAAGAAACGGGATCGAAATCGCTTTCAGAAGAGAGGCCCACAAATATTATTTTACAAAATGATTAACTTCAAAACCAAATATTATTTGCTGGTATTGGTACCTTTGTCAATTGACAATACGCATACACATTATACCCGTCAATCACAAAATATTATTGAGGCCCGTACAAGAACACATTTTTACTCGGAATATTTTCTGCCTTCGACCAGAAAATTATGGAACAGATTACCCCTGCATACTCGTAATTCTACGTCGTTAAATATCTTCAAACAACGAATAAGTAAATGTGTCATAAAGCCTCCAGATTATAACTATGTAGGAACCCGACTAGGACAGGTATTATACACCATATTGCGGTTGGGGAATAGCTCGCTAAATGAGCACCTCCACGTACGACATCTGGTGGACTCTCATAACTTCCTAACTGCACATGAGGACAAGTTGAAACCTCTTCACACTTCCTCTTAAATTGTACAAATATTGTGCCATTAGGGAGGAACTAATATTATCAATCCCATATTTAATTCGGATTGATTCCCACCTTTTACTTTCTGGGTCAAATTTACTAAATACAATCTAGAACAAAGAAATATTTTAAAAGTCCAGAAGTTAATTTTAAAAAGCAAACGATTTGTCACTTCTCCAAACAATAATTTAAAGTTGCATACATATAATTAACAGAACTCGGAAGTCCGAAGTGAGAAGTCTGAGCTTTGATATTACAAGTATGAAGTCAGAAGTATATGAAACGAGAAGTTTAAACATTGAAGTATGAAGTCAGAAGTCTGAACTATAAAGTCAGAAGTCTGAAGTATGAAGATACCTCGGGCTTTCCGTATGTACGTTATATAGAGGCATAAATTATTCTTAGTATGAGGAGTCGTTTTTTGGAATCTACACGCTTCAATGGGTAAATATATCAATCATGTGATAAACCATGCGGAAAGTCTATACGGTTGAAGCTAAAATGAAAAGCATTGACTGTAAGGTAGTATTTGCTACGATTACAATCATGAGTTTTGTTGTCTAGATTATCCCATAGAAAAACACCTTTTTTTGAAGTATGATAAAGAGTACGATATAATGCTGGACATGTTGAATTATTGTTTACATGTTATTCATAGCTTTATATATGCTCTAATATAGAGGATGGAGTACACCCTGGTGATGAAATGGCTGATGTAGAACGCTTGGACGCTTGAAGCAATTATCAATTAAAAATTCGCCATATGTATACCTCATTCGACAGAATAGAATACGGACTACACTTTAAGGCGAAGACAGATATGAATGAATATAAGCATTCCCGCGTTATACTAACAGGAGCACTGCATGCGTGTCACAAACAAGTAATATAAGTACTAAAATATTTTATTTGACAATATCACATATTTTCATAATAAATGTAGAAACAAGACGATTACAACGCCAAACCAGTTTTACAGCCACATAAATTAGAAACGAATTTACTGGGAACACAATTTCAAAACAGTTTATTCATACGATTTCTTAAATGCAAAAGTTCTTTTTTTATCATTTAAAAAATGCTACTAGTTACAATGATATAATCAATTGTAGTAAAATCTAGTATTTAACTTTAGTTTTTAGTTTTCTATTTCATGAACACATTTTCTATATTAATGAACACAGTAGTGGTCCAACATATGTGAACACATCAAGTTACAGAGGTAAGTAGTCATCCGAACACATTACGAAGGTATTTGAAAAAAAAATGTAAAAGCATTAAAAACAATTACGTATAAAAACATAAAATTGGTATTAAAAAACATAAACAACAATATAAAATACTTGAAAACATTTTAAATTTGTGAACACATCTGGTAATAATTGTAAAAATGTACACATATTTATGCAATCAACTGCATTACACAAAAGCACAGATTAAAAACTGTAGTTAACTTTTAATTTATTTTTCCCTCTGTGTTGTCTGCTGTCTTGGCTCTAGTCTTTTCTCGTGAATTCGTCTATGAATAAAAATAATTACATCAAGACGTATTTCAGCAGAAGAATCAAATATTTATTTTATATTACTTTTTAAGTGAGTATAAACAATTAAAAAATTACATGTATATATAAAGTACATATTAGGTATACAAAAATATGCTGCACACTTGCTCTTTAATTGTTTAGAATTAGAACAAAATTTAGAATGCAGGTGCAAAGGACACAAATAAGGAAAACATTTCTAAACTGATGTAATTTTAATATATGTGAAAAGAGAGGGAGAGAAATCAAAAAGCAGACATTTTAAATAATTTTTAAATAAACACAGCTCCAGATCAAATACGCCAACGTAGACCGACAGACACCGACGAAATTAGTGTTTTGGTGTGGGCATGGTTTCAGGATGCAGCGTCCAGTATGATTAGAGTTTCTTTTGATTAAGGAAAGAGCACTTAAACTCTTTATAAAGGGAACAAGTCTGTAAAGGTCATATCCGTGGTTTCCCTTCAGTGCCCTTAATTAGACAGGTTTGAAGTAATTTTTCAATCAACATTAAACTTTGACTTACACGTAACTCGTCTCAAATTGCTGAATTTCACAAAGATTCACCCTTCTTCTCCGTCGCAAGTATTCTATCAAATCATCCGGAATTCGGCGAACATGACCACAATTTAGAATTTGTAAATCCTAAAAAATGTTAAATGTTTATAATATGTGCAAATGTGTAGAATTTTAATTATATTTTCTAATTAACTTCAGAGGTCTCGGTGGTCGGTCAACACATAGGAGGCAGGTTCGAATCTGACTGCGGGGCGTTCTTAATTCTTAATTGAAAAGGATTGCCAGTTTTCCTCCAAAAGCCAGGGTTTTTTTCTCCAGTGCTCCGGTTTCCTCCCCAATAAAACCTGGACGCCAAGATATGGATGAAAAATTGCTAAAAGCGGCGTTAAACCACAAACAAACCAAGAAACAAAATCAAATCAACTTAAATTAAATTTTAACCCCTTTATTTTTAAAGATACACTGTACACGAATAAACTACATAAATGTTTAATTACTATTCACAACAATAATCAAAGACTGAAAGGCCCTCGGTGGCCGTGTGGTAACTATGATCAGGTGCCTGTCAATACACAGTTTGCGGGTTCATGGCTTACAGCAGGCATGGTGTGCTCGACTCTAATCTTAATAGGAGAAAATTGCCAGTGTTCCTGCCAAATGCTGAGTTTTCACATGGTTCAAAGGCTACCTTCACTGACATACAATAACTGTACATTTGTGAAAAGTGGCGTAATATTTGAAACTAAAACAGAGACGATACATGGAATTATTGAATATAATATTAATGTTCTTCTTTACGTAATATTGTTTACACATATAAAAAAGATACGCGTTGAAATATTAAGTGTTGATGAAAATAATTGAAATACACACTATTTTTGTACCTCAAAACTAAATTAATTATAAATTGGACATATAAGTTACATGTAATTTCCTAAGTGTTGCGATGCAATGTGCAAGCTATTACTGCAAGAAGAAAAAGCATTTATTTGAAAATAAGTGTGCAAAACATGACTTTATTAAATAAAAATATTTCCAATATCTTTCAAAATGTTTAAATTCGTAAACAACGTTTTTATAACGGCACTAAAACGTTATATGAACAACCATTTTATTTAATATCTATATTAAATTTATCCATTACGGATATAGCTCATTATGTCGATTTATCTTGATTTTAGGTACATGTACATACAAACGTTTATAAACATTATTTTTAAATGTCACTATCTGAAAGAGTATACTTGAAATATGATTATACTTATCGCTAACAAGTCAAAACAAGAAAATGGTTTCGGTATATATTTCGAATCATCACGTGTAACCTATTTGATAAATTAAAGGACGTCTTTTCCTTATAACATGGTAAGAAACTTAAATTAGTTCAAATCTGGATTTAATTTTTTAATTTTTTATTAAGTTTTTTTTTTAAATCGAACAATTAAAACCTATATTAAATAGCAGTAATGTACTGCCTTTATTTTTTTTTGTAAATCGGTAAAAACATTTGTGACCCTTAATTAAAATTGTTCGCATTCAATTTTGTTTGTTATATATATTATGTAGATATACATATTACTTTCATAATGGCTACAGCCAAATTTGATTAACTTTTTTTTGTAATTTTGGTGACATAAATACTCTTCAACATTGTTAAATATTTTCAATTCAATAAGTTTCGTTTGAACGCCCCTGATTATTTGTTATCATATTTTTTTTTCGTTTGTTGAATGTTGTTTAACGCGACTTTCAGTAATATTTCAGCTATATCATGGCATTCAGTTTTTATTGTGGGAGGAAGCCGGATTACCTGGAGAAAACCCCGATCATAAATAGTACACGAACTACCTTAGCCACTAGGCCACCGAAGCACCTGTTTGATAAGACAAGCGCTAGTCAGACGAAATAAATGTAACCTGTTTATCTTTGAATGTATTTTATTAATTGATAATTCTATGAATAATAATATATTAGGTAGAGATCAATTGATGTTGTTTCTTTCAAAGTTTTTTTAATAAAAAAAGAATTTGATTAATATATGAAGCGGTGCAAAATATTATAATTTGTATGATTATTATAATTATAATTTTTATTCATTTAACAGAAATGATTGTTAAAACATTTAAGGAGAGCAAGTATTTGCGTGTATGGCGTGAATTGCTAGATATCTAGTTAATGTTACTAAAAATAGCAACCATTTACCTGTGTTATATATATCATATATACATACAGAAAAAGAAGCAAGTTAAGACACACATTAAATTTAACCAATGTGACTCTGTGTAATGACATTTAAAAGTCTGATAATTAAGCGTCTTTCCCACTTCTAGTGGGAATACCTTATTGTTTTTACTTCGATTATTTTTCTTATTTTTTCAAAACCAAATAGTTTAAAAAGTACCCGACATATCTTTTTTCGCGACAAGGTTTGGATACTGAAAGTCTATTCGGAATTCACCCTGTGAAATCGATAGTCTCGATCATCCAGACGCTAAATTTTCATTTTGTGCGTCTGGATTCATCTCTATATTGAACTCGTTATCATTACGCCCAAATCTGGGCGTAATTTTTGATTGGATGATATTTTTATTGTCTAAAACATTACTTCCGTTCATATCAAGAAGTGTATAAAAAATTGTACCAAAGTTTACATCTGAATGTGTTTATAAAATATTACTTGATCAATTAATTAAACAAATATTATTGTTATGCACAATCACAATCTTACTGTGACGTCATTTTATAGATATAGACATGTTTACATGGTTTTCCTGGTCTAAAAATAGGGCCCTTAAAATAGAATCATTGTTTTGACTCCACCTTATGGTAGCGAAATTTCTACAAGGTGACCCAGACGCTATTATATATGCGTCTGGGTGATCGAGACTATGAAATCGAAACATTTTTTTTACAGAGTTATCTGCCCAAACACCGAAAACCTTGTTACCGCGTAATCTCTGGAACTATAACAGATACAAGAAAACTGAAAAGTGACAAATGTTAAGGAACTTTTGAGAAAACTTAATGAATTATTTTGTCTAAAAGTTTCTGACTAGCGGAGGCAAGCGGTGTACCTTTAATGTTTTAAGGACTCCCCTTTTCAGAAAAACTCGCAAACTGTAAGTCGAAATCATGAAAGGTCTTCACTATTTGTCGTCATGTGACATTTCCTTAAAGAAAATCTCAAAGTCAAGTTCACAAGTGACCTCGACCTTACGCCTCTAATCTTGTTATCATTAAAACTCAAAAATATAAAAGATAGAAGAAGACAATAATTGGGAAAAAATACTCCTTTTATCAAGACCCTCATTTGATACATTTGGTCCGAAACTGTGCGATGAACCGTTTTCAAGTTCGAGCCCTTGACTCATTTCGGTCAATCAGCTTTTTGGATACAACTTGAAAATGGTTAGAGATAATATAGTAAACATATAGGTTTAATATGATCACCAAGTCAAGACCTTTAATTTGAGCCCATTTCCAAAGATAACGGGTCAAGGCCATACCATAGAAACAAGGTAACCATTACAAAAAGTCCTTAGCAACTATATATTTTTAAAATCAGGATGATGTAATTTATATCATTTTACATACGGATATGGCATTTCTTACAGGAATCTGGAAAAAACCTTTCTAATTGTTCTTGAACAATTAGCCCTGTCTTATTTATTTTTTGTGGTTGAAATTTTTTTATAATCACAAAAGTAAGAAAATAACAAAGGGTGATTTCTCTGGAAGTGCGTCTGTATTATCGATTTTCGTAAACTTTATTTCTGGCATTATTATTAAGGTCTTTCCCATTACAGTGGAAAGACCTTCTTGTATTTCTTATGATTATTTCCAAGGGAAATACCTTACTGTTTATCTTATGATTATTATTAATTTTTTTCTCCCTCATATGTCAAAAAAGTTTCTTGACGTATTGCTTCGAAACGTGGCACACTTAACCGACATACCTGAGCTCGACCTGAGTCACCCTGCAAAATCGATCTATTTTTAGAAACGGAATTATCTCCCTAAACACGGTTTACCCTTGTTTTCATTTTTACTCATAAACCGTAACCGATATCAAAATTTTAAGGTATGGAAATTGTCACCTGACTCCTGACAATAATTAATCACGCAAAAAAAATTTTTCGATCAACTTCCTGGTTACGCGTTATCCACAAAAAAAAATTACATATCCGGGATCAAATTGTTTTTCGGTCCATCATTTTCAAAATGGCCGCCATTGAAATTTTGCTTTCAATATAACTCAAAAACCATTAAAAAGCAGACAATATATCAGAAAAATGTTCCTCTCATTGAGATCTACATTTGAAATAAGGGTCGAAAACTTTTCGACAAACCGTTGTCGAGTTATGGCCCTTGACACGTTTCGGCTAATCAGTTTTTGGCTTATAACTTTTAAACCGTCAGAGATAATATAGTAAACATATTGGGTTTTTGCGACCTTTTATAACAAGCCCTTTGATTTAAGACCAAAGTCGAATGGTTATGGGCAGCCATTTTCGAAATGGTCGAAACCGTAAACAGTTTTCATAGAATAACACGTAAATCGTACAAAATTAAAGCAGACCATACAAAGGAAAAATGTTCGTCACTTCGAAAAATGTTTGAGGTACGAAAGCGTAAAACTTGTCGTTTTTGAGTTGTTGCCCTAGATTCGTATTTTGAAAATGGTCTTTATTACTTTTTAAACGTTTCAGACGATGAATGAAACATATGGTTCATTTGAAAGAAAACTAAAAGACCTACAATTTGATTTTAAGAAGTACATGATTTGGTTGAGTGGTTCAAAATGGCGACCAAAAACATATCGTAAACTGCGTTATTTGTCAATAACTTTTAAACCGTTACAGATAATTTAGTAACATACATGTCAAGCCCTTCGAATTAAGACCAAAGTCGAATGGTTATGGGTAGCCATTTTCAAAATGGCCGACACCGTATAAAACAACACTTTAACCTTACAAAATTGAAGTGGACAATACATGGGAAACTGAATCGGGATCACTAACAGAATGCAAATTTATCATCTTCTCTGTACACCAAAACCAAAGCAACTTACCGTAAAGTCATTAGCAACCATATACCTAGACATAACATTAACAAAATGCAGGGAAAGACCTCACATTTGTTCTCTGAACACATGACTTTATTATTATTATTATTATTATTATTATTATTATTATTATTATTATTATTATTATAAGCAGAAGAACACTTAGCAAATTAAAAAACTACGGTTTTAAAAACATTTTTGGCAGCAAAAACAAACAAACAAACAAATAATAGTGAACAAATGAGAGCTTAAGTATTATCAGAAGCGTCATCTTACTTGTAATAAAAAAGATAGAAAATAATAAAACACATCTTGCATAGAAAGCTGTGCTTAATCAATATAAAATTTTGCAATTTTACGTCTGCTGTTATTAACGTTGTTTATTATATGAGTAACATTTATCTTGATTTTGATTGGCTGTGGGTATCATGAAAAGTATTTTGCGGACGGTGTGTTAACCTCAAAATAGATAAAAATAGACTGATATAAGAGTTTTAACTTTTGAGTAGCTAAATATAGAATATTTATCACTTTTCAGTAGTTAAAAATAGAATTCAACAAAAGGAAACAAGCATTAATTTGATTGGTTGAATTAAAAACATCAGCCAATCAAAATCATTCTTTTAAAACATTCCATTTGTTGACATTGTTTCAAAATGGCTGGCGAGCAGCAGACAAATTTTGCAACGGTCAATGAACAGAAATATTTTTGCCAATTTTTCATAATTGCTCTAATATTACCATACATTTTTATTGTAAATTGTTAACTTCTTTCAATTTAAAATTTGATAGTTTACTGTTGTTGAAATAAACTTTAATAATTTTGTATCCTTTTTAGTGGAGACTTCCACTGTAAAAGTAAAAACAGTCATATAATAAAACAATCATCGACTTTGAAATAGGTTAATACCTGGTTTTATCAACCCTCAAAAATAATATCCACACTCGCCGTTGGCTCAGTGGATATAATTTTTTCAGGGTTGATATAACCAGGTATTAACCTATATCAAAGTGAATAAATGTATAATATTAACATTGCTATACTTGTTAAATTTAGATTCTCGTTAGTCGTTAGATTATCTGCGGGATTAAACAGATGCATTATGTGGTTTCTTGTCCAGTGTCTATGATGGTCAATTTGCATACTGACCAGGGTTTTGTCTACTGTAAGCCAATGAGTTGTATTAAAGTCACCTTTACACAACTGCGAACAAATATCTTACCGCTTTGCCTAAAGTGTTACCTTTGAATGGTATCTTTATTAAACTTAGTTAATATAAAATTTGGTTTTCGAAAACCAAATAAAAATGGAATCGAAATTAGAAATTTCTTTGGCTATATCTTGAATGCTATGTCTCTTAAAATGCATACATTATTTAAGATGGAAAAAACAGCTAGTAAAATTACGCTAAAATATGTCATGTACTTGCTTTAGAGATTCTGTATTAACTGTTCATTGAACATTTTTAATGGGTGAAAATTCAGACTGAAACAACCCTTATATATTCAAATGACAGGTAAGGTACACTTCTTCAAATTCGTGAATATGCCATAAAACAACCGACTGAATAAGCATATTTCTTAAAAAATATTACTTTTAAAACTTCATTTGTGTCTTTAGCGACGTCCACCTGACTTACATTTGTTTGTTATTGAAATTCAAAAATATTTATCTTATACTTAGACTTATCACGTTAAAAACAACGGACAGTGCATATAACTTATAAATTTCTAAATAAAGTAGGCTCATTGTAACATCTACATGTAGTTAAATTCTCTATTCCCTTTCAGTGGCAGTCAAATTTTTATTCCCGTAGGTCCGTTCCAATTGATTTATTATTTGTTTACTTGTTAAGTCTAGAATAAAGCTAAAACTTTAAGCAAACGTTCAATTACTCACTCAGTTAAATTTGTTACGAATGTTATAATATCATAACTTTCAATTTCCCAATTGCAGTTGCACCAGCTAGACATTTTACATGTAAACAGTACACCAAAAAGTATGATTTATTTACAAAAAGCAGAAATTATAAACCCTATCTACTTCACAGCATTGCTGAAACAAGAGATCTGATATACTTTCATCATACACCTATTTATCCATAAATATGTAAAAAGAATCTATTTCTACGTTATTGAACATGGATACAAATTTTAGTTATATTGTTTATCTATAAAATGTTATTATTATGTACTATTTGATAAATAGTGCATAAAAGCATGTTTTGGTTCAAAAATAATATCCTCCATTGTAACTGTTAGAGTAATTTTGCCCGTAGAGCTGTCTTTTAAGATTCATATATTTGACAATACAACAAGCATTTTGATAGGTCGAGATTCGAATAAAATAAATTGTACAATGACTTGCGGCATAAATAAAACCACCCGAATACCCCAAAATAACAAAAACATAATATTTTACTATTTTTGCCATCCTCTAGAAACATTTATTTTACCTCCTTTTGTTGCTAACCCCTGACACATACATTGTGAACATATTTGACTTTAATGGTCAATTTTTTAATAAAACATTTTAACGAAGTGATATTATACTATTTACTGGGTGAATTTTAAAAACTTTAAATTTTAAAAAATTAAATACTTCACAACTCTATAATAACATCAACAAAAGAAACTCCAGAATTCTTGGAGATTAAAGCAAGTATGATTAATAATAGACACAACATGTACACAATTTTTGGTAGTATTACATATTGATTTATCCTAGCCAAACGACGTTGAATTCTGGCTTATGTAAATCGTATCCATTCTAGTTAGAAGATTGATACAACATTCTTTTAAGTTAGTCTTTTAAGTGAACATATTACATCAGACTGCGTAAACGACAAACATGTAGCAAATATATTGAACACCATGTTTATTATAGATGTTCAGTATTTGGTCATCTTTAAAAATTATTATCAAAGCTGATCAGAATGCATAACCATTTCCAAAATAATAAATTCATATTTATTTTTTTCATTTGTTTTTCAAGCTGTAAAAACAGTTTTTCTCAATTATTGTTATTAATAAAAGTTTTTACATCAATATTTTTTACCATTTTAAGCATGTTATATCATTTTCAACAGTCATATTAATAAATCTTAAAGCATTTTACCATGTCTGTTTAACTTAGACTGAATGATGATGTGCTATAAGGGATTCCAACTAGACTTAGTGATGAATTGATTATTTGACTTCCAATTGCTTCTTACCACTGACACATACATTACGAACAGACTTGACTTTAATGGGCACCATTTTAATAAAATATTTCAACTAACTGAATGATGATGTGCTAAAAGAGATTGCAACTAGACTTAGTAATGAATTGCTATATATTTGCAAATACACAAAACTTTTGATTAATCAGCTCGAGATTTAAATAAAAATAATAATTGTACAATGACCTACTGGACAAATAAAACAGTCAAAAGCCCAAAATAATTAAAAAATAAGCCCAAAATATTTTACCATGTTTGCCATCCTTTATTTAAAATTTATTTGAATTCCAATTGCTGCTAACCACTGACACATACATTGCGAACAAATTTGACCTTAACGAACACCGTTTTAATAAAATCTTTCAACTAAGTGATATTATACAATTTTCGGGCTGATTTGTTTTAAACACTGGGGCTAAATGGATTTAGAATTAGTTGATGTTTGACTTTAGTTCTTTAGAGAGATTGCAAATGTGTGCATTTGTACATACGGCCATTTTCATAATAAAGTGTCACCAGGTTTATTAAATTCATAAGGAATTTTTTACTTGTGCTTTCAGAAAATCTTGGTTATATATCATATAATAAATCTGATCTGATAAATTTATACACAAAGTTAAAAGTTTTATTACCTTAAATAGTTACATTTTCTGAATTTTCCGTTGGTAATATGGTATTTTCATTTTAGAAGAACTTATATTTTTATTATATTTATTTGTTATATAATCTTTAATTGCATTGTTGCAGTTATTGCTATTATAAAAGAGTAATTATATTCGAGATAGGTGAAAGTTGCAACTTATTGTAAATGTATGTTAAGTCCAACAAGAATTATTTATGATATTTTTAACCTTTTATATAACTATTCTTCAGTATCAAACAAGGGTAAAGATGCCTATACGTATATAATCATATACAATATATAACCCCAAAAGGGGAGACAGTTAAGACCTGAAAGCGACAGATTCGCAATAAAAACTGCACGCCACGATAGACCTTAAAAATTATCAAAAGTGACGTTAAATTCTTTATAAACAAACAAGCTCATAAGGGATAAAATGCTTGGAGTATTTCAGAAATAACACTGTTGACTCCTTCGGTTTCAATATCCGCCAATGTGTTTGTTTGATACTGTTTACTGATTATTTACATTTCTTTTCACTTATTTATATTATATGACTTTTTAAAATTTGCTATTTACTATAAATCTAAAGCATACAACTTACGTGGACGTTATTTAGGGAAGCCATTTTTCTCGACTAACCAGAACACTTCAGTAGTAGGATAGTTTCGTACAAGAAAGATTTGGCATCAATTTTTAGTACCATTTGGAACCTTGAAAGTTAGTGCTATAAACTGATTATTTTCGTACGAACTACAGTAATGGTAAGAACTTGTTATAGTACGAAACGTTTTTCATACTTTAAAAAATCTTTCGCCGGAAGTACGATAGAGAAAACATGCGCCTTACTGATTGCGAACTGAGAAGAAATAAATATTTGGTGACCCCTTTTAATTCATCAATTTCAGTGCTAATAGAGATATACAACAACACGTGTAAAATTGTACAATAAAAGTGTTATTTTTAGAGAATCGTGTGAAATATACGTGTAAACACTACCAAGCATTATTTACTTTATAATAAAAATGTTGATCAAATAGCAAAGGCATTTTGCCAAAAAGTGTTCATATGTTTTTATGCTGTTTATAATAAATTCGTTCTTAAATACTATTACTCATAGAACGGTTTCAATTTCAACCATGAATGAGCAGTATTTAATTAGTCCTATTTGTCTTGCCCATAGCTTGTTGATACATGGCTTTTTAATAGGTTACTTATTCCAACTATAGTCATATAGTCTATGCATTTTACCTTGTAGATTGTCTGCTTGTGTGTAACCTAGGGCTTGTACCCCATTTAAGCAGTCAGTAGTTCAAGAATTGTGTACAAAATGGTCGTTTAATTGACATATTGTATCTGTAATTGCTAAATGCACTGTTACAAAGAGAGAAAAAAACATTTCAATGAAATTGTGCACATCTTGTAAACTTATAATAACGTAAATCAGAGAGAGAAAATATTTCCATAATTGGATTTATAATAACTTTATTTTGGGGTTGACCTTCTTTTTTATAATCTATTTGTTCCAAAATAGTAATATAACTTGGAGTGTTCAAACATTTATATCTTTTTGAATTTCAATTGTACATCATCAGTGTATGAATTTGCCAGAGCTCGTTAATATTTGATATTAATCTGTATTGTTTTTTTACTATTTTCAGCAATAGTAATAATATTTAGTTTCAAACGTTATACTGTATTCTTTTCAAGACTCAGTATAAGTGCCACTCGATATTTTAATTTAATTCAAAATGAACTGTAATATATCTTTCAAATTGTCATTACAATATGGAAATAGTACAAATGTAAAAACTGACGTCTGCTATACAAGAAAACATTGAGATAACCAATCGTGCAATGTTTTTACACTAAAATGAAGACTTGTCTTGAGGTAAAATAATTAGCCTACCTCATAACTCCATTACAACAAAGATCCTTTCAAGAATGGTTAATAATTTACACAATATGTACTATATATTTATTAGTATTACCAGCAAAATTTAACAAAGCAGACTTTGAAAGCTTGCTTATATCATGGGCAATTTGATTTACACCTCGTCGATTTTAGTTCGAAAAGGGATAAAAATATTCAAATTTTTTTCTTCAAAGTACTTGTGTTAGTGAACATTTTATATCAAACTACTTGTAATGTCAAACATTTAGCAATAATATTATATACAGTGTATATTATTGGTGTTGAACATTTATGAAATTTTTTGTTTGATTACACACGTAAAGCTCAGAGATCAAAAGTATTTCCATACATTTGCAGCTTTATCAAATTTATTATTATTTGATTAATGAGATAGTCCTCTTGTTGTTTATGAATTTTGTTCTTCAATACTCCCATTTATAACAGTGTTTGCATTAATTTATCACTTTCAGTATTTCAGTAGTAGATGTCCAGTATTTGCCGTTGCAATTGTTTATATCTATTTCAAATATCAATATATACCCTTTAGTATATTCCACAAAAGTAGTACTTATATATATTCCATGCATTTTACTTGTACATACCGTCTAATTTAATGTATTGTTCAGCATTCAGTTTTATTGCCACACAAAATGTCAAAGCAACAACATTTTTATTCAAACAGTATAGTCGTAACTTTTAATTTGCAATTATTATAAGCAGTCAGTAGATTATAGTTGGAAGAGTGATACGTCATCTTTTCAAGTCAGTCTTTACCATGAACATTTTACATTTAGCCACTTATAAAACAAACATGTAGTAAATATAGTTGACATCTTGATTATTATTGATGTCCAAAATTTGCACTCTTTTAGAATTATTCCTTTGATTACACAAATGATACTCAGAGAACAAAAGCATTTTCATAAGTAATGCGCAAAGATGAACTCAAATTTAAAAAGAAAATATATTGAACTTTAGCGGAATCAAATCAACTGTTGTACCAAGAGTGCATGTTTGTTGCACTAAACTTCTTTCGTTTAACTCTAAATGCTTAAAGTATTTTTTCATTCTGTGATGGAATAATATAAGTCCACTGGGATCGTGTAAAAACACAATACAGGTAGTTCAAAATATTATATAAATGAGAAATTTCAAGATCAATATGTTACGACTTGTTTACGTCATTTATTTATATTGACATTCAATGACTAAGGCCATTCGTTGGTCAGTCTTTGTCTAAATTTTTGACAAGAAACATCGTCATGTGTATCGTTGCATAATCTTCTAGACTTGTATATTATTTTTTGTTTATGCTGTATCGTCATGTTTGTCGATCCGATACTTAATAAGCTTGCTGGTTGGTAGACTCTTTAGACTTTTATATAATATTTTGAACTACCTGTATTGTGTTTTTACACGATCCCAGTGGACTTATATTATTCCATCACAGAATGAAAAAATACTTTAAGCATTTAGAGTTAAACGCCACTGATGAGTCTTAAGTAGACGAAACGCGCGTCTGGCGTAAAGAATTTGTCAACTTGGTAATTTTAGTTACATCTTGTTGGAATATTAGAGCAAAGCAAAGTAACAGCACGGCACGTCCCCGGATGGCGGACTTGGGAAGCAACTATTTTGGGTTAAGTTGGAAATGAGAAATTTCAAGATCAATATGTTACGACTTGTTTACGTCATTTATTTATATTGACATTCAATGACTAAGGCCATTCGTTGGTCAGTCTTTGTCTAAATTTTTGACAAGAAACATCGTCATGTGTATCGTTGCATAATCTTCTAGACTTGTATATTATTTTTTGTTTATGCTGTATCGTCATGTTTGTCGATCCGATACTTAATAAGCTTGCTGGTTGGTAGACTCTTTAGACTTTTATATAATATTTTGAACTACCTGTATTGTGTTTTTACACGATCCCAGTGGACTTATATTATTCCATCACAGAATGAAAAAATACTTTAAGCATTTAGAGTTAAACGCCACTGATGAGTCTTAAGTAGACGAAACGCGCGTCTGGCGTAAAGAATTTGTCAACTTGGTAATTTTAGTTACATCTTGTTGGAATATTAGAGCAAAGCAAAGTAACAGCACGGCACGTCCCCGGATGGCGGACTTGGGAAGCAACTATTTTGGGTTAAGTTGGAAATGAGAAATTTCAAGATCAATATGTTACGACTTGTTTACGTCATTTATTTATATTGACATTCAATGACTAAGGCCATTCGTTGGTCAGTCTTTGTCTAAATTTTTGACAAGAAACATCGTCATGTGTATCGTTGCATAATCTTCTAGACTTGTATATTATTTTTTGTTTATGCTGTATCGTCATGTTTGTCGATCCGATACTTAATAAGCTTGCTGGTTGGTAGACTCTTTAGACTTTTATATATATATATATATATATATATATATATATATATATATATATATATATATTTATATATATATATATATATATATATATATATATATATATATATATATACGTCTACAAATTAAGCCCAACACTGTTTGAATTAGATTTTTAACACTGTCAAATTTATATATATATATATATATATATATAATTTTAACCTAACGACTTTGTTCCTTGGTTGGTAAATTTGCTTATAATTACTTTCTTTCTTAGATATGCACATACAAGTTTTTTAATATATTCTATTTAAATTTGTTTATTGTTTAGATAATTAGATGACAAAAATCGATAGTATAGATGTCCTATGCATCTTACCTTACAGACTGATTTTGTGTATATCTGTATTTTTTCATATAGTATAAATGTCATACAATATTTAAATGTAACTATCTTGTGTTCATAATGTACTGTAATATATTTTTTATTTGCCATTACCAGAAGTATTAAGTATAAATGAAATCAAAATTGAATATTGATTTTTTTCAGAAACTGAATAATGGAAATATTCAACTGTTTAACATTCAGTGCATAGTTATAACACTAAAATGGCAACTGCCTTTAAGTTAAATAGTTGAACCTACTACACAACTCTAAAACAACAACAATAACAACAAAATCTCAAGAACTCTGTTGGATATTAATGTAAGTATTAACTATTGACAGAACATGTACGAAATTCTTGGTCTTATTACATATTGATTTACCCTATCCAAACGATGTTGAATTCTGGCTCATGTAATGAGATATGTTTGTTGTTTGTTTGTTTAATGACGTTTAACGCCACTTTCAGCATTTTTTCAGCTATCTCATGGCGTCCAGTTTTTATTGGGGGGTGGAAGCCGGAGTACCCAGAGAAAACCCCCGACCTTCGGCATATCATTTTCCACAGTCATACTAATACATATTACATGCAATTTACAGACTGAGTGATGGTGTGCTTTGTCTTACACCTGTTCATCAGTTAAAATGTATACAAAATAAGGGTTTATTTTGTTGAAATATACAGTCGGTCATTTTGTAATTTTTAATAACTATGACAGCAAATGTAAGACAAGGTTGACGAGAGAGCAAAAGCATTTCGATAAACTTGTTACCATATGGACATTTTTATAGTTTATTCTGTGCAAGTCATGTTTTAAAGATCTTAAATATTCACATACATTATAAAAATTTAACATGAGAATTCAAAAATGACTATGTGATCGCTTTTTATTATTTGTGAAATCAATCAAGATCATTTACAATTTTCAACAACTGTGATACTTTATATGTTCTATGCATTTTACCTACGAGATTGTCAGATTATGTGTATTCTTGTGTATTCTTGTACACATTTTAGGAGGACTGAATCTGAACCTCCAATGCATTGTTATAACTCAACTGACAACTGCCCAAAGGTTTAAAGGTTGAACCTGCTACTTATGTCAACAGCAACAACAAAAGAAACTCAAGAATTCTTTTGGAGATCCATGCAAGTATGATTAAACGTTTATTTTATTTGGAATATTACTAAATCTTCTCTGCTATTTTTAACAATACTGCAACTAATATATATTTGAAAGTCAATTTAGTTGCCAAGTTTTATTGTAAAGTTAAATGTCATCTGTTCAAAATGGACAGTAGTAAAGCTTTTTCCTTAACATAAGCAATGAGTACAGATGAAAGAAAAATATCTCATATGCAAGATACAAGAATGTATTTCTACAATAATACATATGGTTACAAATTTTCGTTGTATTCTTTATCTATAGAACTTTATTATTAAGTGCTGTTAGATAAATAGTGCATAAAACATGCTTTAGTTCAAAATTAATATTCTTCATTGTAACCTGTTTTTTGTACTCTTATGAGGCTGAATTCCTAGAAGGCCTACTGAAGAAGAAAGAAACGACACTGTCCCAGACCTTTAATTTAACATTTCGCTATATAGATGATGTTTTGTCACTCAACAATGCTAAATTTGGTGACTATTTACATTCCATTTACCCTAGCTTGAAACTGAAGACACCTCCAATACACTAAGATAATCCCCTTTCTTTTAGAGATAGACTTAGGAAAACTACAAACTAGACTCTACATATTTGACTTCAATGGTCACTGTTGTAATTAAAATATTTTAACAAAGTGATATTATACTATTTTGGGGTGACTTGTTTTAAACATTTAACTACTGGGCCTAAATGTGGATTTTGAATGAGTTGATGTATGATTTTACTATTTTAGAGGAGGGATTTAAAATGTGTGCATTTTAAGCTACGATCATGTTTATAATAAATTATCATAATGTAAATTAAATTCATAAGGATTTTTTACTTGAACTTTACGAAAATCTTCGTTTATATACTACTGCAACTACTACTACTACCAATAATAGATCTGAAACGGAATACAATGAACACTTTAAAAGATATATTTATACACAAATGCATACAAAATTTACCCAATTATTTTACCTTAATAATTTAAATTTTCTGCATATTCAGTTGGTGATATGTATTTACATTTTAAAACACTTTTTGATTTTATTTAATATTTTTTGTTATATGTTGTTTCATTGCATTTATTATCATTATAAATGAGTTATTATATCAAAAAAGGTGAAAGGTGCAATTTATATTAAATGCATTTAAAGACCAACAAGAATTATTTATGATATTTTTATCACTTTATAAAACATTTCTTACGTTTTAAACAGAGGTAAAGATGCCTATAACTATATAATCAAATATAATATATGACAACTCAAGGGACTTGACAGTTACACCATATGCCAAAAAATCAACTGCTTAACCTCGAGTGCATTGTTATAACAATAAAGCGGCAACTGCCTCAAAGTTAAATAGTTGAACCTACTACACATCTCTACAACGACAGCAACAACAAGAATTCTTGGAGATAAAAGCAAGTATGATTAATAATTGTCACAACATGCATGTCATGTTTAGTCTTATTACATATTGATTTACCATAACCAACGACTTTTTTTAAAGCTGGCCTATGTAATGGGAAATCGAAAATCGTATTTATTCTACTTGAACATTGATGCAACATTCAAGTTTTTCATCAAGTAAAAATTTTACATGTGACCTCGTAAAACACAAACATGTAGCAAATATAGTGAACACCATGATTATTATTGATGTTCAGCATTTTATCATATTTACACATTATTCACTTTATTACACAAATGTTGATCAGAAGGCATGGCCGATTCCATGAGAATTTATTAATTTTTATTATATTCATGTGTTTTTTTATGCATAAACATTTTTTCTTAAATATATTGTTATTAATGACAGTGTTTACATAAACTTATATATTTTTTCAGATAATAAAATAGCATCTTTAGCCTTTAATTGTTTGTCAAGACTAGCCATTTCATAAATATCATTTACCGTTTTCAGCATTAGTCACACCATGTTCAACAGTCATACTAATACAAGATACAAGATATATGAGTATTTTACTTTGCAAATCACTGCGCCAAATACAGAGCATATAATTATCATTAAGATATTTAACTATATATACAATGAAATAAGGCTAAGAAAAATAAGTAAACTTTAAGCATTTGTTTGATTGGAAAATTTATAACAAAATAATAATAATGACTCTGGTAATGCCAATTATAATTAAAACCAATGAGTAAATTAAATAACGTAAACGAAATTAAAGCAAAAAGCCCCCATTTAGAACCCATAATATACGTATTGGAGGAACACACTATGATCCTATAGTTATTCATTTTATTTGCTTTTATTATAAAAAAGATTGAGGTTATTTTAAATAATTTTATTAAATCATCATCTTCTGCTGACATGAGCCAAATAAATTTTTTTGTCATAAAGACTTTCAAAATTCTAATATGTTTTTGATCTAGAGTTGAAAAAGTCTTTACATTTATTATCATACAATAAGTAAAAAAGTGTAATTCATATTCTACAGATTTGCAAGAATTACAAACTTCAACTCATGTATACATGTATACATGTATCTACCTTTTTCAATATTAAGGTCATGATAGCTTTTTCCTAATTTTGCTAATATTTGGCGATGTGATTTATTTCCAATAATTCTTTTTTCATTTCAAATTAAGATTTAAAAAGTCTATAGGTTCTAAGTTTATAACCCCTTTTGATGTTCTTTCATCATTGTAAAGGTTCTCTTTCCAAATGGTGATACATGTTTCCGTAACAGAAGTTTTAATTCTTTTAATAATATAATTGACTTTAAAATGTGAATGATAATATAATCTAACTTTTCAGGAATTTAAAAAATTTCTTTTAAACATCCTACCCAAGATTCTTTGTTATTAGTTGACATTTCGTAACTTAGTTTAAAAGGTTTATTTAGTAAGTGTTTGGAGCACTTTCTATTAAAGTAAATATGACACCATTTTTACAATTAA
This sequence comes from Limnoperna fortunei, assembly GCA_944474755.1. Taxonomy (NCBI): domain Eukaryota; kingdom Metazoa; phylum Mollusca; class Bivalvia; order Mytilida; family Modiolidae; genus Limnoperna; species Limnoperna fortunei. The sequence continues at coordinate 81,368,983 of OX104113.1, read as the reverse complement.
ATTTATCAATATTTGAAAATAGAAAGACATGCTTCCTAATTTTCCTCTACATGCATTGTTAGAGGACTATTTTACAAAGTTAAGTATGTATTTTTCTAGAATATTTTAATCTATCTCCTGTTTCATATATTTCTCTAAATTATTTCGAAGTTTTAATGATGAAAACGTTCCCTAGAATTCTGGGCCATAGAGCTCTATAGATTTAATTGTGGGGTTAAATATGTGAAGCATAACTTTAAGATTTAGAGTTATGTTTGAAAAAAGTTTTTCATAGTTTAAAAAGTGCCTTAAATCCTTTATTATACAGTTCCTGTTTTGCAATGGTAAATGAACCCGAGGATGTAAAAACAATGCCTAAGTATTTGTATTTTGGACATTTTCCAGTAATTCATCATTATATCATTTTTTCATCGCTCTTAGGGCCAGTTTTGTTGAATACCATTACCTTTTTTATGTTCATTTTCTAATCTTGGTAGAACAAATTTAAAGAGTCAACACAGTTTTGTAAACCCTTATCTGTAGATGACGGTAATACTGCATCATCTGCATACATTAATGCTTTTAATTTATTGAAACTCGAAAGTGCTGTGTCACATGAATCATTAAAATGTCCTGAAAGATTATTCATATGTGTTAAATAAGGTAGGTCTTAGGTTATCCCCTTGCCGTACACCTATTTCACAGTCAAAGAAATCTTATCTTACAGAGTCTACTTTAACACATGACTGAGATTTTTCATACATCCTTTAATGATATTGTAGAATTTTAATCCCAATCCTAATGATTTTAGTTTGTATTAAAATATGAGGGTGATGCACAGAGTCAAACGCCTTCTTAAAATCAACAAAACAGGCATATATTGGTTTATTATTTTCTTTTACATATTTGTATACCAATGTATGTAAAACAAACATATGATCACTCGATCGACACCCTTCAACATATTCATTAAGTTCTTTTTTAATAATATTTCTGTCTTTCATAAATTTTGTCATTCTATTATTTAAAATTTTATTGAAAACATTTCATATATTTTCTCCAACAGCTTTTCCTCTATAGTTTGATGGGTCTAGTTTAGATCCAGCTTTATTCAAAGTAGTAATGTAGCTAATACCCCATGGTTACACGCCAAGGAGAAAGAACGGCTGGATGTAGTAAGCTTGGATACTTTCAATCATTTCATTAGAAACTTGAGAGAAACCGGTTGCCTTTGCATTTTTAAAGCTTTTTATTGCTTTGGCTATTTCAGAATCTTAATTTTATAATTCTTATTCATTATTTTGTTTTAAAGTTTTCTAATGTTTTTAGTTTTTCGGCGATCAATTTATGCTGGTTCTGAACAATGTCAGTATTAAGTATTTTAAAATATTTCAACCAATCATCTACATTAATGTTTGACTCTTTGAATTGCTTGTTTTCATTATTAAGTTGATCTAAAAGTGCACAATATGTTTTAGGATTTTCCTCATGTAATGCTTCTAATTGTTCAATAAGGTATTGTGTATATTTTCTCATTTTTGCCCTTCTAATTTTTCTAAAGTTTTCAGTCTCTAAAAGAAAGCACAAGAACAAAGGGAACTTAGTGCTATTTCTTTAATAAAACTGATATGATCAATATCTTTTTTTTCAAGATTTTTGAAATCACTATCATACCAGTGTTTTTTCATGTTTTTGATTAGAGTTTTTATTCCTTCTTCTTATTTTAATCATTCTTTTTGCTGCAGAGATGTATATATTGTTAATGTCTTCAGCAGCATTTTGAATTTTTATTTTATTAATAAAGCTATCTATCAGAGATAGTGAAACATCCGAAATTAATTCAGGTTGAAATTTTAATGTGGAGTTTTCATCCTTGATAATTTGTTTTGGCATGTCCCTGAAGAAAGTTTCTTTCAACTATTTAGAACGCATTTGATCCAACAATCAATTTGACAATGATCAGAAAATCAGCTAATAAGTTGGTAACTTTAAAATAAACAATTGAAGAGAGCATATCTTTAAATATTAACATATAATAGACTGAGCTGCTGCCCATGGACTGTAAGCATGTATTGGAGCCTTAAAGATGTCCAAATGTACAATTTAGAATTCTTAACATAACTGAGATACATAAATCAATTTATTGCTTTCCTTTAGCGTTTAAAATTGTATCTCTATATAATATTTTTAATAGATTCAAGTAAAGTTTATAGTTATCAAAAAGTGGCACATGTTTATCCGAGTCCATTTCAAAATACTCTAAAGTGTTTGAACTCTTTGCATTCTGATCTCCAGCTAAAAGGATTTTTCAACAAAGTGAATTTTTACCAGTATCATTTTCATTAATTGCTGGTATATCAAAGTTTAACATTTTAGAATAACGTTTTCTGGAGGATCATAAACAAAGCATATGTATAAGTCATCATGAAATCCCCCAAAAAAATTGTTTAAATACAACTAAATAAAATCATTAGTATTATAATGTAAAAATTAAACACCTGATCTTGCCTTATGTTTTACAAATATTGAAACTCCGCCAGATCTTGTGCATGTTTTTCTAGATTTTCCTCAATTATATACTGGGTTTGAAAAGGTTTGAAGTTCTTTACAGTTCTCAAGATCACAATGTGTTTCCTGAAGACAGAATATATCATGGTTTTCTTACTTTTAAATAAAATTATCATCAGTTATATATAAATATATTTAGCTTGGATTTTTAGTTTTTTTGTGTTTCTGGGCTTGACATGTTTTGACTGGTATTTATATCAGTTTTATCTGTGACTTTCCTCTTAGGTGTAGTTTGTTTAGTTTCTTTTATTTTGTAAACAGTTTTATCAGTCTTTTCTCTAGGATGCATGTGTGTTTTCTAAGAGAGATGTTATCTTGTCGAATCTAACAGTGTGTGATGAATTTCCTCTATAATTTTTGTCTTTTCTACTTCTGTTTTAAGTTTCTGCAGTTCTTCATTGTACATGTAGCATTGCAGTTTCTCGTTGATTTTATTTGTGTCAATATGTTTTGATTGTCTTTTTCCTTGGAAAATCCATATATATCCTCTAGGAGAGATGTCATATTGTCAATTTTCAAACTGTTGCCATGGATTTCTTCTATGATTTTAGACTTCTCAACTTCACTTGCCTTTTGTGATTCATTTCCCAATATAGTTTCTCATGTGTTTGTAAAAGTTTCTTGAAATCTGTTTGCTATTTTTTCTATAAGTATTTGTGTTTCTGAAGTCAGCTCAGGTGGCTCTACAAAACGATTCTTGGCAATTACTTCTGTTGTTTTCGGTTGATAGAACGCTTCCGGTCCAACTACACAACTACACAGATAGCACAGGTATTTACGATGGGTAGTACTTAGGGTGAACAGCATGTATCGAGGTAAAATTGAGCATACATAATGCATCCACACTGAGCAAATACTGCACATGATCATAAAGTCATTGTCGGGGTAGGAACATTATCTGCATGCTTTGGAATTTGCAGTCTTTAGAAGCGTTAGATCTTGATAATTATTTTCATTATTTTGGCGTTCAAACTCATTCTTGTTCAGTTTTGCTATCTTTGCTTCTTCTTCAAGATTGATTTCTGTCAGCGTCTAATTCGTTGTTGCAATGGTGTTAAAAAATTCAGTATCAGAGTCAATATTGTCTTATGAAATATTTTCACTGATTATGTTTGAGCAGTGATCACAAGAGTGACCAAATTCTTTAGGTGTTTTAAGCTGACCATCATAATCGTAGATGGGGACAGATTTGCATGTTTATGATGGAAGAAATTGCATTGCTACTGCTATTGTTTCAAATCTTTTGTAAACTTGTCCTTTAAATTTGTTAATACTTTCGTTGCATAGGCTTTATGTTTTAAAAATACCGATAGTTCTGCCTTTCAAGACCGCATAAAATTTCCAGATCTGGTTTATTTTTATATTCTTATCACGTCATATTTTTAATGACCTTAAATATTCACATAAATTATTAAATTGTTGACTATAGAATTCAATTATGTCTGTTCTATCTTACCATTTTAAGCAACACTTTATATGTTCCATGCATTTTATCTATGAGACTGTCTACTTCTGTGTATTGTCGTACTTTTTAGGAATCAGTACAATTACCACAAAACATTTCAATGTTGCTCAAGCTCATGTGAAAAATGTACAGTCGTAATCTAATAATTTGTCACCATAAGAAAATGAAGGCATTGTTACAATTGATGTCTGGTTTTACAAAAAATGAGACTGAACCAAAACCTCGAATGCATTATTATAACTCAACGCTTTAAATGAGGTGTAATTTAGTTTCCAAACATGTAAACACATGTTCAGGACATTTTTGGATCTTTAACCGTATCGTATTGTTTTCAAACATTATCATAGCAAAATTCTTAACTGCTGTTAAAGAGCAGCATAAAAAGCCGAAACCGGTTGTATCTGTTGGGTTGCATAGATTTTTCTTAAAGTATATACTGGTTATAAAAGTATACCATATACTAAAAATAAATTGTTCAGCTCATCGCGCTTGCAATTGGCGTTGTACTGGAATCTTTGTACTGCGATTGTATGAAGCGTCAAATTCAACAATAGAAGTTATGTTCAGTCAACGTAATACGTACGGAGCTTTATTTTAAAAGCTGTATTAACGCTTCATTAAATAGAAAAATGTAAGCGAACTGATATAAATCGATTAATATAAAATATGTACATGTAGCTTTGCCAAGGAAACCGTTTAACATTTGGCGTTATAACAAATTGACACTTACGTAGTTAAAACACTTATAGTTACTCTCGCACGGTAATATAACTGAACTTGCTACAGAACTGTACAAAAACTTGAAATAGGTCTTTTTGAGAAACATGTATATACTAAATTTACAACAAATGGTTTTTCTGATTAAATTGAAAAAAAACCATTTGTATGACATCAAATGTTCTTCTCCTGTGTATGTACAACTAAAAATCCGTTTTTTTTACAGAAGGTCGATTGAATTCCCTTTGTACTCCGGCTCCCCACACAATACAAACTGGACGTCACGGTTTTTAGATACGCGGGTTTATGAAATATTTAAGAGCAACTGAAACGATAAAAATTCTACATTTGTAAAATTTGATATATACATGTATGCATTTATTACGTATTTTACACATTAACCAAATTTTTTAGTCATTGAATATGGAACTTTTGTCAAAAGTTCTTAAATAATTAAATGTTGGATGTACATCTTAATACAAAAGTGGAAGTTGCTGTAGAAATCGTGTCTTTACTTTAAAAGACAAACTATGTCCAAGGTTCGATATTTTATTCATATATTTAACAGAATAAATAAATGTCCTGTAAAATACAAATAATCTTAATATAACACAAGAATGATAATAAGATCTTGTTAATAGTAAAAAGTAAAATAAGCGATCATATGTAAACTTGGTGATCGTATGTTATATATACACACCGATTTCATTTCTGCGCTTGTTTAGAAGAAGATTCAATTAAAAAATAAGACATTATCTTTTGATTCGGTGTTTGTCGAATGTGTTATTGCTACACATGCTATAACAAATGTATTCAATATATATAAATGACAATAAATAAAAATGAAAGCAAATCGCTTAAAAGCATAAGTTGAATATCGATTACCACAATAAGCATATTAATAAGCGTATTACTAGCGTAACGCAACACATATTAAAATCATAAGCGTAGCATAAAAACATAAATACACTTAGCTTACACCACCTTTCTAGCAATAGGAACATTCTGTACTATGGAATCAAAAATAAGGTGATCTTTATACAGCCAATATATGTGATACCTGCACAATAAAAAAATTACTATACAGTCAAACCTGTCTTAGCGACCCCCTCATATAACGACTTCCTGTGTTATGCCACCGTCTTTATTCCTCCTAAGCATTTTCCCATTCATTTTACATTTATATAACGACTCCCTGTCTTACGCGACCAACGGCCGTGTTTTTTCCATTTGTTTTGACAGAGAAAACCTGCCTAAATAGACTATTTAGACCATTGATGTCATTAAACAATAGATAAACCTGTCTGTTGAAAAGAAGATTTGTAGACCATTCCCAATTTTCAAGCTTCTTCAAAACGTAAAACTACAGTTTGAAGCGATTTAAAATGTTTTAATCGCTGTAAAAGCGAAGTTTAGATTGCTCTGTCATTTGAATAGTCGTATTTGTCGTTATTTGACTGTATTGTCATTCGGGTTAGAAATGGTGAGGTTTCTAAAAACATCGTGTTTATTACATGTCCACGCCATTTTGTTTTACAAAGGGGAATAATCATACGAACCGGTATACCCTGGTTTTAAATCAAACTGCACATTCTGTATATAGCGTATTGTGAAAACACAAGGAAACCAGTAAACCTTGTACACAAAAACTGAATGAGGACTAAGTTTACATGTGTTAATATAATCAGAAATAAAAACACTCATAATTGTTATATAATTTGTTCTTTCGTTATAAGATGAAATAAATGTCATATTTTTTTCTTGTAAGTTAATAATAATAAAGGTCTACAATTCACTCTTTTACATGCTGACATAATGACTGTGCTGACTGGTATGCACACATCATGACATTTGTATAAGACCCCTGCCTCATTTACAATTTCCCTTCAAAGTTCAATGTACAAGAATGAACAATTAAGACTACGTTAACAAACTGTAAATGTTTATTGTTAAAAAAATTGAAGTATGTTCGAGAATTACATCGGAAATTCTATTTTGTGTTGCCATATTTTTATAATTTAAAAGTTTAGACCACACATTAGATACATGGTTCACTCGAATTACTCGCACATTTATACTTATCGAATCCTACATAATTTAAATATATTTAGGCCTATTTAATTAAAGTTACCATAGCAATAAATTCCGATTACTTCAAAGATTTATTCGTAAGTTTTAGTAAGACCTAATACTCAATCAATCCATTTTTACTGTCTTCCATGCACAATTATATTAATAATAAGACCATTACTACCTACAATAAGTAAAGAAACTGACGTGAATACAGAAAACTATTTTTCACTAAACTGCATAACACAGCTTTTCTATTTGAAATATTCATTTTCCTTGTGAGAAGAACAAAAAAATTAAACGCCAAAATATATTAGTCATTAGAAAAGTATAGAAATGTTTGTGGTTTAAAGACCAGTGACTTGGATTGCGAAAAACCAGTAAAACCAGGCTAAAAATACGTCTGTCAATAAGTCCGTGTGAATAGTCGTCACAAAGTACATGTAGTAAAAATACATGACCATTTATATGAGGTTGATATACTCATGGCAAAATTAATCATATAATAAAATTAAAACATGTTACATTATGTATAGAATTGCAAGCTGTCACCTAACTAAAACAGAAAGTTAAGTTATATTTTTAAATTATAACTTACCATAAAAAGGTGTTATTACTATTTTAAAACAAATAGTTTGGTTTGCTGGAATGTGGCATTTGATAATAATCAACAATTATATAGATAAATTATATTTATTGCATGGTAACAGCAGATGCCAATATTCTAGCGAACTTAAGAGATCACAGCATTTTCTCTCTGTCCGATATTTGTACATGTTCATAACATAAGTTGTTGATGTTTAATCACTTGGAAGTACAACATATAACAGAGCTTGTGATCTCGATTATTATTAATGTTTAACCGTTGTTTACAATATTAGGCTTAACATTTTAGTGTTTTGTTAAAAATGCAGATCTTACAATTACAAGTCATATATAGCGTCAGGAATACTAGTTAAATTTGTAAATATAAACAGACTTATAACATTAACTTAAGGTGACAAAAATAATACCAATATTACAGCAGGATCTGCGCACGGTGTTGATATCGTAGTTAGTTTTTCTTGAAATTTTTCTTTAAAACAATAACGCAATAACAACTAAAATGAAATATTTTTGCGCAGAATTACAGGCTATGACATCGATACTCTTAATATAAAATATCATATTAAATTTGTGACTCCTATAATGGTATCGAAGAAGCGGAATCATGGTAAACCATGCTATTTTATTTCGACACCTTTAAGACTGTAATGTTTATATATTGGTCATTCGATTTATCGCGCACACTTATTTGTACATTTCATATTTCATTACTTATTTAAGAGATTTTTTAAAAAACGTAGGTCAGTTATTAAGGAATTTTTTTTCCATATCTGCAAACTAATAAAAATACGGCACATGCAGATTTATTTCCAATTTTAGAATAATGTTCTATCAAATGAAAGAAATCATTTTCGTTAATAAAACTGTAATGGTAAGTTGACAATCGATAACCTTTATTTTGCTTTAAATGAAAAAATATGTGGCAATGCTTGCAAAGCAAAATTGCAATAAAATGGTCGTAAATTATCCTAAACAGAACTTGCAACACACTTAGATATACTTTGGAAACCGCCATTTACTTTACAAGGTTGCGACACACGTGTATAAAGTTTATTTATTTTGATCCATATAATGCCGATAAGATGTTTGTTAAAAAAGCAATTCTTGTTACGCTCTCCATGAATTAATATTAATATCAGTTCAAAATTTGTTAAAAAAGATATATCTAATAAAAAAGAACTACTATCCAAAGGTTTAAATTGAAAGAAGTTTTACTGAAATTTCGAAAATTATTTTAATTCTAAGGTATTTCTATTCTCTAGGTGTAGAAAGCCTTAGCCGAATTGGTGTAACGTTTTAAAATTTTGGAGATGAAAGCTCTACAACATCTTAATCATTGATATTATTTGGGTTTGAGCGACACTGATGAGTCTTGATTAGTCGAAACGCGAGTCTGGCGTAGTAAATTCTATTAACATTGGTATCTTTGATGACATTTTATTTACATTTCAACTTGAGGAAATAAGGTATTAGCTGTTGTTAGAACATCTCAATTTATAAAAAAATGCAATCGTTAAGAAGTGGCAGAGATTATAACTTAAAAGTTTAAAAACTGAAATAATGAATTTTAAAGGCATGAAAACACTCATGACGAGAAAATCTTCAAATTTCCCCGAACAACGCCAACATTCTTAAAAGATTTTGTTTTCCAATTTATTTGTAAAAACTTCAAAGTTAAATGAAATTTGTTACAAAATATCGACCATTCATTAAATTATCAAAAAGCCAATTGTCCTGACATGCCACAGGCAGTTCAAAAGAAGTGATCGGTTAAACTAAGTCTACGGCATGCCAAACATTCCGCTTCCATTTTTATACTGTGTTAAGTGGTGTATTGATAAAAATTATGGGTATTATACCCTGCTAGTATGTGTATCTAATGATCATTACAGTACATTCATCAAATTTCTACACGAGATACAATGTTCACAACAAACGAATGGTATCTATAGAACAACTTACTGAAAGCAAAGACGATACTTTTTTTGTAACCTTGGTCTATCTAGAAAAATATGTTTACGCTGGAGGTAAAGCAAACATCTAATCAATGAATCAATTTTTGTATGAATAAAACGCTTCAACCTATAGAGGATATTGGAGAATTTGTCGTTTATAAATATGTGACTACGATTCAATATTAGAGTAACCTAGAAAACACAATGTGTACATTTTATTTTATTTTTTTTTTAAATTTTGCACAAATATGTAAGTATTGAAAATGTATGCGACAGTAGAATATAAGTAGTGGGTAATGTGATCTTTCCGAGGATTAAACCAAACTAAATTGCACAACGCTCTACAGATGACACGTAGCAGGTTCATCATGGCCCTGAGGTTAGTATTTGATTTGCTTCTAGTCGTTTGCCCAATAAGAACCCTTTCGTAGAATCCGAAAAATTGTACCTGTAATGTTGCAGCTACAAAACAGGATTGCTCAACTGAATGTTGATTGTATTAAATTTAAAATAACGTAAATTATTCAAAAACACCAAAGGGACCATTGATATCATTTAAACTTAAATATTTACTTCATATTAACTTGCAAATTCCCAGTACTTTAAGATTGTTTAAATTGCTTCAGAAATGAGAATTACATTTACGAAATATAATGCTCTAAAATAAATCGTGGAAATTAACTACTCACAAAGATGAACACCAAAAGACGTTGACATCTTTGGATGAATAATATTTAAACATATACTAGTTGCTACAATTACTTTGAACAAAAATACTTCTCCCTGAATTTCTGACGTCCCGACTGCCAATGTTAAATATAGAGTATTTTGAATAACAAAATTTTATATGTGCCACTTTTAAAAACGTTTGGTCATCTCTAATCAAATGTATTCTTTTTTACGATTCTTTCTGGTAATTAGTATGTGTTCATAAATTAAAAAACAAACAGGCAAATTTAAAAAAGATGATCAAACTAACAAAGTGAGATGGTACACAACAGTTTTTTTATTTTAAATTGACACTTAGGAAAACATTATTTGGACACCAGAATGGAAGAGGAAGTATAGTTGCCAAATTATCACATGGAGGAGGACCGTAGAGACAAAGATTAAAAACAATTGACTGACTGGTAGATTTAGAAAACACTGCTCAAGACTGAAACAGGTAGAAAGCTCTAGTACTTGCCCTGTGTGCTCCAACAATACAAATGACTAGGTAGGTAGGTAGGTCGAATCATTTTAATGGAATTTATGGTCATTTGTTTTTAAACAGCAAACATATTTTCGGGGGAATTTATATGTTAAACACTGACAAGAATATCATTGATTCTTTAACTGATATATACATTGTCTAAATTTATAGTTCTACGGTTTTTCTATAAGCAAGGTGTAAGTGACTTGAGCCGAATTTGACACATGTATAACATTTTCAAATTTTAATGGTAAAAGCTCTACATCTTAATTATTTGGATTTCAAAACCTTTCCCGGTTTGGGTGTCACTGATGAGTCTTGTGTAGTCGGAACGTTCGTCTGGGGAAATAAATTTTGATAATTTTTGATATTTCATTTAAAAATGCATGTAAGGAAACCTGGTTTTTTCGATAGGTAAACTTAAATTACAAAAGGACAGAAAGGATTAATTTCTTAAATAAGTGTAAGAAAATTATTGTTACCATTAATATTTGTCCACCAGATTCCCAAATATTATGTATTAAATTGATATATGAGATCTAACTGCACAGTAGATCGAATTGTCTTAGTTTCAACTGAGGTAAAGATTGTTTTTATAGAGCGTAACTTTTAATGCATATATTTGATTTTTGTGTTACACGTTATGCTCATAATAAAAAGTAAAATTGATACAACTTTAATTATAATTGCTTAAAGACGATTGAAAGATTTCTCTGTCTTAATTATCTCTATTTTCATTTGCTCATTATTTTTATTTCGCTTTTCAGTCAGTCTAGAGTATTTAACTGTCAAATGGTTATGTAATAGTAAAATAGTAAATAGTATTTGTTCATCTGTAAGACAAAAAAGTTCTTGTTCAGTTGCTACTACTGATAAAATGAAGCTTATAATATTTTTGTGTATCAATTATTGCATTGTGTTTGATAATATCTCATTATAATTTTTATTTTTTTAAAGTGTTTTAGGGGCTGCACAGTTCGTCTGTTGGACATGTGCCGGATGTTGTGGCACACATCGATAACCGTGTGGGTATGGACATTTTTGGGACAGTAAATAGTTTATATAAATGATCGGCTTCTTTGGGGGTAAAAGAATCTATAAACCTTTAATAAAATCTCTAGCATATTTATGGGAAATAAAAGTCCCCAGAAACAGCGACAATCGATGCACATAGACCTTTAATATGCTGGAAGTCATCTTATTACTATTCTGTGTGCAATACCTCTGAAATCGGCACAGGAAGAAGATGTCCTGAACACTATTCCGTTTTTCTCGATTCCTGTCCGGAGCGTTCTGGTTGTGCAGAACACCAAATTTTGCAGCCCCTAAAAATGTCAGATTGTGGTATGAAGTAGACAACTTTTACATGTTGGAGTTACAGTTTGTACGCGCTTTTAAAACTGTATTATCGTTCTAGTTTCTAGTTGACTTTATTTTGTACTCCTATTAAGGTAAATGTACGAAAGCCAAATGTTGGAGTTACAGTTTGTACACGCTTTTAAAACTGTAGTATCGTTCTAGTTTCTAGTTGACTTTATTGTGTACTCCTATTAAAGTAAATGTACGAAAGCAGAATGATCAACACAAATCGGACCACAAAAGACAGTGACACAATTTGGATTGGGACATTCAAACTATGTCAAAGTACAAAAAACCGTGTCATTTATTTAGGCAAATAGATACACAATTAACTTTTTGGATAAAACATAACTGGTTAATAAGAAAAGTATTTTGATATTTCCAAAAGGAAGTATAACAAATCATGATTTTTTTCTGAGTGGTAGAAAGGTTTAGGTAGTAAAAAGTTTTAAATACTTAAGGGTATTCTTCGCTAGAAGTGGACCCTTCTATGCAACTATAAATTATTTGAAAGACTAAGCAACAAAAGCAATGTATAATTTGCTAAGGAAATGTTGACAACATAATTTATCAATCGAATGCAAGATAGATATGATTGACAAATCCACATTACCAATTTTATTGTATGGCACTGAACTAGGAATATATTCCATCTCACTGAAAATAAAAATAACAATGGTAGAATGTTAGTGTCGTTGAGTAAATGTTGAGGAAAATCAATTTTCAGTGATATTATATAAGATACTATTTCTTGGTTCTAATAATTATGGCTATAACTAAAATTCGATATTATATTTAAAAGAAAAGTATGTTAGATAAATGTGGCCTTTCCAATATTTGAGACTACAAGATCAATGCAGTTCTTTATGGATTGAAAAATTGATAGAACATAGATTAACAGAGAAGTTCCTTCAAAAAAGGTCATCCGAGATTTCAAACTCTTCAAAAACATTGGGCTATAAATTATTTAAGGAATTTTTGTTTGAAAAAAAATATCTTTTAATGTATTTCTTGTGCAATTTTAGGAGTTAAAATCATCAATTACCAATACAAACAGGCAATGGCAAGGCATTATAAGAAATTAACATGTTTGTAAATTATGTAATTTACATAAAATTGGCGATGAGTTTCATTATATTATGTCGTGTAGTTTTTTCAACCATGAAAGGAAAAACGTTTCACCGCAATATTGTCTTATAACTGCAAATACTTTTAAGTATAGAAACTTATTTTGTTCAACTGATGTACCAACCCTTGAAAAGTCGTCAAAGTTTTTAAAATTATTTTAAAACAATGCCCCTCCAGGTTAACATTATTATATGTAATTTTGTTCACACGTGCTTCTTATCATTATACATGTTTATTTTTTCTTTAACTTGTGTTTATGAGAAATAAAGTATTAGTATTAGTATTAGTATAATTTGATCTCTTCCTACGATAATTTTACAAACGTTGCAAATAATATTTTACTAAAGCGTAATAAACTGAACAAAATCAAATAAACTAAAAACATTCACAACATGCAGATAATTTCAGATGATTTTAAATCAATACAGATGCAAATGAAAATATGATAGCAAACAAGAAATCAAATTTCAAACAAAATACACCAAACTAAAAAACAACAACTTAATATAAGTATATAACTTCCATGCACATTGGAACAACGAATTACGCCTAGGTCGTCAGTAAATTGAATATGAATGAATTCATTTTACCTGTAATTGGTTTTAAATGCTAATGATAATTTTAACTTTAAAACAACTTCGCAAATCACGTAATGCTTGGCTCAGGATAAATTTTAGATCCATAAACTGACACATCGTACCACGTTTTTCTGTCATTAAACTTTTGCCATTTTGGACCACAAATACGTACAGTAAATAAAACATTAATTGAGTGATTTTTTGCTAAATTTCCAGCTAGCAGCATTTTAGTTATCTACTGGACAGGTAAAACAATCAATAAATTAATTTCGGAAATGGAATTTAATTAAAGGATGATCGCAACAGAAAAGTAAAGAGTATTCGGTATAAAAGGATCATGTTATATGGTCTTCAGCGTACGAAAAGCAGGGCATTCTCCCCTTTAACCCACCATATTTAAGATATAATACTTTTTTTTCCATAATATGATAAAAATTTATGACAAAATAGGCGACTTTGATTTTCTAATTGTAAATTTTTTATTCCCAAGTAGAATTATACCAACTTCTACGACTCATAGTGTATTTGTATCTCAAATGATTAGAGATTCTATGACTTCCTCATTTCTAATCACTGAAAGCTCTTTACGAAACCCTTTTCTTAAAGGCGTCATTCCGTAAGTTTTATGAGCGTCATAACGATTTGGTCGATCATTACAAAATTTACGTTTAATAATTCGGTTTTTTTTACATCGGACTATTTCTTCCGGAATTTCGTTGAATTCGTACATCGTCTGTTGCTCTCATAACAGAAAGTGCTTACTTTGTATGCACACCTGTCCACATTACATGTGTTATGGTCTTTTTTATTTTATCGTATATCTGGGCTTTTGAGTATCATTCTTCTCTTTCTTACACTATGCAAGACGCTAGTGCGTGATTTAAAATCGCGTCAAAGTCGGTATGTATGTATGTTGTTTATTATTTTGAATATTATTGCTAACATTAATTGATATTGGGTATACATACGGTTTTCACGTGATATGTATAAGACTGACTTATATATGAGAACCAAACTGCACTACTTATAGATTGTTTACGTTGCGTTTTAAACGAGATGCTTTTTCAAGTCCCTGTCTCATCGAAGAGTGCAAGCCCTGAGATGAGATGACGAGTTTAAACAAACTTAAATAATAAAATTATCGCAATTTTGCGACATCTCACGCTAGTAAAGTGAGATGGGAAACTATTGCATATAAAGTTCAAAGGAAAATAGCGGTAGTCCAGTGTATCAAAGACGTAGCTATAATATCAGACGGCGTTTTTTGTGTTTGTTTGAATGGGATTTAATTATCAGTAAGTTTTCTGTCTTAGCGGCTAGTTTTTAGTACCTAATAAAAAGCCATATTTCTGCCAGAAAAATTGTAATCCATGTCAATTACAAATGAAGTCGAACACAGGCCACACGGACAGGCAAAATATAAATATATGAAACCACATACTTGTATTGTAAAATTTCAAATACCAAGCTACTTATATTTTTATAATTATATGTATTGAATCTCAATAAAAGTGAAACGCCTGCATATGGTGATTATATATAAAACATATCCTTTAAATAATGCATAGTATTGTAAAACGCAACCAACTAAAATAAGCCTGTTGATAATTTTAAGCTTTAGAACCCATTTATGTCAGAAACGGAAACAACTAGCAATCAGACTAACATGTTGAATAATTCTGCCAATATGCGATGTTACCTGGCATTAATATGTAAATCACTTACTTATAACAACAGGATACACAAATTAAAACAACACATTATACTGTGAATTATTTGTGTATAAATTACGCAAAACGCAAATTGTATTATTAAGGTACGATGAATGTTGGTGAGGTGAGTTTACTATGTTCTTAAAATTAAACAATAAACCGAAGTTTAGAAAGTTTAATGTTACCTTTGTAATAACAAGTTAAAATATAAATAGTTGTAACATAAAAATGTTCATGAATAATTCGTTTAATTGCAAGAGTTTTTATCTATATATCTAAATGAAATACTTTCAGATTTTAAGAGCTTTGCTATTTGTCGCAGTATGGCTGCATGATGTCCGTAGCAAACAATACAAAGGTAAAGAAGATACATGTATTTGAAATCATTTTACTTTACAGTGTGCGTGTTTTATTAATAATAAAGGCAGAAAATATAAGTAGGATACGATAACCATTCAGCCAAATCTTAAGCAACAAAATACAATAATACATGTAAATCTGCTTGTCGCTTTCTGAAGGAGTCGATCTAAACGCGCATTGTTTTAGCCAATCATTGTTTTGGAATTTAGTGAAGGAAACAAAATGACATTTTTGAGTGTAGTTTACAAGTTAAACAATTATTTTCTAATCTTCTTAGTTCTGGATTGAACTATGTAGAATTTAGAACCATTTTAAACTAAGGCTTCGTAGTCAACTGTTTTCATATGCTACTCAGTATACGTTATAATAAATAACTCATCTAACCTATGAATTAAAACTTATAATCAGAAATACAGACAAAACAATGAATTTAACAAGTTTTAACAAAGAAACAATAATTAATAAAATAACGACATTCACATACACGCTTTAAATTACAAATGTATGCATGTAAACAAAACCCACTTTGATAGAATTGCATATCTCTGGTTTCCAAGCGGAAATGACTGTAAAAAATCAAAATTGGTGGATCTCAAAATATGTTTAGAACTTTGTTTAACGCAGATTTTTCTGGTGTTCAACTACTGTAAATAAATCTAAAAATGATCAATCTATATAATGTTTTAATATTTTGTGAAATAAAATTTTGTTATAAAATGGCCTTATAATGCTCTATATGAACCAGAAATAAGACAAGTGATCTTAAATTGCAATTACAAGGCAGTAGTGACAATATAAGCACAGGGTACTTAATATTGAAAACATTATCATGAAAATTTGTACTATTCAATATTTTAGACATGTCTTGTGTACTCTAGATAATTTAAATCATATTCAAACACGGAGAATGTTTTTACATAAGAAAAAGAATGCATAGAAGATGGAATAAACCAGCTTTTAAAGTTAAGAAATGCAGAATGGGGATGGAATGATCCAGTTGAAGCAGAAGCTTTTACATCAATACAAATTGCACAAGACAACTGGTACAGCAAGAATAATTTGAATTCATTTATCACAGTGAAAGAAACTTACATACAGCTTTTATCTGCAATCAGCCAGTTAGTAGGTTTCTAATATTGTATTAATATTAAAGTTAGTATTAAAGTTTCGTTTGCTAATAGTTTTACAACCGTTGGAACGCCGATTTTAAGTCTGAGATAGATTACCTACTATGAACAGTCAAACAAAGATGTTTCATTCATACTATATTTCTGCATTGATTGTAGGTTTTAACATTTTTTAACAGTTTCTGTGCAACATTAGTAAACAGAATCTCCCTTTTTAAAGACCGTCTTAACTGAACGATTAGAACGGAACACAATTTTAAGTACATTTTACATACTGTTTATCGCCTGAATATAGCTGAAATATTGCTGCTCGGGCGTTAAACACCATTAATCAATCAATCATACTGTTTATTTTTGTATAGAATTCTGTTGTTGGCTTCACACCGCAGAATAATTTGTAAATTTCTACTTTTTGGTACTGACGACATCTGTGTTTAATGTTGTTTTAGTTTTAAATGATCACGATTTGAGTAATATTCACTTCTCATGTATTTCTGATGTCTTTAGAGATGCTAATTTAACCAGCAGTCAATGGAGCCGTGGAAAGCTTGCTTATTACGTCATGGCATTGTTGACACTGTGCGAGAATCCTAGAGATTTCTACCATCACAACTTGGTGAATATACTAAAGAATCATTTAGTGGTGTCTTCTAGGTACCTGAAAAACAACAAATTTGCCTATTCTTTAATCATATTGGCATTATGCAAAGCAAAAGAACCTGTCGATGATCAATATTTGCAGGAAATTTCAACAACACCTGGAAATTACACCTTTGGTGTCGGTGAGTTTTAATTAGAGGACTTTAAAAAAAAACAATATTTAGACTTTTATTTACATATAACATACACAAAAGAAAATGAAAACTAAAGCAATATAAAATACCAATGTAAATGGAAAATAATAATAATATAATGTTATAGATGAAGCCGCTATGGTTTACATGGCTTACCGCTGTGTAGAAAAATGCTTTGACAAAGCTGATGCAGCGTTGAGCTATATTCTAAGTGCACAAGACACAAATGGATTATTTGGAAATTAGTATTCCACAGCACTGGCAGTTCAGGTGAGTAGTATCATATAAGGTTAACATTACAAATGAATTAAATTTTTGGTGTTTTAGGTTACATAATCTTGCTTTAAACTACAGCTGTTGTTTTCGATATCTTCATTATGTAAGCATGTTCTACAATAGAAGAAGATGAATCTAAATAATGAAATAATTGGGCTATGCTATTATTATTAAAGAGAAACCATAGAGAAAGTTTGGCCATTTTTAAAATTACTTAGCGGGGCATGGCAGCCGAGTTATTTCTACGCTTGTCTATCAGAGGGAGTTTGATTCGGACTTCGGAAAAGTATATGCGACCCCACTTTACATGAAAGGATATACTATTTGTTTATGCAAAAGTTGAAGTTTCTCACTGAGTACTCAGTCTTCCTCCCCAAATAATATGATATAGTTGAAACAAATGCTGAAAGTTGCATTAAATCATTTTCATAGAAACAATCAATCAAGCTTTCGCTTTACCATTATTTACAATATGACGTATCATATTGTGTAATTTGTAGGCTATATTCGCAACTGGAAATCACATCCTCCAAAGAAAGACCGTTAAAGGAATAATTTTTCTTTGCCAGTCAATAGGAGGTAATACTGTTAATTATTATCACAGTACATATGTAGAAAATGCATACATTAATATAATTCTAGCATTTTATTGTATTTTTTTTAATTTGTAACAATGCTGACTCTATGGAAATTCGCGTTAAAGTGCAAGTTTCAATAATTGCCATGAACACTTATCTAATGTAAAGTTACACAAAATAGAGGTTAACAAATATAATATAATATAATATAATATAATATAATATAATATAATATAATATAATATAATATAATATAATATAATATAATATAATATAATATAATATAATATAATATAATATAATATAATATTATATTATATTATATTATATTTAGTGTTTGCTTTTTTCAGATCGGTCGAAGAAACCATTTCCGTCTCTTTTTCTGTCTATCTTGCCTGCCATAGCAATGAAATCATTCCTTGATGTCGGTTTGTTTGTTTGTTTAAATGGTGTTTTAACGCCACTTTCAGCAATTTTTCAGCTATTTCATGGCGTCCAGTTTTTATTGGGGGAGGAAGCCGGAGTACCCGGAGAGAACCCCCGACCTCCGGTAGGAAAACTGGCAATCCTTGTCAATTAAGAGTGGAGTCTAGTACACCGTGCCTGCAGTGAGAATCGAACCCGCAATCTCAGTGTTGACAGACCACGTGATCAATAGTAAACGAACTACCTTGACCACTCGGCCACCGAGGCCCCCCTTGATGTCGGAAAACAGTGCCCAGAAGTACTGGGTAATTTAAAACAAATAAATAGTTAATTACAAAGTAATGAATTGTTCAAGCCTCTTGCTTTTAATTTTGACAAAAAAATTAATGTATGGCAAGTAATGATAACATAAAACAACAATTATTGAAAATTAATTAAAACAAAAATCCAGCTTCATCTTTAGGAAACTCCATAAAGATGTAGTTATGCATTTACAACTGTAGAACTGTTAAAATCTAACATTATTATATCGTTGTTTAAGCAGTTTTCTCGTCGGAAATTCAGGATATATCATGGGATTACAGACTGGAATAACAAGTTCTAAAAATTTATCAACTAGGGTACATAAACTCCATGTGCAGGTGCTACACGATTGCTAATAAAAAATAATAGCAAAGACACAATATGTTATCGGTTTTTGGTGCTATTTAGACCTAAAGGACCTAAAACGGCTTAAATGATTTACACGGACTATAAAATCAATAACATGCAGCTATTTCTTTTTTGCGATGTTCACAATATTATTATCAGTACAAGTGTGTATAAACCACGGTGATGAAACAAAATTGGTTTGTTTTAGTTCAGATGTGTTAATGTGTCCATTATGCAAAATTATACAAGATTTTTTCTAAAGATCCCTTTTTAAATATACCATGTTAAAATGTGTAGACCTAAAGTTTAGAAATATTTGCTTGGAAAGAAATCATTGTTTAGTATAAATAGCGAATCAAAGACCAATGAGAAGAATGTAATCTGATAACTGGAATAATAACATATATATACCAAATGCGCTGATTATAGATTCTATACAGTTAAATAAGTTTTTTGTATTTTTCACAGATCCCACGACAACAACTCCATCTTCTCCACAATTTACAATAGGAATTACAGATTAAATATGTTGACCAGCAATTTTAATCACAGTTGGACTGCAGCAATGCACGCAGCACAGACGCTTTTTGATGCACTTACAACTCTTCAGTCCGTAGATATAACATTCAGGTAATATGTGATCTAAAAATAAATATCGTCATTAAGCTTACAATATTGTTAGTCACTCAACAGCTTTATCTAATGCTATATTATAGCACAGTCATATTAAACTTTTGTTATGATTGGTTGTAGATTAAACCTAACCTTATATTAAAGTGTTTAGGCACGAATGTCAACATTAAATTTAACTTCGTCGGAAAAACATGCGATCGATGTTGACTAACTATATTTTTATTGAACTGTAACGAGGTTGGGTAGTCGGGATTGTTTGAATGGCAAAGATTTATAGAAAAACAAATAAGTAAAACAAAATATTTTACTTCAAGAACAAAACAAAAATATGAACAAAATATACACTCAAAACAAAAGAAAAGTACAAACAAAATATTTGAAAAACTGAATTGACTTTCCACATATCAGCGGCCAAGATCCAGTAGCGCGCCTTGTTGAACTTTGAAATATCCAGAATGAATGTCGATCTAACTTCACAAAATATCTGACGGACAGCAATTTGGTTATCCAACTGGAAATAAAACTATATAAGACAATTTTGCTCTATAACGGTCCAACGGACTTCTAATATAGGAATAAACGAATATGTTGAAGAATCTCTAGGTAAACGATACACGGACTTCATACATTTAGACAGTTTCATTTATAGAACAGACATCTTGAATTTCCGGTATCCTAACGGACTAAATAAAAGATAGACTGTAATCCAACGGACTGTGTTTCGACGGAAATACTCAAACATTTAAAGCCGAAATCTTCCGGATTTAAAATAAATTAAACGGATATCTTAAAATATAACGAAAATATCTGTACATCCTATCGTATAGTGACTGGTTACTAACGGACAGGAAAAATGGTTATCCGTACATTTCATCTAAGTGCCAAATCTCATCTCTGGCTAATAAAGGAGAAAAAACCCCTGAAATGAACAAAAGTATCCCAAATTTACCAAAATGAACTAATAACACGGTTTTCTAAAGACTTAAACCCGAATAAGACTGCTCGAGACATTATCTCAATGAGCGAACCAATTTTCACGCAGAAAATTGCACAAAAATAAATAAAACCACTTACCTGTGTTATTATACATCAATTCACATCATTGGAAAGAAACCTCATGTCCTGTAGTGACAATCCCGAGTACTTATCCTCGTGAACTAAATGTATACCTTCGACATGTTCGCCATCTAAACGTCCAATGCTAATTACAGGTAAACTCACCTTATATATCACCTGTGCTCGTGCAGATATTTCCGCGCGAAATATCTTACTAGTCAATTTAACACTTACCTTAAAGTGATTAATTTGATTCAATACCAATCAAGTATAACTGTCAGGGATGAATGAAGTCGAAACCATATAAAATAGTTAAAACAAATAATAACTACAAAATACATAAATGAAGTTCGTTACATGAACCTCTGCTCATTTTTATCGATATTGCATTTAATATCACACTATCATCTTCCTCTCTGTAGCTTTACTAGTCAGGCCACGACATGGGGACAGTTTATCACATCTGTCAGTAACATGACCGTTTCCACTGATGACCGCCAATACTGGCAGCTGTTGGACTCAAATGGAGTACCTTTACAAACAGGTATATGTATATATATCGTAATAAAATTCTACCGATTAACAAGTTATACCTCAAAATGATTCAATGAAATTATTTAAACCAGCACAGTTATTTTTAAGCAAAAAATCAAGCTTGATTAAATATACGGAATTACCTTATGAAATAGAAAAGGAGTAAATGCATGTTCGTTATAATTATGCCAAATTGATATTTAAACTAAAAAGTGTTTTGGTATTAAATGCAAGAAAAAAAAAGTTATATTTGTTAATTTGAATTGCTCGACAATACAGTACTGTTTTTTGCCATAGACAATACAATTTAATTTCTAATTGACATCATATTCGTATTGTTTGAGGTACATGTTTTTCAACAGACTATTGGTATTCCAATGGGTACTAATTGCGCTCCTCTACTCGCCGACATGTTTTTGTACTCTTATGAGGCTAAGTTCCTAGAAGGCCTGCTGAAGAAAAAAGAAAAGACACTGGCACAGACCTTTAATTTAACATTCCGCTATTCTGATGATGTTTAGACCATCAACAATACTAAATTTGGTTACTATTTACATTCAATTTACCATAGCGAGTTTGAAATTAAGCCACCATCAATACACTAAGCCTCTTACTTAGACCTACGTCTAGAATTAGACTCAGGAAAACTACAAACTAGACTCTACGACAAAAGTGATGACTTCAATTTTCCAATTGTAAACTTCCTGTTCATCGACAGCAAAAACATTCCAGCAGCTTAGGTTAATGTTATCGCTCCAGAAGTTGTATGGTCGTCACCATGACATTATTGATCGTTCTGGGAAATCAGTGTCTCAAATACGATCTGACATTTTCGCTGAGTCATAAGTAGTGTTCGTATTCATGAATTTGACTTTTTCCTAGAAATGACAATATGTAACTCGACGGGTGTCTAATTGGAGGCATGTATTGCTTACTCGTCCGAAGCACCTGAGTGCACCCATACTTTTTATTGGGTACGGGTTACTCTCTTTGTTTTTTTGTTGGTTTTTGTGTTGCGTTTGTCTATATCCGGATGTGTAACTGTCCCTTGACTTTTGGCTCTTGTTGTTCGGTCGGTTTTCTTAGCTATTTTGCACATTAATGCAATAAATCACGGTACTAGTCTGATGGTAAAGATTTTTAAAGTATATTGAAAGGTTTACACTACAAAGTTTAAATAGTATTTCTCTGATTTAAATAAAATAAATTTCTATAATTTTGTACAAAAACAATCATGAAATGCCAATATAAAAGACCCAGTCATATGCTTATATTTATATGCAGTGTTATATTATTTTCCTAAAGGTGCAAGTCAGACATTTCCTTCACCAGGAGACAGTTACACATTAAAATTAACTACATGGTAGAGAATCGAAGAAGAAGAGAGTAACAGACTAGTGTTGTTCAACAATATGCAGTTTATTGACAATATATGCATTTTTCATATATGTATTATACCTGCATAAAACATTTACATAAGGTACATATATCAATGTCTTAATTATTACATGTACATGTATCTATTTAGAAAAATAATAGTAGTCGATCAAGAAAGGAAGCAAGTCATGTTTAAAATTAAGTTAATAAAACACCAAAAATCTCTGGCTTGACAAGTTCTTTGATGAATGTGTCTTGTATATCGAAAATAAAAAATGTATGATTTAAATTCCGTGGTAACAAAAGGATCAGTAGTTGTTTTACAATTACCTGCCTCTACAATAATCAATAACTGTCAGCAAAGCATGCTTAACATCTTTCAAGATATCATCATGTATTATATCGTTCCTGTGCAGGTTTGACTTGACCTTATATTATTGCAGGATCGCTACTTTAATCTCCATACCTTTTTAGTAGCATTATAAATTTATTGCACATATATTGCATATAAAAAACCATACAAAACATACAAAATATATCAAGCAATCATAAGCATAACAACAAAGTGGTCTAAAAGACTACTTTCACTTTCTATTTTAGTCCAAAAATAGTGCATGTCCGTAATTGACTAACATTTGTGTTCATTTAAAACCAATAAAACTTTTTCCTCAAGTTTACTCGAATATTCAGCTTTCTAAAAATACCAAATTTATTCTGGTATCATGTGCGGTTCAAATTCTATATGAGGCAAGAGTGAACCTGTCTGCTGAATAGTACTACTTTTACGTACAACCTCTTGACTGGTTCCCGGTATTTGGTGGTCCTACACCTATATCTGGGAACCAGTTATGCTCCCTGCGCCGGAGATCGAGCTCAAGCTTACGTGGCATAGGCCATCAATCTCTAGCACAGAAAAAACTAGTCTCCAGATATATTTAGCTTTTATTTGTCAGACAAAAAACTTCCACCTCGTTCTCCTTCGGGAGCATAATTTAAGCAAGAGCAACAATGTCTAACCCGAACATGTATTAAATGACATGATTTTTCATGAGAGACAGTATACAGAGTAAATTCTTGGGTTTAATCGGGGTTGTTATCGGTATTTTAGTGTAGTAATGTTACGTTTCACACAGTGACTTCTATTTTATTCAGTGCATTGGTCAGTGAACAATTGAAAGGTAAACATTGCATCAGAATCTCCCCTCTTTTCAAAGCTGTTTGGGAAAAAATTGATATTTTTTATATCTTCATTTTCGTTCTGATTGATGCCAATAGAACAACACATTTTTACCCATCATTTCGAACATTAGTCCAGGGAGTGGTTTTTGATTAACTATTTTTTTAAAGCATGTGTAAAGTGACGACAGGTATTTAAATCTCTCAAGCACTATTGGTTAATAGTTTAGCGTAAACAATGTCCTTTAAAGGTACCATGCTTACCTATGCTACATATAAATTACGTACAACAGATACTTTAATAATATCAATTTTGCAGTTACTGCTGCTAAGAGATGGCTAGCTTTTTAGAAAAATTAAACTTGTATATGATACGTAAATTTTTTAAATAAGAGAAAGGAATTAAATTACAAAACAAAACTTCAAATATCAGCGAAAGAAAGGAGGGAAGAGGGTTCTGGCTCAAATGATGTCATTCACAGGTCATAAATCCTATATGATTATGATTTTAAACGTTTTTCAATCAACAAAAACAACGAACGAGCGCAATAAAAGTTAAAAAACATGTACCATTTGCATCATCTCATCATGCATTCTTCAGTCATACATCGTGCAAAATCTATTGATATTCATTTTTATGACTTAAAAATTGAAATTAAAGTCAATTACTAGTTTTCTGATTTAATTCACTTAAATCAGCAGCAATCTCCACACATTAATTAATTACAAATACAAGCTCCAATTTTTCCACCGATCCCTATCAACAGAAGTTGAATTGGGTGCTTCGCAAGCAAACTATTACCTTGACACTTCACAGGTTAAGGACACACTTTGGTTATTTATTGAACATTATATTAACATAAAGAAAATTTAATGTTTCGATTGATTTGATGTTCAACAAATATAGTGATTGTTTTTATATAAACTTTGGTTATAAATTCCGAATGATCTGCGATCATCCAAGCGTCATGAAAGTAATGATGGGGTTCCACAATGGAAAATATTTATTGAATTTAATTTAAGAATTTGATTGGTAATATAAAACGAAGCAGAACTGGGACTCCAACTGATCAGCTCATCTGATTTCAATATGGACTGTTAGATCATTCACTGCCTCTGTAAACCAACAAGTTGATAAAGTAAACCAATTACGTGAGTTTCATGGTTAAATTAAAAGCAACATGTAATATGAAATAACACTTTAATAAGTAATATTTAAAGAAATTAATAAATTTGTGGAGGAATGGCCGCAGCAAGTAACTGGACTGGACTCCAGCATTTTAACTAAAAAGTGGCATCCATACTGAAGGATTTAATATGCATAAAACATCAAACAATCTACATTGTGTTGTTTACATATAAAAATGATGTTATTAGGTGTCTTATATACAATATTTGTCATCATCTGACTTGGATTAAGTAATATCAGACTGATAATGCTTTAGTACTCTTTTGTCGTGAAGGATTGTTTCTATTATGAATCAAAGCCGTCACACCATGATCAATTCGGACTTTATATCGAACTTGTCGCCCTCTTGTTTTGCCCATTTATGGCATATTTTTCTACCAAGTCTATAAATAATTTGAAATTGTAGTTCAAATTTGGTGGACGGTTCACGTCATTTAACAACACAATATTTGGGATGTTTTTATTTAAATGATGTCTTAAGCTCCGGTTATAACGTGATCTAATACACTATATTTAAATAGGAAATTGTGGTAAACAGCAATGTCACGCAAAAACTAGGAAACGTTATGATGAAATACATTTATATCTTCCGTAAAAATATTTAATAATCGACATCAGGGCATAAGGTCTGCAATAGTTGTATCAATCCATGTGCAGAATTTGACCTGCCCCTGTATATAGCAGAAAGAACAACAATTGTCGTAAATGATAGGATATGATTACCCCTCTGCTGTCAATTCAGGGTTTTTTTCATTATTTCTTATTTTTTATGGTGTGTTGTCTGTCTTTCAGATTGGCAGTGCTTGTCGAATCCATGGGTTAATTTGTCATTTGTGTTAGGACCTACACGATCGCTAAGGATCAACATTATTGAAAAATAAAACGATTAAATAAAAGCTTTCATTGGACATATTGTTATTAGCGATAACATAGATACTGTGAACTACTACAGTGGTAGCGTGACTCAGGTGTCGATACTAAAAAATTCTAACGATATCTTAGAGAACCTGCAGTCAAGGCCACTTTCTTAATGCTATAGCGTTAGCACATTCTACTTGTCAACCTGTTATACAAAATATTAAAATAAAGCAAAAAATTCAAAAAATTAATTTTAACTGTGCTTGATGAAACCATTGGAAAACCTAGATACAAATATCTGGCTTTAGTTGTTGAAAATCATATTTTGTGAGGACCACTCTGATTCAAACAAGTCCAGTGGGTACGACATATTCTTCCTTCCTTGCCGACTTGTTTCTATAACAATAAATGTGTATTTCATTGCTGGGACTCCCGATATATGAACGTTATATAGAGACGTGAATTATTCAAAGTATGAGTTGTTTTTGAATCTAGACGATTCAATATGTAAATATATCGATCATGTGGATAAATCATGCGGAAAGTCTGTACGGTTCTAGCTAGAATGAAAAGCATTGGCTGTAAGGTAGTATTTGCTACGATTAATACCATTAGTTTTATTGTCCAGATTACCCATAGAAAAACGCCTTTTTTGAAGTTTGATAATGAGTACGATGTAAATGTTGAATTCTTGTTTACATGTTATTCATAACTTAATATGTACTCTAATATCGTGGATGATGGAGTACACCCTGGTGATGAACTGGCTGATGTAGAACGCTTGGATCAATTAATGAAACAGAACGAAATAAACTTTTTACTTTCACATTATTTACATATAATGAATTTTGTTTTATTTTTTAGGATTAAAAATACTTTACTCATACTCATAAGAGTAATTATCATTTAAACATTCGTCATATTTTCCACCTTACTCGACAGAATAGATTACGGACTATACTTTACTACGAAGACAGAAGACAGATATGAATTAATATAAGCTTTCCCTTGTTATACTAACAGGAGCACTACATGCGTGTCACAAAAAGTAATATAAGCACTAAAAATATTTTTTTGACAATATCACATGTTTAGATAATAAATGTAGAAACAAGACAAGTTTTTTGTTTAATAGTACGTACAACGCCAAACCATTTTTACTACGACATAAATTAGAAACGAATTTACTGGGAACAAAAGTAGCAATGATGTAATCAATTGTAGTAAAATCTAGTATTTAACTTTAATTATTAGTTTTTTTTATTTTCATGAACACATTTTCTATATTAATGAACACAGTAGTGGTCCAACATAGTGGTCATCTGAACACATTACGAAGGTTATTGAAAAAATGAAAAGCAGGAAACAATTACGTATAAAAAACAAAATTGGTAAAATATTTTTAGAATACATAAATATAAACAACAATATAAAATACTTGAAAACATTTAAAATTTCTGAAGACATCTGGTAAAAATTGTACAAATGTACACATATTTATACAATCAACTGCATTACACAGATTAAAAACTGTTCACCTTATCATAAGTAAACTTTGAATTTATTTTCCCTCTGTGATGTCCTCTGTCTCGATGTTCCCTCTTGGCTCTAGTCTTCTTTCATGTATTCTTCTATGAATAAAACGAATTACATCAAGACGTATTTCAGCAGAAGAATCAAATATTATATTTTTTAAATGAGTAAACGTTTTAAAAATTACATGTATACATAAAGTACATATTAGGTATACACAAATATGTTGCACACTTGCTCTTTATTTTTTTATAATTAAAACAAAATTTAGAATGCAGATGCAAAGCACACAAATAAGGAAAACATTTCGAAACTAATGTAATTTTAATATCTGTAAAAAAGAATCTACAAGATCAAAGAGAGAGAAAGAGAAGGAGAGAAATAAAAAAGCAGACATTTAAAATAATTTTGAAATAAACACCGCTCTAGATCAAAAAACGCCAACGTAGACCGACAGACACCGACGACATTAGTGTTTTGGTGTGGGTACGGTTCCAGGATGCAGCGTCCAGTAGGATTAGAGTTTCAGGACCTTTGATCCAGGAAAGAGCACTTAACCTCTTTATAAAGGGAATATGTCTGTAAAGGTCATATCCGTGGTTTCCCTTCAGTGCCGTTAATTAGACAGGTTTGACGTTTGTATAACGGCATTTAAAACGTTATATGAACAACCATTTTATTTAATATATATTAAAATATCTATTATGGAAAAAGCTCATTATGTTGATTTATCTGTATTATAGGTACATGTACATACAAACGTTTATCAACATTCATTTTTAAATGTCATTATCTGCAAGTGTATACTTTAAATATGATTATACTTATCGCTATCTAGTCAAAACATGAAAATTGTTTCAGTATATATTTCGAATAAACATGTGTAACCTATTTAATCAAATAGTGGACGTTTTTTTCCTTATAACCTGGTAAGAAACGTAAATTAGTTCAAAACTGGATTTATTTATTTATTTATATTTTATTTAGGTTTTTTAAACCAAACAATTAAAACCTATTAAAATAGCAGTAATGTACGACCTTTATTCTTTTTTTTAATTTGTAGAAGATTTCAACCTTTATGAAATTTTTTCCGAATTAAATTTTGGTTTGTTACATGTATAATGTAGTTATACATCTCACTTTCATGAGGGCTATAACCTTCGGTAGGAAAACTGGCAATCCTTGTCAATTTAAATTGGAGTGGAAAGACCTTCTTGTATTTCTTCTTCTTCTTCTTCTTCTTCTTGAAGGGATAGGACGTGTTTTTCGGAGCTCCGCTCAAAGCATTTATTTCTTGGTTATTTTGTATTGTAGTTCGACAAAATTTATATTGTTGTATTCAGAAGAAGAAGTTCTTTCATTTTGTGGGGTTATTTTTGTTATTTATTCTCGGATTGCCGAGATTTTTGGTGGATTGTGTTTTTGTTTATTGGTTTAATTTTTGGTTTAAAGATGGCGTCGCCTTCGTTTTCCAGTGTGGTCATGGGTAAATCTACTCAGTTGTCGACTGTAGTTGCCTCGGGCAATTCTTTGTCATGTAATACGGACAATAGAGATCTTAATTTAATTAAGAGGACAATGCCGTCAAAGGTAGGTGGTAAATCCGAGCCTCAGGCTAATAATGTTAATAACATTGTTAAATCAAAATTGAGCTGCGAAAGTTCAAGAGCAAAAAGTTCAGATTTGTCAGGTGAAAACAATGTACTCCCCGAAAGAGAAAGTTCAAGATCTGAACAAGACGATAACATGCCTTCGTTCGGACATAAGCCGTTTGGTTTTGTGTCGAAGAAACATGGAGTAAAATTAAGAAACATACAGTCAGTCTCTATTGAACAGTATGTTATTGCTGTTTCCTCTGTTGTGAAACCAGAGAATATAGTGGCTGCCTCCCGTATGAGGTCTGGAGTTGTGATATTTTTATCAAACCTTGACGATGTTGAGCATTTGTGTTCAAATGGCTTAAGTATCGGGGATGAATATATTGATGTTCAATGTCTCGTTAAAATTCCCAAAAAAGTTACATTGTCAAACTGCCCCCCTTTTATACCGAATGACCTATTAGAAGACGAATTGATGCGCTATGGACGCATTCTTTCCGATATTAAGCCTATTGCACTAGGCATCAAACTGCCAGCACTAAAACATGTTAAGTCTTTTAGGAGGCAGGTTTCCCTTCTTCCCCATCCCCATATCGTGTTACCGGAATACTTTGAT
This sequence comes from Limnoperna fortunei, assembly GCA_944474755.1. Taxonomy (NCBI): domain Eukaryota; kingdom Metazoa; phylum Mollusca; class Bivalvia; order Mytilida; family Modiolidae; genus Limnoperna; species Limnoperna fortunei. Next base: position 81,338,872 of record OX104113.1, on the reverse strand, counting down.
ATGTACTATCAAAGACAAAATTATAGAATATTTGTAAATGACGATGTTATTTGTTTTAAATGTAAACAGACTGGACATATACAAAATCGATGTCCCGAAAACAGAACTGCAGCCGAGAACAAAAAATCGGAAACAAATACAGATGCCATATTTACGGCTGAACCGGTACCCCCAACTGAGACTAGTCAGCAGGCTGTTGCAACGAACTCTGGCGTCTGTGCTACTGCCTCAAAAACCACAGCCAATTTTACTACTGTGGAAAAATTCGAGAAATCTACTATTTCTAGTAAAATTGTTGCTAATAACCCCCCTATTGAAAAACACGAGACTGATCAGCTGCCAGTTAAAGCTGCAGTCAAACGAAAAGCAGCAGAGAGTAATGATTTAGTTATATGTGTTAAAACTCCCACAACTGATAAAAGTCAAGATGTTTCTACTGAAGAGAATACAAGTATATGGGATTTACCCCCTTCATCTAATTGTATTTCCAACAGCAATGAAGACGAGGATATAGACATTGAGTCTATATCCTCTGATTTGTCAGAGCAAAATTTATCACAAGTAGTAGTGGATACTGAGCACAAATTATCCACTGAGGAACTGGATAGACTTCTTGTGGAACTTAAAAGTAACAAAAAACCAGTAGAAAAATGCCTAGAGTATACCACCAATCTCAGGCAACTATGTCAAGATTTTATCGACCTTCGACGAAACCCCGAGTCCTCTTCCCAGCTGAAAGCCCGTTTAAATAAATTGATCAAGAAATTAAAAACCTACCTGAAAACTCATGCTTAGAGATAAAATATATCTAAGTCAATATGTATTGTATACTTAATTATGCTTCTTTGTTCTGTATTTGTATTACAATTACAATTGTAATGTCCGGTTTTTCATTAGTTTCCTTGAATACTCAAGGTTGTCGTGACTCGTTTAAAAGATATTTTATATTACATTCTTTAAAATCTAAATTAAATGCAGGTATAGTTTTTCTTCAAGATACCCATACCATTCCTTCTGATGAAGGTATATGGAAAATGATATGGAGAGGAGAAATAGTGTTCTCTCATCTCTCAACTATTTCTGCTGGATTAGCGATATGTTTTTCGAATAATTTAGAATATACTATTCTAGATCATAAAGTTATATTACCCGGTCGCATTTTACATGCTACTATCAAATTACATGAGCAAACTGTTTATTTGTTGAATGTCTATTCCCCCACCTGTCCCAAAGAAAAACTAGAATTTTTGAAATGTTTAAAACACCATTTGAATCAACTTGATTCTTCCTATCCAATATTTCTTGGAGGTGATTTCAATTGTACTACCAATCCTTCTTTAGATAGGACAGGAGATACTGAACCCCACCCCTATTCTTGTAATGAATTTAAAAATATTGTTAAACGTTTCAAATTTGTTGATACGTTTCGCAATATTCATCCGTATGATAAAATATATTCTTGGTCGAGAAATGACGGTGTCGCCGCAAGACTTGATCGAATTTATATTTCCAAACATTTTAGTCAGTTTATTCGATCTTCAGAAATAAAACAATGTTCATATTCTGATCATGATTACGTTCGTGTTTATTTTAAAGAAATACCAAGTAAACACAAGAGTGCTTACTGGTGTTTAAATACATCTCTTTTAGATGATAAATTGTATGTTGACATGGTAAATAGTTTTTGGCTTTCCTGGCAATTACAAAAATCTGAGTTTAAGTGTATTCAAGATTGGTGGGATCGTGGAAAATACAAAATAAAGGAACTTTCGCAAGAATTTTCTATTAAAAAGAATTTTGATTTTAAACGTAAATTTGATAGTTTACAATCCGATATTGAGTTATTAAAATCAAATATTGCAACAAACCCTGATCTCAATGTCTTTTTAATTGAGAAGCAACATCAGTTATCTGAACTTGAACGAATCCAGGCCCGTGGTGCTTGGGTTCGTTCAAGATTCAAATATGTTAATGATTCAGATAAACCTACAAAATATTTCTTTGATCTTGAAAAGAAACGTGGTACAAAGAAATTATTATCCCATTTAACCTTGCCTGATGGCAGTATAACTGATTCAGATCAGGAAATAAGAACCCTTGCCCGAAATTTTTACTCCGATTTGTATAGCCCCGACCCTGTTGATGAAGGTTGTCAAAATGAAATTTTGAAAGACCTTCCTAAAATAAGTGAAATCCAAAAACAAACATTAGATAGTGTTATAAGTTATGATGAATTGTCCTTTGCTGTTTTAAAAATGAATAATAATAAGTCCCCTGGTATTGATGGGCTACCTAGTGAATTTTACAAAACCTTTTGGAACGTCATTGGGAAAGATATGTACGAAGTTTTTGTTTCTTCTATTGAAGAAAACAGACTTCCACTTTCGTGCAGAAGAGCCGTTCTAACGATGATTCCAAAGAAAGGTGACAGTAGTTTGTTGAAAAACTGGAGACCAGTGTCTCTTCTCTGTTGTGATTATAAAATATTAACGAGAGCTTTCTCGCTAAGACTTCGTACCGTTCTACCAGATATATTACATATCGATCAAAGTTATTGTGTTCCCGGTCGTCATATCAGTGACAATATTCGTTTTATTTCTGATGCTACTTGTTATGCTAATCAGGAAAATATCCCCCTTGCTATTGTTTCCCTTGACCAAGAGAAGGCTTTTGATCGTGTTCATCATGGTTATTTAATGAAGACATTAGAAGCCTTCGGTTTTGGCGATTATTTTATATCATGTATAAAAACTATTTATACAGATGTACATAGCTTACTGAAAATTAATAATTCGTTATCTTCCCCTTTTCAATTTAAACGAGGTATACGACAAGGATGTTCCTTGTCTGGTCAATTATATGCTATTTGCCTTGAACCTCTTTTACACAAACTAAGGTCAGAAGACGGCTTATCAGGCCTTGAACTTCCATTGTCTGATGGTAAGAAAAGTTGTTTATCTGCATATGCAGATGATTTGGATACTCTGTTAACACAGGACTCTGATTTTGATAGGTTGTCTTTCTGGTTAGATATATACCAGAAAGCTTCCAATTCAAAAATTAATTTACAAAAGTCCGAAGGTTTGTGGGTGGGAAGTTGGAAAAATAGAAAGGATTGTCCACTTGGTCTCAAATGGAATAATAAAGGTCTTAAAGTTTTAGGCACTTTTGTTGGAAACACTTGTGATTTTTATAAACAAAATTGGCAAGGGATGGAGGAGGATATTACTGTCAAACTTGACAGGTGGAAACCATTTGCTCGTGGTTTGTCACTTAGAGGACGAACGCTTGTAATTAATTTACTTTCCGCGTCAAAATTGTGGCATCGACTAAATTCAGTGGTCGTGCCCGATGAAATTATAAATGCCATTCAAAATAAATTTGTAGAATTTCTATGGCAAGGAAAACATTGGGTTTCCAAAGAAATGTTGTATCTTCCTGTATGTACTGGAGGACAGGGTTTAGTTCATATTTTATCTAGAATTCGTGATTTTCGAATTCAATTTATGTATAGATTTTTAACATTAATGAATGGTGAAGAAGTTCACCCTTGTTACTATTTTTGTAAATATTTGTTGTCTACTGTTTCTAATTTGAATTATGATGTTCAATTGTTATTACTTGATGGGGATTTTCAGTATACTAACATTCCAAGCTTTTATCAAGATTTAATAAAAGCCTGGAAATATTTTGAATCATCTAGAATAAAAATAGATGATACCTCAGTTGCAGACATTTTAGAAGAACCTTTATTCTTTAATCCTGCATTAATTAACCCTAAAACTGATGAACCTTTTTATTTTGAAAATTTTGTTATTTCTGGTATGACTAAAGTTAAAGATCTTTTTGATACCAGTCTAAAACGAAAATTTACTGCAGCAGATCTTGTTGGTGTTTTAAGCATTCGTTCTGAACGCTGTATCCAACAACACTTGGATTTACTGTGGTCGTCTTTTCCCCCAGAGTGGAATAATTTGATAGATCGTTTTTTAAATAGTGATATTGATATTGGTGTTGTTCACCAATATATTTTTAAATTAGATATTGACAATACTCCTGAATCAAGTAAGGGCGTTGTTCTTGATAAATGTCCTAAGAAAATGATTTATTTATTATCTGTTGTTCAAAATTTTAATAGTTCCCGTGCTAAAAAATTGTTGTCCCCCTGGAATAATATGTTACAATCAAATGTCCCCACTAATGTTATATTTAGTCATGTTTATGAATATCCTCATAGCATGCATGAAGGTGACCTTAACTGGAGAATACTTCATGGTGCTGTTTCAACTGGCAAATTTTATTATAAAGCTGGTTATCAGTCATCTGATGTTTGTCCTTCTTGTGGTGTACAAGAAGATGTATTACATATTTTCGTTTCTTGTCCGAGAATCAAACAATTATTAAATTATTTTTACAGTATTGCAACAAAATTTAACGATAATGATGAAGGTTCGATTCAATCATTTATTTTTGGACCTTCAACCTTCACAGGCACTGACGAAACACCTTATCTGGTCAGTGCAAATCGATCTCCTGCAGCTGTCTACACAACATCATCAGACAGCTGTCCAGTAAGGAGATCGACTCCAGCTGATCCACCGTCAACTAGGATCAGCTGTCCAGAGATTCCAGTACCAGCCGACCACACGTCATCCAGGGTCGGCTGTCCAGAGACTACAAGACAGCCAATGATAACGAAGAATGGAACAGTCGTGTTGGGAGAATGTACCAACACGCAACGATGGAGCAAGCGGTACAGGATCCCAAGACGACTGTACCAATGGATTGCCACACAAGCAAAGATGGCCACCTACGTCACATTGCAACACCTGAAGACTGGCGGTGGACAAACAGACGCACTACAGGAGTTCAGGTCGCGTATTCGCGCCCGGCTGGCAATTGAGTTTGCCTATTATAGGTTTGTACATAATGTTGATTCTTTTTCAGACTTTTGGTGTTTTAATAATGTTTTGTGTTTTATTTCTAATGACAAGCTTTTTGTTAATATTTAATGGTAAGTTATTTTAATTGTATTTGTATTTTTGATTTTTATTTTCTTGTCTTGTTTATATATTGTAAACCGCGATGTGTTAAAGGTTAAAACATGGACTGGCGTGTACCAGTCCATGTTGACTTTGATCATTATGACAAAGTCTTTTATAGGTGTCTTTAGGTTCAATGTTAGGTAGGTAATAAATTAATTATTAAAGTTTAAACTGGCTTGTATCAGTTTAAGCTGACTTTGATCAGTTGGACAAAGTCTTTTATTTTTCTATTGTATTTTCACATGATTTTGGATTTAAAGTTATTATTCATATGTATATTCAAAATTGTTAATGTAGCTTGTCAAATAATGTATAGTTAGGTTTATATTTTATGTAATATGAATTTTTGATACCTTGTTAAACTGTGATTGATTGTTTTATTTAATAAAGGGTATTGAAAATTCAAAATTCTTCTTCTTCTTCTTCTTCTTCTTCTTCTTCTTCTTATTATTATTATTATTATTATTATTATTATTATTATTATTATTATTAAGGTCTTTCCCACTACAGTGGAAAGACATTCTTACTATTCTTATGATTATTAGTTTTCTTTTTTCCGCCGTCATTTGCAAAAAAGAGTTGCGACATATCATTTTCATACTGTCAGATGACTCAGTTCACCCTGTGAAACAGATCTATTTTTAGTAACAGAGTCATCTGCCCCAACAGCGTAGTCGGTTCTTAAAATCTGAAGTGTACAAAATGTCGATGGACCTATGGCCACGATTTCATACTCAGTTTTTTTTTCTAATTGACTTCCTGTTTACGTGTTTTTGACCTGAAAAATGTCGCAACGCGTTACATTTTTTTCACGAAAACCGTAAGACCTAGAGACTTGGGACCACCACCATTGATCCAGTGACATATATTACATTTTAAAATGTCAAGGTCAAAGGTCACATAGGTCTTGTTAGCAGTATATCTCATAAACCATAAGAGATAAAAGCAGACAATACATAGGAAATACACTCCTCTTATCGCGACCTTCATTTGGTACATTGGCCAGAAGGTGCAATGAACCGTTTTTGAATTACATCCCTTGAAGCGTTTCGGTTAATCGTTTTGTTTTTATTAAAACTTAAAAGCGGTTGGAAATAATATAGTAAACTTACAAGTTTAAAATGATCAGTAGGAAAAGAGCTGCAATATGAGCCAAAAGTCAAATGTCAAGGTCATACCATAGCAACAAGATAACTGTTACAAGAAGTCCATAGCAACTCATATATATGTATAATCAGAATGATGTACTTTACTGAAATCTGTATTTTCAAGACCGGAAGTGGCATTTTGTCCCTAACAACGGAATGGAAGTCCTTAACAACCATATATTTTTCGCTCGGGACGACTTTCTTTACTCCCCAACTCATTTTGTATGACTAGAAGTGCTTAGCAAAGCACAAAATTCCATAGCATCTCATATATTTTCTGACTTACGAGGAACAGTAGAAAGACCTTTTCATTTGTTATCAGTACTAATGGCCATTTAATTAAGATCTTTCCAACTACTATTTCTTACGATTATTATCATTTTATTTCGATACTTGGTACCATTAATCGGTCATATTCGGAGATAACATGGCTCATGCTTTAAGGCCGATCTATTTAAGAGATAGATATCTACCCGCACACGAAACCAATGTTAGCAGATATACTCAGAAATCGAAACTGATTCTCAAACTCTGAAGTGTACAAAATTGAGACTGCCCTATGGCAATAATTCAACATGCACAATTTTTTACTTCCAATCAACTTCCTGTTTACGAGTTTTTGACCCGAAAGTGTCGCAACTCGTAAAAAAATTGTTTCTCGAAAACCGTAAGTCCTAGAAACTTTGAACTACCACCATTGATCCTAAGTGACATAAATTACATTTAAAATGTCAAAGTCAAAGGTCACCTTAGGTCGTTTAGCACTATATCTCATAAACCATAAAAGATAGAAGCAGAAAATAAATGGGAAAAATACTCATCATATCGAGACCTTTATTTGGTACATTTGCCCGAAGCTGTGGAATGAACCGTTTTCAAGCCCTTGACGCGTTTCGGATAATCGGTTTTTGGTACAACTTGAAAACGGTTTGGGGTAACATAGTAAACATAGTTTTAATTGCTAAGAATAAAAAGAGCTTCAATTTGAACCAAAGGTCATACGACAAGGTCATACCATAGCAACAATGTAATATATATTTATAGCATCAGAAAGAGATACGTTAATGAAATATTTCATTTCATGACCGGAAGTGGCATTTTGTCCCTAGAATGATGGGGCATATAAGTCCTTAACAACCATCTATTTTTAGCTCGGGACCAAATTCTTTATTCATATTACACATTTTTATGACTGAAAGTGACATTTTGTGCTAAGCAAGACACAAAATCACATAGCATCACATGTATTTTCTGACTTTAGAGTGACAGTGGGAAAGACCTTCTCATTTGTTTTCAGAACAAATGGCGATTTTATTATTACATGTAATATTGTTATTATTATTATTATTATTTTATTTTTATTATTATAAAATTAACATAAATAATTGTTAAAACATTTAAGGAGAGCAAGTATCTGCCTGTATGTTGTTAATTGTCTGCTAGCTAGTTGATGTTACTACAAATAGCAATACCTTTATCTGTGTTATATATATATATATATATACATATATACATAGAGAAAAAGAAGAAAGTCTAGACATACATTTAGTTTAATGAATGTGACTCTGGGTGATGACATTTAAAAATTAGATATTTTATTTGTTGTGGTGGAAGTTTTGTTTATTATCGCAATATTAACAAAACAAGAAAAGGTTATTTCTTTGAATGTGCTTCTAAATTATTGATTTTTTTAACTTACTTTATGGTATTATTATTGTTGTTATTATTATTATTATTATTATTATTATTATTATTATTATTATTATTATTATTATTATTATTATTATTATCATTATTATTATTATTATTATTATAGCTTTCGTTCACGTAATATAAATTCCTACATCGCTGGGGGCTACTTGGGCAAGAAGTATTGTTCAGCATATATAAGTATAAGCAGAAACATGACATTATTTCTATTAATATAAGATATACATATTGCATAGAAAGTTGTGACGAAATATTTAGCAATTTTACGTAAGCTGTATTAACGTGGTATATTACCATTGTTATACTTGTTAAATTTAGATTCTCGTTAGTGGTTACATGTATCTGTGCGATTAAATAGCTGCATTATGTGGTTTCTTGTTCATTATCTATGATGGTCAGTTACTGACCAAGTTTTGTCTTAAATCTGTAAGCCAATGAGTTGCATAAAATTACCTTCACAAAACTGCGAACAAATATTTTTACCCCTGTGCTTTAAGTGTAACCTTTGAATTATAACTTTATTTAAAATTAGTTAATATACAATTTGGTTTTCAAAATTCAAATTCAAATTATTCGAAATTAGACATTTCTTTATATATATATCCTGAATGTATCTAAATTTGCCGTCATAACATGCTGTAATTAAGATGAACAAATATCCAGGGCATTACGCTAAAATATGTTATGTCCTTGCTCTCGAGATTCTGTATTAATTGTTTCTTGAACATTTTCAACGGATGAATGACCTAACTTATTCAAATTCATGAAAATGCCATTACAAAACAGACTGAATAAGCATATTTCTTAAAAAAATATTACTTTTGAAACCACCCACCATTTTTAAAGACATGAAAGTTATTCTTTCAAAATCAAAACCTTTTATACCTAAATCTCACTGCACTATTCAACACACAGCTATCTGACGAATTACAACAGAAAACAAACTGAAATAGAAAAATCTAGAATAAAGTCAGTCCATTACAATCTTAAATTTATTAAGTTTTTCATTCCAAATTGGAGAGTCTTAAGTTTTAATCGTTACTATGTCCAAAGTTTTTGAATTATGTTATTCAAACTATATTGCTATTCATATCCACATATGAAGCCACCCGCCTAAGTATTAATCAAATAACTCAGTCTATATAACAAAGTTTCACAAAATACTGATCATAAATTGTTTTCCGAATCTTCAACTCGTGATACAATTTACATTTTTCCATGTTATTTAATACGGGTATATAAACACAAAGTATCAAACAAAATAGTGGCCCAGTGAACAGTCAGAAAAAACCTATGTGAAGGAGCAAAATGCCTTTTTGAGACAAATGCACTTTAGTATTTGAACACGCGTAATTAATTGATATAATATCCTCAACGCGCCATTTATAGAAGCAATTTACATGCACACCCGAATGAAACTTAAACAAGGATAACCAGGTGGGGCTGGAACAACATGTGCAATTATGAAACCTACCTGGGAACCTTTTAATGCCCTGGTGAGCTCAAATAACCTGGAAATGTATTTCATTGCTACGTATAAATCTGACAATAATAACGTTTCATCTCAAAATTTGCACAAACCATGTGATTAGACTCCAGCACCATATTAATTCAATGTATCGGTGCCCACTGACACACCTGGTTCTTCTTGTGTTATTTTAATACTTAACCTTCATGGCTTCAAACTGTAATACCTGTTCAGGTTGATTTGTACTATAAATAACATATATGTACTAGTAAAGTATAATCTAAAGAGAGATAGCTCTAATTTTTCTCTACAACTTTACACCATTATTGTAACAATAGACTTTAAGCACACACCTTTTGCTTCACGAATATGTATAAAGAAACTATTCCTACTTTAATGAATATGGTAGTATTGTCCATCTATAAACTTTTATTATTAATATTCATGTAAAAAACTTTCATTATAATTATAGTTATATTATTCTGGCATATGTTAACAAAGAACAAATAGCGTGGAAGTATTATGCATAGGCATATTACATGCCATATGTATATAGGCGGGGCTATTGGGTGGGGCTTAATAAATACGTCATGGCTCGTGCGCCTGATTTTTTTGCAAATCAGCTGTGCACTTTATACAAAGAGAAAATATTATCTTACCTAAGTTTTGATTTAACGTGTATAGTTTGCCAACAGAAGGAAAATGCCAACATGTAATGTTGACCCGCAACAATTTCGCACAGAAAATGTTCGCTATAAAAACACGAGTAACTCAACAAAATTTGCTATCGGTGTACTTCAAGAGATTTTGACGGAAAGGGGAAAGACTGATGTCGATATTCTTTCTTTTACCGTTTCGGAACTTAACGAAATCCTGCAAGATATTTACGCCAAAGTAAAATCCAAAAATGGTGAAATGAACAAAAAGAACTCGTTAAATCTAAGACAAGTATTAAACAGATATTTCAAGGACAACAATAAGCAGTTTAACATTACGTAGGATTCTGGATTTGACATGGCCAATAGCTCTTTTAAAGCTCTACTTCGTAAAACTAGGGAGGCTGGCAAAGGATCAGTTGATCACCATGAGGCACTTCCAACACAACCACTGCCAATGTACCCATAACAGGTAACATATAGGTTTCTACTTGACATTTACTCATTATACAGTTTTCAGTTTATTGGTTTAGTCACTTTAATTGTTTTAAATATGAAATATATTTTGGATAATATTTACAGATGAATTTTATTGAACACTTACATAACTACATGACAATGATTGCCAGTTTTCCTACCGCAGGTCGGGGGTTTCCTCCCCCAATAAAACTGGACGCCATGATATAGCTGAAAGATTGCCTGAAAATGGCGTTAAATATCATTCAAACAAACAAACAATACATTATTACGAACACACGAATACAAGAAACTATATACCAAGTAGAATGTAAATATTTTCTAGATTTCTTGGATATACCTGATAGTATGTTTGTATCAGCAGCAGAAGAGATGGAAAACCGATACCAAATGTCCGTTGGTGTAACATCCAGAAAACAGAACTTTAATTTTAGCAATTGTGTTGTTCATATTAACAATAATTACTACACTATTAAAAAATAAGAAACACTTGAAATATGATACAGTTATGTTGTATTACATCCTTATAAAAATACTGTTAAATATAAATTGTTATTTGTTTATTACACTTGTTTTAATTTGGGATGAAATTTGTTAGCACATGCCAATGCTTGATTAGATCTTATTACGATGTTGGAACAATTGACATTCATAGTAATAATAACAATAATACTGTCTTTGTCATGTCATATGCGAAAATATGTGCCTTCCGGTCGTGCATTATGCCTTCTAACCTTGGGACATATTTTCGCATATGACATGACAAAGACAGTGTTATTGTATATTTATTATATGCTGTAAGATAAATAGTGCATAAAAGCATGCTTGGGTTCAAAAATAATATCCTTCATTGCAACAGTTAGACTGCATATTTTAGGTAAATACAGTTATTTTGACTGTACAGCTGTCACTTTATGATTCATATATTTGCAAATACAATACATATTTTGAGCTCGAGATTTGAATAAAAATAACAATATTTGTACAATGATCTGCTAGACAAATAAAACCGCCAAAAGCCCAAACTAAAAAAAATACTATATTTCACCATTTTTGCCATTCCCTATAAAAAAATTTATTTGACCTCCCACTGCTGCTAACCACTGACTACTATGAACGCTTTTATGGATACATTCATACTAAAGTTACTAATTATATTACCTTCATAAGTTACATTTCTGCATATTCAGTTGGTGATATGGTATTTACATGTTAAAAGACCTTTTTTAAATATTTATTTGTCATATGTTGCAGTTATTGTCCTTATGAAAGAGTAATTATATCAAAGAAAGGTGAAAGTTGCAACTTATATTAAATATATTTCCAACAAGAAGTATTTATGATAATTTAGACAATTTATCAAACTATTCATAAGTATCAAACATGGGTAAAGATGCCTATTATTATATAATCATATATAATATATAACCACACAAGGGGAGACATTACAGACACACTTTCCAAATAAAAACTGCACGCCAAGATATAGCTTAAAAATGACCAAAAATGGACTTTAATCTTTTAAGGCAAACAAGCTCATTCGAGATAAAATGCATGGAGTATTTCAGAAATAACACTGTTGACTTTCGATTTCAATGTCCGTTATTTTGTTTGTTTGATAATATTTACTGCTATTTACATTTCTTTGCTATGTATTTTACTATAAATCGAAAGCATACAATTTACAACGACTTTATTTTCGGCAGCCATTTTTCCAATTAACCAGATACCACTTTAGTTTGTTTTTCAATTTTTTTTTTTATTTTGAGCCAAAAGGATAGTTTCGTATAACAACGATTTTTCATAAATTTTAGTACCAATTGGAAAAAATGGAAAAATCGTGTTATAAACTGGTAATTTTAAGAACTAGTTATGATACGAAATGTGTTTTCCTACTTTGGAAAATGTTCCGCCGGAAGTACGATAGTGGTAAATGTCTGCCTCAACATATATATAGAAAACATGTGCCTTATTTATTGCAAACTGAGGAGAAATAAATATATGGTATTCAACAAATACTATTTCAGTGCTTATGAATGTTATTCTCATAGAGATATCAAAAACTCGTTTAAAAATGTAAAATAAAAGGATGTTATTCGTAGAGATTGATAAAATATACATGTAAAAACTACCTAGCATTATTTGCGTTATAATAAAAATCTTGTTCCAATAGCAAAAGCATTGCAACAAAGCGCTCCCTAATTGAATTAATTAAATTTTTATTTATAAGTTTTTCATGTTGTTCATAATAAATTTGTTCTCAAATACTATTATTTATAAAACGGTTTCAATTTCAACCATGAATATTCTGTGGTTTTTTTTATTTCGTCCATATTTGTCTTTCCCATAGCTTGTTGATACAAGACATTTTAATCGGTATCTGTTATCAATTCCAACAATAGTCATACTAATATAGTCCATGCATTTTACCAAATACACTGTCTCTTTGTCTGTAACCTAGAGCTTTAATACCCTTGAAGCAGTCAATATTTCAAGCATTTTGTAAAAATTGGTCTTCAATTCGAGATGTTGTTATCTGTCATTTCTATAAGCACTGTTTATCAGAGAGAAAAAAAAACATTTCCATGAAATTTTGCCCAGATTGAACTTATAATAAATTTGTTCATCAGAGAGAGAAAAAATTTCTAATTGAATTTATAATAACTTTATTAATTGACAAACATGTACGAAAGTTTGAGTCGTATTAAATATTGATTTTGAAAGCTGTCTTCTATAATGGAAATGTAAATCGTTTCCATTTTAGTTAGAACATTGATACAACATTCTTTCAAGTTAGTCTTTTAATTGAACATTTAACATCTGACCTCGTAAAAGACAAACATGTAGCAAATATAGTGAATACCATCATTATTATTGATGTTTGTCCATCTTTACAAATTATTCAAATGCTTACATAAATGTTGAACAGAATGACAATTAATTTCCAGAAAATTTAATTCATCTTTATTCTACTAACGTGTTTTTCAAGCTGTACCAGCATGTTTTATTAATTATTGTTATTAGTAAAAGTGTTTACATCAATATCCTTTTCAATTTTCACCATTAGTCATATCATTTTCGACAGTCATACTACATTTCGTTAAACTTGTTACCATATTGAAGTTTTTATAGTTTTATAGTTTTATTATGAGCAAGTCATGTTTTATAAAGACCGTAAATATTCACATAAATAAAACAATGTTAACATTAGAATTCAAAAATGTCTATGATTATTTGCGAAATCAATCGATATCATTTACCATTTTCAACAACAGTGATACTTTATATGTTCCATATATTTGGACTAACGAATTGTCTGATTCTGTTTATTCTTGTACCCATTTTAGGTGTAATTATAAGTTGTTCAAGACCTTGTAAAAATGTACCGTCGTAATCTAAACATTTGTCATAACCATAAGCAATGAGTACAAATAAAGGCAAATGTTAAAATTGATGTCTGGTTTTATAAGAAACACTGAGCTCAGAATGAACCTAAACCTTGAGTGCATTGTTATAACTCAACTGGCAACTGCCATTAGGCTAAATAGTTGACTTGTTACTCATCTCTACAACAACAACAAAAGAAACTCAAGAATTATTTAAGAGATCTATGTATGATAATCGCTTTCTTGTACTTTTTTCAACAATACTAATATATATCGGCCAGTAGTCAATTTAGGTACTGCACATTATTGCAAAGTTAATTCCCTTTTGCTCAAAATGTACAGTTGAAAAGCTTTTTTTATTCTCATAAACAATGAGTACAGATGGAAAAAAATGATAAAATTGATGTCTAAATTACACGTAAACCTATGGCGCTAAACAATCTCAATTGGTTTACCTTTAGTGCATTGTTATTACACTTAAAAAGAACTGCCTTAAGTTTAAATGGTTGAACCTGCTACAAAACTTCTCAAGAATTATGTGGGAGATCCATGCAAGTATGATTAATAATTGAGATAAAACGTACTATATTTTATTCGTATTACATATTGAATTGGCTAATTTAATGAAAACATGTATTCATATTTCATCAAGGGAACAGGAATAGAACATTCTTTCAAATCATTCCTTTGAGGGAACATGTAATTGTTTATTACTTAACAAACAAAGATAGTTGTCAGCCTGATTATAATTGACGTACAACCTTTGATCTTTTTAAACTGTTACATGTAACCTGATTATAAAATGTTACACCTAATAATAAAAACGATTTCCATAAATTGTAACCTTTTAATTTATTATAATTTTACTTATGGGTTAACCATCTTGTTTCCAATCGACTTGTTCTTCTATACTCTTGTTTATCATACTGTTCACATGAATTTATTCCCATTTAGATTTCAACTATTAATGTTTATTGTTTGTCTTTTGCATCCTTTTTAATATACGATAAAAAATAATATCAACAAATAGTGTTAATAATCTATATTCCATTCACTTTGCCTTACAAACTGTCTGATTTTGTCTATTCTTGTACTCTTTCCCAGCATTCAGTTTAATTCGCACACAATATTTCAAAGTACAGATAAAAGAAAACGCAAGAGAATATGTCAGGGTTATAAAAGAAAATATATATTCACAAATATAGCTAGGGTAAAAAAATATTCATTATTGAGCTACATGCAAGTGCTTGCCGTTGACAATTATATTTTCAAATGTCCAAAATCATTTTGCTTTGCTTTGCGCTTAAATGAAGTATATGCTCATTCAGTTTCGATCATGTCAACACATCTTCAGGACAACTATGGGCCTTTAAACGTATCATATTGTATTTTAACATGCAAAATAGCATAATTCTTAACTGCTGTCAAGGAACAACATTAAGAGCCGAAAACAGTGTTATCTGTTGGATTGCTTTGATTTTTTTTAATCTATATATGAAAGTATAAATATACTATAATATATTCTTATTATTCAGCTCATCGAGATCTGCAAAAAGATTTTCAGAGTAAAAATTTTAGAGCATCTCCATAAATGAGCTTCCTGTTTTAACATGGGCCTTTTTCTAAGTATCTTGAAAAACTATAAGTTTACGTTGCAGACTTGTTTAGCTCATCTTCAACAGTAAATTACAACAGTAATTTACTGCAGTAAAATAAGCTGTAAAATAGATGTGAGTGATTCAGGTCCCTGAGCCCCTAAAAGCATTGGTCAAATTAGGTTTAACGTCCGCACGATACAATATATATATTTCTACAACTCAAACCCAACACTGTTAGAATTAGGCTTTAATAGTCAAATGCTAGCTTACCCTCAGCGAGATTCGACATCGCATCGTTGTGACACTGTAAAATTTGCCTACATTATGCCCAATGCTCTAGACCACTCCACCAAATCAGCTATATAAAAATATAGCTTCATTAACTATGGTGAATAGTAGAGATTGACATTTGTTTACAAAGTATTCAATAGTAAAAGTTGACACAATTTTATTTTCGTCTTTAATTAATTTTTGTTGATTGTTAATTCTTGACTAACCAATAATTTAATTCGTTACACGAGTCGAAATGGGTCACCATCCATCGTAACAAGCCACGAGGTTGTTTATCAACATGATCAAAACGTACCCATGTTCAATGTATGTACACTTTACGAAACAGCAGTCACTTCAGGCGACATTGCATTCTTATTTCTACGTACTTAATAAAATGAAACTTAACACGAAAGGTACAGAAAACACATTTTTAGGTTTATCTGTCCATTACTGATCAGCGCCATCAATGAAAATTGTTTAGGTTTAAAGAAACGGCATGGCGAGTTTTCTGAAAAATTAAATAGTTAAATTAAAAATAACACGATCTAACTAATACAAAAATTGATTAAACAGATATTTATTGGTACGTGACTGGAAGTATACGAAACAAAAATAATCAGTAGATTAACATCACTGATTAAAAAGGATCTTGTTATCTATGTAAATATGTCAAAGTCCCATGTCCAGGTGCTAGCTTTATATAATTGTCCTCCGTTTTTGTACACAGGGCACAGTAGAGATAAAATAGTTTTAGATGTATTGTCTGTTGATAATTTAAAATTTTTTCTAATTTTATAAATCATATTGCACAAAGAGTAGCATAGAAACCCCACACATACACATACACGGTATGGTTGCTCATCCAGTTAGATTTAGAGTTCAGCGTTGAGCCCAGAGATCGAGTTTAATTTCAAATTCGAGATAAAATTCCCGTTACACTTAAAGATGATCATTTTACTAAAAACTTTCAGTTAGACATCGAATTCGAGTAAAAAACGAATTGATAAAACTATTTGATTTGTGTGATCTTATTACAACTTGTGAAAAGAAACATAAATTCGGTAAATTGAGTTGCAATACAGAAGAGATAGGTTAAAATTATTTTGACTCGGACTTATTTTAATTTATGTCTTGCTCAAGCTCGGACTATTTGGGGTCAAAATTTGAAATTATGATATTTTTCGTTCAGACCACCACACACACACGTACTATTACTAACACACACGCTTCAAAAGAGTATAAGAGTATGCATTTGAGCATGAACTTTTAAGAAATGAGAAATTCAAAACCAATGCTCCGTGCATGAATCGAATTTTAAGAATCTCACAATGTTTTGGTTTAATGATGTCTTATATTCCATATCCAACCCTTTATTCAAATTAATATGACTTCCATTTCTCGTTTAATGGGGTTTTGTCATCAGGCCCATATTTTAATCTCAAAGCAGATGTTATAGCTGACAAACTGCTTGCACATTTATTGCTGTTATGTAATAAATAGTATTTTATACATTGTTATTTTACTTTTATCTGTTGCTGTAACCAACGGGAGGGTGTAATATAAGTTTTATTTACACTTTGTTTAATTTAAAACTCCAACTAGTTTACAAGCATTTTGATTACCATATAGGAAATAATCTTGCATCAGGCAGTTCTTCTTTGTTTGTTTGTTTGATGCAGTTTCGGCAATTTTACAGCTATATTGGTGGAGTCCTGTTTTTTTGGGGGGAATAAGCATATAAGTATATAGACTTATACATAATAATTATTGTTTCCCCCAAATAAGTCAATTAATGACTTTATTGATAAAGCAAACTGGAGTGTGAACTACTCTGCAGTACACGCTGCTGTTAAAAATCTTGGCATTAGATTTTTGCTTGCAAAATTCGATATTAAATCGGCTTTTCGTATTTTGAGACTTTGCCCTAGTGAATTTGATTTGACAGCTGACAGGTGTTATTGCATTTGTTATGTCGAGTATGAGGTAAGGGTTTTTGGTTATTTTTTGTTTGTTTGTTTGTTATTTTTGGGGTGGTGGTGGGGGTGGGGTTATTGAGTGAGTAAAGACACCCTCATGTAGCTGGATAATGGGTCATTGTTCTTTCCAAAAATCTATTTCAGTTCATATCAATTGTCAACTTTCCTTTGGTACTACGGGAATTTGTGAAAGACATCTTATGTTGACATGAGTAGTCTGTTCTAAATTACTATAAATTTGACCTTGTTCGTTTAATTAAGACGTAGTTTTAAAAACGCAACACTCCTCTGATTAGTTGATCCTGATGGTGGAGACAGCATATGTTAATACTTTGAAATTGGTCTCTCTTGTTTTTGGAGAAACTTGAGCATATATTGGTACCAATGGTGAACAGACTTAACAAAACATATTATTAGCCAAATAAATACTTATTGACAGTTTATTTCAAATGGAAAAGTAAAAGTAGATAGTATGATATCTGATAATTGCGTTTGTCTAATTATGTGTGTCACGTGAAATATTTTGCATGTAAACATCCTGCATATTTTTGTTTAAATAATACTGTTGATGCGAGAGAATCAATATATGGAAAATGGCATCTCACGGAACCGATTGCAAATTTTTTTATACTTCTACTTGCAAAAAAGTGAGTAAAAATTAATAGCAAAATATTAAAAGTGCTTGGTATGTAAAATAATTGTCATTCATCAGTATAATTTCACAATTACTTACAGAAATACAAAATTGAAATGGACTTCATATTAAGCTAAAAACCTGGCAACATAAATATTGTTTGAAATCAATAAATTAAAACAGTTTGTTCTAAACTTATTCTCTGTATGGATGCTAAATATTTGACATATACATTTATAAATAAAATACAGACATTTACTTTCGTTATTGGTCAATTAATTTCCTACAGTAAGTATAAGTGAATTTTATAATTCTACTACCACCGTTCACTTCCAAAGGATGAAAAGTTAGTATCTTCCCCTCCATGATTCTTAATTTTTAACTCCTATTTCTTTAATAAATGGCAAATTAATAATATCTAAAATATTGTTTGCAATTCTGCAAACAAACTTTTTAACCCCCAAGTTCATGAACTAAACATTAAGGTTTGGGACACAGCAAATATTGTTATTCATCTTCCTTAGAAGCACCAATTAAATTAAAATAAATAAAAAATTCCAATTATTTTAATGCAATGTGACATTTCTGAGATCTTTTTTCCATATGACCAATGAAGAAAAACTTTGATATTCCATTACACAGTTTATGCAATTTTTCCTTAAGAACGCACGCAAGAACGAACAGGACCGCACACACTTATTTCTCACTAATGAGACAGCGTGGTACCTATTTTTAGCCGGTTGAGATATCCTTATCTCAACCCGTGGGTGAGATAAGAATTTCACGCTCCTTTTCCCGTATTGTGACGTCAACTGTCGGTGTAGCAATAAAAATTATAAAATATTTGCTTTAGTTGTGTTGGTTTACTATGCCTTTTTTACTATTAACATGAAAACAACATATCTGAGCTTCCATGGCCCAATTTATGCCACAATATGATAGCGGTAAACATCAAGACAAACACGGTGACGCAACATGTGTTCACTGGAGATTACGTTCAGGGTAGATAACTCTATTTGTTGCCATATATCAATAGAACTTAACCGGATTTTTTAACGAATTAGTGAGAAATAGAATCAAACATCAAACACCGGTGGTTGGGCAAGACGTGAAAATCTCGGACACCCGCGTGAAAGATTTCTGTTGGTTGAGACCAGAAATCTTTTCACTTGGGTGTCTGAGATTTTCCCGTCTTGCCCTCCCGCCGGTGTTAGATCCTATATTTCTTTCCTAGATATACATAATAAAAAATGATGTATGGAATGAAAAGTTTGAACCATTGTATAATTAAATCCTCTGTATGGCCTAATTCAAAATAAACCATTAATAAGAATTGGAATAATGTTTGTTTAGCCCAAGCAAGCAGTATATTGGCAATATTAAGGACAAGAACAAGTTAACAAACCACAAAATAATTAACAGTAGTATTGATTTGCTAAACTGCCGGAAGGTAAGCAATGTGCAAGGATATGGCATCCTTTATACACCACATGTACTACCTGGGCAGCTCTGTGGGTTGATATTCTTAGTGATCAGAATTTGAATATGTTTAGATACAGAATATGAGTTTTGTCTTTCATATTAATTAACCCCCATACCAAAAGGTAACGAAGTCGAAAACATACCGCAGATTCTACTACATGTTAAGTTCCTCAATCGTGGTATGTAGAACATAATAGAATCAAACGTGGAATGATTATAAACTCAAGACATTTTATGTACACATATTTTTGACATGATAAGAAAAAAGACATTACAATTCAACCAAACCTTCTGACGAAATAAAAAAAGAAATAGTCTACAAAATACCATTTCGCGCAACAAACATTACACAACTCTAAAACGCTTTAAATCAAAAACTTTTGTATTCAGAAAAGACAAGCAGAAATCTAGTTAAAAATAGATAAATGATACATCGGACGTAGCTGTTACAAATAACTTTACTATTTCATTTTAAATTACATAAATAAATACATATATATATATATATACATTTTAATATTACCATATGTAAATATACATATACAACACTATAATTATATTCGCAAAACTAAAGTAAAGGACATTTAGGTTTCGGTGATCTTTGAAAATGTGTTGTTTTTTCCAGGGTGACAGGTGTTCCTATAGACATAGTGAACCTGCGAAATTCAGTATCGTCACATGCAAATATTGGAAGTGGAGGAATTGCAATAAACCAAACTGTTCCTATAGACATCCAGACCCGTCCTCAAAACAGGTATAATTTATTATTTGATGAGAAACGTGATCATCAAGAAGTACTTGTTTACTTTTAAGTATTTACAGGTTTTAAAGATTGTTTAGTTAAAATCTACATTCGACCTACATTTGACTTTCTTTAATAATATTAAAAGCATCGTAATATTTAAGATAAATTTCAGAAATCTGAGAGACTGTGGTATGCTTTAGTTGATCGATTTACAACCCATATGTTAAATTTTATCTCTGTATTATATGAAACGTGAAAACTATATTTCTGTACAAAAATAATTATTTGCAATTAAAGAATAAACTGCTTACGTTTTGTTTTATTGTCAGAAAGTGGGACAGAAAGCACCTTGTTTTTTTGAAACCCAACTTTCAGGATGCACTCGTCTAGATTGCCAATACAAACACTCTAAGCCTAAGCAGCAGATGAACAATGATGAGTTGTATGTCCATCATTCGGCTTCAAGTAAAGAAGGTTTGAACAAAATATTTTGTAATTATGAACAAGTGGGAAAGACCCTTCCTTCCTGCTATATTTTTTCTAGGTTAAGTCAGGTTCGCTTGATCTTGTTTTATAGAGTGCTGTCTAGGTATGTTTTCTGCCGCGGTTTCGTTGAACGTGGGTATTTCTTATCACGTTTCCGTTCATTTTCCTATCATTTATGTCTTCCATCACACGCCGGATATCGCGCTCATGCACTATTAGTCTCAATCATGCAGACGCTTTAACTGCATTGTGTGCGTCTGGATTCATCTCTATATTGAAATGGTTCTCATAAAGCATTAAACTTGGGGAAAAGTTTTATTAGATGATATTTTTGTCTTAAATAATATTATTAATTTACCAATTAATCTTACAGTTATAATTGTTATGAACATTCAAGTGAGAAGGACACTGTAACGTCATTTCATAAGCGTTGACATGTTTTCATGATTTTCCTGGATTAAAAGTAGGGCCCTAGAAATAGAACTATTGCTTTGTTTCCGCATATTGGAAGCAGAATTGATACAACGTGATCCCAGAAGACAATCAACTCCGGAATCTTACGCTAAGGATATCACCTTTGCCACTCATGCGAGAACTTTCTCTCTAAACTCCACCAAATAATATTCAGTCTTGTACGCTTTATATTTATATTTCACCATATACTTTGAATTAAAAACGTAAATTGTAATGACATATTTGTTGTTCGATAAGATAATTTGAAAATCAACATGAAACGATTATCTACGTTAATGGTTTAAATAACCTGTATCAATGTATTCAGTAAGGATGAAATACTATTTCAAATTTTGAAGCAATTGTTCGTTTAATTTTTCATAGAAACTTACAAATCAATGATATGGGAGATGAATTCTGACGAAGTAAGATATGTTACCTCTATTTCGCAGATCGCCAAACTATATATTTGTCTGGGTGATCGAGATGTACCACCAAATGAAGTAAAAACATCGTGAGAGGGATTTCCGGTTATGCATGAGAGTAATAAAAATGGAGTTTTGACACGACGAGGTGAATTATTTCGCTAAATTCGTGATATAATTATCTGTTTTATTGACGATGTGATTTCAATAAAAGATAATAATATCACTTACCTCGTAGTGCCGATACTCGACTTATTTATCACTCTGTAGCATTTGGCGGTGCATAAGCGTGATTACCGGCTGTGATTTAACAGCTTTAAATAATTACTATTAATTTTATTTTGTTAAATAAGGATTAAAAATAAAGTGTCTGTAGAAATAACGTTTTATACCTAAAATTGAGTTTACGCAATCTTTATGTTTACAATGAAAAACATCTCTTATTCAGACACATATGCTATGGAAGGTACCCATAAAAATGGATCCGATTTTGTCGAGAACTACCCTGCACCATGTTCACTAGAAATAGTTAGTTGTACATCTAACAGTGTCAGCCTTTCCTGGTCGGAACCTGAAGAAGATTGTGTGAACATAGAAAGTTACAAGATAGGTTTTAGAGAAAGGACAACTGAGCAGTCACAATGGCAATGTGTTTATACAGAAAAAAACAAAACATTTTTCATCGTTCACAACTTAGAGAGTGGTAGAGCTTATGAGTTCAGAGTTTGTATTATAGATGAAGAAGGGGTTGAAGGATCCTTTACTTCTCCAGTAGCAGCAACAACATCACTGGCTAAACACGGGAACCAAATGTCAAGAAAGATCAAAAATGGGAAGCCAGAGATCTATGAAAATCATGTAGAGACAAAAAAGGTTCTGTAAACCATGGTAGACAGTTATGAACTTGGACAAAAATATTAACCAATCATTATTCCGTCCTTTTATGATGCTATTTTATTGAAAACGTTTGCAAATTTTTGTCCAAAATGTAGCTGAATACCAGAATACCACACTAACCTAGTTTACATGCAATTCTGTTTAAAGTTAAATAGAAATGAAATAAATTGTATTATGGTAAAACTACGTGGTCAAGAATAATTAGATATAATAAAGTTAGCATATAAGTTAAAGTTGATTATCAATCAACGACCTTCAATTTAAGACCAAGGTAAATTGATTATTGACAGCAATTTTAAAAATTGCCACCATAGCTAACTGTTTTTATTGAATAACGTTTAAACGGTAAGAAATACTAAAGTAAAATGATCAGTAGGAAAAGAGCTTCAATTCAGCCCAAAGTCAAAAATCACGGAGCAAGGTCATAACGTAGTAACGATAACCAATTGCAAACAGCTCACTGACAAATGATTATCAATGATCGGCAAGAACTTCAAATTTATTGTATCCTTTATTTATTGTTCCTTATTTGTTTCGAGTAAGGTAATCGCCAAAAATGCTCTTTTATAATGCATTATAATATGACGTCCTTTAAACGCTTTGGAAACAAACCTTATTTAAATATGTAGCGGGATTTTAGAATGTCTCCCGTTTAATTCCAGGTTCTCAGGATGATTTTAAATAATTACAGAAGTTCCATATGTTTAAGTGTCATACGTTAAACATTCCATGAATATTAATTCTTCAAGTTTTACGAGTGTGGTGACTCGCCTTTTTAATAATTATTATAAGAGAAAAATAGCCAAAGATTCCGAGCTGGCGTTGTATGCTTCGTTCTCAGTCTGAGTGCGCGTCCTGGTCAAATAGTTCAATTCCAAAGGAGATATCCCGGCCGGTACCCAATCCGACCATTCCCTGGATGTTAATAAAAACAACCACACTCCCCATTCTTAAGGCCTTATGTACTTCCATAAGTGCATCAGCCAATTTTGAAAATAAAAGAACACATATATTAAAACAATAACAACAACGATCAAATTCAAGTTCTCAAATACCAATTCTTTTAAACGTCTACGGATATAATATTTTCTAAACGCAGGAATGTCACATCGTATAAAATAACCAACAGTAGATTAATTCTGTCCTAAACAGAACCTAAAGTATAATGTCATTATCAACAGTTGAATACCGGACGGAATTAAGACTGTCAACAATGTGTTACGGAATATTCATTCATTGTCAATAAAAATAATAACAAGTTCTAAGTACATATCACTAAATAACGGATAAAATAACAACCTTCCTAAACTGCATCTCAATAGCAGGTCTGCCAGATCAGAGTAGTATATAGTCAGGGTCTGAATCTACTGCCTCTTAATAGCAGCATTTAAACATTACATTTCGATAGTTCCAATTACTGCCTACCCCCATCATTTCAATTGTGAGAGTTCGATCTCTTTTTAGTTACCGGTTCTTGGCATCTAACCTTCCTTCTTCCTGGCGTTCAGACTCTAAGGAAGTTTCTGTTTTTCTGAGTTCTGACAGTTGTATATTGGCAGACTCCCTCTATCGCCCAACATGGTCCATAGTATTAAAGAGAAACCTTAAATATTCTTCTAATTCTTTGATGTTGTTTGAGAAGTATAGATCACAGCTAGACTGTGTTTTCCGATCTTGGTTAAAGTGAAAGTGTAGGTAGAGAGATGTTATGGATGATTGTACCGGTAGTTAAGTTACTTTAGGAACGGAGTCGTCTGCCATGGACTTCATCTCTACGGAAGTTTGAGTTCGCATATGGACAAAACGCTTTCTCCGAGCCTTATACTCCTCTACAGATAACTTCGCCTTGTCAGTAAGGTTTACAGTGTTATGTACAGGAAAATCAACATCCATTAGAATGGATTTACTTGGTATAAAAGTGGAGGTAGGACAAAAAGGTAGTGAAGAGGTTGTGACAGTGGTTGCGGTATTTGGTATAATGACTGGGTCAGGGGCTGACGTAACGGTAGAAGTTGTGGCAAGAACAAAGATTTGGCTTTGATGCCGTTGCCTTGCTTCTAGGATACAAGAAGAGGATGGGATCAACATAGTTAGTGGCTTCTACTACCTTATGCGAACTTCTTCATCAGGTGTTTAATAATGATTTCATTTGTTTCTGTCAGATATGGTGTTTTATATCATCTCTCCTTTTGGTCATTGTTTTACATTTTTTCATAGGGCACTCATATTTAATTCTTTTATCTACGTGCTTCTCCTCTTAATGTCTCAAGAATTTTGTCTGTGTCGTGAAAACTGAGCTAACATAACAACCTGGTACAGAACATCCCATCCCCTTTTGGAACAAAATATCTGACTCATTTTGCCCGAAATCGAATGCGTTATATTCATCTGCATCTGCTGAAATAAGTAGTTCATTAGCTGCAGTGAAATCCATACTGTCAATATCAAAATAAGAGAAAAGATCATATTTCAAACATTAAAACACGAATACCAGTTGTGTTCTATTGTTCATCTCGACAATAATTAGGGTCTAACAATGGCATCAATTCATTACAAAATGCACCCAAATCTTAATTCCGGAACGCAGTATTTGCTACTAGTTGTATTACAACACCATGTATATGTATGTCCTAGTGTTCCGATGGAGAATACCCGACCGAAAGCAATTTTGCCCATGGTACAGCCTATAGGGTTCACTCCACCAACACTAATTGTTTCTCAGCTAAAATTGTATGTATTCATAAGCTATTAAATATCATTATATTCCTAATGTTTGTGCTGTATATAACTAAACTGTATGTGATGTGTCACCTAAAAGTGTATTTGCGGTTCCTAAAAGAGAACTTGACAATGGACGCAATTATAGCGAGCATTTCGCTTAAAGTTTTATATATCGTCCAGTCCTACTGTTTTTCATAGAAGTGTGCTTCATAATTCCGTACTGCGTGCACAATTGGTACTTTCCTGAACGGATGCGAGGTATGCCATGGTCCGATAGGGCAGGTGGTCCTCCCAATCGTTCTTGTTTTCTGAAACAAATAAAGCTTACACTTATTGTAATGTGCGGTTAAACCGCTCAACCATTTCGTCTGACTGAGGTCGGTACGGAGTCGTTCTAGACTTCTGAATATCGCATATTTGTGAAAAGAGATCGGATGTGAACTTCCGTCCCTATCCGTATGTATGCGGGTTGTCGCACCGAACCGACAAATAAATTCGCTTAATAGTTTATCGGTCACCGTTTGTGACGTGTGGTCTTCCAAGCATATGCCTCGGTCCATTGTGAGAAGCAGTCCCCGCGTACCAGTATGTACTGATTACCACTGTCAGTAGTCGAAAGCAGCCCCATGATGTCAATGGCCACGCACCCTATTGGTATATAAAACATTGTGTGGTAAAGAGGCGACTTACCCAGACCGGGCCTAGGTTTTCTTCTTTGGTTTAGTAGACATGACTTGTACCATCGCGACACATCGTGTGACATTTCAGGCCAATAAAACCTGGCTTTTGTTTTTGCCAAAGTTTTTCACGACCTAGGTGTCCAGCTGTACGCACGTTATGAAATTTCTGCATAATTTGTTTCCTCAGGGAAAGTGGTATAACTCTTGTAAACGACCAATAGAAGAGATTGCTGCGTAAAACTAGAACCTTTCATTGTGCTAGAAATACTTTACATTCTCTGAGAGGATTTGGAGTTCAGCAGTCATATTCTAAAAAAAATTGAAGAATGTGTCCATGGGACACGGATGCCCCCGCTAAAGGAAGTCCCAAACAGGAAGTAGTTGTCCAACAGGTATGAAATTCGCTTAGGACGTACAACTTGTGATACTTAACCACCCTGCCAAATTTCAAATTGTTCTAATGTACGGTTTCTGAGTAAAGCTTGAGGGAAATTTTCATACTCGTGTTGACACATTTTCAAATCGGCCCAGTCGAAAACAGGAAGTAGCTGTCCGACAGGTCTGAAAGTTGCTCAGAACGTACAACAAGTGATACTAAACCACCCTGCCAAATTTCAAATTGTTCTTGTGTACGGTTTCTGAGAAAAGTGTGACGGAAATTTTCATACTCGTGTTAACACATTTTCATATCGGCCAAGTCGCAACAGGAAGTAGTTGTCCGACAGGTCTGAAAGTCGCTTAGGACGTACAACAAGTGATACTGAACCACAATGCCAAATTTCAAATTGTTCTAATGTACGGTTTCTGAGTAAAGCTTGATGGAAATTTTCATACTCGTGTTGACACATTTTCAAATCGGCCCAGTCGAAAACAGGAAGTAGTTGTCCGACAGGTCTGAAAGTTGCTCAGGACGTACAACAAGTGATACTGAACCACTCTGCCAAATTTCAAATTGTTCTCATGTACGGTTTCTGAGAAAAGCTTGACGGAAATTTTCATACTCATTGACGGAAATTCGTACGGACGTACAGACGGACGGACGGACGGACGGACAGACGGACATGAGTAAAACTTAATGCCCCCCCCCCCCGATATGTCGTCGCGGTCGCGGTCGCATAATATCGTAAATTTACACTTACGTGTACAAATACGTTTACGTCTACGATTGTTCGTATTCTCGAAAGTAATCGTAGTTTTGTACGTAAAACAGCAATCTTAAATTTTACGTTTTGCAAGTAGCGTTATCACGCATGCTCAGTTACTTCTCTTGCTTTGGAAGTAAACATATTGAAAGAGAAATAATTACCTCAAAGTACTTAAATTATAACAATTTTTCAATTATATAACCTCACAAAGCAGTAGACGGGTGAAAGAAAATACGATACTATATATTGGCTAATGTGATATGCATGCAATAAATAAATAAATAAATAAATAAATAAATAAATAAATAAATAAATAAATAAATAAATAAATAAATAAATAAATAAATAAATAAATAAATAAATAAATAAATAAATAAATAAATAAATAAATAAATAAATAAATGTAATTAATTGGTTTGTTGCTTGATTTTGAATAGTTGTTTAAAAAAGTAATCTTAATTTACCCCAACGTGGAACAAAACCTTAATAAAGCGTGTAGCAATTAACTGGAAGTTTGTGTTATAATAATGTAATAAATAACCTAAACCCACTTAACACAAATTAAACAATATGATGTATTATTAAATGACTAGAAAATGTCTTGGTTTTCATTGGTTCAGAGTATATAAAACTGTCTGAAATAGAACATTATGTCCACCGCGCAATTATGCACGCGAGGGGAATAAATATTATGTCCTGTAAGCGTGTACCCAAAAATAGATTTAGCACCGCCCACAAAATAAAATATTAAAGACTTATTTTAATTGGATAAATATATTTGTAACGACCAATCATAGCGTGTTTTATAAACGATCTTTAAAAATTGCGTCAGACGACAACTGTAAACAAAGGCTGAAAATGGCAGCAAGTAATGTTGGGCCTCCTAATAAACGCTTTGCAACTATTGACACTGAAGCCTTGGACAAGATTCTGTATGAGAAAGATGCTAAAAATACTAGAAGGGCCACGGAAACAGCAGTACGTACTTTCCGCGCATATCTACGGGAGAAAAATCTACCGGAAGAATTTGAAACGCTTCCAAACAGTGAACTTGATGTTATTTTGTCAAAATTTTATACGGAAGTTCGTACCGAAAATGGAGAAATGTACAAAAAGTCAAGTCTTATTTCACTTCGACATGGAATAAACCGATTTCTAGGAAACTCCGTTGATGGAAAGAACATTATACATGACAATGATTTTAGACAATCTAACAAAGTTTTTGCAGCAGCTACAAAAGAATTGAAACGGGAAGGTAAAGGTGGCATTACTCATCACCCACCTATCGAAAAGGAGGATTTACAGAAGCTTTATTCATATTTTGACAATGATAATAATATTAAACTTCAAGAGAAAGTTTTTGTAGACTTGATGTTGTATTTTGGAAGAAGGGGACGTGAAAATATACATGAATTGAAGCAATCTGACTTTGCAGCCACTTCTGATTCTCAAGGAAAGGTTTACATATACATGACTAAAGATGAGCTTACAAAAAACCATCAGGAGGATGAAAATACAGCAAGTGGTAGAATGTATGCAAGAGATGGTAAGTGAAGTATTTGTAAAATTTGCAAAACAAAGAAAAAGTAAATACTAATGTAACCTTAAAAAAAAGAACTATATGTAGGTTTTGAAGCTTGGACATCGCCAAAATTAAAAAAAAAGAGTAAAATGTGGCACATATATATCATGTATATATAACAAAACAATCATGAAGTATTTACAAAAAATATGTACAATATATTTAACATTGAAAAAAATGAAAATGCAAATTAATAAGTCACAGCCATGTATTATTTTTTTATCTTTGCAGATGAGTTATGTCCTGTCAAGTCTTTCATGAAGTACCTTAAACATTTAAGAGGAAATAAATGCGACCGACTTTTTCAAAGACCTTCAACAAAACCTAATGCTTTGAGATGGTATGACAGTCAACCCATGGGGCATAATACTATTGGCAATTTGATGTCTAAATTATCAGAAAAGGCTGGATTAGCTCTACGTTACACTAATCATTCCCTTCGCGCAACATCTGTTCACATTTTGGATAATGTTGGTAATTTTGCTGGACGACATATAATGACAATTACGGGACACAAATCCGAAACCAGCCTAAAAACCTACACTGGTTACACTGGCGAATCGATTAAACGAAAAATGTCAGACACCCTATCAGACTCTTTAAGAGTGGCACATGTACCAGATAAACAACAGAAAACTGTTTCCATAGCAAGTAATCTTGAGCTTCGTCCACTTACAAACAATGAATTTAGCGACTTGCTTGATGATTTGAACAATGATGACTTTGATAACTTTTTATCATCAATGCCTGTGGAAATCCCAGTGGAAAACAAGGAAAATGTGGTAGAAAAGATGTCCTGTAAAAATGTTAATTATATGTACACTGCATCTGAAAGACCACAGATGCCATTTCCGATTTTTAATAACTGTTCAAATATAACCATCAATTATAATATGAAATAATGTTTTGGTTTTCATGTTAACCTGTGATATTTTTTTCAAATTGACTGTGATAAAACTTACATACTTGATAAATTAGATTTGATTCTATATATTGTTATAAAAATGTGATATTTTCAATATCTTGAAATTAAAATTGTTAAATTTGTCAAATTTGTGTCTGAAAATGAATGACAGTCATTTAATAAAACAGTAGATGACTTTATGTTTCAGTTGACATGAGATTTATCAACCCCAAGTGGTTATATTCACCTCGGCCGTTGGCCTCAGTGAATATTTCACCACTTTGGGTTGATAAATCCTCATGTCAACCTCACCAAAAGTCATTAATTGTATAAAATCGCAAATCATATAGAAAAGTTGAATTTCCGGAACATTTTTTTCCAGGAATTCGGTTCTTTTAAAATTATTAATTTTTGTGAGAGGTATTCCCCTTTTTGTCAGACATTTTTTAAAATATTTGCAAATGTTGAATGTGTTTTCGTTGTTCTATGTCACGTTTAACAAAATCAATGATGCTAAGTAGTGAATGTCTTGAAAACTGATTTCTCTGTCCAAAATGCCGAGGAAAGCTAGGAGTTACGAGCGCTCAAGATGAGACGTAAGTGTACAAGCGATTTCACACGTAACTTACGACTACGAATCTTTGTAAATATAAAAACTGTCGTAAACTTTACATCACGATTTTTTGAGAATATACTTGCAGGTTTTTATGAACTCTAAGTAATTAAACGATTGGTCCATCAGCTTTTCTCTGTGCTTCTCGTAAGTCGGCTTCGTTCAGTTCATCCATCCAATTTGAGCTAGAACACTCTACCTCGCTCTCATTTAGTCTGCGAGATATTGTCCGTGGCGACATCTTGTGTTGACACGTTGGATGTATTGTCCTGGCGTATATTAATGGCAGTCACTTTAGCGTCTCAGCCTGTCCCGTCTCCATACGGTGGACATTGTTCTCGCTGGCATCGTTTCCTGGGTCTCCTGGACAAAGCGTCTGCTTTACCGTGTTGCGAGCCTCGCCGATGTTTTACTTCGAATGCTGAATGTGCCAAGAATAGCTAGCTAACGTGCAACCATCCCTTCGGGTTCCTGGAAGTTAGTTAACTAAACTAGCGACGCGTTGATCAGTTTGCAAAATAAATTCTTTGGTGTACAGGTAGTGTTTGAATTGTTCTTTATGTAAAGCAGTACAATTCTTGCGATCTCCCCAATGTCTTACTACCATATGCGATGATCTCCATTTATTCCTGCACTTGCAAAAGAACCCCGCCTACACCGAAATTGTCCAGCACAAATTGGCCCGATTGCATAGGTTAATCAAGTACCGAACGCTGGTTAGCGCGCTCTTTAACTGTTGAAATGTTCCTCGCAATCATTTGTCCATTCAAATCGCTTGTGTTTTCGCATCGAAAGAAATGCGCTGGTTCAAAAACCCGAAACCCGAAAGCTTGGAACGTCTGACAGTGACTTTGGAGTCGACCAGTCCTTAACTGCGCTTATCTTCTCAGGATCGCATTTAATGCACTGTGCCGAGACGATGTGCCTTAAATAACTGACTTCATCTTTTAAAAGTTTGCATTTCCGTGGCTTTAACTTTAGATTTGCGCTTTAAATCTATCGAACATGCTGACCAAACTTTGCAACGTCTCAGAGAATTGTTTCCCGAACATCAGCACGCAAGCATTACACGAAAATGAAAAAGGACTTTGTGGATGGTAACTGCGATCAACTGTTTGTGCTCTTCACCCATTTTCACTTAGTAGAATCCTTGAGCGATATCAAGTGTGCAATAAAAGTTAGCCCTAGAGATTCAATAGAGACACTCATCGATGCGCGGAAATGTTTAATTATCAAGAGCCTTGATAGCGTTTAATTTCCGGTAGTCTACAAAGAACCGTGTGTCGTTGTCCTTCTTCTTCACAGGTACTATGGGAAGGGCCCACGGCGAAATACTTGGTTTTATAATCCCAGCCCGCAACCTCGGTTTATGCGATTTCGCGTTGGTCTCATATGGAAGGGTAGTTTAGTCTCGAACCTGTTAGCGGCTATCCTTTGTTCAATTGGGCTGTTTTTTCTTGATCGTACCTTCGATTCCACAAGACCACTTGTTCAAAATTGTTCAAAATGGCAGATGTAATCCAACGCTTCTATGGTCGCTCCGTTAAAGTTGTCAGGCTCCTTAAGCTTCATATAGCTAGTCTGTCGTGTGCTCTAATGCGACTATTGTGTTTCTGAAAATTCTGCCAGGAGCCCGTTTGACACGTTTAATCCGAAAAATGTGGTCCTGTATCTATAAAAGTGTCATTTGTATTGCTTACAGTGTTTCCCGCATTTTGGTGTATTTTGGAATGGTATAGGACTCTAAATTTTCACTATGGAGTTTCCTGCTTTGTTCTCAATAGACTGGTTTGTGTCTATATGATCCGAAATGTTAAATATTAACGTAAACAGAAACACTTCATGGCATATTATCGTATATCACCGCTACCAATTCATTTTTAAACCAAATATTTATAGGTTTCACAATGCGTGGGAAATATACATCATTTTTTGTCATTAGTTTGTAGAAATTAAATAACGAGATGATATCAAGCGATATACAATTCTCACAAAAAATCTATTTTTCTTATGATGAAACCAAAAAAAAAATACTTTGCGTGGCTAATTTTGTAGCGCGAAAACGGGGCATCGTTGAAACCCGGACCTCCATTAATGAATGAATGAATGAATGAATGAATGAATGAATGAATGAATGAATGAATGAATGAATGAATGAATGGTTTATTGCGAAAGCAAAACACATGCTATAGCAAACACAAATATATAATACAATAATAAGACAAATAACAGAGAACATTGATATTAAGATAACATATGAGATCTTATTTTCCAAGCTGCATTTAGAAAGTTACATAATTTAATAGTTTGTAATTTATTTCTTGCTTGCATAAGTGTAAAAAAAATTCTGTTTGTTGGGCCACAAGCAATAGTAACTAGGTAAAAAATTAATTCTTAAGAACCTATATGCAGACATACAATGACAAAATGATATTCGTCTTCAATAATGTTAATATTACAACATGTACATAATCTTGATTCCCTTTGAGTATTTTAATATCTACCAAGCTCTACATTTAATTTAAGTGTACCACTACGTAGTTTGGTGAAAATATTAAAGTTACAATTATAATCAAAATAATTCTCAATAAAAAATCTACTTTGATTTGTTTATAAACACTAAGTTTGCTACATTCTTCTACCTCAGAGTGCCAGTTCTGTAAAAATTGATCTTTAATACGAGCTTTCAGTATCTCTAAAGGAGTCACACTTGAATCTTGAGCTAACCAAACATTATTAAAACCAAGTTTGAACAATAAATCTCTGACATTAGATGCCCAATTTATCTTACCATTATTACAATCATCATACACAAGTTTATATACTTCATATACAATTGGAGGTTTATCAGTAATAATATGCATCCAATACTTCAAAATTCTATGTTTTCTTAATACATGAAAAGGAAAGTGGCCCAACTCACCATACAAAAATAGAGTAGGAGCATTTTTACATAATTTCAAAATATATTTACAAAATCTAGTAAAAACATTATCAACTTCTTTAGCACGATGAAAACCACATATTTCTGACGCATAGTTCAAAATAGATCCAACCATACGGTCGAATCACTGCACGAAACAATAACTTTTAAGATAGTCAAAAGGTATCCAAAAGTCCCAATTCTGAATACATTTTGTTGTCTTTTGAACACATTTTTAAAAAATACAAAAGATCTAAAAGATCATCTTTTTGTATACCTTTTTGACTTCAAAAGTCAGTCGAAATGGCCCACTTTAGATTTGACAAAAGGTGTTGCAAAGTTCACCTTTCTAGATCTAAAATGTGTTCAAAAGGTGAACAACAAAATATGACCTTTTTTTCCAAAATATAATCTGTTGTCGACAAAAGATAATAAAAAGATCATATATCAACAAAAAAAAGGTGATGAAAGGTAGTCCACAGATGCTATTTTTAAAAACCAAAAGACCAAGGTCATATGGTATTTTGACCAAATTAAAATCCAAAAGGTCTCCTTTTATATTGATGAAATTAAAAAAAATTGCACAAAAGGTTACTTGTTATAATCTAAAATATGGTCAAAAGGTTATGAATTTCCATATTTTTCAAGGATAATATTACAAAATGGACATTTAGGTTAGGGGAAAGATGATATGATGAAAAAAAGCTGCATGCACAGGTCGGCTCACGTGGATTTGGTTTTTTCAACCTATCCAAAATCAGCATTCCACAAATGTCCACCTTGACCTCTCATTTTGTAAAACAGTGAGCATCATTGCTCACTTACATTTATCAACAATAACAGTCTTGTGATGAAAAAGAACATGTCTAGTCCAATGAAAAGTTTGTGCATGTTTTACTCTAGAAATATTGCTGACATTGTGCTCACTTAAGCTCCAATATTGGACTGTTGAATTTGTATCAATAGGATGACCACTAACTTGAACAATGGTCAAGGAATTCAAGATGACACAGAATTAAGAAAGTAGAGTTAAAAGTGTACTAGCTAATGTACAATTGCCTGTATATATCACTGAGCTGACAGGCTTGTCTAATGGCAATTAATCCCTAAGGTGTTACACTGATTTTCTCATTTTCAAGTGGATAAATATTACATAAAAAAGAAACAATTTAACGATTTATTGAATAAATGCTCATTATGTCAATATGTACATTTTTCAATCTGTTTTACAATCCAAGAGGAAGGTGTTCTAGTTCATTTCAGGTTGCTCATTTTCTGTCCTTTCTGCTTTTGGTTGAAGAAATGTCAATAAATTTACAGTCTAATTTTATCTTTTATTCTATAAATTTATCCAACTTTGAAGATGTCTATTATGTAATAAATCCATCTTGACATTCCTCATACATGTCATATGAGGACATATATAGGCCATTAAGACGGGTCTTATCTTCTTGATTTCTTTGATCTCCATATTGTCTAGTGCAGCTATTATCCGCTTGGCTTTCTGAAAAATATATATACAGTGTATGTGTGTGTGTTACAGATCTAGACATAACTAAAATGATATGTGGCACATTATGTAATAATAATAAATATTGACATTTTGTATAAAACATCCATAAAACTGAACATTTGGGAGCTGAGGGGGCTGGAAGGGGGGGTCCATTAACATGGTAACAATTGGTATATTTTTCCCAAAATAACAGTAACTTTAAAATAATGATAACACTAACAGATAACAGCAATTTACATGAGAAAACAATACAGAGAGTTCATAAATCGAAAAAACAGATAACAGCAGAATCTCATCAAAGGGCGATACGGTGAAAAAATGCATTAATTAATCAGTGTTTCCATAGTAACTAGTATGTGATCTTATGTATATCCCTCCCTTCATATGGAGACTCAATTACATTGAAATAAGTGGTGATTAAAATGAATTAACAGATAACAGAAAAAGTCTGTAAATTGCGTTATTGGTTCAAAGTCAGTTAAAGTGTGCCATTTGCACACAAAAAACGGCTGAAGATTTTCGGCTTTGAAAACAAGACGAATGTATTTATTTTGAAAGAACTGAATATTTGAACAATAAGGAAACACAAAAGGTAGCTCTTGAATAACAAATTCACACCGAGAAAAACATGAATATACATGTGGGGGTATTTTGGAAGGTGAATTACGTTACTTCTTATTACTGTAATCATATCAAACCTATTGTATCGTAAAAAGAACCACATTTGCATGTAAAACACATTTATATGATAGATATATGATTGATTTACATAATAAAACATTTAATAAAAAATACACTAACCAACTCTACAAGATATCGGTTAACTCATTTTTTACTTAAACAATAAAAAGGAAAATGGATGCTTTTAAGAAAAATTGTCTATTTTTCAATGTTGACCCTCTTTTATTTTCAAAGTCTAAAGACCATTTAATTAAATCTGTGCATTTGTTAACCATTTTAGATAATACTTAACAATTATATGACTTGAAACTTTACCAAACAGATATTTATTAGACTTTACAAAAGTATGTGTAACGTAATTCACAAAAGTAAATAAAATATATATCCTTGTTTTTTTATGTTTAAACTGCAACCATTGTAGAAAAAAGAACTTTTGGGTTACGATTATGTTTTGTTAGAATGATTTGCAATATCTTTGCAACTATATAAAAACATAAAACATAAAATCTTTTAAAATGTCACATTAAATTCCCAACGGGAAGAAATATTCAAAAATCCCAAGTTTCACAAATGAAATTGTGCTGTTCACAACGGTTTAAACAAAATAAAAAATGGGCTATGATAATTTTACACCATTTAATTTTTGGGAACAAATGATTGTGTACTCAATACTGTTATATTGCGTAAGTATAAAACACAAATGATGCTGTAACGTAATTCACTAACGTTTTTACTGCACATGGTCGCTTCACTATATATCCTGTTACATGTTCATGATGTACAGTCAAAGTCTGTCAAATAGATTTCTGACCTTCTCAAGGTCTGGTCCTGAGAACTTAAACATATTGCGGGTCTTCCCTTGCTTTATCGGCTCATCCAATGAGCACAATACGTCCGAACTCGGTATCCAAATCTGATCTGGTTTTGCAGGCCATTTGAAAGAGTTTTTTCCAGCCACCATGAAATTAATATTATATTCCTGGTCGTCTTCGTCGTATTCTAAAACCTGTCCAACGTACCACCTGCTTTCATAAATCGCCGCAACGTATTTGTTGACTTGATACAGTTCATCTGTGTTTACTTTATTGCATTCCATTAGTTCTGTAGCCTGCTGTTCACTTTCATCATTTCCTGTTGTATGTTCAGTTTCTGAATTTTGGACTATGTTTGTTTCGCTCATCTGATGTACTGTCCATCCATCACATGCTGGTACTGGTTGACCGTCGACAAAACACTTATCACAAAAGCATGACGTATTCCTCACAGCAATGCTGCCTTCTCCAAGTGGAATAACTGCATGTACCTGTATAGTACCCTTCACTTGCTTTCCAACAAGTTTCGAGAGTTCTTCATGGGCTTCTGTACATGATGTGCTACTATAGAAAAAATCTGCTTGTTCCTATACTGTGACGTAGGCGAGTCCGTCATATAGTGAACCATTTTAACATTCTGTAATACAGCTTTCACTTCTTTTACAACATGCTTCATGATTGCAAAGACTGTCGATGAAGTGTGAGACAACTCATCAGATACTACTACTAGTGATTTATGCTTTACCTTTAACTCATCTTCTTTATCCTTGGTATAAATTACAACTGGATGCAACGTGACAGCATTCTTATCAAAATATGCTGACTGGATTTCTTCCGCAAACCCGCAAGTATAATTTTCTGCGAAATCCATGTGACATATGGCATGTGTTGTCGGCAGTATGTCTTTTAAACGTCTTGACTGACCGTTTTGTTCTTTGACTCTGTAAATATGTTTCCTAAATTCTGTCAGTTCTGATCTCAAAAGTGCAATAAAGTCTGTCTTACTTTTCTCCACTGATACTATTTGCATTCTTTTAAAGAACTTTCCCTTTTTCTCAACGTCTACCCTCTTCCATTCTGAAAACTTGATATTTTCTCCGCTGATACTTTCTATTCCTGCGACGATTTCTTCATTTGATCTTTGCTCAACGTAAACATCTGGATTTTCGGATGTCGGAATACCCAAACTTTTAAGTGCCTTTAACTTTAAAACCATGTTTTGGTGTCGTTGACATAAACATGTCTTTCTGTTGCTAAATTTGACAGCGCATATATGTTTAGGTCTCATTCTTCTAAATGTTGTCAAGCTTATCTTTGTGTCGCTGTTTTCCGCTAAAAACTTTCTGTGCAAGTTATAAATATAATCATTCAATGTTCTTTTCTGTTGGTGTTTGTCGCCTCTATCTGCATCTTTCTTCCCTGGCAGACATGTGCTGTTATCATCCCTCTCCATAAACAGCCTAACTCTTGTCCTCGTTGATTGTCGTTCAGCATTAAGTCGCTGTTTTTTATGCTCTTTCCTACCCTTGCTTTAAGTAACTGTTTTCTATGTACACCAAGACTTCGGGTAATCTGCCTGCCCATTCTGTATCGGTGAATAAGTTTACCACATATAACTCCCAATATTGTTCTTATTTTAGCTTTTCCTTTCAATATATGTGCTGCCTTTTCAGTGTCTCCAACTATACAATTTTGAAAAAGGAATTTTTGGCGTACTTTCTTTCTTGATTTTGGAGTCATATTGAGTTGATTTACTTCAGTAATAGCTCGACTTTTCGGTGTGGTAGGACTAGGAACACCTGTTTCAGTGTCAGTACTTGGTTGTGGAGTTCTAATTGTATCTACACGTGATGAAGATTTATTGAGTTTTCTATTCAATCGTTGTACTTTCTTTCTAAGTGTAGCATTTCTTGTGTTTAGTGTCTTAACTTTCATGTCTAAAGTCTTTAGCTTCTTGTTTGCCCTTGATAGAGATTTATTTTTTCTCCTTTTACGCTTCTTTTCGTTGAAATTCATTTTGACTAAAAAAGGCTGTACAGGGGTTGATGTGCTTGGTACTACCTTATCTGTTGTTGAGTCACATGGTCCAGGTTCTTCGTTAGATTTCATTTCTGTTTCGTTCTGAACTTCCTGGCGATGATGTGTGCTTTTTTTACTTTGACGATGTTTCCTCATGCATTGTCTTATCTTCTTCCGTCTTTTAGACAATGATCTATTAGAAAGTTCTGTTGTTGGTACATAATATTGTTTCACTCTTTGTACCTCCCTTTTTAGGTATTCTTTGCCTTCTTTTTCTTTTTTCCTCTCTCTGTATCTTTTTTGCCGTTCAGCATTGCTCATTCTAGTCATCTCCTGAAAGCAGTTAACGAAATATCCAATCATTAGATGTTGGTGAATTACGTTACATTATAGTGAACTACGTTACACCAGAAAGTAAGCATGATAGATCTTTACTACATGATTTTCTAAACTATTTATTGTCATTGTGTATTTATATAATATATACTTATTTGTTGCAAATGACTTTCAATGATACCAAGATAAAATTTAAAATTAAAATGCCATTTTAAAACAAAATGGCATATCCAACTGGTGTTTGCTAGTATCTATACGGAGATGTCAACGCTACCAAATGCCTAACTCCTTCCAAATCGTTTACCTATCCTCGGTTAGTGTTTAAACAATTTTTTTTCGCATCATTTTATCATCTTTTGCCATTTTTTGGCAACAAAACATGACATAAATGTGCATGTGATTTACGTTACAAACATGTAAATTACGTTACACTAAACTGTGTGCCTTCACGTGACGTAAATACGAATGGAATCAATATTCCATGTTCACAGTTCTTCGGTATATTATATATATCGTCGTTTCATAATAATTTTCGCTGACAATTGATGTTATATACTATCTGTTCTTTTTGTTTAATAAATGTGTACTTACGTGTGATGGTAATGTTTACACCAGAAAATGTTTTAAAAGTCACCCGCTTGGCAACTTCCGTTTTTCAATAAACGCCCGTATGTTAGACGGTGTCAGAAAATAATGTTTCCATGTAATTTGTTCCTAGGAAATAGTTTTAAACCATGTTTACTGAATATACCATAACGTAATTCACCGCAACGTAATTCACGGACATAAGCATTTTCAAATATATGAGAAATGTTACAACAGCTAAAAGCAATGTTTATATGTAGATTATGGTTAACATTCGTGCAAAAGTAACAGAACGGGCGAGACATCAAAATTTTGTATTAAAAAAATCTTTCTTTCACGTAAAATTTCATATATGGGGCATTACACATATAATGCTAAATTACATAAAAATGGAGATAAAAGTATACGTGTCCACGGACTTTTTTCGGGAATTTTACCTTAAAGACTTTAAGGTAAAATTCCCGAAAAAGTCACATTGTACCACATTACACACTTTAGGAAGTGCTTCCACTGTAAAGACATTGACTGGAAAAAAATATTTTCTTGTTCTACAGTAATGCCATACCTTTCAAAATATCAAACTCTTAAGAAATAGCAGTTATAAGCAAAAGCAGAAACAAAAGAGAAAATTGGGTATATCTTTTCACCCTGCCATGTTTCGAAATGCACCGGAAATTAATTCATTCAATGGAAATTCATTCCATGAATAGGATAATGACCCCATGATGAATAGAAGTGGAAGAAAAAGGGCTTCCGTGACATCCACCAAGCCAAACAATCTTACAACTAACACTAACAACGTTGTCAAAAAATTGTTAAATGAAATGTTTAAGGCTAACAGCCCTGTCGAGGGCAATTAATGAAATGTATTGAGAACTATTAATTAGCCTAAGAAATGTTTTGTTTTTGTTTGAATGGTGTTTTAACGCCACTTTCAGCAATTTTTCAGCTATTTCATGGCGTCCAGTTTTTATTGGGGGAGGAAGCCGGAGTACCCGGAGAGAACCCCCGACCTGCGGTAGGAAAACTGGCAATCCTTGTCAATTAAGATTGGAGTCGAGTACACCGTGACTGCAGTGAGAATCGAACCCGCAATCTCAGTGTTGACAGACCACGTGATCAAGAAATGTGTATGATCACATGAATTACAGGTTATAGGTTAATACAATTTGACATTCAGCAGTGCTAGCTTTGCCCTATAATCAATACAAATTACAAAACGGGGACCCAATTTTTTATTGTTAATTATTCATAACTTTGTCACAGAGCTGATCTGTAATAATTTTATTGGAGTGCACATATAGATTAGAAATGCTGGCTGTCCATTAATTATGAATAGACCTGTGTGCTCTCATTTAACTATTGTCTATAAGTAATCTTGACCTCAAGATAGTTTCCATTGTCAAAGGTACAATATTTTTGTTGTGTTATTTAAGATGTATGTCTTGGTCCAATGAAAGATCTATGCTCTCTGCAATACATTCAAATGTTTCTGTAGTTGCTGCAAAACCACAAAAGGTTATCTGCATGTATAGAACCATAGTGAAGTACATTTTTGTCAGCTTAAAAAAAACCCAATTCAATCAATTTTAGATGGGTGAAAAACCCAATTAACTTATTTTGGAGTGGGTAAAAAAAATGATAAAAGTGATATACAAAAAAATACCCAATGAAATAAATCATATGATGGGTAAAAAACCCAATTAAGAAAATCTTATCTGGAGCTCTGTCTGACTAGTATTATTAAACAGCAAACAGTGTTTTTTATTTACATTATAACAATTAACAACAATGTCAATTTAAAAAAAAACAGATAACAGCTAATGGTTGAAAGTTAACAGTTGCTTTCTACTGTTTCGAATTTGTCATTTAGAACACTCCATATTAAATTAGTAAGCATTTGCTCATCAGTGAAGGTTGTAATTTGCTTTTAACATGTGTATTCTGATCATCTCCTTTTTATTTATACACTCAAAGAAATACAAGACTGAAAAAAAGTATTATCGTAACATACTTCTTGTTCCCGTTCTAGTGATGTTTTCTTCTTTTTCTATGACACTAACCCCTTCATCTACCCCCCCCCCCCCCCCCCAAAAAAAAAAAAAAAAAACCACACACAGAAGCAAGTACAATTTTAAGTACAATATTTAAATAAAAATAATATTTTTGCAGTATAGCTTGTTAAAAACATAATACATGAAATATAAGTCATTCATATAATGTGAACTATATTCAGACAATAAATGCTTATGTATGATGATCTCCCCTTTCAATTATAGAAAGAGGTAGATATACCAACTTAGAAATACACCAAAGAATATGTTACATGTGTAAAAATGAAGTGGAGGATGAGAAACATTTTTTATTAAATTGTCCAAATCTAGAAGAAATTAGAAAACCTTTTATTGAAGAAATAAATGATAAATATTGTAATTTTAAAAACCTTTGTATTGATAATAAATTCTTGTGCTTAATGAGCAATGAAGATACATTTGTTATAAAACTTTTATTGAAATTAGTCGTTGAATTGAAAGAAAAGCGTAATGTATTAATCAGCTGAGATAATAGAGTTGTCTCCCCTTGCTCAGTTCTTACTGGATAACCTTATTACAGTTCCACGCACTCGTTTAATCAGATACGTTATGCGGCACTCGTGATCATATTTTGGATATTCACTCCTCCCAATTAATTATCCTATAAATACTTCCGCCCCAACATTACTAATTTAACCAACATGATTCCCAAAAAAAAAAATCGTCCTATGAGTACCTTCCTATTTTATAATTCTATGTCACCGGAAACAAACATTTTTTTTTGTTGGCCTAACATTAAAAATAAAGTAATTAACACATTTTACAAGTTTTGAAGTTATTTTAAAAAATAACAATTTTAAACTCTAGGTACAATATAATGTATCTACTGAATCACCAAAATATCAATGAGGTCGTAGTATTTGCATTAACTTATCATCTTAAAAAAACATCGTCAAAAGGCTATATATGTAAAGTATTATATATTTTACTGAGGGGAAAAAACCCAGAGCGAACAGTTATCTGGTTGAAACATAAGTCAGGGGCTAACTGACTTGATACCGCATTAAGGTACTAAAATTGTGATACAAAGATACAAAACTGTCAAAAGGGCATCATTTTATTCATCAATACATAATTTACATTCTTGTGGCTTGATATACATTAATACTCTGTATACATGTAGGACAAAATATAAAGTAATCAAAGAAATGGGCCAACATATGCTTATAAATTTATAAAATTTAATGACTAAATATATTTATACAATGTAAATGCCTAGTGTTATGATACCATTTTATGTATCGTTCATTTGGACTGCTTCTCATTATCGACGAATATAGTTCTCCAATATAAACCGTGTATTTCTTTGAATATTATTTATATATTGTGTTTTTTTTAGGTAAATATTGCTACCTAAACCTTAGCAGATTTTCGTATGAAAGTACACAATCATCAATACATGTCATGTATAACTGAACCATTGAAGCTCAGCTATGGAGATATGTTTACTATAATTCATAATTTTGTGGTAGGGCAAGATGTCTAAATACAGAGTCATTGAAGGAATGGTAAGCCACAATAAATTATCAGCTTATTAAAAATAATAACTTCTGGCGAGTCTTACAAATATTATTATCTCTGTGTTAAACATGTTTGACTCCTACTCAGTTATTGATCCAGGAGCATTCATCTGATGAGATTTACAAAGGAGGTAGGGGGGGGTGTTATAATAAAACTAATAGAAGTTGTGTTATATTTTGTAACATAATTTACATAAATTCCATTGAATAACCCAAATATTATACTACGGTAATAAAGCCCCGCCTACTCCTATGTATTTATTGGGGGGGGGGGGGGGAAGCTGGAGTACCTGCAGCAACCCCCGACCTTCAGTAGGAAAACTGGCAATCCTTGTACAATTAATATTGAAGTCTATTACACCCTACCCACAGTTTGACTCGAACCAGCAACCTCAGTGTTGACAGGCCATATGATCAATAGTAGACGAACTACCTTAACCACTCGGCTACCGAGGCCTCTGATACCTGAATAGGGGTAAATGTATCGTGCTTTCATGCCAGACACAGCTGTTCATACTAGTAGGATATGTTGCTTAGTTTAGTTTTAGTTTTTACTTTTCATAAGTACTTATTTTAATTTTTACATGTAATTTTACAAAGGAGTTTACAAGAATGAGGAAAGAAATGGTTAAAGCAAGAAGAGTGAGGGGACACAAAGCAAAGAATCAAAAGCAGGTTAAATTTTAATTG
The DNA here is from genome assembly GCA_944474755.1 of Limnoperna fortunei. Lineage (NCBI taxonomy): Eukaryota > Metazoa > Mollusca > Bivalvia > Mytilida > Modiolidae > Limnoperna > Limnoperna fortunei. The sequence goes on along the minus strand of OX104113.1, from coordinate 81,295,196 downwards.
AATTTACATGTATGTTCTACTTCCTGTATTAAAATGTTTCTGCCCTAAATTACTGGGTAGATATAAAGATCAAAAGTTTGAATTTTGTGTGGGTTTTTTATCTCCCAAAATCTGGTAACAGAATAAATAATGGAAACCTGTACCAGAACTTGGCTGTCATACATCTGATGAAGTAGAGAAATAAAACAACAATAGTGATTTTTGTGTGCCGGTCATTTGGGCCGTCACATGGGATAAAAATATTGGACCTAGTCATATTTTGGCAGACCTTACTGAGGATTTTTGCCGACTCTGGTATGACACTGTCACTTGGAAATTTTGCAGTTTGAATTTTGTTTGTTTTGTTTGTTTGGTGGTGTTTTTTCAGCTATATCATGGCGTCTAGTTTTTATTGGGGGAGGAAGCCGGAGTACCCGGAGAAAACCCCGGACCTTCGGTAGGAAAACTGGCAATCCTTGTCAATTAAGATTGGAGTCGAGTACACCCTGCCTGCAGTGAGAATCGAACCCGCAATCTCAGTATTGACAGACCACGTGATCAATAGTAGACGAACTACCTTGACCACTCGGCCACCGAGGCCCCGTTTGAATTTTGACATGTCAAACTTTTTTACTAGGTTTCAGCAGTCAATTTTAATACAAATTTTACTTGTATGGTATACAGTCACTTCAAAATATTTGCCATCAAAAATCATTTTTTGGTCAAACTTTAAACACATTATGATATCAATTTTATGTTGGCTGTAGTTATAAAATATTTTGATTGTTTCAATTTTGCATTCCATTTCAGGTACAGAAAAACAAATCATAATTGAACTTGAAGTGGCCACCAAGAGTATAGAACATTTAGAGAAGAAACAGTTGTTCCCAGTGAAAATAATCAATATCTTAAAGAAAGAGACTTTGTTTTCAAACATGGTAAAATACCAGAGAAGTGCAAGATTCTTGCAAAGGAAATATAAGCAAACGAATCAGTGAAGCCGCTACTCATTGCATTTGGAGAAAAGGTGTACACAAACCAGTGAAGCCGCTTCTCTTAAATTACACAGTTTATACACCAAGCAAATCTGAGCAAGCCATTGTGTTAGATATTAATACATAGATGGTATTTAGAATGCAACATGAAATGAAAAAGTTATTTCTGACAGACAAGTCCATAAGCATTTATTAGAATGCAATATAAGAGTTTGCGACATTAATTTATTGACTGATGATGCGACAATTAGTTACATAGTTAAAATCAAAATGACATTAGTTTTGAAAAACTGAAATTTTATTTTGATCATATGAGAAAATTATATTCTATCACAATTGTATAACAATTTAGAAGGTACTGAAGCCTGTTTTGAGGCAAATTCAGGTTAGGATGACTTAAATGAAGACAACGTTAACATAAATGTAGAATTTTAGTAAGAAATAGGGAAGCAAACATACTTGTTTTGTGGCATTATGGCAGTATATTTAATATACTTCTGATGCTGCTGTGACCTTTTGAAAATTTTTGAATGTGAAGTTTGTAGTCACTGAATTGAAATTCTCTAGTTGTCAACAATATGTACTAGTTACAGAATAGTTAAAATATCATTACAGTATTAGGAAAATATTAAACAATAGTTGATTAGTTTGGAGGAATATTTTTTCTGATGCTCTTGTTCTTATTGCAAGAATGAAGTTACAATGACACACTTAATTTATTGGTAAATGAGCTGCAATACCTAGGAGAAAGCGTGCACACTAGGCTTCTGTTTTTTAATGGGAGTGTGCACACAATTCTGTGAAGCCGCTGCCCTTGAGGAGAAAGCATGCACACAAACTAGTGAAGCCGCTACTCCTTGCATTGGGAGAAAGCGTGCACACAAACCAGTGAAGCTGCTACTCCTTGCTTTGGGCAAAAGCGTGCACACAAACAAGTGAAGCCGCTACTCCTTGCATTGGGAGAAAGCATGCACCCAAACCAGCGAGCCCCTAATCCCTTGCTTTGGGAAAAAGTGTGCACACGAACCAGTGAAGCCGCTACTCCTTGCATTGGGAGAAAGCGTGCACACGAATCAGTGAAGCCGCTACTCATTGCATTTGGAGAAAAGGTGTACACAAACCAGTGAAGCCGCTTCTCTTAAATTACACAGTTTATACACCAAGCAAATCTGAGCAAGCCATTGTGTTAGATATTAATACATTGATGGTATTTAGAATGCAACATGAAATGAAAAAGTTATTTCTGACAGACAAGTCCATAAGCATTTATTAGAATGCAATATAAGAGTTTGCGACATTAATTTATTGACTGATGATGCGACAATTAGTTACATAGTTAAAATCAAAATGACATTAGTTTTGAAAAACCGAAATTTTATTTTGATCATATGAGAAAATTATATTCTATCACAATTGTATAACAATTTAGAAGGTACTGAAGCCTGTTTTGAGGCAAATTCAGGTTAGGATGACTTAAATGAAGACAACGTTAACAAAAATTTAGAATTTTAGTAAGAAATAGGGAAGCAAACATACTGGTTTTGTGGCATTATGGCAGTATATTTAATATACTTCTGATGCTGCTGTGACCTTTTGAAAATTATATAGGCATTTTTAAGTTGCTGTCTTTTTAAATCGTGTGTGTATTTCAAAGATGAGAGGACTTACTCTGAAAAGATATACCAGTTATCAAAACATTTAAAGAGGAATGCAAGGATTCAAGCAATATGTAGTTTGTATTAGATGTTAAGTTTTGTATGAATTCGGTCATTGTTTTCGTGTAGTTAAATGTTTAATTTCGTAACCATTTTCTTTCTCATCTTGGACAAATTTGTGATCAACCCCTTCTAAAGCAAATTAATAACGAGTTTTACATTTTCTTTTTTCATATATATGTTAGATTTTTTCTTATAAATGGTAATATTTAAGCTCTTTAAAGATTCTTAGATCAAGTCAAGTTACAATAGTATAGTGCTGTATTCTTTTAGTATGCAGAGATATTTGCTGCTTGTAATTTGTTATAAATATAATTTAATACTGCATTGTGGTATGTTTGTAAGGCAGTATTTTCTCATGAATGTCAAGTGTACGCAAATAAAATTTATGTGGAAAGGAAAGAAAAGAAATGCAAAAGAAGAAATATATAGTGACAACTAACTTCTGAACTATCTTTGTACACACTGTTAAAAATAGTATAATAGTATGATGTGGTGTTTTTATTTTGTATATTTTTAAATACTTACATATATAGTGTAATGTTCTTATTACAAATGCTTCTAATTAATAAATGTTAACATAAATTTTCTGTTGGTTTTTATCATTCTTAAGATAGATATTAAAGGTCCAATTTAAAGGTGTCATTTAAATCACAGGAGCGTTTTTAAGTTCAAAAGTATACGCCTGAAATTCATGACATTGCTCAATATGGTATGACACTGAATTTCTCATTAGTTTAACATTACAGTATTGTTTGAAGATTTTGGAATTGAGATCAATATTGATACAATACTGTACCACTACTAGGATCATAGTTTTGTATTATTTATTTGATATTGCAGCAAAATGTCATTAAACTGTCAACACCAACAATATAAAAAATTCTTCACATTTTAAATTAATATGATCAAATGTCACAGATGACTATTCATTCACCTTCATTATAAACTAAATGTCCATATAACATGTGGGTCAGTGTAGATGATTTGTGGTGGACTTGTTGAAATTTCATTGGTGACCTTTCATCCACCTGTCTGTATCAACAAAATTTCTCAGATTACATATCGTTCCTCTTTTATTAGGAACAAATGTCGCAGATGACCTGTCGTCCACCTGTCAGTGTACACAAAATGTCCCAGTAAATATATTGTTCACCTTTCAGTTTGAAAGAAATTTCAAAGATGACCTGTCATTCATCTTTTAATATTATTGAAAGATCAAATATTGTCTGTCGTTCACATTTCTCAAATACAAAAGGTCAAAGGTTGCCTTTTCTACCACAAAATTTAACAAAATATGGACTTCGGAGATAGGTGAACTTTTGATAATATTTTGGGCTTGACAAAATGTGAACAAAAGACGATTTTTCGTGCAGTGAATAGATAAAGATTACGACAATTTGTCACGAATATCTGTTAAAGCGAGGATATCAATGATGACATAGCTCTGGACGCTTGTTGCGAAAGTCGTTTTAGTGTTTCCGCAAACTTCCATTTTAGTGTAGCAATATTCCAAGATACACATACGAGTTTACGATTTCAAGTTCATTGTTATTGTAATAAAACCGATCCTGTACACGCTGTCATCCATTTCGGAATACCAGTATTTTCGTTTTGTCCGTGTTAACTTCAATATTCCACTTGTTGCAGTAAAATAGAAGCTTGCCAAGAAGACATTGTAACATAGCTGGCGACTTCCAAATAATACAGTGTCATCAGCGAAGAGGATTAAGTAAATTAGGTATCCATTAGGGACACTGCTTGTTCATCCATGTTCACATGAAGGTCACTCACAATGTCATTTATAAAAAATAAAAAACAGTAAGGGAGACAGTGGGTCGCCTTGTTTTACGCCGAGAAAATTGTCAAATGAATCGGATAGAACTCTTCCAGTACGCACACGTAAACGGACGGACGAATAAAGCTTTAACAACTGTCGAAAATTTGCTACTAACTCCGTTGTTCAAAAGTTTATATACTAGAAGTCTACAAACGCGCAATACAGTTTAAGTTTTTGTTGTAATAAGTGCGAAACAATTCCATGAAGAGTAAAAATAGCATCTACTGTAGAACGCCCCGGTCTAAATCCAAATTGGTTATTAACAAGACTTTTTTCTTCCTTGGACCAAGCTAGAAAGCGTTCAGTTAATATGCTAGTGTATAGTTTTGAAAGAAAACTAGCCAGTACAATCGGTCTATAGTTATTAGGATCTGCCAAATCTCCGTTTTTTGGAACAGGAACAACAATACACTCTGTCCAGTGTTCTGGGTACACTCCGAAATCGAATATAGCGTTGAAGAGATTTTAATATAGGCACAAACAATAGTTTGGCAGACGCTATCATTTCACCAATAATTAGGTCGGTACAAGCACTTTTACCAGTTTTTAGTTTTTTAATAGCAGATAGTATTTCTTCTGAGATTTCACAGTCTAGTGTTTCTACATTAACTTCACCGAAATCGACATTATCTAATAGTTCTTAAACTTCATTGCACTGCTCAGGCGGATTATCTCATAAAATGCTTGCAAAATGGTTCATCGTTACATCGTTTTCAACACTAAATTTTGATCGGTTTCTCGATTTCACAGCAGACCAAAATTGTTTCCGAATCAATTCCTAGCCGTGTGGAATTCGGAGCGCGATTTCTTGCAGTTGTCGTCAAACCATTCATTACACGGCTTTTTCTCGTATTCGTAATCAGTTATCAATACCGTTTTGCCATATACCTCATACGCACTGTCATAAACTATTTGAATTATTCCCCTTACTGCATTATCAACGTCTGTTTCATTTGCAAGATTACTTACTAAATTCATAAGTTCATCACTGTGGTTTTGAAGAAGTTGAAGAAGAAGAATGTATTTGTCATTGAAACAAGCATCCAATTTGATACGTTTTAATAAATTAAGCTTTGTCTTTTTTCGCACAAAAGATAGGTCTATATCAAAGGGAAGTGGCAAGTGGACGGAAAATTCGTTAATCGTCAATACTTCAAAGTTTTGAATAAGATTGTAATCATATGGATTAATAAGCAAGTAGTCGACGACACTTGTACCTTTCGATGTACAGTAAGTAAAGTTACCATTTTTGTCACTACACAAACGACCATTCTGTATTAAAACACAGTTGATGAAGCTTCCGCCCGAAGGCATTAACGGTTTTGTCCATAGAGCGTCTCGTAGAAATACTAGGGTTAACAATGTGCTCAAAACTATCAACATATTTATCAAGATTATCATTGGACAAAAGATCACAAAGTTCACCTATGCGGCTATTTAAATCTCCGCAGACCATAACAACACATTGATCTCTATATTCATTTACAATACTTTCTATATAATATCATGGAAATCTATTTCACACACTTGGTAAAAATTAGAATGTTCAAGTACAATATAAGAAATACAAATATAAATATCTTTAACCAAAGAGAAAAAATTACAATCAAGCTTAAGAAGTAAAACACCATCATTTAATATCCTTTCAATAGTTATACCATTAAATAGATACTCTTTACAATAAACTTCATTTCTATTACCTATGTTATTTGTTCTCACAACATTTTTAATAAGCTCAAAACCTTCTAAATGTATAGTATCATTTATTTTTAAACAAGTCTCACTAAAAAGCAAAATATTGTATTCATTTATTAGGTTAAAAAAATCATTATCTTTGTGCTTATTAGTAAGACCATGCACATTCCAGAACAAACATTTTATGGGTTGATGTTCTCCGGGCCTGTCCTATGGAATGTATTCCCTTCCACCAACGAATATTTTGTCCTTAACAAAGTATGCCTTAATGTCTCTGTCCCTCAGGTCCTTCAGGATAGGTAGCTGATCACGTCTCTTTTTCTGTACTTCTGGGGGTAATTGCTCTGAGATTCCAAAATCAGTCCCTATAAGATTTTTTGCGTTTTTCTTCACCAGATCTCGACTTCGAAAAATTGAAAACTTCACTAAGATCGGACGTATATATTGTCTCCTTTTTTCCCCATACGATACACTTCGTTAATTACCAGATTTGTTGCGGCGTCTCCAATGGCGAATTTGTCATTACAAAAAGTATGAATTACTTGCGTAAGTTGCTCGTCTTCCGATTATGGTAGATTGTAGAAAACTAAGTTGTTTCGCGTGGCCTTCAACTGAGCGTCTAGAATCTCACGCTTTAAAATATGTAATTCTACTTGCGGATGTCTTCGATCGATTCGCTGATTCTGTCAACAGTAGTATTATTTAGTTCACCTTTGGTACACTTCTTCGAAATTTTATCAAGTTCAGATTTAAACTTTGCTAAGTCGGCTTTCTGATCACCGAATATATTACTTATCACTTGTGAGCTTTTTTCTACTTGTTCTAATCGACTGTCCGTTGCAAGTTTTACTACTTTTGCGTTTATGGAAGTTACCCTAGAATCTATTTGGTCAAGTTTGCTCAATTTGGTTTCAAATCGGTCCATTTTACGAAACAGTTCGTCAACCCAAGCAGGTTTATCAACGATTTGCTGATGCGGTGGCGTATAATGGAGTTGTTGAATTGGATAAATCATATCGGGGTTAGGCGTTGAACACATATTTGGATTTTGCATTTGCATTTAGAACATCGGGGTTGTGCTTTGCGAATACATTTGATTTATCTCGTATGTTGATCTAGGTTGATTAAAACTGTTCATTGACAAAATACTTTACGAACGTGTTGGATTGTTTATGTTTAAATTGACACCTGAGTCACCTTTATTTACATTCGTGAGTTGTATATTGTTCTTACTTTTGTTTTTATTCTTCTTTTTCTTTGGTTTCTTTCCCTCTGAGTCGTTGTGTGCACTATTGTCACTAATATTACTTGAATTAGGTCTTTTCTGCCCCTTAGGAGGCATAATACTGTAAACTTTCTACATTTTCACCACTCGTTCAAAACACTGCTATCCGCAATCTTTATTGTCCTTTTATGCAAGATGAAAAATTTTCCAGGCTATAACAGTATAACGTTCGGAGCGAAACACTAAAAAAGAGAGCACAAATAACAGGAAACATTTTTCAAATTAAAAAAAAAACATAATAAACAACATTGTCCATGTATAACATAAGAAACGTGTTTTCATACGCAGATATTCTACTTTAAAGTGACGTTACGATATGTTTTTCTCGTCAGTGACTGACGCTGCAATGCATCTTTCGTATCTCTTGTTCGTATCACATCGTTGTCCATTATATACTTTTTCTCTTATTTACATATTTATCACTCATTGTGAAATCTATAATTCCAAGTCGCACGAAAAATAAATAAATAAGTACAATAATAAGATAATACACATTATCTATTGTTTTGCATGGTTGTGCTGGTAAATGATGTAAAAACATACAAGACCGAACTCTTTAATAGATTTTTCAAAATATTCCAATTTACTACAATTTGTTTGCTGTGAGTTTTTCAAGAACACTTGTTCATTTCGCACCACGCACATTCGCTATGTATGTTTCATAATTAATATGTTTCAAATTTTTACTTTAATTATTTATACAACTGGATATTTGGAAGGATTCCCAAGGAGGCTCGATCTGCTCATCTGTGTTTCCAGGTTGCAGATACGGTAGTCCCACATTGTGTGTTGTCAAGTTATGATGCGGAAAACCTACCCTCGGACCACAGCGAGTCCTGTTTTAAATGTCAAGCTCCTTGCAAGATGAAAACATCGTAGATTTTGGAAAAGAGTAGGATCATTGTAGCCCTACAAAATTAATTCGCCGTCATTGCCCACTTTCCAGTGAAGGTCAAAGTTGTGTTGTTATTGGTCCATCCTTTTAGTTTAACCTGTAGAATTGTTATTGTCTTGTTTTAATGCTAAATACAGCTTACGTATTCTTGCTGAACGTAAGGCGAGCAATCAATCTTTTATTTTTTACAGAACTATGCAATCAAGTGTTTTTCCCAGGGGAATCTGGTTCTGACTACACGGATATACCGTCTGAACCAGGAGAGCCGATCAAAGAAGATTCTTCGTCAAACAGCATTACCTTGGCATGGAGTGCACCAAAGTGTGGCGTAAAAACGATTGACACATATGAAATTGTGTATAGAGAATCCAACAGAAACGACGCAAAATGGATACCTGTTGTAACTGAAACCAGCAGACGAACCGTCAAAGTCCGCGACCTAAAATGCGGAACGGATTACGAGTTTAAAGTTCGCGCCATTAGTGAGGATGGGGATGTAGGACCTTTCAGTCCTGTTGCAAAAATGTCTACCAAACTACCCACGACACAAACGATACATTTGGATGCTATTAAAATAAAATATTTATCATCAACAATCGAAGACCATCCGTTTTTTAAAATGAAGGAAACGACAAATTGTGGTGCATCATTCGGAAACTAGGAACAACTGAGGAAAGAAACGACAAATCTTCGAAATCTAAGAAATTTAATTTTTCTCTTATAATTATCCTTTTTTACATATTTATTACTCATTGTGAAATCTATAATTCCAAGTCGCACGAAAAATAGATAAATAAGTACAGTAAGAAGATAATACACATTATCTATTGTTTTGCATGGTTGTGCTGGTAAATGATGTAAAAACATACAAGACCGAACTCTTTAATAGATTTTTCAGAGTATTCCAATTTACTGCAATTTGTTTGCTGTGAGCTTTTCAAGAACACTTGCTCATTTCGCACCACGCACATTCGCTATGTATGTTTCATAATTAATATGTTTCAAATTTTTACTTTAATTATTTATACAACTGGATATTAAGAAGGATTCCCAAGGAGGCTCGATCTGCTTACCTGTGTTTCCAGGTTGCAGATACGGTAGTCCCACATTGTCGGTTGTCAAGTTATGATGCGGAAAACCTACCCTCGGACCATAGCGAGTCCTGTTTTGAATGCCAAGCTCCTTGCAAGATGAAGACATCGTAGATTTCGGAAAAGAGTAGGATCATTGTAGCCCCTACAAAATTAATTCGCCGTCATTGACCACTTTCCAGTGAAGGTCAAAGTTGTGTTCTTATTGGTCCATCCGTTTTGTTTAACCTGTTGAATTGTTATTGCCTTGTTTTAAAGCTAAATACAGCTTACGTATTCTTGCTGAACGTTAGGCGAGCAATCAATCTTTTATTTTTTAAAGCACTATGCAATCAAGTCTTTTTCCCAGAGGAATCTGGTTCTGACTACACGGATATACCGTCTGAACCAGGAGAGCCGATCAAAGAAGATTCTTCGTCAAACAGCATTACCTTGGCATGGAGTGCACCAAAGTGTGGCGTAAAAACGATTGACACATATGAAATTGTGTATAGAGAACCAACAGAAAGGACGCAAAATGGATACCTGTTGTAACTGAAACCAGCAGACGAACCGTCAAAGTCCGCGACCTAAAATGCGGAACGGATTACGAGTTTAAAGTTCGCGCCATTAGTGAGGATGGGGATGTAGGACCTTTCAGTCCTGTTGCAAAAATGTCTACCAAACTACCCACGACACAAACGATACATTTGGATGCTATTAAAATAAAATATGTATCATCATTAATCGAAGACCATCCGTTTTTTAAAATGAAGGAAACGACAAATTGTGGTGCATCGTTCGGAAACTAGGAACAACTGAGGAAAGAAACGACAAATCTTGCATCGAAATCTAAGAAATTAATTTTTCAATAAAAGGGATATTTTTATAATTTAATGACGATGCATATAAAATCAAACTGTAATTCAAGATGAGCATAGTTTTTCAACTTATCTAATTATTAAATTTATTAATATTCAAATTTTAAATGCAATTTCATTATTAAAATATACAATAGAATTTTATTATCAGGTTATTAAAAGCCTTTGAAATTGAAGTCGACTTGGTTAAGGGATGGTGGCCCATGCTGCTTTAAAAATGAATAGCTTTGGAAATACCTCAATGCTGTTGACTTCTAAGCTATTCATACAGAGTTTGTTGTACCTAGGTTGATGTTATCATTACACCAGTTCTATGATTTAAATTATTAGTTAATTTATGGGACATCATCTATCAAATACGATCTTACATTTTCGCCGAGCTATTGTCATCCTACTCCTACTAATAATTTGTACAATCATTACAGAGCCTAAACTACGTATAAGAAGGCTTAAAGAATTAAAGAATATTCAGAAAACCTCATCAAAACAGCAATTTGAACAGCTTCGGAAATTCATATAGTCGAGTTGAGAACACAAAAAGAATTAAATCAAAATGAAGCCAATATTCCTTTTGTGATCACATACAATCCCCCAAAATCATAACAAATTGCACATGGCCAAACAATATCTTCCAATTTTACACCAATCTATCTTCACCAAAAAATGAAAGAACTAATTCCAGAATCGTACATAATAAACAGTTGGCGGCAATTTTGTAACCTGGAAAATTTAATTGTGAACTGTTAACTAAAGCTAGATTTGTCATAAAGGAAGATTTCAAACGTATTCAGAAATGTGTCGATCTGCGATGTCGAACTTTCAATTACATTGACGAATGCCGAACATAACATTTAAATCTGGCGATATGTTCTATGTAAACAAAAGCATGGATTGCAAAGCATATACCATATTTACTGGGCAACATGTCGGATCTGTAAAGAAAATTATATTGAACAAACCGGGGATCAACATACTGATTGCGTTAAGGGGAATAAGCAACGAATACGAGACCTCCCACCCCGTTCTAAACACACCCTGTAGTGAACACTTCGATCATTGAGATGGTATGACTTTTACAATTTTTCCATTCTTAAAAATTTATGTAAACAGTAAACGCTTCTGTAAAGCAAATGGACAATATTCTATTGACAAATTAAGCTGAAGCTAAATCGTAGGTGAAAGAGTACAACTACTATGACGTTACAGTACTATGTACCAGAATACCGTGACGTTACGTTACTATACAACAAATATATAACAACAACGTAAATTTCTGTCTGAAAAGCTGACATAGCAGCGAAAGCGCCAACAGTTAAAATTATGTGAACATTTTGTGTAATTAAGAGCTATATAATTTTCGAGTATATATACATTCAACAGCATTTTTCAGCCAGATAACTACTACAAACGATTTCTCAAGTATTCAGCTAATTTCCAATGCCAATTATATCACATATTATTTTTTTACAAATATGAGTATTTTATTTTCAAAAATTGCTGGAAATGTGTGTTTTTATAGGTTTTCATCACAACAAAACAAGGGTTTCGACAATTTGAAGACCCTATAATTTTGTGTCATGCATACTATCATGGTTTTATTGTTGTTAATTCTTGAGACGTATGTACATATGGTACATTTGCTGAAAACTGGCAAGCTGAGATATAATAAGTAAAATATACCACTTCAAACATTCACATTGGGACATTTTATCATAGTGGGTATCATGGCAAAATAGCATCAAATTGCAAAGTTTAAATCTTCAAAGCTGCTGCACCGTTTGATCGATTTTCAACCCGGAAAGCTCAAAATGTCTCTTATGGATTCTCTTTGAATTTAGTGGGTGTTAAGACTGTGTCTCATCAACGTCTACCTATTGATATTGACAACAGAAAGAAAGAAATGCAAATACACATCACATTATCTGGTAAACATCACTCAATCTTCACCCAAATAAGCAATTAGTCAAAGGCTATAAAATCAGTTATCTCACAGCTTATTTATTCATTGAGTACAACATGTAATTAATGATTAATAAACTTGATTAAATTTACTCGTTCACGTTGAAGGATTATAACCCTAAATATATAAGCGGTCAAGCTTTATGCATGATTTAGAATGTTTTAACAAATTTTTGACAATGTGCCAATTTCTATGCTATTACTTTTTTTATCAAAGTATTTCTGAAAGAGATGATCTATTGATTATCTTCGTATGACATATCGTATATCATATGACAACAGTAACTATTCGTATTTTTCCAGAATGCCAAAAATTGCAAGTGGATACTTTTTGGTTGAAAATAAGAAAGTCTGACCGTAGATGAGACTAAAAATAGAATTCGGTGTTTCTAAAAATGGAAACAGTGCGGAATAGAACAATGTTCAATTGGTGTTGAGCAACTTTCTATCCATATACCTTAGAAGTATACATAATTACTTGACAGTTTTCAACCGAGTCATCTAGACCACTTCGCATTATTTTCTAGTAGACATGCACTTAATAGACATGCATATACCTTAGAAGTATACATATTTACTTGACAGTTTTTAAAAGTGTCATCTGGTTTACTCTACTCTTTAAAAGGTTTACTCTACAGTGTTTACTCTCCCTCTGCAAAAATAAATTTTTATCTTTGTGTAAAAGAAACGTAATATAAAAGACACAAGAATTTTCTTATAATTGTAAAAAGTATTATTTTATATTCGTAAAGGTGCAAGTCAGACATTTCCTTCACCAGGAGACAGTTCCATATTAAAATTAACTACACGGAAATGAAAATAACAGTGTAGTGATGTTCAACAATATGTAATTTATTGACAATATATGCAATTTTCTCATAGGCGTAGCACCCAGTAAAATAGTGGTACGGTCGTTTAATGGTCGACAACCTGTTTACCGTGAATGTTTGAATATAGATGACCATAGAGTTTTCCATGTGCTATTATTTGTTCACTTACCTAATTGCTCTTGATATCATAACAGATGTTTTTTAATGAAAGTTATTCAAAAAATGATTTGTGTTGAACGTTGCACAAATTAAAGAGTATTTGCGATGAAATTCTATTATTATTTTTATTTCAATTTACAAAACATTGGTGCGAATTTCCGTGCCAGCAATTTAAAAAGTGGTACGGTCGAAACCGTACCAGCCGTACCGCTTGCTACGCCTGTGTTTCTTATATATATTATACCTGCATAAGACATTTACATAATTTCTCAATGTCTCAATTATTATTTATTTCCAAAAGCGTATAAAAGCATAAAACAACAATCATGAGTTTACTTTAGTCTACTTATATAAATCTTTAAAAAAAAATTAACGCTTTTACTGAATAATGCCATGAATAGTCAGAGTGTTAATGCTTCGTGAGGCATCAAGGTACATTCAAAAAACTACTCCTGCAATAACAATAAGGCACGGTGGAGAAAAAATATATAAGAACATAAGTTTAACAATTATTACTAACATGCTTTTTATGGATTATCAAGTGTTGTGAACTGAAAATCTTGAATTAAATTATGAAAGCTATTTTTAAAATTTAATTTGTTATATGTGAATACCTGTTTTTAAAGGATATGGGTTAAAAATTGAGCCTATAAAAATTATTAGCAAAATTGATCGTCGAAACAGCTTACACCAAAGTTAAAAATGCTGTTTAATACATTCTTAGTAGTCGATCAAGAAAGAAGGAAGAAAGTTATTTTTTAAATTAAGTTATAAAACACCAGAAATCTCTGGCTTGACAAGTTCTTGGATAAATGCAGTCGTGTTTATTAAAATAAAAAATGTATAATTTAAATTCCGTCGTAACAAAAAGATTAGTAGTTTTTTTTTCAATTACCTGACTCTACAATAATGAATAACTGTCAATAAAGCATGCTTAAAATCTTGCAAGATATCATTATATATTGTATCGTTCCTGTGCAGGTTTGACGACCTTATATATTGCAGGATCGCTACTTTAATCTCCATACTTTTCGAGTGGCAATCTAAATTTATTGTATATATATATTGCATTCTGGACGTTAAAAAACCAAACCATATACATACAAAATATATCAAGCAATCATAAGCATAACAATTTTTTCTGGGTTTTTTAACTGAAAGTGTAGTGTTCACACAAGTCAAGAGTATCTACTATAACAAATATGACCTGATGCAAAACATGCAGCGAGGAAAATTTGAGCTGCACATGCACTTAAAATTGTAGTGTATTTTTAGATGTCTATTTACATGTGTGTTTAATTATGTGTTCACAACTAGCACAAGGGCCACATCATCGTTGTTTGTATCATATTTGTTCTGAATTCCTGGAATTTTCTTAAATCCTGGAATTCAATTACGGCATTAAATGAAATTTATAAACGAGAATAGTAATAAAGAAATATAATATTTTAATGGATCAAATGTAAAAAACGGCTTCACAGATCTCGCAAGGTGTTGCTATCAAAATAGACAATGCATATTTTGGCGGCATTACACGTGATTTAACTGCTTTCGAGAATTTCGAGCGAGATGTTTTGCTTTGTCTTCCCAAATCGTACATTTTGTATTTTGGCGCTGTAATTAAGGTCTTTCCCACTTCCAGTGGGAAGACCTTATTGTTTTTGTTCGGATTATTTTTCTTCTTTTTTCCGCCAACTTTCAAAACCAAACAGTTTAAAAACTACGCGACATATCTTTTGGTCTTTCGCGACAAGGTTTGGGCACTGAAAGTCTATTCGGAATTCACTCTGTGAAATCGAAACATTTTTCTTTACGGAGTTATCTGCCCAAACACCGAAAACCTTGTTATCGCGTAATCTCTGGAACTATAACAGATACAAGAAAACTAAAAAGTGACAAATGTTAAGGAACTTTTGGGACAACTTTATGACATATTTTGGCTAAAAATTTCTGACTAGCGAATGCGAACGGTATGCCTTGAATGTTTCAAGGACTCCGCTTATCACAAAAACTCGCAAACCGTAAGTCGAAATCACAAAAGGTCTTCACCATTTATCGTCCTATGACATGTCCTTAAAGAAAATCTCAAAGTCAAAGTTCAGAAGTGACCTCGACCTTAGGCCTCCAATCTTGTTATCATAACAACTCAAAAACTATAAAAGATAGAAGATACATTTGGTCCGAAACTGTACGATGAACACTTTTCGAGTTCGGGCTCTTGGCTCGTTTCAGTTAATCAGTTTTTGGCATACAACTTGAAAACCGTTACAGATAATATAGTAAACATATAGGTTTAACATGATCATCAAGTAAAGGCCTTCAATTTGAGCCCAAATTTAAAGGTCACAGGTCAAGGTCATACCATAGCAACCAGGTCTCCATTACAAAAAGTCCTTAGCAACCATATATTGTTTAAATCAGGATGATGTACTTTACTGAAACTTGTCATTTTACAACCGGAAGTTGCATTTTGTCCTTAGCAACGGCCACAAAAGTCCTTGACAACCATTTATTTTTTACTCAGGACAACAGAAATAGTCTATTCCGCCTACAAAATGGTCCAGTAACTTATGTAGTCAAGTTCACAACAAGAGATGAAGTAAAATTAATTTAATAAAGGTATCTGGGAAAGACCTTTCTAATTGTTCTTGAACAATTAGCCCTATCTTATTTGAATGTTATTTTTAATATCTTGTAAGCAGGCAATTTAAAGATGGTATAAAAAATCATTTTAAAACACGTTCAATTATAAGGACAATCCATTGAACAAAACCCCTCTCAATTAAATAAATTATATGCAATATTAAAAGAGAGTTACTTTATAGACTTTACAAGTTGTAGGTGTAGGTCATTTCGTGAGACAAAGATCAAAAGAGCGTCATTACGTATGAGATAACAGTCTATACAGATCAGTATCCAGATCTCAGTGACAATGTAAGTAACTTAAAGTTTTTTTTAAAATTGTGTTTATATCATAATATAAGTACCAAGTATAATATGTAATAATATTATAATGGAACAAAGGTGTATGATATAATAATATTCTATGTTTGAATAAGGTATCCAGATACTTTCACACATTTTTTTTATTTACATCACACTGCACGGTTGTTGTCCCTAGCAACTAAAAGTTGGGTATTTAGACAATGAGCGTCTATCCGACTGTATCGTAATCTTTGTCTTTTAAAGTTGTATTGTGGCTTATATTCACAAACTTAATGTAGACGCGTAAATGATCACCACCAGATAACCTAGAACTACCTAGATAAAGATGGCACTATGCCCACCTTTTCATTTCAGGAAACCTGAACATGCATGGCATATTTATTTTTTAAGCAATAAACAGAATTTAGTTTAGATGATATACATGTTTATTACATGAATAGAATTTTGCGTGGTTTTGATTGGTCAAAAAAAACAACTTTCGGGTCATGATAAATCGCAACAGTACTAAAATTACATAAAATGTTTGTACGCTGCACGATTCCGCTGCATAGTAGTCAAGCGGAATCCGATATCGACCTGGTTTTTATGTTTTAGCCAATCAGAATAGCCGTCTTAATAAATTCAGTCGTCCAATCAAATCGATTGTATTAATTGTGCACAATTCAATGACGTCAGCTTTGCATACATCGTGCGTGTCAACAACAAATGGGAGAAACGTCGGTTCTGCGATATATTCATTCAATTATACTCTTCTCAATATTTGAAACTGTAATTTCAGGATTATCAGCAAATTGATATCAAAATGCAGTATTAAATAAAACATATTAATTAAGGGTAACTAGCATTACAACAATTACAAAATGTACGCAGGCACTCCAATAGAATATACATCCTCAGTTTTTCTGATCAAGGCAGATGGTGGTTTTACTCGTGTAATAAAACAATTAATTACTTTGATATACGGTCCCTATCAGGATTTATCAGCCCTCAAAATGTATATTCACCTCACCTAATATTTTGATATCATAAGTTTGGAAAAAATATTGGAAAGTCTTTTAAAAATGGACATGAGCGTAAAAATGTTTAGAGTTTTCTATTGTTTTGCATTTACAATAGGTGTCAGATTGAAGGTTCTTTTGAAATGGTAATCTGTCAGGGCACTATATGCAATCCTTATT
This sequence comes from Limnoperna fortunei, assembly GCA_944474755.1. NCBI lineage: Eukaryota > Metazoa > Mollusca > Bivalvia > Mytilida > Modiolidae > Limnoperna > Limnoperna fortunei. The sequence continues at coordinate 81,277,769 of OX104113.1, read as the reverse complement.
CTAGCATGACATGTTTGACCGATACGATAACCGCATAACAAAGAACGGGACTGTATTTGGCTTGTTAAAAAATGATTTAAAGTCATTGATTTTAAGTCAAACTAATGATGGTTAAAAGCTATTATAGAAAAACATACTATGAGTGGTTGGGGTTAACTAGGTTATTAGCGTTGCGAGTTCTGTAATAGTGAGTTTGACCAAAGCTAGCCGGAACTATGTTTTACAAGTATTCAGTTACATTTCAATGTACAATTTTATGAAAAAGTATGAGCTTATGCTCAATTCTGTGGTCCTCTAAGGTTTCCTTTACGCATTGTTGTAAAAGTACAGAAATATTTGTCAGTTTCATAAAGTCTGGACAGTTGTCAATATTACATCTGCGTACTCGAGAACCGGGCGAATAAAGCTGAAGTAAAGGTTTTCCAAAGATTTCCTGTCATCTTTAAATTTTAACTTTCGAATTAAATTAAGTGTATTTGATGATTTCAAAAGAATTTCATCGATACATGTATCCCAGATTCCATCACTTGAAAAGGTAAGATCTAGATGTTTATGAGAGGTGATAGATTTAATAGAAATTTGGTTGACTATTAAAGGTGAATGGTATACAAAATCTTATTTACGTGATATAATCATTAATTTGGTTTTTCGTATGTTGAAATTTTCCAACCACCTTATGGTTTTTTTGAAGATTTTAAATTAAAATACGAGAGATTAAGAGGGAGTTTTCTACAACAGTATATATACTCGTGATATCTGCTCAGAGCTTAATAGGACAGTTTACTTCAGTAACTATGTCATTTATAAAAAAATGCTACGGAAAGGCTATGGGGAACACCTCCATTTATATTGACCGAAGATTATTCTGTTTCATTTATAACTACCCTTTGTTTCATTTCAGACAAATAATCCTTGAACCATTAAAATAGCCTTCTAGTATGCACATCTACCCACCATGATGAAAAATAATATTGAATTTTTTATGTTTTTTCTTAATTTGGATTAACAATTGTGTTTTTATGCTGTTTGTTTGTATTTGGATCAACTATTGTCGTTTTATTTGTCTATTTGGTATTTGGTTGTTTTGTTTAGGTTTTTTAGGAGGATTAGCATTTTTATTATATTATTTTTGTTGTGTTTTGTGTTTGGATCAACTTGTGTCGTTGTATTGATGTTATTCTTGTTTGCAGATGCTACGAGTTTGTGCATTTACCGCAGTATTGTTACCGGTTGTTCAGTGTTTTCTTATTTCAGGAATGCAATTAGGTAACTTTTACAACTTTTTATCAATTAAAAATACAATTGATATGCAAAAAAAAAAGACATTATTATTATTATTAGTGAATAGTGAACCCAATTTAATTTAATATTTTTTTTACTTTTAAGGTAATATATGTTAACATCTTAGGTTCCATAACATTTTGGGTACAAAGTGTTATCAATACGAAACTTGCAGTTTTATGCATGTAACTCTAATTAATTTATTTAATTGTTGCAGTTATCTATAATAAAATATTAAGCTAAAATGAACGCTATCGAAGAAAATCGCTGTGCTCATTTGTCTACTTACCACGATTTGAGACTAAGCATGTATTTTTCAAATCACTATGAAGACATACCAGCTTACTTAATGTTGCAAATTATTCAGTGTTTGGCACATGCATCACATGATCACGTATTAACCAAATGAAAGCTTAAATAACCGTTGTCTAATTACATAAATTACACGTGTATTAATTGTAAACTTTGTATACAGGACATAATACATTATTTGGGTGCAGTGAACAGACTTTAACAGGCGATGCATGTATGTTTTTATCGATCAATTTTTAAAGATTGTTTTTATGTTACCCATATATTTAATACTCTTAAATATTTTGCATGCAATTTGATAAACTATCAATTTAAGTGCATTAAGATAACACTATCAATTTATTAGAATGCATGACAATATTTTGTGACGGATGTCACGTAGGCAGAACACGACTTAGTCATTTACTTTAAAAGGGAAAAATGTATACTAACTTAATTATTTGTCCACGTTTACTGCCATTGAAATAATATTTTTACACTAGATTATTTCCATGGAATTAAATTGTGAATATGTAGACAATGTATTTGGGCAAAACGCTGAAGGCAGACAACCGAAACAAAAAAAAATATTAGACAAAATAAGTGGTTGATGGTCACACGGATATTACACGGATATTGATTCAGAAAGTATAGTATTTTATTTGAAATGCGTTACATATAGCTTGACAAATTGTAACTGAAATAAGAAACAGAAGAGTAAAATCATCGCACTAAATTGCTTAATCTAAAACACAATGTAAGATTATCTGGTTAGAAGCCACGAATTGATCCATATTCACTGAATATTTAGCCTGATAAATCTTCTTTAATAGCCATGTTTTCTAATTTTTAAAAGTACAACAATGCGCCTTAGCAGATGGTGTTCAAATGTTATTGGAAAAACGAAACGACGAATGGGGGTGGGGTGAACGTCTAGAGGCAGAGGCGATTATTGCACTCCATCTGTCCGATGATTCATGGTTTTCAAAAGATGATCCCACGACATACATTAGTGTAAAGCAAATGAATTTAGATCTCTTATCTGCTATTAGCAAGTAAGTGTTTTCTTCTCTTTTCAACTTACGTTTAAAAATTGGCTGAGTACATGTATAGTTTTAGATAAATACTAATTAATATGTATAACGTCTGCTGTTAAATATGAATCATGTTTTTAAGAATATAAGACGATCATATTTATGCTTTGCACAAAATAAGTGTTTTTGCTAGTTTGTATAGTTCACTTTCGAGTAGATTATCATGTACATCCTGCTGTTATGCATCTTTTTGACAAATATCTTTTTTCTTTTATTTAGCGATGTCAATCTAACAAACCCTGAGTGGGGACGTGGACAGTTGGCACACTATGTTCTTGGATTAACTGCCACATGTCAAGATCCTAGAAACTTCTATGGACATAACCTAATAGATAAACTACAGAACCATCTTGTTGTAATGTCCCAGAAATTTAGGGATAATAGGTTTGCTTATGCGCTTGTGGTCTTAGCGCTATGTAATGCCAACGCATCGGTAGATGAGTACTACATGAATGATTTGTCAACGTCTCCAGGAAGTTATACATTTGGCATAGGTAATTTAATTTACCGTTTTAGTTTTTAGCTTTTTAATAGAAAAAAAGCAGCTGCAATTAATATATAAGTAAGTCAATTTTAACTTAAATTTAATGCTTTACTGAAGTCAAGAACAAGGTCAAAATACAAATTGGCCTGATCGTATTTCATCGTTTGATGCTCTTGGTAATGGATGCACAGCTTATTTCATTAGATATTTATTTTAATACATACATTGGTTCGTAATAACAAACATCACTTAATTAGCTTTTTTAAGAATGAGAGTTTATATCAAGGTAACTTTTATGAACCAGATCTTCGATTATCATTATATATAATTGAGAACTATTGCAAACTTTTTATTAAACAGTTTTGATTTATAAAAGCTTTCAATTTTGTGTAGGCGAGGCTGCATTGATATATTTGGCTTTCAAATGTGTCAATAATCCAAAGTATAATGAGCCGACTAAAGCTGCCTTAGACTACATTATCAGTAAGCAAGACCAACAGAATTTGTTTGGAAACGAATATTCCACTGCACTTGCAATACAGGTAATCAAACATTTTGACTGTAATAGCGTGTGTAGTGAGAACCGAAATAGAACTCTTGTAAAAAAAATGCCGAAATTGTGGCAAATATACAAACAAACAAAGGGAGACAACTTTACTTATGCTGATAACTTATTAGCTAAAGACGTTTTAACAATCATCTTTTACGTAGACATTAATTTACTCATTAAGTAGTCATTGTTTTGTCAAGAAGTTTCACTCTCCGTATGGCCTAAGTGTTCAGCTCATGCAGAAAGATTGCTAAAGACCTCGCAAACAAATATTCAGAAGCTGATACCATATTTATTCTGCATCAACTAATTTATCAAAATCTCTAAATTTCACATGGACAGTTTCTTTAGAGCTGCCGAGAGCGTCGGCATCTGCGGATAGACGACGCCATCTTATTTAAAAGATGTTGTGTTATAAAAGAGAAAGACTTGTTGTTGACCATAGTGAACATTGTTAGGGTCATTGCACGTTAATCAATTGTTTATTAAATCAGTAGACAAAAGACCACAATCATCAATACAGAAAATATTCAGACAAGATGAATTATACATTAAACTTTTACTCACTGGCCAATTGAATGTTATTTTTAGTAAGTAACACGAAAAACTTTCTTATGACAATAATTCAGGTTCAACTTATCGCGTGTAAAACATAAGTTTAACATTTTAAGAAGAAATGTGATACAAATGAAGTTTCGATACAACACGTAAACTATTTTTTTGTTGTCTAAGGCAATCTTGGCAAGCAAAGACAAATCATTACAGCCCAAAACCAATGCTGGAATGTCATATCTCATCAATGCGACCAGTAAGTTATTGTAAATATCCACAGAACTGTAGTCTTAAAAGCCAGTCATTTCAGAGGCTGGCAAAAGAAGTTAGACTCCAAGAAAGATCATAAAAAGGTTAAAATCCCTAAACTACTGAAACAGTTTAAAAAAGGAATCTCCCTGCATATGGAATCAGGTTATCCAGTTATAGTATTAAAATTTATCATGTTTTACCTTAGAGCGATCCTCTCACATACAGGGTAGTTTCGTTTTTATGCTAAAATAATGTTGAAAAGCAAATATAATGTATGCTTTAAACAAACAATAGTTTGTGGTCAATGCTGACCTGTTTGTGTATTGCAATTTAAAAAACACAAAACATATGCTACCATGCATTATTTCGGCCTGGAACATTAAAAATTATTTGTAGATTAAAATAGAAATGTTTATAAATAACGCTGCAAGAACATTATATTTTGACAGTCTATTCAGAAAAATCTGTACATATAAGACAAGAGGTAAGCTTATCAAATAGACGTTTCCTGTGCAAAAAGCACTTTGTCAAGCACAAAAGTCACATTCGCGATTTGTGTCGCAATCATGAGAATTCAATATAAAATATACAAAAAAATCGAAAGACATAAAAATTTAATTTGTTCTTAAACTTATTTTGTAGAGCGTTTTAAAAATCCCGAAATGTTTCTGTTGCTCTCTGTCCTACCAGCGATTGCAAAAAAATCGTATATTGATGTGGGAACAACACCGTGTGTGAGAAAGGAACTAGGTATTGACATTTATCTCTTCTTGATATCAACTTTATAGACACATTGTAATTGTTCGTTTTTCTTTTTTTTTCTTCTCAACTTTTACCAAGCTGTTTACAAAAAAAATTGTCGGTGCTTAAGTTAAGTAACTGATGATACAACTCTGTTGCATTTGGTCAAAAAATAAAGAGAGCGCATGCGATTTATTTCCTTGAAAATTGAACAACTCCGTTATTTATCAATACTCACAAACTGCAAGTCGTAAACACCTTGTATTTTCGCCATTGGTATTGCTGAAGTATGATCATGAAAACGGCCCAAGGTCAAAGTGACATTGTTACCTTGACAGTAGAGCATTAATTTTATAACGACAATGTAAAATTTTGTCGTGTAAAGACGCAACATGATCACTGTTTGACCTCACAGATTAGGTTATGCGACATCCATAGACTGAAAATGATTGTAAAGACGTTTTGGCCCAAACAAAAAACTAGAAGTCGATATGACCTACGGTCTTCAGCATTGAGCGATCTTATTCGTCATGTTCGGAGACTGTTGGCATTCCAATGGGTACTAATTGTGCTACTCTCCTCGCTGACCTGTTTTTGTACTCTTATGAGGCCGAGTTCCTAGGCCTGCTAAAACAGGAAAAAAAGACACTGTCGCAGACCTTCAATTTAACATTCTGCTATTTTGGTGATGTTTGTCCCTCAACCATGCTAAATTTGGTGACTATTTGCATTTAATTTACCCTAGCGATCTTGAAATTAAAGACACCACCAATACACTAAGGTCACCATCTTACTTAGACCTTCTAGAAATAGACTCAGGAAACTAAAAAATAGACTCTATGACCAACGTAATGATTTGAACTTCCCAATAGTCAACTTCCCTTTCATTGACAGCAACATTCGGGCAATTCCAGCATACGGTGTGCACATTTCACAACTTAAACGTTATTCTAGATCCTGCAATTGGTATTCCGATTTTTTTAGACCGATCAAAGTTGATGACTACTAAACTATTAAAAGAGGGGTTTGTTGTACCTAGGTTCATGTTATCGCTCCAGAAGTTTTATTTTCGTCAACACGACTTAATTGATCGTTATGGAAAATCAATCTCAAATACGAACGGATATTTTCGATGAGTCATTGGTACTGTTTCTTATTCCTGGGTTCGACTTTTTCCTAGACATGACAACCAGTAACTCAACGGGTATTTAATTACAGACAGGCACTGCTTACTCGTCCTGAGCACCTGAGTGCACCCATGGTTTTTATTGGGTTCAGGCTCTTTCTGGTTTTGGTTTGTGTTTTTGGTGTTGCGTTGTGTATGTCTATAAATGGATTTGTAACTGTCTTGTATTTGTAATTGATTTTTGGATCTTGTTGTTTGGTCGGTTTTTCTTTGCCATTTTTCTTGAGACATATAGGATCTAACACCGGTTGGAGGGCAAGACGGGAAAATCTCAGACACCCAAGTGTAAATATTTCTGGTCTTCAACGAGGCTCTGCAGAGTTGGAGACCAAAAGAAATCTTTCACGCGGGTGTCTGAGAATTTCCCGTCTTGCCCAACCACCGGTGTTTGATTCTATTTCTCACTTATTCGTTAAAAAAATCCGGTTCTGTTCTATTGAAAGATGGCAACAAATAGAGTTATCTACCCTGAACGTAATCTCCAGTGTTCACATATTGCGTCACCGTGTTTGTATTGATGTTTACCGCTATCATATTGTGGCATAAATTGGTTCATGGAAGCTCAGATATGTTGTTTTCATGTTAATACTTAAAAATGCATAGTAAACAAACAAAACTAAAGCAAATAATTTATAATTTTTATTGCTGAACCGACAGTTGACGTCACAATACATTTTTACGGGAAAAGGAGCGTGAAATTCTTATCTCACCCACGGGTTGAGATAAGGATATCTCAACCGCTTAAAAATAGGTACCACGCTGTCTCATTAGTGAGAAACAATTATCTGTAACATGCCGTTATTTTGCGATAAAATTGGTCAATTTCCGGTTTTTAAAGTCACATTAAAAAAGACCTCTTATTGCTCCCAAAATGTATATATTACCGATCATTTTATAATAAAAATATATTTGTTAGAAATATTTACTTTAGAAATTACGTGAACTTAACAGAAGTGTTTCGTTTTAGTTTTAATTTAATCATTATTAAAGCACCTGTTACAAAATTGAACAGTATGCCTCGCTGGCATGGTTGCCAAGGCAGTTAAGCAATGCACTATTACAGGCTCTTGGGATGTGTTTGAGTCTGACTGCAGTCAAGGTGTGCTCAACTCAACTCAACCTGAATTCACTAGCATTGTTAGTTTTCCTGTCATAGATCGGTGTTCCAACCGGTTACTCCTGCTTTAAATTCTCCCTTACTCCAAATTAATCTGGACAACCCGATGTAGGTAAACATTTGTGTAAAAACACAATAGAAAAGAAACAAATTATTTGTAGGCATATACGTAAATAAATACTGTCAAACACGCTATTTCATCGTTGTGAATCATTAATAATTTTATTTTTCCACAGTTACACCTACCCCGACAACAAATGTATTTTTGATTACAATAACAGTTATAAATAAAGTTACAAACAATTTTCGGCGGGTGTGGCCAGCGCCGATGCATGCTGGAGATTCATTATATAATGCCTTAGAGAATTTGGAGGCAATAGACGAAACTTTCACGTAAGTTATTTGCATTAAAATTTGTGCGCTCATTGTAGGTGCTATATATAAAGAAAAAAACAATTACTGTAAACACCACATAATAGCAAAATCATTTTACGAGGAAAATGAAGAAATAAAAGTAGTACAAATGTCTGCACTTATTTGTTAATCGCCATTTTCCTGTTATATGAATTGGGTACAAGAAGAGGTCGATTACTAAACAAATAAAGCAAAAATTATTTACAAACCCTTATTGTTCAGTAAATGTAACGACTTTATTGTTTTAGCGCTACAATAATGACTGTGCAATAAAGTTTTCAATAATAGAATAAGTTTTTTACAGATTCACCAGTGTTACACACACCTTTGGTAAAACTGTTAGATCCGTATGTGGTATAGTAGCCATAGATTCAGATAGACAATATTGGCAGCTTCTCGATTCTAATAATCAGCGGCTTGCTAAAGGTATAATACAATTAAGAAAACATTATGTTCTGTGTTGTAACACTAAACAGCACTTAGGTTCATAAGCTAGAAATTTTTCCGAGTGTGAGTTATGTGATGGTTGAGCTGTAGCACAAAACATTGATAGTCATTTCTTGACTTAAAATAAATTGATTATAAATCTCCTAAAGACGGGACGTTGATTTAAGCTTTTGAATCCGGCTTATTATAAATTTAATCATTGTGTCTTTACCCAAAAAGGCTTCTCTGCTGAGTTGCAAAGGTTCGTTGTGTGCTTATTTGTGATGCTAAGAATACTTACAGACAATACAATTTATTTTAAGAGGCATCAGTCTTGTCATTTGTACAATCTGTTTTCCACAAGAAAATGTTTGAATCGATCGTCTCGCTGGAAAATTTTAGTATAAATTGCGGTTCTAGATAAATTCTTAAAAATATGTTCTTAAGTTGGCACGTTTTACTTTTTTTAACGTTTTCTCTTGTTTTTTTTTTATTTAGCTCCTGATTATACATTTCCAACCGAAGGATCCAATTTTACGTTACAACTTGTAAGATGGTAACACCTTCAACAACCAAACAAGGGAATTCTCCACAATTCTATTAATTGTATTGTGTTTTCATTTTTGATTAAATACATTTCATCTTTCTCGTTTAAATACTATTTTTATAATTATACTGCCTTTGAACGAGGGTGTTAGGGAAGATTATCACATGAAGAAAAATTTATCATCCAAGACGTAGTCGATGATGATTTATTATAATGAATGTCTATTATCTCAAGAAGGACTACCATATAGTTACTGTACTGAATTATACTGTTAATGGAAAATGCCTGTTTATCTGCCTTGTTGTTTTTCCAAATAATAATTGTCCATTTTCATGTATTTCTTTTGTCTTTTGACATGTTTGCGCGGAGAGACACTCGACCTGTAAGTAAATTTCAGGCATATCATTTTCCATGCTGTCAATTTTCGTTCTGAGCGGGTGATAATTTTCCGGTTCGGCAATCTCCGGTCAGAGCGGATAATTCCGAGAATAAAGTCGATAATTCCGAGAATGAAGTCGGTAATTCCGAGTTCAAAGTCGATAATTCCGAGATTAAAGTCGATAATTCCAAGAATAAAGTTGGTAATTCCGAGTTTAAAGTCGATAATTCCGAGATTAAAGTCAGAAATTCCGAGATTTAAGTTGATAATTCCTAGAAAAAAGTTGACAATTAGAAAAAAAACAAAAACATTGGTGGCCCTAATACGCTTCCGTACAAAATACTTTTATTGCACAGTAGCCATGTGCTAATTTCTACTGATTCCAATTTTAGTACCGCATATTATAGAAACGGGTGTTATTTCGTCGTGCTTTCCTCACAACGGGTCATATATAAAAAATTAACATCCGCTCTGACCGGAGATTGCCGAACCGGAAATTCCGAGATTAAAGTCGATAATTCCGAGATAAAAGTCGATAATTCCGAGAATAAAGTCGATAATTCCGAGAAAAAAGTTGACAATTAGAAAAAAAAATTGGTGGCCCTAATACGCTTCCGTAATTTTGTTATAAAACACGAAAACATTTTTCAAATTGGTAATTACTTATGAAATTTAGATTAATGTAATTACTAGCAACCTGCCCACTCAGTTACCCCTTAATTCGGTAAACATGAAGTAGATATGCCACAGACCTGATATCGGTACTCGCAATACAGGACCACATTGTAAGGTCACATAGAAAATTTCAGTAGATGCTGAGAAAACTGTTACGAAAATTTTCATCAATTGACCACTAATGTTGAAAATTGACTAAGTCGGTAAACAGGAAGTAGATATGCGACATGCGTGAAATTGGTACTCGTAATATAGGACCACGTGGTAAGGTCACATATAAAATGTCATGTGGTTTTGATAAGTAGTTGCTGAGAAAACTGTTGCATAGGTTATGTTGCGGGCGGAAGGACGAAAGGACGGACAGAGGTAAACCAGTATACCCCTCTTCTTCACAGCGGGTATAATTAAGAAATAAGTTACCGACTGAAAGACTCCGACTAATCATAATTATTTAGAGTGTCTGTAAAAATGCATTACTACATAAACATACGCCGTTAATTCTTCTGAGGTAATTTGCACGTTCCAAAAAGAATGTGTCTATAAAGCGTATAAAGGTTTAACATTCATTTATGTATCGTTAAGAAAACATCTAGTAACACCTAGCTACTATGCATAAACCAGTTCATTATTGATACATTTAGCAAAAAAGATAGGTGAAGGTGACAGTGAGGAAGTGTGGGGAATTGTGTATTCTATAGCCTATTGCATAAGGGATTAATATGTCCAGTAAAACTTTGATAACTCGCACTCTCGAAAGGGTTGTCAAAATCAGCTATAGAGCTATTGGTAGTGCCTGCCACCGAAGTTAAAATATATCAATAAATTTATCGGTTCCTTACCATGATACCGTTTTCATTTTAGATCTGTTATTGAATTTTCTTTGTATGCTAAAATGTTCATATGCTTTTCGGTCCACATCAACGATATTTATAAGGCTATGAAAAAAGTTGCCCGTTAGGAATTAGAACCCTAAAATGATGTTTTTTTACCCTCCTTTGCAAAAATGACCGAAAATTTTGGTTGAAATAATCAGATTTAAATAACACTGACAAAATGTCTAACCTCCCTCTTTAATCGTTTAAAGCTCAATTTTCCAGGCTCTTATAAATTTTCTCCCAAATATCCAACATTTTAAATAAATAATGTTTATAATTTTTAATTTTGTTATTTTCAGAACTCCAACATCCAATCATATGCCTCCGTGTATTACTTCTGCATACTAGCTTGGCGAAAAATTTTCCCGGTGTCGTGTAAACAAATAACTAGACTATTGTAACCTGTTGTGAACAACTTACATTAAAAAATATGTTTTTACACTAACTTTTTGGTTCTAAATTCCGAATGCCATTAGGGAAAATTTTTTTTTGATTATATTTTGATTTTATCTATAATAACGTAAATTGACCATTCCCCGGGTGTAATGTTGTTTTATAAAGACTTTTAATAAAAATGCATTTTTTTTTAAATATTATGCGTTCACTCAAAGCGTATATATTTCCAAAGAAATACGGATAAATTTAGCACAGTTCCAACAGAAATTAAGCTATTTAGTTATGTCTTAAATATTTGTTTTTCCCTTTAAATCTTCATAATTAAAGATATGAGCTATAAAATAATAGTTATTCCGATCTTAGACAGGGTATATAATTTCACAATATTTAATCTGTTATATATATATATATATATAACGTAAGAAAATTTCGTAACGTTCAGAGGGTCCATAGAAATATTTTTATCGGTAATTTGTGTTATTTTCCTTTGATGTGTTCCAACTGATAATGCTTGTCTCAGCATACTAGCCGTGATACAAAAAATATCAGGCAGTTCATTACCGGGCATGCGTGACTAATGGCGGAGGAATCTAAAAATGATTACGTCACAGTAACTAACAGAATGTTCAAAAATAAACAAAGGAAGATAAAATAAAACAAGATCTAATAACCCACCTTCCCCAAAATGAAAAAGAAAAAAACAAACAAACAAACGAAAACAAAAAATCAAATATTACAAATTTTTCTAGAAATTTAGCATACGTCTGCTTGTAGTATGGACCACCTACAGCGCTCTTTTGTTTTAACGATTTCAAAAATGACATGCAATATTCTCTGCCCTCCGTTCTCGACCACACGAGCTACGTTTTCGCAGCTAGCTAACAATCATACACTTTAAATAATCTGAACAAAACTCTTTGAATTGCACAAACATCAAAATTCAACAGTGAAGTGAAAATCCCGAGTATTGTTCATTAGCCAGACAAATCACAAAATTATAATAGGATCATTACGGCAGTAAAATTCGACCTACTAAAGAACCTACAACTCATTACATGCTGTACATCAATGGCAATGCATTTTAATTAAAATTGGAATTTCTAAATAAATGACGTTCTCCCCTGACCACTGCAAAGTACTGAAAATTAAAAATAACACAGCACCATACAGTTACCAGAAATGATAACGATATAAAATATAAAATATAGAAAACAACAAAAAGTGAAACTGACACTCCATTGGAAAATCGGTCAGAAACGTTGGCACAAAAATTTGAAATAATACAGTTGTCAAAGAGCAAAATATTAAAAACATAAAGTTTGACACCCCATATTATAATTAAGAGTAAAATAAAGGATTCTCATTCACAAACTATTACATAAAGGCTTAAAAATGACTTGCCTTGTAACCATACACAGAATCAATGAAATAAACGTCCATTCATTACGCCACATTCCAGTTGAATGACGTCGACGTTAAATAACGTAGCACTCCGTTTTTCACAGATCACTCCGACAAAATAGTCTCTTTGAAATTGTTTTGAATAACAGATTGATTCTGTAATTTTTTAGATTTTTGCATGGATTTCGTAAAGATATATTTTTTGTTATAAATTACCGATAAACAAAATATAAGTTAGGTTTTAGGTAGTGGCTTTCTCACGGTGATACCTCAGGTTCGACCTAACGGGCTCACCTGAGATGTACCGTGAGAAAGCCACTACCAAAAACCAATTGCCTTATATTCTGTATGTATCAGTCATAAAATATACAGTTTATTTGAACTCGCCACGAAACATACTGTATATTTTCTGACAATTTACGAATATTTCATATATTTGTTAGAGCTCACATCTTTAATAAGGAATATTAAACAAGAAAAACAAATGTTTACGAGATAACTATAAAGCGTACATGTAATTTCTTCTGGGACCATACTGGGAGGGTTCCCAGTGCTCGACTCACAGAGCAGCCCAGCGCGTCCCCGGGTGACGGATAGGGGAGACCCTCTCGGTGGGGGGTTGTCAGGTCATAATACGGAAAGCCTGACCGCGGACCGTAGTAGGTAACGTGTTTGGAGAGTGCCACGCTCCTTGCACGATAAAAACAATTTTGTAGATTTCGAAAAAGAGTAGGCTCATTGTAGCCGCTACAAAAGGCTAAATTTTCCGCCCCTACCCAAAACTCCATACTTTTCCAGTCAAATTTGTATTCCCTGTGACCCATCCCACACCCATTTTCCGTTGATTTATTGTTTGTTAACTTGTTCCCGTCCCTGAATATAGCTGAAATACTGCTCGCTGGACGTAAAGCAGACATCCAATCAATCAATCAATCAATCAATCAATCAAATGTAATTTCTTATGGGAAAAGTCCTCCCATTCGGAACTCCCCAAATGTGGTCGCTTTATTTACACATCACTTATTAATACGGTAACTGTACCATAACGTGTTAAATGTATCCGTGCTTGTGTGGCAATATACATTTTAAGAGAACACATAATATTTTTTAAAATGCATTTTTAATTAATGGTATTTAAAAAACAAAATTACTTACAGGTAATTGTCAAATTATTTTATTATTGATAAAATAAAAATTATTATATTCAAAAAATATTTACTCTTGTGGAATCCCATCATTACTGTCGTGACGCTTGGATGATCGAAGCTCATTAGAAATTTAAAACCAAAGTTTATACAAACACAAACAGTATATGTAAACATCAAATTAATCGAAACATTATCTTTTCTAATTCAAGATTCAAGATTTCAAGATTTTATTAATCAAACTCAGGCGCCTAAGCGCAACATAAGCATTATAGATGCATCAAAATATAAATTTTCACAAAACTGACATAATGTACATATGCATGTGTAAATGGATGAAAGAAAAAACATGGGGATAGTGAATACAACTTCAACTATAATTGATAGATTCGAAACAGCTGGTTATAACAAGGAACACATTTTCTTAATAAATATGGATACATTTTATTTATGCTTGGATATATAGTAAAATACCTTGGAATATATTTATTTCGAATTTCAATAAAATCACTATTATTACAAATGAAAAGGTAATGAAATTCATCTCCAATTGCTCCGATATTACACTTTTGACATATTCTGTTGTCTCTTGGTATCTTATGCCAACGTGCGGTTTCAGTTGGAATTTTAATATTAGAAAGACGTAGTTTAGTAATAAGCATACTGTTTACTTGATTTAGTCTGAGTAGATAAGTCTCGAGCTTAAACTCATCTTTGAAAGAGAGGTAAAATGCTCCTCTGGATGAGTTAGCAAGATCAGACCTCCATTTTTGAATAAACTGATCCCTTAAAATCTGCCTTACATGTATCTTCAACCACTCGTTACTAACATGTATGTTATCAGTATACAGAAAGCTCATCCCAATATTATCTAAAATGGATGTAATACATTGCAACCACTTAAACCAGTTCTCTTCATTCAGTGGGTAACGACCTAAATCTCGATACACCAATCTAATTGTTAATAGTACTGTTCAATAAATAACCCAATTGTATCCTTAGCTTGTGAAGTGTAAAGTGGAAAAATTTGAGCTTCTATTGGTCTTAATTGGTGTGTGATGTTTGCTGCTGATTTGGGTAAATTAAATAAGAAAAGTAGTAATTGACGGTTATGTCACTTTTAAGTTATAAACATGAATATCAATGGATTTTGGACGATGTCTTGACTGAATAATGCAAAAAGTGCAGGTACATGTTGTTAACTTGTATTGCTCTTGTAATCACATTTCTTGTTTGTTGTATTGTTGATTGAAACACGTAAAAAATCATATTACCAAAGAGGGTTTATGACCTGTGACGGACATCATCTGAGCCAGAAACCCACCCTCCCTTCTACCGCTGATATTTGAGTAGTTTTGTTTCTTAAATTTACTTCCTTTCTCTTATTTAAACAAATATACATATCATATATTACATATCATGTCATTTACATCTATTAATACTTGTTCGAGTAAGACATTTTTGCACTTGCGTAAATTTTCCACTCGAAGCGAAACGAGGTGGATGTTTTTGCCTTACAAATAAAAGCCTCGTAAAGTTACCACATCCGTAAACTTTCCGGAATCTATCCTGTAAAGAAAAAATCGTATTCATGAAAGCTCCGGTAATTCCGTAACCGTAAAGGTTGCGGAAACGGGCACTTTAGATTTAAGTAACCATTTTCATATGCAATTATGCAAGACTAAGATGTCAAAGACGCCAACTTGAACAATTATGTAAAATTTGGGAGACATTTTTGTCTGTTCTGTTCTCATTTATATGTGTATCTTGAACATTTGGCTTTAAGTGCATCCTGGTATTTATTCGCTATGTTCGTCAAATATACTAAAAATTGCAATATTAGATGGCCCCTAATTGCAATAGCTTTAATTAAATCTTAGTCATTACATTAACCCTTACACTGCCAATCGAACGACCGGTTTAATGCCCGGTGATCAACTGTCTGATTAACGTTACGTTTCACTGCCAAAGGGATGATTTCAGCCGATATTCAATTAAATTTTTTCAGAGTAGTTTTTATATTTAAAAGTCAGTTTGGCAAGTTTTAATTTTGTCATATGACGTCATACACCGCAAAATGACGTCAAATCGACGTTATCCGGGTATTTGTAAAATATTGGGCAACAGCTTTGGATGAGAGCATTCACCCCGAAACGGAGAAGAATAATATTTTAGGACCATACTGAGAAGGCTCCCGCAAAGCTCGACCCACAAAGCTACCCAACGTGTACCCGGTTGTCAGATAGGAGAGACCTTATCGTTTGTGGGTAGTTAGGTCATGATACGGAAAGCCTGGCATCTGACAGTAGCGGCTGACGTATTTGGAGAGTGTCATGCTTCTTGCATGATAAAGACCCCGTTTGTAGATTTCTAAAAAGAGTAGGCATATTGTAACCTCTACAAAGGGCGTCTAAATTTTCAGCCCCTAACCAATGCTCCATACTTTTCCAGTGGCAGTTCAATTTTGTGTTCCCTATGTCCCACCCCTTTTTGCGTTGATTAACTGTTTGTTAACTTTTTCTCGTCCTGAACATAACCGAAATACTGCTCGCTGGAGTAAAACGTCCTGTCAACCAATCAATATTTTTTAAGTATAAATATATTAATACCATACCAAATGGTAATGCTGTGCCCAATTGCCTATTTTTATTTGCCTAAACCATCTATTTGAAGGGAACTGAACCAATTTTATAACATCGTTAGAAAAAAGTCTAATTATTTTTCAGTGTATTAAATTTCATAATATTTACACGGGGTAAAAAAAGTATACCAAATCGTGCAGGATTATATTTAAATTATTATATTTGGGAGAAACTTTAAACAAAATTATTTCTCCAAAACGACCACTTTCATTAGGACATGCGGGGCCTTTAAGAAAAAGAAAACACCGAGAACAGAGAAAAACTGCATACAACATAAAGACCAACATAATATTAAAAAAACCGAAGCATGTCTTTGCGCATAGAAAGCTGGCAGTGACAAAAATATGATGCAGAGCAGACTTACTCTTTTGAATTTTTGAAGCTTTTTTATCCTTCATTGGTTCTTTTTTCGGTGGAAAAAAACAAGACTTATAAAAACCGAGCCGTTATATAATTGGTATTCTTTTATGTCTCATTAGCTCCTTATATGTCTATTTCAATTTAGTATTTGGTCCTCTTCGTACCATCTTGCGTAAATAGAATGTATGACGTCAGAAAATGCAGTCAAAAAGCAAGCTTCTTGAAATCAGCAACAAAAAAACCGCTGAAACATTGTGTCTTGTAAAAGTTAAGTAAATCAGTACATTCCTTGTTGTGAGCACTTTTGTGTTTTCTTTTTTTGTTTTATTATGTAGAACACTGTGCTTAATCAGTTAACAACAACACAAATCTAACAAGAATATAGGACGTTGTCATTCAACAAGAGCTGTAACTCTTATACATAGTTAAATTCTCCCTCTTAAAATCGTCCGAACTTAAATTATTTCTACTCTATGGCAAATGGCGTTAAAGACAAAACAAATATCTAGGCTTAGTTGCTTCGAATATTTTCTCTCCATGAGCAAAATTTATTACATTAACATTTTTAACTAAATAAATAACAAAAATTCATACATATAAAAACTTCAATCACACATTCATTACAATGAAAATATAGTATGCAGAAGAAAAAACACCCGTTTCTTTGAAGCTACTGCAAGCGTCTTTGAAGTTACTGCAAGCGTCGATACTCAGTAATACCCGTCAACACTATTTATATCAGTCCGTACCCGTACATATCATGCAAATCGTGCACTGTAAAAGCGGGTATACTACCCACACTTAATTATAGAACTGACCAAACAACTTCAAAACTGACCAAACAAGTTTTTTATAATTTACCAAACTATTTTAAATTTAAATTCTCCCTCTTAAAATCGTCCGAAAATAAATTATTTCTACTCTATGGCAAATGGCATTCAAGACAAAACAAATATCTAGGCTTACTTGCTCGCAGTAACTTCGAAAAAACAAAGGAGTAGTTAAGAATTAAATGCCAAGATTCAGAGATACACGTAGTTGAGAATTAATATTGTCTTTAATATAACCGTCTTTAGCCAAATCTGAAGCCAATCTCCCATGAGCTTTCAACAATCTTTCAGAAACCCCTCGATTAGCCGCACTTGATGCACCCCCGCTTCTCAAACTGTGTAAACCAAACTTTGTTTTATCCAAACCAATTTCTTCTAAATCAAGTGTAATTTCTCTAGCTCTGGTATGTGTTTGTTTGTTTGTTTGATGGTGTTTAACGCCACTTTTAGCAATTTTTCAGCTATATCATGGCGTCCAGTTTTTATTGGGGGAGGAAGCCGGAGTACCCGGAGAAAACCCCGACCTGCGGTAGGAAAACTGGCAATCCTTGTCAATTGTCAATCCTAGCTCTGGTATAAGACAATGGTGTATTATGTTTGCATAAAGTGTACATTCCAGTCGATTTGAATGATATAATTCATCTCAAACCTTTTTTCAAACCAGCTAAATCTATATATCGATTTAACCACAAAATTGGAAACAAATCTGAACCAGTTTTGGCTATTGTAACAGCACTATACCTCTACATACTTATCTGTCTTACTCTTCTCAATGATTATCTTGACAAAATTGTCATAAAACTGTAAATTACACATTTTTAAATTGGCTATTTCCTTGTTTCTTAGAAATCCAGAAAAACCAAGCAAAAATAAAACAATAATTCTTAATTACTTTAAATTTGAACTAGTACTAAATTTGTCAACAATTTGTTTTAATATTTCTGGCGTAATTGGCTCTTTTTTGTTTACAGGTTTACTCAATAAACGCTTTCCACCTTCTAAAATTATATTCAAAAATTTATCAGAACAAGGATTTATCTTAAAATAAAAATCATGAAACCATTTGACGGCATAAAAACTGGATAATATGACTGCTTTACTGCATATACTTTGAATAAGACTACCAATATAAATTAACACTGTGGTTTCTGTAACTGGTAAACACTGTAATGAATTAGAACTGCACCAAGTCTTAAATTTTTGTAAATAGC
Source organism: Limnoperna fortunei (assembly GCA_944474755.1). Classification (NCBI taxonomy): domain Eukaryota; kingdom Metazoa; phylum Mollusca; class Bivalvia; order Mytilida; family Modiolidae; genus Limnoperna; species Limnoperna fortunei. The sequence continues at coordinate 81,258,920 of OX104113.1, read as the reverse complement.
ATTTGTATTTCTTGATTGCATTTTCCGACTTGGAAAATTCTACGTAATTAGGAAGCTGTTTAATAATACTGGAAAATCTTGAATCAGTGGCATAATTCTTGAACTGTGTCCCATTGACTGTACAGTCTACAAAATAAATAAATAAACATTAACATACAATATAAAAAAGTATTACAAGAAACAGTAATGCGGCATTAACCCTCGCATTATTGCGACACAGTGTCCTCTATACATATTACAGTATGTGGCATTCTACATCACATACACTGTAAAACATATGCGGCATTCAACTTCGCATAATTCAACAAATCTGAGTATGTGGCATTCTACCTTACAAACAATAGATAACATTCACATTCGAATGTTCAATATCAATAAGTTGACAGTTCGTCATCATTAATACAAACACTTTTTCATCATGTTAATCCAATATCAATTAACAGAAAAATCTACTAGCAATACAACAACATTTCCGTTAAATGGAACATTAGCAAACACACTATTTTTCTGTGAACCTTTAACGAAAAAATTGACAGGTTTTTCATATTCTATATAATCTTTAATAAAAATTTTTAATTTTCCAGGAAATTTACAGACTTGGGATGGCCAAAATAAAGCCGACTTCCATTTAGGAACAACTAAAGTTCCTTTTGCTTTACATAAACACATATGATTAATGCATTTTGATTATCAGTATACATTTTTAGATATTTTTCAAATAAATCAAACTTCAAAGCTGTTAAATTTTTTGAAGAATAAAGTTTCTCTCCAAGTAGACCTCTTTTCACGTTCATTTTCATCAAACATAAAAAAATATAAATCCAGCGCCAGAAAATTGACTTACATCTGAAAAAACGTTTTGCTAAATTTCTACTAGTCACGTGACACTTTCTTTCAATCCGATTAACAATGTTAGATTTGAGACTAATAAATTTCTTTTTGAGAATTTCTAAAGTACAATTTTTAAAATTCCATAAAAAACCTAATCATTAAATATTTTGCACTTGATCCCAAATGCTTTTCTCTTTATTAACAATAAACCCTGATTTTAATAAGTCTTGTTGAACTAAAACTGAAAATTGTTCACAGAATTCATAAGACTCAGCCGTGCATATACCGTCATCTAAATATATGACAATAGGCAAACCCAGACTACGCCAATGTTTGACTAAAACACGTAAAGTCTTTGTAAAAATATGACCGGCCGAAGATAGCACAAAAGGCAATACGGAAAAAGTAAAATATTTTCTAGTATTACCAAATATCCGAGAAAATCCTAGAAATTTTTTATCAACAGGATGAATATCAATATTGTAATACCCGGATGTTAAATCAAACCTAAATGCATAACAATTAGACGTCACAAAACTTTTGGCTTCTTTTACACCTTCAAATTTAACTTTCATCTTATCAACAAATTCGTTTATATGACGAAGATCCAAAAGTAACCTTTTCTTTTCGGAGCTATTAACTGATACTGTTAATGGATTTACAACAAAAGGACAATCAACTTCATGGATACAATTTTTCTGCAATAGTTCATTAATAGCTTGTACAACGAATTCCGAATGTTGCAGTGCAGATTTATTATTACGCAAATTCTGCGTAGGCATGGTATAAAAAGGAATCCGGTAACCAAAATTGATAACATTCAACATAAATTCATTGCAATGCAAATCATTTTTCCCAAAACTAACATGTTTCTTTAAATTGCTTTAAACACTGAAAATTATTGAACTACTTTGAAAGCTGTCAATATTTATACTAGACGTACTAGGAGTTAAACTCAACTGTATCTGCCGTGTCTGGCTCACTGATCTTTTATGAGGTCTTTTGGAAATGACGAGATTGAACTAGCTGCTGGGAGTGATCCCCTGTGAGGGCATGCCCTGGCGAAATGACCTGGTTGATTACACTAGAAGCATTTGAAGACTTCTGGTGTTTTCTGGATATCCGATTGGTCAAAGCCACCAAAAAAACTTCTGGAGTTAAATTTTCCTTCCCTAACAGACAAACTCTGCGAAAATCCTGATGATTCATTTGTCCGAACTCTGTCATAAGGCTTAAAAGTCCTATAGCGATAAGCCCTTAAAAACATAATTAGTACTTCAATCAACTGGATAAAAATACACATATGCATTAAAATCTTATATATTTATTTATTTCACAGGTAAACGTATTTGCGAAAGTTTTTTTTTTTGCTTGTTTGTCACGTTTTGTTTATTTGTTTGCTTTTTTAAATTTAATTTATAATTCTTTTATTAATAATATCAGATTATTACATGACATTTTTGATATCATATGCATTATTAGCCCATGGTTTGATCACCCGAGGGCTTATAATGCATATGATATCAAAAATGTCATGTAATGGTCTTTTTATCATATGCTTCAGCAGGGGAAAATGAAATAGACTTGGATATCAAAATCTTATCGAGTTCCGGTACCGCTATTCATGTGGTCCGAATTTGTTTTAAAGTCATTTATAGTAAATATTACCATGTCCATCCGACGGGTTTTTGCCGGACAAAATGAAAAACTGCTACCGCGTTTGGTCGAGTTTATGTTCCTTTTGTAGATCTCATATTACACTTTTTGAAATCAACAATTATTTTCCAAGGTAAATCGGCATTTTGAAAAGGCTGAATTTTCATTTTGATAAATCGAATTTCCATAGGAAGTCAGCCATTTTTGTTTGTAAAGGGGTCTAATGTTGTTTACAAATGTTCGTCTGTTTTCGTGACGTTCAATGCTATTCGGAGAAACCGCGAGACTTTTCCCGCCTTAACTGCAGACGACATTACCCGAAGGATTTCGAATAGACAACAATGGAATTTTCCTAACGTACACATCCGTTCAAAACAAGGTCAAAATTTAGTATGGAAAATCGATCTGTCAAAATGAAAAAACGGCCGCATTTCAAAAAGCCGATTAACCGTGGAAAATAATTGTTTCTTTCAAAAAGTGTAATATGAGATCTACGAAAGGAACATAAACTCGACCAAACGCGGTAGCAGTTTTCCATTTTGTTAAGCAAAAACCCGTCGGATTGACACGGTAAAGTTTAGTATAGATAATATTTTCAGATCACTCACGGTTCGTTTCTATTTGTGTGTAAGTATTCATTGACTTAAGATAATCCAAAGTATTGTCCATCTCCATGCATTCGTATCATGCATGTCGTCTGCTTTATCGTTCGACGTCATATTTGTAAACAATTCCGGTAATTTCCGATCATTTACGGAAAGGCATGTGATAACACTTACGGAAAAGCGTGTAATAACATTCGGAAGCAGTTAATAATATTTTGATATCAGCCCGCTTTGCCAATCCGGTAAAATATAAAATTTTTGCCCATTTATTCCTTTTATCATACAGTAAAAAATATAAGTTATTTACTATATAAGTATATGATAATATCAGATTATTACATGACATTTTTGATATCATATGCATTATTAGCCCAAGGTTTGATATTGGCCCAAGAGCCGCAGGCTCGAGTGTCAATATAAACCGAGGGCTTATAATGCATGTGATATAAAAAATGTCATGTAATGGTCTTTTTACCATATGCTTCAGCAGGGGAAAATGAAATAGACTTGGATATATCAAAATTTTATCGAGTTCCGGTACCGCTATTCATGTGCTCCGAATTTGTTTTAAAGTCATTTAGATAATATTTTCAGATCACTCATGGTTCGTTTCTATTTGTGTGTAAGTTTTCATTGACTAAAGATAATCCAAAGTATTGTCCATCTCCATGCATTATATTTTACCACATTGGCAAAGCGGGCTGATATCAAAATGTTATTAACTGCTTCCGAATGTTATTACACGCTTTTCCGTAAGTGTTATCACATGCCTTTCCGAAAATGATCGGAAATTACCGGAATTGTTTAAAAATATGACGTCGAACGATAAAGCAGACGACATGCATGATACGAATGCATGGAGATGGACAAAACCAGTTATTTATAATTTATATGTACTAACTTAGGTAAAACCCCGTTCTACCCGAAATAGACATATATATATAGTTATTTATTAATTAGTATTGTTTATTGACTTATTTGTAGTTACAATTTTAACTCCGTAAATATTCAGCAAAATATCCGTCATCATCGCAAACTTTACAGAGTCATTGTGAATTCGACGTAAAGCTTCCGTAAACGATGCGGAAATGGTCCGTAAAGACTTCAACACATGCGGAATATACGGAGGCTTCGTGGATAAGGTCCCTGAAGACCAGTTTTATTTTCTGTGCTGGAGATTGATGACTTATGCCACGCAAGCTTGAGCTCACTCTCCGGAACAGGAAACATAACTGGTTCCCAGATATAACCTTTACAACACGTCGTTCCTGTTTACTGCGGGACTATATTTGTCGTCTGCCTGTAATGTTTGTATACAAAGATCAATGTTTGTAAAAACATACACTAGGTTGTATTTATTGTTGTGTTGTCTATTTATACAATTTTGAATCGGTTTTATATGCAAAGTAATGCGTTTGTTCTCGAGACTTATCTGTCATAAGATCATCAACCAATCATGTGACAGAGGTGATTGTGGTTGACGTAGGTAGGATACACAGAATCCTTTGAGTGGAAAAGTGATTTCCCTATCAACTCCGCCCACTGATCGGTCCAAATTATAAAAATACCAACAACAAAAAACAGTTTTGAATGCTGCACATTTATTCTTGACAATAGGTAAGAGAAATTTGAAATTAAGATTTAAAGTTAATTAGGTTGCAGACAACATACAACTTAGATAATATAAAAATAAACATGAAAACGATTATATATGTTTAATGTTCAATTAACCTTTATCATTGTATTCAATGAAATACTATTTAAAATGTGAAAACGATTGATCAATTAGTTTGTTTTGTTTAATCCTATTTTATAGAGTGTAACTAATCAATAAAATGGGAGGAGCTAAATACCTCTGTTTTGGAGTTCGAACTATTATCACCCTCGAAATCACGTAATCGGCAATCATAAAAGGGGTGACAATACTATTCTTCGACCTTAATATGGTGCAAACTTTAACTGAAGCTTAAAACGTACGATATTTTAGGAACTTGGCTGATCTCCCATTTAACTTGATTGTTAAATTTTGTCCATATCTGTTCGGGAAAATTATTTAAGATAAAAAAATAAATATTTTACGGCCAAAATGAAAATACGACGGACTTCTACCCCAAGTTTTTACATTATAGACTTTCCAAATGTATTTTTGAATCTGAAAATTAAGTTGGTAGATGGATAAACGTGAAAAGAGAATATAAGATTTTTGCCTTCTGCAATACTGAAGAAAATTTGACAATGAATTAAAAAATTTGTCAACTACTTCTTGTCTGAGAGGAAACAATTTATCCGAAACGGCTGTTTGCATTAAAAAAATGACGATGAATTTAATTATTTGTTAAAATGTTCACACTTCTCGACTAAGAGGAAACAATTTATCCGAAACGACTGTTTGCATTAAAAAAATGACGATGAATTTTATTATTTGTTAAAATGTTCATACTTCTCGACTAAGACGAAAAAATGACCTGAAATGACTGTTTTAATTTAAAAAAATTGACAATGAATTTTATTATTTGTTAAAATGTTCATACTTCTCTATTAAGAGGAAACTTTGTTTCTTTGACGAATAGAATAGTTAACAAAGTATTTGTTCTTCAGTTCATTCTGCATATATAGTTATACTTCTGCAGAGTTTGTTTACGTTAAAAAATGTATGACATAAAATGTTCTCGTTCCATGTATGTTCAACTGTAGATCTAGTTTTTCTACCGAGGATCGGTGGTATTCTCCTGGAGCTCGACTCCCCCCCCCCCTTCCAATCAACAAACAATCATTTACTTTAAATAATTGCAGCGTTCTGAACATCCCAAATTAAAATCGATTTGCTGGTTAAGGAAATATTTATGAGCAATTAAAACGATAAAATTTCTAACTTTGTATCGAGATTTGATAAAAATAAATATTGGACAAAAAGAATTTCCGGAAAAGGCTCTGATTTTTGTTATCTTTTATATTTACTAGAATCTTTGCATCTGCTGTTATCATGCAATAAATATAATGATTCTAGATATTTATTGGTTATTATCAACCAGCATTTGTTGTTTTCTCACATTAACATTTCAAGCAAGTACTAAATGGGCGATATTATATCATTGCCGAGTTACATTCCAGCAAACCGGACTATGAATTTGTTTTAACATGGCACGCTTTTCGGGTGAGATAAATTTTATACATATCAATTAACTTTTCTGTTATAGGTACTTCCACGTTTGTATTTAGTTGTAATATTTAATTATTGAATAAATTTTGTTTAAAAAAATTGACAAAAAATCCATATTCAAGGAATAATAAATTTGTAAAATAAGTTTGGCAAATGTATGAATATAGGGCATACTTTCGAAAATTGAATAAAACTTTTGAACATTATCAAAGTAACAAATAAAAACCGTTCTAACATAAATTATATATTCTGTGAACTTATGAATAGTACTCTATTATTTCATTATTCAAAATGGTTGCATTATTTTTAATACAAGAGTGTACTTCTTAATGAGTATAGCTGTCGGAATAATTAATATAATTTCATATAAATTTCTAACGAAAAATATAAATAAGTTTTCATTGCAGAAACTTTGTTTAAAACAATGCCGAAGATTGGTGTCATAACTTTGTTTATATTTCAGTGCTGTGACTTGTTAGCATTTTCGCTATATTTAATGTCTGTTGGCTATAATTGTAACCACGGTATCCTTCAATTTGATTAATTAAACATAATTTGAAGGTCTGTATTGTCACATATTTATCTGAATTAGACGTCATTTATTGCAGGACCTTCATGTGTGCTGGTTAACTAGTATCCTTTAAAAATTCCAGTTAATTTCGAAACATCATCCATGTGTATGAAATATTTCAGAGGTCAAATTTAAACTTGTCAATTGTGGTAAAAACAATGATTTATTAGTATAAATAACTAGAGTTTTATTCTTAAGTTTCTTTGATCAATTTATTTCAAACATGTTACCAATGTTTCTGAAAAATAAAGAAGTTTAACATAAAAGTGACATTTCTGTGCACATATCGTTATGTTCTATTGACAGAAGCAGTAGCCACATTGTTGGATTGATAGACTGAATGTTGTTAAATGTTAAATTGAGCCATAGTTTACCACATTGTTTTGAGGAAAAGGGTTATAAAAAGAGGGCATAGTACGGATGATTCAAGCATAATTTATTCGCAATTAGCCCTCTGGTTTAAGAAAAAAAAATTGAAATCAACAACCTCACGTGATCTGTTTGTAGTGTTTTATATTTGTTCAACATATTATCGGTATGCGGGTTCTGAATTGGAAAATGATTGCTTAATTAGAAAAGTACATCAGCGCATGTACCAGATAAAACTAAAATGTTACCTTTAAACGTTTTGTCAGTGATTTAATAAACATATTGTTTTACTAAGCATGTGATTTCTTTTCAGAACATTTATGTGTTATTTTTATAATCGTGTTAATTACTGAAACGAATTCAGAGAATACAACAGGGAACGGATTTTTAACAGATGAATTTTCTCCGTATCACGAAGACGCTAAAATCGTCACAAATGATACTGCTGGTAAGAAAGCCTAGTTGAGTCAAATGAACAAAACATATAAGAGACAAATGATTTATCGAAAGTAGAGCGATTCTTATTCTATCTATTTAAAAAAGTATTTAAAAATCATTTCGACTATATATGTATTATTTTCCCATTTCTTCATAAAAAATGGCGGAATTTTAAATACTGAAAATTAAAGTCGGAGAAAAATTGGTATGAAAAAACAAACCAAGATAATATACTTCCAAATTTACATTTTAAAATCGAATCCAATTCCTACGTCTTAGTTCAGCATCCCATCTGAAAAATATATGTTATATATTTATCTTTTAAACACAATGGCTTCATTTAGCTTGCTTTAACGTTTTCTGATCTCGTGCTCATCTACTTCTTAACATTTTTATGAAAATAATAATTAAATTATTTGACAATTTATATTTAATTTGCATTTCTTCGATCATGCTTATCTACACAAAAAGTGTACAGAAGAGGGAACAAAATAGATATTACACTGATTAATTAGTCATAATAATTCTAACAAAGACGTTTTAAACAAAGCGACTCAGCATTTGTGAAGATAAGAAAAACGATTGAATATTTTTCCTGACAAAAAAGACAAGAAAATTATGTCATCTTATTAGTTTATGTGATAAAAAAGTCGTTTTATTGCTTAAAACGACAAATTATTCTAAATATGTAGCCTTAGCAGGCAGGTCCCAGGTTACTAATATGACATGAACGTTCTGAAAAAGTTTTGTTTTTACAATACGTATTGTTATTTGCATTAAACATCGTGCTGTTAAAGGGCATCCAAGTTATACAAATAAAATGTCATCAAGATACCAAGGCTATTACATTAACTACGCCAGACGCGCGTTTCGTCTAATCAAAACTAATCGGCTTTAAAAACCTACGTTCAAATATGTTATAAACGTTTTATCGCTACTTTGAAGTATTTTTTTTTTATCTTTGTGTGCGATATTATTCCATCTCACTCTACTAGCGTGAGATGGGCCCATCTCAGCTCGCTGTCAAAACGTCGTGAAGCAAACACTGTGGCGTCACAGTGTTACAAAATAGCGATAAACAGATTATATATTCTTCCGTAAATCTTCGATTTCTGGTAGTGATGACTCAGTACAGATGAGCTCACACGCACACATCTGTACTTGCTGCGTCATCCAATCAAAATGCCAGAAACAAGTCTAAAACAATGGAGAGTCTATTGGTTATAGCGATGTGAACGTTGTTGGTTTACAAAGAAATAGGTACTTTCATACGTTTTTGAGAAAGTCCGTGTGATCTTTCACTCGTGATAGAAAATTTTATGTCTTTTGGATCGTTCCGCTGCGCTCCACTCGCGAAAAGACGTAAAATTTCCATCACTTGCGAAAGATCAACCGGTCTTTCCTAAAAACGCATGAAAGAACCTGTTACGTTTTATGAAACTCGATGCATTTTCTCGTCATCTCATCTCAGGGCTGTCGCCCTTCGATGAGATATGGACGAGAAAACGCTTCTTGTTTCAAAAAACGTAAATTATCTATAATTATTAGTTAACTACTATAATATTCATTTAGATAGGAGTAAAACTGCCGATAACATATATTTTGCTGAACCAGTCTAATCCAGAATAAACTACATGTAATCCAATATCGGCTGGGCCTGATTCGACTTGTATTGGCCCGATTCCAACCTGTATTGGCCTGCTTGTTTTGGCCTAGTTAATTAATAGAGATAAGATTGTTATTGGTCTTTGGCTTGCTGTTTTGTCTTTCGGCTGCACCTCTGGCCAATACAACAAGCCTTGGACCGATAACTAGACCAATACAGAAATCATCACATAATAATTATGTAATAGTAACTTGTGTGTAGGGCCGTATCCAGAATTACGGACTTCTGAAGGACCCGATACGGATCGTTTATCTTGTTACAGCCCGAGCCAACGGACCGTTTATCTTGTTACAGCCCGAGCCAAAGGCGAGGGCTGTAACAAATAAACGGTCCGTATCGGGTCCTTCAGAAGTCCGTAATTCTGATACAGCCATACACACAAGTTACTATTACTTTTATTTCATTGAAAACATTAGAAAACAAACAAGTTCAATAGTATACAAGACAAAATGAACTTTGTTTACCTGTAATTGTTTAGCATTTGTGCTAAATAATATGTTCTGTTGATATTTTACATGTTTTACATTTTGTTTAGTAATTAGCAATCTATTTACATTTATTTGTGGCACATCAAAATTGAAAATTCAAATAATATTTTTTTGATCGGGCTGTATCACCGTTACAGCCAGGACTGTATCAAACTTAGGGCTGTAACAGTAGATTGGATACAGCCCGTTTGCTGATACAGCCCTGCTGAGTTTTTTATTCTTAAACACATTAACTGTAGCTTAAAATACAGACTGCAAATTATCCAATGGAATGGTTTGTTACATTATTGATAGGAAATAATATCATATTATTAATGTTATGACTTCAATACACCAAGGCCATTATTTCTTGTTCTGTTTTTCAATTTCTAAAATTGTCTTCAACTAATGAATTAACCTTATAAACGGTTTGCATGCAAATCTTTATTGAATGTTGTTGAAATAGATTTTGACTTTTATAGAAACAAATTTACGATTGAAAAGACTTGAAGGTGCTAAGCTGGTTTGTCAATGCTATTGAGAAACAGGCCTATCTATATTGTATAAATACATGTAGTATCCTCTGCATAAAATACTTAGCGTGCGATTAGCCTAATAAATTGTAAAATCATAATATGTTAACAACTATAGAAAACTGACGCAATGAAATCTGTTTTAAAGGAAATATATCAAAAACAATTGGAGCTATACCCAATCGCCAAACAAGTGAAGAATCCCTTACAACTATGGAGACAACTGTATGGACTCAGGCTGAGCAGGAAAAAAGAATTGCAGCATATAATGCTGTGATGGATGATGGGCAATTGAAAACAACATCGCTGCAATATAATGGTAGGTATAATAAGAGAAATGTTATTATCGCTATTTTGCAGTATTTTCCTTTGTTCTTTATGTGCGATATTATTCCATCTCACTCTACTAGCGTGAGATAGACCCATCTCAGCTCGCTGTCAAGACGTCGTTGAGTAAACACTGTGACGTCACAATGTTACAAAACAGCGATAAACAAATTATTTACGTTTTTTGAAACTCGATGCATTTTCTCGCCATCTCATCTCAGGGCTGTCGCCCTTCAATGAGATACGACGAGAAAATGCATCTCGTTTCAAAAAACGTATATAATCTATAAGTATTTAATAAACATGAATATATATGTATCCTACGCTATTTTTTGGATTATTACATTTAGAAAATGAGACTATGAAATGTCATTATATAAAGGCCTTATCCGAAACATATTTTTGTGACAAGAACTAGGTCTCTTGTTACATTTGTTTTAATATAAATATCTTGTACATGTCAAATGTTTATAGTATATATGCGTTATTAAAGTACAAAAATCAATTCCAGCAAAGAAAAATGCGACTAGTATAAAATAAAAAAGATAATGATATCAACATATTTTTTCCTTTTTACTTGTGACTGTAGAGTTGTTGTTGGAACAAATACCTTACACAACCGCTTATAATGTTGAGTCTAATAAGACGAAGGCGTGTCTGACATATATGTATCGTTGAAGCTTTGAGGACTTTAATATATTACATATGTATTTATTTCTGACAAAGATTTTCCGTCGTAGTAATTGAGACTGATATATATAAACTTAGAATTTTGTTTTATTTTTATGGTCCCAGAATTTGAAGATCGAAAACTTACCAAGAAATAAACAATATTTGTACATTGTCAGAAAATATTAAGTTGATACGAAATTGTTTTTACACTAAGTGGCGGAGTATTATGTTACATCCACCGTATGGATATGAGTGTCTCGGTTGTTTCTAGATGATAACTTTAAACAGATTCTTTAAACTTAGCACAGCTGGTAGTACTATAAAATGAGGATCAAGTTCAGTTTTCAGCATAATTCAACTTGTAGTTTTCGACTCGGGCAAATTTCTGGGTGGTTTTTTTTTTGGTAAACAGTAGAGCGTTTCCAAATTGTGCTTTTTTAAAAGATAACTTGAAAAACAGATTTTGTTAAAACTTTGCATAGTTGTTAAGTAATCTAAAATGAAGATCAAGTTAAATTTTAAGCACAATCTTATTTATAGATTTTGAGTTGTGCCTATTCGAAATTATTTTTTTAAGTCAAGATTAAAATTGCCTTTTAAGAAGGGCTGTTATCATGCTCAGCTGTTACTATAGGCTGATTTGTAATTCAGTAATATGTTTTCATGACTATTAAAACAATGCAACGTGGCGGGGTATCATTTATCATTCATGTCACAGTAAATGCTTTAATGCCTATTTTTTATTCTGATTTGTGCCGAGGATACGACCTTGGATTGTTTGAGCTATTTGGCTGACTTCTGGACTTTAATGCATGGTAGCGTGAAACCTTTATGGACATTAAGATTGAGCCCTAAGCCACCGATGAGTTAACTAATAGCCAGAATATCAAATGTGTGTGTATGTCCTAGTCCTACATGTATGAATAATAACTTATTCTTGTTGTTATTGGCTTTCTAACCTACCAGCAAATCAATTACTTGTCTTTCGTCCCTCCAACTGTCATGTAGTGCCATAATGACGCTATACCAGCCGCACAAGATGTTAAATGCCTCTTTTTTCCACACAGGTAACATTATTGATATCAGTAAACATCTTTTCCTTGCCAAGAAGCATGTGCCCACTGGTACTTAGTGTCCACTTGATAGAATCACTTGTCACACTAAGTAAACGGTCGCAGTCTTACATGTATCCAGAGAGTACTCATGACTTACACTTTTAAAAAATAGCCTATATAATTGAAAAGCTTTTTAGTATGCATTATATTTTACTATATACAAATCTTTTGATGAACACAATTGGACTCTATTCAAAACTGCTATAATAAATAGAAAACTTCACCTTATGTAGTAGCCTCTAATAAGGTTATTTATAAGCAAAACAAAATAGTTCTGTATCCACTCTGCGCTTTACTATATATTTAAACGCTTCATTAACAACAAAGCAATAACTGACGGGCTTTTCATAAATTATTTTCCTTATTTCCTAGTGTTTTAAATTCCCCCCCCCCCCCACAAAATAAGAAAAAATAAAAATTAAAACGTTACCAAATAATCTATTTTTCGACAACAAATTACTACCCTTTTACGATATAACAAAACACAAAACACAACAAACCAAAACATAACAAACGGACATGCACAAATGCATACATATAAATATTATATATTGATACTGTATTGTTGTTTGTTTAAGGAATTCATTGGACATTCATATTATATAACTGTTGCTTTTTATATTTATATTCTTTGGAAGTTTAAGTAATTAACCTTTATAAAAAAAACTCCAATGATGTATCTTGTAATTGTTGCACGTAATAATACACTGTCAAGCCGATTTGTTTTTGCTTATTTGTACAGTACCACCAACAGCTGTAAATATGGTCCCGACAATTACATCGTCAACTTTGCCATATGAAAACAGCGCATTGATGGCATCACCAATGATAACAAGTCCAATGACAACATCGGACGATATATGTGGTAAAGAAAAATCTTTCTGCGATCTATTAAGGAACGTTCTTAATAAAACTATAACACCATCAATGCGACAATCAACGTCGATTCCGGAAAAAGATTCCTTGTTTGGTTTATCCACAATGTCAACACCGATGTCTTCAACCGTATTTACAACAAACCCCAGAACAAATATAACAACTTCCAAACTACCTATAGCTGTAAATATGGTTCCGACAATTACCCCGTCAACTTTGCCAAATGAAAACAGTGCATCGATGGTATCACCAATAATAACAAGTCCAACGACAACATCAGACGATATGTGTGGTAAAGAAAAATCTTTCTGCGATCTGCTAAGGAACGTTCTTAACAGAACAATAGCACCACCAACGCGACAATCAACGTCGGTTCCGGAAAAATATTCAACCATATTTACAACAAACCCGGGAATCAAAATAACGACTTCCGAACTAGATTGTGAAAGCGAGAAATCGTTTTGTGACCTGCTTTTAAAGGTCCTTAATAAAACCATTGCACCTTCTATAGTACCGAGGTCTCCTACTATACTAACAGCAAATCAAGGAATCATAGCCTCTGGTGGCGACACTACCAGTCAATCAACTACAACCATTTCTCTGAAAAATTCGCTTTTCCCCTTAGGGAGATTTGCTATACCTCCTAGCACTATTGTTTCAACAACTGAAAATTTTGTTGACATGATGAAAGATGTAATAAGTCGTAGCTGTCTTAATTGCTCAGAATATTTCCATTGGAAAGTGGTAAGCGGAATACAGTTTTATGGATCATATATCTGTTTCTATTAAAAGTGAATTTTTTACACTAAAATATCGATTAAAACTTATTCGTTGTAGTTAAACATTAGACTTTCTAGATATGCGGTAATTTTACACCCTCAATCGGATTTTACAATAAAAAAAACAAATTAGCTTTAATAAATGCTCTTAATAATTTATCTCGAACACGGATTAGATAATATTCTAAAATTTACATGGACTTAACTTCTTACTCGATCAAGAAGGTACTGAATTTCAGTTTTCATAACAAATAAATTCTGAATTCAACCAAAGGAAATAGATGACAGCTGACATTAATGTATAAAAAGTAAATATTTTGGAACCATAATAATTTCTAAACAGTTTCTTATAGGATTTAGGGTTTACTTTTTATCAATTAAAAACCGTCCCACATTTGTTTCCTTGTAGCTTATGCAACAGCTTAACTCCTACAACGGTAGTAACGTCAACACTACTGATGTCAATAACATACTCCATAGACTAGAGAAAGTAATGAACAGTTCTAAGAAAATTACTTTTGAAGATGCTGGAAGAATTCTCCTCAATGTTTCAAATTGGAAAAATTCTGACAAAACCACTATGGAGGTTAGTCTTTGCTACCATTGTTATGAGTTTTAGTTCTTCCTTGTATAATATGTTTACTTTTTATGATTTTAATTCGTGCAAATTTGAATATACCTTTGATTATGACTGTTTTTCCTATATTTGCGCTTACATACTTGATTCATACGGTGGATTTGGTTAGTTTCTTTTTGCAGATTGCTGTGTACTTTAAAGCCTTAGGATTAAAATATCAACATTTGTGTATAGCAATAATAGCTAAAACTATAATAGCTGATAGTAGAAATGTAAAAATGTATATCAAGATGTTATAAATAAACCCTGCATATGTGAGAGATATCTCAAGTTCTTTGATTAACTTTTTTACTATTGTTTCTTGTAGACAAGCTGTCGTATTATTTCCAAGATGATGGAATCTCTCCAAAACAATGCTAGCATTGCATCTCAC
Organism: Limnoperna fortunei; assembly: GCA_944474755.1. NCBI lineage: Eukaryota > Metazoa > Mollusca > Bivalvia > Mytilida > Modiolidae > Limnoperna > Limnoperna fortunei. Next base: position 81,243,845 of record OX104113.1, on the reverse strand, counting down.
AGCGTCATACGGGTATTTAAAATTAAAAGACATTGTCGGGTTGTTCGGAAGAAAAACTAATTGTACTAGATTTAATTTAATTATTAAAGAACTAAATATCAACATGTACATGCCATTTGTGCTATGTATCGCACAAAGTCTTAACAAAAATATTCATTTGATTTTCGAGTACACCTAGGGACAATTGTAATGTTATGTTTTGTGTTAAATGTAAAGACACATTTTAAAAATATTGTCTAAGAGAATTTTATCAAACTCATTCAGTTATTAAATCTGAAATCCAGACACGTACTTTCATATGAATTTTTTCTCTTACAAGGAAACAATGCAAAGTATTCTAACAACGATGACAAATATTTTGACGTCGTCCACGACGAAAGAAGTGTCCTTCTCATCTACTGCCGTAGGTAAGGTTTAAATAATAACTTGACGAGTTACAATTAAATATAATGTGAATTAATAATTAAATTAAAAATTCTCTTTTGTGGCTTAAAATTTATTTAAAAAAATACATTTTTCTATAGATATTTATGTATTACAGATGTTATCACGAAAACAGTTGATGAAAATGTTTCATCAAGTCTGATGATTTCGACCTCAGGAGGTAGTATCGTTTTGTCACATCAGTTATTTATCAGCAAGACCGGTATGTTTCTACCGCTATTTAGTGTAGTTTGTTTAATTACATCTTTTCATGTATAAGTAAGGTTATATTTTTATTATTTAGAAGAAATGTTCTCAAATTCATGTTGACTGAATTCCTTTGTTAAGTCTGGTAAAGAGAATATGATGCTTTCACACCATAATGTAAAACCTCACAAAAATGAATACAATCGCGTTATTTAACTACCTTTGTTAGATTCACCACTATTCTTGGTAGATGCAATTTAGTGGATATCGTGCGGGCAGGCAAACGACAATTTTCGCACTCATCAAACTAAATTGCTTAGTTGCATTCATGGCAACAAATTTTTGACAGAAAATGAATCAAGATGATTTTCTCCAATCACGAAAACTGGTACCGATTTGAAATGAATTAACATCTAATAATGGTTAGAACTTTATCGAAAGTAAAAAAAACAACATGTACAAAAACCAAAAAACTCCCAAACAAACATTTATGAATTTAAACAATAATTACATTTGTCCTAAAGAAAGTAGTTTAAGAGAGCGATAAGTGTCTTTTGCATATTTGAATTAGTTAACTGCTACTTTTTTAATGGTAGACATTATCGCTTTAAACATCCCCTTGTGAATGTGTTATAAAAATAATTACAGTCAGAATTTCCACTGTTGTCTACCATAGTATAATAGGAGATAATTTAGGAGGATCGCAGAACTTTAAAGGCGCAGAAGTCAGTAGTAATGTTGTAGCAGTAACTTTGGAAGAGGTCGCTCATACAGCATACAATTCATTACCGGTCAATAAAGAGGGCGCAATCATCATTACCCTGCAAACAGATATACGGAAGGTATAAGAGTTCCTTTCACTCGATAAGATTCAAATTAAATTAAACATTGACATTCTTATTTGTCAATTGTTCAATCTAATTAAATGAGAACATCGCTTTCCTGTTTTTGTGTCATGTGTCATACATGTATGTCTTAAAATTGGAAATTATTATTGCGGGTCATTTTAATGATAAATGTATTTTCTTTACAGAAAATAATTATAAAAGCACAATTAAAATCCGAGAAATACATCAATTAAACTAAATTCTTGGATAAGGTCCTGTTGTAATAAACTTGTAATTTTTAGTCAATACCGTTTTATGTTTAATGATGGTAGAATTTGCCCTGTATGACCCAAACGCACACCCGCCAATAAATACATTGTGATTTGTCTCGGGAATTTAATAAAATTCCAGTTCCTGTTTTGAAAGTGCAATTCAGTGAATAGCTGACAATTCTTAGGTTTCTGAAGGGTGTTGTATCATTTTCAGAGAGAAAAGAAACGTATCTGTACCTACTGGAACTTTAAGATCAAGTAAGTATTCCCTACGTATTAAATTTGTCTAAATATTCTTTATGTTGTATAATTATGCTTTTCGACATATTGATTAGTCAGTCGATGCATTTCTTTTAATTCTCTTCTTCTAACAGTAACATCGCCTGAATATAGCTGAAATATTGCTGCTCGGGCGTTAAACAACATTAATCAATCAATCTAACAGTAACGGGGCCTCGGTGGCCGAGAGGTCAAGGTAGTTCGTCTACTATTGATCACGTGGTCTGTCAACACTGAGATTGCGGGTTCGATTCTCACTGCAGGCAGGGTGTACTCGACTCCAATCTTAATTGACAAGGATTGCCAGTTTTCCTACCGCAGGTCGGGGGTTCTCTCCGAGTACTCCGGCTTCCTCCCCCATTAAAAACTGGACGCCATGAAATAGCTGAAAAATTGCTGAAAGTGGCATTTAAAACACCATTCAAACAAAAACAAAAATCTAACAGTAACTATAAACAAAATCAGGCAAATAAAAAAAACCAGATTTTGGGAATTCTGGACTGAGTTTTGGGTTTGATTCAATGAAACATTAAATAAAAAAGATAATGAGATATTCGTGTTTATAATATAAATTTTTTTTTTGTTTTGCGTGTTTTTCTAAGTATGGAGGCCATATTCATGTTTCTTGTTTTCAGCGACTGGGCATCAGACGGAGGCAAAATGATAGAGAAAAATGAAACTCACACAACGTGTATGTTTGATCATCTTACCAACTTCGCTGTTTTGGTACTTTACTATGACGTCGATGTACGGGTAGGTTTGCAAATATATATTGCGTTGAGCACTGTTAATAAATAAACTTTGTTTCAGTTAATCAATTGATTATTGAATAACTCAGTAATATACGAGTTTCACAATGTCTTAGTTTCTAAATATAGATCGCTCCTATCAGTTCAAAATGAGGCTAAGGGTGTATAGATCTCTACAGCTTCTGTAACTGACAATGGCATCGAATGTAAACATTACACAAAATTACGTTCTAGATCAATTTTGGATCATGAGATGTGTTAAAAGAAAATTTTAAGAGAAAATAGCAATTCAAGCGTGTTTGTCACAAGGCAGATTTTAGTTGCCAGGTGTTATAATTAAATCAGCTGTAGACGATCGAAAGAGTGCAACTTCTGATGACGGGTCAAACGAGGACTCGGACATTGTGGAAAATTTCAATCATCTTCTTAGTTTAGATTCCATCAAGGAAATAGGATTTAATGAACTTAATTTAACAGCCAAAGAGCGACTATGGCATACGTACCTTAGAAAATTTTCGCCGTGCATTTTTCATTAAGGTTATGTATATACGGTGACTTAGTTATGAAAAAAGGTGACACAAGACATATAAAAAGATAAAATCCTACATTTTTCCCCCAAAAAGTAGTGTTACCCCAACATGTACTTGTATAATGAAAGTTAAACTTATGAAGAGTTAGTCAAAAGACACAATTATATATTCAATATCTTTACCTACAATTTGTATACATCAATTCCCAAAGTGAAAATTTTGAAAAACAATAATTCATCAAAAGCGCTCTAGCCAAATGGTTAAAAATCCCAAAAGAAAATGACTTTGAAATATATGAGGAGTGGAGAAGGGTCATTATCCCGAATTTCCGATCACAATATTAGAAAATCCCGAATTCCCGTTCATACAATTGATATTTTCCCGAATTCCCGAAAAAATCAGAATGTTAATCAATAAAAAATTGTCCAGATGTTGTCAATTTGGCCAATATTGAAAAGTAGATCAACCTGAAGTTGCTATACTAATTTGACATAATTTTCCTACTACTTTATTATTAGCAACGAACAACAAGTTCAGCATTGTAATGGGATAAGCTAAAATGACACTTCTAAACAGTGATAATATGATATTCCCTGGTCTTCGGAATTCATGCGTACCAATGTAAGGTTTGACATTTATTAAACCATACAAATTAATCCCAGTAACTTTATATCCCGAATTCCCAGCGAAAAAAATGTGTTTTTTCACTGATCTCGCTTAAACGTTTTAATCCCTAATTCCAGATCAAATTTTAACCAAATCCCGAATTCTCTTTACACACACAAATGCCCAATCTTGGCGTCCCGAGAAAGGTCCTCTAGACCCTCATATGGCCACCCACTCGAATTTCGACGATTTTCCTTTATTCAGGATTGTAAACAACAAATTCAAGGCGAAACTCCTGTTAAAATATATTCCATTCGATTGTGGCATTTATCGTGTTTATTGCAAATGATTAAACTCAATAATAAATTACAGATGTTTAAACCAAATTAACGTCTTAAAGCGAATATGAAATAATAACAGAAAATTAGAAAGTAAAGCAATTTATTTATGATACACTAAAAAAACCTGATTTATACATCCGTTTCTCTACGACTGATCGGACTGATAAACTTCCGGTATATTGTACAATCCTGACCAAAGCGGAATAAACACGTTGTGAAAAGGGTATATTGAATTATATATTGTATTTCATTCTTTTTCAAATAAAAAATAAAATGTCACTGATCGTTGTTAAGACTCACTAACGACTCATTTAAAGGTAAATATGGATATAATAACACATTCTGTTATATATTAAATGTCAGTATGTAACTGTGTTGCAGGTATCGGTTAATCAAGAAAACATCCTCAGGATTATGACCACCATAGGTTGCAGTATTTCCATCACGTGTCTGGGAATGACTATTGTAGCTTTTGTCTACTTAAAGCAAGTATTGCTTACATACAGAGATTTGATTTTTTCGTTTTGAGTAATAAATAACAACAAAGAAATTCCACAAATTTCTTTCGTGACGAAAAACAGTTTAATATTTTTAAAAACGCAATAAAACCCCAAAACATATTCAAAACTCTAAACAGTTCAATACCATAAGTTTAGAAAAAAGCAAGTATTTATCAGAGATGTTCCACTGAGTAAAACTTTTAAAAAAATTTCTGCAGTGACTGCAACAAGCCTGTCATCCGTCATTTTGTTAGTTGAAGTTGTCATCCGCAATTTTGTTAGTCGAAGTTCGTCTGCTATGTTGACATATGAGCGGAAGTGCAAAATTAAAGCGGAAGCGAGAAACTGATATCAGCCACTGGGGCTAATATCGATATTAGGCCCGAGGGCTGATATCGGTCCATCACTTCCGGTCATATCCACTGTGCAAAAATGTTCATATTATTACCAAATATGTGAAAAGAACCAAAACGAAAGAAATGTGTATTTTAATATTAAGTGGTTTTAGTTAAAAGGTAGAAAGAATCTTATTTGTTTGGTAAGATGACGACTATGAACAATCACGCGTATTGTACTGTATTTTATTCTTGTGCGTCCATCAGCCTATTCCTTTTAAAAAAACTATCAAAGCAATATAATACAAACATGCGTTTGTTTTCTTATTTACGAATATAATATGTACAATCATCTTAGATATTATTTAATTTAGTTATAATTTTGTCATTATCAATTCGTTTTACAAATTGGCGACAATTATATACAAAGTCATTATTTTATACTTGGGTTCTGACCAAGCATAGAATGTACACGAAAAACTGACTAAAGATGCTGTTTGTGTTAATCCTATGTTAAGGAATATTAATTTTACATAAATGTGAAATTACCTAGATGTTGACTAAACTTCACTTGTACTTGCACATTAAGGTGAACTTATTTTACTGAATAGCACTGTGAACTCGAATTAGCTTTTCTGTGCTGTTTTATTTGAATGTTTGTTGAACGTTTTTAGCTGCCTGCTAAAGTAACATTAACAGTGCTAATTGCTGCTTATTTGTAAAATCAAAGAAACGTATTTTCCACTGGTTGTTATTTATGTCCTCTTTGAGAAACTTCATTCATGTAAAAATTGCATATGTACTACGTATTTTCTTTCAGACTAATGGCGAAGGAGACAATAATGATACATGGTAATCTATCATTTGCCTTAATTTGTGGCCAGGTTGTCTTGGTAGCTTCGGATGATGCAGTTAATAATGAAGTGAGTAAAAAGAAGTAGAAATAGTTGTTATTGGTGTAGGGTGTTGTATACATCCATGTTAAAAATGTCACCATTAGAAGTGTTATTTAAATAAATGAAATTACATTTAATAACAATAATAACGGTGAAATTTTTAACATGGATAACTAAACAAGCAAATCAAGCTGTTAGTTGACAACTACAACATTAATTAAACCAGCAATATGTATTGTATCTCTTTTATGACTCTTAGGCAGAGAAAACAATTGTTAATTCATTCATTGCAGACATTGCCTTCATACTTCAGGTCCGTTATCATAATAGTTTACAATTAGTTTCGTGAACAGTAATTGACAATTTCTGAAAAATGAAATCCTTTATTTCTTTTTGTCATTTTAGGTAGCATGCAAAGTAGTTGCTATGATATTACATTATTTTTTCCTATCTTCCTTCACCTGGATGATGGTGGAAGGGATCGCGCTCTACCTGTCCTGTACACGGGAATTATACAACCATGGTGACATGAGGTTGAAGTACTGTTTCCTCGGTTGGGTGATCCCGTTAGTTATAGTGATCATCTCAATTGGAGCAGAGTTTCCAAACTATGGTGATGGAAAACGCAACAGGTAATTTCGTATAGATCAAACGGCAAACAATTAAATTGGTTCTTGGCGACCTCTTGTAAATAAATCAACATACATTAGACAGAAGTAAGATTGTGTTGTTATCATTTATGAGTGTGACATGTAGCTGACAAATTCTTTAGCACTAATATCATCAATCTATCATTCTATTTTGTAAAAATTGAAAAGATTAATTTTAATCAAATTTTTAAATAAATATCGATGACAATATTTCAGACACGTATTAAAATCACATTTGTACGTATAGTATTTTTGGAGTTTTTGGACGTTAAATTATGCTTGCGATTACTATTGCAGATTCATTTGGATTTTATACAAATGCCTTCTATTAATATATTTAAGTCAAAAAAGAAATTTAAAGAAGTACCGTCATACTCCTTATAATGAACATCGAAACCTATGGAGCTAAAATTTTTATACAAATTTCTATTTATAATGACATAATTTGTCTCCAATTAAAACATGCTATACGATCCGATGCATTTGTATACGATTGCGTTTTTTGTATTGGTGCAGCAATCTTTATTAATAAATCTAGCAAAAAGTATTAATAGGACGAAAACAAAAGTTACCACAAGCTCAATCAATGGTGGACATGTGACAAATGGACAATAGGCAGAAATATTAAAATCTAATAAAATGTGAGGATTTTCGTAGGGACGACTAAGCTTGTCCTTGAAGCGGCTACTTTTGCCTACGCCTAGAAATCATCAAATGGTCTCCTTGTCGTGAAGAGAGTGCGGTGGCAAGCTTTATATATTGTAATGTGGCCAACGAGTGAAATACGCCATTTGCAGCTAAGGGAGCACTGTGGTAATTTTCTTGTACATAACAGATTATTTTCAAATTTAACCGTCAAACCCTGATTTTGTTATCGTACTATTATGTATGATTTCTATTCATTTTTAATTTTTGTAGTTGTTGGTTATCTACAGATGATGGACTTATATGGGCTTTCATGGGACCTATGCTTATTATCATAATGGTAATATATTGTTACCTTACATGTTTCATTGTTTAAAACCATGTGACTTTTTACACCATGGTTCGTATCACTAAAGAAATCGGGGTATTTTTTCTTAAAGCTAAAGTGAGGAATCATTTTCAGTTCAGCGTTTTGTTTAAGTAAGATTTTTGATTAGTTGTCTGCATTTTAAATTTGTATTCTATTAGGTAATTTTAGGATAGAAAAGCTCAATATTTTGTTTTTGTTTTTAAATATAATTCTCGTTTGAGCGCCACTGATGAGTCTTGATTGTAAGAAACCTGCCTCTTGCGTAGTAAATTTTGTAACCTTTTTATCCTTGATGACATATATTAATAAAACCTTTTTTATTTTAAAAATGAAATGCACTTGTACCTCGTACTGATCATTGTCAACAAGAAATTTGTTTAGAAGTAGATAACGAGAATTAGTAAAATCTGTTTACTTTCGCTAACCTAGGGTTATAGCGAAACAAAATCCGAGTTCCCATGAAAATCTTTAAACATGTAAAAATTCCATAGTTAGAGCTCGTTATATTCATTACTTGACTTTGTTTCAAACTTTTTTTATTTCAGTGTAAAGTAGATATTTAATAAGTATTTCATTGACGAATTTTCATACCGCCCCTCTGCCTGTTTGAGATGATGACTAAGACAACAGAGTTTTCTTTAGACGATTGTTGAACAGAACTAAAAAAACCTATAAACTCATTACAGTTGTGAAAAATAATCTCTCAGCAGTAAATATTAACTAGGGTGTTGAAAAAGCCAGAAAAAACTATAAGATACGGTATATCATTATAATGAAGGTAACATTTTTGAACAAGAGGAAATATATTAAATATGCTCATTGTTATTGTTTGCATATGAATAAATGTAATACTATTTCTATTTTTAGTTCAACGTCTTTGTTATGGGACTGGTTGTTAAAGTTTTCTTGTCGTTACAATCAAATTCCAGGAAGTCTGAGTCGGCTAAAATCAGGTTTGTATTCTACGCATCTTTAACAGTCTGGCCAGTCAAGGTAAATACTACCAAAAGAAACGCAAATGTTACAAAACAGTATTTCATTGTATATTTTTCGTGTTGGCATGTTGTTTGCCGCACTACTGCTTAAAACCTGCATTATACAATAAAAACGTAGAGGCGTTCACGTTCTTTTGCATCGGTTGAAGTCTTAATTCGCTGACTAGATATATCGTAGATGTTTATTCGTTAATAAACAATACAACTGGGTAAGTTGCGGAAAACATATTTGCATCAAGTACAAAAATATTAAAATTGCATTTTGATATGATTTTAGAGGCGGCATTAGGGCTATGGTATTTCTATTACCGCTACTGGGAATCACGTGGATCTTAAGCGTCCTTGTTCCATTGCACCAAGCTTTCCATTACTTGTTTGTTATTGGGAACTCATTGCAGGTAAACTTAAAAATGGTTTGTGACTTCAACCAGTACTGTTTGGAGGTCTAAACTGGTTAATTTTGTTTCAATAATGAACTCAATTTCAAGTGTCAACTAAACACACAATATTTAGTTAACTATAAAATATAGCTGCCTATTAATTATAAGTACAGACAAATATTTATAATGCCTAACAATTCTTTTAATTACAAACATCTTACATCTATATTGTTACTCTACAGTGTATTTTTAGTGTAATTAGCCTACTACTGCCAGGAATGTTTTTAATTTAACAAACTTTCAAAAGTTGTATAATATTTTTACTGTTTACTATAGTTATATTTCTCTCATCGCGGTGAATATTTTGTTAATTGTCTTCATAGTTATATTTTGTCGTTTTTATATTCATTTGTGTAAACTACTATAAAATAATTAAAAGTTGCCCTTATGACAAAATGTTTCATACTGTACATGAATATAGTTCTATGAACATGGACATGCGCTGTGCATTATTAAATATGAATTATATAATTGTTTCAGGGGATGATGATATTCTTTTTGCACTGCATTTGCAATGAGGAGGTAATATAAGGATTACAATCATAGTGATACTTTCGGAAAATACATAGCATGCACATTATCCTCCTTAAAGACAAAACAATTATTTAACACCAAAAAAATAAATTAATCACTTTTAAGACAGTTAAGGAGTTTTGAAAATGCTTCAGTCATGTGAACAAGATATTTAAAATATATTAGCAAGTAAAATAACTATCTCTCGCAACCGATTATCATACAGAAAAAAATAGAAGCGATTATCAAAAACTAAAGTGTAAACCGCTAAACTCTTACTAAAATTTTAATGTGTAAGAATTTATAAGAAAAAATACTTAAAACAATAATATTATATAAACTTGGAGTTCACATGCTTTACTGCGTGTACTCACGTTCTCTTTTAATATCATTACATGTTTGGCATATATAAGTTAATGTTTGCATTGAAACAGTATGAAATTTTATTATTAGTGTTTCTGTGGACTACTATATTATGAAACATTCATTTCGTTATTTTCTATTTAGGTATCGATAGAATACGCATATATCTGTGCGTATAATGCGCATAGTTAATTATGTCGATATTATATTTAATCTTTGCGTTTAATAGTAGCAGAAATTCATCCGTATTTAAGTCATAACATGTGTGCGTCTGAATATAAGTAACAATGCGTTTAAGTCAGGTAGCAAAATAATAATTTTTGCTGAAACTATAGAATTTGAAAAGCTTAAGAAGCGAAATGTAATATATGATTTCGATTAGAAAGAGAAGCGAAATGTAATTTATAATTTAGATTAGAAAGAAATTCATTGAACAAAGAAAGAGACTGAGTTCAACGCACAAGACATTTGCTGATGCCACTGATTTAGCTGTGGTAGTTAAAAAAAGGGTCAGTATACAGTTCAGCAATATTTAAATATTTTTTCAAGTTTTTTAACAGGTAATAGAGTAAAATCTGTTTAGAAATTTGAAATATACTTTATAATTTAATTTTAACGATAATACTTGTCAATTAAAATAGTAAAACGTCACGAAACTATTTTACCTTTGACGTAAGAATCAATTGATTTCGTTTAATCAGATTTAGACGTATAAAGCAAATTAAATTATGTATCAATAATATCAATAAATACAAATATGTGTTAAAAACGTTTGGTGAAGCAAAATTTATAAATGTTAAATCTCATTTTTATAGAATTTATAGATGGTGGCCAATTGAATGTGTAATTGCATTCATTAATTATTTACGCTGTTATTTGTTACTTGAAAGTTTAAAGAGAAAAACTATAAGTTTACTGTTGAGCTACCAATAAGAATGAATCCATTTAAAACCCTGAACTTTACACTGCATGAAATAATGGATTTATACTCCCGTTTTCATTTTTTATTTTAGAAGAAAGAATTCTGTGATGTGCAGCTTGAATTGCCATCAACTGGTAAGTACTTCCAACTAAAATATACTTTATACTTGTTGATACATGATAAAATTTCAATTTTCTAAAACCCTTTGTCTTTATGGACATGTTATTGCCAGATCTTGTCTTAAAGTCATATGATTATCCTTCCGAAGCACTTGGATTCATCCCGTTTTAGTGGGGTTCTTGTCATTCAGTTATTGGTTTTTGTGTTGTGTAACTGTTTGGTTTTTTGTTATCCTCTCTTTTGTAAACCATGGAATTGTCTATCCTTGACTTATTCTCAGCAGAATACCCTTCAGCATCTTCGATTCTTTTATCTTGTAAAACAAAATCTGTTCATTTAAAAACCGGTTTGATTTGGCAGATACACCAAGTCATGTAATTGTCAGCCTTCTGATTACAAAGTCGGATCAATTAACATTCATTACAGTAAAACCTAAATGACCACATTGGTGATGGAGTAAGAATAATAATAGAATTAGATGTGGATTACCGACCATGCAAATTAGCACAAAATGTATCAGTTACTACTGTTTAAATGGTCGTGTTTTTTAAATTTTTGTTAGGAAAACAATTTCTCGTAATTCGTGGAATAAAATTAATTACTTTTTAAGACTTAAGCGAATGCGACCAAACAGTGCGATAATTATTCATGGTCATTTGAATTTTGGTTTTGTACTAAACTAACCTTTATTAACCCTAACAACAAACGATTCTTTGATTGTATGGATGCCTGAAGTCCAATGAGCAGTATTTCAGGTATACATAGAACGATAATAAGTTAACAAATAATAAATCAACAGAGAAATGGAAAATGGAACTTGGGCAGACAGTAGTTAGGAATGCAACATTAAACAATAAATTTACATTTTTCACTTGCATGGTTATACATGTATACTAAACACCTTGACTAGTTTTCACCAATGCAGTAATACAGAAATCCACGATATAGCTGAAACATTGTTGAAAATTGCGTTCAACACTATTCAAACGAACGCATTAATCAGCTATCAATTGATAATTTTGATGTTTATGTTTTAGATCGAAAGTATGCATGGGTTTCTTGAGAACGGTACCTAACAAGGATAACCGATTGCAAGGGATATGAAAAAAATCGATTAATTTGAGTACTTTTCTTTACACACCCTACCTATAGTTGAATTGTATTTAACTATGCTGCAACACATGGATGTATATTCAAATTAATGCTTTATATATGTTTTATTCTTATTGTTTCTCGAAAAATTGTAATAACAAGAAATATCATAGTCTCTAATAGATCTTCGAAATTAAAAATAAAATTTTGAGATTGATATTCAATATTCTATTTACAAAGAATGATCAATACCTCACAATCTCAGTAGTCACATATCGGTGCTGTCATTAAATATTTGTTATTCATTTATTGATATAATAAATGTTTTAAATACTGCAGCGACATGTTTCGTAATTGTGATGAACTATTCTATGAAGATTTTATTTTCAATTGTCTATACACCTAGTTATTCCATATGTGTTTAAAATGAAGAATCGAATAACATCAACTAAACAAAAAATAAAAAATGGTGACAAATATGCAAAAATGACAAAGTAGACAAAGAAAATCATCACAAACATCGAATTTTACAGTTATTGCAGTTTTTATAAATCACATTTGCTCAGCCGGTGCATACTTACAGAGATGAGCAAAAGCTTTGTTTTTTCATTTTTTTTTGCCTAACAAGGCATAGATGCCATTATTCTTGGTAATATGCTACTTCTCAAGTATGTTAAACAATTCACCATATTTCAAAACCATATCCGTTCTTATTATTTCTTGTACTTATACTGCGACTAATACACCCTTGATCTTCAAATACTATAGTGTAGTGCAGGATCGTTTGTTCGAAGACTATAAGTACTGCTCTTGTCACAATTATATATTTATATGAAATCACTCAGGTACGTGAGTACTGCAGACCTAAACTTCGTCGACAATATAATCCTCCGTACTAATTTGTACATATAACTGTAATACCGTTATTCTAAATCCATAAACTGGAGTCAAAATATTCATGGCTTCGATAGAGAACTATGTCCAAAAATAAGCAAAAGGAAGACCCGGAGTTTCATACCTTACAAGCTTAAAGGCATTGATTGGTTTAAACTAAAATAGTAAAAGTCGATGAGTACAAAATTATCAGACTTTAAATATCATGGTCCTGCTAAATCTTTATCCTATATTATTGACAAATATGTTGTTGTTCCACTAGACAAGACCCTAATAACATCATCGAGATCTACAGGAAACATTATATACAGTGTTTTGAATAATCTATGCATTGACAGTTTACTTATGAATCCTATCAACACATCTGCAACGCTTTTAAAAGAGGAGATTCTTAAAAAACACAAATCTATTTTTGGAATTTTTTTTCTGTTCTCCTACCTCTTTAATAGATACCCAAATTAAATTAAAACAAAGAATGGTTTTTTAAGCGGGATCGTTTAGGGGAAACAAGAATACACTATCAAAACTACTGACTGCAATTTTAACAGGTATAAAAAGAGACATACAAACATATCGTGACACAATGTAATGTGGATATTGCAAAATTTAAAAGACCAGGTAGAATCTTAAGTTCTTGGTTTTTTCCCAATGTAACAGCATACCAAATATTTATTCGTCCACACTCTACACCAACACACCTACATGCAACATATTATATGCTGCTTTTTTAAGAAAAGCGGAAGAAACAATAAAAATTACTGGCAGTTAGTAATGGCTTCGCCATCAGTGATTAAATGTATAAAAGGAAGGAAACCGACAGCACGAGCTTAAAGTTAGGGGGCGATTGCAAATCCTGATTTAGAAAAACATAAACAACACGAAACGAAACAACGCACAACAAAATTGAGTTACCCGAACCCAATAAAAACCAATGGTGCACTCAAATTGTCCAATGAATACACTGAAAATTAATCCTGTCAAAATAGAATGTTATGTCATATTTGAAAGTCGCGTTTTTCCGCTATTGCCTTCTGAAGAACACTCTCATGAAGCTCAGTTCGTTTGAAGACCTACATAAAAGTAGACCTGTAATTTCATATTCCGCTATTAAGGTTAGGTCTTGTGAGTGAACCTAAGTTCTATAATCGGGTAATTTTGTTTTTACTTTTATTTTTTGTTTATTTGTTGCTTTCGGTGAAAGTACCAAAAGTAAGTAAACAAACAGAAATAAGCATACACCGACATTTTACAAACTAAATAGCTGACCGGTAATACTATGTCGTAAAGTTTTTGGCTTTGAAAAAAACTATAATACACAATGAGTTTCAAGGAAATTACAGGTTTACATTTGTATTTATGTTCCTTTCCTTATTTTCTTACAAAGTTGTTAAACATACAATGAATGAATTTCTATTCACACATGTCTGGCTTAATATTTACTAATAAGACGCCGTAAAAACACTTTAATGATGTACTGCCGGTAGACAAAAAGGATTAAAATTTAAATCAGTGAACGTTATTTACTGACAGATTGACAAATCATGGAAATTGATTTTGTATGAAATAAAAATTAAAAATTATAAACACCACAAATACATAGGTCGGCCTCTTCAACCGTTTTGGAGATGGAAAAAACTACAAACTGGACTGTAAAAGATTTGTGATGATTGTCAACTTTCCGTTTACTGATAGCACAATTCCAAAACCCCTGGCATATGGTGTTTCTAATTCTTTCGATAGGGTATTCCTATGTTCTAAATTTAGAATTTATTCATTATTGTGTCCAGTGGTTATTTTGTTAACAATACATGTGTTTGAATGTAAATTTTTCCGTAACAATAAACTCACTAATTTATTTATTTGTTTGTTTTATTGATTGATTAAAGCGTTAGCTAACGTCCAACTGGCAGTATTTAAACTTTATTAAGGAACCAAATAAGTTTACAGACAATAAATCCGATGGGAAAATTAGACGGAAAACAAAGAATAAAAGATTGACATCGAAAACGTATGAGAAGTTTGGTAGTTATGAAAACAAATTAGCGTTTTGTAGTGGCTTCAAGTGTATTTACTCAACAAAAAGGTACTATAAAGTTTTATTGCTCGAAAATTCCCTGATTTGCTGCTAGTATGTGTTACCATCTCGTAAGTCGCAACGTATAACTAGATCCTTCGGTTGGGAATGTATGATCAGAAGCTAAAAGGCAAGAAAAATCTTTTAAAAAGAAATTTACTTGTTTCCTTTTTGAAAACATTTTTTTTTAAAGTCATCAAAATTTTGATATTAAGTTTTCATAATGGGAAAACGTTATGGTATCATCGATTAATTGAAATTTAGAAAATAGATTGTAATTATGAACGTCAAAGGAAATATACGATATAATCAAAAATTAAATTGAAGATAGTGTTAAAAGATATATTAGCGTATATTATAGTAAAATGAAAATTGTTCACCAATGCTACCGATTCAAACGTCCTCTTGTCAAACGCTGATTATGCGTTTTTGCTTTGTTTTGTTTTTGTTTTGTTTTGTTGTGTTTGTTTTGGTTTACTTTTTGTTTTGTTTTTTTTCTGTTTTGCTTTTTTGAAACAATCTGAATTGCTAAGTACACTGCAATTGACTCCCTATGTATTTTAAGCGAGGTAATCCAGTCATTCAAAGAAACAAACACTAGCAACTCAACGCGTTAGGCGTACAAAAACAAATTGATTACATTAATAAATGGATTAATCATATAATTTGAAAAGGATATAGAAACAGTAACGAACTCATAAAACAGATAAGTCAGAGCTTGTATGATAAAAACAAATAAAAATTTAGGCTTAGTCGTTTAATATTTCTTCGTTTTGTTATGGCAGGAAATGCAATCAAATTTTTCGCTCTGTGTTTAATTATACACTCTAACTAACTGATTCAATTTATCATTGTGTGTTAAAGGGTAAATTATGATGAAATCAAATAAGTTGTCCTAAATATTATTCGCCATTTTTGTGTTACAAGTTGACCACTACAAATTCTGAAACCTTAGCCATGAATTCCAGGATACAACTGATGTTACGATAAGACACTGCATAGTAGTTTTTAAATTATATTTACCTTTAGAAAGCGGCTGATCATTAGAATCAAGAAGCTGCCAATACTGTCGTTCAGATTCTATGGCTACCATACCACATACAGATTGCAACGATTTACCAAAGGTGTGTGAAATACTGGTAAATCTGTAAGCAATATAACTTTATTTAAACTGTATAACATAGTAATCGATGTCAGTACTAAAACATTGAATTCTCTATTATCACAACCAATAACAGATGATGATTTAATGCCATTTGTTTACTTTGTATTCTGTATATGTAAGGTTATTAAACTTCTTATCCTTTGTTATAAAAATGTTAGCATTATATTGTCTTAAATTAACGTTTCTATCTGCCACTAATTTCTATCTTACAGCCATTACATAAGATATACGGTAAATAAAGATCTATACACTTATTTAGTATCGGATCGACAAGTATGACGATACAGCATAAACAAACATGCTGTATCGTAATGTTTGTCGATCTGATACTAAATAATTGTACTGGCTTAACAGCTTTCTTTTTACTCTTTATATAATATTTTGAACTGCCTGTATTGTGTATTTCCACGATCGCAGTGGACATATATTATTCCATCTCCCAATGAAAACATATTATTCCATCTCCCAATAAAGAATATCTTAAACATTTAGAGTTAAACGCCCCTGATGAGTCTTAAGTAGACAAAACGCATATCTGGCGTAATGAATATGTCACCTTGATAATTTTGATTACATCTTGTCGGAATATTAGAGCAAAGCCAGGTAACAGCATGGCACGTCCGCGAGTGGCGGATTGAGAAGCAACTATAAAAAGGTTTTGGGTTCAGTTGGAGTGAGAAAGTTTGATCAATATGTTACGATTGTTATATTGACACTCGATGACTAAGGCCATTCGTTGGTTACTCAGTTAATAAAACGAGTAAATTTATTTTATTTCTATTTTTGCTTGGTCCTGCGTTTAAATCATGTCGTTGCTCAAGTTTTTATTTCAGTTAAATGAGAAGATTTTTAGCATTTTAAATATTAAAATGTGTTATTTTTTTAACAGTGTGCATAAATACCGTAAATTGGTATTTCGTTGTATAAATATCTAGCTTACGTGAACGTTGCGTCTTCTGCCTGCAAATTCTGTAAGGCGTTATATAATGACTCTCCTGGATGCATTGGCGCTGACCACACGTGTACATAATTGCTTGTTACTTTATTTATAACGGATATTTTAATCGTAAATACTGTTGTTGTTAGGGTAGTAATAACTATTGAAAAAGAAAAAAAACGTTTGATTCATAATGATGATTTATTGGGTTTGGCGAAGTTTTAAAAAGTATTTCAATTCTCTTTTAATTATGTTAACGCAAATGTTCAACAATATTATGATTTCCAGTTTAATTGGGATAATGAATCAATAGAATCAGAAATACCCGGTGAGAACCATAAAAGCATTTAATTATCCCAATGTATTTTATATTAAAAAAATGATTTGAAAATATATTCATAACAGTGAAATTGGCTTTTTAGATTAAACTTACGATTTATAATTATATTCATAAATGATGATCGTTAAGAACCAGATAGCAAATTATTGATATTTTTGAGACTTTTGATATTAACTTGTGGTATGAATGCGTGAAATCTGGATAACAATCGTTAATGAATGTAAATACCTATTTCCTTTGTCAAGCAAGGCATTGTTCCGACATCAATATATGATTTTTTCGCAATAGCTGGTAAAACAGAGAGCAACAGAAACGTTTCGGGATTTTTAGAACGGTCTACAAAATAAGTTGTACAACAGATTAAGTTTGTCACATCCTTTAATTGGTCTGTAAAGCATTCTATTAATTCACAAATAAAGTATTTTGTGTTTAAACATGTAATGTTTTTGATTAGCTTACTTCTTTTTGTGTTAAGATTTTCTTATCCAAATGTCCTTTGCAGTGTTATGTAAAAACTTGATATTGTAGTTAACTTATAATTGTTAATTTTTAACGACGAAATTATGGTTGTTTATGTTTTGTTTATACATTTTAATATACGCACCGAGATCTCCTTAGAAACAATAAAACCATTGTTGGTTTTAATTGAGTCTCATAAATATATTTACTTAACAGCGTCATGTTCGTCATAATAAATCACAGTTGAAATAGCTTCCTCTGAGTGAGACGTTCGGTTAAAGTTGTAAAATAATACTTATAGCAAAAAGCTGCCATAAACAAATAAACTGACTCCATCTCCGGTAAATTGCATTTAAGATTAGTATCAGTGTATTATTGATTTTAACATTGTTCTTGTTTTTTTATGGGAATCTATTTTTTATCAGTCTTTTTATCGACTAAATACATGATCTACTGATCATCCAGTTTTTAAGTGTACAGTTCTAAGATTTTAATATTAGCAATATCTTACTGATCGAATTGATAAGATAGGACATTCCAGCAATGGTTTTTGAAAATAAAGACTTGTCATTGCTTGCAAAGATTGCCTGAAAGAATTTTTAAAAAAGAAACTATTTTACGTATTGTATGAAAAAAACAAGCTAAATTAGATTTGTGTAACTTTTGTGTCGTATAACATGGAAAACTTTCAAACTAAAAACGCGATAACTTAAACCTAAATTCCGTGTCGTCCAATGTTTTTCATGTTGTTTCTGAGACTAGCAAACCAAGGCAAGTTATCCTCGTTATATGTATATAGCAGTTTATCTTGTCCAAACATTTTCATGGTTGCGGTCTTATTTCCTATCTACTGATTGCATGAGTGATTGCTTAATGTGAAATGACCGTGACACTCTGCACATGGTCAAGGAATAGATGTTATCTTTCTTATATGGAAACAAATAAACGGCATTCTCTATCAGCCACCTGCGGACGCGCTATGCAGCTCTGTAGAAACGATCCCAAAAAATTTGTTATTGGCGAGAAATATTTTGTTCAAAACTTTTCGATAATGCAACAAGATTTTTTAAGCTTAATCGGTTAGTCTGGATATTTATTAATCTTAATATATCTTCATAAGCTGAACAGTTTTCCTACCGCTGATCGGGGGTTTACTCCGGGTACTCTGGCTTCCTCCTCCAATACAAACTGTTCGCCATGATATAACTGAAAAATTGCTGAAAGTGGTGTTTAACATCATTAAAACAAACAAACCAAAAAATAAGTTGAACTTTTATTGAGCATGAATTATGAAACATACTGACCAGATTTAATGACTAATTTAAAGGTAAACACTATATATATAGGTAAAAGTTTATTTTCAAAACGTTTTCAAACAATTAGAGTCTAAATGAAGGTAAAGTTGTCCTCATTAGACTGTTTTTGTATGAAGTAATATTGTTTATGTATGCACAACTTTTATTCGAGAAAGTGAGGGAATGCTTTTTACTTTCTGATTGTACACGTCATTGTAGTCCAAATATATTATTATTAGTACCTGTATTGCGAGAGCAGTGGAATATTCATTTCCAAACAAATCCCCTTTGCCTTGCTTACTAATAATGTAGTTTAAGGCGGCCTCAGCTAGCTCAAAATACGTTGGACTATTTACACATTTGAAAGCCAAGTATATCAAAGCGGCTTCATCTACAAAATGAAATTGAAAGTGTTTGTAAATCATAACTGTTAAATTCAAAAGACTGAAATAGTTCTCCAATATACATAATTATACATGTATTAGGAAAAGATCAAATTTATCAACATATTCCTTGTTATATTCTCTGCTTCTTAAATAATGCTAATTTTAATTAAAGATTATCATGTGAACGTGATACTGTAGTGTGCATGTTGTATTATATTATAGACGTTTAAGACATAAAACATATTTAGTAAAGTGAGGTGTGCATCCATTACCTGGAACAGAGAACTGAAACTCTGCACTAAAAACCGACAAGTATTTGGTCCTTGTTCATGACTTTAATTAATTAAAGCTGGTTATATTTAATTGAATAAAAATAAAACATACAGCAAAATAAGTACCTATACCAAATGTATAATTTCCTGGAGACAATGACAGATCATTCATATAGGACGTATCAACTGATGCGTTGGCATTGCATAGCGCTAAGACCACAAGGGCATATGCGAATCTATTATCTTTAAATTGCTGGGACGATACAACAAGATGATTCTGTAGTTTATCTATTAGGTTATGTCCATAGAAGTTTCTAGGATCTTGACATGTGGCAGTTAATCCAAGAACGTAATGTGCTAACTTTCCACGTCCCCACGCAGCATTTGATAAGGTGACGTCGCTTAAAATATAAAAATAGAGAAAATGAAATAAAATAAATAATAGACATTTATCAAAACGATGTTTACCAGCAGCATGTATATGATGCCATAAATGACCCATAGAAAAATTACTACAACTGACAATATCTACCCTAAAATGTAAAAGTATAAACATTTCAAAGACAAAGACGAATAATTTGTGAAAAGTTTATTACACTGGTATTTACGGTCTTAAAATACATAGATAATATCAAAGTTATAATAGATACAGGAAACTTTATACAAATATTTTTTATCTCCATTAAAATCTTATTAGTATTAATCGGCCTCTGTGGCCGAGTAGTTAAGGTAGTTCGTCTACTAATGATCATGTGGTCTGTCAACACTGAGCTTGTGGGTTCGATTCTCACTGCAGGCAGGGTGTAAACGACTCCTATTTTAATTGACAAGGATTCCCAGTTTTCCCATCGCAGGTCGAGGGTTCTCTCCGGGTACTCCGGCTTCCTTTCCCAATAAAAACTGGACGTCATGATATAGCGGAAAAATTAACGCCATTCAAACAAACAAACAATTCTAGTATTAATCTAAAATTCTACATGTGCCCACAGGTTGTTATCTGTATAGTTCAAAGATTTTATTCAGTTCCCCATTCAACGTGTAACATGTGTTTTTTAAGGAGAATTACACTTACTTACTAATTGCAGATAAGAGATCTAAATTCATTTGCTTTACACTTATGTATGACTCGCTATCATTTTTAGCAAACCACGAATCATCAGACAAATGAAGTGCAATAATCGCCTCTGCCTCTGAACGTTCACCCCAACCCCATTCCTCGTTTCGTTTTTCCAGTAGCATTTTAACACCATCTGTTAAGGCGCATTGTCGTACTTTTAAAGTAATAAAAATGGTTAAAGATTTGATTTGTGTACAGCAACATGGTATATTAACTACTCTTAGAATGTTTCGGCGATTTTGATTAGTCAGTTTTGTGTGATAATTTACTCTTCTGTTACATTTTGTATTACCAATTTGTGTCGAGCTATGCAATGTAATTTAACTAAACAACCCACTGAATTTGATAATATCGATGCCACTCTAATTCATGTCGTCTAACATCATTTATTTGTGTCTGTTGGCTCAAGTATAGTATAAGCAAAAAGTAGTTCTGCTTAAAAATTAGTATACTCATATACAAGTTTTGAATATGAATATTCATACACAAGTATAGTATAAGAAAACAAACAAGTTTAAGCAAACAAATATTCATATGCATTGACAAAAGTACAATCTATTTAGTAATGGCCACATTATTAAATATACAATTTCATTCATAACTTTATGTAGACGTGTTGACAGATTGAAATGATTTTTTGCGTCGTGTTCTGCATACGTGACATCCTTACATAAAAGGGTCATGAATTCTTCAAAATTGATAGTGTTATCTAAATGCACTTAATTTAAAAGTTTATCAAAATGCATTTACATGATTCTTATCATCTTAGAATTTTCTGTAATTGTTATTTGAATTTATAAATCATGAAAACAAAGACAATATTTCCCATTTTTACGTTTAAAATATTTAAGGGTATAACATATATATGTAACGAAAGCAATCTTTCAAAACATACATGCATCGCCTGTTAAAGTCTGATTATTGCATCCCATTAATGTATTCTGTCCTGCAAGACAAGATTTGTAATTAAGAATTAATACATTTAAGTAATTAATATAAAATGTCATCGCTTATCTTAAGCTCGGATTTAGTTAATACTTGATCTTGTGCTATATGTGCTAAACTCGAATTAATTAAAACATATTGAAGCAAATTGGTATGTTTTTATATTGAATTGATACAGACCTTCTTGGTATCGGTTCAATATAACTGTAGATTGAAGCATAACTATTATTTTCCTTAAGGTTTGTTTTAGATTAATATTTGAATTGTAGAATGTAGATAACTACTCACAATTTTAGGCAACTACAATAGTTTATTATAGTTTCGCGTATAAAGCTGCATGGTTCGTACTGGCAACAAAATGTACACATATACAATGTTTGAGAAATTTTGGCGTTTATTTATATAAAATTAAAATATCGTTTCATTTAAAACGGGTTAACCTTGCACTGATTAATGTACAATAATCATTAAATATTTCTCATTTGCACATTACATTTTCTTTTCATTTATACAAGTTTAATTAAAGACTTACCTAATAGCACATCCGGAATAAGAAAACATGGAGCAACCTGAAACAACGCTGTGATAAATGCACACACTCGTAGCATCTGCAAACAAGAATAACAAAAAAAAACGACAGTATTTGATCAAAATACAAACAAACAACATAAAATAACACAATCCAGATAAAAAAACTAATACAAATATCAATACCACAGTGACAATTAAATAAAACCTCACTAGTTGATTCACGGTTAAATCATTGTTTATGAAGCTTTTGCATTATGAGAAATCAGGTTTAACATGAAACTATTAAAAAGCAATCTCTTTTAAGGGAAGAGCAGGATCTTTTCTGTTAAAGTTTTTTTTATACAAGTCGACTGTTAATTGTTTTTAATCATAAGCTGTTAACTGTTTTCTTAAAAGTTGATTACTGTTATAATGAAAAAACCATGTTTGCTGTTAATAAATCTTAATTGGTCAAACAACCGTTAATTGTTTTACCGGTTTATTTCTGTTATGTGTTAATTCATTTTATTCACCTCTATCTTAAATGCTTCACATTAGCTCAGTTAACATGCTTAATAGTTGCTTAACTGAAATTACTTCTGAATGAACATTTCTCTCCCCATACTTTTCGTTATTTTATTATTATTCGATATGTGTTATTTTAAAGGTATGCTTAATGACCTAGGTATTTCTAGTTTGTCAATAAGTTATCGAAAGCTTGTCAACGTTGATGCTTGTGAGTATTAGCCCGAATACGAACCTTAAGGGACAAATATTACTAGACAGACGAATGGATACCCAATTTTTAATGTCCCACTTTCAAGTTGCCAACTACCGTGCACTGAAAATTGAATATTCCAACACACAAGCGAAACAGTATTGCCTATTTGTTTAATTGTAAATAGCATTACATGTTTTGATTGATTAAAAGAACTTTCAGATACTTACATTGTCAATGAGATCTAGACACTGGTCTAAATATACTATTATCTCATACGTAACGAGTTCGAACACTCTTGCGCTCTTTTGATCTTTTCTTACGAAATGATATAAATCTACAGCTAATGAATCTATAAAGTAACGTACTTTTAATCTTGTATAAAATGTATTGTTTTGAATGAGTTTAGTTCAGCTCAAAAAGTTGTTACAACAAAATGTATGAAAACACGAGAAAAAAATGCAAGACACATCAAAATAAATCCACGCAGTAAAAACGACAGGATCAGCATCGCCTTTGTTGCTAGCAACACCTTGTGCCAGTCATGTAAATCCATTTTTTTTTTAATTATTGAACCAATAAAGCATTACACTAGTTACTAATTTACTTATAAATTTGCTTTTATTCTTTTATAATGTTTCTTACTATTGTAAGTCTTAAACCGTCTATTTTACTAATTATTTTTACAAGCTATCCAGCTTACAATTTGGTATTTCATTCATACTGCGAAATGCGCGATTTAATTTACGGGTTATTAGCTATCGAGCAGGGACATCCACTGTATTAACAGCTGTCCAGCTATCCTCTGTTTTGACGCAAAAGCGGATTTAGGTTCACATCTTCGTGATTCTGTTAATAATAAAAGGTTTGTTACTTTTATATATTTACATGATTAATTTTTCAATTTATTGCTTCGATATAGTAAATTATAAGATAAATTGGTAAGTAATGGTGATTTTCATAACATGTGCAGTAAAGAAACATTTTGAAGAGATTTTATTTAGTAGAGAGTTTTAATATAAATTGTTATATTTCAAATAATGAGTTGCGTCCCGAGT
This sequence comes from Limnoperna fortunei, assembly GCA_944474755.1. NCBI lineage: Eukaryota > Metazoa > Mollusca > Bivalvia > Mytilida > Modiolidae > Limnoperna > Limnoperna fortunei. The sequence goes on along the minus strand of OX104113.1, from coordinate 81,219,600 downwards.
GTGTACAATGTAACAGTCAATACACTATTGTGCATGTCTTGATGGCCTGTACTGACGTGACGCACATTAGAGAATCTTTTATGCTAAATACCTACAATTAACACAATTTACAATTTGTAAAAGAAATTAATTTATTCAGTAAAGTTTTATTTTCTGTTAATTGGTTGTACTTTGTACTTTTTTTTTCCTTTTTATCTGTAATTGTGCCCATATTTATGTATTGGATAACGTTTTAGTAATAAGGGAGGGATGTTCAATTGTTTCACATTAATATTTTATGAATCCTATTGTTATTTTGACGTCCTGAATATACTAGAAGCTGAAATAATAATGCTTGCTGGACGTAAAATAACAATCCAATCAATCAATAAATAAATAACGCCAAACTTTTTCTTTTTAAATATGAAAATAGTTCTAGATACCTGGACATGCGGTTTTGTTTAATTTATATAAATTGTATATTTTTGGAGATGATGATAGTGTGTGAATTGTTATGTTCAATGTAGAGATAATATTAAAATATACAGAGTGTTATCACAACTCTTACTTTCAAACTTTTACGTGACAGGAACATTACCAGCCTAACGAATAAAGAAAAAGGACAACACAATCATGTCACATAGTAAAAAACACTATTCCGTTAGAGGGTTGGTCAAGGAATTTTGTGAAAGCTACAGTGATGTCAACATTTTTAAAACCGAGTCAACAATCTTGAAAAGTCCCATGATAGATGAAAGCGCTAGATATTCGTAATAATGTGACACGTATTTTGTGTAATTGTTGTTTTGTTATACATATACAAACGACAAGTATTGTGACAACCATATAATATATCTATATCCGGCTGATTTCTGAAACATCTGAAATACAGGGTTAAAATTAAAAATTTATATATACTACATCTTCGCTAGCCAAGGGTTACGATCCGATACTCTTAAGAGTATCGGATCGTAACCCTTGGCTAGCGAAGATGTATATACTAGTACGTCTACAAATTAGGCCCAACAGTTAGAATTAGAATTTATTACTGTCAAATTTTGTGCTTACCCTGAGTGGGATTCGAACTCGAATCTGCTATTATGATAAAAAAATATAGCTTCATTAACCGAAGTGAATCGTCAACATAAACATAGTACATGATTGTGTACTAGCGTGTGAATTTTTCGTAACAAATAACCGACACTTCTAATATTTAAAGACTCATTCAGAAGATACCGAGTTATAATTAAAAAAAAACAATATGTAACCTGTTTGGAAAATGCATGCACATAATGATGAATTTGGAATAAAAATACGTTTGGTAAATTTTAACCAAAAACATATCACCGATTGTTGTAAGTATGAATTACAGTAATGTAAAAGCATACGTGACAGCAACCTCCCAAGTCAGGGATTTGCGAACGCGGACTCAGAACCCCTGACTTGGGAGGATGACGTGACAGCAGAAAACAAGACATGTTATTAACTTATTAAAACCAGCATACATATAACATCAAGAGTGACATACACACCATACACTTAAAATACACAAAGCATCAACATGATCAAAGCAATTACCATCTCTAATATAAACATACAATAAGAAGCATTAAATATAAGCAGTTGAACTTGGCATTAAAAAGAAGCGAGTATATAAGTAAAACATACAAAGCAATTAGGACAATTTATCATTGTGTACAAGTACACAGTGGTAAAACATATAAGACGATAAAACATATGAGTGGTTGAAACTTTAGCATTAAAAGCGAGTATAAAGAACTAAATGTCATGCATACGCGTTCAAAGTAAAACATTTTCAGGCAGAGCACAAATTTTGTAACACAGCTAGCATAACTATAAGTGACAAAAATAAATTGTAAAGGGGCATTTAAAACAGCTAGGTTTGAAGACTTATGCAATAGGTGGCAGACATTGCCTTCAACAGGCGTTGCAATGACATGTTTCCGAGAAACACCAATTCGAAATAAAATTTTTGAAAGTGCCAAAAGTAGAGAGGCTTCTTGCCTGATCTGGCAGGGTGTTCCACAGCCTTGTCGCCTCATAGCTGAAACTCTTCTTACCTTACCTTGTTGTTTTAGGTTGGGGAATGTCCGGACTATATTGATGCAACATTTTGAAGGTCTCTAGCGCCATGGTCCTCATTCAACTGACTTTTTATAATGGAAGTTAGGATTGAAGTAAATGGTTGTACTTGTTGGTGTAATCATCATATATGAAAAGGAGGTGCGTTCTTGTATATTTTTTATAGTGGGTTTTTTCTGTGCAAAAGTGCCCGGCGAGTGGGTAGTAGCTTGAGTTGGAAAGTATAAATAAATTATATATGGTCAGTTTAGCTAATTAAGCGACTAAGGTTTGATCCAATTCTCTTGAGTGCATTTAGTTGGCGTGCTGCTTTGTGACATATGTTTGATATGTGTGTATTAAATCAAGTTTGAAATTAAATGTTATCCCCGTGAGTTTTACCTCATCATCGCAGCTGATTTTATTGCCATTGAGATCAAATATGATGTTCTATTTAAGGGTTTTGTTGCCTAATGCTATTGCTGGGAATTTGTCAGGATTTGTCTGCATTTTATTAATAGCAAATCATGACACGAGAGATCTACTAACTACTAATTAGGGAAAGACCATTTAACTTGAAGGGGGCCTTGGGTTTTTTGTTTTGGTCAGAAAATATTTTTCCGCGCTTTTTTATTTTTTGAAGGCGTCGCGACAGAATATTTTTTTATTATTAGCATTATTTTATATAGCAGAAATCCTTCTTCAGAATATTGCTTGTCTTACCCGTCTGCTTCCAAAATATTTTTTCATAAAAAAAATCAAAAATCATTTTCAACATATTTTTTAGGGAAAAAAAACAATCTTCTTCGTGTAATATAATGACTATTTCTGATGAAGTACACCTTTATATATTTCGTGCATAGTACTTGAAAATTTACCAAAATTTACAAATTGTTTTCTGTCAGATAGGTAGCTTTTTCCGACGCAGTCGGTATTATATTCACTTTTTACCCTTTGACCTCATGACACTTCACCTCTCGAAAAGCAAGTAACGTGATCCTAATTCTGTTTCTTGATTAGTCAAAAACCAATTTGGACGGGGGTTCGAAACAGGGTAATGAATTGGACAGGGGTTCGGAACAGGATTGTAAATTGGCAATTCTCCTTTAAAATTGTGTACTATTATTATTAGATTTTGCCGTCTGTTTGTTTATAAAATTATTTCATAGTGCAATTTAAGTATTAAGAACGATAGCGATGAGCTGCAGTTTGTAAAATTTTATATTAAACGACTTGTACAAAAATGTTAAATATTTTTTATTTGAAGTACAGCGCAAATTAAAACGCATATTAACACCCTGGATTTTTCCGGGATTTTATAGAGTGTAAAAGAAACGAAGAGAAGAAATTTTATTTAATTTCTTTAAAAAATACAAATTAACAATCATTATATATTCATGTTGATAGTAAACCAAACGTGTTATTATTGTTCTTGGGCGTCCGTCGTAGTACACACGTAGATAGAGAGTTGTGGCTCTAATTGTAAAGTATACTTTGCTTAATCAGTAAATTTTAAACTATAAACATTTTATTAAACAATTCTTATATTCAATTTGTTGACTTAATTGTATAACTGCTTTTGGTGCTCGCAGAAAAACTTTATTTCTGTATCTTCTAAGGCAGTGGGTTTCAATACGTAATAGCAATAAACGTTCTGGAATACATGTACATGTATGTAACAAAGTAGTTGTATGTAAATTATCAATTTTGAGTTAACTGTAAATCTGTTAATATTGAAAACACGTAAATAAAAAAAAAGGGGGGGGGGGAACACATCTATAAATTAATAATTTCCAACTCGTTTCACCTGGGACTAATGTTAATTTATAGGTTCATGATTTCTTTCACGTAGTAATAATTGTCCGTCAGTACTTCCCCAAAAAAATTTCCATCAAACATTTCTGGTATATTGAAACCGGGAATTTGTATGACAATAATGACGATTCGTAGTTTAATGCATAACTCAATTTATATCTTTAATGCGTCGGTTATCTTTTTTAAAGATGGTACTTGTTTTATAGTAAATTTAGAGATGGACCATTTATTACATAGTTACTAAGTATGAAGAGTAAGAGATCGTGTGGTAGACAGTCGATATATCTTTATGCTTTACACTGATGTAAAATGTAAATGTGCTGTACAGTGAAAAAGTTCTCCGAAATGATAGGAGATATTATATAACAAGATGATCAACAGGAAGCTAAGAGTTTTCTCCCTGTATTAAACATTTTCATTTCCGGTCAGTTAAACAACGCTGTTACAGCATTACGATAATCGCAATACTGGAAAAAGATACAGATGGACATTGACACTTCACCCAGTAAATATATAAATAGTTGTGAAGTTAAAGGGTCTTTTTTCTTCTAATAGAGTAAAAACAACACGAGTAATCCGACATGGTAAATTGTCGGTGCACATCTACAATGTCAATGAAACTATTATATAGTACATTTTTGTATATTTATACTAGACATTGATATTTCCAACAAAGAATGGAATATTTGGTACACTCTTTTCAAGACTGACTGATGCTCAACAGTACATGACTATACACTCGGATTGAAATTTGCATCTCCATTGGCATTGGTAGCACCGATTGGGAAACAAATATGTGACAAAAAAAATTTTTTTTCCTCCTCCCCACCCCCAGGGGCCGCGCTGGGCTTCGCCAATGTCGCCAATTGCGATTTTTTTTTCATTTGGCGACAAAATATTGTGTCTGGCGATTTTTTTGGTGCCAAGGTTTTAGTGTTAAACGATGCATGCACGTTTTAAATTTATCGGTAATCGGCGATTGCATCATAAAACAGGGGTCGCACTGGGCTTCGCCAATGTCGCCAATTGCGATTTTTTTTTTCATTTGGCGACAAAATATTGCGTCTGGCGATTTTTTTGGCGCCAAGGTTTTATAGTGTTAAACGATGCATGCACGTTTTAAATTTATCGGTAATCGGCGATTGCATCATTAAAGATCCTTTGTCGGCTTCTATGGTCGTAAATACACGTGTATTGTGTAGTATCCAGTGACGTGTGTTATTTGGAGTTATTAAACGGAAATCGGCAATAAATGAATCAACAAAGTTGTCTGATGAAAAACAGCTTTACCTGCATCACAAAAAACGAGTAGACGTGTAATAAAACAATTGATGCTGTTAATTAATTTATAAAAATAACAAAACAAACATATTTTTGTAGTAATATTTTTTTTATAATGTAATTAATAAAATACAGGTATGAAAACTGACGTCGTTGTCGAGTGATTTCCGGACCGGATGTCCGTCTTAATTTCGTAATTAGAAAACTCTTACACATGCGTAGTTTTATTTTCAGTATTTCCGGTTTTAAGTTCATTTACGGGAATAGATGTTTCTAATAAATTACTGTAAAATTTTGGTTTTCTGCCAACAAGAAATCACTCACACATCTTTTCATGATTAAAATACAATTAGTGTACGGGCTGCTCGAGACCAAACTTTTGAATTAAGAGTCCGGCAAACTTGGATTTCGTCCGACGTTACAGAATATGTCACACATACTACATAGTGTTAAACAATTTCGCCATGTCATATAGTAATCTAGCGATTTCTAATATGGCGACACTTTTACAAAACTGGCGACGGAAAATTGCAGTTGGCGATTTTTTTGGCGCCAGCTTTTTAGAAGCCAGAGCAGCCCCTGTAAAAGATCCTTTGTCGGCTTCTATGGTCGTAAATACACTTGTATTGTGTAGTATCCAGTGACATGTGTGTTATTTGGAGTTATTAAACGGAAATCGGCAATAAATGAATCAACAAAGTTGTCTGATGAAAAGCAGTTTTACCTGCATCACATTTGAGTAGACGTGTAATAAAACAATTGATACTGTTAATTAAATAATTTATAAAAATAACAGAACAAACATATTTTTGTAGTAATATTTTTTTTATAATGTAATTAATAAAATACAGGTATGAAAACTGACATCGTTGTTGAGTGATTTCCGGACCGGATGTCCGTCTTAATTTCGTAATTAGAAAACTCTTACACATGCGTAGTTCCATTTTCAGTATTTCCGGTTTTATGTTCATTCACGGGAATAGATGTTTCTAATAAATTACTCTAAAATTTTGGTTTTCTGCCAACAAGAAATCACTCGCACATCTTTTCATGATTAAAATACATTTAGTGTACCAAACTCGAGACCAAACTTTTGAAAAATTGAATTAAGAGTCCGGCAAACTTGGATTTCGTCCGACATTACAGAATGTCACCCATATAAATGTTAAACAATTTCGCCATATAGTGATCTAGCGATTTCTAATATGGCGACACTTTTACAAAACTGGAGACAGAAAATTGCAGTTGGCGATTTTTTTGGCGCCAGCTTTTTAGAAGCCAGAGCAGCCCCTGCTTACCCCCCCCCCCTTTTCCTCCAATTAAACTTCTGTTATTCTCCTTTTAATGATAAACAAAAATCCCAGAGCACTTATAATAATACAACTCTTACAACTAAAGATTACAAATACCTACTATTTTACATGTATGTGCATAAATACAATTACTATATGTGTATACATCTAGATTTATATATGTGTATTGTGTATCAGTTTATTGTCAACATGAGTATTATGATATTTGTATACTTGTACTTGCTTTGGAAAAAACTAATAAATATAAAAAAAAATATTTATAATAGCAGGGGTTGAAAATTCCTAAAGCCTGATGCTCAAGGCTTAAATAACTGAAACCTCGGACTTGCCGATTTTCTATGAAAAAAGCCAGCCGGGCTCGATCTTTCTTAAAAAAAATAAAATGTTTTTATTTTAAATGTTTCTTAAAGTGTATACCGTCAAAATTGTCCCATAAATACTCATCTTAATCTTCTCGGCGCTTTAGCTACGTTGATCAATAACAATTCAAATTTGTTTCCTTCCCTGTACAAAATATCCCCCAATTAATTTTGGTTACGAATTCAAGAAATGTCGTTGTTTAACTTTAACTATCAGGGCTCAACACACTGGGCAAAGTAGGCAACTTTGTCGCCCTAATGGGACCTGAAGTTGCCCTACGTTGCCTCAAAAGCGAAGTCGATGTCGCCCAGTTATTTCCCTCAGGTTCAAAGTTCTAAGATACTTGTTATATGATCTAATCCAAATAAGTAATCCAGACAACCAATTTACATGTAGCAGTAATTCCAATAAAAACAGAAATATGCATATTTTAACATTTCTTCAAAGGATTAACATCTTTCAACTGGAATAGGCGCCATTTGTTTATTTACTGGATATGACAAATTACTTGTAATAAACAAGAAGGAAAGTAAAGTACAACGGCCCATAATGACACTTTTAATTGGTTTCAAACTCAGTTCTTTCAAAGTGTATTGTATTTTAACAATTTTCTTTGATAAATATATGAGCTGCACTTGAAAGAATAAAGATGTATAGTAATGACATCATGATAATTTCTGTAGATTGGTGTCACATGAAGCAATTTTGATCAGAACAATTCTTCCAAGTGGAAGTTTGCTGAACAGAAGAATTATTATTCTCTTGTGTTTTTAAACCATAACACACTTAGATTCAGTTTTTTCTTTCTTTTTCATTATTAATATTATTCATGGTATGCAATATCAAACAACACATAACCTTCATTAATCAATTTAAAACGCACCAGATACAGGGACTATCTACTTCAGTACTTGTAGCCATACAAGTAGGTATTCACATCTTTATTCTTTCAAGTGCAGCTCATTTATATTTACCGCCAGTTTTCCTACAGCAGGTCGGGGGTTTTCTCTGGCTACTCCGGCTTCCTCCCCCAATAAAAAACTGGACGGCATATTATAGCTGAAAAATGCTGAAATTGGCGTTTAACAACATCAAACAAACATATATATTTATCAAAGAATATCATTAAAGTACAATACTTTAATTTGAAAGAACTGAAGTTTGAAACCAACATTTGTACATTACTTTTCTTCATTTATCACTTCCGGTAATTAGTCACATCAAACAAATGGCACGTAATACATTTGAAAGACATAAATCATTTGAAAATATGTTAAATACACATATTGTTTGCCATTTTTTATTGGAATTGCAAATTTACTGAAAAATTGATAGTCTGGGTGAATTATTTCGACCAGATTTACAAGTACAGTGTACCCTCGAATATCGCCACGATTTTCTACCAAGATGCAACACACCATTTTCGGTGTTCTCAGTGCTTTTCATGTAGTAACACATGTAGTAAACAAAATTTAACAGAGACACGAATGTCAATAAACCCATAACACACAGCTGGTTATTAAAAACGGCAATAATTATCATCATGTATCAATAATGAGCAATCTTATAATCACAAAAAGGATAAAAAGATATATGCAACTTCGTTTGGACATCAAAGTGTCGGTAGTGATTCACTCCCACTCTGCTAAATTACGAGTAATGGAACTAAATTTGTACCTTCGCAAAAAAAGAAGAAAAATGCAAATTACTCCACATGTGATATATTTAATGTAGACCTAATTGGGCTTTATACATATTCAACTTTACTGATACAAAAGTCTAAAATAGTCCTCCCTCTTTATACTGCCACCCTCTTATAATGCCAAAAAAATGCCAAGTCCAAAAGGTGGCATTAAAACAAGGGAGCACTGTAATGTATCTTATGTGAACCATCGGGTGACTTGAGGGTAATAACAGGACAACTTCGACTTCGCCTTTGAGGCGTCTTAGGGCGACTTCAGGTCCTAGTAGGGCGACTTTGTTGCCCACTTCGCCCAGTGTGGTGAGCCCTGAAAGATATATATATACATGTATACTGTAGAACAAAAAAGTTTGATTGACTAAATCAGTCTACTTACATTTATATCACACATTTTCCTTCATATTCAACATGACAATAAAAAAAAATCAACTGTCACAAAACTGTTCATTAAAATAACATTTTCTTTGTCATTAGTACACAAATTGATGGAATTATAAATGAGTAGAACTAGAATAGGAAAATGACATCATTATGAAACATTTAAAATTATACAATGGAGTTAATATAAAAATAATAAAGTTAATGTAAAATTGACCATGAAAGGTATTTGAACAGATGTACATGTAAATTAAATTATTTGAAAGTGACTGCCAAAATACTAATTTTATTACATTTAAATCGTTGCAATACTCCTTTCAACACAAGCATCATCATATTTGCAATCTCAGGGACTAAAATATCCTTTGCAAAAATTTTCATATTTTCTTTTGCTTTATCTGTATCCTGTCCAGTCATGCTACGATTTATGTACAATATGAAAGTCAGACTAGAGCCAGCTTACACTGTATGACACGTACTAGTAAACATCATACACATGAGGCGGTAACAAAAATATGAAGGTTTCTTTCCAAAATGGGAATGAATATGAAAAGCGAGATAGGGCTATTGTTCAAGATTACAGGGCGACTTCACTTTGCTTTAGATGATGATCAAAGTAGAAGTGGGAACTTGATTAGGCGACTTCTTTCACAGAGTCCCCTCCAACGTGAGCCCTGAATAAAGTGACATTTATCTTCTGTAGTCAAATATTTATATAAATGACCTGTAATCTATATTCTTTATGCAAATTTTAATATACTCTTTTGTAATAAAAGTAGTCATTAAAATCGATGAGCAAAATCCCAAATCATTTATGTTTATATTATGTAACTAATAAAAAAAAAGGTTTTGACGACCATATAAATTTTAATGTACATGTATACTTATTTTTTACAAGGGAGTGGTGGAAGTACACCGGTTCAAGATGAAGATGGTCGTGGCACACCTGTAATGGATGAGATGATGGAAAGGGGTGGCACACCTGTTCAAGATGAAGGAGCTGCAACTCCTGTCCGAGATGAAATGGGGTTCACGCCACTGAGAGATGAACCAATATATGATATGAGAGGGTCACCACAGGTAGCTAAGTGTTCAGAACGGTGAATTAGTTTGGTTTTAATTTTTAGTGTATTAACACTTTGCCACGCATGCAATTTTTTAGCGTTGTTTACTTACATGTACCAGGCGGCAGTAACGTTGCAATGTTTCCGCATGGCATAAATTTGTGAAGTTAATAAACGTTCTTATACGTCAGAATGATAAATTCTATATTCACAAACTAGGTGTTAGAAAGCATGAGTACCTGTTGAACACTCCCGAACTTCTGCAGAAAAACATGCAAACATTCTGGTTGAAAGGTGTATTTTAACGTTTAAATGTTCAACTCAACTCAACAAATTAGCTAGTGCAATGATGTAACATCGTAGGTTTTTATCGGAAAATGACTCCAATACAATAACACAAAACTGTGATTAAAATTATAACAGTCAGAATTTAATATAAAGAACTGAAGTCAGATTATGAAAGCAAAACTAGCATTGAATGGCAACGTAACAACTAATAAGACTGCATTTTTGTGACGGTCGTAAAAAATATAAAAAAAATGACATTAAGAAAACTTTAAAAAATAAATACTATATTCCTTTTTTGCGACAAGTGGTAGAAGGAGTAAAAGGAACAGATAGAAACAGAATCATTTAAATGCTGCACACATTTTGTAATTCATTTGTTTATCCTTAAATTCGAGAGCCCCTTCATACGTTTCTCACTCTTCCGTGACAACAGATACCCCGATATTTTGATGGAACGCGTTATAAAATTCCAGAAAACATAAATGTTTGTTGCATTTTTCACATCCAAGCTTGGTAGTTTTTCGTTTCTTTTCCCCTATTTTTGTGCAAAGTTTGCAGGTTGACAGTTTAGGGCCCAATTTCAAATGCGCGTGCGATGATCGCGGTTGTGGTGGTGCTACTGGTATTCTCGGTCGCAACAAATTTCCTATCAGCTGCTTGGACATATTGACCCTAAAATCCAGCTGTCTGTACCTCTTTTTGGTACTAGTACGTGCCGGCTGTGGAACCTCGGTCTCGGACCATACTATAAAGGCATTAATGATGCTTAGATCAATGAGAAAATTCATAAAATATTTCCACCATTTTTTTTTGATGATCTGTCGATTGCGTATTTGACGCACAATTGATCACAAATATCCACCCCTCTAAAATTCTCTTGATAATTTTTAACCACGCGCTGTCTGGTAATGCGAGCATTTGTCCCATCTTTCTGCCTCTGGTTCATTGTATCCACCTACAAAATAATTTAAACTAATTTGTTTCTTAGGATACTTTCATAAAAAAAAATCACAGCAAACATTTGTTTTCTAAAATACGGTTTCTACCAGGAATGATATTTCTTTTCTTTCAACCTACAAGAGACGAAAGGACGAATTACAAGCAAGACGTTTTTCATCAAAAAGTGTACAATTTAGTAAGCTGAAGCTGATTGATTGATGGTGTTTAAGTAAATGCAAAGTTGTGAATCAACGATGTCTACAAACGATACGTCTAGCAAAAAACCGACCAAATTTATTTTATTTGTTTGAAACTTGCAGTATTTTCTCAACTATGTCATGGCGTCCAGTTTTTATTCGTAAAGGAAGCCGGAGTGCCCAGTGAGAAGACTGGCAATTAAGATTGGAATCGAGCATGCCGTGCCCGTAGAGAGAATCTATCCGCAGCCAAACGGTAAAACTTAAGAAATACCAGTAAGTGTAAGTAATTGTGTAATGTTTCAAATTCATCAGCTATCGTCGTTGCTACAACACTATATTTACAAAATGATGATGATCATAGTAGTGCTGATAGGTGGATGAATAAATGGATAGATGATAGTAGGTGGATGAATAAATGGATAGATAGTAGTAGGTGGATGAATAAAATGGATAGATGATAGTTGGATAGGCAAATGGATGATGATGATGATGATCGATGGATGGATGGATGGATTGATTGATTGATTTACGTCTAGCAAGCAATATTTCAGCCATATTCAAGACGGATGATGATGATGATTTGTACCTCAATCAAGGACTCATTAGATACCACAATACTAACAGGTTTCTTGTCCATCCAGACGACCCCAACCATGTCATCTGTCTGCCTACCAACAAACTGGCCAGTCTGCTTCCTCCGCGCTTACGTAGATCTTGGGGGAAGCCTTTTCTGTTCTGATTAATTGTCCCACATGCATATATGCCATTTCTCAAGAGATCTTGTATTAAAGGACTTGATGTAAAGTAACTATCGAAATACAGATGATGGTTTTTGTTATGAAGATCTTGGGCTAATTTCTCGACAACAAGGTGTCCTAGAGACTTACTATTGTTTACGCCTATCTCTTTGCCCATATATATATGTCAAACTGGTGACAGTATCCTGACTTGCTGTCGCACCTCATCCAGATTTTGAACCCCCATTTGATAGGTTTTGATGGAATGTACTGTTTAGCACTGAACCTTCCCTTGTAAGCCACCATAGCTTCGTCAACAGATTGGTTTTTATTGGGTTTATACCTAGCCGAAAAGTTTTGAAAACATGATTCAATAAGTGGACGAATTTTGTGCAGACGATCATGACCAGGTTGATTTGCCGGAATCTCTGTTTCCACGTTGTTACAATGGATATATTGTGTGAGCTTTTCGTAGCGTTTTACTGGCATAATCTCTTTGAACCCTGATTTCCTAAATATTTATTGCTAGACCAGTAAAATGAATAATCAGGCAGTCTGTTAATGCCCATTAATACCTGCATTCCTGTAAACAAATATGTGATATAAATATTATTATTATACCCCCGCTCGACAGAGTCGGGGGTATATAGTGGTCCTCATGTCCGTCCGTCCATTCGTCCGTCCACATTTGGTTTCCGGATGATAATTAAAAAAGTTTACATCCTATTTGAATGAAACTTTGGGATATTGTTATATATCAAGTTGATAAAAAGCCTATTGATTTTGGGGGAAATCCGTCAAATTTCAAGGTCACAGTCCACGGGAAACGTTAGAAATTTTAACAAAAAAGTTGTTTCCGGACAATAACTCAAAAAGTTTACATCCGATTTAAATGAAACTTTGGGATATTGTCATATATCAGGTTGGTAAGAATCCTATCGATTTTGGGGGAAATCCGTCGAATTTCAAGGTCACAGTCCACGAAAAACGTTAGAAATTTTAACATAAAAGTTGTTTCCGGACAATAACTCAAAAAGTTTGCATCCGATTTGAATGAAACTTTGGGATATTGTTATATATCAGGTTGGTAAAAAGCCTTTTGATTTTAGGGGAAATCCATCGAATTTCAAGGTCGCAGTCCACGAAAAAAACGTTAGAAATTTTTACAAAAAAGTTGTTTCCGGATGATAACTCAAAAAGTTTGCATGTGATTTGAATGAAACTTTGGGATATTGTTATATATCAGGTATCTTAATTGACAAGGATTGCCAGTTTTCCTACCGCAGGTCGTGGGTTTTCTCCGGGTACTCCGGCTTCCTCCCCCAATAAAAACTGGATGCCATGATATAGCTGAAAAATTGCTGAAAGTGGCGTTAAACACCATCAAACAAACATATATATCAGGTTGGTAAGAAGCCTATCGATTTTGGGGGAAATTTGTCAAATTTCAAGGTCACAGTCCATGAAAAATGTTAGAAATTTTTACAAAAAGTTGTTTCTGAAAAATAACTCAAAAAGTTTTCATCCGATTTTAATGAAACTGTAAAATATTCTTATATATTTTGTTGGTAAGAAGCCTATTGATTTTGGTGGAAATCCATCCAATTTCAAGGTCACAATCCACGAAAAACGTTAGAAATTTTCACAAAAGCGGGGGTATCAGCGATCGCTAGATCGACTTTGTCTAGTTTTAAATCTACATTCATTTGTTTATAATTTTTTTGTTAATTTACTTCTAGTTTCATTTTTATTTATTTATTTATTGAATGATTGATTTATTGATTTATTTTATTCATTCATGTATTCCATTTTTTTGTGTGTCACTTTATATCTATGTAAATTGTAAACTTGCGTTGGGAAATAGCTGGTTATTTACTCCAGTCAAATGTATAGACTATGTATTCTAAACCTACACATAACCATGTATGCTAAAGGTTTTCATGAAAATAAGCTTGCTATAAAAGTATGTGCTTCAAATGACAATTGCAAATTTGGATTGAATAGATAAACTTTTATATTTATATAATTTATTAGAAGTAAAATAAAAATCGAATTTATACACAAATATCATGCCTACATTAAAAAAATGTCCTAATGTGCACGTTTTTTTATACTTTGAAAAGTTTGCAAATGACAGGTCTGTAATGTGGCAAAATTTTGACGTCATGTTTGCGTCCTTGACTTGTGTGTTAACTCAACGCGTCGACGCTGTGTTTTGAAATGTTTGGTGAAACTCAAATATGAATGATCTAAAATATACTTTATGAGTGTTTCTTTGAATATTTATGTTTTCCTTCTATGTGGTAAGTCCATTTGTTATGTAATAATGTAATAGCCAAGAACTCAAACTCAGTAGACAACTTATCAATGTGTTTATACGTGTGTATTTGTGTGTAAACAAAAAAAACACGCAAAAAAAGGTTTTTTTTCGACGAATATTAACTTCGGCTTGTTGATTTGTGAAATAAAAAGGACCTGGTAGATATTTTTTTTACTTTTTAAATGATGCACCTATAAACGCTGACATCTCCTCACGATTTGTATCACGCCAGTTTGGGTCAGGACCATTTTGTGCAGCAAAACGATTTGTTTCGACTTCTAGTTTTGGTAGCATAGAGTCATCAAAAAATAATTTAAAATACTCTATTTCACTGGCATTGTGGTCAAGATTGTGGACGGGACCAGTGTTCTCAATGAAAGGATAGATGTATATGGGATCATATGTTTCACGCCAAACCAGTTCTCTGTTCTCATGAACGACATGGTCGTTGTCACTGGCATCATCATCTGAAGAAATAGGGGTGGTATCAGACAAATCTTCTATTTCTGAATCAAAGCTGTCCTGCCCCTCGACGCCGCTTGAGATTTGATCGTTCACGCTGCCTTCTTCGGAGTAGACACTGTTTACTTCTGACATATCGGTATCAAATAAACACGGCGGACATTATTTTCATCATACTTGAAATCGACAATCGTCTGCTACTGAAATATCGCAAACAAAACGTTATTATACCCCCCGCTTGAAAAGCGGGGGGTATATAGTGTTCATGGTGTCCGTCCGTCCGTCCGTTACACTTTCTATTATTTGCAACTCCTCCTACACCACTGAAAGGAATTTGATGAAACTTACACAGAATCTTTGTCTCATAGTGCCATTGTGCAGGAGATATTTCACATTTTGATCGGATCGATATTTGGGGTTTCCCATAGAAAAACATGGACTTTGTCATTGACCCAAGGGGGTCCCTATCTCTTATGTGCAACTCCTCCTACACCACTGAATGGAATTTAATGAAACTTTCACAGAATCCTTGTCACATAGTGCCATTGTGCAGGAGATATTAAACATTTTGATCGGATCAATATTTGGGGTTTCCCATAGAAAAACATGGACATTGTCATAGACCTAAGGGGGCCCTCATCTCTTATGTGCAACTCCTCTTACACCACTGAATGGAATTTAATGAAACTTACACAGAATCCTTGTCACATAGTGCCATTGTGCAGGAGATATTTAACATTTTGATCGGATCGATATTTGGGGTTTCCCATAGAAAAACATGGACATTGTCATTGACCTAAGGGGGTCCTCATGTCTTATGTGCAACTCCTCCTACACCACTGAATGGAATTTAATGAAACTTTCACAGAATCCTTGTCACATAGTGCCATTGTGCAGGAGATATTAAACATTTTGATCGGATCAATATTTGGGGTTTCCCATAGAAAAACATTGACATTGTCATAGACCTAAGGGGCCCTCATCTCTTATGTGCAACTCCTCTTACACCACTGAATGGAATTTAATGAAACTTACACAGAATCCTTGTCACATAGTGCCATTGTGCAGGAGATATTTAACATTTTGATCGGATCGATATTTGGGGTTTCCCATAGAAAAACATGGACATTGTCATTGACCTAAGGGGGTCTTCATGTCTTATGTGCAACTCCTCCTACACCCCTGAAAGGAATTTGTTGAAACTTGCACAGAATCCTTGTTACATAGTGCCATTGTGCAGGAGATATTTATTATTTTGATCGGAATGATATTTGGGGTTTCCCATAGAACAACATGGACTGTCATTGACATAAGGGGATACCCATTTCTTATGTGCGACTCCTCCTACACCACTAAATGGAATTTGATGAAACTTACACAGAATGTTGTCACATATTGCCATTGTGCACTAGATATATAACATTTCGATTGGAATGATATTTGGGGTTTCCCCATAGAAAAACATGGACTTTGTCATGGACATAAGGGATACCCATCTCTTATGTGCAACTCATTCCTACACCACTGAATGGAAACTTGCACAGAATCCATGTCACATAGTGTCATTGTGCAGGATATATTTAACATTTTGATCGGAATGATATTTGGGGTTTCCCATAGAAAAGCATGGAGTTTGTAATGGACATAATGGGATACCCATCTTTTATTTGCAATTCCTCCTACACCACTGAATGGAATTTGTTGAAACTTATACAGAATCTTGGTCACATATTGCCATTGTGCATTGGATATTAAACATTTTGATCAGAATATTATTGGAGGTTTGCCATAGAAAAACATGGAATTTGTCATTGACATAGGGGATGCCATTCTTTGGGGGATTGGGGAGGGTAACATGTATTATCTGCAATTTCGCCTTCATGTTTAACTAGATAAAGTTTCAATTTCATAATTAAGAACACCTGAATTTTCAAAGTAATTGTGAAGCGGGGGGTATCAATGGTGAGCATTGCTCACAGGTGTTGTTACTCTAGTTTACTTACTAAATTTTATTTAAAATATTAGAAAATTATCTAACAACATGTTTTTGCTAACAATGTTTTTTTTTTTTACGTCATACAATAAGAGAATGCATTTTATTGTGATGTGTAGGAATGTGTAACTGCGGTGTAAAGGGGTATGTGTCAAAATGTGTAGTTGCGTGGGAATGGGGTATGTGTAGAAAGTGTAATTGCGTGGCAAGGTATTATTTATTCACACAATTTACTAAACATAAATACAATGTAACCATGAGCAATGAAAATGTAATAGGAAAAATAATGCTGCAGTAATAATCCAATGTTTGTTTTATGATTTGTCAGATTAACAGCAGAATTTAGCCCCATTACTCGCAATATATAGCCAATAAAAAATTCTAACTTCGATCTATTTACTAGTATAAAAAATTTCAACATGATACACTGCGGCCAAAATGGATTAAGCAAAGCCTGCACAAAAACACGTCGATTGCAGTGCTGCAATCAATTTTATTAGTTATAATTGTGCATGAACCTTCCTTGACCAAAAGGACTGCACAATCCTCTATTCATGGATTTTGCGGTATGTCCCAATAAACACGGCAGGTGTACATATGTTGTAACTGCACAAATTTATTATGAAAGTATTTGTTGCAGGAAAGCCAAAAGTAACACACCTATTACCAAAATCAATAGGTGAGACGGGAATCACCCAATGAATGGAAGGAGTACACAATGTAACTATTAGTGACATGTGTCTTCTGCTGACAACCTTATATTTTTCAAGGTTGCAACTACATGTAATTGCACCAAACTCCTTAAATAAAGAAAAAACTGAAAAGTATAAAATATGTGTTTTTAATATTATTCCACAAACCTATGGCTTCCTAAGTTATGAAAAAGTGTGGGAAAAATATTGCTCCAATGTGTTTGAGACAATACAATTTTCCGGTCGGTGTAGTATTTTTATAACACTGTAAATTTTCAAGTCCAAATGTTGGTTACCTTCATCAATTATCCCGAGTCACCTGAACAGCTTGCCAACGGTATATTTTTTATTTTAAGTATGATATTTACCGTTATTCAAAACTGGCAACTCTTACACACATTTATACACGCATATATTAATTGAGCCCACAATAAAACAGCATGTGTTTATTCATTAATTGACCGTTCTATTTTGCATCCCGTGGACGACAGGTATCCTAATTACTCTGTGCACCATAAGAAGTGATACTTGTAGGATTTTTTTATGGTGAGTCCTGGACTCATCACTTTTGAGTCCCACATATTACAGATGAGTCCAGCTAAGTGCTTGCATACAACCATTTTCTTTGATGACTTACCCATTAAATGTCGTTTTTAAAAAGATATAGAATGGCTTTATAATACTAGTACATGTATGTTTATGCCATGCTATTTAATATTTGTAGTAGTTAAGTTAGGCAGTCTTCTGGAGTATGATTGAACTGCAATCATTACAGTACTTGAAACATGCTGATGTTTGCCCATTAAAGAGAGACTTTCGTCTTACCTGGCTCATCTTGAAACTGAATGTTAAAAAATGCAGATGCCAACATTAATATTTCTTCCAAACAACCCCCCCCCCCCTTTTTTTTTCAGATAATAGTCATTAGCAGATTATGTTATTGATATTAAAGTTTATTAGATAACTAATCTAATGTTTATACTAGTATTGAAGATATCTTGTACAGGTAAAGAATTCTTACTTTTTAAACAAATAAAATTGTAAAAAGTTCAACAGCAAGGTCATTGCAAACGTCATTGCAAACGTGAGGTTATGACCGTGAATTGAAATTTGAAACCACAAGTGTATTATCAACGCTTAATTTTAACCATAAAGACTGTCCGACTCCATCAACACTGCACATTTATTGTTTAATTTAATAAACATCTTAATTAAAGCATATTTGCCGCTCAGGTGATTCCTACCTGATAAGATTATGATGAAACATGTAAATATCCATCACCATTTGTAAGAATATGTAATCACGCACTGGAGATGGAAATTCATACACGTCTGACAATTGACACGGACACGTACTGGTAGACGTTACATGTTGAAAAGGCATGTTCAGAACTGAAAAGACATGAACAATACGCATCTAGATGCGTTGTGATGATCCCTGATAAGTAAAGGTTTTTAACAACAGTGTTTTATAAATTAATATGAAAATAATATCTATGTAAAAATAATTAATGAAGTACCTTTCTTGAGCATGTTTTTACTGAAGATCTGGAAAGAATTTATACATAACTGAATGATTTAATGACAGATTATTTATCACATTCAGTACATGACTATTGCATTAGGTTCGCAGACATGTGGAGGAATTCGCTGATCCATTGGGGACATATTTGATGTGTCCACAAATGTGGAAACAGGAATGTCTGCATACTACAAGTGGTGTCCATTATGGACTCATGAACCTGTTGTTATCTGTTTTGGCTGGTGTACATTTCTTTTAAGTTATTAAAGCTTTATACATTTCCAAGTATTCAAAAACAAACTGTATTAGAGTAATTTCTGTTTGTATTTGAAAATACTATTTGTTGACACCATGATAAAACAAGTAAATGGACATTTCACCATAGATGGATAATTGTAGTAAAATCATGCTATGCCTAATTATAATAATTCTGTAGTTAGAATGGCTGTATATGTAACGTAATTTACATATATGTCACCCTCCTGATGTAACAGGCAATCTGGGTTCTCAATGTTTTTATACCCCCGCTCGACAGAGTTGGGGGTATATAGTGGTCCTCATGTCCATCCGTCCGTCCACATTTGGTTTCCGGATGATAATTCAAAAATTTTACATCCGATTTGAATGAAACTTTAGGATATTGTTATATATCAGGTTGGTAAGAAGCCTATCGATTTTGGGGGAAATCCGTCAAATTTCAAGGTCACAGTCCACGAAAAATGTTAGAAATTTTAACAAAAAAGTTGTTTCCGGACAATAACTCAAAAAGTTTACATCCCATTTGAATAAAACTTTGGGATATTGTCATATATCAGGTTGGTAAGAAGCCTATCGATTTGGGGGGAAATCCGTCAAATTTCAAGGTCACAGTCCACGAAAAATGTTAGAAATTTTAACCTAAAAGTTGTTTCCGGACAATAACTCAAAAAGTTTTCATCCGATTTGAATGAAACTTTGGGATATTGTTATATATCAGGTTGGTAAGAAGCCTATCGATTTTGGGGGAAATCCGTCAAATTTCAAGGTCATAGTCCACGAAAAGCGTTAGAAATTTTTACAAAAAAGTTGTTTCCGGATGATAACTCAAAAAGTTTGCATGTGATTTGAATGAAACTTTGGGGTATTGTTATACATCAGGTTGGTAAGAAGCCTATCGATTTTGGGGGAAATCTGTCAAATTTCAAGGTCACAGTCCACGAAAAATGTTAGAAATTTTTACAAAAAGTTGTTTCCGGAAAATAACTCAAAAAGTTTTCATCCGATTTTAATGAAACTGTAAAATATTCTTATATATTTTGTTGGTAAGAAGCCTATTGATTTTGGTGGAAATCCATCCAATTTCAAGGTCACAATCCACGAAAAACGTTAGAAATTTTCACAAAAGCGGGGGTATCAGCGATCGCTAGATCGACTTTGTCTAGTTCAGTTGGTAAAAGTAACTAGAGATGCAAAAAAGACATATCGCACAGCAATATAATTTTTATTATGTATCAATAATGCGCAATCTAAAACACAAAACCACCAAGAAATGCTTACACTGATGATTGTACATGGCTGATTATATATATAACTGCTTTTTGACATCAAATTGCCAGAGTCGGTTCAGTCCAGGTCTATTTCATTGCAAGTAATTGGACTAAATTCTTACCCTGGCCAAAAATAGTGATGGTATGATTATTTATTCTTAACATATAAATACACTGTAACCATGAGTAATTAATATATGAATAGATAGACAGTATGACAGTATCATCAAATAAAACGTAATCAAAAACTTATTATTTGGGCCTAACTCTATTTATGAATCAAAGGGGAGTGATTGATTGTTCTGCCTGACACTATGTTTATAGACTAAAGCGACTGTCAGCATCACAGTATAATATTACCCTGTTGCTTGTGTTGATAAACTTCCCTAAAAATACAAAAATTTTAAATGTGTCAGACTGAACAATATTAGCCTGATCCATTTTAGGGTACTTAGATTGTAGCGTTTTTGTGCCAGACATTACTTAAGGCAACTTGAAAACAGATATGGCAGTGTGCAATAATCTCAATAAATAAAACATGTAGTTGTCTTCAATAGTAAATAGTAAGTGATGAAGATTTTATTGGCATACATGTATTTCGTAGTACATACATGTAGAACATATTCTGCACTATATTTCATGTTTAAACTTGTCAACCTTCTTTTACTTATTTACTTGCTACTTTTAGGATGCAGAAATGGAGAGTGATAATGAGATAGATCGTGGTGGAGGTGGGATGCTGGGTAATAATGATGATGAGTATATCAGTGATGGTGGTGAAGTGGAGCGTGAAGAAGTAGAACAAGATATTGGACAAGAGGATGGACCTCAGTCTCCAAACAGTGGTCCTGCATCTCCTAATGATAGTCAACCAGAATCCCCTTATGAGAGTAGATTTCCTATGTCACCTGAAGGAAGTCCAAAATCCATTCACAGTGGCAGTCCACCACAATCACCTAGGTCTCCAGAAGGAAGTCCCAGATCAGTTCGCAGTGGAAGCCCAAAATCACCAACTGCCAGTCAAAGCCCAAAATCTGTACACAGTGGAAGTGGCCCTAAATCTCCTACAGGTGATAGTCCAGTAGGTTCTCCAGTACAAAGTGGTAGTCAACATGCATCTCCAGCAAGAAGTGGTAGTCCTAGATCTATTCGATCTAGAAGTCCTCGGTCTCATTCCAGAAGTCGAAGTAGATCTGGTTCACCTGCTCAAAACAGAAGCCAGTCAGGTTCACCAAGATCTGCTAGAAGTAGGTCAGGGTCACCAAGAAGTAGATCAGGATCTCCCACTAGAAGCAGATCTGGTTCCCCAGCCAGAAGTAGGTCAAGATCACCAAGAAGTCAATCAGGATCTCCTGCTAGAAGCCGGTCAGGTTCCCCAGCCAAAAGTAGGTCAGGCTCACCAAGAAGTCAATCAGGATCTCCTGTAAGAAGCAGGTCAGGTTCTCCAGCAAGAAGCAGGTCAAGGTCACCAAGAAGTAGATCAGCATCACCAGCCAGAAGTGGGTCAAGGTCAAGAAGCAGATCAGGATCAAGGTCTAAAAGTAGGAGCCGATCTGGCTCACCCACCAGAAGTAGATCAGCATCTCCAGCTAGAAGTAAAAGCAGATCAAGGTCAAGAAGTAGATCTGGTTCACCAGTGGGAAGTGGGAGAGGTTCTCCAGTTCCTGGTTCTGATAGTGAAGACGAAGGAAAAACAAAGAAGAAGAAAGGTATTACATGTCGTTATAATTTGTTATTCATTTATGGGTTGGGTTATACAATTGTTAAATAAAAATCTTGTAGATTGAAAAAAAAATGTATTTGTGCTCGTTATCTATATAAGATTAAATGCACAGTACAAAAACGGTGTAAATTTATGCATATTTATTTAAAAATTGTGATTTTCTGAACTCCAGGGGCCTCGGTGGCCGAGTGGTCAAGGTAGTTCGTCTACTATCGATCACGTGGTTTGTCAACACTGAGATTGCGGGTTCGATTCTCACTGCAGGCAGGGTGTACTCGACTCCAATCTTAATTGACAAGGATTGCCAGTTTTCCTTCCGCAGGTCGGGGGTTCTCTCCGGGTACTCCGGCTTCCTCCCCCAATAAAAACTGGACGCCATGAAATAGCTGAAAAATTGCTGAAAGTGGCGTTAAAACACCATTCAAACAAACAAACAAACTGAACTCCAAAAAGTTGTGACCATGACTATAGTTCTGTTCTACAAAAACAAGATTGTTATTAGTGTACATTTTTAGTTATTCGAAAATTTGTCATATACAGTATATGAATCATTCAGTACAGTATCAACATTTCAATGTTTATTGTTGACATCAGTTGGCTATACAGAGTTCTAATATCACAAAAAATCATTGTCATAGCTTGATCAATCTGTTACCAATAGAATTCAATAAACAAGAAAAAAAAATGGATGTTGACAAATACTAACAAACATGCAATCTTCAAAATTTTGTGTTCACTAATACTTATATTTATCAATTTGCCATCATGCGAGAACTGTTATCTTGCCACATTTATTGGTAAGTTTTATTTTTATTTAATTGCTTTTTGTGTTATCTTGAGAATCACTTGCATTTTTTAAGATGTTTAGACTTGATTAAATATTCATTCTGTTTTAGGTAGTGATGATGAAGATGACAGTGACAAAGAGTAAGTAAACTGGAAATTAACAAGGGGAGATAATCCACTAAGCATGAAATTAATTTTCTTGTTAAAGAAGTCTTCAGTCTTAAGGTTATCATGAAGACTTTTTTCTCCATTTCATTTGTTTTGTCCATGTAATAAAGAGTTGGATTGAGTTACCGACCATACATATGTAGTTAAGTCATTTCATGTGTACTCATTAATATAATGGGACTGTAAGATGGCTAAAACCAACTGTTCTTAAATTAACATGACCTCTAGATACCCACAGCAATTGCATTTCTAATATTTTGTTGGACAATGAATAATTATTTTAATATACAGGCAGATTTGTTTACATATGATATGGGTTAAGTTGTTGAATGTTTTTTTGTTACCTAATTTTATGAGATTTTGTTTGAGTTCCTCATTTGAAGTGTTTTAAGAATTATTATTTCCCCTTTTTAATTGGTTTTGAGATACATGTTTTCCAACAGCTTGTTTGGCTCTTTCAGATGTGTTATAGTTACAAATGACCTACTGTTAAAATTTGAATGGTGAATTAAGTACAGTAGTATTATTTAATTAAAGAAAGATAACTAAGGTTTAATCCACATTTATTTGACTCGAGGCTTACTTCGTGTGATTGCTTCATGTGTGGAGATCTTTTAGGCACATTAAAATTACATATAGCCTCTTTCCTTGTGTCTATGTTTTCATTTTAGAGTGGTGGGGTAGGGGGGGGGGGCTACTTTTTGTCTCTTACAGAGGCATTGCACCTTAACCCTTAATTAAGACCTAGGTGACCCCATATGCTTGGCTTATGGCCCCTTCCAATTAAGCAGGGTGGGCAATGCTTGAATGAAATGGCAGGAAGATCTGCATTTGTTCTGAAAATTATTTCCCATTATGTAAATATAATGTATTTTTTAAACATGTGTTTCATTGTTTAATGGAGGTTATTTTGAACATGACGAAGATTTTTTTAAACTGTATGCAGTATTTTATTGTCAATTCAACTTTATAAACACAATATAGATGAGTCCTATAAGTCAATTTCTTTGTTATCTAGATTCTCTTTGAGAAAATTTGTTTTCTTCATGGTTGTTTATTGTACCCGATTTATTTTTAATAGGTCAGAAGTTGGAGAATTGATTGCCAATATTTTTGGCTCCAGTGATGAAGAAGAGGAATTTGAGGTAAATTATACACTTCTGAACTTCTGTAGTTGTTAGTTTTTTGTTGTTTTTTTTTTCATGCAATGATCCTAACAAAGCGAAAACATAACTCAAACTAAAAACAAAGAATTTAATTTTTTACAGAAAATTGTCTTGACAAAAAATATCAATGGTAGTCACATGTACTTTTATCAAATCCCAGTTTGATAAAACTTCAAATTTTCCTCAAATATATGTATACAAGTTTTTCCTTCAAATTTCAATTAAGATTAAGTTGAGGAATCTTAAATTTGTGATCAGTTAGGAAAATGTAACCTGTTAATCTAAACCAATTAAAGTACATATTAGGTTAACTTATGTGTGTGACAACTAAGACTTTGGCACTGACACTTTGTGGATTTTTAAAAAGGAGGAGCTACTTAAAGGGCCCATAAATCTCAAATTAACAGTTTAAATTTTGCTGCAAAACATAAAAAATGTCTTAATTGTAGTATCCTTTACCATATACATTGTGAAATTGGCTCAAAATCAGGGTTTGGACAAAAGAAAGCAAGTTTTTCTTTAATTAAATACCCTTACATGCTTGAATCAAACCATAATTCCACAATTGAACAATATTTTTTCCTCATCATTAAAATATATGTGTTGATTCAAGGATGTGAGGACACCTATTTCTGAAGTTTAGTTATGATAATCACTGCAGTTTTTATATTTTTTCTGCTATCAGCCTATTGTAACATCATTATTGAAGTTAAATTGTGGACATTTTTTGAAGTGATTACAATACATTAGAAAGACATTTCTACCTATTTATTTTGCAATGCCTGACCATTTCAATCAGTTTTGATTTTTGGCCACTTCCCTTAACCCCCATATCTTGAAAATAATCAATGTTGGTAAAGTTGACCTTACTAAGAAAACCTTGATGTCAGTTTACCCTACTTAAATGTAGGTACCATAGGATATGGTTAGTTGAACATACTTGACAGCTTGATAGGAAAAAATTCTTTTTTGATTTACCAAAAATATATAAATGAAAACATTGCAAGTTTTTACTTTTACCATAAAACAGTGATCACAGAAATCTGCTGCATTTTCTTCCCAGAAATAACTGCAATAATTCCAATGTAATTAAAATTAAATCGTTCACTTGCTACCTCCTTTTTGTTATTGTTTCTATTAAGATCTAATGACATCTCAATCAAAAATTGGTTTGACAAACCTTTGGTGATGGGGAATCCTCTTTTATTATTCTGCATCTCTGGTATTGTTGTACCATTTTCATCAGTAAACCCATATTTAGATAAAAGCTTATGTTTAATTGGTTATTTTTTGGGGATTCTCATATTTTTCATTGGATAATATTTATATCAAAAGATATGAGATAACCAGTAGTGGGATGTTGTTCAGCAACAGTAACAAAAAGGGAGGAGCAGGTGAAAGATTTAGTTTTAATTAGATTGCAATCATAATATATACATTTATATGAATGTTGCTGTTGATTAAGAGAAAAATAATTGTAGCATTCAGGTTAACTACATCTATTAGTTCATATTTAAATTAAATTTAAGGGTTTTGATGAAGATGATATTGAAGCTGCAAATAAGAAAAAAGAGAAGAAAAAATCTACAGGTAAATTATTTGTGACTTTTGTAACCCAGCATGGATAGGTATATTCTATACTTTTATATGTATTTTTGGTGGCCCCTTTGGTTTGTGCTCGCTAACATTACCTTCTTACAGCACTTGCGTGCATAAATTGGAATTAACGCTATTATAACCCTCTGTCTGTATTGTGACAGTTCCAAACTTTTCCCATTTAAATTTTTAGAAAAATTTTATAGAAAATTTTAAGCAAACTGGGCAGGAAAGTTTCATTAGCAGGTACTTAAAGAGTTGTTGCTTTTTAAAATATTTAACTTCGCTGATATTCTGATAAACTGCATGGCATTGAATAGTAATAGCAGTAGTGTGTACCTCAAATGGTCCTCTACTACAGCACCATGACTTAAGGGAGTCCTAAAACAGTATGGCTGCTAAAGTTTTTCTCACCTGTAAAGTTGGCAACGTTTTTTCTGGTGAATGTCAAATATCAAATATTATTTTCGATTATACTGTGACCGACAGTGAAGTAACTTACGTGAACTGGAAGTTTCAAGGTTGTCTGCTGATTATGTAAACAAACACGAAAGGGATAATAAAATGGCTAAGCACGGTAAAGAATTATCACAAGGAATTCTGAAAAACATCATAAAACTTAAACAAAACAGACATGGGGTTACAGAAATAATTACAAGAAAGCATGTATAACCAAGTATTAACAGTATTTGTGTGTATATTGGTAAGTTAGACTTTATTTTTAACAAGTGTACATTGTGGTCATTAGTGGCCATATTGGAAAACTCACTTTTGGCTTGGTGCTTTAGTTAGAGTTTTTTTATTTTGAAGGAAGAGTAAATTACTGAATGATCAATAAAAATTGTAAACATTTTAGTTGTCTACAAAATGTTCCTCCCAACCTTTCTTTGTAATTATATATATATAATTATTTTTCTAATAGTTCTGACAAAATCTGATAAACACAAATATATTTATTCTAGCAATAGTTTCTGATGATGAAGACGAAGGAAACAAAGTAACAGGACAGGAAGGTGGACAAGTTTTGCCAGATGATGATGATGATGAAAATGAAGATGCAGCACGAAAATCTGGACAAGATCAAGAGTAAAGTTTAAATCTAGAGTTTAGTCGCATTGGCACTTGCATAGTATACAATTTTGAAAGCACATATTTTTCATTGAAGTTGCAGGTGTACTGTAAAGTTGTCATATTTTCTTAGCATGTGATATAGAAACAATCTATTGTATTCAATCTCTGTTGTTTCATTACTATTGTTGTTGCAATAGTATGTTTACGATATGGATGAAACGGATCTGTCACCTGTTTACCTTATTACGTAATCACCGGTCGGTGGTCAATAAACACATGTCAGTGACAGGAAATAGCCTTAGGGTTGATTTTTCATACAAATACTTATACATAGCAGAAATTGAAGGAATTAAATCCAACAAATGATTATTGCATGTAAAATATTACTTTTTAGATGTCCGATTTGAGCAAATCTTAGTCGGTCATTTTAGTGTAAATTTCGGTCATGTCCGGCAAATATGACCGTTTCTGGACCCTTGGTATATACATCTCTTTGTAAACTTAAATATTCAGTACAAGTACTATCAATGCTTTCAGTTTTTGTTATCTTATATGCTATTATCATGATGAAGTACTTCTATAACCACTGATTTTAAGCCAGTTTATTAATCACTGTAAACCAGTACATTGATTGATGTCCAGCATGCTGTATTTTAGCTAGAACAAGTTCACAGAAAATCAATTGTAACAGCAGTATGGACCAAGAGACAGATCATTTTGACCGCCCCTAACAAGACTTTAGTCTTTTGTATTAGCTAACATGAACCTATTCTTATGGTCATTTATAAAAAGGTTGTTAGTTTGGTTCTACAAAAAACTGCTACTTGTTTCTTTATTGAGAAAAAACTATTTAACTTTAAGGTTAAGTTTGATATTTAATATTAAGTACCATTATGTCCATTATTGTAGAGATTTTGTGTCAGATTTTGACTTAATGATGGAACGCAAAAAAGCAGAACAGAGAAAACAAAAACGAAGACATAAAAAAAATGAAGAAATTATCAACGATAATGATGACCAAATAGCAGATATGATTTGTAAAATGAAAGAGGCAGCTGAGGTAAATCTCTATAAATAAAGTCATAAACTAGTTATTACTGAGGAGATGATGAAATCTATAAAGCCTAGATATTCTGACCAAAGCTATTCTGTAAGTCCCCTACTGGCATTGCCACTGACCAAAGCTATTCTGTAAGTCCCCTACTGGCATCACCACTGACCAAAGCTATTCTGTAAGTCCCCTACTGGCATTGCCACTGACCAAAGCTATTCTGTAAGTCCCTTACTGGCATCGCCACTGACCAAAGCTATTCTGTAAGTCCCCTACTGCCATCGACAAAGTGGTCTATAGGTTAGCACCTTGTCCATCAGTCTGTCACACACGTTTTCAAGACTTGTTTAATGCTTGCAGGTATCAAGGTAACCATTGAGATTCCATTTCATTCTGGTCAGATGATATTTACCGAATTGACTATGAAAATTTTAATTGCTGGTAGGGGACTCGGTATAGCCATACTATCCACACTTGCCATCGATGCATTAATTAGCTCCATAATTTTAGCATACAAATTTGAATTAAATTTAAAATACCTGGGGCTCTCTTAAGGCACATTTATATTTATTACCAGGGATGTTTGGCAAGCCTACCTGAACCACAAGGTTCAAAATTCTTTTGATGATTGTCTACAAATTTGAATAAATTTGTATGGAATTAAACATATTTTAAATGTTTGTAACTAAAGGTTATTTCAATTTTTTGTGCACCAAATTATCACCAAATCTTTTATGAACTTCTAAAATTCATAATTCTGATGATAAACCTCATTTATGTTATATCTGATTATGAACCCTCAAATTATTATTTGCTGATTATGACACCCCCTCCATTGTTCTTTGCTGTGTATCAGTATGAACCAAAGATTACTATGAAGTCTGTCATTTATTAACTGGTTTATTGTAATAGAAAAAACATTGTGTAGCAACATTACAACAATAAATAGGATTAGGAGTCTTACTTTTTTGTTATTTCTGATGGGAACCACATTAAATTAGGACTTAAAAGAGTAAAGAATTATCTAAAGAATACTGATCTTTGCTCCAGAACCCAACAATAGTCACACTTTCACCACAATTGTGCGATTGACCCTCCATTTTACATTTTGCATTTTTTGTTGAAATATGTATACATATAATATATTTATTAGGGTTGTTGGGCACACTTACCTGAACCAAAAGGTAACAAATTCTGTTGATGATTGGTACCTTCAAACACTAACTACCATATTGTTTTTATCCCCTGTGCTTGAGTGGGAGGTCCATAGTGATGGAGGTGTCCATTATACTCTCTTGTATGTGGAACTCCTCCTACACTACTGAATGAAATTAAATGAAACTCACATAGTGCTATTGTGCACCTAATACTTAACATTTTGATTGGAATGATATTTGGGGTTTCCCATAGAAAAACTTGTCATTGACATAACGGGAGTGAGGGTATAAATGAGTGGACATTGCTCACAGTTTTTGTCTCGCCCGCTGGAGGCGAGACATATGTATGGGAATCCCACGGCGGCGGCTTAAACACTTGACATCTTGCTTCATATATTTGTAAGCCCAAGCCCTAGGTCCATCAAATTTGGTACAGAGGTAGCTTATGATGAGTACTTGCCAGTCAGTCACCTGTCACCTGACCTTGACCTTAATTGCACGGTCCAGCGACTACATTAAAGTTTTTGGGTTATGGCAGTTACTCTGTAACTACGCATGGTAGGATGACAATATTTGGTGTATATGTTGCTGATGACTAGTACATGACTGTCTGGTAGGTGTCACCTGATCTAGACCTCAATTTCACGATCCAGCGACTACGTTAAAGTTTTTGGGTTACGACAGTTCCTCTGTTACCACGCATGGTAGGATGACAATATTTGGTATATAGGTTGATGATGACTAGTGCATGACTGTCTGGTAGGTGTCACCTGACCTTGACATCAATTTCATGGTCCAGCGACTAGGTTAAAGTTTTTGGGTTACGGCAGTTTCTCAGTAACCAATCATGGTAGGATGACAATATTTGGTATATAGGTTGCTGATGACTAGTACATGACTGTCTGGTAGGTGTCACCTGACCTTGACCTCAATTTTATGGTCCAGCGACTACGTTAAAGTTTTTGGGTTACGACAGTTTCTCTGTAACTTTGCATGGTTGGATGACAATATTTGGTATATAGGTTGCTGAATAGTACATAGCTGTCTGGTAGGTGCCATCTGACCTTGACCTCGATTTCACGGTCCAGCGACTACGTTAAAGTTTTTGGGTTACGGCTGTTCCCCTGTAACCATGCATGATAGGATGACAATATTTGGTATATAGGTTGCTGATGAATAGTACATGTCTAGTAGGTCACCTGAACTTGACCTCAATTTCACGGTCCAGCGACTATGTTAAAGTTTTTGTATTAGGACAGTTCCTCTGTAACTATGTATGGTATGGTGACAATATTTGGTATAGAGGCCGCTGCTGATATTTAATGCTATTTACGTAATGCTTATGACGTAATTTATTTTCGTTACTGATGCGGAATGCAGGCGAGACGTTTATTTGTCCACACTTGTTCTAGTTTAGAATGGTTGTTATTAAATGATTTAGTTTAACCACTAGAAAACAAACCAGAAAAATCTCTCATTTACTAGCCTGACACAATCTCAAAACTGTAATTTGTTTTATGCAGCAAGATAGAGAGTTAAACAGAGAGAAGAAACCAGCAATTAGAAAATTAAAATACCTGTTTTCTGTCACCTCCCAATTAAAGAAGTAAGTATATATGGTCAGTGTGCATTTTATGATAAAGTAGTTCTTTGGGTAAGCAAATTGTCTGGATTTTCCAAGCAACTTCTTTGTTGAATATATATTATTAGGTGTTTAATGAAATGCTGCCCCTTGTGAATGGGTTGGAAATACAAAATCTACCTATGTACAAGAAATAAAACATGTACATGAATTTATGGCAATGTTTTATTTGGATTCTTGTTAAATGTCTCAGTATGGGACATACATGTGTATATGGTGTACTATACATAAATAAAAAGTGTCACCAACATCTGTTTTTAAAGTTATCTCTAAATATGGTTATAAGTAGTTGTGATACTTTACAACAACATCATTGCAACATAACTAAGTTTGCTAACTAAGATTTCTTTTTCGTGCTTTCAGAGCAGACCTGCAAGAGGCCTTTCTGGACCAAGGAATTCTCAATGTCATGACAGTAAGACTTACATTTGTGATTTGTTTTTTTTTATTATTGTAAGATACATGTAGGGCCTTAGGGAAAAAAGAAATATATCCCGATAAAATTACCTCCATATGCTAAGGCCAAACAAAATAAAAGTGGTTCAAGTCACATAATAATAAACATTAAGATAAGTAAGTTAGATTTTAATTGTTATTAATTTTTTTTAATATAATTAAAAAAATTATTTAACAAATATGTTTATTTACATATAACTTGCTTGAATAGCAATTGTTGTTTACGAAGGAGGTAAAAGTAACAATTGTTTGAAAATTTTTGTGAAACCCTAAAAATAGTTTTAATTGATCCTATTATATTGCACCATAGGTAAGACAAATAACAAAAACAGCGGAGGTATTCAGACTGGAATTTTTTTCATAGATGGAAAAATGTAAGGTTTTGGGTTGGAGAAATCTAAACAACACTTATATTTGATTGGTTAGTTAAGATTATACATAAACAGAAACGGAATGTTGACGCCACTCAAAAAATATGGAGTATTGGGTAGATGGAGAGTTCAGACTATTGTTGAGACTATATGTAACAGAGGTTATATTTCATTTGGTACATCATTAGGTTGAGCATTGGGTCACTTAATGTAACCAGTATTTTTGTTGGCCAGATTTCATATAGTGAAAATTCGGGTTATAGTATGGTGAATGTTGGGCGGGCAGCATGCAGGTAGGTGGGCGGTGACACAATTTTTGTAACAGTTTTCTCAGCAACTACTAATTGCATTCTCTTGAAATTTAGCATGCAGCATCAGTATGGCCTCCCATAACGTCAGGGGTTGAAAATTCCTAAAGCCCGACACGCCCGGGGCTTAAAAAACAAACCTCGGGCTTGCTGATTTTCTATGAAAAAAGCCCGTCGGGCTCGATCTTTCTTAAAAAAATAAAATGTTTTTATTTTCAATGTTCCTTAAAGTGTATACCGTCAAAATTGTCCTATAAATACTCATAAATCTATTAAAATTCTAAAACAAATCGATATTGATTTTCTATTTATGACAGATCTTAATCTTCTCTGCGCTTTAGCAACTTTGATCAATAAATATTCAAGTTTGTTTCCTTTCCCTATACAAAATATCCTCCAATTAATTTTGGTTACGAATTCGAGAAATGTCGTTGTTAAACTTTAACTTTCAGGGCTCAACACACTGGGCGACATAGGCGACTTTGTCGCCCTACTGGGACCTGAATTTGCCCTATGGTGCCTCAAAAGCGAAGTTGACGTTGCCCTGGTTATTTCCCTCAAGTTCACAGTTCTAAGATACTTGTATATGATCTAGTCCAAATAATTAATCTAGACTACCAATTTATCAGTAAATGTGTAATTCCAATAAAAAAGCAAAACAATATGCGTATTTAACAATTTTTCAAAGGATTTACATCTTTCAACTGGATAACACGCAATTTGTTTAGTTACTGGATATGACTAATTACCAGAAATGAATAACGAAGAAAAGTAAAGTACAACATAACCATAATGAAAAATTGTAATTTTTTCATAAACAAACACTTTCAGTTGGTTTCAAACTCAGTTCCTTTAAAGTGTATTGTATTTTAACAATTTTCTTGATAAATATATGAGATGCACTTGAAAGAATAAAGATGTATAGTAAATATTGACATCATGATAAGTTCTGTAGATGGGTGTAACATGAAGCAATTTTCATCAGAACAACTTTGTCCAAGTGGAAGTTTGCTAAACAGAAGCATTATTTCTGGGTTTAATGTTATGTTATTTTATATATCTTCTTTGAAAATTTTGCTCAGATAAACGTGGTATGTTCATAACAAACTGTTAGAAATATTATGATGTATACAAGAACCTCATGAATGATGTTTATGTCTCAACCTAAACAAATATTTTTTGTTGACATGTTTATATTTGTGAATACCTTGTATGGCTACAAGTACTGAAGTAGATAGAAAATTGGCACTATATCTGTTGCTTTTTTTCATTGATTTTATAATGATAATGGTTATGTGCTATTTGATATTGCATACCATGAATAATAATTAAAAAGAAAGAAGAAAAAACTGAATCTAAGTGTGTTATGGTTTAAAAACACAAGAGAAATAATCCTGGAAATCCACAATTATAAAAAAAATGATGTAAATAATGAAAATTGTATGTAACTACTGCGAAAATTAATTATTTGTACTGTTCCCTTGACTTCTCCCTTATGTCTCCTTGAAGTCTCTCTATCAGGGCCTCACTTTTTCCTGTTTGGCTGCCAGAGAGAAGTCACTTCTCCCTACTTTTTTAGAGTGTGGTGACCCCTGAACTTTACAGTTAAGAAAACGGAAAAAAGGAAAGCGGATGGCGAGTCAGACGCATCGGAAGACCAAACGGGGTCAAATAATGATCTAATCCCCCACAAAATAAAGACATCAAATATAGACAAAAGAAAGAACATCACTCTGATAATTTTTAAGGCTTGGTAAATTAATGTTGGGGCTTAGGGTTTCAAAGTTAAAAAAGCCCAGGGCTTAGGCTTGCCCCAAAAAATTTTCAACCCCTGAACGTGGGATTTGATTTCAGGTCTGTCAAGCACCTTCTTCCTGTTATCCAACTTAATTATTTTTTTACGAAATCGACCATTTCTGTCTTTGATGGATTTTTTGGCCTAATGTAACAAAACAGGTTTTATACCCCACCACACAAAATGGGGTTTTGTGGTATTATGTGATACCTTCTGTATGGATATGAATGTCCATCTGTCTTCCATGCCTAAGTGGTTTCCAGATGATACCTTCTGTATGGATATGAATGTCCATCTGTCTTTCCATGCCTCAGTGGTGTCCAGATGATACCTTAAAAACATGTCATTTACTCAGCAGTTAGTAGTTTCCAGATAATAACTTGCATCAGCAGATTGTGTTTAAACTTTGCACAGTTGTCGAGTACTATAAAATAAGGACCAAGTTCAATTTTCAGCACAATCCAGTTTGTAGTTTTTGACTTTGTTTAAACAGTTGATGGTTTACAATTGATAACTTGAAAACAAGTCAACATATGTTGTTAAATCATTGCACACATGTCAAGTACTATAACATTAAGGTAAAGTTTAATTTTCAGCACAATTCCATTTATTTTTGTTGACTAAGGCCAATTTAAAATTATATTTATAGGTCCAAGGTCAAGGTAAAAATTGTCTTATTAGATTGACTGTTACCATTCTCGACAGTTCCTATAGGGCGATTTTTAATTCAGTAAAATGTATTCATGAGTTAAAAGCAACGCAATATGGCAGGGTATCATTCAAAGTCCCATTAGATGCCCTTTTTTAAAATAATGTATTATACTTAAGAAATAATCATTTGGTTTATCATTGTTTTACTAGCGATAACGAGGGATAAAATAAAGACATAAATGGTCATCCCATGGTAAAATAATGATAAATCACAGCCTCCATAAAATTATTACTATTCTAATAAGACAATTAGAGTACATTTATAATATTTTCGTACCTACATGTATAGAAAACATCATTTCCGTCATAAACTGGCTGTTCCGTCAATGTAACACACAATATATTGCAACTGATAATTATAGCGTGTGTTGCTATTTATAAAATTTATACGTCATATGCAATAGCTTTCCGGTGGGAGTTACAGTTTTGTAATTGGAACAGCCATTTAAAACATGCCCTTCTCAGCGTGTGTTGCTCATAGATAAATCATTTTTTTACCATAGTTGTGGTCTCAAAGCCTTTAAAGCATGTCATATTAGAATATTATTTTTATAATTTTAATAATCCTGCTATTCTTTGATGATGATGTGTTACAAATTAAGTGATTTCTGTCAGTTTCAGATTACATAGTAGGCATAAACTGTAAAACATCTTCACAATATTATAATTACATGTAAAGCTTATGTATATATGTTGTAGGAATGGTTAGCACCTTTACCAGATAAGAGTTTGCCACATCTACAAATTAGGGAAAGTTTCCTAAAACTTCTACAAGAGGTAACATACCTAGATATTTTATTTGCTATAGTTTGCTGTAGCTTTAAGACAAGATATGTGAGGTTTTCATTTCTAGCTTCTGTTTGTTGGTAACTCAGTTGTTGAATTTGACTTATTATTACTGTAAAAAACTGCGTAAAGTCTGCATTTGCACATTGTCCACACATTTACATTTACAAAGTATACATATTGAAGTTTATGAAAGAATAATGATAGAATAGTACGAAATACCTCATTTAACACTTTAATAGGCTGTACTGTAAAAATAATCATGTTTTCAAGGAGTTGGAAATGCATACATGCAACCACATTTGTAATAACATTTGTCTTGAGTACATGTTGTTGAACAAATAAATACTAATGGTATGCATGTAATTTTAGTTTCCACAGGTAAATTCTGAATCCCTGAAGACAAGTGGTATTGGTAAAGCAGTAATGTATCTATATAAACATCCCAGGGAGTCTAAAGAAAACAGAGAGAGATGCAGTAAACTTATAAGTATGTTTAGTTATATATATTTATTTAATTGAAACAAATAAACATAGTAATATAAAAATATCTCAGAAACATGAAAGAAAACCAAATGACAATCTCTAATATTTGGGATTGAAAATGTTTGAATGTATGGCTAAATGATAAGCACATGAATTACATTCTATCACCAAGCAGTTTATAGACCAATCCATTAAACAGAAAGACATCTGAGTTAGTTCTACAAGAATTTAATTACAAGGTGACCAATTTTAAGTAGACTCTCTCTAATATGACCTAAACATCCTCAGTGAAAATGTTTGTATGAAAGGGTGGACTATCATCAGGGGGTTAACATTAAAAAAAAAACTTTCAGCAAGAATGCATCTATAAATGATTTTTTTTCAGAATCTGTATTCTGTGTTCTGGCTATTTGCATATTTTGTGCCTAAAATTAATTGATCATTCCAAAAGTTTTCTAAATTGCACAATTTTCACCCATCAAACATTTACTAAACGAGTCTGTCATATTCTGATACTTTCGGTAAATGTTGCC
Source organism: Limnoperna fortunei (assembly GCA_944474755.1). Lineage (NCBI taxonomy): Eukaryota > Metazoa > Mollusca > Bivalvia > Mytilida > Modiolidae > Limnoperna > Limnoperna fortunei. The sequence goes on along the minus strand of OX104113.1, from coordinate 81,183,141 downwards.
ACTTTTATTGATGAGTGATAAGCTTTGGTTCAGAGGGTTTATCTTCTGATCCTAAAAGAATATTGGCGGTGCTCCTTGTCATGGACTATCAAGGTAGTACACCTTGTAGTGCCAAAATGGAAGTTCCATTAGCATAGTCAAGAAACAGGGATTAAGTGTAAAATAACAGTCTTTACGTCAGTTCAGTAGTTTACTGTTGTTTTTTACTGGTTTAAAAATAAACACCCACATGTTCAGAATTTCACTCACAGATAGACCAATTGAGTAAAATTCACTCGTCTTATCAAAAAGCTAGGCAGAACAGCGTCTACATATTTGTGTTATGTTTTTATAGATGAGTGGTCCAGACCTATATTTAATCTAACAGTCAATCACAAATCTATGTCTAAAGAAGAACGAGAACAGAGGGACTATGATCATTTACCAAAGAGGAGAAGATTGAGGTATTGGTTAAAACTTTTTCTGGAGAGTATTGACTATCCTAACTTATAAGACTACTTATACATGTAATTATACTTATCTTATAACAGGACCATCTAACTGTAAAAAAATTACAGGATATGAAACTTTATGAAAAACAATTGCTAAAGAAATTAAAAAGCAATGTTAACAGGTACTTGTTTCAGTATTTACCTGTAATGAAGAAAATTAAAGTTTTTTTAAAATTTCAACTCCATGTATATTTATTGTGGAAACAGACCTTATGACTTGTTCTGTTCAGATCTCAGTTAAATTGCAGCTATTAAGTTACAGGCATCATTATATTTATGGCTTTCTGTACTCAAACATAAAGTCTTTTATGTAACTAGAAATAAGCAACCTATAAAACAGAATCATTAGTTGAAATTGTAAAGTTTTATTCTGGAAATCTTACTTACCAAATCAAAACTGTATGTATGATTATTAAATATGCTACGTGCCTTTTTGAAAACCATACTTCTAAAAAAATATCATTTTGGGTCCAATAATCAGTCTTTAATGTGAGAATAGACAGTAAAAGAAAACATACATTTATGTTTATTCAATATTATTTATATTGATTACAGTGTTGCATGGTTCTTTGCAATATAGATGAAATATTGATCTCACTGTAGAATGTTATACAGTCAAACTTCGATGGCTCGAACTCGAAGGGTCCGACAAAAATAGTTTGAGAAATCGGGAGTTCGAGAAACCGGGGCTTGTGAAGTCCGGAAATGATTCATGTGCGAACCAGAATCGATATCGGTTTATATATTTCTGTTAATTTCCTGTGTAACATTGGTTTTATTTAATAAAATTGTGTTTCTTTATTGCATTTCATATATAAATCTTATTTTTAAGTACGATTTTTGTTTTTATTAAAATAAAAATGTTTACTGTTTTATTTTTTGCCTAATTTTGTGCACGAGGATTGATAAGTATAATTGCATTACGTAAATTATGAAAATGACCTCGTTTTGGATTTGATAGCAATTAAATGGCGCACATTTTAATTTATTAAAAACTACTTCAACAAATCTGCCTACAAAGGAGTACATAAATACAAATTGATGACATTAGGTTAATATTTAGGGATTATATCATTAAAGATCAAGCTTGGAACTTTACAGGTATGGCTTCGATCTTTACACCTTTTACGACCAATTAGTCATGCAAGCTGTCGATAATTTTAGTTCGAGTTATTCATGGTTTTTTCAGTAGATTTTTAGTATTGGGACTGCTGATTAAGTTCGAGTTTTCGAGAAATCAGTGTTCGAGAAATCTAAGTAATTTTAACATTGATTATATAGGGGGAAAGTTCCGTACTTTGATAGGTGTTCGAGAAATCCAGGGTGTTCAAGCCATCCGAGCTCGAGCTACTGAAGTTCGACTGTAGTTAAACTATATCATATATTAATGGTGTAGTAAAGCGGGTTCAACTTATCGTGTCTGGGCTACAACTTTTTTCTCTTTTGAGGTCGGTTTATTATATTTGGCATGTGGGCGGTGAATTTCAAGACGATACTTAACACAACGTGGGTGTACCTTTGACCTCAAGTTGTAAATTATGCCATGTACTGATGCGTTAATTTTATTATATGCTGTACTTGACGCAAATATACAGACACGACCATGATTATACTTGACATAAGCATTCATTAATCTTAACAATTAGGTCATGTTCTGGAGTTGAATATTTTTTAGAGCTAGCTGCATGGTGTTTGGGTTTTATTTATATAATTTATGAATATTTGTTCCAATTGTAATCCTTTAAAAGTTCAGTGGCAAACAATAAAATCATCTTAAGATCATCTTTATTTTCAGTGTTATGCACAATTTAAAATAAGTTTTTCAAATAGGAAGAATAAATAATATACATTTAACATTTCCTTTGAAATTATAAACAAAAAATGTGGTTATTGTTTGATTAAGATCATCAGAGTTTAAACAACAAACAGGTATGCAAATATTATTGTATGTCCAGATGAGAATGATACTAAAAATAGTTTCGTTGAAAGCCTCCTTAAAAGTGTTCTGAAACTCACAGATGAATCAATGGTATTTTAAAACTATTATTTTGTTCGTGTTTATTATTGACAAAAAAGATATGTGCTGTTACAATAAAGTGGCTTTTTTACAGCTTGAGCAATAGTAGAAGGTAACATTGGTTGTATTTGATGTTATATAAAGTTAATAGTTTACTTTGTTACACATAAAACAGTCCATTTATTGAAGACATATTGTCTATCAGTCTGATTTTCATTATGAGTTGTGTAACAATTACTCTGTATCAGAACTTGACGTGGCAGTAGCATATGTCCTTAAGAATATAAAAAGCAAGGTAATTTAAAATTTACCTGGACAGAATGTGACAGTGCTTCAAGCTTGTTTACTAGTATATTGTAGATTATAAGACTGATTCGGTGTCTACTGCTAAGCAAAATTGATAGATTCTGAGGTTAGCATGATAAGCACTATGGTAAACAATGTAAAATTTGTATCAATGTTTAAACCTAAAATCATGCTTTAGACTGCAATAACCACGGATATAAGAATAATTCTATGTCCCACTTATTAGCTCAGACTAATTTTTTCTGTCACAATCATTTGTTCCCAAGTGGTTACAGCTCTGTGTCAAGCATTATTAATTTATTACGTTTAGTTAAAAAAAAAAGGCAATTTTTTTTATCAAACTGATAGACAATATGGCTTTAAACAAGTAAAACTTCATTTTTTTAATTGTTATTTTATTAGAAATTTAAATAGTGTTAACAAAAATAATACAATCAACATGTAGGACAGAAAAAGCAGTTTAATGAATTAACAAGGTATTGTCCTGAAACAAACAGCTAATCAAGTTATTTTGTTATCACACAGTGGCATCAAAAATGCATACAGTTTCCTGAAATGATATTAGTTCTACATGGTCCCTAGTAAAATAAGAAATATATTCTATTGATGAATGCATAATTATGTTGGATGAAATTATTTACTTAATCTTTGGTCAAATGAAGAAGTTTGTACTATCTTATATAATTACAATTAATAAATAATCTATCCAGTACATTCACATGTGTGAAATCTGTTCATGTCAAATACTAGTAGTATAATACGAGATTTTACAATGTTAAGATTACAACTATTTTTGATGTAATTATTATGTCCCACCAACAAAAGGACATTTTTGGTCTGTTCATTGGTTCATCCCACCTCAGGTTTACCTTTTCATTGAAGCTTGTTTTATGAAGATGACTTCACATCTTCATGAAATTTGGTACACAGTTACAACATAATGAGGTCTCCTTACTGGCAAAATTCTGTAGGGATGTGCCCAATACTCCAGGCTTGAGTTATCTTAGAATAAAAAAGGGGGGGGGCCTCAGGCTTACAATTGCATTGAAGCTTAGTTTTAATGAAAATGACTGCATCTTCATGAAACTTGGTATATATATATATACACTGTAACAACATTCTTAAATTCTATAGGGCTGGGTCTTTGCTTCAGGATTTTTTATGAAACTTGGTAAACAGTTACAGCATGATGAGATCTCTTTCCTGGCAAAATTCTGTAGGACTGTGCCAAATATTTCATGCTTGACTGCACTTAGAAAAAGGGTGGTGTTTACCATGTGAGAAGCTAGACTTAAGTATCGCAGAGGCACGTTTTTTATTTAGCTTGTCTTTCTGATCAGATAAATTACAGTTTGAATTTATTGTGTATCTGATTAGTGTAAACAATATTTTATTGAATAAATGTACAAGTACGTCACACAATTTTACAATTTAAGTATGTGGAACATTTAAACAATAGGATTCTCAAAAGGCAACATGCTTATTAAAATCTGATTCCTTATAAATATAAATTGCATATATTGTCTGGAATAAAAGGCGCATGACAAAATCGATTATGTTACACTAAAGTGACAATTGGGAATGTTAAATCTAATATAATATATAAGAGAAAAAAAAAGAGAAAAAAGAACATAGCTAAGCAGTGAATCTTTTAGTTTTTATGATATAGTTTTGAACATGTTAAAATATTTCAGTATTAGTGACCTCTTGTGAACCAAAAAGGCAGATTTCTATGGTTAGTGGAGTAGGTATATTAATGGAAAGCTAGTGTTGTTCTCTGAGTGTATTGTATGTTTGGCAGCATAAAATAAAATGAGTAGTAGATTCGATGGAGCCACAGGTACAGTTGGGATTATCCTCTAGATTTCTCAAAAACAGGTGTTGGTTAAGGCTGCTACAACTCATGGGGAGATGTGAATGTAAAACTTGTCCTATTTGTGTGCCTGAATAAAAGTACTTGGGTGGTTTCCGTTGAATCAGGTCAGCATTGATCTTTGTTTTGAAAGAATGAATAGTACCAGAAGTTTTTATATCGTCACTTAACGAGTTCCAAAGAGATATTGTCGATGGTAAAAAATAGTTGGAGTACAGAACTGTTTTTGTTCAGACAGTTTGAACCAAACTTGCGTTTGCTTTCCATAATTGCTAACACGTCTTGGAATCAAGTTTGTCAAGTAGATAGGAGACATTCCATAGAACATCTTATAAAATCGAAATAGTTTATGTTTTGTATCTGATTATTTTAACCCTCATGTACATATTACCATGGAGAGAAACTTAGTTTTGTATTTAACAGTGTCATATCACATTTGTATACAATACAACTCATTTTGTATTTTATATAAATCTGAGTAATTATTATTGTGTTGTTTTTTATAGTGCTGAAGGGATGACACCGAGAAGAGATATTGACAATGCTTTAGCAGGAGAAGATAAGTAAGTACATACAAGTTTTTAAGTTAGGTTTCTCATTAATAATAAACACTGTGTCTGGAGTTATAGCCTTTTAATCCCATAAGGTATTCCATATTAATTGCTACACTAGTTAGCTCACCTGGACCTTCCCATGTTAGCTTTTGCCATCATTTGGTGCCCGTCGTCTATAGTCCGTATTCCATCATAAACTTTTTCAAAAATCTCCTCTGAAACCTGTGGGAAAACCTGGCCACAATCATCCTTAGGGTTTCTAGTTTCAAATTTGTACCAAGTGTGTTGATCAATGGACAAAGATGGCCACTGTTACTAAACATAGAACATTGATGGTTTTTTTTTTGAATTTTAAGTATTTACAATATAACTTGAAAACTATAACAGCTAGAGTGAAACTGTAAATATAAAAAATCAGAAATACAAGCCCAACAATTTACTAATTGGTCAGAAATTGTCAGATCATTCCTATATGAGTTATTGCCTTTAAATGACATTGATGAAATTATCCGTTTTTGTCCTATAACTTAAAACTTGAAAAGGTTTAGTGAAACTATAAATTGCAAAAATGATTAGCAATACAAGCTCTACAATTCACTCAATTGGTCTGAAATTTTCATATTACTTCTTAAAGGAGTTATTGTCCTTAAATGAAAATTTTTAATGAAATTTTCTGTTTTTATCCTCTAACTTAAAACTGTAACAGCTAGAATTAAACTGTAAACAGCTAAAGTGATCAGCAATACAAGCCCTACAATTCACTTAATTAGTCTGAAATTGTCAGATTACTCTTTATATGTGTTATTGACCATTTTTGATGTAATTTCCGTTTTTGTCCTGTGACTTAAAAACATTCACAGGTAGAGTCAAGAGTGTATATTGCAAAAATGATGAGCAATACAGGCGTACAATCCGTTTAATTGGTCTATAACAGCTATAGTGAAAGTATAATGACAAAAATGATCAGCCATAAAATTTCTCAAATTCAGTTAATTGGTCTGAAATTGTCAGATTACTCCTTATAGGACTTGTTGCACTTAATTATCAGTTTTTGTACTTAAACTTGAAAACTATAACAGTTAATGTGAAACTGTAATTGGAAAATATGATCAACAGTACAAGCCTTACAATGCTCTTAATTGGTTTGAAATTGTCAGATGACGTCTGATAGGTGTTATTTCCCTTTAAATGATAATATATTATAAAATTTTCCGTTTTTGACCTGTAATTTAAAAACTATAACAGCTAGAGTGAAACTGTTAATTGCAAAAATTATCAGCAATAAAAGTTCTAGAATTCAATTTATTAGTCTGAAATTAACAGATGATTCCTCATAGTAGTTATTGTCTTCAGTAAAAAGTTTGGTGGAAATTGTAGTTTATTCCCTTTAACATAAATGCCATAACAGCTAGAACTTAAGTGCCATAACAGCTAGATTGAAACTGTAAATCGCACAAATTATCAGCAAAGCAAGGCCTACAAATCATTGCTTATTCAAAAATTTCAAGATAAATCTTTATAGACATTATTGCCCTTTAATTATGAATTTGGACAAATAATCAGTTTTGTGTTATAAATTCGTCTTTAACACATTACACCTAGAGTAAAACTGAAAATTTACTAAATTGCCCTAAAAGACAAGGCCTAAGAATCATTTAATTTTCAGAAATTGTCCGATGGCACCTTATAGGAGTTATTATACCAAAATTTTTTAAGAAATGTTTTTGCCCAGTAACTTAAAAGCTGTATCAACTAGACTGATACTGTACATTGCAAAAATTTAAATATAATTGAAGTTGTTTGTTTTCCTGGTGTTTCTACAGCTGAGAAATATAGAATCTTAAAACCTTTGAAAACAAAGTCTGGGAAAATCCAATGACGTGACTGGGCTTCTACCTGTACAAATACATTTTATATTTTGTGATCGTTGGAATTATTTGAATGTTGTTTAATGTCTAGTGAGCAGTATATTAGCTATATTCAGGACAGGAACAAGTTAACATATGATAATAGCGAAACAGAATGGACCAATGGGAACGCAATCTTGACTGCCACTGGAAATGTATAAAGAATTGGGTAATAATTAATAACAGTGTAGGAATATTGTATATATATATATTGTGGACAAGGATTGCCAGTTTTCCTACTGCAGGTCGGGGGTTCTCTCCGGGTACTCCGGCTTCCTCCCCCAATAAAAACTGGACGCCATGAAATAGCTGAAAAATTTCTGAAAACTAGTGGCGTTAAAACACCATACAAACAAACAAAATATATTTATTGTGTATGAGCAAAATGCTTTAGAAAATATTAATTTTTCTGATAAATTTTTTGATTGAAATTATGGTTTAAATTATTAACAGGACCATGAGGCCTGGTGACAAGGGATTTATAATGAGAGCTAGAGTACCCATGCCATCTAACAAAGACTATGTAGTGAGGCCCAAGTGGAACACAGAATATGAGGTGGAAACAAAGGTTTGTCTTGTGCTTAAAACATTAATGACATTGTTAAATTGATACTGATAATTGAAGATTTTTCAAAATTAAATAATTTGCTGGTGTGTGAAGTTTGTTTGTATTTTATTTGTATTTTGATTTATTTTGATTATTTTGTGCATTTTGGGGGCATTAAGTTTTACTCATGTCCGTCCGCCTTACGTGCGTATGAAATTCCATCAAGTTTTTCTCAGAAACTGTACATGAGAACAATTTGAAATTTGGCAGGGTGGTTCAGTATAACAACTTATATTTCCTAAGTGACTTTTAGACCTGTCGGACAACTTCTTCCTGTTTGCAACTGGGCAGATATAAAAATGTGTTAACACGAGTATCAAAATTTCCAGAAACCGTACATGAGAACTATTTGAAATTTGTCAGGGTTGTTCAGTATCACAAGTTGTACGTCCTAAGTGACTTTCAGTCCTGTTGGACAACTACTTCCTGTTTGCAACTGGGCCGATATGAAAATGTGTTAACGCGAGTATGAAAATTTCCGTCAAGCTTTTCTCAGAAACTGTACATGAGAACAATTTGAAATTTGGCAGGTATTAGTATTACAAGTTTTACGTCCTAAGCGACTTCAGACCTGTCCGACAACTACTTCCTGTTTGCGTCTTGGCCGATATGAAAATGTGTTAACACGAGTATGAAAATTTCCATCAAGCTTTTCTCAGAAACCATACACAAGAACAATTTGAAATTTAACAGGGTGGTTCAGTAACACAAGTTGTACATTCTAAGCGACTTTCAGACCTGTCGGACAATTACTTCCTGTTTGCAACTGGGCCGATATAAAATGCATTAACACCAATATGAAAATTTCTGTCAAGCTGTTCTCAGAAACCGTAAATTTGGCAGGGTGGTTCAGTATTATAAGTTGTACGTCCTAAGCGACAACTGCTTCCTGTTTGGGACTTCCTTTAGCGGGGCATCCGTGTCCCATGGACACATTCTTCAATTTTTGTTTTATGTGTAGGTTATTTTGTTTCAATTGTTTGTTCAATTGTTGGTGTGCCATATTTCAAAAATTAAAAATGTCAAGTATGGATGCAAACAACTACTTATTATCAGATCAATCTCTATGTCTCATTATGTTGTATGATTTTCAAATGGTATATATTAATGTATTGTACAAGCTTCTGTTTTGAATTTGTTCCCAAGATGTTGATCAATGAACAAAAATGGCCACTGTTCTAAAAAAGGAGCATTGGTGTCAACACACTTTTTTGGTCAATGTCTCAAAAATTATTATAGCTTTAAAGAAAACTACAATTCACTTTATTGATCTGAAGTTGTCAGATAACTTTCAATAGGAGTTATTGCCCTGTAATGATGATTTTTTATGAATTTGTCCTGTAACCTGAAAAGTAAAACTGCTAGAGTGAACTGTTAATTTCAAAATGGTCAGCAATACAAGTCCTATAATTTATTTTATTGGTCTTTAATTGTCAGATAGCTTCTTAATTGAGTTTTGCCCTTTAATGATGATTTTAGACAAAATTACCAGTTTTTGCCTTAGAAATTAAAAACTTATACTTAGAGTAAGACTGTAAATAGCCAAAAGATTTGGATGGACAAGCCCTACAAATTATGTCTAAAAATTTTCAGATGACTCCATATAGTATTATTTGCCCTTTATTAAAAATTTTTGGTTAATTTGTACTTTGCCCTGTAACTTAAATCCCATAACAGCTAGAGGGAAACTGTAACTAGCAAAAATGATCACTAAGGCAATGACTACTAATAATTACTCCAAAATTGTCAAATGACTCTTTATAGTTGTTGCCCTTTAACAAAGAATTCAGACAAAATACACAGTATTTGTGTTTTGAATTAAAGTCTATAATGCCAAGAGTAAAACTGTAAATTACTAAATGAAACTAAAGCAGAAGGCTTACAAATCATTTAATTTTTTTGAAATTGTCTGATGCCATTCTGTAGGAGTTATTGCTCTTAATTAAAATTTATGAAGAAATTTTTATTTTATTTTATTTTAAAATTTTTGATTTTACCCAGTAACTTAAAAGCTATGGCAACTAGTCTGAAACTGTACATTGCACAAATTTAAAGATAGTTGTTCATTTGTCTTGCAGGCTCCTGGGAGCCTCTAATTTTACTTGTTTTCATACTATTATTTTTTTTAACTTTACTTATATTTTCAGACTGGAAGGGGTAAAAAGGATATTTCCAGGTATGAAAAGCATCTCAGAGCATTTGCAGACAAGAAAAAGCATAATAAATCACAGAGAGCGGTTGGCATTAGCGTAGAAGGCAGAAATATGGCACTCTGAAGAAATAATTGTGAAAACAAACTATGTCAAGACTGTTCTTGTCCATGTGACTTGATGCCTTATATGTGGCATCTTTAATATCATGTGATCTAGTTTATGGACATTTGGTTGAAGTTTTTCCAAAGGAGAAGGAGTTTTAATCAAATAAAACACACATTTTGCAAAAAGAAATATTTTTATAATTTGTGTTATTGTTGTGAAGATTCGATAGAAATTAATGGTAAGTACATTTTTAATGGAAGTCTGTCGAAAAATGTTGTTGTTTTTTTTTCAGTACATATTTGAACAATGTAAAATATTTTAAAATGTGAGAAAGTTGAAACTATTTCTAAAAAAAAACAATTCAAAACATAAAACTAAAGCATATGTTCAAGTTAAGATAGATAATCCTAATTATGTTATAATTCACAATTGTCTTAGACTTGTATGATTAGAATATGTTAAGGATACAATCTTACAACTCTTAAATTACCCATGAACATTTGCAAAAAGTTTTTTAATATCAAGTATGAAACATTTGTCTGAATGCATCATGTATGTGATAATTCTTTGGGATATTTTTGATTATCCTAAAGGTGTGCTGATAATAGTATGTTGCAATCATTTGTACATATTGTAAAGAATGTGTCTGTTGAATATTTATAGAAATAAAAAATAATTCATTATTTTAAGTTGTTTGTACATCTATATTATCCTATAATATTTACAAAAAACAAACAAATGAACCACACTTTACACTAAATTACTTTAAAAACAGGAATATTCTTCTCTTGAGCTGATCCTTCATTTGATTCTTTGTCAAATTTGTCCATTGTGTGTATTTAATTCTTGGGAATATCTCTCTTATATGTTTAACAACAACTTATAATCTTGAAACCACAAATCATTATAAAGGTCCCCTTTCAGAATTATATTCATATTTATACAACATTAACAGTAAAACTCCTAATTTGCTGAATCTGTCTCCCCTTATACAAAAATCACTGCAACTTTGAATTTGGATTAAAAGAAAAAGACTAGTTAAACATATCTTCCTGCCTTTCTAATAATGCTGCAGATTTTTCCATGAAAATTTAGTCTAATTTGACAACAGATCAATAAACTTATCATGAACATGTTGGCAGTTCTAACCAATCTTCAAGATTACAAGTTATGTAACATACAAGATAGATATTTCTGAGAACTGTATATGATATACCAATTGGAATTTCTTTGACAAAGAAATCAAATAACATATAAAACTTCTTTGCCAATTTAAAGCAAAACCTAGTATAAAGATCTTGATCCCGTTTTAAAATTTATTACCCAAAACCCTTTCTCTATCTAGCAGAAAAGGGTCTATTGTACTTTATTTTCCAGCACTATTTGAACTTTTGTCCACTGACAAAATGCATAATTTAATTAACGTAATATAGCTGAACAAAAACGGGCAAAGAAAGTATCATGGTTTTCAGTAGTAGTAACAGCTGAATTTTGTCTTTCATGGAAACTAACTCAAATTAATGGCTCAGAACAAAATTAATGGTTTTTATTTAAAAAAAAACATTATAAAATGTGTAAGTGTAATATATACAACTTGAATAGAAAAAACATTTAATAAAGTTGAATGATTTATCTAGCTGTGTTCCCAGCATCCATTAAAATAGGAGACCCTGTCATACTGTCAGCACCAGATGTGCACAGAAAACTTACTAACTCTGCAATCTACAATGCAATATGAGCTCATTAGATTCCACTACAAAATGCCTCTGTAGATCTGCTGAATGTGACTTTTTTGTTGCATATTCTTTTTAGATACTTTCAAGTTTAGCATAATACATGGTATATTTATGATGATATATTTACATTAGTTTTAGTTTTATGTAAAAATGTGCAAACACAACATAATAGATGAATAGCTAGCTTAAATCAGGAAACCAGTTCAAACAAAAAGACAAAGATCTGATATTAAACAGGGTTCAAACAACGTGTTCAAAAACTGGTCAATGTATACTAATGATACTAATATCTTTGTTTTTAATATGTTTTTCATGACAGTTTAGATATTGGCTATTATTATTATTATTATAACCTCATAGATTATCTCTTTACCTCTTTAACTGTGATTGGTTTCTTGTGTGGATTCAGTGTGCTAAAAAGCTCTTCCTGAAATGGCACAAGATTTTAGTGATTATTATGAATAGAAAACTACATCAAAGAAATCTTTTCCTACCGAAGGTCGGGGGTTTTCTCCGGGTACTCCGGCTCCCCACCCCCCCCCCCCCCCAAACCAAATAAAAACTGGACGCCATGATATTGCTGAAAGTGGCGTTAAACAATATTCAAACAAACAAACAAAATAAAAGTTTGGCAACATGTATAGCCAGAATGTTTATATCTACCAATTTATCTTTGCATTGATTTTCATATAGTAAATGTTTTTGTTTTGTGCCTTTTTATTTTTGAAGTACTTTGGCTTCTTTTGAGGTACATGTATTTTAATTGGTTTTTCTGTTTTACAAAATGCAATATGTATTCTTTATCTTGATTTAGTTTAACAATTGTTTTCAAATGTTACCGATATGGTCCATGGGACAACATATAGGTTGGGATTGATATTGAGTATCCCGGTCTTATCAGTTTTTTTTTTTCAAAAAGAAGCCAAACTTTTTTGTTATATAATTTTATTTTTATTTTTATCTCATTCAAATGCAATTTTTTAACGATCTTCCTGAGGACTTAAGTATGCCATCAAATATTCTCTGTTGTTTTGATAAGAGGTGTCAGCATTGCCAAAAAATGAATTGAATTTTTTAAATACTTTGTATATTTTATTGTCTGGACACTGGTTCTAAATTGTTATTTTATTACTTTTCCTTAGTGGACTTAAATGGTCTCCTCAAGGACTCGGGGCCTTGGTGGCAGAGTGGTTAAGGTAGTTCATGTACTATTGATCACGTGGTCCGGGTTGTGGGTTCAAGTCTGACTGCAGGTAGAGTGCGCTCGACTCCAATCTTAATTGACAAGAATTTCCAATTTTCCTACCGAAGTATTCCAGCTACTTCCCCCCAATAAAAACTGGACGCCATGATATAACTGAAAAATTGATGAAAGTGGCGTTAGAAACACCATGCAAACAATTCTCAATGACTCCAAAAGTGGCGCACCATGTTCCTAGTTTATGCATATTCAATTGTCGTATCTTCTTTTTAATCTTGTAAAAAACTGAAAATACGTCTCTTTAGCTTAAGTTTAGGACAGATTTAAGCGTTTCATAGCTAAATATTCCTAGAGAACACTTGTATGTTCTGCATTACTGAAAACATGTACTTATTGAAATGTAACCGAACATTTAACCATTTTACAGGCAGATGTGAATGAAAAATCATTTGCTAATTTTAATCTTAATATTAACTAGAGTGTCACCTTACCTTAGCTTCATCAAAAGTCTTTGAATTTGCTCTCGCATATTTTTCTACTTTGTGATAGAAAACTACATAAAGAAATGAATTATAATAGAAACTTTATAACTATAACTTCAAACCAAATATGTTCATATATTTTACAATGATATTTTTCTGTAAGAAAATTTACATAAGGTAATATTAAATCCAGTTTTTTTATCATATGAAGAAATTGTATCCAGTTTTTTTACCTTTCCGTTTGTGACACTTGCCAGTTATGGTAGATTTATTAAACAAATGGTATGAGGGGTAAGGACATCCTCACAAGTCAGGGTTTCTGTTAGTTCCATTAATACAACCTCTCATTTCATGTTTATTTTCAACATTTCTTATATGTTTTTAGTGAAATTCGAGGTTTCATCTTTAAACGCATTTTCCCGTGCGCAAATTCCGCAAGAAAATCGTGCGGAATGTTCAAGTTAAGTTTGAGATGAAAAAAGTTTGTACAACCTTGCAAACTGCGCTAAACTTCAAGAAAAATATCTAAATTTTCTAAAAATTGTCTTACTTTAGTATATCATGGATTTTTCAAGTCCTGTTTAAAGCTTTATTTGAGGTGTCCCTTAACTCCCATTACATTCAATGGCTGTCCCCAATTAAATCTATCTTATGGCTCCGTTTTTGACGAAACAAATTTTCCAAGTGTTACAATTGCGACAAATAGTATTCGTTCCGCCATTAAATATAAATTGATTCCGTAATGTTGATTAACTGTTAAATTCAAATTATGTCAGCTCGCAGAAAAATTTCGTCTCGATATTTCAAACATGGATTACTTAAATTGAACATAGTTTAATTCATTGAAAACAGGTACAGTCTTTGTGTTTATGTTAGTTTCATGATATTTCACATGTTAAAATATGCAGAACTTCTGAAAAAATTTTGCTGCGAGAAAAATCAACCGACAGATAAAACCTCGCATTTCAAATAATATTTAAAAATGTAAAAGTCAGATGAAAATGATAAATATAAACGTGAAATGTGAGGTTTTATGTTAAAGAACTAGGTTTCTGTGGCCACATGGTATAAGGAGGGTCCTGATCATTAATTGACTTGTGTTGTTATAGGTTTTTATACATTTGAGTTTTAATTGATATTAATCAAACATAACTTCTCGTGTCAAATGCATATTCTAATTGATGGTCTTAGAATGCCAATTGTTTTACTGTCCCGAATAAAGTAACTTTGTATTTAGTATTTAACATTCACAATCAGTTATTTACGTTTGCATAAATATCTAATGAAAGTCATCTATTTAATGCGATTTTCGCTGTTTTAGTGTTATTCTCATAGCTTACTATTTTGGATAATATTAATCTAATTGTGTTTACATACTTGGAGCGTCTGCGTAACCTGGACAAACCACATTACAGGTGACGCCATAAGAGGCGACTTCCAGTGCAACACCCTAAAAACATGAGGTAACAAATACACAGTTACAATTTAGTATGTCAAGCCAAAAACCTTACGTTCTAGTACAATCCATACCGTGGCCAATACATAGTTATAGTAACAGATCGCATGCTACATTAAAAAGTCGTACAAAGCCTGCTAATAAACAAAATAACGTACATATATATATAATGAAATTTTTGGAAAGACTTCCAAACCCCCACTAAAAATCACAGGCACTTGGGATCAGGATAAAATTTTTTATGGAATAAAATGCCAATAAATGACTTTAGAGTTTGGTAACTAGTCTGACATGTCTCATTGTGAAATATTGAAAAATAATAAATTTCTCTTTATTATAACATAATAAAAAGAAATTTATTATTTTTCTGGGGTCAATATAATAAAGAGAAATTTATTATTTTTCTGGGGTCAATATTTCACAATGAGACATGTCAGACTAGTTACCAAACGAGTGAATACACACTGTAAACTCATTTATTTGCATTTTATTCCATAAAAAAAGTTATCCTGACCCCAAGTGCCTGTGCTAAAAATGCACGATTTCGAACGTAAATAAAAGAATTTGGCACTGGGTGGCAGCCAATGGTGAACCCCACATTGAACACAGTCATGCATTGCCTATTTGGCACGTGCGAGCCGTGTGAACTCCATGTATCTTGTGATAGTCTAATGTATTGCGTATTTTTTATTTGTGGGTTTAATTGGAATTCTTACCAATTTTTTTTCTATTTCCTATATACGCAATTGATGCTATTTTGACGGCCAACACAAAATGTTTGTTTTTGTTTGTTTGATGTTATTTAACGCCACTTTCAGCCATTTTTAGCTATATCATGGTGTCCAGTTTTCATTTGGTGAGGAAGCCGGAGTACCCGGAGAAAACCTCCACCTGCGGTAGGAAAACTGGCAATCCTTGTCAATTAAGACTGGAGTCGATTAAACCTTGCATGCAGTGAGAATTGAACCCGCAATCTCAGTGTTGACAGACCACGTGATCAATAGTAGACGAACAACTTTAACCACTCGGCCACCGAGGCCCCCAACACAAAATGTACAAAATAAGAACGTATATTATCGTCAAATAAAAACTAAGTAAAACCTGATACTAAAGATCTCCCAAGATTTACGGCGTACAAATTCAATTTAACGTTGCTACGTTGTACACGGCTATATAATGTTTGTTTAACGTTGCTTTTAGCAATTTTCAGCATCTACTTTATATTGGGAGAGGAAGCCGGAGAAAACTACCGACCTACCGGGAAAACTGGAAATCCTTATTATTTAAGATGGAGTCGAGTTCAGGCTATCCGCAGTGAGACACTCGAACCCGTTTTTTTATTCTGTCATTATACACTGTAAAACTGTTATTTATGTATTATGTATTTTGAGATTACTGAAAATTAATTGTACGTTAGCATTTATTTGCCCTTCGCCGTTTACTCTTTTTATAATTTAGTTACCAGGAGATTTAATGAACAATTATTACAAATGCATTGGTATACCTTTGCTTTTAAGTTAGAATCGTCACTGTCGAACGGTTAACGTATACAACAATAAAGAACTAAACTTGTAATACCGGTGCAAATAAATACCTTGGTCAGACCGATTAATCCTGACTTACAAGCACTGTATGGCGCTAATCCTGGTCCACTTATTACCCCCATCATGGAAGACATATTAATAATTCTTCCCCAACCTATAAATCATTGATTTAAATTTAGAAACATACAGTATGATTAATCAAAGCTCAGCCTTTTGTCAATTTACAAACATATAAGCTGTGACAATACCAGCATATTAACACAATATATCAAAGTTCTGAGTCTTAATCCAGGACATTATATACTGCCCCTGTTTAACCACGTTTTTCTTAATAACCAATAATTCAATATATAATATCTGAGCGATTTTATCTAGTATTTTCATAGTTTAATTTTTTAAATAGGCAATGCACACAAATGGCATCGCAATATCTAGTATTTTTATTAGACTGAATCTCGTATTATGACAGTAGATATAATAACTGAAATTCCGTGATCAAAGAAAAATGCATCCAAAAATATTTCCTGCATTGCACAAAAAAGAACAAACAAAATGTGCATAATATGAAATATTGAACGAAACGCTATAGTTACAAAATTGAGATTACACATGCTAATTGGTCTTGTGTTTTTGTCTATAGACATACATGTAATTATAATTTGCAAATGTTAGCAAATCAAATCTATATCATTCAAGAATATTTACCGTTTTTCTTCATTTTGGGTAAAAATGCCTTTATCAATAAGAATGGTGCAGTGAGACCAACAGCCATCATCTTATTCCAAGTTTCTTTGGGATATTCCTCAATATTGGATGTAAACTGTATACCTGTTAAAAAATTACGACTTTAAAGACTTTTCTTTCTTATTTAGTTACTACATGATCTTTTATATGTGAAGTAATATTATAAAAATGTAATTTTGATGATCGTTACACAATATCTAAAGCAACTGCTAAAATATCACATCGAAGAACACTACTAATGTAAGGAATTTTATGGTTTGTTTAAATAAACTTTAATGCCACTTTCACCAATTTTTCAGCTGCATTACTGAGTGAGGATGCAGGAGTACCATGTTTAATAATATACAATTACAGCATCTAAAATGTTTCTGTTGCATTATGTATTGCAAAAACCGTATCAACTTTCAAAAATTTGTAAAACATTTTTTCAAATCAGTAATGAATTTAATTATAGCAAGAAAACATTTTGAGTAAATTATGTACAAAGACTCAAAATAATAGATTTTTACCTGCATTGTTGATTAATATGTCGATACCCATTGGATACAGTTCTGAGACTGCCGCACAAAATGTTTCTATCTCGATACTTTCAGTTAGATCACATGGTATAAAATGTACTTTGATTGATTCATATTTTCTGTCAAAAAATATCAGTTATCTTTTGACTAAAATAAGATGCGGCTTTGCGTTGATGTGCATGAGCCCTGTTGCTAATAAGATTTTTTGCAAGTAAAAAGGCGCTGTTAGCATTCAAAAACATCTATTCTATTTTCGAAAAGAAACTACAAAGTTTAGGATGAAAATTATCTGTTATGCCTAAACATAACCTATTATTTCGATAATAAGAAACATATTTATAAACGTCAAATGATCCAATTATAATATACGCTCTACTTTAAAAAAAAAATCATAAATGCTATATATAAACAAATACTTTTATTTCAATTTCGTTGTTAGTACCTTCTTGTCATTTATAATTTAGATGAAATATTGTTAAATCTGTTTTTAACACAAACAAATTACTTGTTACATTTACAAAGTTGCTATTTACTAGTATACCTCTTAATATCTTGCAATAAAGAATCAATCAAAGATTGTTCGCCAAGTCCTGTCAACACGATATTACACCCTTTACTGGCCAAATGATGGGCTATTCCTAATCCAATGCCTGTCGTTGAACCTGTTACTACAACATTTTTGCCTTCCATGTCTAAAATACAAATAACAAAACATATACAGACATTCTTACAAACTGGCTTAAATCATCAGCATTTTCAACCAAGGGTTGTGTTCATGGATTTAGATTTTTATTTTAATATTTTAGAATGTTTTCCTAATGTTTAACTTTTCTCGCCCCTTTTCATTGTATATAAATTTTAGAAAACCGCGATTCGACTCCGAAATGAAACAATATATGTCCACCCTAACACAATAAATTCTTTAACGTTTTCCTTTTCCCATTCGATCTGCGTTTGTCCCTAGGCCATCTTCTTTTCTTATATTTTACTTTTATTTAACTTTCAAAATCGCATAACATGTAAGGGATCGTTTTTATTAAAAAATGTTGTTCAAACAAGCATCCTGATGATGATCATCGGACCTACTGACCCCGTATGAAATATACTTACCTCGTATATACAATACTGGGTGCCGCGTGAGGTTAAATAGCTAATCCAAAACGTGGATTCTTACAGAAGGTAAGATATTGCTATTTCCTTTCTCCTGTCCCCCCTCTTCTGTTGTTTATTTTGTATTCTGCTAGTAGACCGCTGCAAAGATGTGAGCACTGTATCCTCCTGTTAACGTGGCGGTCAAACCAATTTGTATGCAACTTTATTCAATTATTAACTTGTTTTCATAGTAAATACTTTTTACGAAATGCAATTTAAATCAATCAATTCTTTCTAGATATTTAGAAGTAATAATGAATGTGTAATTACTCACCTGGGTTTATATATTTAATGTTTACAGTATTGTTATCTTGTTTACTCGGTTTGTAAACACTACGTGTTTAATGCAGATCACATACATGTATATAGATATGAAGTATTTGTTTTGTTTTCTGTTACAATCTTATTTGGCAATTTTCAGAAAAATTTAAAATCTCAGTCATCTATTTAAAAGTGCCTTTGCTCTTTTACTTATTGCGCTATTAGGACCTTGAAAGTTTTTTTTCTAATATTTTCATTAAGAGAAGAGCATGGGGTGCATGCGTAATTGTGAACGTTTCAAATTGCAGCAAGCTCATGAGATATTATCTTAAATATATGATTATGATTCGATCTTTTTAATCTGTACTCTGAATTATACGCCGATCAGCGTTTATTGCAATGGATTCGAGAACAGTTTCTATGACTGAGCTGCACAGCGTGTACCAGGGTGGAGGATGCAATATGTCCTCTTTTAGAGTGTTTTCAAGTTATAATAAGGAAAACGTTATGGTAAACGATTAATGTGTGCTTGTTGTATGATTATTTATTTTTTTTTAAATGAGAATGGAAGTTCCCAATTTCTGTTTAATTGTTATCGTCTTAAACATACACCTCGCCATAAGTTAAGCAACACCTACTTTTTTTCAATTTAAAAAATCTTAATGAATATTAACTTTGCGTTATTTATGTGCTAAAGCCATCATTCGAGCACGAGAAATCTTTAAATAGCAAAACCAGTTTGTCATACGATAGTCGAGCCCGCATAAAAGCCTTGTTTTCCTTAACGATTTACTGTTCATCTCCTTATCTTTTTCGACTTCATCTAACATTTTTACAATGACTAGACGGAAATTAAGGGAAGCTGAGAAGTGGCAGATCGTTGGAAGTTGTAATAGTGGACAGAGCTTGCGTCAGATAGCACAACACTTTGGCATTCACTTTAGTATTGTATCCCTGCTACTGAAACGTCATCGAGATGATGGAACTATCCAGGAACGTCTTGGGTCAGGTCGACAACCAAAAACATCTGAAAGGGAGGATAGAGCACTCGTTCGTGTCGATTGGAATATTGTAACCAGAGGCGCCATTCGAACAGTTAACAGGCGCCTAAACAATGCAAGGTTTGAGAGCTCGTCGTCCCTTGAAACGTCCAATGTTGACACAGAGACTTTGTCAAGCACGTTTAGAGTGGGCACGATATCACTGCAATTAGAATATTCGAAGCTGGCGACGAGTATACACTGGACCGACCAAAGCAGATTCTTTCTTCGTCATATTGATGGGCGCATGCGCGTTTTGGAGACAACGAGGCACACTGCTTACAACCAGAAAAACATCCTAGGCACTACAGCGTTTGGCGGTGATGGTGTTACAGTGTGGGGAGGCTTTTCATTCGACTGTAAACTGAATCTGTATGTGGTTGATGGAAAATGAAAGGGCAGAAATATCGAAATGACGTAATTAACGCTATTATTGTGCCACATTTCATGCACTTGGTAACAGACCCATCTTTATGGGTGACAACGCAAGACCTCACCGAGCTGCAATCGTACATAATGTTATCGAAAGTGAAGCTATTGAGCATCTTCCAGGGCCATCCATGTCACCCGATATGAATCCAATTGAACATTTGTGGGATATCATTGGCCATAAAATCAATAACAGAGCACCAGCTTGTCAAAATGTCCAAGAACTACGTGTTGCCATTCAAAATGAATGGCAGAATTTATTACATGCTACACTTAGTCGTTAAGTCAACATCATGAGCAGGAGAGTTAATGAACTGTACCAGAAGCGTGGTGGTTACACGACTTAATGAGTATTTTTGCGTTTAACACATTTCAGAGTGACTTTTCTTTCCCTGAACATTGACCTGTGATGATGTGTTTACTTTAAGTTCATGAAGTATGCAATCAAACTTATTTTTGGACTAATGAAAGTTATATTTGCACTGGTTTTTTTATATCTTTTCATCAAACAATAAGTAAAGCGACTGTAAACGTGTTGTTTGTATGTTTCATTTGTCATTCATGTTAAATAAATTGTCATTTCTTTAAAAAAATATATTAAAATATACAAAATCTTTAATGAATCCCTGGAAAATAATAGGGTGTTGCTTAACTTATGGCGAGGTGTTTAGTTGACGTACTGCTTGCTGGGAGCATTAGCGACCTCTTATTCAATCGATCGTTCATTGTACTACCGGTATTTTGCATAATGTTTATTATGTTCTATATACCGTATATGTCTAATAAGGTTCCAACGCACTAGAAAGAGTGTCAATAATGTTAAAGTAGAAAGCGACGAAAAATGTTCCAGTTATAGCCAAACGGAAGCCAGTCGTCTCATGGTTTGTAGTTATATTGTTAATAATCTTAAGAATAGAAGTTTTGAATATATGTATGATACGGTACATCTAAATCGCGTACTGTAAACCTCCAGACATATCCAGTGCTATGACTACAAAAGCTTAGGACCTAAGTGGTGCAACAATATCTTTCTAAGTCAACATTCTGGTAATTTACTGTAAACACATTTAAAGCAGGTGAAAACATGCGTGAATTACTGCTTTTGTTTGTGATTGCACCCCTCTTTAAAATGGTTAATGGATTTTAATAAGCTTCAGCTTTATTGTGCACTCAACAAGTAAAATAATTTCGTCGTGGTTCAAATAAACTAAAGCCTGCAACATTTATTACATGAAAACCTTTTTTACTAAATATGCACACAGATATACGCATGGTTATCAGTTGCAAACATCTTATAGACATCTTATCTAACATGTTATCAAATTTGCATCTAGTTTGGGAAGATCAATGATACATGCACTACAACATGTTACAGTAGGCATATGGATAGTATATTTGCATGATATATGTGAAACAGAAAATGAATTCATTGTTTCTAATTGAATTCATTGTTTTGCTTCTTTTAGCATCTCTATTAAAAATCAAGAGATTAGTTTTTTTAGTATATGCTTAATTACAATTATTTACTTTGTGGTTCAACCGAATTGAAGCGTGTAATCATTTTTTCTTCCGATCTTGATTTTTCAATGAAGTTATATATTACTAGCAAAATAACGGATTATTCATACCGAATAAAACAGGTAAAAGACGTAAGTTTAAGGCATATCATGTCATTTGGAATACTGTATTCCATGGCCTGTACGTGATATCTTGATTTTCTATATAGAGAAGTGATGTGGACACTTTTGAAGTTCTATTATTGTCCCTACGTAGTGTGTGCCACAAGGACGGCTTTGTTTTTGTTCTCATTTTAATTTTATGTTTTGATTAGCTCGTCTGTTTCCATTACGATTTTGACGTCTTGGTACAATTGCTTTTATTCCCAGGGTGAAGGATTTCTGCAAGGTATTACTTTATCGAAAATGAGAGATGTAGGTTTTCAACACCTTACTTATCCTTTCAATATTTTTGGCATGCGTGCGTCTAATGAGTACCGATTTGAAAAGCGCGTTTAGCATAACCACTGTTTATAGACTGTTACCAGCCAAGTAGTCACATCTCGATGCTGATTAGAAAAAGCATCAATCTATTCCCTGGTAAAGTGGTTGTTTAAAATTTAAAAAAAATTTTTTAATTCTGTGGCTTTTCTATTTCCAATGTGTAGATTGCCTCAGACATCTTAAAAACTTAGCTTCTTAATATTTTTGGTATGAGTGTCACCAATATCTGTAATTTACGTCTGGCACAGTAAATTATAATAAAACCATAATATCTTTATTGAATTTATTACTAGTATTTTAAGTGCTTCTGGAAGCAGACAGACAATTTTGCCAACAAAACTGACACATTATCTGAAATAATTGTTGCACTAAAACAGGCATATAATTTAGCAGGATCACCCGTTGTATTTTATCTGGCTGTAAAGCCTCCGTCTATTACAAGGGATGACCCCGTGATACTGTCAGCTCCTGATGAACAGAGGAAAACTGCAAGTTCTGAAATCTGTAAGAAAAAAAACAGTTTAAAGAAAAGGTTTTTATATCTAACACTGTGATATATATTTGAATATTAATATGATCGTATTATCTTTAAAATTTTAAATGGAAGTTGAGATTTCGAAAATCGTTTTGACACCCTAATTTAGCAATAATACAACACACAATACAGATAGATTCACATATGAGGTTGTGTTTACGAGCCTCATTATTGGCAGATTCTGCTCGACTCCAATCTTTAATGACAAGGATTGCCAGACGTCCTACCGAATGTCGCAGGTTTTCTCTGGGTACTCTGGCTTTCTCTAATAAAAACTAAATGCCACGATATAGCTGACGCATTGCTAAAAGTGGCGTTAAACGCTACTCAAACACATACAAAGATAGTCTTGTAATCACTTAACTTTAAACCACAATAATACACTTCATTAACCTTGCCATTCAAATGCAGATGATGATTTTCCAAATGAATAGACCGAATTTGACTGCCATAAACCAATTTTAGTTTTGTGATTTGTCGAACTAAAAAAAGACAGGGTACGATTATTCGTTTGACAAAATCAAATATATAAACAGTCTTTAAAGTATCAAGACAACAAGTTATAAACAAAGAAGGCCCAAGAAGGCATACTTTCATTTGACTTTTTTATGTAGATGCACTTAATGAATTACACTATCTTACTTCATCTATTGTAACAGGTTTCTTATTAGGCTGTGCTGTTGTAAATATCTCCGTCTGAAATATTATTAATACTATGACAAATAATGCTTTATAAATATTGTACTTTCAACATTCAAAATGCGTTAGTTTGTCCATAGAAAAAATATCAATTCATCTTTATAGTATTGATGTAAAATGTGACAAAGATAGAACAATTAGTCTCTACTCATTTATAAATTTATTTACACCAACACATACAATACTGAGAAAAATTAGGGTGGGTAATAAAACTATCGATTTTGAAAACATATCAACACGTTTGGTTCTACTTAAAGACGAGTCATTGCTTTCACTGTTATGCTAACTTACCCTAGCTTGGTCATAGCTCATATTGTGTTTCTTTGCATAAGTATTTATTTGATTTTGGAACACTAAAAAAGATTAATATAATTTTTATGTTTAGATCAAGTTAACTCTTTCTGGACAAATAATCAAATATTGCTGAGTTACAGACGGTTATTACCTACAATGTTAAATCATGATACATAGTGTATAACAAAATAACACTGTTTTTATGCAACCTAACTAACAATCTCACGGTAATCTGTGTGTTTAGTCAGCTGACTTAACTGGATTAGTAGATCAGTTACCTGCCGTTACATACAATACGCCAATAATGTTCCAAGAATAACGGCTTGCAATTTGTAGATATATTAGTTCACTAAGGAGATACTGCGCTTATGTTAGGCTTCGTGTTATTCTATTGACTTGTTACTTCTTTCTGTTGAGTCTAGTGTTATTCTTCGTGTATTGACTGTGGAGAAATATTACATTATTTAGGTGATTTAGGTGGCTTTCTTGGATAGTAGTGATTTGTTCTTCAACATATAGTGCTCGTAAATAAATTTACTATTATTCCAATTTATGTTGTGACTATCATGAAAAGATTCATTTAAACTACAAATACTGACTTGGGGCATCAGTGAATCCTGGACATATTGCATTACATGTTACGCCATGCGCTGCTGTTTCTAAGGCAACCCCCTGAAACAGATTTTAAGACCACAAATTTGTTGTTTACTACTATTAAATAAGAAAACATACATCCACACATATAAATATATAATTACATTGAAAATCATGTATTACCACTATATTGCAGTTTTTTTGTGCGGTTATCTCATCTCACTACTACACGTGATAGAATTTTTTACAATCTAATTAAAATTAAATCTTTCACTTGCTCCCCCCCCTTTTTGTTATAGTTGCAAAAAGGGGGGAGCAAGTGAAAGATTTAATTTTAATTAGATTGAGTTTTTTATGTCTTTTTGCTCGTTCCACTGAACTACACTCGCGAAAAGACATAAATTTTTTATCAGTCGTGGAAGAATACACGATCTTTCCCAAAACGTATGCAAGAACCTATTGTCATCTCGCTGTCAAGACGTCGGTAAGTAAATAACTTAAAGCCGCAATGTTAGAAAACAGTGATTAACAAATTATTTACCTTTTATAAAGCCCGATGCAGTTTCCCGTCATCTCATTTCAGGGCCGACAAATTGCATCTCGTTTCAAAAAAGGTAAATAATCATCTATAAATTTAATTTTCTATTATAAACATATGCCACATCAAACCACGCAAACTAATTGACATAACAAGCAAGAAATTATTTAAAACACTGAAAAGAGTACTTCCATAAATATGTGGTTGAAATCGTGTGTAGTTATACATCTATGCAGCGTACACAGCATAAAGGTCAACTAAACTGTGTTTGGGCTGTTGAACGTAAACGATAACTTATCTTTCATTTGGTCTATTGGAACTGTCAGTTATCATGTGCAAACAATAGTGACCTTTAAAATGGAAACCCGAGTGCTCGCAGGTCTACTATTCAGGTTGGACAATATGCTTTAACTAATGATTAATAAATGTAAACCTCGTGGAATTACGCACTGTCTGCATGTTCTTGTGTTCTGACTTTTCTAGTCTTTCTGCCAATTTATGGTTTACTTTGGGAAATATTTACCATAATTTTATGTAAGTTACAAGTTTAACATTATACCTTGGTCAATCCAATTAACCCAGCTTTCGCTGCACTATATGGAGCCTTCTCTACAGCACTGATTATTCCCATCTGTGAGGACATATTGATGATTCTCCCCCAGCCTGAGGCACAAAAATAGATCTTGTTAAACGACATTATCTTAAGCCATTATTGGTGATTGTTTAGGGTTTCTACAGTCTTCTGTTGACACACTTGCTCAAGATATTAAACAAGAATATAAATGAACGCATATCTATATATAAAATTGGTCAAAATATTGTCATAACAAAACATATTGGAAATAAATTTTGAAGTGTGTTGTATTCTACCTTTTCTTTTCATGTCGGGTACGAATTCCTTGATTAGCATGTAGGGAGCAGTAAGGGTAACACCAATCATCATATCCCATTTGTCTTTGGGATAATCCTCTATTAGAGCCGTATATTGAATACCTTTAAAAGAAACAAAGTCTATAAGAATTGTAAACATCACTGATATGTATAAAACGAATCCGATGAACACAAACCTACATCATGTACATAATAAAATTAATTAAGTACAACCGTAATCAGTGTCGGAGCTTGCTTTGAATCGCCATAGTTATACTATTGCAAACGAGAAATCCATGAATTATTATAATGTATTGGTTTGTAATTTTTATATTTCGTCTTAAATGTAATAAACCGAATTCGTAATATTAGCAGTATAGTCATTAATCGTTTGAAATGTGTGCAGCTAAAAAATCATCTTCTAAAACTTGGGAGTTATGGCCCAAATGTTTTCTTTTTAAACAGTAGTCTGGATATTTATAGATTACCTGCATTATTTACTAGTATATCAACTCCATCAGGGTACAAATTCTTGACCGTCTTACAAAATTCTATTATTTCTTCTGGTTTCAGCAAATCACAAGGGACATAATCTATTTTTATATTTTCGTATTTCCTAAAAAAAATCTACAGTCTTAAATATTAATGAAAGCAAATTTCAGAATAACATGATAATCAACCAAGAGGTGGATACCAAATGTCCAAAATGTAGAACATGCAGATTTAACGTAAGTATCGCATATACAAATGGGAAAACGCAGAAAAATGCAAAAAATGTTTGGAGTTTTATATGGTTTAGCATTTTCTGTCCCGATTGTAACATTTAGCATATAAATGCGTAACATCGTGTGTGGATTAACGCATTGCAATAAAACGATGAAGTTTATATTTTTGAACTGTGACAAGATACCTACCTCATTACTACTCGTTTTGACACTGTTTAAGTACTTAAAATGTAAGAAGAGGTCTACACATTTTGTGCCAGTAAATATATCTCATGTTTATCTAGGATGTTCTTGGATTGCCATTAACTGATTTCCTAAATCAATGATAAAATTAGGTATCAATGTGTCCAATACACTGAATTTTTCCTAGTTATATTCATTTTTTAGGAATTACCTTTTAAATTCTGCAACAATATTATCGATGACATCTTGATCTCCTAATCCAGTCAGAATGATATTACATCCTTTAGCAGCCAGGTGATCGGCTATTCCCAATCCAATTCCGCTTGTAGAACCAGTGACTAAAGCTACTCTTTTATCCATTATTCTACTATAAAAAAGCAAAGGTACATTGCAACATTTATAACAATGGTACACGTATACATTGTTCGAAATAATTTAGTACAAAATATTTTTGAATATGAGTTATCACTGACCAAACAACGGATAAGCACTCCAAAGGCCCAATTACATTTAAAGTTTGTTAACCTCGAAAACGTCTTAATGTATCGTTAAGAGAAGAATACAAAAGTGGTAATCATATTTCAGTAAAATGCACTAATACGAAGCCACAGAACAAAACAACACAACCAAAAGCCATCGACACGAACTCCCAAGAAAATGAGAGTGAACTCAGGTGCTCCAGAATAGTAAGCAGTAACACACCGGGGGTCTGTCAGTCCGAGGAAAGTCCGCTGAAAGATAATACTACACAAACTCGACAAACCTACATCTGCACTCATATGAGATAGGATCTATGGAAGTGTTTAAAAATGTATAATTAAATGTCCAGTGTCGGTGAACAGGGCGTAGCAACCTATACGCAGCTGCGTACACATCGTAGTCGCAAAAGAATCACGCAGATTTTGACATGATATATCTCATAGATTCTGGAGACCTTGCCTGTCGTATAACTATCTCGAATCGATCATAATATTTTGGGATAGCTACGACACTGTATTGACATTCAGACCTTCCTTGCAGACAGCGATTGTTGTCATTTATAAAGAAACACCACATATTTACATGTATAATAGCAAAGATAAAACTGCAACAAATAAGGCAGAGAGAACGGAAAACACAATTCTGTCAAAAAAGGGTCTTAATAAGAAAAACGAAAGATAGTTAGGCACTGCAATGAAAAAGTAAACATCTCAAAAACATGATAAAAGATTAAGTTTAGTGGAGGGGTTAATAAGACTGATTACACCGAGAATACAGAGCAGAACGTTCTGTATGGGAAAAGCTAAAGAAAACTTGTAACACATGGAAAAGGCAAAACACACATCGCAGCGGTCTTACAATAGAGATCTACATGTAAGGATACATCTGGAAAAGAGCAGATTATCTTATACAGACTATTTGTAGAGGTAGAGCTGAAAAAGACGTGTTATACTCGGAAACTTGCGCAAGACTGCAATGGTATATTAATAACAAACATTGCTTGGTTTGATAAGCAGAAAATCTTGTATAAGGACTACTGAGCTAGAGCCATAGAAGATTCGTTACATCTAAAAACAGAACCCCTTCTGCAATTTTAATTACATTGTAATTAAAAACGGGTTAGTGATGATCATTGTAGAAAACGTAAAACACAGACGTGTAAGCATTGTCGTTAACATGGAATATTTACTGCTGTTCGACCTTAATAGACTTCTGTTTTGAAAACAATAAACTATTGAAACTTAATAATGCGGTAATATTACTCAGTTAAAGAAGTCAAGCCGGTTTTTATATTAAATATGGTATATATATGAAGGATCTGTGTTGCATGGAACGAAAGACACTGCTGAAATTACTATTATAACAAAATATATATATATATATATACAAACGTCTAAGTATTGTGACAACCATATAATATATCTATCCAGCGGATTTCTGAAACATCAGAAATACAGGGTTAATATCAAATATTTATATATACGTCTACAAATTAAGCCCAACACTGTTTGAATTAGATTTTTAACACTGTCAAATTTTTGCTTTCCCTCAGCGGGATTCGAACTCACACCGTTGTGACACTGTGGCACCAATTCGCCTGCACTATGTCCAGCGGATTTGGCCGAGGGGTCTAGACCGCTGGACATAGTGCAGGCGAATTGGTGCCACAGTGTCACAACGGTGTGAGTTCGAATCCCGCTGAGGGAAAGCAAAAATTTGACAGTGTTAAAAATCTAATTTAAACAGTGTTGGGCTTAATTTGTAGACGTATATATATATATATATATATATATTCGTTTAAAAATATGTACAACAACATCTAGATACATAATTAAAGCGAAAACAAAGTTTTACACTTTAATAAAATGCACAAAAATTTCGCCTGACCAACAGGCTTCGTCAGTGTTTTTACAACGAATGACAATAACAGGTAAAAAGGTTTTGTCGTTATACGTATGTGATGTATACTATATCTAGTAATTAACGAAAAAATGTTTTTGTTAGTGCTATTACAAGTATGTACATGTATTTAAATATGAAGCACTATTTATACGGTTACAATCAATATATATATATGTGTGTGTGTGGGTGTGTGTGTGTGTGTGTGTGTGTGTGTGTGTGTGTGTGTGTGTGTGTGGTACAATGAACAAAAATCATAAGAATAAGTTTTTAACAATATTTTAAAGATGTAATTAACTCGACTTTTAATTCTTTTTGAGGGAGTTATTTTTACAAATTAAAGCACTACAGTAGATGCTCATAATTATTTTACAAATATGGCCACCATTTTAGAAATCAGAATTTACACTGTTATGAAAAACTTGAAATATGCGGACGATTTTTACCCAACGTTGTGTATATCAAATTCTGAACATTTGATCCAGAAATTTGTTGACATTTCATGACAGTTAATTTAATTAAAAGATCAAGAAACGTATTTTATTGAATTGCCGCCATCTTGGTGAAATAATTTTATGACCAAGTACTTTACACAGTGTTACTGTATGTTGTGGCATCATTCGCAGATTTCTTCTCCTCTAAAATCGTTAAAAGTTTAATAGGTTCATAAATCGCGTCCTGTTAACGATGCCAATTAACCTCGTCTGGCGTAATGAATTTGTCACCTTGGTAATTTTGATTACATCTTGTTGGATTATTTGTTCAAAGCCAAGTAACAGCACGGCACGTCCGCGGGTGGCGGACTGGGAAGCAACTATCTTGGGTTAAGTTGGATTGAGAAAGTTTAAGATCAATATTTTATGACTTGTTTACATCGTTTATTTATATTTACATTCAATGACTAAGGCCATTCGTTGGTCAGTCTTTGTCTAAATGTTTGACAAGAAACACCGTCTTGCATAATCTAAGACAACGCAAAAATGTACTCTTCAACACGAAATAATTATTATTTCGACAAATATGAACTCGAAAACAAAATCTTTACAAATATTCCTTCATATATATACCATGTCTTTACAAATGACAACTACTATAATTAAATATATGAACAGAAAATTACCGAAACTTTTGTAATTTTTTCTTCTTCCGGCATACAAAAAAAAATCGCTCTTAGCTACAGCAACAGATGCCGAGAGGCTCATAGGGGAACGCCTAGAGCAACCCGGAATATAGGGCTTTATACGCACTTTACTTTTTTACCGCCGTAAAAACAGAAAGCTAATTGTACCCAGTATCATAAACCAATGTAACAGACGGTTATAGATTCAGACAAAGAAATTTATGTATTAAATTCTACTGGACAATACTTTAAGATGGAAAACATAAAATTATTATCAATATATATTTATTGTTTTAGGTGCCATAATCCAGAAAGTCCAATTTACGCAGTTTTAAAGAATAAGCACTAAAAAATAGGAATCCAATTTATTTTTCAATTTTAATCCCATCATTTTTATTTGGTCAAATGGTTAATCGTATTTCACCCCTACTATGATTTTGTGGAGCCTACAGCGAGACTTTTCATGACATAGCTTGGATTCCCGTTCTTCATTCGGAATTCTTGAAATGTTTAACAGTTGGTATATCTTGAATTTATTTTTTAAATTAGCTATTAACGATGTATTTATACATTTGTGGTTATGTGGTTGGTAATTACGGTTTGATGTATACATATGACCATAATTCTTTCGAGGAAAAAAACGGGACAGAAGTTTTCAGGTCTGATTGTTTCAGTCACATTTGTCTAACGTCTATGAAACGTGTTATGCTGCGACAACGTTTCATAGGCGTAGCACCAATTAAAATAGTACGCGGTACGGAAGGAGATGTGACCAGTAGGAACACGAAGTGTCCCTCTCCTGGTAAGAGAGTAATTCTCGCCATTTTGGTGACTGTGTCGTTATTTTTCCATTAAAATCGAAGGCAAAGGCTTCATGCATTTGATAGATTTCACTTTCTTCCATCCAAAACAAGTTACGTTTATCATTTTTTAAATGAAAATTTTTCACAAAAATTGTTGAAATATCAGGTGGCGAGAATTACTTGCCGGCGAGAACTACTGTGACCAGAGAGTAGTTCTCGCCATTAAAATGACAGAAGCAATTCTCGCCATTTCGATGACTGTGCCGTTATTTTTCAATTAAAATCGACGGAAAAGCCTTCATTTGATAGATTTCATTATGTTTAATCCAAAACAAATTACTATTATCCCTTTTAAAATTCCAGTTTTTCACAAAAACTGTCAAAAAATCGGGTGGCGAGAATTACTTGCCGGCGAGAACTACTCCGTGACAGTCCACACCCCCCCCCCCCCAAACCGAAGTTCTGGGGTAAATGCTGAAAACTCCTTCATTCTGGGAGTTTCCTGGAACTATAAATTAATAACTATAAATGACAATTTTTTATGCCTGACCAGTTGAAAACAGACATTTTTCTATTTCAATTTACAAAAAACAGCGGTACTACTCTTAATTGCTGGCTCGGAAAACCGCTTGCTACAAATTTTTCGTCACGTTTGGTGAATGCTCATAAACGTTGTAACTGTTGATGTAAAGGGGGTATCTTGTTTTTACCCCCCCCCCCCTTTTTCCCTTGCTAAAATGGTAATTCCTGGTAACACGTTTTTCTCGATCAATATTATTAAAGAAATTATCTTGAAAAAATTACCCAGTTATCTAACGGGCAGTCATGT
Source organism: Limnoperna fortunei (assembly GCA_944474755.1). Lineage (NCBI taxonomy): Eukaryota > Metazoa > Mollusca > Bivalvia > Mytilida > Modiolidae > Limnoperna > Limnoperna fortunei. Next base: position 81,150,996 of record OX104113.1, on the reverse strand, counting down.
GTTTCCAATTATAGAATAAGAAATTAAGGAGACCTATTTGAATGGCAAAAAAATAATAAATTGTTTCTATTTACTATTTGATACACTGTAAGTCAATTGTGTTCCTAAAGTGGCGTGCCACCATATCTAGTATAGTAAAAGATGAACATGCCACCTATCAAACTGTGTCTCTGATAAATTTTCTTTAAGTAATAAAAGATAGTGTGTATTCTTTACGAGATGCATAGAACGTGCAATGAGAGTTCGTTCCAAATCCAGCATTGACTCTTTATTTACAAAAAAGAAGATGGACGCGATGAACGACAACTCAACAATCTTCGAAAAGGCTGTTCAAATTCTTGTACCACAACCATGTTTCCACAAAATATTTGTTGATTTAAACTTCTTTGACGGTAGATCGGGATATCTTATATCACTTTCAGTAAATGCAGAAAACCGAATGCGTAAAAACAGACTTTACCTGTTGTCCAAGAAACAGTTGGAGTTTGAACTCTGAGATAATTTGTATAATTCTATAAAACCTTACCGAATGGACACGTTCACTTTCTGGACAAATACTTTTGTAAAAAAAAATTCTTATGTAAAAAATCACCTTCTTGTTTTAAGTTACAAGTTGTTGATTTCTGTAATAGAAATAAGTAAACGAAAGTGTACTATAGTCAACTTTACCGTGTCCATACGACGGGTTTTTGCTTGACAAAATTTGAAAACTGCTACCGCGTTTGGTCGAGTTTATGGTCCTTTTGTATATCTCATATTACAGTATTTGAAGGTAACAATTATTTTCCACAGTTAATCGGCTTTTTGAAATGCGTCGGTTTTTTCATTTCGCCAGATCGATTTTCCATAATAAATTTTGACCTTGTTTTGAACGGAACTGTACGTTAGGAAAATTCCATTGTTGTCTATTCGAAATCCTTCGGGTGTTGTCATCTGCAGTTGAGGCGGGAAAAAGTCTCGCGGTTTGTCCGAGTACCATTGTACGTTACAGACGAACGTTTGTAAACAACATTAGACCCCTTAAGATACAAAAATGGCTGACTTCCTATGGAAAATCGATCTAGCAAAATGAAAAAACGGACGCATTTCAAAAAGCCGATTAACTGTGGAAAATAATTGTTACCTTCAAATACTGTAATATGAGATATACAAAAGGACCATAAACTCGACCAAACGCGGTAGCAGTTTTCAAATTTTGTCAAGCAAAAACCCGTCGTATGGACACGGTAAAGTTGACATTAGTATAAATAACCGAGTCCATAAAAATACCCAAGAACACACAAGAATACATTATAAAACTACAAAATTAACATGAAAACAATATTTCTGTGTAAAAAATACATATTGCAAGATGTGAAATATTTTTTGTGAGCAACTATATTATTTTAATACAGAAAAACTGTAAATTGTTGTCGTGTAGACACTGGTTAATATGACAGTGTTTGGCAGTCTTAGCCTGTTTAAATAAAATAGTATGTACTCTATTTATGTGGAAAATGTACAACTAAAGTCTGCAAAGTATGTTAAATATTAACATGACATAAAATACTGTAACTAAGAAACACATTTTGGAAACATTTCATATGATATTATTTCAATCAAGACATCAAGGAAGTGCAGCTGGTGATAATATGTTCGATCTTTAGTTATTTTGGGGTATTTTGTTTTAAAATTGCGATGTCTAAAAAAAATAATCATTTTTAGTGAATTTTCGTTGTTTACTATATATGGTGTTTATTTACTACAAAATATGTTATTTTAACAAGTTTTTGGGTACAGTTTGGGTTTTACACGATCATGAGGGGCTTAATCATAACATCGACCTATGGTATACACATATGGCACCTTTTTAAAACAAATTTAATGGTTTAAATGTATATAACACATTTTGGCATTAAAAAATTTCGTTTTATGTCCATTTTGTAGTTTTCCGAGGTATTCTTGGGTATTTTGAGTATTTCTATTGTCCGAAATAAACTGAAATTGTGAAAAACGGTTGTGTGATAATTGACGACTTTCCAATTCAAAAAACTCCATCTAGAAAATTCGGCTACAGCCACAGTTTCTCCTGTTGAAAACTTTTGAAATGGACCATTATCTTTGTTAAATTTTAACCCTTTAATTACAGGTGTCAGAGTGAGGATGTTATTAAAACCCCCTGCTGTGTAAACATGATTGTTAATTAACCAATGTTTATTACCCCATTTACCTGATAACAGTAATAGACTGTATATATTAAACTACCGTGTGTAAATAGAACATTCCTTGGTTTTACTTTTTAACATTGACCAGTGTTTTTATCAACATTCTACTCCTACCGGAGGTGTGCCTTTAGTGGCAGAATTTATGTTATACAGATACAGATGCTAATCTAAGGTATAACCCCAGCTGTTTTTATAGCTTGATTAAACAAGCTTACCAGTGACATTCATGTTCCAATATTCAAACTCACCTGTTGCCTATGGCTATAGTAACATATACTAATGAGGTTAATTAGATAATTTAATTGGCATAGAGGAACAATACAAAAAACAGTGCAAAACCTTAATTTCAATATCCGAGTCTTTTAGTGATCTTTTAGTTTTCAAAAGGACAAACTGCAGCTGTACTGGAAGAGGACACTTGGTGGCGTTTTTTAAATTGGAAAGTCGTTAATTCCCCATGGTATTAATATATAATGGGTCAGCAAATAATCCTTCTTTGAAAAAAAAAATTATTTTCATTGTTTTGTTTTTTTTTCATTATATTTTTGTTGAACCTTAAAGTTTATTTTAGACCATAACAATGCAAACTAAATAAAGTTTTGTTTTCTGGTCATTTTATGGATTTAAATATTTGTAGATCAAATAAACAATTTCCTCAAAAATGCATTGTAAAATATGTCGTATATCACACATTTTTAATACAAAATATGTGGTGCCACTGTTAAAAAATGTCCTTGTTACGATTTTGGACAAGAACAGTTTTTAGACGAGAAAATTAAAGGTCATTAAAGGTGGATGTTTTTTGCAGTACCCAATACAAAGTCAATAAATATTTACAAAAAACTTGATTATTAACAAACATACAAGACCTAAATACCCCTGAAGTTGGGTTTCAGCCCATTTTGATGCTGAATACATGTATACAATCCAAAAAAATTGCCAAAATTGTCATCTTTAAACTTGCATAACTTTTTTATTTGTTTGGGAGGGTTTCAGGTCATATAACGAAAAGGCCTGGCTGCAGACCATAGTGGGTAACATGTTTGGAGGGTGCCACACTCTTGTGTGATATAGACACCTTTGTAGAAGGCTCATTGTAGGCGCTACACAAGTCTAAATTCTTTGCCCCTACCCAATACTCTATTTTGCCAGTGGCAATCAAAATTTTTCCCTCTATGTCCCATCCCACCCCTTTTTCCCTTTATTTATTGTTTGTTAACTAGTTCTCATCCTGAATATAGCTAAAATACTTTTTGCTGGATGTAAAGACATCATCCAATCAATTTATCGAAAATATATTAGAACTTGAAATTTTATAATTACACATCAAATTAATACATTGAATATTTCCTGTATTAATTTTAATTTTCCATTATAAATATAATTTCTGGTTTCTAAATTGAACAATGAGTTCACTCTGTTGTGTATCATTTTCAACAACAACCACTGTCAAACTTTGTCTCAGGTGGCCATATACACAAGCGGTCCATAGAAATACCCAAGAATACCTCATAAAAGTACAAAAGGGACATTTTTATGCCCCCGCGACGACATGTCGGGGGGGCATTAAGTTTTACTTATGTCCGTACGTCCGAACAAATTTCCGTCAAGCTTTTCTCAGAAACCGTACATGAGAACAATTTTAAATTTGGAAGAGTGGTTCAGTATCACAAGTTGTACGTCCTAAGCGAATTTCAGACCTGTCGGCCAACTACTTCCTGTTTGGGACTTCATTTGTACGTAAATACGTCCGTCTGTATGTACAAATTTCCGTCAAGCTTTTCTCAGAAACCGTACATGAGAACAATTTTAAATTTGGCAGAGTGGTTCAGTATCACAAGTTGTACGTCCTAAGCGAATTTCAGACCTGTCGGACAACTACTTCCTGTTTGGGACTTCATTTGTACGTAAATACGTCCGTCTGTATGTACAAATTTCCGTCAAGCTTTTCTCAGAAACGGTACATCAGCACAATTTGAAATTTGGCAGGGTGGTTCAGTATCACAAGTTGTACGTCCTAAGCGACTTTCAGACCTGTCGCACAACTACTTCCTGTTTGCGACTGGGCCGATATGAAAATGTGTTGAGTATGAAAATTTCCGTCAAGCTTTTCTCAGAAACCGTACATCAGCACAATTTGAAATTTGGCAGGGTGGTTCAGTATCACAAGTCGTACGTCCTAAGCGACTTTCAGACCTGTCGGACAACTACTTCCTGTTTGGGACTTCATTTAGCGGGGGCATCCGTGTCCCATGGACACATTCTTCAATTTTTTTAATACCAAAATGTTTCATATACTTTTAGGCTATTACATTATTTACTGGGTCAGTATGAATGTGTATTGTGATTGAATTGGCACGTGCTACATAATCCTTTGATGCAGATATTAACTTGGTCAAGCATATCCGGGTGTGTGGTGGTTGTTTCAGCATTGATTTATTTTAATTTAGACTTCATTATTTTTCTATTGTAAACAATAATACATGTTATTACGACAATATATGGCTTAGTTTTTTTGTCTCACCTGCGACGAAAGTCGCTGGAGGCGAGACATATGTATGGGAATCCGGCGGCGGCGGCGTAAACACTTGACATCTTGCTTCATATATTTGTAAGCCCAAGCTCTAGGTCCATCAAATTTGGTCCAGAGGTAGCTTATGATGAGTACTTGCCAGTCAGTCACCTGTCACCTGACCTTGACCTCAATTTCACGGTCCAGTGACTACGTTAAAGTTTTTGGGTTACGACAGTTCCTCTGTAACTACGCATGGTAGGATGACAATATTTGGAGTATAGGTTGCTGATGACTAGTACATGACTGTCTGGTAGGTGTCACCTGACCTTGACCTCAATTTCACGGTCCAGCCACTACGTTAAAGTTTTTGGGTTACGACAGTTCCTCTGTAACTACGCATGGTATGATGACAATATTTGGTGTATAGGTTGCTGAAGACTAGTACATGACTGTTTGGTAGGTGTCACCTGACCTTGACCTCAATATCACGGTCCAGCGACTACGTTAAAGTTTTTGGGTTACGACAGTTCCTCTGTAACTACGCATGGTAGGATGACAATATTTGGTATCTAGGTTGCTGATGAATAGTACATGACTGTCTGGTAGGTTCCACCTGACCTTGACCTCAATTTCATGGTCCAGCGACTACGTTAAAGTTTTTGGGTTACGGCTGTTCCCCTGTAACTATGCATGGTATGGTGACAATATTTCGTATACAGGTCGCTGCTGATATTTAATGCTATTTACGTAATGCTTATGACGAAATTTATTTTCGTTACTGATGCGGAATGCAGGCGAGACGTTTTTCTGTGTCCACACTTGTTGTAAAGTCAACATTGTTTTGTTTTAATTTAAACTTCATTATTGTTCTATTGTAAACAATAATACATGTTATTACGATGATATATGGCTTAGTTTTTTGTAAAATCAACACAACACCAAGGATCAAATATTCGGCAAAAATTTACTCAAAATTTTATTTATTGTATAAAATTAAAGCATATACCTGTAAATAAAAAAAAGATTGTTTTCTTATGAGTAAAGTCCTAGTCCTGTAATACAAAGAATGCTATTAACAATACACACTACAGTAAATTAGCATAATAGTAATTATTTACCAGGATTAGTCTATATATACAACGTTACAGAATTTGTTACGTCGAATATTATTAACACTGGGAATATAATTAGGGGTGTGACTTTTTACCCAAACTTAAAAAATATTTATATATATTTAATACAAAAAGCATAATCAAAAAGAATATAAGTAATATATATTTATAAAACTAAATATATAATATTATATGTGTTAAATCAATGAAGTACTGAAATGATTTTGGTGCGTCTACATGTCTAAAATTTAGAGTTTTTCTATATTAAAACAATCTAATTAAAATTAAATCTTTCACTTGCTCCCCCTTTTTGCTATGGTCGCTGCGTGTACAAGGCAGCGACCAATAACAAAAAGTGGGGAGCAAGTGAAAGATTTAATTTTAATTAGATTGATATTAAAATAATATAGTTGCTCATTAAAAAATATTTCTCATCTTGCAATGTATATTTTTTACACAAAAACATTGTGCTCATGTCCATTTTGTAGTTTTATGAGGTATTCTTGGGAATTCTGGAGTATTCTTGGGTATTATTGGGTGTTCTCGGGTATTCTTTGGTATTTCTATGGACCCTACACAACAACAACTACCATAACACCAGCAGTGTAACAAGCATGAGAGAAACACTTGGCTGGCCAACACTAGCAGTATGACATCTCAAAACTCACCTGATAACATTTTACAAAATTGTACACTGCCTTATTGCAATACCAACAAATATCATAGTGCCTAATAAATCCCTTCCATGTAATTTAGCCTTAGTGGAAAAAATCCCCCTCATTATAAATTTACAAGGCGGACAAAATCAGTTCTGTAAAATATTCAAGGTATTCAAAATCCCTCCCAAATCAGATTTTTTAAAATGTTCACACACTAGTACAGTCTCGTATATATTCAGATAAAACTTGAAAAATGAACTTATATTTTTCAAAAAGAAAACAGATTTTTAATTACATAATAATAATAATAATTGTTTGTCTGATTTGCAGTGCTTAATTAATATGCTTGTGATTAAACGAATTTCGCTTACTTGAGCAAAACATTCTGTACATCTTGTAGAAAATAGAAACGGGTATGGCTTTTACTAGTAAGTTATATTTAGCAAAATAATGGCATAAGTTAGTTCAATAAATTGTTTTGTTTTTTTTTGGTAAATAATAATGAAAGTGATCAAATGGCGCGGTTCCTTTATAAACACATGACGCAACAAACAATGCAAACCATATTGATTTGACATGTCTAAGTGAAAAAAAAATAACCATGTTTTAATCTATGCCTTATTCATCATTTCAAGTACCATATAAAAACTGAACAAAAAGATGTACAATAAGTATCGATATTATCATATATTATCATGATCAGATTCGGGATTGAAAATTTTACAGTGCTGATTTTGTCCAATGCTAAATTACACAATAGGTATTTTGTCGGGGGGGGGGGGGGGTGGGGGGGGGGGGGGGGGTGTGGATTTATGTGCATAGTTTTAAACTGCACTCTGTATATATCAAAATTTGGTTCTGTTGCATTTTCCAGTGTAAAATCATGCACACAGCAAGTATTCTTTAATATCTTGAAGTTTAGTTGGAACATGATGAAGAAGAAGAACTGTCTATACTGCTGATCTTGACCCAATTTGACCTTCTTAAACATAAAACATGCTTTATATGAAAATACCCATTTTATAGCAATATATTACAAAATCTCAGTACATTTACTTAGTCCAAATTATATGTTGCTTTAGGTGTTAAAAAAGGAAGGGCACTAAACCTTACTTTTTTAAAATTTGTATAAACCTTTTACCAAAACCAGTTTCTTGCAACGTCCTGTATTTTGGGGATGATTACTGCTTATTATATCCAATAGAAAATAATAATTCTTGTTTTCAATTACTTCAAAAAGAAATATCAGGACAGATTTAGAAAAATGTTAATATGATTGGCAATTGCAAATGAAATTTAATCCAAATGAAATAATGTATGTCCATAATAATTGCATAGACAGATCTCCAGGGGCACTTATAGAAAGATTAGTTTCTTAAAATAGGAAAGCTTGCAGTAAAGAAAAACTAAGGCTAGAAGACTTGTAATGTTGTATTATAATGCATATTTTGGTTATGGATTTTAAAAGTTACAATACTATACTTTTATGAAATTTTTTTTTAAAGATGTTTACTCCTCCCCATTTTCTTGTACACAGCGCAAAAGTCTGATACATTTAATATGTCCTGTATATTACATGTAGGTGGATGATGTTAAGGGTATGAATTAGTATTACATGTACACAAAATATCTTACATTCTCTATTGAGAACTACTTAATTAACTACTTTTTAACTTAAGAAAGTTAATCAAAAGGGTAACCAGATTTGTTCTTTATTGCAGTTGAATGTGCCAAAATTGTCATCAGCAAATGTCTGGGATTTGGTATAATAATTGGATCTGTGCTAGGTAAGACCTTGGTTAAAATTGGATCTTTGCTAGGTAAGACGTCAGTTTAAATTGGATCTGTGTTAGGTAAGACATTAGTTAAAATTGAATCTGTGCTAGGTAAGACCTCAGTTAAAATTGAATCTGTGCTAGGTAAGACCTCAGTTAAAATTGGATCTGTGCTAGGTAACACCTTAGTTTAAATTAAATCTGTGCTAGGTAAGACCTCTGCTAAAAACTGAATATGTGCTAGGTATGACCTCTGTTAAAATTGAATCTCAATCTGTGCTAGGTAAGACGTCAGATTAAATTGGATCCGTGTTAGGTAAGACCTCAGTTAAAACTGAATCTGTGCAAGGTAAGATCTCAGTTAAAATCGAATCTGTGCTCGGTAAGACTTCAGTTACTAGTAGTTTCTGTATTTGTATTGTGACTGTACATGATTTTTTGATGTACCCAGTATGTGATCAGTAAATCGTCCCATTCCCCATATGCAAGATGATGTATTATGATAATACTATTATCTAAGACTGGCTATGATCATGTACAAAGTAGATTATCAAAAAGATGGATAATTGAATCTCTGTGAAAACATTTGCATTTGTGTAATGACATTCATTGCATGGTATTTTTGTACACAAATTGATTGATAGGTATATATTAAGTTTATTAAATTAAATAAATTATAAGTTTTTTGTTTATTTTCTTGATATTAATTGTACATGAATTACAATTGTAGGAAATAAAATCATCGTCATGTACTGGTAAACATTTATGAACCGTTATATAGTGAACTTGGAGATATTAATCTTGCTTGTAAAATAAATATTGAGTTCTCATGAATGACCATAAATTTTAATCATTTAACTAATATTTGAAGAAAACTAAACAAACAAGGCAAATGTGTAATTACTTGGTAAATACTATAGTAATAAAATAACATTAACATCAATGTGAACTGTATCTGAAGCAATATAGCTGTATGTAAATTAGATCATATAGATATATATAAATATACTCATGTTTCTCTGTTACTTTCTCTACTCATTGAAAATGGCAACAGAACCTGCTGGGATGTTTACTTGTTGGTGATTGATTATAATTTGCATGTTGGACCATGTGCAATGTGTGCAGCTGAATCCAAAGAGGAACTGTTATCGTTCATCAACAGCTTCTCAACAGTTGAGACAACTGTGCTACCAATTGTTGGAAAATTTGTGGTGGGTCTATACCACAACCATTTATACATTTACCTGCCAACCACAGAGAAATGATATTATTCTATCATGATAAAAGAATTGTGCAGGCTCATTACATCATCAAAAAAACAGCAGGGAAATCTTTATAAAAAAGGTCTTGCTGGATGTATGACTATATGGTGGACAATTGAAACAAGGTAAGTACTTTTAATAAGTTTTAGTCGTCTTCTTTGTTCCACACTTCTACTAAGTGAAGATTAATTTGGTAATATCAATTAAAGGATTTGTCTTTGCAGTATTCTATTGATATCATCTCTAAACAGAAAATAGTGAATCTTGAATATATCCCTCTAATGCTATGGTTAAAAGTCCAAACTAACATGAAAATGCAATTGACAAATTCCACATCAACAAGAAGCTCAGTTGTATATATCCAAGTAGTACAATACTTGTACCTCGTAATGATGAACATCTTATTTTACAACATTGTCAACATAATATATGTGGAATATATAATGGAATTAGATAAAGAATTAAACCAGCATCCTCCATCTGAGCATCAACAGCCCACTAATTCTCAATAACTGCCTAAAAATGTAAACACTCATTGTAATTTTTGTTTCTTTTATATGTTTTGATGCAATATGTTTTGTAAGGCAATAACACGATCAGTTTTACAATATACTATTAAATTTAAAATACATGTCCTTTTTTATTGAAATGCACCTACAGAGGCTTAAAATTTATTGGTAATCCCCTTACTTAAGAACACAAAAAAACCCCATTAAAGTTATATATGTAGTTATACCCACACAAACTTGTTTTGGAGGGTATATAGGAATCACCCTGTCTGTCTGTCCACATCCCTTGTAAGCACAACTTCTCCTAAACCGCTTGATGAAATTTAATGAAACTTAGCATAAAGAAAGTACATTATATGTAGATGTGCATGAAGGATTTTTATAGACCTCGGATATCATAAAGGGGAGATAATTGGACTTGAAAGTTTGGGAGGAAGCCGGAGTACCTGGAGAAAACCCCTGACCTGCGGTAGGAAAACTGGCAATCCTTGTCAATTAAGATTGGAGTTGATTACACCCTGCATTGAAAATTGAACCTGCAATCTCGGTGTTGACAGACCATGTGATTAATAGTAGATGAACTGCCTTAACCACTCGGCCACTGAGACCCCTAATAGTTTTGAATACACGCTGAAAATAATTTCCAATACATTGTAACTAACCACAAAAAGGAAGTCGGGAAGTTGAGACATTCTGCGACTATCATTTCTCAAAAAAAATAACATGAACCAATCTCACATCTCTTTGCATACATGTGTATTAAAACCACAGATACATTTGTAAACAAGATAGAATATGTACACCCAATTTAGGTTGAAATACACACTAAAAATAACAAATGTGCACATAATCATACATGCAAATTACAGAGCAGTGTTTGGACTTGCACATTCTTGCCCACAAAGCATTATTGATGCCCTGAGAAAAAAATGTGTATGTCTGACCAAGTCCATTTCTATTGTATTGAGGTTAATACACTCTATCACCTTGAAATTTACATCATAATTCATATACACGTACTTAAAATCAGCCCTGTAAATATTTACAAAATTTGTAACAGTTACAAGACCCCACATTCGTCGATAAAACAATCATTATTTGTTTGTTTTTGTACCGATTTTAAATAAAACTTTTGTCTTGTCTTGTCATAACAAACATGTTACCTTGACTTTTTTTAAATTTGCTTCCCGATATGCATTGCTGGATAGGCTTCAATTGCATAAGAACGATAGAGTTGTCTACCATTTAGTTCATACAGGATATTTTTTGTGTATAATTTGCTCTAGTTTTAATTGGAATATATGCCTTTTGCAAACAAGTATATGATTACTTATGTCACGCCGTTTTTATTTTTTCTTGACTTTTCGCAAAAACCACACATTTCGAAACGTTCTATATATTTACTTTTATAATAAAAGGTCAGTCTTCCCGAAATGTGCCGTTCCGCAAAAAACAGGCAAATTTAACTCTGGTCCGGCAAATTTGTTAAATTTACAACAGAAATGTTAAATTGGTCCAGCAGTATTTGTGTTTAGGTCTGACAAGCCAAGAACTGATTTTTGTGAAGACTGAAAGGTGGATAAGTCAATATATATTCTATGGCCTTTTTTCCACAATTTACGTTTTGTATTTCTTACTCATATTATTTTCTGTTCTCTTTATCTTTTCTTGACTTTTCGCAAAAAACACACATTTCGAAACGTTCTCTATATTTACTTTTAAAATAAAAGGTAAATAAGTAAATATATTTTCTATGGCCTTTTTTCCACAATTTACGTTTTGTACTTTCCTTACTGATATTATTTTCTGTTCTCTTTATACAACCACACATGTAAGGAAAAAAACTGAACAACTCACATTAACTTGCTTCGATGGGGTGCCAACACGTCTGTCTATTTTTTTGTTCAGTAATAATTTTTGTGTATTTTATGGAATATTTAATCATACAGTCAACTCTTAAGACTTGTTCGCCGAACACCTTGCAAGGGTGGAACTTGTTTTAAACCAATAAAAAGAACGCCATCTGTTTGCAGATGTTAACAATATTTCATAGTTTATCCAATCACAATAATACCTCCGATTTCCAGATGGAATCAAGACAATTGTTCAAGAGAAACATCTTGTTTGGGGTGTAACTGGTATCATTCCAATGGTTTTTTTTTATTTTACTGTTTCATATAAATATAAATTCCACTCTACCATATAGCTCAGACATTCCAAAACAATCACATTTAAAATAACTAACAATGGCCTCAAGTTATACGTATACCAAGAAGCTAAGCCTTAAAAGGAACCTCGAATGCAGGACTTATTTTGGCAACCAAAACGTTGTCATTTGAACATTCGTCAACAATCATTTTTATCTGAATTTATACAACAATTCAAACACAAATCCCGGAAGAATGTCTATGGGTATGATAATTTTGAAGAATTTGAAGCATTTAAAAGGCATAACGGACAAAATGAAACAGGAAGTTATTAAGATAAGTCAGCTTTTTATTAGGGTTCCGCCACTTTGTGTCGGACGCTCTATAGTGATCAGTCTGTCCGTCCAAAACTAATCCTGTCCGGACGGTAACTTTTTTATATATTGAGGTAGGCTTTTGATATTTGGAATGTGGGTAGATAATATCAAGGCAATGTGTCTCATACCATGGTTGATGACCTTTGACCTTGATCTCGAGGTCGGCAGGGCCCACGGGTACCATCTCACTGATATCTAATTTAAGATAACTTTTTTCAAGATTACTTGTGTCGCTATTTGCTAATCCATTTTTTTTTCATTTGACTGTTGACTAAAAGGATACTTTTATTATAGGATCATGACCAGTTGACCAGTATGTCAGTACAACAACTGATGTCACCCCAAATTATTAAGGTAAGCCATTTTTATTTCAGATTATTCTGTTGATTATTTGCGTTGCTATTTACTAATTCATTTTCCTTTTCATTTGAATGTTTACTAAATTGATTCTTTTTGTTATAGGAGTATGGTCATAGACCTGTTATACCTCATCATCAGCAAGCAGCAGCAACAACTGATGCCACCGCCACCTATGCCACCCTTTGAGCAACCCTTTCCAACCATCCAACAATCTAACAAGAGACAGAGTGCTGCAACTGGAGGACCCCCTGCAAAAGTCCCCAAAATGACTGGGTTAGAGAATATTGACCCTATGATGTTTTTTAGTCAGATTTAATAACAAACATGGACCTGGACTTTTTGCTATTGACGGATTACCACCTTAAGTCCGTAAAATGGAAGAGCATTGAACCTATGAAGTTTTTTCTGTCAATTCTAATAATTGACCTTCGCTGGATATATGTTGTGAACCTTTTTTCTAACTATTAGCCATATCGCTATATAGTAAGCATTTCATTTATTCTCAGTTTTTATACTTAAATTTTCCAACTACTAGGACCTATGAAGCATGCGTCTTTATAGTGAAGGATAACTTGCAATGAAATGTCTTAAGAAGTAAGTCAATAATATTTTATTTACAACATATTAAACATATACATAACACCATTTTTTAACATTCTGTATTTTATAATGTCCAAATAAAAGTCCATGAACTGTATTTTTCCAAAAACGTTTATTATCAAAATTGCAAAGTCCAGTTTTTCTAACACCGTTTATATATAGTATGTGATTTTGAAATCGGATTTAATTCATATCATTTCAAGTCATTTTATTATTAAATAAACACTGCTATAATGACAATGTCTAATTTGATGCTCAATGACACATTTGGCAGTCCGTTTTTCCTTTCCAATTTCGGTATCGCTATCTTCCACATCATAAATTAAACTATACATTTTAAGCCTGATTCCAACAAATTCTTAGATGGGGGTTCCTGAAAGAGATATGTTGTAAGTAAAATTAATTATTGTAGTAATAATGTAGTTCTAACAAGGAAAAACGTTTAAATGTTTCTAGGTAATATTTATTTTGTAATAAAATAAAATTCTATCTCGGAATTAAAAAAGTAAAATGTTTTCTAAATTTTTGATGTAATAAAATTAAGTTTAATACCTGCAAGTTTGTCTTTCATTTTCCCAAGAATCTTTTTGTTCTTAAAACTGTACAGTGGATGTTTTGGGTCATAATTGGAAGTGTCAAAATAGTCTTGGAAGTGTTCCATGCCTGGTAAACATCCTGGGTAAAAATGTCATACATCAGGCTGTCCGTGTCGGTGAACAATAAATTCATTTCGGTCCATATTTAGGTGTCATTACATTGTAGTGGAAGTCGTGGAATGATTATTTTGGAAAGATCCAAGATGGTGCACCACAGGTAAACAGGTTTGTTTAAGAGTAGGTGACTTTATTTTTAACTCCAACTAAATCTTTGTTAAAAATTTGAAATCTCTGGAATGAAGGTTTGAATACTTATTTCCACAGATATTTTCCGTTGTTAATGAGCTTAATACTGACTCTGTTCCTTAAATTTTACATAGTTTTTCCAAACACGGAGTTGTTCATCAGTTTAAAAAAGTATTTCTCAAATGTGTTTCTAGATTGCTGCCTCCTCGATGTATTGAACTTGGTGTAAGTCACTTACTATGTAGACTCCAAAATCCGATGGTTTTTAGTTATTTTCATTCCCAACGATGTACATAGTTGTAAATTACTGTAATGAACGATGTAATTGGTCTTGTTTTCCAACGTAGATATTAATTTGTTAGTTTTAGGCCTCCGTCGACCTTCCCTATACATATCATTGTATAGTTAGCGACTGTATGGAGATAACTCTTCATCTTGTACTTGTCTATGCGAGGGTGCTAATATGTAGGAATTATGTGACTCATGCAGATCATTTGGGTATTCTAAATCGACCTCTAACATGTCCCCTTTCTTGCTTTCGGGAGGAATGGATTGTAAATTAAATTGGTTTATTTCTTCCTCGTGTATCCAATGCATATAGCCTGATAGCAATGGTTGGGACATGGCTAATCCGTACAAATTGTTGGAATCGAAATACATGAGGTAGGAATTGGATTTTGTATCGTCATATCTCTCCACTAACGGGTTTTTTTATTCTCTCAAATTTACAACATTAACTTTGAAATGACATCGACTTGTTTGACGAGTATTGTTCGCTGTCATAAAGTTTGCAGGCAGGCGCGTAGCTCCCATACAAGCAAAAAATCATTTGCTTGCACATCAGATTGTCAAAAAAACAAACAAACTGAAAAATCAAAATACGGAAAAAATAGATAAAAAATCTTTGTTTTATATGAGATCCATTTGTTAAGCATAATGCTATACATAAAAGGGGTAAAAAACGTTCGTTTTTGTAATTTAATTTATGTAAGATTAGACTCTTTAAACCCCCAAAATGCAGGAGATTCCGGGGGAGGGGGCTTAGCCCCCATGGTCCCCCTACCAAGGCTCAGTCCTGGACCCGCTGGGGACCTAAGGCGGTCCCCAGACCCCTCGCCTAATTAAATATGCTTGCACATGGCAAAACAGTCAGCTACGCCCCTTGCAGGCTAGGCTTCATTTTAACAAATGACTCGATTAACTTCTTGCCATCCTTTAACTGACTGCCCCGTTTACTTTCAACCATCTACCGTTCCTCTTCAGTAGAATGAACGTCCTTTTTTCATCTCGTTCTTGAATGAAACGTTCATATTTCAATTTTGGTATCAATTTTAATTCACAAGCCATGTTTCAAACACGCTTCCAGAAATATGAGCAATAGTCTTTATTAGCTCACCTGACCCGAAGGGTCATTTGAGCTGTTACCATCATTTGGCGTCCGTCGTCGTCGTCAGTAACATTTCTTTAAAAATCTTCTCCAAAACCACTGAAGGGATTGCTTTGAAACTTTGCACACATCATCAGTAAAATGTCCTCTAACAAGATTGCACAAATCATGGCCTCAGATCAAACCAACATGGCCGCCGCCATGGCTAAAAATAGAACAGGGGGTCAAAATACAGTTTTTTGGCTTATAGTATTACAGATACAGGAAAACCGAAGAGACCTTCTTTCTTCAGCATCAAAAGCTCTACAAAACATTCTGTTGGGTCAAAGTTGTATGACGACTCCTTGTCGGAGTTATTACCCTTTAATTGTCGAAATTGATGATTTTTGCCATTTTTGCCTCACAATCTTGAAAATTATTAGAACTAGAGAAAAAGTTAGCATTGCTTACTTGTTCTGAGAGATACAAAAATAGCTTTAGAGTCAAGATTGTCTGATTAACCGTTTAAGAGTTATTCTTCTTGAAATTTTTTGTATCGGTTTTAATTGAGGTTTAAAAATCTTCTCTGAAACCCCTGAAGTACTGCTTTGAATCTTTGTACACATCTTCTGTCAAATGTCCTCAACCAAGTTTGCACAAACCACGGCCGCAGATTAACCAACACAGCCGCCATGGCTAAAAATGGAACGTGTAGGGGTTAAAATACAGTTTTTGGCTCATAGTTCAAAAAAGTATAACAGATACAGGAAAACCGAAGAGACATGCCTTCATCGGCATCGAAAGCTCTACGAAACACTCCATAGCGTCGAAGTTGTATGATGACTCCTTATAGGAGTTATTGCCCTTTAATTGTCGAAATCGATTATTTTTTATATTTTGGCCTCAAAATTGAAAATTATTAGAACTATAGAAAAAGTTAGCATTGCTAAATCGTTCTGCTCTATGAGGGCTACAAAAATGAATTTAGGGTCAAGATTGTCTGATGAACCGTTTAGGAATTATTCTCCTTGAACATTTTTTTTAATAATTTTAATTTTAATTGATTTTAAAAAATCTTCTCCTCGTTAACCAATGAAAGGGCTGCTTTGAAACATTGCACACATCATCTTTAGGATGTCCTCGACCAAAATTGTGCAAATCATGACAGCTGACTACCTACATAGCTACGTTGGCTTAAAATAGAAAAAAGGGGGGGTGATAGTAGCCATGTTGCTAGATTATATCAAAGTATGAAGGGTACAGCAAATTTGAAGCGAACCTCCCTTCTCCCTCTAAGCATCAAAAGCTCCTCCTTATAGGAGTTATTTCCCTTAAAAGGTCAAAATTAATGACTTTGGCAGAAGTGTTGGGCAAATCCTTATAAGACAGAAATGCTGGATAAAAAAGGGCTGTTTTATTTCAGGTTCAGGTTAGCGATACAGGCTCCTGTGAGCCACTGGTTTTCTGTAATTTTCTTTATGTCCTAATTCGTCAAACTCAAACGAACATAAAATATTTATCAAATAAACAACAACTCTCATATTGGAGGTGGCACTTGCGAACATCAAGTGCAACGGCTTTATTGTCAAAAAACAAAAACAAAACAAATTGTTCAGAACAACTCCCCCGCAAGGATGAACCAGGAAAAATATTTACTTTGATGTGCGTTTTTCTTCTTCTCTTGGCTTTAATAATGTACGAAACAAAACAAAAAATAAAAAAGCCTGTGTACACTTGAATCGCAATGGCTCGAATGACTAAATTCACGCACACGTTTAAAACTTTCAAGTCGAACAAACCCCAAATACCCGTGCAAGCTTTTAACCAATGAAAACCAATATCTATAAATATTTATACACGTGTTACTGTTTGTTTACAAACAATATTCGATTATGTATACCTTTGATAAATATATTTATGTCCTAATTCGTCAAACTCAAACGAACATAAAATATTTATCAAATAAACAACAACTCTCATATTGGAGGTGCCACTTGCGGACATCAAGTGCAACGTTTCGAAAACAAAGAAAGGGAAACAGAAATGAAAATACTTTTATTATTATATACCCAAATTCAAAGAAACAGACAACTGAGATTTTAGGTCCTCTCTGACGTAGCCATCTTTTGCTTTGTCAGTTTTCCATCTGCCATGTTTTTTAAACAATCTGTCTGAAACGCCTGCATTAGCTGCGGATGTAGCGCCTCCTGACCTCAAAGAATGCAGTCCGAATTTTGATTTTTCTAATCCCAAACACTCCAATTTTTCTAACAGGATCTCTCTTGCCCTTGTATAAGAAATATGTCCTGAATTTCGAAGCTTATACGAATTTGACTTCTTACAGTAAGTTATTTGACGGAAAATAAAGTTGTCATCACTCATTTCAATCTTGGCACAATTGATATAATCTAGCAACATGGCTACTGGGCATGTCGGTGTGTTAGTCTTTGCAATTATTACATAATTACCTTGTCGATACTTGTCTGTTTTACTTTTTTCAATAAAAATTGATACATAGAGATTAAAAAACTGAATGTCACAAGCTCTAATCTGAACAATTTCGGCAAACCTTAGAAATCCTGCAAAACCTATTAAACACATAGTAACTATACGTTTATCGTACAGATTAGAAGTAGATCCGAATTTTACCACAAGTTTACCAAGTATTTCTGGTGTAATAGGTTCTTTTTTCTTGCAAGGGTGAGACAACTGTCTCCTCGCTCCTTCTGTTACACTTTTCACGAGAAACGAATTACAAGGATTAGCGAATCCGGCTATCTCATGAGCCCAACCAATAGAATATACAACAGCTTCTACTTTAGATATTGAACACGATGTTTGCATCAAGTCAACAATGTACAGGCTCACATGATAATCACTAGCTGGAATTACTTCGATTGAGAACATTTTACACCAACTACACCAAGCTTTAAATCCGTAATTATAGTTTTTCAACGTATTTTCGGCCTTGGAATTATAAATTGCGTTTGGTAATTTAGCATTAACTCCTTCAAACTGGCATCATTTTCAAAATTAATATCCTCCCATCTACCAATTTTGAATACACCTGAAATATGTAAAATTAAAAACAAAATTAATTAACTACCCGTTTGGAAGAGTTGAGTAAACATGTGTATTTTTGTGTATATATTGTGTACATGATAAAACACTCGACACTGTTCATCTTAAGCCAAGTGGTAATGCTATTTCAAGCCCAAATGGACCGTCCATATAATCAGAACAACCAACCCAAATGGGCGTATTAATAATATACTTGCCAAATGGGCATAATAATTCTAATAAACCAATTAAGTAGACTATATATGTATAAATACGTGTATACATGTGTACCCAAGTGGGTGCATTTTCTCACTCCAAATATACGTTTAATCAAGCATCACTGATTTCCTCTGCTTACTCGAGATTTCATATTAGTATTTCATAGATTGTGCAAGAATGTTTACCACAATCAATCCTTTTGAATAGTTAAAACAAATTTATGATCAAAAAGAAAAAGTTTATTTTAAAACGCAATACATACTATAATAATGAAGGTACTATACGTACAACTAAAATGCTACCTTTAAAGCGTTCAGATCCAAACAATGAATTTTTGTTAGATCCCTTAATGTAAATGTCCTTGGGATCTTTAAATTCCCATACATCTGATATATATGACATACGATGTAAGCTGCTATGAAAAATCAATGGCCAAAAGGGAGCAGACTCCCACTTTGGAACAACTAATGTGCCAACAGCCTTACATGCTAAACAATGCTTAATGACTTTGTTTACTAAATTAATAGGCGGCACAAGCCAATTATTATCCGCTGACCAATTAAATGCAAAAGCATCTACACCATTTGAGCCCGGAGTACTAAACCTCGAATTAAATTTCTCAACTTTTTTATTCTGTGAATCCGCAAAACGATCGAATGTATGTGGACCAAACATACCGTCAATAAAATAAAAAAATTGTGTTGACACACCCCAATCATCAAAGTCAAAAATTTTACTAATTGCATCTGATTTTGCATGCAACTCTCTTGGTATCCATTGTATATCAATACTGATACGTTTTTTAACACAAATTGAAAAAATAGACATAGCTATTTCATGTAAATGCATTTTTGTACTACCACACTGTACAATCCGCTCACAATTTTGACTGTCGGTGTACCATTTAACACATTTTCCAGCTAATTCATCCTTAAATGTATCTAAGCATAACTCGACTGCACGAAGTTCCCTCCATGTAGAACTCTGCAACCTTTCAGAATCAGTCCACATTTTATGAAATATACTGTTGTCGAGTTGACAGGAAAATGCTCCACAAGCAAAATTACTAGCATCTGAATAAACAACAGTAGAAGGCACCTTATAATCTGAAAAAGTTTTTACATTTAACCTATGTACGTTTGTTTTCCAGAAATGTAATTCATTTATAACATTTTGGTCGGATAATCTAAATACACTATCCCAAGATGCACTCGACTCGATCAATCAATATAAATGTCTGGTCATAAATCTGGTAACATTACCAACGACTGGCGAGAGCGATATTATGCGACCTGTAACCTTTGCTAAAATTCGAGCACTAACAAATGGTAATTCAGAAAAAATGTGATCAATATAAAGTACTAAATCACTTAATCTCTCATGTGGTATTTGTAACGAGTGATTAACAGAATTCCACAATAATCCAAGCCAAATTATAGGCCTACATGGATACCGAACAGACTTAGAATTATTAACAAGAAATCCTGCTTTCGTTAAAGATTCTAGAACGAAACTCGAATCGTCAGAACAACTTTGAACATCTGAATTCGTACCCCATCCGTCATCTAAGTATAACACAATACGTTTGCCATTTTTGCGCCAATATTTAACGAGAGGTCTTAATGTTTTTGTAAAAATGTAAAGTGCTGAGGTCAGGCCAAAAGGTAAAACTGTAAACACATAATACTTTTCTCTCCAACAAAATCCTAGATAGGTTTTGAATTTACTATTTATATCTAAATGATGATACCCAGACTTTAAATCAAATTTGTATAAATAACTGTTTTTATCAAAATATTCGAGAGCTATTCTCCAATCTTCAAATTTGATTTTTGTTTTATATACATGTTTATTTACCTCTCTCAAATCTAAAATTAATCTTTTCTTGCCTGATTTTTGAACTGATTCCGTTAACGGATTTACAACAGTAGGCTTACTTGTAACCTCTTCAATACAATAATTCAATAAAAGATCTGAAACAGCTTCAGAAACAAATTCAGAATTTTCTATTGCAGACCGGTTATTGTTTCTAAACGTAGAACAAGGTGTAGTAACAAAAGGGATGGAGTATCCATTTTCTATTATATCTAAGATAAAATCATTACAGCCAATGTCTTTCCAAAACGAAACACAATTTTTAAGTCTACCCTTCACACTTGTAGATTTCTCTGACTGTTCATATTCAAAATTTTCATTATGAAACATAACATGTTCGTCATAGTTAGGTAAATAAAAGTCAGATGAATACTTATCATTTATGTCTTTATTATTACTGTCTGGTGACTGGTTTAGCATTCCTGGGGCAGTTTCTTCTCCAGTGTCCCTGCTCGTTAAAACCAAAACAGATGTCAGTGGGGCTCGGTCTTGTTTGGAATCTGTTGAAGTCACGAAAACTGCGCTCAGGACCAGTAACAGTAGCAGAAGGAGTAGCACGGGGAACAACAGCCTGTTTGTTAGTATAGTTGTTGTCCTGTCTCCTACGACTTGCATTTTCCTGTTTGCGTTGTTTTCTGGCGCGTATGGCTCTATTTTCTGCGTGTCTAATCCGTTTTTCGTCATCTGAGTCTGAGGCGAGTTCATCAGATAAATACTCCTTAACCGTATCCCATCCGGCTGGAGATTTGTCGGCAAGCTTAATACATTTATTGCGTTTATGAATTTTATCTCGGACCTCATTGCAAATATCCTTGATTTTACCGTAATCCCTCGACTCTGCTGCACGCTTAATCCTGGCAATATCAACATTAATGTCGTCATTGAATTCAAACTGCTGTCTATTGCCATTGAATTTAAATTTGTACGATTGTTCTGTTTTGAGTTTTTTAACCACCATTTCAGTCTTCTGGTTGGCATCATTTCTGAGTTCTCGCTTCAACGAACCTAACCTATCTTCAAAGTAATCTCTAAAAAGATCTAAAGCAGCAAAAGCACTGGAATCAGCTAAAGATTTATCACTTGAATCTTGTACTTGCTTATTCCGGGGCAGGAATGTTGGATTCGATACTGGTTTTACTGGTAGTGTCTTCACGGTCGGAATCTCCCATGTTTAGTATACAAATTTTGAAGTAAATAAAAAAGCCTGTGTACACTTGAATCGCAATGGCTCGAATGACTAAATTCACGCACCCGTTTAAAACTTTCAAGTCGAACAAACCCCAAATACCCGTGCAAGCTTTTAACCAATGAAAACCAATATCTATAAATATTTATACACGTGTTACTGTTTGTTTACAAACAATATTCGATTATGTATACCTTTGATAAATATATTTCGTTTGTATGGGTGTTAACTTTGCGAGGATCACCTCTCGAACGAGTCGTTTTTTTTCTTGTACAACTCGGGTTTATTCTTGTCCGAAATGAAACACACTCCTTTCAAAACGTTAAAAATAATCTCCACAACGACTCGAAGCTGTTCGTTTGTCATAGTTTTGATCACAAAATCAAATTGTGAGGTTGTACAGAATAGTTAAAAAATGTAAGAAAGATTTAAGTTCTGTTTCCTTCATTTAAGTGACTGAAAAATGATCGTGTCCTGACCTGGGAAGATGTTTGTACGCAACTGATACTTTCTGTCCGTGTGAGGGCTTATATCTACTAACAGATATTCATATGGTTTTGAAGTTGCTTTTTTGTAAGCATCCGTAATTTTTTTTGTTTCCCCTGGAAATATCTGTCGACCTAAAGTTCCTATTGCCATCTTATCCCATTTCTGGATCATTAACAGTATATAATGACAGTTCAGTGAAGCCGTTCTAATAGATTTTCTTTTCAAAAATAAGTTTTGCATTAAAAAGATGATCAGACGTTACACATGGTGACTCCCGACGCACACCATGTGAATCAATTCCTCAAAGTCTGCACTTCTCATCATTAGATCATCTAAAACTAAAATCTTCTGAACTCCAATCGTTTAACTCCACGGTAGGAAGACCTTGATAAAATCGAATGCTTCTGATTTCGTTCTGCATTTCGTGGTATATTGGTTGCCGCTTAGAATAACAAAAAATGCCCTAGAGTAGGGTACTTTAAACATGCCATATTCGTGCTTAAGGATGATTTTTCTTAGAACTGTCTTGCAAGCTCCACTATGAGCTGCAATGAAAATAGATGTCGTGGATTCAAATTTGATAAGACTTTCATTGGTTCACCTTGCGCTTATCTTGATGATCTTTTCAAAAATGAGGGTGGGCTGATTGTGTGCTTTTTATAAACTGCAAACATATTTAAAATATTTTATTTACAACACAATATTGACAAATACCAGAAATATCATCCGTACAACAATTAAATCGTACGCTGATAAATGTATGTACAAACCTTTCGTTCGAGTGACGGTTCTTGTTAAAAACGTCGAGAATGGCCAGCATAAAATATCTTTTATATCGACACAGATAATATACAAGGGCGTTAACGAAACCGACCACGACTTTATTCGGCTAATCTTGATTCAAGTTTACTGTTCATGCTGCGATGGCTATCTGTTTCACTTCCGTCTTTGTAAACGGATATTTGGCATTGACAGAATTCAGTGTGTCCATAGATTACAGCCGGATTTATTTGTACTTTACATGTTTTCAATAGATATCCTCCATAATGATCTTAAAATTAGCGTTTGCATCGCTGGTCATGAGACAAAATTCGGGTCTTGCTCTAGTCAATCTTGCGTTAATGGCTTCTTGATTCATGATCAAGCGTTAAAGAGGTCGTGATATATCGGTCCCTCCATGTCTGCCGTTCTTGATTCGGTGAAATGCATCGAAAGTCAATTAAGAGCGAAATTAGAACCACGTTCACTTCGCTATCATCGAGGTGACCAGCTAAGTCTTTTCCCCAAAACTGTGACATAAGTTACGAGTTCTTGGCATCTTCTCCATAAGACAGTATTGTTTAAATCATTGCCTTGTAAGGATAATGACTGGAAGTGGATGTAATCAGTTTACCTTGCATGGTTAATTCTATTTGTGAGAACATGGACTGTAGCTTTTTAAATTACTTCCATCTCCTTTGACTATTTTTATCTTCATATAGAGTTTAGATCTCTTCAGATCTACATATTTCATACCATGTTTTCCAGTGTCTATAATATTCCCCGTTATTTGGGAATTTGAGCGAACCTCTTGATACTACATTCATTTGTTGGGGGATTGGTATGGTAGCAAATTGAACAAATTTAATCCACTAGGTTGTACTTCTCTGAAATCTTGCACATTAAGTGCTGCCATTCTTAGTAAATAAATTATGTCTTCAAATGTCGTCTGTTTTGTTTTGTAGGTGACTTTACATGATTGTTTGTATTCTTTGGTTTTGCTGTCGTTTTGGATGTAGTAACTGTTTTAGAAACCTTCGGTTAAGCGGGTTTTTTTTCTGTTTCCTTGATGTTGTTTTTCTTTTTGCGGTTTTAGATTTAGCTCGAGCTTGTTTTTTGCGGGACGTGTAGACCGTGCGACGTCTTTTTGTCAGAGTAAAAAGTTGTGATGTGTTCTTCCTTTGTAATCATTATCCTTTTATGCAAGAGGTAAATAGGTTAATTATCCGGGAATAAGAGATAGAGCTAACGTTCAATGTGACATCTTTATTTCTCCATTAGCGCCAAAACAATCACAAAACTGAACTATTTAAAAACCAATCTCGGAAAACATAATTTCCGGAAAAAAATATATATAATCAGCGCAATAACAAGTTATACATGTACATAATACAAATATTGACATATTCACATTAAGTATTAAAAAAATCATATACTAGTAATAGAAAATAAATTCAGAAATTGAACGAATACTAGTATTAGCATTCAATGTATCGAAAGTCTATATCATAAGGTGCCATTATTTTCATTGCAATCAATTAAGTAAAAAAATCAAATCAATCTATATCTCACTCACTACAGGTACATGCTTTTGCAAAGATAAGAGTCATTATACATTGGCAAACCACCCAAAAATCTCTCAAAGTTCAAATAAAAGTGGCAGGTTAAAACGGGAAATATCGTTCAGCAGAGCCCTAACGCTTACAATTTTGGAAGATTTACACAAGACGGAATAATCATAAGTTAACATTTGTCTTGAAAAAATAACATAAGATCATGCACACATTCGATGTCCGGACAAACACTATCTCACTCGCTATCTCGCATAAAAATTGGGGGGGGGGGGGAACAACGTTTGGGAACAAATGAAAATCGGCCTTAAGCATCATCAACCAAGTTTATTTATGACCACTGAACTTGGATATCGTTAAAACGGGCATGTTTAACTACATACAATCATGTAACCGCACATTTGACTCAGTTAACACTCTTAAAAGATCTCAAAGTAAGTAAATAATAAAAATTTAATAATAAACTATGCATATATGAAATCAGGGTCATGAAAAAGTCTGTAAAATATCTTTTCGATCTTTAACAAAGGGTAAAACATTCTGTACATGTATTTGTACTATCCGTACGAATCAACCTTAAAACAAATATTTGGTGTTCGTGACAAAATTGTATTAATTCACAGGAAAAATCAACAAAAAGTTTCAATACATATTAAAAACAATATGTTATTGTCAATAGTTAAGAAAAATCACGAATTGCGAGAAAGATCTCATCTGTTTTCTTTCTTGCATGATGCTATACACAGAAAAGTCCACTGAACTGTCTGGTTAAAGATTAAACCGATTATATCAAAATTTCTAATAAAATCCATGAGAAAGATCTCGCGGGATAAACTTAATGTACATAGCATTGTCACTTTAAAAAACAAAGTAGTGAGAATGATCTCACATAACAATCTGAGGTTTACAGACGCCCACAATCGTTAGGAAGGCGCAGTTCGATTCTGATAAGCCAGAGTTTTGCCAAATCTGGGTGGGGGTGACCTCCGTCTAGGTATAAGCCGAAATTTGAGCTGTAATGAGCAGTGGCTTGATATCTTGTATTTCGGTTTCTCTCAATATCGTGGTTAAAACACGGAGAATTTTGATGATGAATAGTATTGATTTCATGGACAAATCACTGAAGTAACTTGTACCTGTAGTTTACTATCATCTTCTCGAAACGATTCTGGTTGCGGATGGCCATGCTGTAAATTCCACAAAAATATAGAATAAAACGAAAGTTCAAGGAACACCATATTAATGTCTGGAAAGTTGTCTCTTACGAAAAAGTGTATTTTCTTATAATAGTCGCAGCACTGACACGTTATTTCGCGCCCTGAGTTCAAGGAAGTTCCCGATGTCAGATTTCTTGGTAAGGTCGCATATACCTAGCCATATATACAGTGTTAAATGACTGGAACCCAATTCCTGACATTTTGAAATAAAATCATGTTCAAGACACTCGTATTATTCTTTTACACCTTTCCCAGCAGAATACCAAAAGTGAATTAAATTTTCTAAATTTCTGCCTCTACTATCGGTAAACAACACTGGTATTTTCTTCAAATTTGCTCTGTCTAATCTTTCAGACATGTCTCGGATCCGTTTATTTAATTTTGCTAGACTCATACTTATTCGTTAGAATAGTTACAAAATAATACAAAATTTGCACAAATTACACATGGTAGCGCTCACTTGATGAAAAGTTGTCTAAATGGTAAAAATCAATACGTGTACAACTTGAAATCTAGTAATTAATTGACGTCAAAATAGCAACGTACTTTTAACATTCAACGATCAAACGATTTTGTGAGATAGATCTCACAAAAATAATAGCAATATGTACATTTCAATGTTCTTGTGAGAATGATCTCACAAAAAGATACTAGTAGTCTATAGCATAACACAACTTTCGTCTATGTGAGAACGATGTCTAATTGAGAATGAGGAATCCATCTAGCGTCTCCCACTAGATGTACTAAGAAGTTCCAGTGGCCACCGGTGAACTTTTTGGCCAAAAACCTTTTAGGCTTTACCACCTTTGACCATCGTCAGTTGAAACATTGTCTATGTCCGTGAAAGAACTGTCTCGGAATCTGGTCGGTTTTCGTTTCTTTCTGGTCGATCTACGTAAATTTTGAACCGGACCGTCATCTTCAGAATGGCTATCTGGCTGCAGAACATTATGCTATTTTGAAGGAACACTATAATTAGCATCTGGTGAACCGGATAAGTGCGTTTCACTGTTGACTCGGACGATAGTTCAAACTGATAAGTCGACCACCGTACAAATGTACATATTCCCTTTGTTCGAAACAGGAACTGGTCCTTAAATATCTATTTGAACAACTTGAAACGGGGCATCAGGGGTTCGGTAAGCTGTAATTTCCGACTTTTGTCATTTTCCGACGCTGACAGTCTGAACAACCTTTAAATGTAGTCGGTGACTTTTGGGCTAATTTCGGGAAAATATTTTTCCTTTATTAAGTCAACGCTGTGTTGGATGCCACCGTATCCACCAAGGACCGAATCATGAAACTGTCAAATCACCGTTTTGACAGCTACTTCCGGTAGCACTAATTGGTAATTTTTCAAGTCTTTTAATCGTTTTGACTTTGCAACACTGCAACGGAAAAGCAAATTCTCAATTAAAACAGTCGGATACTTGAACTAATAATTTTCGGGCCTCCTTTTGTGATTCTGGAAGATTTACGTTCTTTGAATATTGTATATATTGTTGACAAAATTCATCATTTTCCTGCAACTTTGTTAAACTTTCTATACTAAAATAAGATTTTTCAAATATTTCAATAGATTTAATTTGGCGATTGAAAACGTCATTTTCGTCTGTACATTTTTTGAAATAGTCGGTTGCGTTGATTCGATGATATCTGTGACACCCTTCTGGCAAGTCCCACATGGATACTTGGGAGTTCTTGGGTTTGGTTCAGGGGAATAGGAGTTGGCAAGTAAGATTGTAGCTAAGCTTGTACAGTAACACAAGTTTATCTGACTTCAGTCTTGATCTGCATATTTCTCTAATAAATATATTGTAGCTGTGGCAGTGTTTATGCTAAATGAGGGATTGTTTTGAGTGCCATATAAGTTGGATTCAGTGCACTCGGATAATGATTTACCTTTATTCCAACCTCTATAGGTGTTTAAGACGGGTTGTACACATGGCTGTAGACCTGCATTTAATGCAAGCCAATTAAGCAACACAAAGGATATCAGCATGGACATAAAATTCATAATTCATGTACTGTCTGACTGTATGATTAAAATTTTCATTTAATTAACCTCATTAGTAGATGTTACTATAGCCTTTGGCAACAGGTGAGTTTGTTCAAAGATGATGTCACTGGTGAACTGGTAATTAAGCTTGTTTAAACAAGGTATAAAACATCTGGGGTTCTACGTTAGATTAGTATCAGGTAAATGGGGTAATATACATCGGTTAATTAGTTAACGATCACGTTTACAGGCAGGGGGGTTTATAATAACATCCAGTCAAATATTTACACCTATCACCCAAAGCGTGAAAATTTATCATAGTCAATTGTTAATTTTAAAAGTTTTCAACAGGACAAACTGCGCCTGTAGCCCCAGGTTTTAGTGCCAGTAGTAAACAATATGTGGCTTTTTTTTAAATTGGAAAGTCGTAGCAAAGGACAGAACTGCTAGAACTACTGTTCCACGGCTCAGAGATGCATAGAACGCGAGTTCGTTCCAAATCCAGCTTTGACTCTATATTTAAAAAAAAGAAGATGGACGCGAACGACAACTCAACAATCTTAGAAAAGGCTGTTCAAATTCTTGTACCACAACCATGTTTCGACAAAATATTTGTTGATTTGAATTTCTTTGATGGTATGAGGATATATTATGTTACTTTCAATAAATGCATACAACCGAATGCGTAAAAAACAAACTTTTCCTGTTGTACCCAAAAATACAAAAAAGTTGGAGTTTGAACTCGAAGATTTGATGAAATATAAAAACATTACCGAATCACTTTCTAGACAAACACTTTTATTTTAAATTATATCTTTATTAGCTATGATACACCATTTTTCATTTTCAATCAAAAATTGTTTTTTGGGGTTAAAAACATTAAGAACTATGTTATTGAGTTAATATTACCCACAATTTTCTATGCTAGCATGTTTTTTTGGGTACATCGAAAGTGTAAAAACAACCCGAAAAGTGTAAAAACAACGTGGAATAGTGTAAAAACAACCATATATGTGGTGAAAACAACTCAGAAATGATAGATATTACCATATATTATGATAATATTTGTGAAAAAATAATTACGCTTTATTCCACAGAATCGATTTTTGTAACCGCCCGATACGTCCTATATTAGGTCAAATAGCTAGGGGAGAGCACTCCAATTCATTGCAATAAAAGTACTAAAAGTGCTGTCAGTAGGAATTATATTGAAAATGGTAATAGAGACAAATCATTTAATGTGTGAAATAAAAATAATGTCTATAGTTTTATAATGATATTTTTTAAATATATATATATATATCTTTAAATATATATATTTTCATTCAAAGCTTTGCATTCTTGGTATTACATGTAATTATATGTCTCTGTTGTTATTAAAATATTTTAAATATGTCATCCTTGTTAGTAGCTCATATTAGACAAAATTAGTTACAATTACAATGAATTGTTAATTGACCTTTAAGTCAACACAATTGAAATTATAATTGTAAATAATTAAGAGCCCCCACACCATGTCAAGGCTATGAGCATGTGGGGGAGGGTCATGGGTGTTTATATATTTATTCATTTAAGTCTGTTTTCTAACTATATGAGTTATAATTTATTTATAGAAAAGTACAAATTATTATTATTATTATTATTATTATTATTATTATTATTATTATTATTATTATTATTATTATTAGCTTGGTATTGCTTATAATATTGCAAAGAAGTAGACCAAGGTATTAGTTTTTTGTTTTTTTTTAAGTTAAACTACTAAGAAATCCTGCACAAGGCTCGGGACATCCGTCTTAGTCCGCGTAACAATTAGTTAAGTTTTGTTGTTCAAATTTAAACTACTAAGACATCCTGCACAAGGCTCGGGACATCCGTCGTAGTCCGCGTAACAATTAGTTAAGTTTTAATGTTCAAATTTAAAACTACTAAGACATCCTGCACAAGGCTCGGGACATCCGTCGTAGTTCGCGTAACAATTAGTTAAATGCTTATTTTTCAATTTTAAAACTACTAAGATACCTGCATACGTTTCGGGTCAATTTTCGTTGTCGGCTAACGTACTACGTGTCTCGCCCTTGAAAAAAAAGAGAATAAACATTGAACAAAACATTGAAATATCACTCAAAATCTAAATCGCAATTCTTTGTCTTCTTAATAGTCGTCGTCCGTTCGTTGATTTTCCTCTTCAGTTGACCTTTCTTCCTTCCACGGGTTCTCGGTTTAATGACAGTCATGAGTCCGTCTTTCGAAGTAACGGTCTTTTGGTCTGGCGGCAAATGGTTGCGGAATCTTCTAAAGAAACGTTCTCTTTCGTCAACTGTTTTGGTCATCCATAGCGATTTCGACACCTGGAACTGTTTATGGCTGTCCGCTAGTCGGTACTGTTCAATTGAAACCAATGATCTGAGTAAATCCTTATATTGGGTGTCCACAATATCTCTTATAATCTGTACTAAATCCAATAACAGTTGTGATTTCCAGTCGATGGCTCGCTTCAAAACATGATTTAGGGATTCACTGTTATTATTTGTCCAACTTTTGTCAAAGTAACCAATGTGATAAACTGTTTTCCGATGTTCAATCAAAGTTGGTTCTAATTTGTTAATGAAATACCTGTGAAATTTCGTAGATAATGTCTGTGTCCTTTGTTCCATAGTGTCGCACTTTTCTTTTCATTGTTGATAATAAGAAAAAAAACACACCGGTTATGCCGAAACATTTTTAATTTGACAGGGACACTATATAGGAAATAGTCAATTTGAGTTGCATTTATCGTTTTTGATATTTGTAAACATAAATTGCATACTTTTGTGTAACTGAAAGCACAATCTTTTCATGGGTTTCGCAACACCAGCTGCTGTTCTGAATTCCAAGAGTAAATGGAGTAAAATGCAAGCCGAATCACATAGATCCAAGAATTCAATTATTAACCACATTCGCACTTGAAATCTTCAACATTACGATTATCTTACTAATTTTATTAAATCGATATATTAAACAACTTCTCTGATAACACTTTAAAAAAAAATCATTAATAACATATAGTTCAACTTTCGATTGTTGTCTTCTGGAGTTTGAGTTTGATTAAACACTTAAATATCATATGAATAACAATTTTTGAAGTGGATTCCGGTAAATCAAAGTGGATTCCGGTGGATTCCGGTAAAAACGGTGGATTCCGGTAATTCGTGTCACCGCTTGCTGTATTCACCACTAAAGTAAAAGTTTCATTATCATGATTAAAGAAAAAAATATTACACCAAAATGTTTAGAGAATTTGTAATAACCGAAAAGTAAAATTTTGAATTATTCTTTACACTGCCGGCCAATCTTATGAATGCAGTGCTTTGAAATTATCCCATGTAAAACCTGAAATAAAAAAAGAAAAATTAATACATAATTTGTGGGAAATACACTCTTTAAATAACCGAAAAGTAAAATGTTGAATTATTCTTTACACTGCCGGCCAATTATTGCGTCCTTATGAATGCGTTGCTCTGATATTAGCAAATGTACAACATGAAACCAAAAAAAAGTCAATAAATAATTTGTGTGAAATACACTCTTTAAATAACCGAAAAGTAAAAGAATTATTCTTTACACTGCAGGCAAATTGACGTCCTTATGAATGCGTTGCTATGAAATAAGCTCTTAATTGGTTTTTTAATTTTATTAATAAACCAACTAAGTGCCTTTCTCAAAGCAAGATATCCAGTTTCATTAAAATGGACACCGTCTGCCGCTTCATGGTCCGGCCTGTATACATTAATAGGTTTGAAAAAGTAAACAAAATTATACTGAGAGCTTTTTCTCTTATACATTTCATTTACTTCATCTCGCCGTTTACTGTATACATCGGCTGTACAATGACGCGGCTTCGAACGTTTGAGAACTGACATGAATATCAGTGCAACATTCCATTTGTGGCATATTGCAATGAAGCGATCCAGTTCATTCTCAAACGTTTTACTGTCAAGTAATTTGCTTGCAGTCGTTGCCGCCTATCTGACATATTACCACATCAGGCAAATAATGCAGAAAAAGGCCCGCTTCCACTGCAGTAGTCAACTTACTGACAGCACCACCAGGGTAGCCATTAAAGTGAACCGAGACCTTTCCACGACAGTTGTTGGGATCCTGCCATTTGTGGGGTTTCCCATTGCTGTCGCACAACATTCTCACGTTCTCTACTGCTGAAATAATACAGGCAAAGGATGCCAAGACGGCGAAAGCATTAGGCAAGATGATTCGGCCAAGTCAGTCTTGGGAAGACGTAAAGCCAACAATTATGGCAGAAATCTTAAAGATAAAATATGTCCAGTGTCAACAGTTTAGAGACACACTCTACTGTGTCTTGTGTTTTTGTTCTAGTATGTATTATCTCCAGATTTTTCAATTGTTCCTTATTTAGATGTAACATCCCAGAACATTTTTATTTCATAACACAGTATACATAGAGATCCCAACAAAGACAACAGGTCATTAAATTTTATTGCTCTTTGTTTGCATATAATCATAAACAAAAAATTGCAACTCTTTCAATGTACATTGACTGAACATTTATTACAGTTGTTTGATAATAAGAAATATGTCTCTGCAGTCTTCTATTTTGTCTTTTTGTGATAATAACCAGTTTTTCTTTTTATAAATTGATGAAACTTTGTTGAAATGTCCATTCTGAAATTAAAAATTAAATAAAAACAAAAATAAATCATTTGTCTGTATTACCATTTTCAATATAATTCCTACTGACAGCACTTTTAGTACTTTTATTGCAATGAATTGGAGTGCTCTCCCCTAGCTATTTGACCTAATATAGGACGTATCGATTCTGTGGGATAAAGCGTAATTATTTTTTCACAAATATTGGATTATTATCATAATTTATGGTAATATCTATCATTTCTGAGTTGTTTTCCCCACATATATGGTTGTTTTTACACTATTCCACGTAGTTTTTACACTTTTCGGGTTGTTTTTACACTTTCGATGTACCGTGTTTTTTTTACATTATTTATGACCTGTTTAATAAAAGAGGGGGGTGACGCCCATAAATAGCATAGTTTAAAAAACATCACAAGTCTACAGCTTTTCAATTTTATGCAAAACCATGGGTTTCTATATATCAAAAGATAGGTAATGAGATGAGGCATCATAATTCATAACATTTAGGAGGAAATATCAAGGTAGATTTTCAGTAAAGTTAAAAATGTGTAGTTTTCGGATATACAATACCTGTTTGACCTGTATTAAAATATAAGTTTCATCTGCTGTAGTGTACAAATACTCACCAGTGAATATCATCTTATGTTTTATCAGTTTGGCATTTAATTACAGGATTCATTGAAATTTATTCACAAGTGAAATTTGGGGGGGGGGGGTTCCAGCGCAAAGTAGAAAAGTAGTGGGAACTCCCTCAAGTCTTAACATGAAAAATCCATTTTTGAATATGTGGAAACAAAAACAAACAACCAATAAGGTGCAAATCATCAGTATATTTGAAAGGAATGTTTAAAGTTTCCATTGCAATAATAAAGACCCCAGTGTTTCAAAATGAAATTAATGAAATGTGTTATGCTTGTTGGTTGAACTTGAAGCTAAATAAATTACTGAAAAACTGAAGTGTAGCTATGTCAATAATATGAGTAAACAATGTTTTTTATACTGTTTAGAATAATAATAGCAAATACTTCTATTAGTTCTATTTTTTTCACGGCGTCAATGACCGACGCTGTCCACAACTTGGCACATGTGTCGTGTTAATATTAACTTAAGCTTATGCTATCAACAGATGTAGATGACGCCTGGGAATCAATATTTAACTTTTCATACCTAAAATTCCATTAATCGTTAATGTCATTAATGATTTTTGACTCAAATTGCAGTCGAATTTCTCCAAAATAAACAACGATCCAAAATGGCGGGAAACAAGTGGCGACAACTTTTGTCATTTCCACCCATCAAAAAGAATCGGCAAAAACATAATTGTCGGTCATAATTGTACTCAAATAAATGGTTTTCTTGTTCCTCTTATATAAAGTTACAATGGTATACCGATATAAACCGTGACATATGCGTTTTGTAGATGTACGACTGAAAATCCCACTTCAAATTACTTACATTTGTAAATCTCGGGCTTCAACCATACATTTCTGCTATTGTCACATATTTTGACATCTTCCCTACTAAATGTTCCTTACAAATAAGATAAGAAACACCCACATTTGATATATTGGGTCGTAAAAGTAAGAGGGGTTACTCGGGGCGCATTTCAAAACTTCCGGTAAATGTGACGAACGCGCCACCTGGTGAGATTGAGCAATGCTATCTTTATGTAAAAATCACTCTCTTGTTTTAAGTTACATGTTGATTTATTTAAAACAAATCGGTGAAACAAATGTGTATGAATAACCCGAAATTAACGGATAATACCCCAGGGTATTAATAAAAGGTCAGCTAAGAATCCTTCTTTGAAAAAAAAATTATTTCGTTTGTTTTTTTTTATATTATGTATAGTCTCGTCACAGGCACTTGAATTTTTTAAAAATATTACTTTACCCCTGTCGACACAATTTGTAGTTACTTCTGTTCCGAATTGACAACTTTCCAATTTAAAAAACGCCTCCTAGTGTCCACTTCTGGTACTAAAAACTGTGGCTATGGCTGCAGTTTGTTCTGTTGAAAACTAATGAACTGGACAATTACCTTTGAAAAATTTTAACGCTTTATGTTAACTACAGGTGTCAAAATCTAATTGAAGATGTTATTAAAACCCCATGCTGTGTAAACATGATTGTTAATTAATTATCCATAATGCTTATTACCCCATTTACCTGATGTTAATCAAAGGTAGAACCCCAGCTGTTTTATGGCTTAATTAAACAAGCTTACCAGTGACATACATGTTACAATATTCAAACTCACCTTTTGCCTATGGCTATCGAAACATCTACTAATGAGGTTAATTAGATAATTTAAATTGGCATAGACGAACAGAAACAACAAAAAAAAGCAAAATCTTTATTTCAATATCATAGTCTTTAAGTGATGATAGCCGTAGTTTTTTAACTGGAAGTAAAAAGGGAGATAAATCATGTAAAACTGGAAATGGGTCAATTGAAATATCTCCATGAAAGCCCTACCTTTATGTTTCTATACTAAGTGTTGACATATTGTGTAGAGGGTTTTTTGCGTGAAAAATTAAAAGTGCTTACCGCGTATGGTTCAGCTTGAGCTTCTTTTGTAGATCAAGAAGGGAACTTTTTGAAATCAATAATTATTTCCCCGAGATATTCAGCCTTTTGAAATATGGCAGTTTTTAAACTTTTGAATGGACGATTTTCCATACTGAAATTTAACCTTAATTAGAACGGAAGTGTACTTTAGGAACAATCGATTGTTGTCTACTTGTAATCCTTCGGGTGATGTCGTCTGCATTTTAGGCGGGAAAAGTCTCGCAGTTTGTCCGAATACCATTGAATGTCATGAAAGCAGATGAACATTTGTAAACATCGTAAGGTCCCTTTAGAAACAAAAATGACTGACTTATTATGTGAAATTTCTGTAGCAAAAGTCAAGGACGATTTGTTATAGGATTAAACACTTGGTTTTAGGAAATTATCAATGTGTAAACTCCGGCGACTCACTCACAAACTAAATAAAGTCGGAAAGACTTTATGTCAAGTTTGTGAGGGAATCGCTGGAGTTTACACTTTGATAATTTCCTAAAATACAGTGTTTAATCCTTAAAATTCTGTGAAATAATCGTTGCAATTTTTAAAACAGCAAAACAGTTACAGAAACCAATCTAGACCTCAAAACGTACCTAGGCCGGAAAGCGTAGGGATATGCAAAACATAGCACCAAAGGAATCGTGGTTCTGTAGATATTGATAGGAAAAAAAACAAAATGAAACACTAAATTTTATTTATATTATATTTTATTTGCAATCTCAATTGATTTAATTGGAAATCATTGGGGCAGAGAAAACATTGTCCCGTCTCCCCAACGATACGCTAGGAGGATGCCATCTTGTTTACATTGGATACTGAAAGTAGTCCACTCAGAGGAAATATCCATATATAAATTATCTGAGAAGAAGCCATTTAAGTGTTTTTATCAAATCAAAGCACTTAATATAAATAAATTACAGCATGAATAGAATTATAACAACTTAACAACAGAGGCATACTATAAAACATGGACAGGTTATCGTATCTACATTTTTCTACTGAATTTTCGTATTAACAAGGTAAAATATAGAATAATGAAAAAACTAGCAAACAATTTTTTCCAAGGGGGGTTGGCATTTATAGTAATGTCATTTTAAATGAAACGGACAATAACCCTGGACAGAAGTGATGACTTTATCGTTTTTCGTTGTTGAGTCCTTTCGGTACTCACTTTCTCAGTCCTGATAAAGTCTACTTCTATCCAGGGTTATTGTCCATTTTGTTTCGTTTAAAACTGGTAGAAATTATTAAAATTTAAGTTTGACAATAGAAACATAAAGGGAGTAATATTTTTTTTTAATGTCGGGTAAAGACTGTTTCTTCCCTTCTCCCACACTATAACAAAATTGACCCAGTATCATTCGAAACCCCCTATGGTCACAAAAGGCTTTTTTCGATGGCTGTTTTATTTTTGGTTCTGCTTGTTAAGTGCATTACTACTTCCATGTTTACCAAAACTAAAACCTGGTGAGGTTGACATCTGATTGATTGATGTAGTACAATTTTAAATTATAATGCCTTCTAACAAATCAAGTACATGTTTCTTTTAATACCAAATGTCATTTTCCGCCATTTGTCTTAAGCCCTTCCACCATGTCCACGCTTGGCAACAGATTTCATCAGTTCTCATTATTTATCACTCTAAACTTAACTTTTAATTATCATCTGTACTTCCCTTTAGCCATTTCAGTGTTTTGATAATGTGTCATCATGTCACTTTAAAGTTGCCATCTGAATTTTGAGGATGTAAAGGGGAAATATTTCTGTTAAAAATTAATCACAAGAGAAGTTTATCACATTCCAATGGCAATTAACTTATTTCAATTTAATAGTATCTTAATGGTTTGTTTGTGCAATTATCCTCGTTGACTGCAAAAATTTGTGGACAATAACCTTTTATTATATATTTTGAAATTTTCGTATATTCTTTTTTCCCAATTTTTTCAGACTCGCTAAAAACTATGAAAAAAAGACAGTAGTATAATTATTCAACCCAGATCCCTGAATCTTCACAGAAAGATTGCAAATGTATTGAAGTTGTGCACCTTCTATTATGGAAGTCTTTGAGGATTTTTTTCCCAACCAGGGAACTTTTTTTTTCAGAACTTTTGAAGTAGACGGTACCGATTTTGTATGATCAAATCTCTCCTACAGTTTTCAATCCAGATCTCTGAAACTTCACAGAAAGGTTGCACATGTATTGAAGTTGTGCACCTGCTATGGTGGAAGTCTTCGAAGATTTTTTTTGCTAATTTCCCAGACCTGGGAACTTGGGCATTTTTCAGAACATTTGAAGAAGACAGTACCGATTTTGTATAATCAACAGAACTCCTCCTAAAGGTTTAACCCAGATCTCTGAAACTTTACAAAAAGATTGTATATGTATTGAAATTGTGCATCTGCTATTATGGAAGTGTTCTGTAATTTTTTTCCTAATTTTCCAGACTTGGGAACTTAGTCATTTTTTAGAACATTTGCAGAAGACTCTACCCATTTTGTGAAATCAACTCCTCCTACAGTTTTCAACCCAGATTCCTGAAACTTCTAAGAAAGATTGCACATGTATTGAAGTTGTGCACCTGCTTTAATGGAAGTCTTTGAGGATTTTTTTCCTAATTTTCCAGACCTGGGAACTTAGTCATTTTTCTGAACAGTTAAAGAAGATGGTACCGATTTTTTATAATCAACTCCTCCTACAGTTTTCAACCCAGATCTCTGAAACTTTACAGAAAGATTGTGCATGTATTGAAGTTGTGCACTTGCTATTTTGGAATTGTTTGAGGATTTTTTCCTTATTATCCAGACTTTGGAACTTATTTTGGAGAATATTTGCAGAAGACGGTGCCTATTTTAATCAACTCCTACATTTTTTTACACAAACATACTTCCAACAAATTGTAAACCATTCCCAAGTTATTGAGGCACTTGCTTCACAACCCGGCCATTTCAGACTTTTGCGATTTTTTACCTACCAATGTTCACTGACAAAAATTGACTTATCGAAATTACCTGATCATCAGCCCAGCATATTTGTTGAACCTTAAACTTTATTTTAAAACATAACTGTTACAGAGCAAACTAATTCAAGTTTGTGTTTTCTGGTCAATTCATCCCAAGTCAAATTTGTGGGGTTTTTTTACAATTTAAATGTAAAAATGTTAATGAAACCTTTCTTTTGTTATTTGAACTGGCTAATTTATAATAGCAATTTTACTATTGAATCAGCTACAAGACAAATAGCAATTTTTTACTATGCACCCATATACCAATGACATAATATTGCACGTCATATTGTGGGAATATTAAACGATAGTGTGACTGTGTGTTTGGGATAATTTTTCTTCTCCTTCTGGACTGGCTAACCTTTCAGATAGCTTTTTTTGCAATTTGTCCAGCTAACCCATGTATTTCTTTAGTTATTCTGAAAATGAATATCCATGCATAAATACTAGTATTAACCAATAGAGAACAAGTTAATTTGCAGCGAGCACCATCCATGGATGCAAATGTATAACAAAATGCTCTTGAATGTAAAACTTGAAGTGTTTGTTTGATAATGACGGACATTTACAGTTGTTTATTTGTATGTACCTTTATTATCACACCATTAAATTCCCAACTCTAACCATATGTATTCTTGAGCTTTGTGATTTGACAAACTTCATATGGGAAGTGAAGTGTGTGGTTCTCAGTATAATGCCCTGCCCTTCAATTTCATAAATTTTAATTTTGTCACACTTTTCAGCAACTGTAAATAGCTATATCAAAGTCACTTCAGAGTTATCAAACAAATACTTCCTGATTTACACCTAGGTACATTTTCAATATATTTGTATGCACTGGTTTGGTGGTACTCTATGCACTAGATCTTGTTTCATTTCCATAATAAGTAAGAAAAACCGATATAGCTGAAAAATTGCTGAAAGTGGCATTAAACATCATTCAAACAAACAAACAAACCCTTCATATTGTATCCCACTTTCTCATCAAGATGTTTCTAAATTTTTGACACAATCTTTTCAGAATACTTGCTTGTCATGTGATAAGTGGAATCAAAATGGCTGAACATATAAAGATACAATGAAACCTGCACATACCAACACCTAATATAAAAACTAAACATAAGGATGCTTAATGAAATATCATGTAACTTCCTGTATCCTTTCTTCTCCTCGTAAGCATCAAAAAGAAAAGTGACATCTACATCCAATTCTGACCCAGCATGATTCTGGATAATTGTGGACATGACCATGGAAACAGTTTATGTGTATAAAACATGTAATAATTTTATGCTTCTGAATTTGTGTACATATACCTCACATCACATTATTCATCAGTGATTTTTGACCATAAA
Source organism: Limnoperna fortunei (assembly GCA_944474755.1). Classification (NCBI taxonomy): domain Eukaryota; kingdom Metazoa; phylum Mollusca; class Bivalvia; order Mytilida; family Modiolidae; genus Limnoperna; species Limnoperna fortunei. The sequence continues at coordinate 81,111,304 of OX104113.1, read as the reverse complement.
ACCTCATTTCCTTTGTGAAATTTTTGTTTATGATGTTTGGTCCACATTTTCTTGTACACAGAACCATTGTCTACAAACTACATGTAATCTGTCCTGTATATTAGGTGGATGACGTTTAGGGTATGAATTAGTATTAGTATGGGACAAAATGTCTAATTTTCACTGGTCAGAACTACTTAACTATTTTTTGAAGTAAAAGTAAAATCAAAATGGTAATCATATTTTTTGTTGTTTATTTCAGTTGAATGTGCCAAAATTGTCATCAGCAAATGTCTGGGATTTGGTATAATAATTGGATCTGTGCTAGGTAAGACCTCTGTTAAAATTGAATCTGTGCAGGGTAAGACCTCAGTTAAAATTAGATCTGTGCTAGGTAAGACCTTGGTAAAAATTGTATCTGTGCTAGGTATGACCTCTGTTAAAATTGAATCTGTGGTAGGTATGACCTCTGTTAAAATTAGATCTGTGCTAGGTTAGACCTCAGTTAAAATAAGATCTGTGGTAGATAAAACCTCAGGTAAATTGGATCTGTGCTAGGTAAGACCTCTGTCCAAATTGGATCTGTGCTTAGTAAGACCTCTGTTAAAATTGATTCTGTGGTAGGTAAGCCCTCAGTTAAAATTTGATCTGTGCTAGGTAAGACCTCATTTTAAAATTGAATCTGTGCAAGGTAAGACGTATGTTAAAATTGAATCTGTGGTAGGTAAGACCTCAGTTAAAATTGAATATGTGCTAGGTAAGACCTGTTAGAATTGAATCTGCACTAGGAAAGACCTCAGTTAAAATTGGATCTGTGTTTAGTATGACCTCTGTTAAAATTGGATGTGTGGTAGGTAAGACCTTAGTTAAAATTGAATCTGTGGTAGGTAAGACCTCTGTTAAAATTGAATCTGTGCTAGGTAAGAACTTAGTTAAAATTGAATCTGTGGTAGGTAGGACCTCTGTTAAAATTGAATCTGTGCTAGGTAAGAACTTAGTTAAAATTGAATCTGTGGTAGGTAAGACCTCTGTTAAAATTGAATCTGTGCTAGGTAAGACCTCTGTTAAGATTGAATCTGTGGTAGGTAAGACCTCTGTTAAAATTTGATCTGTGCTAGGTAAGTCAGACCTCAGGTTAAAATTGAATCTGTGCTTGGTAAGAACTTAGTTAAAATTGAATCTGTGGTAGATAAGACCTCTGTTAAAATTGAATCTGTGCTAGGTAAGACCTCTGTTAAGATTGAATCTGTGGTAGGTACAACCTCTGTTAAAATTTGATCTGTGCTAGGTAAGACCTCAGGTTAAAATTGAATCTGTGCTAGGTAAGAACTTAGTTAAAATTTAATCTGTGGTAGGTAAGGCCTCTGTTAAAATTGAATCTGTGCTAGGTAAGAACTTAGTTAAAATTGAATCTGTGGTAGGTAAGACCTCTGTTAAAATTGAAACTGTGCTAGGTAAGACCTCTGTTAAGAAAGTAACTTCATCTACTAGTAGTTATTGTATTTGTAATGTTACTATTCATGATTTCTTGATGTATCCAGTATGTGATCTGAGGCATCAGTAAATAGTCCCATTCCATATGCAAGATGATGCTTTATCTAAGAGTTGCTATAATCATGTACAAAGTAGATTATCACAAAGATGGATAATTGAATCTCTGTGAAAACATTTGCATTTGTGTAATGACATTGCATGGTGTTTATGTAGAATTTTGGAAAAGTTTTGGGTGATTTTAATAGTAATCTATTGTAATACAGCATTAAGTGAAATATTTATTGAGCTCTATTTCAACAGCTTATCTGGAGCTCTGCTGCAAATGAGATCTAATAACGACAGTTGGTCAGTTTTTTATCTTTTGATATTATCAAATGGCACAGCTTCACAGAAGAAAAACAATGAGGCTGTAAATTTTAAACATTATATTTGTTAATAAAATGCTGTAATGCAAAAATACATTATAATAATGTTTATATATTTTTATTTTAGTAAAACTTCCACAGATAATCAAGATAGTAAAAGGCAAAAGTGGACAGGGAATCAGTATGGCTAGTGTTATATTTGAACTAATTGCTATTTCAGCAACTCTGTCTTATGGTTATGCAAAAGCTTTTCCTTTCAGGTAAGATTGTACTGTCATCAATTGGTAAATTTACTTATTTTACTTTCAAGTATAAAATTTTGTGGAGAACAAATATTTCCGCCTTTTGGAGCATGAGTACCGGTACATGTACATACCAAAGCAGAGTTGCCAAAAACCGTCTGACCTTCCTTCCCGACCGGAAAATTATTCTAAGGACCGGCTGATTTGATTATCCTGTGCGACCCACTGTCCGATCCAAAAATTTCATAGCAAGGTCCGGCAAAACAAAATTTTTCTCTGATAATAAATAAAACCTTCCGCCGTGATTCAAAAATATTGTTCTCAACTAAAAATAAAGATCCAGGAATTCCCCCAATAATGCGTAACATCATGCATTTATGGTGGCATGGCTGCTCCCATTGATGGGGGGACGATTTGGCCTGTACATCATAAGGTTCTCTTCAATATCAAAGCCTGGTATTAAACTTTAAAAAAAAAAATCCTCAAATTGTACGTGTACTGCAAAGGTTACTACACTGGGCGACAAAGCTGTCCTACTCGAAGCAGGTGACTCGTAGTCCCACCTCGATAAAGCAGTTCAATGTCGCCTCGATGTTTAGGTCAAACTTATTTGCCCTGACTTCCAAATCTTGATCAAATATGTAATACCAATTAAAATAGCAAAGATTTTGCGTATTTAAAAATTTTCAAAACGTTTATACGGCTTCCAAATAGATTACGTGCCATTTGTTTATTTACATGATACGTCTAAAAATCAAAATTGAACAACAAGAAAAAAAACGAGTACAATGGCCCTTAATGAAAAATCGTAAACCGATTGGTAAACAAACATTTAAATTAGTTTTAAAATTAAATTTCTTTAAAAATATATTTGATTAAATCATTGTCTCCTATTAATATATATAAGCTGCAATTGAAAGAATAAAGTTAACTGTCTCATGAAGCAGTTTGTTTCAGCAATATTTACATGTGGGTTTAATAAAATGTCATTTAATTTATATTCTTTGGATATTTTGGCCAGATAAACTTGGCATGTACATGACAAACTGATTGGAAATGAATTACCATGAATAATAATGAAAAAAACTGAATCTATTTGTTATGGTTTAAAAAAAGCAAGAAAAATCATCCAGAAATACCACAATTATTAACAATTTGATATAAATAAAAGAAAAATCATGTAATGACTGCAAAGTTAAGTATGTTTATATGGTTTCCCTTATTTTTTCTATGCAAATGATTAAAAAAATATGGGTCTGACAAATACTTGGTAGGACTGACAAAACATTGAAGTCTGTCAGTCCTACTGTCTGGCAGACTGCCGAGCATTTTGCGGCAACTCTGCTAAAGGTTTAAATTCACCATTTAGATGCATTAATAGTTGTGTTTGCTCATGTTCGTTGTAGCAGCATCAGTAGTTCTTTGTCTTGTTTCTTCCTGTTCAGTCGTTGTTACAGCATAAGTAGTTCTGTTTCCTGTTTGTTTCTGTCCAGTCATTGTAGCAGCATCAGTAGTTCTTTGTCTTGTTTCCTCCTGTTAAGTCATTGTAGCAGCATCAGTAGTTCTGTGTCTTGTTTCCTCCTGTTAAGTCATTGTAGCAGCATCAGTAGTTCTGTGTCCTGTTTCTTTCTGTTAAGTCATTGTAGCAGCATCAGTAGTTCTGTGTTCTGTTTCTTTCTGTTAAGTCATTGTAGCAGCATCAGTAGTTCTGTTTCCTGTTTGTTTCTGTCCAGTCATTGTAGCAGCATCAGTAGTTCTGTGTTCTGTTTCTTTCTGTTAAGTCATTGTAGCAGCATCAGTAGTTCTGTGTTCTGTTTCCTTCTGTTAAGTCATTGTAGCAGCATCAGTAGTTCTGTTTCCTGTTTGTTTCTGTCCAGTCATTGTAGCAGCATCAGTAGTTCTTTGTCTTGTTTCCTCCTGTTAAGTCATTGTAGCAGCATCAGTAGTTCTGTGTCTCGTTTCCTCCTGTTAAGTCATTGTAGCAGCATCAGTAGTTCTGTGTCCTGTTTCTTCCTGTTCAGTCATTGTAGCAGCATCAGTAGTTCTGTGTCTTGTTTCCTCCTGTTAAGTCATTGTAGCAGCATCAGTAGTTCTGTGTTCTGTTTCTTCCTGTCCAGTCATTGTAGCAGCATCAGTAGTTCTGTGTCTTGTTTCCTCCTGTTAAGTCATTGTAGCAGCATCAGTAGTTCTGTGTCTTGTTTCCTCCTGTTAAGTCATTGTAGCAGCATCAGTAGTTCTGTGTTCTGTTTCTTTCTGTCCAGTCATTGTAGCAGCATCAGTAGTTCTGTGTTCTGTTTCTTTCTGTCCAGTCATTGTAGCAGCATCAGTAGTTCTGTGTTCTGTTTCTTCCTGTTCAGTCATTGTAGCAGCATCAGTAGTTCTGTGTCTTGTTTCCTTCTGTTAAGTCATTGTAGCAGCATCAGTAGTTCTGTGTCTTGTTTCCTCCTGTTAAGTCATTGTAGCAGCATCAGTAGTTCTGTGTCCTGTTTCTTCCTGTTCAGTCATTGTAGCAGCATCAGTAGTTCTGTGTCTTGTTTCCTCCTGTTAAGTCATTGTAGCAGCATCAGTAGTTCTGTGTTCTGTTTCTTCCTGTCCAGTCATTGTAGCAGCATCAGTAGTTCTGTGTCTTGTTTCCTCCTGTTAAGTCATTGTAGCAGCATCAGTAGTTCTGTGTCTTGTTTCCTCCTGTTAAGTCATTGTAGCAGCATCAGTAGTTCTGTGTTCTGTTTCTTTCTGTCCAGTCATTGTAGCAGCATCAGTAGTTCTGTGTTCTGTTTCTTTCTGTCCAGTCATTGTAGCAGCATCAGTAGTTCTGTGTTCTGTTTCTTCCTGTTCAGTCATTGTAGCAGCATCAGTAGTTCTGTGTCTTGTTTCCTTCTGTTAAGTCATTGTAGCAGCATCAGTAGTTCTGTGTTCTGTTTCTTCCTGTTAAGTCATTGTAGCAGCATCAGTAGTTCTGTGTTCTGTTTCTTCCTGTTAAGTCATTGTAGCAGCATCAGTAGTTCTGTGTTCTGTTTCTTTCTGTTAAGTCAATGTAGCAGCATCAGTAGTTCTGTGTCTTGTTTCCTCCTGTTAAGTCATTGTAGCAGCATCAGTAGTTCTGTGTCTTGTTTCCTCCCGTTAAGTCATTGTAGCAGCATCAGTAGTTCTGTGTTCTGTTTCTTTCTGTCCAGTCATTGTAGCAGCATCAGTAGTTCTGTGTTCTGTTTCTTTCTGTCCAGTCATTGTAGCAGCATCAGTAGTTCTGTGTTCTGTTTCTTTCTGTCCAGTCATTGTAGCAGCATCAGTAGTTCTGTGTTCTGTTTCTTTCTGTCCAGTCATTGTAGCAGCATCAGTAGTTCTGTGTTCTGTTTCTTTCTGTCCAGTCATTGTAGCAGCATCAGTAGTTCTGTGTTCTGTTTCTTTCTGTCCAGTCATTGTAGCAGCATCAGTAGTTCTGTGTTCTGTTTCTTCCTGTTCAGTCATTGTAGCAGCATCAGTAGTTCTGTGTTCTGTTTCTTTCTGTCCAGTCATTGTAGCAGCATCAGTAGTTCTGTGTTCTGTTTCTTTCTGTCCAGTCATTGTAGCAGCATCAGTAGTTCTGTGTTCTGTTTCTTTCTGTTAAGTCATTGTAGCAGCATCAGTAGTTCTGTGTCCTGTTTCTTCCTGTTAAGTCATTGTAGCAGCATCAGTAGTTCTGTGTTCTGTTTCTTTCTGTTAAGTCATTGTAGCAGCATCAGTAGTTCTGTGTTCTGTTTCTTTCTGTCCAGTCATTGTAGCAGCATCAGTAGTTCTGTGTTCTGTTTCTTTCTGTTAAGTCATTGTAGCAGCATCAGTAGTTCTGTGTTCTGTTTCTTTCTGTTAAGTCATTGTAGCAGCATCAGTAGTTCTGTGTTCTGTTTCTTTCTGTCCAGTCATTGTAGCAGCATCAGTAGTTCTGTGTTCTGTTTCTTTCTGTCCAGTCATTGTAGCAGCATCAGTAGTTCTGTGTTCTGTTTCCTTCTGTTAAGTCATTGTAGCAGCATCAGTAGTTCTGTGTTCTGTTTCTTTCTGTCCAGTCATTGTAGCAGCATCAGTAGTTCTGTGTTCTGTTTCTTTCTGTTAAGTCATTGTAGCAGCATCAGTAGTTCTGTGTTCTGTTTCCTTCTGTTAAGTCATTGTAGCAGCATCAGTAGTTCTGTGTTCTGTTTCTTTCTGTCCAGTCATTGTAGCAGCATCAGTAGTTCTGTGTTCTGTTTCTTTCTGTTAAGTCATTGTAGCAGCATCAGTAGTTCTGTGTTCTGTTTCTTTCTGTTAAGTCATTGTAGCAGCATCAGTAGTTCTGTGTTCTGTTTCTTTCTGTTAAGTCATTGTAGCAGCATCAGTAGTTCTGTGTTCTGTTTCCTTCTGTCCAGTTATTGTAGCAGCAAAAGTAGTTGTGCCTCTTGTTTCTTCCATATTCAGTTATTGTAGCAGCATCAATCGTTCTGTGTCATGTCTTCTAATATTCAGTCCCTGCAGCAGCATCATGTTTCCTGTCTCCTAATGTTCAGCAGGGACCATACTGTGCGTGCTCCACCCACAGAGCTGCCCAGTGCATCCCCGGGTGGTGGATAGGAGATTCCCTCTCGTTGGGGTGTCGTTATGTCATAATACTGAAAACCAGATAGCAGGACACCATGGGTAACATGTGTGGAGAGTGCCACACTAATTGCGTGATAAGACCCCTTTTGTAGATGTCTAGTCTTGTATAGCCTCTACAAAAGCTAAATTTTTCATAAATATCTATACCTCATACTTTTCCAGTGGCATTGAAAGTTTTTGCCCTTTGGTCCATCTCTTTTTAATTGATTTATTGTTTGTTAACTTGTTCTTGTTCTCAATACAGCTGAAATACTATTCACTGTCATGTCTCATAAGGTTCAGTCCTTAGAGCAACATCTAGTTTTATGTCATGTTTCCTGTTCACTCCCTGTAGATGTATCAGTGGTTTATCATTGCAGCGATGTGAGTAGTTTGTGTCCTGTTTCCTCCTGTTTAGTCATCAATAGTTCCCGTGTCCTGTACATGTTTCCTGTTAACTCCTTGAAGCAGCATAAATAGTTTTGTGTCATGTCTTTTAATGTTCAGTCCTTTTAGCATCATCAAGTTTTGTGTCATGTCTTTTAATGTTCAGTCCTTGCTTGTCTCCTATTTCCTGTTCAGTCTATGGAGAATATCAATAGTTTGTGTCCCGATTGCTCCTGTCCAATAAATGGAGCATCATTAATAGTTCTGTTTCTTATGTCCTCTACTTATTTGATATTGTTTAATACCTAGGCATAGCAGCCAGTATGGCAGGTACTGCTTCTGCCGTACCAGTAACTTTGGCAGGTTATGTGGTACCAATAATTTTCAGAAATAAAATACAATTGTTCAAATTTTTCTATTTTTATTGGTGTCTTTTGACTCTCCTCTCATCTCAAATACATAAGTGTAACAGCCGGTACGGCAGGTAGGGCTTCTATTGTACCTATATCAAATGCGATGCTATGCCTCTGTACATTATGTATTTATGCCATATTTGTTGACTAAAAACATTACACCAACCATACATGTAGCTTTATGGAAACTAAAACATTATTTATTGTTTTTCAGTTCTTATGGTGAGGGACTATTTCTTTCAATACAGACAGCATTGGTAGCAGCATTAGTATTATTCTATGGTGGTAATACTGTTGGATGTTTGGGATTTTCCATTCTCTACATACTTATTATGACATTTCTATTATCTCCCCTGGTGCCAATAGAAATATTAGCTTTGTTCCAGAGTATTAACATAGGAATTAGCATATTAAGCAAGGTAATTCATAAGTATTTAATGCAACAAAGCAGTTAGGTTGTTCTCCAATTCTTTGAAATAGTTTTTTTGGTTTTTAGATTAAATGACTGATTCGTGTCAAACATTTACAAATTGTTAAGCTTGCATGAGGAACAACTAGTGAGTCTGTTTATGTAATTAAATTTATTTAAAATTTGTAGAATTGTTCAGGATATTTTGAAAACTTATCAAGCTTCATACTCCAAAACACATGAACTTGATGAAGTGTGAGGTATTAGGTAATACTGTCTGTTTTAAATGTGTCCGTCCATCTGTCTGTCTATACCCCTGTGACAAATGGATCAGATTTTGTTAACCTTTGCACAACTATTAAGTACTATTAAATGAAGATCAGTTTCAATTTTCAGTACAATCCAATTTGTAGTTTTTGAAGTTAGACTGATAAATATTTTTATTAACAGCATGCGCAGCTGGCAGTTTCCAAATTATATCTTGAAAAACATATCAACAGATTTTTTTTAAAACATGGCACATCTGTCAAGTACTATAAAATGAAGATGAAGTTCAATGTTGAGCAAAATCACATTTTGTAATAAGACCCATTTAAAACAAAATTAGGGTCAGGTTTTACCTGGCACTACAGCATTCTTTACAAATTAAACTGGGTGCCATGATACAGCTAAAAGTGGTTACCAGTATATCTGTATCTGATCAGATGTTATGTCGAGTTTATATCATTATGAGTGAAGAAAATAAAATACTGAACACCAATCAAACTGTAAAAAAAGACTGTCCACAATTCAAAATCCTAGAACCTGCAAACTTTCGAACCAACAATAATGAACATAATCAACTTATTTTCATTAAAAAAAAATTACAAATGTACGCAAGAAATCTAATATTGGTTTGTGTTTTCATAGTGTTTTGTCTGACAGTATACATTATGAACTCTTATAATTCATACATTTTTTTTCAGGCTATACAAATCATAGCTAATTTTAGAAATGGAAGTACTGGACAGCTATCGGCCATTACAGTGTTCCTGTTGTTTGCAGGGTCAATAACTAGGATTTTTACTTCCATACAGGAAACGGGAGACAATTTAGTTATACTTTCATATGTTATGGCTAGTTTGTTCAATGGGATTCTTACAGGCCAAGTTCTGTACTACTGGAATGTAAAACACAAAACTGAATAGGATTTTAGTGATTTTATTTCTATACTTCATAGCAATTCCAAAATGTCTATTACAATAGCCTAATGTATGGATTCCACAAAAATATTGAACACAGTATGTAAAAGAAATTTTTCAGCAGTGGTGTCAAAAATTAAAAAGTTCTGTTAACATAAATGACTTAAAGTTTGTTTCTTTTTTATTTACTTTTTGTGCCACTTTCAGCAACCAATTTTCAGCTATATCGAGTTGTGCCAGGAAGCCAGAATACCCTTCTTAGTGTGAAGTTGGGTTGTCTTGTTAAGCCTACTTCAACCTCTCTACATATAGTGATCTGCAGTGTGGTATGATAGGTTGTATCTTACGTGAACAGACCATTGTTAGTGGAGTTTTTTTGTTGTCCAAAACACTGATTTTCAGTGTCAATATCGACTGCACATTTTCCAATGTGATCCATCATTTTATTACAAGTGTTTTTTAAGTGGAAGTAAGTACAAATGGTTCTTACCTACTTAAATTTACCGAAAAATGCAAAGGAGTTTGAAACTTGGGAATACAATGCCAATATGTTTGCTGCAAACATTGGCTTTATAAAGAATGGTCAACATTGGAGAATGCAAGACAGGTTCCTGGCCATTTATGGAACCAAGTTTTGTAGTTGGGAAGGAAAACTTTTTTTAAATTTAAAATAAAATAATAAGGATAAATGTCAAAATCAATTATATATTTAGGGGTCATCCATAATTGTCAACATTTTTCACAAGTTTGCAAAGAGCACTATAGGGGGGAGGGGGTTTCAATTTCAACATTTTTTCGGTACTTTCTTTAAACTTCCGGTAATGTGGATGTGCAGACTTGCAAAAAATGTTGACATACTCTTTTGGAGGGAGGGAGGGGGTTTTCAGAAAGAGTGCTTTTTGCAAACTTGCGAAAAATGTTGACAATTATGGATGACCCCTTAAACTGTGAAAACAGAGCATGTGATGTTGGAAGGGTGTAAAAATAACCAAACCACAAGGGGACAAAGAAAAATAAACCTTTTAAAGATTACAAGAGGAAAAGAAAATATTGGATCTCCACCATTGTTCATTGAAATATTCCCTCAAAAATATGCATCTGCAAATAATATTTTTTCAAATTGTTCTGATTGCCACTTAACAGTTCGCTGAATGGAATCGAGGATCGCCACTGTTTTCTAAATCGTTTGTTCAATGGAATATATGGTTGCCACCGTTTTCTTAATCTTTTGCTCAATGGAATCCACGATTGCCACTGTTTTCTTAACCATTTGCTCAATGGAATCGAGGATCCCTACTGTTTTCTTAATGGTTTCTTCAATGGAATCGACAATTGCCACTGTTTTCTTAATCATTTGCTCAATGGAATCGACGATTGCCACTGTTTTCTTAACCGTTTGCTCAATGAAAACGACCATTGCCCCTGTTCCCAATCCTCTAAGCAAGTTTGTTTGTATGTTGCCTGGTTAACTAAATCACTTCAATAAAATCTTAAATGATTTGCTGCATAGCATCAAGAGAATATATCCGGCTTCCTCCCCCAATAAAAACTGGACGCCATGAAATAGCTGAAAAATTGCTGAAAGTGGCGTTAAAACACCATTCAAACAAACATCAAGAGAATATAAAGCAATAATGGCCACCCCCTAAAAATGTTTGAAAAACCGTGTTATGATAATGCGATCGGCTATAACTGGGTAGATCAGTACCTTCTATAGCTACACTAGTTATACCGTCTACTGTCGAAAAAAAGCAACTTTGTTCTAATATATACTTTTTTAGATTACAGATTTTTGCAACTCGCTGAAAGAAGGTGAATGCAATTCTCCGAAGTCGCAACAGCCATTTCTGTTTTATTTTAATGATAATCATTGTGATTCAGTTAATTACATTGCATTGTTTTGGCCAACTTAAACAATTAAGACTGTTTGATGTTTAACATCAAATAAGAAAAAAGTTTATTCAGAAAATGAGTAAAAGTTAAACAAAACAGTATCAAGATGTTTCCTAACCTGAAAATGGGCTAGTTTAGATAAATGGGGAAATTTTTTAGTACAACCAGAAACAAAGTGTATAGTAAATAGGGTATGTGAATTTAGCAGTGCAGCCGACCAGTGATGATCAAGTTGGGTAATGCAGGGAACCTGGAATTCTGTCAATAGTAATTTAAATTAAGCGTCCCCATCGGAACGACCTGTTTAAACCAATTCCCTGTTTGATAGCTGCTTTTATTTTTAGTCATGCAATGTAACAGCTTACAAAATTTACATTGATAAGATGTCTCATAAACTCGTAGGAAATATCTTATAAGGCGTGTCATATATACAAGATATCTTACAAAATTGATGAATCTCGTGCAAGAGACTTTTTGTGTTGCCTTATCCTCTTTAAATAATTAAGGCTTTCCCCTTTCCGAGTGGAGAGCCTTCCTGTTTTTCATCTGTTTTTTATTATTCTTATTTTTTTTTGCCAAGTTTCTTTTCCCATTATAAATTTTGTTTCACGACATGTCGTAAAGACATTTTGTACTATGGGTGTATGAGACATCATGCTTTCGCAGTTAGCCCTGGCACACCGAACACTTGTTCTTTAAGGAGTAATTTCCCCTGTCACAAAAAAAAATTTTGTGCAGATTAATTATAAAACCGTAAAAGTTGTTGCAAAATTGTCAGCTATTGAATGCGACAATTTGTTACATATATCGCGCAAAGGATTTTGATGACTCCTTTTAAGAGGTATTTCCCATTATTTATTGGAAGTACATTTTGTACCATTGTAACTCATGAACCAGAGGTGATAGAGGCTTGGAATTTCATAATTGGTCATCATTGACCTTGACCTTGAAAAAGGTCAAAGGTCAAGGTCACATTCTAAATTTTGACATTGTGGTGTGTGCGATTTATTTAATTTCAACACAAAAGGGGTTGAGGTCAAGGTCATAGTGTCTAGAATTTGACCTTTTCTATTTTAACAGTTATTTAAATAGTCTTTCCTTTAAATTTGTTAATTTCATGAAAGAACAAATAATGTTTGTGTAAAATTTAAAGGTCTTTTAACTCTGGTACATGTTGGTTCTTTTTATACCCCCGCTCGACAGAGTCGGGGGTATATAGTGGTCCTCATGTCCGTCCGTCCGTCCACATTTGGTTTCCGGATGATAATTCAAAAAGTTTACATCCGATTTGAATGAAACTTTGGGATATTGTTATTGGTTTTCGGTTTGTGCAATCTTTCACTTGCTCTCTCTTTTTGTTATGGTTGCTGTGAAGCTTACCTTTGATTGGTAATTTGTTAGGCGGTTACTCAAATTTTTCATTGGATAATAATATTTATGTTTAAAGTTCGGTCTGAGATGACCTGTTAGATCTTCACAGCGACAATAACAGATCATAACAACTAGAGGCTCCCAGGAGCCTGTATCGCTCACCTGCACCTGAAACCAATGAACTCTTCTTTATCCAGCTTTTCTTTCCTATAAGGAATTGTCCAAAACTTATGCAAAAGTCATTAATTTTGACCTTTTAAGGGAAATAACTCCTATAAGGAGGAGCTTTTGATGCTTAGGGACCGGTCATTATTTATCTCAGGGGGGGGGCGGGAAAAAAGTAGGGGGGGGGGGGTCATCAAAATTTAGCTGACTATTAGAGGGTGGGTCGTCACTATTTAGCTGACTATTAGAGGGTGGGTCGTCACTATTTTTTAAGTAATTCAACCAGGGGGGGGGTCATGATTTTTTAATATAATATTTTCAACGATTAAAAAAATTATCTAGCCTCACTTCGCTTGGCATGTACAGAACAAAAATATTATAAATGATCTGAATTTCACAGAAATGAAATCTGGTTATAGTGAGATGGATGGGGTGGGGTGTAATTTTCAATAAACAATTTCTCAGGAACTATTAATGGAAAGGTTCTGAAATTTTGTATGCAGATTCCAGTGGGTGGTCCAAATATGGTACTTAAGATTCCTTTTCGGGTCTGTGTGACATATACTTCCTGTTCAACGAAATTTGTGTTTTTCGGTCTTTGACATTTTTTTAAGTATAGAATGATATGATCACAACTGTTCAAGTTTGTAGAAAACTTGTGGTGGTTTTGCCACACATATATTTTAGAAACAAAAACATGACCAATACAGATCAAATGATTTCTCAATCTAATATTATAAATATGACAGTATGATGAGTTGCATTTAAATATCTTTATTAGAATAATATGTAACTGTAACATTGAGTAAAAATACTAAATGTAAAAAAACACGAAATAAAAATAAATAAAAACGCCTACCTAGCTACTTTGCCCTGTTTAAGAAATCTAATGTCTGAGAACCAATTTTGTATGACCTATAAATAGTTTGATTCGCTAATGTTTTGTCCTAAAAATCTCAATTTTTATCCTTGAAAGTTTACTCCAAATTATATATCAGTGATGCATGTTAGAAATGCATTTTCTTTTTATACAATATATTGATATAAAGTTGTATATTCTTTTATGATACATGTACTCCAATTCTGTTTTAAAAATCTCAATTGTTAACTATTTTATCCTTGAAAATCTACTCTAAATTATATATCATTGATGCATGTTAGAAATGCATTTTCTTTTATACAATATATTGATATAAAGTTGTATATTCTCTTATGATATGTGTACTCCAATTCTCTTTTAGAATTTGAAAGTAAATCAGAAGTTAAAGCATCATTATTTTATTTGTCTTCATGCTATGTATGCTTCTAAAAAATTTTGATTGAACAAAGATTAATACCTATAAAGGTCATGAAGATGTATACTGGAAAAGTAACAAAGGTCAATATATTTATCATATTTACAGTTTATGTTCATCTCTCGATCTGTCAAACAGTTTTAAATTCAAATAGCCTCCACCAATGCACCTGAAAAAGTCAACTTTACCATAGTGGTATGACATAGGGATAAATTTAGTATTCTGTGTGTATACATTTCAAGGCAAACAACAAAGGCATCCTAGAGGAGGGGGTCAGATTTTTTATGGCACTTCTAAGAGGGGGGGGGGTCAGTGATTTTAACAATTATAAAAATGGGGGGTCATTAATATTTTATCATTTAAAAATAACAATTTGCCGGCCCCCTGGAGATAAAAAATGACCAGTCCCTTAATAAGGAGGTTCACCTCAAATTTTCTGTATCTTTTATACTTTGTTACTATCAGCCAAAAGCTATCTTGACCTCACCCTCCTTTTTCTATTTCAAGCAAAGGTAGCCACCATGTTGGTAGTAAGCTGTTATGATTTGCACAATTTTGGTAGGGGACATCCTAAAGATGATGCGTGCAATGTTTCAAAGTAGTCCTTCCATTGGTTTAAGAGGAGAAGATTTTTAAAATCAATTAAAATTCATTTAAAAATGTTCAAGGAGAATAACTCCCAATCGGTTCATCAGACAATCTTGACCCTACAGACCTTTTTGTAGCTCTCATAGAGTTCAACAATTAAGCATGCTAGCTTTTTCTCTAGTTCTAATAATTTTCAAGATTTTGAGGCACAAATGGCAAAAATAATTAATTTTGACGATTAAAGGCAGTAACTCCTATAAGGAATCATCATACAACTTCGACCAAATGGAGTGTTTTGTAGAGCTTTTGATGCTGAATGAAGAAGGAAAGTCTCTTCGGTTTTCCTTTATCTATTATACTTTTTGAATTATAAACCAAAAGCTGTATTTTGACACTACTGTTCTATTTTTAGCCGAAGCGGCCATTTTGGTTGGTCTGAGGCCATGATCTGTGCAAACTTGGTAAAGGACATTTTACATTTGATGTGTGCACATTGGTGAGCAAAAAAGAGGGAGTTAATTATTTACCTCCCCACACATCAATGAAATAAAACTTTAATGTTACTTGTCTATTTCTTTCGTTTGATAAATATTTTAAAGTTGTTTTTTTTTTGTTATTGTTGTTTGTTCAGTCTGGGACAAGTATATAACTGCTTGATTTATAGGTTCTTGTTTCAGTTTCCGTTCTACCTTACATCAGGAACCAGGAATCAAAATATTAGTTATACTAGTCCCAGCTTACATACATCTCTATTATAGGAGTTAAATGCGTCGAATATCTTTTTTAAAGATAGTACTTGTTATATTCAAATATCACGAATTTCGTCATAAAAATTGTCTGATTTTTTGTGGCATTAAATTGCGACGAATCTATGATCATCTATGATAAAAGCTTACATTTATATTATAGTTAAACGTTTACTGTAAACTTTTTACAATAGGTACAAAACAACAATCGTTTAACTATAATATAAATGTAAGCTTTTGGAAACCCCACAGCCAATTGAAGTTCATGGAATTTAGGTGACCGACTTAGCTGTAAAAATCAATACACCACGGGTTTAAATACTAGGACGCGTGTAATTTTCCATAGGTTATTAAAGAATTTTATACAACCAGTTGAACATAAGGATAAATTTGTTAATAAATTAATATGGATATTTAACTTTGTATAATATGGAATTCTAAAAGAAAAGTGAGTACTCGTAAGAATTAATGGTCGAGTTGAACCAAATTCTTCTGTCTATAGTTGGCAAATATTTCCCAATTCTTGTTTTCATTTTCTATTTTGATTTTCGGCAGCCCCAAAAGATGAAAACGAGAAAATTTTGTGAAATATTTGCACCATACAGACAGAAAAATTCGGTATAGTAAACATTATTCTGTATAATACAAACACATACAAATGAATAGATGTTGTTTACTTTCAATTAAAATCACCTTAAAAATATTCAATCGCTAAACTTGGACACATTATTTTACTGCAAGGGCGCACCCAAGTAGTCCGTGAATACTTTGTCGTCCAACAGGTTTCGTGGACACATGTGGACACAGAAACCCTGACTTGTGAGGATGAACACCTAGATAGATAGCAGAGAATTCTAAAAGAGAGCGAGGGAGAGAGAGGTTAAAGTATGTGAAGGTTTTTTAGAAGACATCTATATAGTACCTACATTTATAATTGTATTACATACATAACATCTCTGTTCGTGTGTCTCTTATTCCGCTTTCAGACCCCTGTAGCTATTATTACGCCCCTAATTGCAAATTTTGTAGCCGCCCCAGAACTGACCTAATTGAAAACCAATTCTTCTGTCTCAATTGTGCTTAAGCCGCAAACAGCCAAAATAGAAAATAAAAAATTAGCATTAGCATTGTTTCTGTGTGTTTGTATGATGTCTAATACCACTTTCAGCAATTTTTCAGCTGTATCATGACGTCCGGTTTTTATGAGGGGAGTAAGCCGGAATAACCCGGAGTAAACACCCGGCACTCGGAAGGAAAACTGAAAATTCTTGTCTATAAGGTTGGAGTCGAGCGCACAATGCCCGCAGTGAGACTTGAACCCGCAATCAGTATTGACAGACCACGTGATCAATAGTAGACGAACTACCTTAACCAATCGGCAACCGAGGCCCCAATAGGGATAGAAGAATTCGGTCTAACCTCTAATTTTATTTCGAATGTACACATAACCTTCCACTACTAGCAGCAGTCTTTAATAGGGGAATAAAACATGTTGAATTTTTTTATTCGGAAGCTCATACAGCTTTTTGATCTAACGTTGGGATTCAATTTCGACTCCCCGCACTCCCCCACCCCACCCCCACGCCCCCTCAAAAAAAACAAAACAAAACAAAACAAATCAAAAAACTGGACGGAACGATAAAGCTGTTGAAAGTGACATGAAATCACAAACAAACATACAATCGGATCTTTTTTACTATTTCCGCCTATTGTTAATCATTTGGCAGAACTATCAAACACAGGGGCTCGTAAAAATTGATTTACTTGCGCTTTCGATTGATACTGGGTCGGTTTTGTTATAGTGTGGGAGAAGGGAAGAAACAGAGTCTATACCCGCCAACTTTCAAAAAAAAAAATTAAAAATATTTCTTTACCCCTATCTACACGGGTTTGTAATTATTTCTGTTCCTAATTGAATTATCTTCATGAAAAAACCTACCTTTATGTTTCTAATGTCATTTAACTCTCAAATTTTAATAATTTCCACCAGTTTGAAACGAAATGGACAATAACCCTGGCCGGAAGTGGACTTTATCATTACTGAGAAAGTGAGTACCGAAAGGCCTCAAAGACGACAAACGATATTATCTCCGGCTTGCAACAAATGCGGACATTTGATTGGTTGGTTACCCGTCGGTACAAATCCCATGCCCCCGGCTTCGTTGCTTACGAGCCGCTGTGTATCAAACAAACAACAAGGGGCCTTGGTGGCCGAGTGGTTAAGGTAGTTCGTCTACTTTTCATCACGTGATCTGTAAACACTGAGATTACGAGTTTGAGTCTCACTGCGATTCTACTCCAAACTTAATTGACAAGGACTGTCAGTTTTCCTACCGAAGGTCGGGGGTTATCTCCTGGTACTCTGGCTTCCCAAATAAAAACTGGACGCCATGATATAGCTGAAAAATTGCTGAAACAACATTCAAACAAAAAAAAAAAAAAAAACAAACAAACAAACAAACAACAAGCAAATATATTGGCACTCAAACTTGTCTGTTCCAAAAACTGTTATCTTTCGGTGAAGAAGCTAATATGAAATGACCGCTGTCGTTCGGAAAATAAGCTCTGCTTTCATTTTTAAACTTATATCCCGAAATTGAGAAAAACAAAGATCGTTGTAAATATTTAGTCTATTTTGGTTTCTGGGCACTGTATTATGTTTATTATTTCTAAACAGTGGATCTTGAAGGATCCGATGACAAATCAGAGCTACTTCAAAGAATTCGGATGATTTCCGTAGCAATATTAATAGCTGGTGTTTTATCTAAAATTAAGTATGTATTTTATCAAATTAAGAAAAATTATCGAGTGATACAACCCGTGTGATACAAAACCTTGTATCATCTATATAGGTGATACAAAATGTACTTTTGTCGGAACTACTTCTTGACGTCACAATGAATTGGATAACCAATGATTTGGTAAAAGACTCTCATTTTATGAATGAAATATGACGTCATAATACATGTGACGTTATGCATAATAGATGTGACGTTATGGACTATATTTTATAAACAAATGCTTCGTTGGGTGTTAAATTTAAAATTTGAAACATTCAGTTTTATTATGCCCTTCTTATACTTGCTTATTTTAGATAAACTTTTTACATTCATTTAAGTGTAGGTACAACTACATGTATCACGTCTCGACAGTTGCATACATTCCCGCATCACAACTCGACGCTGCGCGTCTCGTAGTGATACGAATGTACACAACTGTCTCGGCGTGATACAGGTAGTTGTACCTACACATAATGTATGTAATGTATATATATCAATGTCTGTTGGTATTCCTATCATAGTAAAGGGAATTGAAGGGAAATTTCCCCTTCTTTCTGGTAGTTCAATCTGGTGCGGCATACTTGTAAGTTATTTTTTGCTTAGAGATATATGAATAATGATATTATATTATTTCACGTGTATTATTTAAATGAACCAGGCGTCAATGTTTATCAAACGAAGCATTTAAGTTAGTATATAAATAATTTGAATCGTGTAAACTTATAATTCATTCTATTTTTTTACTTAATTGATTTTGAAGGCTGATTATGTACATGGGACGTTACGAGTTAATTAACCCACGTATTATAGGGACTCATAACAAAAAAAGATATGGGATAAACCCATATCCAGAGATATAGGTGTATCCCATTTGGTTTAATAGTTTTTTTTCAATTTGTTTTATTTAAAATTTCATCATATGCTGTAAAGGGTGTAACGAATATATGTAACTGTGGTGTAACCAATTTGTAAACATTTTAAAAAATGAAGGCATAAATATATATATATATATTGTTAACTTTTTAGCTCACCTGACCGAAGGGTCATGTGAGGTATTGCCATCACTTGGCGTCCGTCGTCCGTCGTCGTTGTCGTCGTCGTCGTCGTCGTCGTTAACTTTTCTTCAAAAATCTTCTCCTCCAAAACCACTGAAGGGATTGCTTTGAAACTTTGCACACATTATCAGTAAAATGTCCTCTACCAAGTTTGCACAAATCGTGGCATCAGACCAACCAACATGGCCGCCATGGCTAAAAATATAACAGGGGGGTCAAAATACAGTTTTTTTCTTATAGTTCAAAAAGTATAACAGATACAGGAAAACCGAAGCAACCTTCCTTCTTCAGCATCTAAAGCTCTACAACACATTGGGTCAAAGTTGTATGATGACTCCTTGTAGGAGTTATTGTCCCTTAACATGTTTAATTGTCAAAATTGATGATTTTTGCCATTTTTGCCTCAAAATCTTGAAAATTATTAGAACTAGAGAAAAAATTACCATTGCTTAATTGTTTTTTTTTAAATCTTCTCCTCTGAAACAACTGAAAGTACTGCTTTGAAACTTTGTACACATCATCCATCAAATGTCCTCAACCAAGTTTGCACCAACCATGGCTGCAGATTAACCAACATGGCCACCATGGCTAAAAATAGGACGGAAGGGGGGGGGGGCGGGTAAAATACAGTTTTTGGCTTATATTTAAAAAACTGTAACAGATACAGGAAAACCGAAGAGACATGCCTTCATCTGCATCAAAAGCTCTACGAAACACTCCATTTGGTTGAAGTTGTATGATGACTCCTTATAGGAGTTATTGCCCTTTAATTGTCGAAATTGATTATTTTTGACATTTTTGCCTCAAAATCTTGAAAATTATTAGAACTAGATAAAAAGGTTAGCATTGCTTAATTGTTCTGCTCTATGAGGGCTACAAAAATGACTTCAGGGTCAAGATTGTCTGATCAACCGTTTAGGAATTATTCTCCTTGAACATTTTTTAAAACAATTTTACTTGATTTTAAAAAATCTTCTCCTCTTTAACCAATGAAAGGACTGCTTTGAAACATTGCACACATTATCTTTATGACGTCCTCTACCAAAATTGTGCAAATCATGACACCTGACTACCTTCATAGCTACGTTGGCTTAAAATAGAAAAAATGAAAAAAGGGGGGAGGAGTCGAGAGAGTTTTCGACAAATAATTAAAAAAGTATAACAGGTACAGCAAATTTGAAGTGAACCTCCCTTCTCTCTCTAAGCATCAAAAGCTCCTCCTTATAGGAGTTATTTCCCTTAAAAGATCAAAATAATGATTTTTGCAGAAGTGTTGGGCAATTCCTTATAGCAAAGAAAAGCTGGATAAAAAAGGGTTGTTTGGTTTCAGGTTCAGGTGAGCGATACAGGCTCTAGTTTTTCAAAATTATACATATATATACATATAGCAATTATGTAACTATTATGTAGTTGTACTTTTTTATGTAACTGTTTTTTACCGGTTACAAAACAAGCCCCCTATAAGTTATCTGGACTGATTTCTGGCCATATATAGTAAAGGGATGCAAATATAGACGATTGTGAAAGGCAAGAAATAATCATCTTGATAATAATATCTCAACTTTGAGAAGAGTACTGTAATAAAAAAAGCAAAGTTTTGGAAGGACAAATATATGTTTACCAATAAAAAATACATTGACAATAGTCAAGTGGTTCTGTGGGGGAAAATTTGAATGTAAGAACGGCAGTTATCGCGTCCTCGGAAAATCAAAGAAAACATACCGACAAGTTACAATTTGTTTTGATTTAATTTTACTGTAATTAAAATTGTTTCAAAAGATTTGCAATTAAATGTATTTCAAACGTCAAATTAGCATTCATGTGCATAAACATTGCTAAGAACTTTATAAAATTTTCAGAATTTAAAATATTTAAAAAAGCAACCTTTATTCGAACGTAACTGAATTTTTTTCTGTTGTATTATTATATATATATATAACTTGCTTCGTTAAAATATCTTAACATCAAAATTTTTAAATCTTGAATTAAATAAAAATCTTTATCTTTTGTGCTTTTTTTATTATTTTCCCTACTGATTTCTACCACATTTTTCATTGATTCAGACATCAATTTTTTTAAATAACATGCCTGTTTGAAAATCTAATTTTGTATAAATAGTTTCTTCTCACACAGCCAAAAATACAATTGGTACAGTGAAAGTAACAAATAAACAAACAAAACAACAGGCTATATACAATATATATATCAAAATCATAATCTTATTAAGCCATTTTAGCGGCTTATTATGCGAGTCTGATTGGTCTTTCATTTTTACCTTTCATCAAAGTTCAGTGTCAGGTAATAAATAATCAATTTGCAAATAAACAAGGCACATCTAATATACAATTACATCACAGAAATGTCTCTGCCCTCTCATTAAAACCACCACTACCACACATGAATCGTTCACGAGAGTTTGGGATTTCGAAACCGTCAATAAACAAAACCCAGGGAAATTATATTTAATGTTCAAGATGACTAATTTTCTGCGTTAAAGTTCAATTTTCTACCTTATAAATTATGAAATAATCCAGAAATAAGTTTTCTTAATGAGTGGTCACAAGCGCGTTAAACAAAATCTAAAAATGCACTTTTATTGTCAAATTATCTAAGTAACAAATAAAAGAAACCGAAAAATTTACACTTTATCATGTTAAAATAAGAATGCATAAAAAATTACGAAGCTTGACATAGAAATCACGAAATAATCTAAGAAATACAATTGAAGGGATGAAATACATTACGTAATATAACATAACAAAATTTTTAAATGCCTTTTTCTTATCAAATTAAATAACAAATTAATAAAAGAAACTCAAGTATATACATTTTATTATGTCAAGAATAGAATGCATTAATAAAAACTATAGATAGTAAAATAATCCAAAAATAAAAATTGAAGCGGATCTATTCATACTACCGAGATACTGGTAAAGCGCGCATTAATATGCAATTATGTACATCTTTACTTCTTCTTATTAGATCAGGACAAAAAACGTATTTTTAAGCTTGAAGGATTTAACAAATACGAAAAACTGTAATTGAAATATTTTCTTTAATATTAAATTTGCCATTTTATCACTTAAAACATGAACTATATTGTAGAGTATGGTTTTACCTTTTTGCTCAATTTTCCCGAAAACAATTATATATCAATAAGAGATAATAAGAAGAGATCGAACATATGAAAACAGTAATAAAATGATTAAGACAAAAATAACGCGAAAACACGAAAGATAATGTACTATATGCCTGTAGTGGAGAGTGTTACGTAAGAATATTACACATAGTAAATATATCACTGGAGACTTAGTCGAGGGTGATATATTTAATAAGTCTCCACTACTCGCAGTATGTGTAATATTTTACTGAACACACCTACATACCAAAATATATTTCGGGATACAATTTCCTGTCAAGAGGGTGTTATATCGAGAGGAGTGCGATATATCGGGTTGATCTATCATTGTGCTATATCGTTGTCGAGAAGTGGAGTAAGTTTTTTGTTTGTTTTATGGTGTTTACCACCACTTTCAGCCATTTTTCAGCCATATCATGGCATCCAGTTTTTATTGGGGGAGGAAGCCGGAGTACCCGGAGAAAACCCCAGACCTGCGGTAGGAAAACTGGCAATCCCTGTCAATTAAGATTGGAGTCGAGTACACACTGCCTGCAGTGAGACTCGAACCCGCAATCTCAGTGCTGACAGGGGGCCTCGGTGGCCGAGTGTTCAAGGTAGTTCGTCTACTATTGATCACGTGGTCTGTTAACACTGAGATTGCGGGTTCGATTCTCACTGCAGGGTGTACTCGACTCCAATCGTAATTGACAAGGATTGCCAGTTTTCCTACCGCAGGTCGGGGTTCTCTCCGGGTACTCCGGCTTCCTCCCCCAATAAAAACTGGACGCCATGAAATAGCTGAAAAATTGCTGAAAGTGGCGTTAAAACACCATTCAAACAAACAAACAATCAGTGTTGACAGACCACGTGATCAATAGTAGACAAACTACTTTGAAAACTCGGCCACCGAGGTCCCCTAGGAGTAAGTAAATAATAGAAGGGAAAAACTCATATTAATTATCCAATAAAAAATGAAGATTTTTGTATGAAATATAACATTATATAATAATAGCCAACGACAGGTAAAGTAGACATTCAGCTTCATTATAATTTTTTGCATTGTCGTTTGTACAACTGATCGCTCAATACTGATTAATAGTATGAATTGTAAGAACGATTTTGCCATTACGTATTCTGTTTGTCTCTATCGAATTTTTGTCCAGATGTTTTAGCTCGTTTACAAGACACGACATACTTTGCCGTGTAATATCGACGGTTCCTAATTTGCAGGAGTTCCATTACATGCGGACACAGACTGTCTTATGTTTGTGTACACGTGATTTTTACGCAAATAAATTCTATACATATAGTACAATATCTTTGTTGTTTTTGCGTTATTTTTGTCTTAATCTTTTTATTGGTGTTTTTATGAGTCCCTATCTAATACGTGGGTTAATTAACTCGTAACGTGCCATGTACATTATATTGATATATATATTTTTAAATTGTAGATGATAGTAACCGGATCGTTAGGCACGGCTTATACTTCCACAGACAATGAAGAAAAACAGACCAAATACGTAAGCTGATATAACAATTTCTGTGTTTGAATAAATGAGTTCATGATCTGTGATACCACAGTTTTCAACATATTTAATAACCTCCATACCTGTATATTATCTGTAATACCACAGATTACCATGTACATTAACCTCACTCCTCACTGTCATTACCACCCTCACTCCTCACTGCCATTACCACCCTCACTCTTACTGCCATTACCAACCTCACTCTTACTGCCATTACCAACCTCACTCTCACTGTCATTACCACCCTCACTCCTCACTGCCATTACCACCTTCACTCTCAAGGCCATTACCACCCTCACTCGTACTGCCATTACCAACCTCACTCTTACTGCCATTACCAACCTCACTCCTCACTGTCATTACCACCCTCACTCTTACTGCCATTACCAACCTCACTGCTCACTGCCATTACCACCCTCACTCCTCACTGCCATTACCACCTTCACTCTCAATGCCATTACCACCTTCACTCTTACTGCCATTACCAACCTCACTCTTACTGCCATTACCAACCTCACTCTCACTGTCATTACCACCCTCACTCCTCACTGCCATTACCACCTTCACTCTCAATGCCATTACCACCTTCACTCTTACTGCCATTACCAACCTCACTCCTCACTGTCATTACCACCCTCACTCTTACTGCCATTACCAACCTCACTCTTACTGCCATTACCAACCTCACTCTCACTGTCATTACCACCCTCACTTCTCACTGCCATTACCACCCTCACTCCTATCTGTCATTACCACCCTAACTCCTCACTGCCATTACCACCTTCACTCTCACTGCCATTACCACCCTCACTCTCACTGTCATTACCACCCTCACTCTTCACTGTCATTACCACCCTCACTCCTCACTGCCATTACCACCTTCACTCTCAATGCCATTACCACCCTCACTCTTACTGCCATTACCACCCTCACTCTTCACTGTCATTACCACCCTCACTCCTCACTGCCATTACCACCCTCACTCCTCACTGTCATTACCACCATCAATCCTCACTGCCATTACCACCCTCACTCTTCACTGTCATTACCACCCTCACTCCTCACTGCCATTACCACCCTCACTCCTTACTGTCATTACCAACCTCACTCCTCACTGTCATTACCACCCTCAATCTCACTGCCATTACCACCCTCACTGCTCACTGTCATTACCACCCTCACTCTTCACTGCCATTACAACCCTAACTCCTAACTGCCTTACCACCCTCACTCCTCACTGTCATTACCACCATCAATCCTCACTGCCATTACAATCCTCACTCCTCACTGCCATTACCACCCTCACTCCTCACTGCCATTACCACCCTCACTCTTCACTGTCATTACCACCCTCACTCCTCACTGCCATTACCACCCTCACTCCTCACTGTCATTACCAACCTCACTCCTCACTGTCATTACCACCCTCAATCTCACTGCCATTACCACCCTCACTGCTCACTGTCATTACCACCCTCAATCTCACTGCCATTACCACCCTCACTGCTCACTGTCATTACCACCCTCACTCCTCACTGCCATTATCACCCTAACTCGTAACTGCCATTACCATCCTCACTTCTCACTGCCATTACCACCTTCACTCTCACTGTCATTACCACCCTCACTCTTACTGCCATTACCACCCTCACTCTTCACTGTCATTACCACCTTCACTCTTCACTGTCATGACCACCCTCACTCCTCACTGCCATTACCACCCTCACTCCTCACTGCCATTACCACCCGCACTCCTCACTGTCATTACCAACCTCACTCCTCACTGTCATTACCACCCTCAATCTCACTGCCATTACCACCCTCACTGCTCACTGTCATTACCACCCTCACTCCTCACTGCCACTACCACCCTAACTCCTAACTGCCATTACCACCCTCACTCCTCACTGCCATTACCACACTCACTCCCCACTGCCATTAGAACCCTCACTCTCACTGCCATTACCACCCTCAGTCGTCGCTGCCATTATCACCCTCACTCCTCACTGCTATTACCACCTCACTCCTCACTGTTATTACCACCCTCACTTCTCACTTCCACTACCACCCTCACTCCTCACTGCCATTACCATCCCCAGTCCTCACTGCCATTACCACCCTCACTCCTCACTGTCATTACCACCCTCACTCTTCACTGCCATTACCACCCTCACTCCTCACTTCCATTACAACCCTCACTCTCACTGTCATTACCACCCTCACTCTTCACTGTCATTACCACCCTCACTCCTCACTGCCATTACCACCTTCACTCTCAATGCCATTACCACCCTTACTCTTCACTGTCGTTACCACCCTCACTCCTCACTGCCATTACCACCCTCACTCCTCACTGTCATTACCACCCTCAATCTCACTGCCTTACCCACCCTCACTCCTCACTGCCATTACCACCCTCACTCCTCACTGCCATTACCACCCTCACTCCTCACTGTCATTGCCACCCTCACTCCTCACTGTCATTACCACAATCAATCCTCACTGCAATTACCACCCTCACTCCTCACTGTCATTACAACCCTCACTCCTCACTGCCATTACCACAATCAATCCTCACTGCAATTACCACCCTCATTCCTCACTGCCATTACCACAATCAATCCTCACTGCAATTACCACCCTCACTGCTCACTGTCATTACCACCCTCACTCCTCACTGTCATTACCACCCTCACTCCTCACTGCCATTACCACCCTCACTGTTACTGCCATTACCACCCTCACTCTCACTGCCATTACCACCCTCATTCCTCACTGCCATTACCACCCCCACTCGTCACTGCCATTACCACCCTCACTCCTCATTGCCATTACCACCTCACTCCTCACTGTTATTACCACCCTCACTTCTCACTTCCACTACCACCCTCACTCCTCACTTCCATTACCATCCCCACTCCTCACTGTCATTGCCAACCTCACTCCACGCTGCCATTTAGACCCTCAATCATCGCTGCCATTAACACCCTCCATCCTCACTGTCATTAACACCCTCA
Organism: Limnoperna fortunei; assembly: GCA_944474755.1. Lineage (NCBI taxonomy): Eukaryota > Metazoa > Mollusca > Bivalvia > Mytilida > Modiolidae > Limnoperna > Limnoperna fortunei. The sequence goes on along the minus strand of OX104113.1, from coordinate 81,084,693 downwards.
CTCCTCACTGTCATTAACACCCTAACTCCTCACTGTCATTAACACCCTCCATCCTCACTGTCATTAACACCCTCCATCCTCACTGTCATTAACACCCTCACTCCTCACTGTCATTAACACCCTAACTCCTCACTGTCATTAACACCCTCCATCCTCACTGTCATTACCACCCTCACTCCTCACTGTCATTAACACCCTCCATCCTCACTGTCATTACCACCCTCACTCCTCACTGTCATTAACACCCTCCATCCTCACTGTCATTAACACCCTCCATCCTCACTGTCATTAACACCCTCACTGCTCACTGTCATTAACACCCTCCATCCTCACTGTCATTAACACCCTCCATCCTCACTGTCATTAACACCCTCACTCCTCACTGTCATTAACACCCTAACTCCTCACTGTCATTAACACCCTCCATCCTCACTGTCATTAACACCCTCCATCCTCACTGTCATTAACACCCTCCATCCTCACTGTCATTAACACCCTCACTCCTCACTGTCATTAACACCCTAACTCCTCATTCAGTATTATCTGTGTCACCACATATTGCTCTATACGGTTTAGAACCCCGACCTCCTATATATAATCTTTACACAAATGGATCTTCCATTCTTTTATAATGAGGTAACGAAAAGGTTAATAATTTTTTTTCATTTTAGGGTCGAGGATTATACGGTCTTTGTATTGCATTGTTCAGTGTTGGGGGTCAAAATGTGGGCTATACAATTGCAGGTGCTATACTGTGTGGCATAGAAGAACTCCAATCCTGTGGGCCGAACTTCGATGTAGAACTGGCACTGAACATCATCGCATGTATTATGGGAATTATCTCTGTCATTGGTGCTATAGTAATTGTAGTAACATTTTATCGGAACAGGGAGGCACTGAATGTGAAATACAGAGGATGTTGCCAAACTACATGCGAGTAGTCCGTTACATATGGATTATGCTTTATATGTTGTGAAATACTATATATTAGTAGCAATTTTGAACAAGTTTAGTAGATCATTTATTCTTCCATATTGGACATGTGTGTTTTATTAGATAAGCTACTGCTATATTTATCTGTTATACAGACCTAACTAATATTTATTCTGAACAGGAACGCACTGAATATGAAATACAGAAATTGCTGCAACCTAGGCATTACATGTCCATCTACATATAGCTGTACATTAGACTAAAGCTTCTATACCAAGTATAGTGAGATGTACATATATACCCGGTATGAGAACTAAACATTTGTACATGTTGTGTAGCACTTTGTAACAAGATGTTTAATTCTTCCATATTGGACATTTGTGAGTTTCAGTAGTGTATAGTTAGCTGTTACCTAACTAATATTTCATCCGAACAGGAACGCAAGAAATTGCTGCCATATTAGCATTACATGTGGTAAATAATTTATGAGAACTTAACATTTGCACACATTGTGTAGAACCTTGCAAAACAATTGTTTAATTCTTCCATATTGGACATTTGTGAGTTTTATTAGATAAGCTCTTGCTATATTTATCTGTTATACAGACCTAACTAATTTTTTTTTCCGAACAGGAACGCACTGAATATGAAATACAGAAATTGCTGCCACCTAGGCATTACATGTGATAAGTCCATCTACATATACATGTAGAAGGACATAAGGCTAAAGACTTATATACCAAGTATAGTGAGATAAAGTACATATATAGTATATGAGAACAAAACATTTGTACACGTTGTGTAGCACTTTATAACAAGATGTTTAATTCTTCCATATTGGACATTTGTGTGTTTTATTAGATAAGCTACTGCTATATTTATCTGTTATACAGACCTAACTAATATGTTTTTCCGAACAGTAACGCACTGAATATGAAATACAGAAATTGCTGCCACCTAGGCATTACATGTGGCAAGTCCATCTACATATATCTGTACATTAGACTAAAGCTTCTATACCGAGATGTACATATATATATGAGAACTAAACATTTGTACATGTTGTGTAGCATTTTATAACAAGATGTTTAATTCTTCCATATTGGACATTTGTGAGTTTTCAGTAGTGTATAGTTAGCTGTTATACAGACCTAACTAATATTTCATCCGAACAGGAATGCAAGAAATTGCTGCCATATTACCATTACATAAGGTAAATAGTTTATGAGAACTTAACATTTGTACACATTGTGTAGAACTTTGTAAAAAGTTGTTTTATTCTTCCATATTGGACATTTGTGATTTTTATAAAATTAACTACTGCAATAGTTAGTTTCAGTGAAACGCGCCTAGTCTGTCTCCCATTTCCGGGACAAAAACCTTTTTTAAGGCTAGTACAAATAAAATTATATATTTTCTGACACTGTACGAATATTGTATATTTTTCAATGTTAAATTTTTCTAAGAAATATAATATGAAGGTAATGCTGAAGATAATAAATAATGGTACCTACAGGCCTAGAAATCTTCAAATCTCCGAATCAAGAAATCTAACCCAAACCTTGCATGTTTCTTTTAACAACATTTTTCAGGCCAATTATACAACATATCGTATACATTCTTTATTAAAGATGTTTAATTAATCAAGATTTTACAGATTTTGTACAATATTGTTATTGTATATTATTGTTATAATTGTTGTTCATTAAACGCTTTGTAGGTAATAAATAAATAAATCTGCTGCTTTTGTGTTCTTTTAACCTAAACCCCAGAATGTATGTAGACAGAGAATTTCCCTTTATGTCAATTGATTGATAATTGCATCATATAGAGTCTAGCGAGCAGTTTTTTAAATTTATTGTCAGGACGAGAACAAGTTAACAATAAATAAATAATTTGGGGAAACGAGATAAACGTACCGTCGGGAGACTTTGAAAGTCACTAACAAAGCTTAGAGAGTTGTGTAGGGAAGGAGAACTTTGGCGATTGTAGCAGCTACAATGCGTCCGTTTTTTACGTCTACAAAAAATGGTCGTTAACGTGCAGCTAACGTGGCACTGTCTACCCACTCCGAGTCTTGGCTTTCCATTTCACAAACCAGACAAACCACCAACACAGACCAGTGTGAGGATATTCCTTGTCTGCCATTCAGGTAGGCGCCGGAGCGCTTTATGGAAACAGAATTATATGTACCTGTTGCAACTTATTGCGCATGTATGTAACATTTAAAATACAAATGTCTGACAGAAGCCAAAAATGTATAGTGTGTACTAAGATTTTATGTGAATATTTACTTTTGCGTTTTTGTTTGATTCGTTTTTGTTATTCGGAAACATTTAGTTTCTGGCCATTTACTAGTCAAGCGTAGATAAATTGCATCGTTGTTCCTTAGTCCGAGAATCCTCTGCCGTCCAACGGCGGATTTTGCGGCACAGGTCTGGGTCGGCAAATGTCATCGTGTCCCTATGTTAACAAACATTTTCGTCCAGTTAACTATATATAATTCGTTTTTTTTAGATATTTTTCTCTATGAATATTATTATCATACCTTCAATCGGGATAATTTAAGCACTGGATTTAAGTCACATTGTTGTCACGTGACTTTTTGTTCAAAATGAAAGTGAAATGTCTGTCGATGGAAATGAGCTTAGAAAAGACTTAAATCATTTTGATTGAAGGTATGATATTCATAGAGAAAAATATCTAAAGAGGCTAATTATATATAGTTTAACTGGACGAAAATGTTTGTTAACATCTGGACACGATGAGATTTGCCGACCCAGACCTGTGTCGCAAAATCCGCTGTTTTGCTTATGGTCCCACGCAAAAAAAAAGCGTTGGACGGCAGAGGATCCTCGGACTACGTTGTTCCTATGTATCAATTCTGTTACCAGGTGGAGCTGTTTTAAGGGAATAAATAGTAAACCACAGGTCGAGTTTACTTATTCGTTTAACCAGATGAAACAAATTATCATAGTAAAACAAATAAACAAAAACATTATTTTTTATGACATTCCCATTAACTGCTTGTGAACCTGAATTCAGTAAGTTATGACAAAAACCGTCAAAGGTGTTTTATTGAGATGCTCAAACTTTGGAAGAAATTAATACATAGTTCAAACTGAAAACAAAGGCTTATGTTTGGTCTAATACTTTTATCTTGATACATTTTACACACATGAATATGCTCAATTCATTGGTAAAAATAAAGTAACGTCCAATAAGGAATTATTCATTTACAAAACGGTGAGTTGTAAGCCTTCAATGGGAATGGGATAGTTTAGAAAAATAATAAATTTTGAAAACCACACAAAACTGAGGGTGTAGCGAATAGGGCAAAATAAAATAGCTTTGCGATCGAACACTAATACACAGGACAATTTATGAGATGCGGAGAGTCTGGCACATTGGATTGAACGCATCTAACGGGACATTGAGATATCTGCAAATTTGACGTTTTTATCCACTTTTTATTATTTAGCGTTGAAAAAACCTTGTATATAAGTTACATTTGATAAGATATCTAAAAATTATGAAGTTATAAGGCGTTCGTATAAACTAAAGGAAAATATCTTGTAAAGTCGTATAAGATATCTCGTGCAAGAAATATTTTCTTTGTGCTAAAGTTTCAACAATTTTCAACCATATCATGGTGTCCAGGTTGTATTCTGTAGAAAATGGGAGAAAAGAGTATGATATCTCTTGGATTAAAGACCGGAGGTTTCCATTAGCCTGTAATTTCTCACAAAGATGGACTTGTTCTGCATATATTGTGCAAATATTTCACAGTTCTCTTTTCAATTTCTATTTTGACCATAAAAAATCTGGGGCAGCAAAAAAGTCAAAATAGAAGATAAAACAGGCCAATTGTAAAATATATGCACCAGGGAGGTCCGAGAATTATGTCTATCTCTCACATGGAATACAATGATGATATATGATAAAAAAGATTGACCTATATATTGATTTTGTTGAACTTTGTTTTACTACATATTATCTACATATAGGTCAAGCTGTTTTATCATATATCATTTCTATTATATGCTTAAGGCAATATAGCCAAAAACACAAACATAGGAAGAATGCTATTTATGCTGTGACTAGTAGAACTTGATTTTAAGGTTTCTATAAAAGAGCAAACAATAATAAAAGGCGTCGATGTTGGTTATCTCGACTTTTTGTGGATATTGTCTTTTTTATCTTTTAGATGAGCAAAAGTATAATTCGTGCTAATTTTGGAGTTAAATTTGTTTAGCGGCTTTATGGGTGAACTTTTTCGAAAACGTACATATAAGTAAAATTGCTCTTAAATTTAGTGTTGAGGAATACATTAACCACATTCGAGCGTGGTTTTATACGTTTTATACAATCCAAGTAAAAATTCCACTGTGTGCATTTCCTTTCCGGTCAAATTTTTACAAATTTTAATTTCTTTATTTGTTTTATTAAAATTGCTATAAAACAATTAATTTGTTTTTAACTTTGCTAAAGGTAGGTATTTAACACTTTTGACCTGCATGGTATTTACAGTTTGAACAAAATTTAGTACCGAAGTGGAATATATTCATTTTTGTAAAGAACAAACCATTCCGTTCAAGATTTAATCACTTAATCACTAAATAACATACTTTTATATTTAGTTTGTAGAACTTTAGTATAGCTTTAGAATCCGTTTTAATTTACATAAATAAATTCAAACGTTATAGAGAAAAATATACAAAAACAACCTTCTGGTTTTTACCGTCCCGCAAATTAAGGTCTCCGCAAGTAATGGGCATTAGCTCATATGCCATATATACATGTATACAGATTGATTGATGTTTGTTTTACGACCAGCAAGAAGTATTTCAGCTATATTCATGACGAGAACAACTTGACAAACAATACATAAAGAGAAAAAGGGGTGAGACATAAGGAACATAATTTTTTACTGCAACTGAAAAAAAAAAAATACGGAGTATTGTGTAGGGACGGAAAGGCAGTTTATTATCGAAATATATTTAACACATAAACGGAATTACGCAATGCTGACTAGTGTTGTTTGTTTGTTTTGTTTTGGTATGTATTTTACAGGACGTTACGTAAAAATTTGGTTGATTGCGAAACGTCAAGATGCGCTACGGTATAAATAAGATCACCTATGAATGAATTTTATACAACGAGTTGTACATAAGGATAATTCTGTTTTCTATTTCATATTTGGTAATTTAACTTTGTACAATATGGAAGTCGAAAAGAAAAATTGAGTTGCCGTCGCAAAATTAATTTCATTTATTGATAAACTGTATCATGAAACCAACAGACAGTTAAAAAATACTCTGTACAAATTATTTGATGATGATTACATTACCTTTCACATACAATTGTGTTTGGTAATAAAAGATCGTTGTACACTTGTGCTGTATTTGAGTTATGGAAATGTAAATATAAAAGTTTATTATTTTAGCAGTCGATTTGGATGGATGCGATTCAAAATTAAAGGCGGTTCGAATGGTAGTCCAATCTGGTGCGGTATACTTGTACGTACATGTAATAAAATATTTTGTGTTTTTTTCTTAAAGATATATGATTCAAGATATACAATTTATTGAATATGTTCATTATTTTAAGCGTCTTGATTGATTGATTGATGGTTGTTTTACATACAGTAAGTAATATTTCAGCTATATTCAGGACGTTTTAAGCGTCATTATATGTTCTTATGTAAGCAATTTAAACTTTGTTAATTATAATTTATCCCTTGATTTTGGCAGCCAAAGAAATATTGCAATGCTTTAGGGAGATACCGCTGACATTAACTGTTTTGTCATAATTGTTTACTTGAACAAGACTTGACTTAATCCTCTGTACGCCTGGAGGGGCATAGGGCCTCTACAATAGCTCTCTATTTGTCTTGGTCATATGCAGCTCACTTGGCCTGTCCCCATGAAATCTGGATCAACCTCAGTTCGCTTTCCAAAGTTCTTCGCCACGTTGTTGCTGGGCGTCCTCTCTTTCTCTTTCCTTGTGGATTCCAGTCTAGAGCATGTTTTGTGATATTTCCCTCTTCATGTCTTAGAATGTGACCAATCCATTTCTATTTTCTTTCTTTATCGTGTCTGTTATAGGCTTTTGGTTAGTCATTCTCCATTAGATATTTTCTCAGGCCATCTGATTTTTAGAATCTGTCTGAGGCATTTGTTAACAAAAACTTGGAGGTCATGTTAGTTCGTTTTTTTTGTTTCCATGTCTCGGAACCATCGAGAAGGACAGACTTAACATTCGTTAAAAAAGTCTGATCTTAGCTCTTCAAGATTGGTCATAAAGTAGCAAATGCATGACTGGCTTTTCCAATTCTGCTTTTGATGTCTTGGTCTGCACCCCCTGTTTTATTAACTATACTTCCCAGACGGGTGAAGCTGTCTACATCTTCGATTGCTTTTCCTTCCTAAAAGGGAGGTGAGTCATTTTGTGGTTTAATTCGAAGGCACTTAGTCTTGGTGGTGTTTATTTCAAGCCCAGTAGATTTAGCAACTGCTTGTTTTGTGTTCCATATGTTGGAAGAGATGTGACAGCAAGCTTATATGATGTGCAAAATCAAGATCTTCTGGTTTTGAAGTAAGCGTCCATTGGATTCCTCTTGGTGACATGCTTGTTTTCATGATCCAATCAATGACAAGAGAGAAGATCAGAGGTGATAGTAGACATCCTTGTCTAACAACTATGGCCACACTAAATGATGGAGATAAGGAAGAGTTGTGAATAACTTGACATCTGGTGTTGTTGTAAAGCCCTTGGATGATTCTGACAATTTTCTTTCTTCAGGATACCATTGTGTCTTAGAACTTTCCATAAGGTGTTACGATCTATCGTATCAAATGCTTTCTTGAAGGCCACAAAGTTGATGTAGAGTGTTGATTGCCATTCAAGAGACCGATCTATAATGAGACGCAATTTTGTCTGTACATGAACGCCCACACCTAATCCTGCTTGTTCATCTCTGAGTTTTCCATCAATCGCATCTTTTATTCGTTCTAGAATTACTCGTGTCAGGACTTTGCTAGGTAGTGATAGTAGTTGAAAATCTCTCGAATTTTAACAATCACCAAGATCTCCCCTCTTTGGTAATTTTACAATGAACCCTGCTCTCCAGTCTTCTGGCATTTGTTCATTGTTCCAAATTTCATCTGAAAGGTCGTGCAGAATGTTTGCTGTTGTTTCAGGACTTGCTTTGAGGACTTCTGGTGGAATGTAGTCTGGTACTGATGTTTTTCCATTTTTCATTTTTCTTATGGCTCTTACAATTTCATCTTTCGAGATGGTATATAAGTATATATCTAGATATTCGCCTGGAGTGGTGTCAGGGGTATTGGCTACCTCTACCTCATTTAGGAGGCTGCATTACAATTGGTGTTCGAGCTTTATAATTGTTATACCATATTTGTCTTTTATAGGCTTCATTGTGTTGGTCTTCCTTCCTGCTAGCTGTCTGGTGATGTTATAGACAGTTTTTATGTCATTTCTTTTCATCGAAGTTTTAGCTTGTTGGTCAATGTACATCTTTTTGACATTTTTTGACCTTTTCTTTACTTCTTTTATTCCGCTCTCTATGTTCTTTGGTTTGTTTTTCTTTTTGTGCTCTTGTTTTTGCCTGGTCAATTTTGATTTTGATTTTTCTTCTTTTTTCGATAGCTTCTATAGTACTAGTATTGTCGGACAGCCAGATCTTGTACTGTCTAGAGTTATAACCCAGCTCTTCTTTACATGTGGTAGTGAATGCCTGTTTTACTCTCTCCCATTTCTTTTCCTAAGTACCATCTTCAACATCGGCAAGTGTTTGGAAGCGATTGCTTAGCTCGATGATAAATTCTCTACAGTTGTTTCTATCTTTTAATCTCTCAATGTTGTATCTCTTGCCCATTTGTCCGCCTTGCTTGATTGTTCTTGCAATTTTGACCTAAACCTTGCAACAACAAGTTCGTGAACAGATCCAACATCGGCACCTCTGTATACCCTGACATCTTGTAAGGCTTTCCCCCATCTCCTGGCTATGGTAATATGGTCTATTTGGTTTTTATTGTGTTGCCATCTGGTGATGTCCATGTTTTTTTATAAATATTTTTGTGTGGAATTATTTTTCCACCAATAACTAGATATGTGCGCAAAATTCTCCATTTTCATTAACGGTTTTAATGCCTTTTTTCACATGATGGTTTCTCTACCAATTTTGGCGTTCATAACTCCCATTAAAACTAATATGTCTCTAGGTGTGACAGAATTGATAGTGGTTTAAAGTTGGTCATACAAGTTTAGTAGGGGCATAACACTTTATGACAGTAACTTTCTCAATCTTTGACATAAAACGAGCAACGATGATTCTTTCGCTTACTGGTTCCCATTCCATTAGTGAGTGAGTGTCACATTTCCAGATGTTATCCAGCGAACTTCACTGTTTCCCAATATGTCTAGTTCATATCTGTCCATCTCTCTTGCAACCTGTGCTTATCTTCCTGTTTCATAAAGTGTTCTCATTTTCCAACATCCAATCCGTGAGACGGTCTTAGGTGTGAGAAGATACATCGGTGAATTTCTCCACTTTTTTCTCTCTTCCTTGGGTTGATTCCGTCATCTGTTTGAAGTATTTTCTTTTGTCTCGTTTTCTGTAACTAAGTGTCTTTTTACTGGGTAGAGCATTTAACATTATGCCAAACCTCCACTCCGTTGGACCGGGTTTATTCTCTGGGTATGACCTTTCCATAGACGATTGCAGAGCCAACTCGCACCCCGTTATATTATCCTTGTCACTTCACGTTATCTAAAACGTTGAGAACAATCATACCCTATATTTTTTCTGTTTTTCGATACGTTGCTTTATACGTTAAGAACTCCCAATCCCTGAGTATTAGACTTGCCACAAGTCCCTTTAAGTCTACTTATATACTTGTATTATCTGTCTTACCATACGTTTCACTGTAGAATAAAATCCCCCACCTCCTGTATACTATCTGTGTCACTGCACGTTGCTGTATACCTTAAGTACCCCCAACCTTTATTTTTTTCTGTTTAACCACACTTTACGTTATACGATAAGAACCCCATCCTGTATTTCTTATGTATTCCCGTACGTTGCTCTATAAGTTAAGAAACACAAACCGTGTATATTATCTGTGCAACCATACGTGTTTCTTTACGTTAACATCACGTCCTGTATATATTTAAAGAACCCCTACCCTTGTTTGTTATATGTTACACGTTGCTCTTTACGTTTAATTTAACTTATTTACAATCATATAATCGAGGTTTAATTAACGGTTTTTCTTTTAAAGACAGAGCCTTATACGGTCTTTGTACTGCGTCGTTCAATATTTAGGGTCAAAATGTGGGCTATACAATAGGACGTGGTGTACTGTGTGGCTTAGAAAAACTCCAATCATGTTGGCCGAACTACGATGTGGAACTGGCATTGAACATCATCGCATGTATTATGGGGATTATCTACTTCATGGGTGGTATAGTAATCATGGCAACATTTTATCGGAACAGAAAGTTACTTAATATGAAATACAGAGGATGTTGCAATACAGACATTTCATGTGGGTAGTCCATTTACATATACATGTAGATGTACATAAGATAGACAGATTGAACACAAAATCATACGGGCAAAATAATACATATAGTAAAATAAATAATATATGGTATAGCATAGTGCTAGACATATTGTTGTACTTTACAACTAAGGGTTTAATTTCTCCATATTGGACGTTTGTGAGTATATAAGATCAGTTACTGCAATACCTGCTCTACAGACCTAACATTCTGTTACAGGGAGGCTTCCCATTTTCGAGATGAATAATACATGTAAAGAAATTGATTATAATTTAAGAGGTGAAAGACAAATACATTGAAAGGATTTTTTTAAAACTTTCCTTATTGAGCACCGAAATTTTTATTAATATAACAGATTGTACAAAAAAAGGAGAATAAAAATAGCACTAATTGATTTACAAAATTATGTAAAATAAATTTTTCAAAATTTTGCTTTAATGTCAGGTAATTTCCGGGTAAACACTAATACTGGAACAATAGTTAAATTTGCGCTTATTGGAATAAAACAAACCAAAAATTACTTTAAATAGCGGCTCTTGTATAAAGTTTCATTTTTATTATTTTGCATATACATTTTACCATACTCGCTTTAGCTCAAACTTCATTTAAATTATATCCAGGGGACTCGATGGCTGAGTGGTTAAGGTAGTTCGTCTACTATTGATCACGTGGTCTGTCAACACTGAGATTGCGGGTTCGATCTCACTGCGGGCAGGGTGTACTCGACTACAATCTTAATTGACAAGGATTGCCAGTTTTCCTACCGCAGGTCGGGGGTTTTTTCTGGGTACTCCGGCCTTCTCCCCCAATAAAAACTAGACGCCGTGATATAGCTGAAAAATTGCTGAAAATGGCTTAAAACATTATTTAAACAAACAAACAAACAAACAAAATCATATCCATAAAATAATATGATACTGTAAGACTTAAATTTATATATTTTCAATTTTATGGAGTTTAATATAGCTATTAATACAAATTCTGTCATTAATGTGATGTTTTATCTAAGATTTTAAGAAAAAATTGCGTAAGCTTTTTAAAAAATACTTGTTTACATTAAGAATTTACTCGAAATGTTTATAAAATGATGCAATGAAGTATTTAGTTGCATTAATATGATATAAATAATATTTTGCAAAATACAATTTTAGATGTTTTTGTTGTCTTGAAATGCTTGTTTAGCAAATACACAATTGATTAGGTATCTAGGATAACTAAGTTATCCTGCCATAATGATATTTGCATTCTAATCAAGGTAGTCGAATTAATCTTTGATTTGTTTGGTTTGCAACAGAATTATTTGCCTGGTACCGTAGTCCTCACCTCCAACTGTTCTGGTTTATGACATCGTTATTTTTGTAAAATCATTCTGATCACTTCTGTTATTTCCGCTTGGAAAACAATGTTGGACATGGGCCAACATTTTTTAATGTAATACGGCGAGTCTGTTCACACAGCAACATAATTTTAGTACGAGGAAATTAATAACTACTATATATTGGCTGACAATGAATGAAGATTGAATATTTTCAATGTTACCCTTTTCTAATAGCAAAAGTGTTGTACAAAATGAATATAACTTCTGTTAAAGGATCTTCTTAAAGAATGGTACCTGCAGGATATCTCCAAATCAAATCAATTTTATCTAACCTAAACCTTGCATGTCTCGTTTTACAAAATGTTAAGCCCAACTATATAATATATTGTATAAATTTTGTAAGATGTCTAATTAGATTTATAGTCTTCAAGATGTTACTGATCTGTGTAAAATGTTCTTTTCTTATATGAAATTAAAATTTGTTATTTATTTAACGCATTGTAGCTAATAAATAATTAAAAACGCAATGATTTGGTTTTCATTTATTCTAAACCCTAGACAATATTTTAAGAGGAGAATTTTACTGATGTAAATAATGTTGGTAGCATAGATAAGTAGGGAAGGAGAACTTTGGCTATTGTAGCAGCTACAATTCGCCATTTAGATGATATTTCGTGTCCGACTTGAGAAAACATCAATGAAAACAGAATTATTTACACTGATTGCAAATTACCGCTTGTTCAATTAAGAGAGAAGTGATATTTTTATGAAAAATACAAATGTCTGCCAAATGCAAACAACTGGAAAACTTTATGTGATTAATATTAACTTTTGCGTCATGAAAATAATTTTGATGATTCTTTAAAGGAGTGATTTCCCCTTTTATTGCATGTTGTTATTGTACAATTGTAATTCACGAACCCAGATGTGATACAGACTCTTGGTCATCATTGCCTTTGTCATGACATTAGTCACAAAGTCAAAAATCAAGCTCAAATCCCATATTTCGACATTGCATTGTGTGCAAATCTTGTCCTTAACCACAAAAATAAACAAAACTTAATCTGTCCTAAAAATGTTCTAGATCTGATTACAGTTCAATTGTCATATATAATTTGTATTCCCCCTTTTGTAATTTTTATTTGTACAATAATGAGGTATGTTCGCTGGATCAATTAAATTTATTGTACATTGAACATGCCTCATATTAATGAGAAGCAAGAACTTTTTAAAATCTGTTGCACAATGGTCTTGATATTAAAAACTAGCTAGCACACAAATTACGTTGTATTCATGTTGATTGCTGTTGCAGAAACTTGTGTTGTAGAGAAATCTCCATAGCCTAATCACTCGACCAACATGACCATACATATCTTCAAAAACACTTCTACGTTTATATACGGTGCTGCAGCTTCTATTGAAGATTCTTATTATTATTCTAAGTAATACATGTATCATAAACATCAAACATTGACAACTGCATATTTATCAGATTTTTGTTTGGTGGGATTATTTTAGCTGGTTGGTCAGTGGACACATAACCTAACAATGATAATAATATTGCCTTTCTTAATGGTACGCTAGAACAATGAAATGTATTGTGAATATCTATATCTCAATAACTATAAAAGATTTTATGTGCTACTTTCTTAAACAAAAATCCATACGAAGTGGATCCTCAGTATAAATGCTGGGGTTAAATGAATAATATTTGCAAAAGGTTTTGTCAAGATAATTTAAGTCACAAAACATCTTATTTATGACATTTTTTATTTTTCAAAATATTTATTTATTTTGTCTCTCATTTCTTTATATTGTGAAATAAATTTAAATCAAGTATAAATAATGCCACAGTCTTAGTGTTCCACAACTTGACTTTTCCTAACATTGGTTAGCACCTAAAGAAATAAAAGTTGCATCTCTTACATTACGTTGGTAATTATTGAATTTAAGCAAAGCATCGACCTCATCTTAGTAATAAAATATTGAACATTCGATTCAACACTCATTTAATAAACGAAATATAAGCGTATCAATACGAATATCTCGTTTTCTACAATTATAAATGAAATTTTATTCCGTCCAGATATTTACAAAAATGCGACTTGTTTACAACGACTATTTTGTATTACACAAAATATAAGCTTAACATTTATATGACGTATATATTAGTTAATTTCTTCAGGTAAATAAGTTGGTGTAAAACTAATTTATTTGTACATTAAAATAATTTTTTTAACTGGACGTCTCATTCAATTAATAGTTTATTTATAAAGTATTTATCCACTTTGCTATCATCCACATGCCCATTTCATATATCAGTATTTTTTCGCTTAATGTTAAGATATATTTATGTACGTCTGCAAATTCGTACTTTGTACTGATGAACCTTGATGCTAAAAATAATATAGATTTGAATTGTATTTACATCTAACAAACCCTAGAGATTTTAACTGTTACAACTTTCATCTTTAAGTACCTTAGTCTCAATGAACAAATGTTTTGATTAAGGAAACATTATGTATCCAGAAGGAAAACTGCTTTCGTAGAAGGATCTTTAAAAAAACTCGAACCGACAGAACAACTTCAAAAATTATTAAGAAATCCTTCATCTCTATACCTAAAGCATTTTTCTTTATTTTTGGACAAGAGGCCTTAACGTTTGATAAAACTGCAAGGTGCCGAACGAAGTCTAACAAACAGCTAAACCTGCGACGATATAAAATTTTTCTTTCCTTGAATGATTAATTGTTCATTGCTTTACGTCCAGCAAGCAATATTACACCCATTTCATCAAGACATGCTTGATGGTATATAGACAGTTGCATGGCACACGCACGGGTTTTGGTTGATTATTTAAAATATAAATATGTGTCGTCCTGGTATGGACAAGACGAAACGTTAAACCACTAGATTTATACGGCCTCTATAAGATTTAAAATTATGTGTGTGCAGAAGTGTTTAGATCTCATGAAGTTTATTATGAACTTCGAGATCTCAACCACCTGCCGTGTTTTAAAAGTATATTTTAAAAATAAAGGATTTAAAATCAGTAAAAGGTATTTTACAGTTAATGTCATTATTTAAGGCATTCTAAGCATCCCTGTGCACGACTGTGTTTCCTTGAGTTCCCACATGAATGGCAATCAAGAAAAAAAAATCTTTACCTTACTGATGTATAAATTTGAATTATTATTAAAAAATAAGAGGATTTTTAATTTAGAATTTTCATTAGTCAGAAGACATGACAAAGAACCGAAACAGATAATATATTTATTTTAAGTTTTAACAGGCTCTCCGACGATAGCGGCTAGTGCAAATTTATAGCTGTCCTTAGATCCGTCTGTATAAATTGCAGAATGGTCAGGATAGTAAGATTTAATTTCTGTAAAGTGTTGTTGAATAATTAAGGGATTTATGTCGGACTTTTCATGTTTTCTTAGATTAAAAATAAATAACGGTTTTGAGTTTATCGATGTCACATTATGTGGATTTTCAGTAGCCGCAATTTCATCTAAATTGATACCAGAATTTTTCAAACGATGATGTATTCTTTTTCTTAAAGGTTTAATTTAATTGAAATGTTTTTTTTTTAAAATATTTTCTTGAAAAATTATAAATATATTTATAGCTATTTGATGGTACGCAAATTTCAGATCAAACTTATATAAAAGGCACTATTTTTAAAATATACACCAGGAAAAAAGCTAGTTTTTTTCAAGTCATACATATTCCAATACCTTTGGACTTTTATTGGGCTGCCATTCGTGTTTAATTTGTATAGCAAACAAAAATGTGCATTGTTGGGCACAATGAAACATTATTTTTAACAAAAAAACTCATTATTTTATTTACATAGCATTTCATCAAAATATGGACGGTCTTTGCACTTTTATGTAGTCTTTTAACAGCATTGTCACCGAAAGCTCCAACTGTTATTTAATTGTTCAATCGCACTTGAAAACGTCAATAATAAGCACCAAATTGATAATTAGCCGTCGAAGGGTCAATATCAGGTATATCCATCGTTTGCATGAATGACTGCTGCAACCCTGCGTCACATATTACCAGTAAGGCGTCTAACCTGTTGAAGCGTTATCTGTCGCCATTCTGGAGGGGGTTCGAGAGCTTGAAATCGCCTTCCCAATTGATCGCATAGATGCTCTGTTGGGTTGAGGTCTGGTCACGGAAGAGTGGTCACAGCTTCGTTCTCCAGATATGCTCTTACTGCCCTGGAATGATGAGGTCTAGCGTTGTCATCCATGAAAACAGGTCTTGACTCTAACGGGTGGTTTTCTAAACGAGGAACAACTACAGGTGAAAGCACGTCCCAGGTACTTTTCGCCATTAAGGATGTCATTGATTGTTACCAGTTTGCAATCATGTAAGATACCGCCCCTCACCATAACTGAGCCCCCACCAAAAGGCGCTGTTGGAATGTGTCTTTGCGTGTAAGTTGTGTTTTGATGCATCCAAACATGGGTTCGCCCATCAATTACATGGAGTTAAAATCGGCTCTCATTGCATCTGACCAGTGTATTCGTCGCCAGGTTCTAAAGTTCCAATTGTGTCTTGCTCTGCAACAGGCCAACCTGTCCTTGCGATGGCGATCATCAAGCATTGGGCGTTTAATGACTCTCCTTGACCTTAATCCTGCCGCTTAAAGACGATTTAGTACTGTTCTGGCTGACAGATTACGACCAGGTAACCTTTGTTGCTTGAGACAGGTGCTTGATGCAAACGGATTTCGCCTAACCAATATACCAAAGCTCCTATCTTCACGTTGAATTGTCACAGATAATCGGGAACATCTTTCGTGGCTGCGTGTTTCTGACCAAACGACTAATGACTGTATAATTATAGCCAACCGGATGTCATATTGCCTTGTAAGACATACCAGTGAAATGCTTGCCGATTATTTCCATCTCTGTGATTCTGATATCCGCCTCCTTGTCATGCTTACTTTAAATGATTTGGCAATTAGAAATTCGGTATTTAAATATCGAAAAAATAGTGCATTTTGGAAGTTATGAAGGGAGCAGCTTCACGTGGACAGAAAACCGTGCTTTATTTAAAT
The DNA here is from genome assembly GCA_944474755.1 of Limnoperna fortunei. NCBI lineage: Eukaryota > Metazoa > Mollusca > Bivalvia > Mytilida > Modiolidae > Limnoperna > Limnoperna fortunei. The sequence continues at coordinate 81,067,777 of OX104113.1, read as the reverse complement.
TTCACACATGAACGCTCACATCCTTTTAATTATACATAAAAAACTATTACTGACAAAAATCATCAAAATTAAACTTTATTTACAATAAACGAAAAACAAAAAATATTCGGGGTGCTTAACTTGTTTCCAGGTGTATATTTATATTAATAACGTCACTTTTATTGTTGGTTATTGGTTTAGATCATATTTACCTTTCTCAGACATAAAAATAATCTTTCTTGCCGGTTTTACCACAATAGAATTACTGTTAGCGTCTTCAATACAAGCAGCTTCAGAAACAAATGAAGTACTTTTTAGCAGATTTGCTCTATTTTGTTTAAACAAAAAAATTGTTTGTAACAAACGTCCGCAAATAGCCATTTGGAATGGTATCTAAAATAAAACTGTACATCCTAAAGAAGTGTTGATTAAAACAATAAGCTTCAGGTATTACAAGTTACCAAGTAAAACGTACAATTAATCTCAGAAAGTGAGTAACCCGAACCCCAAAAACATGGGTGCACTCGGGTGCTCCCAAAGACCAACAAGAAATACCAACTAATATAGTGAAATTCAAAATATGACAATGAAGACAAACACGATGAATCTGTAAGTGAACTAAATATTAAAATCCAAGATATTAATTGGTCTACATATTACATAAAAGGATCAAAATGCAATCCTCACACGATTAGTGAGACAGTTATCAACATGCTACTAGATATGACATGGATGTAATGTCAATAACACATTTATAGAAATAGTACGCACTGGAACTGTTTATCGACTAAAAACGCATCAATTACCAATTTTGTATTAATACCAAAATAAGACGGAATGCCACAAAAATCCTTTCTAAAGACAATACATAAAGGATTGAAATGACTGCGCATACTACAAAACAAACCAAAAGGCAGACATATATAATGTAGTAAGCTATGACTATTCTCAAAACCCAAACAGGAAACGTCAAGAATCTGTGGAAGTATCAACACTTGCTTGTCAAGATGTCTTTCTGCACAGCGACCTCAATCAAAAAGCAGATATTTAGAGTAAAAAGTTTCAGTTGGGTCAACATTGTAGCATATCACGAAAGGTGATAGCAGTACCCCGCAGTGTATTAAATAAAAGCACACCGAAACAGGTCTTGCAATCTCGTAAGAACATATAAAAAGACTACAGTTTCAGATAAAATTCTTACATTTATATTGAGATAAGCATACGAACGGGCATTCCACTAAATAACAATGAATTACTTTCAGACTTATAGGAATTGTTTTTTTTTGGTTGTTCGTTTGAATGTTGTTTAACGCCACTTTCAGCAAAATGCAGCTATATAATGGCGTCCAGTTTTTATTGGGGGAGGAAGCCGGAGTACCCGGAGAAAACCCCCGACCTTCGGTAGGAAAACTTGCAATCATTGTCAATTTGGAAAGAATAGTCTTTATACGGCTATTCAACACAAGGCATCTAGTGTCTTTAACCGTAATAACTTCTACAACGAGTGCAAAGATGTGTGTATCAACAATGTGAAAATACCGATTGGTATGTCCCAAATGATTTGTAAGCTCAATTGGGAACCTCTACAACTTTTGAAACAAAACAACTGCACTGAATTGGGTTTGCATACTATTTTGATTTTGATGCAAGCGACATTCTGTACTAAGAATAAGCGACAGTTTACATAATGATATCTTCGAGAGCAACATCCAAATTACTAGCACATTCGAGAACCATACATGAAGGTAATAACAAAAAACCGAATACCAAGAAAACTGTCAAAAACACAAACCACAAATCAAAGTCCATTAAATACACACTTAGGAACCAACAACCAAATAGAAACCTTCTTTATAAACCTTTATATACTGGTTAAATTGAACAACTTTCTAGACTTACTACATCAACCTGTAGAATAATCAATTAGTGCAATTTGAGAAAGAATAAAGCAGACACTGCTTAATCTTCCAGAGCACGCAAGGTTTATATTGGGTTCTGGTTAATCACATTCTGTGTTTTGTTTTTCGTTGCATGTTTGTCTTATCCGGACTTGTACTAGTCCCTTGACGTTCGCACTTGTTGCTCAGTATTGTTTCTTATTTCTTGTTTTGTTTTGTTTACTGTTTTCTCTATTGAAAAAAAACTGTTATGAGCCTTCGGAATTTGAAAATTAAGGTACACGTGCAGCACATGGCTGAATGACCGATAAAAGTTGCGTTATAACAAATCATCACGATCCAAATGATTACTACATATTTCATTACAAAGCTACTTTAACATTTCAAGGTAACCAAACAAAAAGTATGGCCGCGACCAGCATTTCCGTATTATAATTTGACAACCCCATATAGAGAGAGCATTCCATATCCGTCCACTGTGTTAATTAAATCCTTTTAAGTGTAAATACTGTAATGCCTGAAGTTAGTGTTTATGTGTCCTAGGCTTGGTAGGTAGGAAATAAATTAGAAATAAATGTAGAGATGACATAAATTAGAAATAAATGTAAACTATTGTGTACTTCTGCATTCAGACTATCACTCATTTATGTTTGTTTGAATGATGTTTAATATTTATACACCACTTTCAGCTATTTTTCAGCTATATCAAGAGTAAATTTTTTTTTGGGGGGTGGGGGGGGGGGAGTACCCGGAGAAAACCCCTGAACTTCGGTAGGCTCATTTATGTGTACGTCTATCAGGAAAATCGCAAAATTTGTGTTACGAATCAGAAGTTCTAGGTATTTTTTATGTGGCACTCGAACGACCAAGTACGATTGTTGGTCTCAAATACGTGTATCTTACTGCACCATGCCCACATTAGAACACAGAATATTTAAATAGGAAGCATATTTTTCAATTTCGTTAAAAAAAGGAAGTTTTTTTTATCTTGGTGTTTCTCTTTAAGAACAGGTAAAACTTGGGATTCTAAGCATCGTATGAAGTGGTCGGACAAATATGCACAATGTCATTCTTGTAGATTTAAATTCACTCGTACACAGAATCTACTTCCTCGACTGGTAACGTAACATTTTTCAAACAGGACAACTTTTAGTAATTAAGACACTAAGAAATTTGTTTACATCATTGAGTACATGAAGTTTGACCATAAAACTCTGGCCGTTTCGATGATAAGAATCACACGTTAGATGTACCAAGGGACCAACAAGCTTTCAACAGGGAGGATGTTTGCAAAGAGCACAAATGAATTTCATCCACATTCACAAACAATGAAACAATACGCACTTCCTGGTTAAACCTTGCAAAAAAATACTATTGTATTTAACAATACAAGAGTTGAACTTCATGGCGTTTCCGGTCTACAGAATGCATATTTCGAGTTTAATATAAGAACGTTGAATTGCAAGGTGTTTGGCGCAAATAAATGGAAACAGGTTTGTTTTTAGTAAAATCAATTAATTTATATTTTAAGTACGATTAATGTTTATACATCACTTCGTGACGATTTGGAAAATCTTCGGTGAATAATGAACGGAAAATTATGCTACCAACTTACTATTTTTGGTTTAATTCAAAAGAAAATTGAAAAAAACATCAATTAACCAAAAAATAATTATTTACAAAATATTTTCAACAAAATCGTAAATATGGTTTTATAAACAAGACTGATAAATTATAACGAAAAAGTACCGAGTTTGACTCGGCCGTGACAATACACTGGAAGACACGTCTTTGGTCTTGGCATTATAAAATCTACAACAGAAAGGTGCCAGCATCTCATGTGCAACCTACTGAAATGCATGCTGGGAAACATTCAACTATCCAGGGCTAAATTCCAATCTTATATTTGATTGGTTGCAGGTGTAAGCCTCATAAGCGTGGTGTTGTATTGCCCAGACTGCTTGCTAGCTAGCCTCCTGAATGTAGAATTGCACTTACAACTGTCATTCATCCTAACGTTGGCACCCAGGAAATATTTTGGGAATTGAACAAAACAAAGAGATTCAACTTACATAACATTAATACAATTTTGAGATCATGTTGGAACAGTTCGATTTAACAAAATATCTTCAAACTATCGAGTTAATAAATAGCACCACTAGAAAGCTAATCGGTGGGCCGACTACATTTGCTGAACACTTGATTATAATTTTGGCAAGATTAATTTAAGGCGACACTGTCGATGTAAAACTCATCAAAGTGAGCAATTTTACATAAATGCAAGTAATAAATAGCTGGATTAAAGTTACAAGCAAATCTTTTAAAAGCTTTTCTGCGCCAGCAGCAAATTACAAGAATAAAAAAGCATTTCCCAAAGTACCTTCTAAGTGCCACCGTCCATCAGGTCACTGTGCAATAAGAGCCGTGTCAAGGTATCCAATCGAGGACACAACCAAAATTTCCAATAAAACGTGTGAATATTTGATCATTTCTTAAACATGTCTTGAAAGACAACCCAGCCAAAGATTAATACATGGACTAATTTTTTTTATTAGGTTTTAAATATATATCATATAAAATCAGAAATATATTATACGAAATGGTCACCGGGGATCTTCCAAACTTTCAACATATTTGTAGAATAGTGTGAAACTTAGCACCAAAAACTATTAAGACCAATTTTAAGTCATACGGTCTTTACATTGCGACTTTGAATATGTTACCCAACACACACAATGCACCACCTACTGTTTTAAACAGCAATCTACACCATTTGTTCCAAAAGCTTTCCACATTCTATATTAACTGACAGAGAAAAAAAGTTTGGTAGTATCCAAATTAAAGGTTATTTACTAAATGCAAATCTGGTGTTTATAATGTAATTAATGTGTTCAGATGTAATATGTATACAGTTAACACATTTATTCATAAATGCCCCTTTTAAACTAAAATAAATGCATGTTCTAGAAAATAGAAAGAACATTGATATTTTCCTAGAAGTATGTGCATATCATTCATGTTAATTAATCAATTTTTCGAAACAAGGTTTTTAATGGTAAATTTTATATTGTTTTTACACCAAAAAGCATTTATTTAAATTTAAAAGACCCAAATATCCTTAAATTTGAATACCACACTTGCTGCTTAAAGGCAAATTTGACACTTGGCATCCTTCTGATGCAGTGCCTGCTGGAAGTATTTGCTAGGTGTAAATAAGAACACTCTAAAACCTCATGTTGGAGGTCACTGCAAGAGGTCAAAGGTCAAAAGGAAGTGAGATCATGCAGAAAAGAGCACAACACATTTTACTAGTATGTATAATGGTTATATTCTAAATCTTATATTTATTTATGCGTCTCTTTCAGAGTCTTTTACAAGCTAAGCAAACGACACACTTTAAGCAACATTTGTCCTACTGGACGCATTTATAGCAAATAAGCTAAAGCAATTCTACATGTTATAATAGCTTTGTATGTGGATCTGTGTGCTGATGAAACACACAATTAAATAATAAAGATGTAATTTTGTGAGTTCAAATAAACCATCACCGGCTCACATAGAAAACAATTACTGACAAATGATGGCTGCTGGTCTACAAGGCATGCATATTTTACGATTCTAAAGTTGTTAAATCAAGCTGTAAATAATTATTCAGAATCTCTGAAAAATCCTTCCAAGATATTTCACTAAATCATCGAATCATTTTGGTTAAAAATGTCTATCCAATCAGATTTTCTCTTCTGTCCAGGTTTATTAATACAAAGATTCAAAGATTTACCAACCTAAAAGGTTGCACCAACTTACTTTCCAATGAACAATAAGAAATCTGATTGGAAGATCAATCAATATAACACCCAATCAAAATGTCATTAACAGAAGCAGCTGCTAAATATACTTATGGGCACTTGCCGAGAACTGTTTGACAGCTCTTTAAACAACCAGGTTAGAAAATGTACAAGAACATTAATTTCATTTTAGCCAGCATTTAGAGTTATTATAAATAAAGCATTATTTGAATATTTGTGACGAAAAACAGTTTTTCTTTTTTGTAATCTATCAAAACAGTGAAATAAATTATTTTATTAAATCAATAATCTATCAAAACAAAGCAAATAAAATATTTTATTTAATCTTTAAATTAATTAAAATTTAACCAAATTCATGGCATGTGCAATTAACGTTCTTACACAATATTCCACCTGAATCGTTCACACGTAAGCAAACGAAGCCATTAACATTTACATGGTTCATACCGTAAACTGTTTAACACTACTGGTATGCAACTCTTAAATTTCTCGGATTTCATACAAAACTTTTGTCCGAGACAAAAACTTTATAATTTTACACCAAAATATCTTGAAAGTGAACATTTCATGTTCTCCAATCTATCCATATACATAACCAATGCATGAATTGCAGTCATCAAAAAATATTTACATGTACATGTATGTTCATAAAATGAATATTCAGTAACCATGGTAACATTCATACAACAAAGAACACATTCCATGCTGCGTGTTTAACACACAGCTTTAAGACTAAAAAAATGTTATCAATTAACAAGGTTGTAATATACAATGAAATCCAATCTCTGCTTAACCTAGTTATTATATACAAGTCTAGTTTTTCTTTAAGTTCTTATCAAAATTTTTAAAAAAATAAAATAATCATTAAAAATATAAGAAGTTGTTTTTAAGTCAAGATTTTTAATTAAATGTATAAATTATTTGCAAATAATATAGAAAAGATACATTTTTAATGCATCTATTAACAAAGATTTAACAAAAAGAAGCAAAGAATTGAATAACAAGCAATTATTTAAATAATATCTATTGCATTACCTATAGGACCATGTTTGTTTCTCCCAAAAAATACAATGATGGCAAGGTTCTCTTTGCTGTTTATAAACAGCAGAGATTGGATTAAAAACTCCAAAAAAGATGTGATGATGTCTCAAAAACCACTATAACAAATGACTAAAAACTACACACTAACATCTTAATATCACAAATAATTCAACAATATTTTTTGTCATGTAAACAATTGAGAAAGTAACAAGTTGATATGGCATTTAAAATTTCCTAAAGAAAAAGCAATGGAAAAAAACTGCAATTACAAAATAAAAACGTCTATGTTTCTTTAAGAAATACTACCAAACATTTCACATGTAAGAAAAACTTCCAAGATAAAAAATATAAAAATTATATCTATCCATATTAAAATATTGGAAATAAAAAAATGACATTTCAAATTTTTATTTTAAATGCATTGAAAAACATAAGTTAGTTGCAAACAGGTTTGACCAAGGATTTTTATGTTTTTGAACAATAGATCGCTAAAAGGGGGAGATCATGTTCAATTTTTATTTAAATTGCATTTTTGGTTACGTCTAAAATAAAATCTGGTTTTATTTGTAGATAAAAAACAATTCACAGTTAAATCTAACAGCAGAGTAAATTATGGCACTTTTGAATTAAAATATCAGCACTATTTTGGTTTTTTCTACTAACAGATATTTAACTGTTTTCAATTTTTGTTTTTTGAATATGTTTTCAAGTCAATTCAATAATTTTTACCTTAATCATGACATTTAGTGTTTTTAGTTCAATGTAAACCAGCTATTAGGCATTCCAAGTAAACTTTTTAAATAAATGGTTGAAAAATCACTATTAAATGTAGCAACAAACAAAATTTCTGTTGCAAAATTGTATCTGTTGTAAGAAGTGTTCCAAAGTTAGTCCTGTTATACAAGTTAGCAATAATAACCAGAAATGGTTAAAGACTTGGTAATGTGGAGATCAAAGTCTTTATTTAAAATTATTTTTCTTAGTTTAAGTAATTTATCCCCCATTTGTTACAGTGAACAAAATGTAACCAATTGGCTATACAACTTGAATCAATATTTACAACTGACAAAAATAGCACTGTACAACGACTGCCACCATTTAACACAAATAAAAATAATATTTCATTAATTATTATTATGGATTTAGACAAAAATGTAAGTTTGGTTGTAATCAGTTGAAGGATATACACAATGATTAGTCACTAAAGGACCAAAATATTTCAAAATATGGCACATTCTATTAAAAATCAGAAGTCAAACAAAAGTTGTTCATCATTATCAATATAACATATTTAAGTCTTAAAACACTAACAACACCACAGAAACATAGCATTGATCAAAATTTCAAATTTTGCCTGTAAATTAAATTGTGTCATTAATATTTTGTATTCTTTTCATTTTGTTCCCCTGTGAAATTTGTTAAATAACTTGAATGAACAAATGGAAAACCATGAATGAGACAAAATAAGTTATTGAATAACTTTGTCAGACATGTGGTCAAATCAAGGTTTATATATGTAACACGAGTTGTAGTGTTTGAAGACTCTTTTAATGTGCTGTACGATTGCACCATTTTCATCAAATATATAATTTACAACAACTTCAGCTTCCAATCCTCTAACAGAAATAAAATGGACAAATCATTTTGAAGATTCCATTTCTGAATAGCAAAGGTATGGAAGTCTAATATATAAAAACTAAAATAAAACATTAACAAAGTAGAAAATAAATGGCACAAAGCCAATAGCATACATCACCATATAAAGGTCATGCTGGCTAGGAGCTTGTGATATTTGAAGTCATATGTTGAAGCATTGGACTGCACTGTATTTCCTCCATAGCATATCTAGTAAACTGTTGGATAGTAGAAATATTACTATCCAATGGTTTTAAATATATCTTCCAAAACGGAAACAAATTTTAATTTTTTTCTAATCCTAGAAAATTCATCAAATACATATTAATGTTCATTTTTCTCTATTTAGATTTTCTAAGAACAGTGAAAAATTATTTTTAAGCACCTTTCCACAATCCTGCATTACTGTACGGTCTTACTTGTAAATCCTAATTTTGCGTATATGATAAAAAGCCCCTTAAATTTGCAGAGCTTGCGTAGAATGAAATCATCAGCTAATTTTGAAAACTGCATAAAGGCCTGCAAGCCAATCTTACTGAACACATATTGAAAATTTGTGTGGAACAGCTTGAGCAAAATCTGTGTGGAGAAATTAAACATGGCACAATCTAAAACTATTACAATGGAATTATTGTCTAAATATTGGAAAAAATCCAGCACTGACAAGTAGTTGAAACTTATTTAAAAATATGGCAACCATTGTCTTGCTGTCACTGGAGACCAGCAATGTAGAATTATTTAAATAGCACCTTTCCTATGAAAATGGCCACTTGTGTATTATTTATAACAAGTCATTTCAACTCTTTATCCTATGGCAGGAATCAATAAGTTAATTAAACATGATAAAGACAAAGTTTGAACATCACATGGATGTTGGAAGATTAACATCACTGTCATTTTGCAGGTGGAAGTTCAATAGGAATATGATAGTATTTGCACATCGGGCGTGTGCATTTTCCTCTGACTGAATCACGGCAGACGGTCACCTTCCCATCCACAACTTCAACATATTCTGTAATTTATAAAGGAAAACATGAGTTTCTTTGAAATTACATTTTTACCCTTTGAACTGAAATTTAAAAAAAAATACAAAGAGAAAATAAATAAATACATTTGACAGTAAATGTTGAATCTTGATTGAATCTTAAATAAGAATATAAAAGATGGACACAAAATAAAAGTACATGTATTAAATGTTCAATTATCAAAATGAAATTATATAACTTGCTAACCCTATTACACTGCTTCATTTATGATAACACACGATTGAATATATAACATATACAATAGATGTGTAATTTAACGATTGAATATATAACATATACAATAGATGTGTAATTTACTGGAAATTCATGTCACTTAGCTACATTAATTTAGCTTCTTTTTTTTTTTTGGACAGAGCTACAAAGAGGTCCCATTACTCGTAATGGAGCAAGACGGGAGTAATTCACATCCTGCGGTTATATGCATATAATGAGCTATTAAACTGTTTCCCTAAATTGCTACATACTTTTTGATGTCTTTGAAGTTTAACTGATATTTCTACAACACCTAATTCGTTGGTTTTACACTTTTTTTGTAATCATGGCATTATTGTTCAAAATTTGAATTCCGGAAGTGCATAATTTCTTAATCAATTTGATAAAATTATTCGTCCGGATCAATTTTTCGAGATATATTGCCTTATCTGGGATCAAATTTTTACCAATACTATTCTACAATTCTACACTCCAAAATTTCAATTTTGTCAACAATGCCATGATTACAAAAAAGTGTTAAAATAATTTATATAGACATTGTAGAAATGTCAACTGAATGGCAAAGAAAGAAAAAATATAAAAAATATAAATTAAACAAAAATAGCAGTTTAATAGCGGAAAATATGTATAAATCACAAGAGTGTTTTTGCTCTATTACGAGTAATGAGACCTCTTTGTAGCTCAGTCTATAAAAAAAAGGAGCTACATTATTGTAGCTACATGTTACTTTCTTCTACTTGTCAGCTAAATCGTGGTGTCCAGTTTTTATTGTAGTAGAAAGATCAAGTACCCAGTGAGAACCTGGATCTTTGGCAATCCTGGTGATCTTTGTCAATAAACTTGTGTAAGGAAACAATTCATTGCTGTAGTTGTAATGTAGCTACCAATTCAAGCAATTTATTCAGAATATTTGTATGTTTTATCATTTTTCAGAACGGATAAGATTTACTGGAGAACAAGATGTTATGTAAATGGATTGTAAGTGAGTGTAGTTCAAATTTTTTGTGTGTACATTCAGGTAGCTACAATAATGTAGCTCCTTTTTTTTTATGGACGGAGCTACAAAGAGGTCCCATTACTCCTAATGGAGCAAAAACACACTTGAGATTTATACATATTTTCAGCTATTAAATGCTATTTGTGTTCAATTTATATGTTTTCCTTTCTCCGCCGTTCAGTTTCTACAATGTCAAATTAAATAATTTTAACACTTTTTCGTAATCATGGCATTGTTGACAAAATTGAAATTGTGGAGTGTAGAATTGTAGAATCGTATAGGTAAAAATTTGATCCCAGCTAATGCAATAAAGCTGGAAAAAACTTTATCCGGATTAATTTGTACCAAATGGATTCAGAAATTACGCACTTCCGGAATTCAAATTTTGACAACAAGGCCATGATTACGAATAAAATGTAAAGCTAACGAATTAGGTGTTGTAGAAATATCAGTTAAACTTCAAAGACATTAAAAAGTATGTAGCAATTTAGGGAAACAGTTTAATAGCGTATTATATGCATAAAACCCCCGGGTGTGAATCACTCCCGGCTTGCTCCATTACGAGTAATGGGACCTCTTTGTAGCTCTGTCCATAAAAAAAATAATAAGGAGCTACATTCTTGTAGCTAACATTCAGGTAGCACCCAAAATGTTATCTAAAATTAAACCTGCACCACACTTGAACAACTTCTGATTACTGTAGAACCTTGTGTTAGACCACCAGTTATATTACCATAAAAACATCGTATGACCAGGTGTGTCCTCTGATGGGAGATCAGGGGGACTACTTTCATGAATTATGTTTTGCATACAATCATCAAGTACCCATTTAAATGTTTCCATTTGACTTAACTGCTGATCAAAGCCCTGCTACCCACTACATCATGGATCAACTGTCACAAAGAATCTATTTTCATACTTGACTTACCTTCAAGTACATGCACGTACTTGCATGTTGGCCTATTACATTGGCCTAACCTAAAATCTCGGCATGCCGGGAGGGTGTCCAGTAACTGCAACAGCAAGATAAAGGTCCTTATAAGTACATTTTTGACATAATAATTCATATTACTACAGTCTCAATGTTTAATTTAAATATCTGTTTTATATTAAAAGATTTCAAATTTATCCTGTTGGCATTAGACCAAACAAAAATATGTAACATTTATGGCAGGGCATTTTAAACAACACTATAGGAGAGATTTCTTGATGCACAATTTTCCATTTAGTTTTTTTAGATGTATTAAAATTTCGCACAAAAGTTCAAATTCACTGTGATCTCAATGCATCCAGTCATACATGAAGAATTCTATCTATGTATAGTCACGTTTTAAGAGAAGTTTATTATTAGAAGTGATGTAATCTACAATACACAAATGTTACTGCCTTGAAAAAATAATATTAAGTGTTAACGAGGTCAAACAAAAAATATAAAATCGATGTGTTTTAATCTTAATGAAAGTTAAAAGTATGAATAGAATTCATTTTCTCATTATATTTTCTCTAGGTTTAGTTTTTAAGTGTCTGTCTCGTCAGTATATTGTTTTATTACGAAGATTACAATGTGCTGAAAACACAAATAATCAAAGGGACAAAACTAGTACACAAGATCAAAAGTGACATTTAAAATAATATTTATTATTTATATGTATTGCAACCTGTGTTATGTGTATTTTAATTTTGGGCCTTCACAAATTTTTAATGCAAGGTATCCAATTTATTTGTGTCATAGTGATATCTAAATACATATACTAAATGTTTTATTTTTAATAATAATGATTACAATTCAGAATTTTATTAGCGAATCTTTTATCAAAACGTCACATCTAGACCCCAATTTTGAAACTTGCATGAGCCATATAGCCCTGCAGCTAAACTCCTTAACATTAAATTAACTGGGACCAATATACTGATCAAACTAGAGGTGTTTTTTTGTGCAGGAAATAAAATGTTCTAATAAGATTGTAATGGAACTAATAAAAACAGTGATAATACTTAATTTTACGAAGATAAACTCGGCTTCATTAATATTCAATGAGATATTACATTAGAATAAAATATAGCACAAATTTATCAAATTTTAAGGCCTTTGAAAAACAGGGCAAGTACAGTATATAAAAAATTACATACAAATACAAAAGAGTTTATATTCCCTATTTTCGGAACACAAGAGTTACTTCCCATTTGCAAGAGTTGTCTTTCATAACAGCAGGTATCTAGTACTGAACAGATAGGGAAAAATCATGTTTTTATTTTTTTTTAAATAATGTCTGTGGACTGACTCATCCAGTACAAAAAACTGCAGAATTAGTTTACATATCATAATTTTACCTGATGCTTTGCTATATGTGAATAAAAAAATATAGTAGAAAAACATCTTTTTACCCACAGTAGGTACTATAAAGTACCTGCTCTAAAGAACAGATAACTCTGCAAATGGGAGATAAATCTTGTTTACCGCAAGTAGGGAATACAGCCCCGATTGTTTGAGGAATATAATATGCAGTTTATGATATTTGTCTTGAACACATTGATGTCAATAGATTCAGGCACAAATAGTGGTCAGTTATTTCATAGTAAGGGGTTGAATAGGCAAAGTTTTTTTCCTCTAATAATTCAGTTTTTATGTTAAGGGACATTGAGGTTTCCTTTTACAGCTTTTCTTACAGTGTATGGGTTGGTTTTAGAAACTTGAAATTTTTGACGAGGTAATCTGAGCCTCATTTTTTAAACATTTGAAAGCAAGAAGATATTTGTGATATTGCAATTCTTTTTTCAACATTCATCCAGTCAAGATACTCAAATAAAGGCTGAATCAGTATCCATAATAAGTCAAGCAGCTCTTTTTGCACTTTTAAAATTCTATTCAATCCATCATTATTACAGCTGCCATTATAATATTAAGGGTAAAAAATATCCATGGTAAACAGTTCCATTAATTCAATATTTTAAAAAAAAATTATAAAAGGACATAATGAAAGGATGAAATTTTATAACAGACCCCGTCTACCTGACTGGACTAACTTATTCATGGGCTACTTTGATTCCTAATAATTGTTCACACATAGAATTTTTAAAAATAACCAATTTTTAGGGAGGGTTAATGCTCTCGATAGTAAATTTCTTGTCTAGTTCTAATTGCCATACATTTTGTTTTATTTCAATTTATGAATGTTTTGTGTTATTATCATGACACTCAGTAAGGAACCTTTAGGTACACCAAATTTTAAAGGAGGTTGAATTGATTTGGTATTTTAAATTTCGATTTGTTGTGTTCTATCATCAAGATAGTATTTGAAAAGTGCAATATTTTTTTTATTAAACCTATATATTTTAAGTTTACTAGATAAAATTTCATGAATAAAATAAATATAAAAAATTTTAAAAATATTTTACTTAATAATATTCAACATAAATAAAATGTATGAAGTAAAGAATACATTATAATTTAGTCTACAAACAAAAGATATATAGCAGTCAGCATAATAAAATCATTTCCATTAAGTGATTATCCAAAATAAATAAAAGTTGAGTATTTAACCACAACATTTAAAAACAAAACACATTTAAAGCAATCTTCATGCATGACTCTTGCTGAAAATCACAACATTAACGATAGCTCACATGACCTTTTGAGTCAGGTGAGCTAAAAAGTTTATTGTTTTTCATTACAATTATAAATATTCTTTCTGTCACAAGAAACAATTCTGGAAAAGATGTGTATCAATTTATACAATCTAGAAATGGAAAAACTGGAGAGGCTTATATCATTTTTCTGCCTGGCATTAAAGCTCAGATTAGGAAAATTTGTTTTCTCTAGCTATTCTAGCACTGTTTTATTGAATATGAAAGCTATTGACCAATTTACTGTATTATAAAATACCTGCTATCTAGCTAAGACAGAAATTCTAGGATAATTTTTCTATGTTAAAACAAAACTTAACTGCATGAATGTAAAAAATATTAGATCATTAGTATTGTTAGTTGTGCTTCTATATCACTTGTGACTGTGTTATTAGCTCACCATAACAATAGATGTAAACAATACTTTATTTTAACTGAGACCCTCCCTATAGGCCAAGATACTTTATTTTAATTGAGGCCCTCCCTATAGGCCAAAATACTTCATTAATAATCCCTTTGTTGGTCTCCTAGCAACCTAGCAGAATCACATTACACACTACCTGTCCATTCTGGTCAAAGTAATTTACGCTATGAGCGTTAGTAGGTATCAAGGTCGCAGGGGCTGTCACCAGGGCGGCGCCAGCTTCAGCAGGGTTTACTACCAGTGGCACTGTTGTCATGGCGATAGTTAAATTGGTGCAGATGTTGAAGCAAATGAGCACCACATGCAGGTGACCAAAGCAAATAATAAAGCACACAGGAGGAAGAGCATGAAAAGAATTAAATAAAACATTTTCATTGGCTAAAGCCTATTAGTACTGTTGTTTATTTTCTCATCAATGTTTATACTACTTAACAAAAACAGTGAGTCCAAATTTACGTGAAATCCATTTTAAATGTTGCAAAACACATTTCAAAATTGTGAATGTAACCGTTTCCTCACTAAAACTGGGCACTGATGAGAAACTACAACAACATTATATATGTATAAAATAAACAAAATATAAATATTAATTAACATAATACACAGTTACATTACTAAACAAAATGCAAAGTGAAAATTAGAAAGCAATTGTTAATACAAATTAAAAGAACTAAAAATGGCTATCACCGTAAATTGCTACAACATATAAGTGTAAGTATTTGTTAGGTTTCCTAGGTGATTATACAATGAAGTGAATAATTAGTAGTGAAGAAATATGAAATGTATTTGTTGTCAGATGACAAGGTGGATTGTTCATTCTCTGTAGAAGCAGGAAGTCCACATACATATGCTGTCTGTTGAGATGTTTGTATAGATGGTGACTATTAGTTCAAGTTGACAAGGAAAAACTTATGCATTTAGAATTCCATCTTTACTGGCAACTAATGTTATGAACAGTTCCTCGAATTTTCAATAATGTAATAAATTATTACCAGATTTTCAATGTCATATGACATCAATCTTTGAATAATGTAAACTGCTTTCAATGTACCTCTATCCCCCATCCCCCCCCCCCCCCCCCCCCTCAACCAAAAGTAAGTACAGACACATGAGATAACATGAAATGAAATAACACTAAAATACTGTTCAAAACTTATTTTTTCAGTAAAGAAGAATTACAGAATCAATTTGACAGTGAACCAGACAATACCAGACCTTCACCTATTCATAATGCCTTATCATAATAACTAGAAATCGTTTGATCTTTTGTTACTGAAGTAGTCTCAAGTGCAAGGTAGTAACAGTTAAAAAAGATTGTCATTCAAGGGAAACAACTCACTTGTTACTGGAGCTTGTTGAAACTGCATAGTCGAGAGTGTAGGCTGATAAATCTGTGTTCCATTCTGAATTGTTGGACTAGCTTTACTGTCTATAAAACAATTTTATTATGTTATTACCGTCTTCATCTGTTTTTTGTAAGATGAAGTCGGAAGGATAACCGAAAAAACAGCAAGCATCATAAAAGACTTTTGTTTAGCTAAGTACAAGTAAAGCAGATATCACAATAATAAAGAAGAGCACCCAATTTATCTATGGACGATAGAAGTTAATAAATTGTTCCTAATTTATTCTAAATAGCATTATTTATTTAACAACTGTGGAAGATTTTACAAAAATTAAGTCTACAAAGCTTAGTCATAAGAGTAGTTCTAAGTTTGAGTTCATCAATTTTGATTGGATAAAACTTACAAAAAAGATTACAAGACTGAACAAAAACAGCAAGGAAAAAAGAACTGATTGCCATAATTGCTTTTTTGTTATTGGCCAATAATATGACTTTTCTATATTTATATATAAAATATTAGAATATCTGCCAAGCATTTGTCTTGAGGCAGAATGATTGACAAATATAAAGTCTTCATTAAAGTGTTTTCAAGTGGGCAGTTAACAGTTGTGAGATTAAGCTTGCAAAACAAGTTGACATTCATTCTACATTCTTGCTTAATAGCCAATAGCATAATATTTTGCTAAAGAAAACTTCGCAAAAAAGGTATGAAATAAAAATATTTAAATTATTATTAAAATTCACTATCTAGGAAAAAACATCCTTTTGCTATCTAAGGATAATGAATTTAAATTTTCTTATCACATTATTCAAGCAAAATATTTGGAAAGCATTACTAACAATAAATGCTGGAGCAGACTAACATCCATGCATGGACACAATGCCTGTATGAATAGTACACTGCAATTTGTGAAAGCAAAAACAAATAAGCAGCTTTGTACAACTGAATATTAAAAGTTGTATAATTCAATACAAAAAGCAAAACCTAAAGCTGTAATTTTGTCAAAACTGAACAACTTAAAAATGCTTGGGAAAAAAAGGCTGAAAATACTATAAATTTTTACAATAAATAATATGGCTAATTCAAAGACAATAAATATAAAGGCTGAATCTAAACAGATACAGTAGTTCTCTTATGAGGAACCACTAACCAATGGCCACACCACATATAGTGATTTGTAAATAAAATATGCTCCTCACTCAAGCCTAACCCTTTTTGCATGTTTTCAGTTCAGCACGAGTGGTCTTGTAATAGAAAAACTACTGTAGCTTGTAACAAGGTTTTATTTGATCTTAGTTTTTACTCTGAAACATTAGTATGATTGGGTTTTAATTAAAGGTTCAGTTTGGACACAATTCCTTAAACAACAAAATTTCCAGCCTTTTGAAGAGTTTTCCATTAATCATTTTAGTTTCAATAAAATACAGTTCAAGCCTCTAAATAAACACATGTACTGGTTTTTTTCACTACAAATCTGCACAGGAAGCTTTAAAAATATGTCATCTTCATTCTTTTATCAGCCATGATCAGTATTCATTATTAATCTTCAAGATGGTTGTCCTATCACCTCATTTAAATACCAATACATGTATTATAACACTTGTTAATATCATTTTATGCTCCAAATATGAATAAAGAAAGTTGTTAGGTAGCTTTGTGCTTCCAATACGAAAATAATGTGAAAATGTTACACTTACAAGTCATCGGAAAATATTGCTGCCCCTGCATGGCTGCTATGGCCTGTTGGTATGCTGCAAAGTTCATCGGCTGTTGGTAAACCGGTATTGGACTTTTCCCATCAGCTACAGCAACACGCTTGTATGGAATCATTCCTGGCACAGAAGTCTGCTAGAACAACAAAAATGTCATGCATCATTTTTGTAAGAAAGGAAGGTTAAGTTGAATAATTAATAAAATAACGTAAGCTAAAAAGCATTACTAAATAAAAAAAAAAGAAAAGAGTTATTCTTTATAGTCTAGCTTGTACCCTCTGGCCAAATATTGTTGTTATGCAGGTGTTGTCAAGTGTTTATTAATGTTTGTTCTGTATAAATGCCCAATCCCAAAATGCACTTGTAAGAAAACAGTCACCGCAGAAACAAAAGAAACTAATATTCTACAAAATTCTCAAGCAAAACTCAAGTCTCAGTCTCTATTATATTTGAATAGTATAACGTACAATTCAAGCAGATTTAGATCTCTACATTAAGATATAAATATATAATGCAAACAAAATTAATATGTGTATGCCTCATAAGTAATTTGTATTATTTTGAATCATTCTTTGTGAAATTTTCTCTCATTTAAAAAATTAAAACTGTTTGAATTTTGATTTTGCAAAATCACATGACATCATTCAAACTAATTTTGAGGAATTTTTAGGGAACTCCAAAACAAACTCTATATGCATCAACAAAACCAAAAGCCATGAGAAAATATACAGCAGTCATGCACTGCGTGAGATTATTCAATGCTTGTGAAACAATAAATGGCTAAAAATAGACAATGCAGTTTCATCTAAAATTTAGATGAAGCTGCATTGAAAAATATCTAATATAAAAGCTATTTATAAAGGCCAGGTCAGGTGATGGTCATGTGACAGTGCAAAAGTTTTCCTCAAGCATACTACAGCTACATGCAAAAGCTTGTTGGGATATAGTACCAGAACGAGATCATCACTCGGGTCTCGAGGTCGCTTCTTTCCATGAAGTACCTCTACAACTTGCGGCTAATTAGTATGCAGAGCACAGTACATGGCGTTCGGCCAATGAAATGGCGGCATGGCAGGGTTGGCAGCACATGACAACAGCAAGCAGCACAAGGCATGATGGGAAGATGAAAATAAAAAAGAAAAAACAGCACCATCAGTAAAATTTTCAATCGGTCATGCACTTTTAAATTCATGTTGTCTTAGTGTGGTAAATTCTCCCTGCTAACAAATAAAGCAGAAAAATGTTTAGAAAATCATGCCTGGTCAATTTAAAGAATAGATTACAAAAAGGTGCAATTAGTTTCTTCTCTGAGAGAAACCAATTACACCTTAAGGAGTTAAACATATAATAAATAGCTGTGTTAATGTACAGACCAAAACTTGACTATATAACCTCTGCCAGAATTATTATACACTTGTGCTTAAAAGAATAAAAACTATCATGCATAAAGAAAGGAAAGAAGAACTCAATCTGTGAGAAGTCACATCATCATGAAACATGGCTGCAACAAAAAAATACTTGGACAAAAAAAGAGATTTTTTTGGCTGAAAAACAAACCAAGTGCTCCGCCTTTATGAAGACACAGTATCACAAATGTGCCTTGCTGCCGCTGCCATTATTATGCTTTATTTCTTCTGAGGAATTATTTATATGTTTGCTGGTTTTTTTTACTGCACTGCTTATGCTTCACTTCAAGCAAAAGCCAACAACACAAATTTTTCCCATAGTAACATTGTTTGGCACCTCATGTACAGTATTTTCTGCCAGTGCTCACAAAGATTTTAATGTGTTATTTCAACTTGTAAAGCTGCTTGTTTTGTCATCTTATGTAGAGCTGCCTAATATATGGACTGTAGATAACTTTCCCTTTCTTTCCAAGAGGGAGAAACCATCCATATGATTGGTACAGGAAAACTATGATATCTTCTGTCCAAATGAACTCCATGATCAATCAAATAGAACTTCTAGCAATAAAGGAGTTCTGACAAAATCCTTTTTAAATGCACTGCACTGTCATATGGACACTATATGGTCACAATTTTCTTGTGGAAGCAGATGGAAGGGAAAAAATAATAGCAGAACTATCACATGTACGGTACACAGAAAGAAAGAAAATAAATACCTCTATAAACTGTCTGAGAAAAGTCATCACCAATCTACTCTTTGTCCTTCCTGGGTCATGATGAAATACTTACTGGTGTCAAATGTACCCATAAAGCTATTTTTACAACACTTCTAAATGTAACGGTTCTTTGTGTATTGTTCTGTTATGTTTAATTTTTTATCCAAACAGAATGTTTATGTGGTACCATTGGGTTGTTGATATTTACATTTGGTCTATGGATCACTGATAGCCATGTTTAGTTGTATATTGAAACTAAGTTGTTTATATATTGAAAGTTAACACGTTTTATTTCAGGCAGCAAAGCTTTGGTGTGATACTGTGTAAGTCATAACGGTCACTTTGTCTGGACAGGACATATATGTACTATACTGTATAACTGTATTTAGCAAGTAAAAATCAGCAAGATATTTATTTCAAAATATATCAAAGGAAAATTCAAGTATTCTGCAGGAAGTCAAAATCAATGAAGATCTGCTCAATACTTTTAATTTAATTCTTTACCTACCAAATGTGTTGAAAAATAGACAGGTGTCAGAAAAATGCTTTATTTTGTCAGAACTGAACTTAATACTGTTAAGCTTTTTGTATGCAAGAAAACTACTATTGAAATACTGTTAAATGTTTGAAGACTTCCTAAAGGAATAATTGCCTCATCTTTGATACGCAAAATAAATTTATGAATGTTATTACCAATACAATGTCCTTTAGACAGGAAGTATACAAGTTGTATAAAAAATGACCTCCTAAAAACAATAAAATTTTAGAGTGTCTCCAAACTGCTTCTAATATCTAACCTTAGCAGATCTAATTATCATGACACAGATCCATCAACATTGTGAATACACCAGTCTGAAGGACAGAGTACGTTAACATTCAAATATCAGCAGAAAAATACTCAATATCATCAATATATACCATGTACTTGCATTCATCACAAGCGAAAATTCACTAACAAAATTTTATTTCACATTGAAACAATTTTATCTTCTAAAAGGAGCTTAATGATTCAAATTTACGTTTCTTTTATTACAAAAAATATCTGGTTAAACTTGCATGTCAAATTATTTAGATTTTTGATACTGTATATATTTGCAATACATAAAACATAAATTGATGCTGACATTTCACATAATCGGTAATTTCGTATCAATTTAATTTTGGATGGTTCATAGATTTAATTGCTTCAACATGAAACAAAATGAATATACATAGCTTTTGTAATATGTTAAACGTCACACTACCATAAGCTATAAAGCAACTTTAAAACTTATAATAAATAGTTCAAAGGTTAAAATATTCATCATGTGACTGAATTCACCAATGACAAACACTTAAAGCATACCACTGTGATACTACAACATGGCTGAGTCAGCCAATCATAAGTATCAATATCTTTCCAGGTATTGACCAATCATAACATTTGTAACATGCTATTACTGGGTCACTGACTTGGCCTTGGTGATCTTTTTACAGGTACCCCCTGTTGAATATCAAAGGGCTCATAGAAAACAAACAGTCGATCTACAATAACGAAATGGTCATTTTTTTTATTATTCATATAAATTTCATCAATGTACACGGCTTTTCGTGTGAATAGGAAGAGGATTTGCAGTAGGAGTGAACCAAGCAAAGTTCTGTTGATCAGGTAACTTGTCATAAAAGATATACTTACCATAGAGATAAACTTTTAATTTTAAAATCTGAATGTTTAATTTACTAATTTAGGCACTAAATGAACAAAATGTTAAACCAATGCTCCTACTTTGGGTGAAATATGAATAAAAAACAGTATACAGCTTAACAAGGGTACAAGTTACTTGATCAACATTTTGTGTTTTTTTCCAATGGAACTACTACACTACATTGATTTGACTTTTGCCAGCCGAAGCAGTAGATTGCAATGCCCATAAAGTATATATAGTAAGTACTTGTTTCATTCAGTAGTCTATCATAATAATTTAGAACCACAACTTATTTTTTATCTTCTGGGGGCTTTTAGTATCGTTTTGTGACCTTGTTTGTTTTTATTTCACAGTAAGGACTTATTGACGGATGCAGCCCTATCAATGTAACAATTAACTCTTAAATCTGCATATCTAAACATTTAAATGGCTTCTATCAGTCTGAAAGCTTGTGTTCATTTGTAACAGATTTAACTTATAGTTTTCTGGCCAATACAGAAATCCATTAAAGATATAATAATTGGGCTCTTTACCCTAACATGTACCCGTATAACAGCATATGAAACAGAACTTTCTATATATCACTAGCTATGGGCAATGTTAGCAGGCTCTCTAATCTAACGTGTATACTACAGAGGATTTAAGGAAGGAGGAAGTCAGTAAGGTACCATAAATAATATTTAAGTGTTGATGTTCATATACTGTTCTACTATCAGACACTAACCAAAAAAAAAGCTTATTAAAATGTCTGAATTTAAGAGCGAGCTCAACATCAAAACCATTGACAATACATGATAGAAACGAAATATTCTAAACTTTTTTGGGAAATACATAAAAACCGATTGTTTAATACATTTTAAGGATCATCTCATCATCTTTTCCCAATAAATTAAACATATTTATTTCTCACAAAAAAAGCAGTTGGGCATTCCATGTAACAAACAAGAGCCACAACAGCAAATCAAAGGCTACTTTTACAAAACTGGAAAATTGTTATGGCCATGTTTCCACAAATAAAACAACAACAAAAACATCTGTTCCAGCACATGCAAAATAAGCTGTTTTCATTTCGAGACAAAAATTTCTAGTCATGCTTTGTGCAATTTCATATGAAAAGCTTTCTTACTTAAAAGTATGCAAAATAAAGCCTTTGATCTTGTTTACTTGGACATGGTTGGCTCCCCTGGTAAAACCAATTTAAACAGACTTCAGCTATGACAATATATTATTTTGTGGCACCTTACTGATTACAGAGCTTCTATATGGAATGAAGGCTGGCTTGTAAGGCTTGGCAAAAGCATAGGTGCTACATCTTCAGTTTATAAAATCTATCTGTTCATCCAAAATACACCCTGAATGGTACAACATATTAGCATTTTTCACTGTGTTTTGCATACATGTCTATTAAAATTTCAACTGCTCAATATTTAATTATATAAAAATGTTTTTTCAATCACTGATTACTGTAAAAAAAACTAAAACCACAAAATATGATGTACGACTAAATTATTTCACTGGTAAACTGATTTCCACCCTTAAAAAAAAGGAAAAACTACGTAGAAAACAAGACAATAAATTTGGTAAAATCTGATCCTTTTAAATGGTTCCAAACAACATTACCAAATTTCAAATGTTTCCGTCACAGCTTTCTCGTTACCCAAAACCAGTTTTGCGACATACATAGGTCTGTGAATTTTTTTTTATCTGGCAGAAACCAGTTTTGTGCCATACATAGGTATGCAGGATTTTTGAATCTGGCAGAAACCAGTTTTGTGACATTCATAGGTAAATAGGTTCAGAACCAAATCTATACTAGATACTTTTCAGTAAAGTCATGTTGTACCAGTCAGACTGTCTTCTCAAACAGAAAGTTTCATTTATAATGAAGGTTTAGGATAGATGAAAAGGATAATTTCTATAATAGTTTTGAAGGAGAACTGGAGAATAGCCGTAAGTGCTCTATTGCAGTAGGTCAAAGGTCAAGTAACCCAAGGAATTCACATACAAAGGCTTGCTTGAATACTTTGTTTATGCCAGTTCTACAAATATTTTATTATTGTGTATCAAACTGCAGTTGCAGTTAAAGCAATTTATTCAAATTTTGCTTGACAAAACATGTTAAACTTTTAAAATGTTGGCATAGCTATACAAAACCTTTCTGCTAAATAAGTGACAAATTTTCTTCTTAGTTCTCAATTATTGCTAAAAAAAATATACTGCCATTTTCAGCATTATTAATTTCGACTATCTTTTAAGGTACTTCAAGTATACATCTAAACATATTCAGAAATGCAAGTTTGAAATAATACAAACCTATATTTCCTTTTTTAAATCATTTTAGAGAAATATACAGTAAATTTTGTAGTGCAGTGAAACCTGATAAAAACAAACATAATTTGTGTGTAATAGACAGGTTGTCAGGAGTTTGGTTTTAACTGGAGAAAAGTGCTGACAATTTTTATATATCATTTTTCACCACATAAGTCACATTCAACAAGTTTCAGGACACAAAATTTACTACTATTTCAAAGAAATCTGCAAAAATGATTTTGTATGTACATGCCTTAACATGTAACATTTTAAATAAATCTGGCATAAACAATGACATAATACTAAGCTGAAAGTGTAATAAGATCCAAGCAAAAACATATGCTAGCATGGTTCTGGTAACCATGGAAACAGTGATTAGAAAGATAACTGTTAAGAACAGAATAGCAGTCACCAAGAGGCAGTGAATTTAATGGTTCAATTTTATACAGATATTTATTTTCTTGAAAAAAAAACTTGCATTTCCCAAAAACGGTTTTTTCTAAATTGTAATTAAGAAAAAAAATTCTTAAAAATATAAAAAAAACATGTATTTTTTGTAATGTTTGAAATAAATCATTTGACACTTTGCTGCACAATCAGATAAGCCACAAAATGTAATGAATAACTCATAAACACTTAAAAAAAAACTTACAATGAAATAATTTAGTTGGTATTCACTGCCTAATGATGGAGACAAAGAAGGAAACCCTACCAGAGCTTGAGTTTGCACAGCTGTGTTAGCTCGTTGCTGAGCGGCTTTTATCTGAGCCTGCAGGTGCGGAGGAGGATGGAAATATTTACACGAATCCCGTGTACACTTCCCCTTTACATAATCCATACACACCGTAACCAAGTTGTCAGTGGTGTCGACTGTTACATTTTCTGGAGGATGTGCATAACGACACTCATTAGGTTGTCGCGTGCATGTTCCTCTTTGAAATTCTCGACATACCTGTAAAAGATTGTGAAATGGGATTCATCCAGTATTCCTATCCGTTTTAAATTTACTTATTTTCTAAAATGTATGAGGCATTATACAAAATAGATTTACATATTAAATCAAAAGAAAATAAAGAAAAGATAAATTATCAATGGAATTTTTCAAATTTGAAATAAAACATATAGCAAACAAAACCAAATAAGAGCAGAGACAAAACAAAAAATGAAAGGACAAAAAATGTCAAGCAATCCCTTCCCCAATTTAGTATTGTAATTAACTTGTAAGCTGAATTCTCTAATGGTAATTAATGCCTGTTACATATGGCATACAGTTAATTTCAATTTAACTGAAAAATTCCATGTAAGCAGCATTAGGGAAAATCAAATCTGATCAATATTAAAATTCTATCTGAAAGGCTAGATAATAATGATATCTAAATATTGATCAAATTTAATGAGGGAAATATAACTGATATTTGGTTTTCAATATAGCATCTCATTATAATACATATATATATGTGCATTAAATAGGACAGGACAATTACCAAGCAAAATGTCATCAAATGATGCAATCTATTCTACATATAAAATCTATCTAATATTTTTAGAGAACACCCCAAAAATTACAAAGTTTGCAATTACAAAATTTGATCTACATTGTACAGGCATTATTTTAATTACATTTTTTGGCATCACTTTTATTGAAAACAAAAACATTTTGCTTTTGTCATGTGATTTCAAAAATTGGCAACAAAATTTGGTCTCTTAACTTGATGGTAAATTTATCATTCTGAAGCTTTTCTGCATTTGTAAAACATAAAAAAAAAAATGATTTTTTTTCAGTGACATTTTAAACTGACTGTGCAGAATTAATTGAAATTCTATTTTTTAAAGAATTATATGAGACAAAATCAAAAAGACTTGCATGAAACTGCTTCAAAATGCTTAATTATACCAATTAAAACATGTTAAATATTTTAATTATTAAACAAAATTAGATTTTTTTTCTGTTAGCTGTTCTTTTGTTATTTACTCATTACCTGCAAGAATATAAAAACATTTTATATAAATATTATACACAACTAAGAATAAGTTAAATACAAATGTTTCACATAGAGCCAAACTTATTTGGAAGACAGTTTATTCAGAAAGCAATCAAGTCAAACACACCCATTCTGTCATGTTTAAAGCATCTATACTATAACCTGAACCATTGTGGACTAGCTTGACTACTTAGTGTGCCTGATTAATATTTCACCATTTTAATTTTGACCTAATTTTTGTATTGTCTGCCTTGTAAGAACATTGCTTCAAAATAACTGTGTAAAGAATTACTTTGCAAATCTGCATCAGAAGATAAACAATAATAAGTCTGCTCTGATCTGGACAATGTGAACATTGGGATTGCTGTGCTAGACAGTTCTCTTATTTCACAGTAAAAGCTGAATGCAACAGTGTAAAATGCAGGTGTTCAAATCTCCGATTATTACAGGAATTGAAAGCTTTAGTGTACATCATATCTAAGACATATAAAATACAATTATAAATCCAGGGAGAAAGAGTTACCTCCCCCCCACCCACTAAGCTTTTGTTTTTTTATCACTATTCTCTCAATCTTGTTGCAATTTATTGTCATTCAAGTTTATATGTTAAGATGTGCAATATCATTTATCTGTGTTAGATTAAGACAGGTTCTTGTATATCAATCACAGACATGTTTGAAAAACCTCAGAATTTTCAAACAAACACGTCTAATTGGTATGGTGGTCAACTGTCGTGTTCTGTTCTGGCTCTATTGTAACTATACTATATGTAAAGTTTCATGCAAATACTTGGCCTAAATATTGGAATATACATGTAAATATCTACAGATGATATAAAAGATTACAAACAGAAAGATTGACTTCAATACGCTCATACCTCAAGTCTGTCTGCTCTCTGTAACTTCTGTTGTGAAGCTAATGTTGTAATTGGGGTTGGAATGACACTTTGAACTTGCTGGGAAACAACTGTTCCATCGGCTGTCGCGACGCTGGTCGGGATATGGCAAACTCCAATTGAATAAGGATTAAATGGCACAGCTGAAGTTGGGGCCATCGGTTGACCAACATACTGGGGTGGCTACAAATTTCAACAAATTATTGAAAACAAATTATTCACTTTAACTAGTAGATAAATAAATCAATTCAGGAATTATGTCAAATTAATTATACATTGTTTTAATTGTAAAAAACTTATAAAATTTGTATCTAAGAGACAAACAAAAAACAACCAAACATAAAAAGCAGCAAATAAGTTGTTTACACTGGCAATGCAATATATAAGAGACAAGCAATAATATCAGGCAAAGAATTAAGCATTCCTAGAGCTGATATTAACAAGATTGGTGTCTGTAATATGACAGACTTAATTAAAGTTTAATTTAAATGTTGAAAACGTCAAAAAACAAAGTTAAAGATAATTGACAATAAGAAATTCATCTAAATAAGGAACATTGACTATACACATTATTTTTTATAGATCAAGTAGTGGCTGTTCTGTGACCAAACTTTTAGTTGAACAACAAACTCCAATTGAATAACTGCTTTGCAGTTTTTGAAAGAGCCACAAGATAGTCATATAATACAATACTTCCAAATTAATTTCGTCATTAATTTCCTAATTTTACATGAAATTTGAACAAATGTCTCAAAATTCCAATTCAAAACAGTGGGTTTATCTTTAAATTGCTTTTTGATTATACTGAAAAAGACTGGAAATATTGTGGCACATTTTAATTTAATGTTAAAATGTGTCAAATGCAGCTAAAACTACATTAAAAGCCATCACCACAGCAACTAATCTACTGGATGTGCAGTTCCTCAGCAGTCTTGGTTTGTATCATTTTATAGTTACTAGAAATGTTGATAATTTAATCAGGAAAGTATACAGTGAGCTTTATGTAAAATGGCTCCATGTTTGTTTTTAGACTTGTCAGAACAGTACAAACATATAGATCATATAAATGTGGAATATTTATGAGGTAATTTAATTTTCATAATTTCTCATTATTATTTCAGAAAAATACTGTAAACTTTTTATTAATCTCTATTTCAATATACAATGTTGCAACTCTAAAATTTTAAATAACTCAAATAATATATCCCGAAATCACTGAAAACAAAACCAAGACTGCAAATTTAGAGGAACAATTAAAAAAAAAAGAGAAAAATATAGGTTGAAGTTTTACCACTAACCAATATAGGAAACTGGCCCTGCAGAATGGTGTGGTAAGGTGCCAGTGGTTTACTGCCTGCCGCCTTACGAAAAATAAAACATGCAAACCAATTAGTATGAGTCACACATCAACCAATCAGAGGCATTGTTAGAAAAAACATAAATAAAAAAGAACCACTATCTAGCATAATACAATATTAATTTAGCACTGTTAAAATCAGAAATTTGTGTGAATAAAATTTTGTGGATTAAGAAAATAAAAGGTGCAACTCCACCCTGTGGTTTATATATAATATTTGGACCTAACTGCTTATAAAAAAGTACAAAATCTTAAATTAATTTACCATACAGTAATAAAACAACCAATATTAAGTATATATATCTACGTTTTCACTTTCTTAATGCAATAGTTTTGAATCTTCACATATCCTGACATTTAAATTTGATGTTTGTTTTAGAGGATGTGCAATCTTCTTGTCTTGTTTATTTTCCTGTTTATGCCTTAATCTACACTTAGATATTTAATTAAGGATTTAGGCTACACATGTTTGCTACCATATCTGTTCTGTTTCTATGGCAACATGTAATTTTTCTTTCAATTTTCTGTGATCGTTTGTCAAGTAGATACAATATTGATGCCAGATCTCCAGACTGTCTGGCAAATCTACATTAATAATGTTATATTAAAACAAGTATTATTATGTAAGAAATTACATTAGCTTAAATGAATTTCAAATAAATACTTTTCAATCAATTGCTGATAGAAAGAAAAAAAGGACCTTATGCACAATAAAGGGTTAATGGACCATTTAACACAATTTTAACAACAACAAAATTCTTAAAAAGCTGAACCAAAAATTTAAAAAAAATTACAAAACATCAAATTGCAACTCTTTTGTACGATCTGGCTTTTCAATGGAAAATGAAGAACATCCAAGGCTGCACATTAAGAGCAACTTTTTTGCCCAACCAAAAAATAAAATAAAAAATGGCTGAAGTTTGACCACTAACCAATATAGGGTACTGGCCCTGTAGAACCATATGGTATGGCGATAGTGGTTTACTGCCCGTCTCCTTACGAAAAAATAAAAACATGGAAACCAATTAGTATCAACCAAAGCCATATAATCAGATTGCTTATCTAGCGCAATACATATGAATTTAGCAACTGTGGAAACCAGTAATGTGTGAAACAATTAGGGACAAAAATTTTAAGCAATTTGACAAGAAAAATACATTAAATGAAAAATGTAGTTGTAAGTATTTCATAATTTTTATTTCTGATATATATACCACTACTGCAAGTTACCACGACACCCTCATTGCTTAAAAAACTTCAGAACCTAACAGGGGCACCTGCACACTTAAAACTGACCTGTCTAGCTAAAAACAATAGTAGAGGTATGTATCGTATTTCATTGGGTTTTCATTACTGTTCTAGATGGAAATTTCTTTATTCAACAAAACCTAGACTTGTGTTTTGATTATTATGTTTCCATTTGTGTCAACTGGTATAACATGAAAAGTTTAATTATATGATGTTTATAGTGTTCTTGGCATTTATTTCAGGGCATTTTAAATAAGACCTTTAAAATTACCATCAAATTTTAGTAATAGTATGTACCTTATTTTTGTTATAGTCACTGTTAAAAAATGTATGATTCTTACTGTAATAACATTCCCCCAAAGTCAGTTTGCTACACTATATGTGATCTGTTTCTATTTTGCTGACAAGAAAGTGTCCATGATTTCAATCAGAGTCAATGATTTCAATCAAAGAGTCAATATTTTCAATCAAATATTTAAAAATGTATTTTCAATTTTAATAAAACCTCTATCAAGTATTTCATTAAAATAAACATGCATATAAATTATTTAACACATATACCATACAGGAAGAGGAAAACTAACATTTCAAGAAAGGAAGAGTTGTGTCCCTTGGTAGACATACAGGATATACAACAAAATGCTATTAATAGTATAGGAAAATATCAGAAATACTGAAGATAATATTATTCAATAGCATATTTAAACAACTGAAATCAAACAATTTTTGATAGAATAGATATGAAAAATGTACTGAATGAGTGTTGGCAAAATCCAGTAATCTAATCAAAGGGACATAACTCTTTAAAAAAAATGAAAATTGTGAATTCTATTATGTAGCACATGATTATTTGTTCAGAGTTTTCTATACTACTTTGCACACTTGAAACTCAGCAACAATGAACAACTCATAAATATTGTAACAAAAATTTAATAAACATACATGTACAATAAAAAAAATCTAATAAACATATTTTTAATGTATGCAAAGTCTAAGATATATTTAAATTGATAATTAGTTTAAGCGGTAAGCAAATAGGCATGAAATTAAAAGCAAAACAATGCCAATATGTCCGCTTAAAAAATTACAATAACCTATAAAAGCAGTAATGATAGCTGTTATTTAAAATTAAACAATGAAACAATAAAGCTGTACAGAAATTGACCAACAAAAAAAAAGCTTTACTTTTATGGGCATAAAGGAGGGAATGACTTACCATCCCTGGATATGCCAAAACTGGTTGCAAGGCAGCCTGCATTTGTAGATTTTTCAAAATTAAATTATTTCTACCATTCTGTAATAACTGCTCCCTTAGATGCTGGGGAGGGTGAAGATATTTACAAGGAGGGTCCTTCCTTTGACATTTTCCCTGCAAATAGAAATTTATAGTTCTAGGACATGCAGACAACTCTCATATGGTGTAAAACATGATATTTATACAAGACTATATACTATGCAAAAACCCGAGTCTAACAACACTTGCAAGTACTTTCTCAGGTATGGTGCAGAAGCTGTGGTTTACATAGATAGTTTCTCTGTCCCCTTAAAATTATTCCAAAACTATATCAGTTTAAGAATCTATCTGGTAATTGATGTACTGTTTGAAGTTCTTTAAATAAACAAGTTATCATTTCTATTATATAAACAACAGAACAAAAACTTTTTGTAAATGAAGGCAGAAAATTATTTCAGAAAAGAAAATACAAAAACTTGATCTCTTTTACATGCTTTTGAATTATTGCACTCTGTCACATTTCGTTCATTTAGAACAATTATAAATACTAATGTTAAGTACTCTATAAAGTCCTAAACTTATAATTACACAGATAACACTATCTTCTGGTGGTAATTCCTTTCTGGCTAAGAATTAGAAAGGAAAATAAACTTAGGCCTCGTCATAGTTACACAAATAATCGTGGGTATTTAGACTGACCAAAATGATAATGTTAATCCTGACAACAGTTATCTTACATTCAAAATCATCAACATCTGACAAAGTCCCAGATATAAACCAACAGTAGAACGATAATGGAATTTGTCAATTTCCATAAAAAAGTTTTTAAACAGTTTCATTAATATTTATCTTTATTATAAATGTTATAATAATAATACATTATTTTAGATGTGTAATATACATCGCAATCTTAATAGAGCACAAATTCATCAAATTTAAAGACAATAACAAACATATGGTATAAAAATAGACAATAAAATGTATGGTAATAATGAAAATTATACTACCCAAATGGTTTTACAGCTTAAGTATTTGTCTGATCAAGTAATTTTTACTGAAGTTATGTTATTCTATAAAAAGGTTTTAGTATGTGAACTATATTTTGACCAGTTTTTATGCATTTTTGGTAGACATTCTGATTTCCATTTATAGTAATTGTAACATCATATTGATTGATATCTGAAACATATATAATTTTATCATTTAAGGTACAAATCCTCTTTTTAAATACATTAAAAAGTATATAACATTTAATCATCAATTTTACCATGAAAATCATTCCAAAATATATGAAGAAAACCATTGCCTATTTTCATGGCAATATGGTAGTATATTACTACACTAAATGTAATCTTAAACTGCATAAAACAGTTATAAAGTTCCAAACAGTTCCAGTCTGTATCATGTCATGAAACCTGTATAACATTTCACAGGATAATACAGAAAGTTGTTTTACACATGTGAAAATTTACCCCCTTTTATGAATTACACAAATATTCTGTTGTTTTTTAGACTGACTTATTCAAAATCAAACAAAAAAATATTATATGTATCTACTTAAGATCTAAACGAAAGATATATTACCAAAGCAAGAAAAAAAAACAACAAAGAAAAATAGCTAAATATAGCCTATATATATATACCTCCATATTGTACATAACAAGACTGTGTTCTCTGAAGAACAATCACTCCATTAATGAAACCAAATGTGAAATTACTCTATTCCAAAAACACAAGAAAATTCACGTCTAATTTCGTCAAAATAATTCCCAGATTGCTAAGGTTTGGTAACAACTCCGTTAATGATATCTTGACCTTATGTTAAACACTCAAATATGGTCATTGTTTAACAGATTGATAAGAAACTTGGCAAGCTTACTTATACAAATAATGCCCTATCTCTGTTAAAAGACCAGTTACAATTCAGGACCAACTTTATCAAGACTTTACAATCCATTTCATTATGTATATTATCAGGGGCGAATCTTGTCCAAATACTAAAATTATTTGCAGGTTTGATTGATTAGAAATATCTGATAGTGTGTTAAATTAACATAGGGTTTGTCAAAGCTTTTTTGTCCGAATTCATAGTCAAGGTTTTTATCTCGCGTAAAATTAATCAAGTTATTAATTAATATATTTGACACATTGAACAGAAATCGTCATTCATGATGTGCCAAGGGTTTTAACTGTGTATTGTGTTAAACTGGCTCATAAAGTTTATATTAAGACCTCTCTACCTAAAGAATCTAACCGATCAGTACAATTAAATGATTCATTTGAAGATAATATTTTATTCATGGTGTGCACAATTTTATACTTTTGAAGAGGACCCCCTTTTTTCTACTTCTGCCAAGGGGTATGTTTTATTTTGATATACCATACAAGTTTTTAGAGTAATATTATTAAAAATAGAGCATGATTTTAATATTCATGTACCTATTTTACTGATTTATAAATGAACCTATAGGAACAGCTGTCAGCATAACAGTCCATTTCAGAAGACAATTTTGGATTTGACCTTTGACCTGTGAAAATAATTTTAAATTGGCCCAACTCAAAAATTTTAAAATGGGATGGTGCTGAAAACTCAACTTGATCTTCATTTTATAGTAATTAACTGCTGTGCAATGTTTTAACAAATATGTTGACATGTTTTTTAAGTTATCATGTGAAAACATCAACTGTTGACAAAAAAATTGAATTGACCTATAGAACACTACAAATTGGATTGTGCTGAAACTTGAACTTGATCTTCATTTATAGTTAACAGCTGTGCAAAGTTTAAACAAATTTCTTTGACACATTTTCATGTTATCATGTGGAAACCACAGATACATGGATAGAGTGGTGGACACTCGTATCCACTATATGGAGGAGTGTATCACATAATATTCTGCCACTTTATGTGGAAGGGTATACAAATCAAATTATTCACATGGGTCACTTGTATGGTGTTTGCAATGACTTTAATGTATGGGAGAATTACCTCCCCTGTTTAGCACATGGGTCACTTGTATGGTGTTTAAATTGACTTTAACATATGGAAGAATTACCTCCCCTGTTTAAGCTGCAAGTCAATAGCTACTAGTCAACATTTTTTATTTCATTTTTATTTAAACAACAAGAATATTACATTTTATAAGACATTTCTACCTGGTTTTAACTTTTTGCAAGCAAAGAAATTATTCAAGATAAGTGAACCAGTTACTTATACAAGAGCCTCTTTGTGAAAACATAGCTACAGATGTACTTCGATATATTATATTAAACGCCTATATGCGTCTTTTCATTAGATTGACTATAGATCTTCATATTGTCTAGACCTAATGCAAATACCACTTTATTTTCTTTTCATTATGTTTGCAAATTGTGCCATAACAATATTATTCATTTCAAGATTAATGCAGTATTTCTAGGAATTCGTCCGTTTTAACTTCCTACTGAATCTGACATAACATGCAGTGCTATCGACTAATGCCATCTTAGTAGTCATTAGATTCTATGATGCAACAATCCTCCCGATCAATGTAACATGGAAATCTATTTTTTATGCTAAAGACATGTTTAATGTGAGTATCAGAAATATCAGAGAATCGAAATGAAATACTGTGTTAGTTTGAGTAAAAGAAACGACGGAGATGCTGTGTCAGCTGAATAGTAGTACTGAATTGCTTAGCAAGAAATGTACGTGGTAGATAAAAATAATAGAGGGACATGGCCGTATTTTATTTATATTAAACTGTATATCCATTTCTCTAGTTGTGAAAATCTATAAAAAATTTTAACAGAGAAAGTGAAGAAGGGGAAACATAAAAATAACAAATGAAAAAAAAATTTAGTTTTAACAAAGGGGCATTCTTATGGTTGAGTAATTTGGCATAGAAGTTGACATACAAAAATGATTTAATGTCCAGTTAACTACAGCTTAAGCCAAAATAAATCTGTTTTGATAAAAATAGAAGGATCCCTCACATCTACTAAAAAATGATAATGGTATCCTTCTCAAATGAATGACTTTATATACTAGTCGATATAATAAATTTTCAAGGTGTTACATGTAATTCTCAATCCATTACAAGTGTGAACAGCTGTACTTATAATGCACATTTTTTCTATTCTTATCCCTCAATGAACAAAGTCTACAACAAAAAATGTTGGTTTCTTTGTTAAAAAAGCCTGCAAATGTTACAAACAATACATGCTGTACTCATTGTGTATTGAACAAATCAATATAATATACATTGCACTTATTGTTATTTACTGAATAGAGGGTGGTTACAAAAAAAAATGTCGGTTGGTTTTAGCAGTCATTTAAAATGTAACCAAATTGATGAGCAAGAGAACAAGTGGTAGTTATCTCCCCTACAACACAAAAATTTTAATAAATATCTTGTTGCTTAATTACCTAAGCACATTTTATTATCATTAAAAGTTGATTACTTTAAAATCAACCAAATTTTGTTTTCCTATATTATTCCTGGCAGACAGTTTTTAATCAATAGATCACCTATGGCAGCTAAACTTCTTTTGTGTTCAACATCGTTTAAGGTGACTTCACTAATTTGACGTATAATCTATGATTCTATATACCAAGGAAAACACTAACAAAAAGAATAAAGGTGAAAATTCTGTTGTTAATACCGAGATTGATTGCATTAATACCAGCAAACTGTGGAGCAAAGTTGTCGAGACCAATTAGGTGAATTTTACCCAGATCAATAAAGGAAAAGAATATTATCGACAGGCAATTCAGCCACGTTTAACTGCAATAATGTGAAAAGCTCACTCCTCCATAAAGGAAATGGAAACGGTGATGAAGTGGAAACGAAATTACATAACATCATCATTCCACATGGCATCAGATCAAATCGAAATGGAGAAAGAACATTAAAAAAAATGAAAACTACATTTAGATGAGGTGTTAATTTTCAGTGTGCCCTTCAGACTACTTTTAGATTTGTCATTAATCTATAGATTATTCCACCATCAAAAAGAGAACACAACCGGATCTGACTAAGTGTACTTTTAGGTTTTAAATTACAAAACTTTACACTTTTTCAAATTATATTTTTGTTTTGTCACAGATTATGTGATAAAACATTCATACAACCTTGACAATTAAATGTATGGACATGATGATGAGCCCCATTACAAACTTTCTTATCTTTTTACACTTCCTAAACAAAAATAGGCCCCAATCACATTCCAGAGACAGTCAATGAGATTTCTGTGTAGTTTGTTCACCTCTAACTTTAGAGATCTCCTGTATACATATTGGGACAAACAGATGCTATAGTAGCTAAAATACTCCAACAGGGATGTGATGCTCGTCATGGGTTTGCTAACAGATTACACAATACACACTGACCACCAACTCAATGTCAAATTATATAATACTTCATACAAGAATCAGAAAATGTGCATTCAACAAACAAATACTAACATTTTTTTTGTCTAAATGAAACCTTTCCAGATAAAACCATTCTTAAGAAGAATGTGTTCTTATCCTTTGTTCTGTCTTAATTGTAAATGTCGTTTTCCAAAAAAGTTTGTTAGTGTCTTTATCACATTCTCCCGTATGTAACTCTAATGTTATGTAATATATTGTCACATGTCCTGTGAATTTATCTCTTTATAAATAAAGCAATTTGAAATTCATTTTCAACATGTGCAGTAAATATCCAAATGTCCTTGTACTGCATGCTCCAAATGCATGTCAACTAAACAAAAAAAAAGCACAAATCATAACTAGAATTTTCTACATGACACTTCAGTTTCAGTGGTACCTGGTGCACCTTATACATTCATTTGTCAAGGACAATATGGGAGGTAGTTAGTTGTCTAGAACCTGTTCACTGGTTATCACAACTCAAGTGGAGTTATGCCCCTTTTTATACAAACAAAGGTGCAGATGCCCCACATAATGATGTGATGAAACGAGATAATTTCTTTCCTAAGGTTTTCATAACCCTTTGGGTTCCTTAACAAATTCCACCAATCATGTACTTATTTTCTTTTTTTAGCAAAACAATTCTATTTTCTTTAATAGAGAAGTAAATTAAATATGTCAAGTGTTCTCCTAATCAGTGACAAAAAAACCCAAAAATTAAAAATCAGTCCAATCACATTCTCACATCACCACTACTTGGCAAAAAGCCCCTAGAACATGCCCACTTACACTTTTGTTAATTTTTTCTCAGAAATTTTTTTTTTTTGTATTTTCCCTGGCAATACGCCTAACTTAAGACAGAAGATACATAATGTGTCACTGTTTAATTATTTACAAGATGTAATAGGATACATATTCATTAATCTTCATGTGCATGTGTCCCTTTAATGCCTTGTACAAAATAATATGCACTGTATGTAGAAAGCATATGATTCATCTAAAAACCGCAAAACATAATTAAAACGCATGTTACGGTGAATAATAAATGTCATAAATATAAAAACATTCTGTTAACCATGTCTACAATAAAAAAAACTATACTGTAAACCTGGATTTGTTTGACGAATACATCGAGGTCTACATTTTACAATGGGACATCATCTAGTGGGGTATTTTATATTTTCTGAACTGTTAACTTTTTTTTAAATGAATGTGCCATACATCCTGCTTTAGCTTTTTAATATATCATAGTGGTAGGTTAAGTACCTTGGGAATACACAACAGACTGCACATAATTTGTGTAATATATGACTTGAGGGCAAAGTGACTATTACCAAATTTCTGTTATTTCAGAACACTCAATATAAAGTTGTCTGTTGTCATCAGGGACATCTCTTGTGTCAGGTCATTATTTACTGCTTTCTTTACATGCCAACCTCATTATTGTTATAACAGATACAACTAATGACCACAAAATATCCATAGCCAACAACAAATCATTTTACATGAACAATATCACATTCTGTTAGCAGTTTATACTTTTGTGTGTTTGCTTTGGGCACAAGGAGGAATACAGTGATGTATCAAAACATCATGCATATCCTAGAGCATCGTCCCTTGGTGCCCTTTGCAAACAGACAAAAGTCAATTTTAGAAGTTCTTCAGTACCTGTAATTATTAAAAAAAATCTAATTTCCTTCGTCTTTAATAATAACATTAAATCATACGTTTTTTTTTCTCTTTTAAAACTCTTCTGAGCTGTGGTTTTGGCATGTAATAAGTAAACACAAATATGTTGTTTATTTACCTTATTATAGCTGTAGTTGTAAACATTATTACAAACACACCACATCAATCTGTGTATTCCTAACTTTACCTAATTGTAGTATCTTGTTATTCTATTGTAACTGTAAAGTTCTGGTCTGTCTTTGTCTTAATAATCATGATTGTTATATGTTGTATGCCCCCAGTGGGACCAAATTGGACAATATACTTTAACAAAAAGGGGGAGGAGTGGCCTGATTTGTCTTTTTTCTCTCTGTATTCAATGAAAGTATTATACATCTAAATAAACCATTCAGGAATATGTAGTACTGAAGTCAAGTTTATTACAAATAAACACAATGCTGTTTCCTTCAAATTTATTTTTAAAAAATGTGTGAATAATCAATAAGAATGAGAAATCATGAAATACAGGCAGTTTTATTGCTGTTTGTGAAAAATAATTTAAAATTTCTGTTAATGAACATCAATACATATGCATCTAAAAATAAGCCATTAATAATGTCTGTGAAATGCCCACGAATACTTTCAAGAATGTTCACTAATTAAAATTTGTTTACTCATAGTGTATTGACTCGGTTAAAATATAAAGTGAGCCAAGTAGAAAATCATGTTTGATATATTGGTATAGACATTGCATGTTTGTCTCTATTTACAGACTTGTAAGATCAATCTTAATGTCATCACACCCTGCTTATTAGTCCTTAATCTCTGGTATACCCAAATGGAAAACTGTACAGTCATTAAACAACCTATACTACAGGTCAACATGTTTTGGTGAGGGTTTTTTGTGTGACATTGATTGTTTGTTTTGTTTGTTTGAATGGTGTTTTAACGCCACTTTCAGCAATTTTTCAGCTATTTCATGGCGTCCAGATTTTATTGGGGGAGGAAGCCGGAGTACCCGGAGAGAACCCCCGAACTGCGGTAGGAAAACTGGCAATCCTTGTCAATTAAGATTGGAGTCGAGTACACCCTGCCTGCAGTGAGAATTGAACCCGCAATCTCAGTGTTGACAGACCACGTGATCAATAGTAGACGAACTACCTTGACCACTCGGCCACAGAGGCCCCTAGTGACAAATGAAAACTGCTTACTGCATATGGTCCAACTTATGCTCCTTTTTGTAAATCAAGAAAGGTATTTGTTAGGAATCAACAATTATTCCCTTGACTTACCTATGGAAAATTGCCCTATCAAAATGAAAAAAAACTGCCACAATGTAAAATGCAGAAAATCTTGAAGAAATAATTGTTGATTTCAAATATACCTTTCTTGATCTATAAAAGACAATATGGGGTAAGCAGTTTTCATGCAAAAAAAACCTCACCAAACCATGTTGATGTGTAATTTAAACAAATGTTGAAAACTTTATAGCCCTATCTGGAGATAAATGTCAGTCTCTAGCATAAAGGTAATTCACCCTTGCAACACAAAACATATTACCATCATGCTGGTTTTAACAGAAAACTTAATCACTGGGCATTAAATATCAATCCATAATCAATCATACACGACATTTGTTTTCAAATAATTTGTAGTCAGAACTATTCTTTATCATTTTTAATATTTTGGTTTCATACAAAATTTGCTCCATCTTCCAGACACAAGGTCAAACATACATTCTGAATTTTCCATGGAATATTAAAACACAAAAACGTCTTGATTTCAAAGACAGTTTGCTTTTTAAGTTTAAGATCTTAATTAGTCTTAGTCCGTTTATTTAATCAAAAACATGAAAACATATCACATTGCTTCAATTATCTAGTCAATTTCTTGTTTCTAAAAAATTACTTTTGGAAAAAATGATACATTAATTTAGAATAATTTGTGTTTAATTTGAGAAACAAGACATATTGATATGAGGAATCCTTTGTTGTGATCTCTCTGGAGATAAAATCACCAGACACCTTCATTTGCTATCTTATCCATATGAACTCATACATCAGGCTATAGAAGTTCTTATAATCCAGTACTTTAACATCAACACAGATTCCATGTCTATACAAATGACAGAGATTAATTATCTCTTTTTAAATTTATTCATCCCCCTGCCCCCTTTTCTGAAAAAATAAATAAATAAAACTGCAATCTGAAGGTAGATATGTTTAATGTATGTAATGAAATATTATTTGGATTGTAAATTACCCTGGTGAACAGTTATGAAACATACATCTTCATCATTTATCTAAGCATATGAAAATACAGTACCATCCAGACAATGACCTTGTCTCTAAGGTCATGACCTGAATTGACTGGCAGCATCAATAACCCTAAGTCTAGTCTGTCAATCAAGAGGAAGATGTAAAAAATGGAATGGCTAATATGTATTTAGAATAGAAACACATAGAAATAATGTAAATTGAAATACCCTTCTTGTTGTTTTGTCTCACCTGTGACTATCTGAAGGTGAGATATATGGGAATACAGCAGCAGTGGCATTAACACTTGACATTTTGCTTTATATCTTTGTAAGCTTAAACCCTAGGTCCATCAAATTTAGCCCAGTGGTAGTTAATGATTAGTACTGCCAGTCATTACTGAAATGTGAAATGAGATACTTTTCTGTGTCCGCACTTGTTGTGTTAAAGAATGAATTAATAATCAATTAGCAAACATTTTCCTTGTATGTGACACAAGAGTAAAAGGGATAACTTCTACATGCTGATACCACAATCATTGTACGACTGCCACATCAAAGTGATCTGAACCAAACTTTCCTACAATTCCTAACTTTATTGTCTTCACACCTGTCATATACAATTTGTATCCATATGTATGTAGTACAATGCACTGTTTGTGATACAGAGAATATATAAGATGATGATGATGATGATGATGATGATGGGGTTTTTAACATCCTACACTGGTAAATTAATACCCTCAGGATGATTGTTAGTCTTTAGTATTAAATGGACTCCACCATGATGGTTTTGTCATATATACAGGTGAAATTGATGATTGCAAACAGTTCCAAAGATTTTTTTCAATATGAATATGGTACGTTTTGGGAGAACACCTTATATGAATGCTACAGAACCCATCTTGTATAAAACATGGCTGAACAAAGTACAGATTACAATAACCTGTAATATTTGTACTCTGCCATGTTACTGTTGTAAAAACTGACAAAGAGAGATCATTAGGTCACTACAGTGACATGAAAATTTAAAAACTATTTCAATATTAA
Source organism: Limnoperna fortunei (assembly GCA_944474755.1). Classification (NCBI taxonomy): domain Eukaryota; kingdom Metazoa; phylum Mollusca; class Bivalvia; order Mytilida; family Modiolidae; genus Limnoperna; species Limnoperna fortunei. The sequence continues at coordinate 81,026,859 of OX104113.1, read as the reverse complement.
GGCCAATCAATTGTATGGAATCATTGTATCAAAATAGGTCACTACAGGTGACATGAAAACACTTGAAAACTATTTCAATATTACGGCCAATCAGTAGTAGTATTACAAAAGGTCACTAGTGACATGAAAATTTCTCAACTATTTTACTCTTAAAGCTAATTTATAGTAATTTTTGTTTCTGGTGTTTAACTTTGAAATCAAGTGACAGTATTTATTGTAACTTAAAGAAGCAAAGAAAGAAAAAAAAAAAAAATAATTACAAAACTACTTCAAAATAAGGTCTTGCAAGCATTGCCTCAGGTAATACATGTATTTAGGCAAAGAAAGAAATACTTTTTGTGATTGTACATGTTTATTCATTAACACCTACATATTTCACCTCAGGATTGCTAAAATGATAGTCATAAACAAATTTTCAAAGTTTATTTAGAGCATAGTGAATATAAAAGCATGACTTTGAATGTTTATTACCAAGGTCTGGGTGTCAATCATTTGCCCCTTGTAGGCCTATTGTTAGAAATAAATATCCTCCAATGACCAATGACCAAAGACCAGCAACAAATATTTGGTAATTTTATTTGTTCAAAGCTTCAATATGATTAACCTTGCCCAATAAAACGTCCCCAGGTTACTGAGGCTGTACACATACCAATGATTACTACTTTTATTGTCCTGTTTATGGCACAAAAATGCAGGGGTTTTATATAAAAAAAGTAAGGAGTACCAAAGTCATGGAGTTTATTCAGATTAAACTGAAAATAAAAATTTACTGTTGGAAATTTAATATTGATATTAAATTTCAATGTTTTGTAATAAAACTCTTTCACTAAGCAGATTACATTGATAAGTTCCTCATAATCTACAGTATTTTCTAATAATTAATAAACAAGTACATGTAATTCAACTAGGTGCATTATAATTATATGACCTTGGCAAGCACAGTAGAAATGCTTAGAAAAAATTAGATAAAAATTCTATTCATTATTCAATAAATTCTGAGACAAAGCCAATACACAGAATATATTCAAATAATACATATAAAAAATTTACTTAAAAAAAGCATGCCAGTAGATTACACTTGTTCAGTAGACAATTAGACTCAGAGATAACAAACGGATATTCTGTGATTGCCTACTTATTTTCTGAGACAATATAAAAACTTGGAACACATTAATTAGTCTCTCAGTACTTTATGTACACCAGAAAATAAAAAGCACATGTTCCTTTACATAAGTTATAGAGACGATAATGTAATTTGTTGTTTTCGTGTAATTTGGAATGGGGAAGACATAATATTGGTTTATTATCTCATTTATTTCTTTTCTCCAGACAACAGCTTTTAACCTAGATTTCCATTGGTAAGTGAAGGCTCACAAATGATGTATCCAAAAACAAACCACTTCAATGGACTTTCTGACTATGATACTTTTAAAGACTGAATATTATGAAATACTTTTGCCACAAGTCTCTGACAATAGATAGCACAATTTTAAGATTTATGTTCTAGAGTACACAGTTTACAATGGTTCATGCAGTAATTACTCTTAGATATTTATGCAGAACGGACTTTTAATGGCTTTCGTGGAAGATTGGTAAAGATTGATCGTGATTTTAAGCCTACCTTTAAGTAAGGTGAAGGTGTGCATGTTTGGCTCTTAACTCTTACTGACATGGATGGCCTGTTCTCCTGCCTATAGGGTAGTGGATTCTCACAGCTTCCTCCCCCCTCCCAAATAAAACTAGACTCCACGATAAAAATTAGAAATTGCTGAAATTACATTAAAAACCTCATTCAACGAAAAACAAGAGAAACACCTTTTTTGTCGTCAACTGAGATTCAAAATGGCAACACCATAAAATTTTTTTTACAGACGAGTGTGGTAAAGCATTTAATTAAAATCTACCCAGCATAAAACAGACAAAAATAGAACGCATCACATGATTACACTGAATGACATGATGTGTTAAATTGTTTTCATTTAAATTTAATATAACTCAGAAGTGAAAAACAAACCTTTGGGGGTTTGTTTGGTTGTCAATGCGTATCTTTCATAAAATTATGCAACCAATGGAATTTTTTAGCATAAATTTACATAACTTATTCTGTCTACTTAACAATATCAATCATGTTGTAAAATTCATTCTTCAAGGTTTAATTTCATATTACATGAACTGCATGCATAAAATGTTTTAAAATGTTCATATTAAATTTGTCATAAACATGTCAAGCTAAACAAAATCTTTCTTTTTTGCAAAACATTTTAATATGATTTATAAATCTTACAACCATATAATAATATAATGTAGTACAATACTGTTTAACAGGTACTGGGGGTTGTTTTGTAAAAGTAGACCTTGTGCTAATGTAAACAACTTTAAGATAGTCAAAAGAGGAAGTATATTATCGACATGTCAAGAGCTTGCACACAGTTTACAATGAGATAAAATTAAACTTATTTTTAATTCTGCTTAATCAGATTTTTAATCTAACATCTGCCTTAGCTGACAGATCTTTGTCACATGTATACTATCAATACTTAGCCAAAAAGTTATTTTTACTGCATCAACATGAATTTTAAGATCTAAGTTCTTTTTATTAAACAATAATGAAATGCTTTATTAGCAGGAAAATTTCTGGTTTCAAAATTGAAATGAATAAATCCATATACAGATGCAAGGCAATTTCTGTGATTTTGATTAATTTATTGGTTAATTTTTGACATCCCACAAGAAATATTTACCCTACATCAGGTTGTTTGGTGATTCTGATTGGCCAAAAAAGATTTATATTAGGCCAAAAAAAACCCCTGTAAATGATAGAAATTGAGAAAAAATAGCCCTATAGTTTAATAGCTTATCTTTGTGTCTCAGAAAACTTCTTCCAAAAATGGAAAGGGTTCATCCTATTGATCTCCCTGAGCAGTAGTGTTTAGTAAGGAACATGGAGATGAGAGTGTGTTATCACATATTGCAGGGGCTTAAATGAATACATATTGAATTTATCAATAATGCCCCACTTATTGAATTTCTTTCTTTCAGTGAAATTTTTTATTAAAAAATCAAATCTCAATCCTAAAGAAAAGAAACGGTCATTCTGCTCCTAAAATAGAGTGTGTGAGGTTAATATAACTTGAAGTAGCAGGAGGCATAGTTTCAATGCAATCTAGTTTGCTTATCAATATCTATCAACACAAAATGTCCATCAACTACTGCATTCCAGTGTTTTATAAATCAGGTAATTGAATATGATAACAAGCTTCCAGGTGACTCTGACTAACTTTTACATCAATGTTCTGCCAGAACTGATGAATCTGTGAATGGCATTAATTACATGAATTTCCGAGTAAAAAAAGAAAATTGTTTTGTTGTCTGAAGTTAGTTAGATGCCATTGCTTCAAATTACATAATTTAAGATAACACAAATGTTATTTCTTTGACTCATGTTCTTATCGTTATAGTTTTCACTTTTTGGAAAAAACTTAAAAACTCCAATCACTTTTATCTTAGCACAAGGTTAAGTTTTTGTTTATAAAAAAAATTCAGTAACTCATACATTATTTCTTTATATGTTAAAAGATTTGGAAAAATGTATTCTTTCTCTTATTTATTATGTCATGAACAAATAAACAAATATGATAAAAACAGTTTTTGAAAACATTGGTAATATTGTTCTTGATAAAGGGTGTTAAAAACTTCTTTCAAATAACCAAACTATACAGGTAAAAAACACTGTTATTAGGAGATTACTAGCATCCTTGCCAAAATGATCGAATGCTTTTGCAATTTTTACTACCAAGAATAAAGACTTAATTTAGCTTGCCTAGAAATAAGTGCTATTGAAAAGTGAAGTTAATTTCAAACAGTTGGAACACCTACTTTGATAATTAAACAGAAAAATTATAGCATATCTCTAAAATGTGGAATGTATAATGGCTGCCAAAATGTTTGATTTAATTCCAAAACATTCAGTTTCATGTCATCACGACATCCATTATACCTGATAGCATGGTTGATTTTCCTACTGAAATAAAATTTAAGGGAAAAAAGATCTTTAAAGATAACTTCTTTATTGAGTCATTTGTTTTTACAAATTGTTTTAATAACTGATTTATTGTTGTTCATATCTGTTGTTTGTGTTGACTTTTTTCATGTTGAAGTAAACTGGGTTTTAAAAATATACACAAATTATTATCTTCTTACACATAAATGTAACTTTATATAACACCATTTAAATGACTTGGGCATCAACCCTTTTCTGATCTTGAGGGTTGAGATTTTTTTAAAATAAAAATTGAATCTTTTGAGTTGTGACCAGTCTGAGCAAACACATTTTTCTAAAGCTTTGTATCCCTGTTTTGTATCCATATATAACAGAAAAATAGTTAAAAAATATTAACAAAAATCCTGAAAAATGTACCATTTGAACTGATAATTCCACTCCCACCTTTGTGCATCTATTAACTGAAAATTCCAATCCCACCCCATGTGTATCTATTAACAGGTAATTCCACTCCCAATTCCTTGTGCATCTATTAACTGATAATTGTACTCCCATCCTTGTGCATCTATTAACTGATAATTCCACTACAACCCCTTGTGCATCTATTAACTGATAATTCCACTACAACCCCTTGTGCATCTATTAACTGATAATTCCACTCCCACCCCATGTGTATCTATTAACTGATAATTGTACTCCCATCCTTGTGTATCTATTAACTGATAATTCCACTACAACCCCTTGTGCATCTATTAACTGATAATTCCACTCCCACCCCTTGTGCATCTATTAACTGATAATTCCACTCCCACCCTTTGTGTATCTATTAACTGATAATTCCACTCCCACCCTTGTGTATCTATTAACTGATAATTCCACTCCCACCCTTGTGTATCTATTAACTGATAATTCCACTCCCACCCTTGTGTATCTATTAACTGACAATTCCACTCCCACCCTTGTGTATTTATTAACTGATAATTCCACTCCCACCCCATGTGTATTTATTAACTGATAATTCCACTCCCACCCTTGTGTATCTATTAACTGATAATTCCACTCCCACCATTGTATATCTTTTAACTGATAATTCCACTCCCACCCTTGTGTATCTATTAACTGATAATTCCACTCCCACCCTTGTGTATCTATTAACTGACAATTCCACTCCCATCCTTGTGTATTTATTAACTGATAATTCCACTCCCACCCCATGTGTATCTATTAACTGATAATTCCACTCCCACCCTTGTGTATCTATTAACTGACAATTCCACTCCCACCCTTGTGTATTTATTAACTGATAATTCCACTCCCACCCCATGTGTATTTATTAACTGATAATTCCACTCCCACCCTTTGTGTATCTATTAACTGATAATTCCACTCCCACCCTTGTGTATCTTTTAACTGATAATTCCACTCCCACCCTTGTGTATCTATTAACTGATAATTCCACTCCCACCCTTGTGTATCTATTAACTGACAATTCCACTCCCACCCTTGTGTATTTATTAACTGATAATTCCACTCCCACCCCATGTGTATTTATTAACTGATAATTCCACTCCCACCCTTGTGTATCTATTAACTGATAATTCCACTCCCATCCCTTGTGCATCTATTAACTGATAATGCCACTTCCACCCTTGTGCATCTATTAACTGATAATGCCACTTCCACCCTTTGTGTTTATATTAACTGATAATTCCACTCCCACCCTTGTGTATCTATTAACTGACAATTCCACTCCCACCCTTGTGTATTTATTAACTGATAATTCCACTCCCACCCCATGTGTATTTATTAACTGATAATTCCACTCCCACCCTTGTGTATCTATTAACTGATAATTCCACTCCCATCCCTTGTGCATCTATTAACTGATAATGCCACTTCCACCCTTGTGCATCTATTAACTGATAATGCCACTTCCACCCTTTGTGTATATATTAACTGATAATTCCACTCCCACCCTTGTGCATCTATTAACTGATAATTCCACTCCCACCCAATGTGTATATATATATACTGATAATTCCACTCCCACCCGATGTGTATCTATTATTAACTGATAGTTCCACTCCCACCCCACATGTGTATCTATTATTAACTGATAATTTCACTCCCACCCCATGTGTATCTATTATTAACCAATAATTCCACTCCCACCCATGTGTATCTATTAACTGATAATTCCACTCCCACCCTTGTGCATCTATTAACTTATAATTTCACTCCCATCCCATCAGTATCTATTAACTGATAATTCCACTCCCACCCCATGTGTATCTATTAACTTATAAGTTTTGCATACGTTTACTGCTTGTCAACAACACATTATTAATCTCAACAAACCCTTGCATTTCCTTCCAGAAATTTCAATTGACTTGCCAAACATAAATAAATGATTTTCTGAACAACAATCTAATAAATAGAAAGGCTGCAATCTCCTCCCAGGAAGAAAATTGATCTGACATTTCACAAGAAATTAAAATTGGAAAACAAGAACTTTATTATGTAATACTGCACAAATTGGAGATCCAACTAAAAACCTGCAGCAGACCTTTATAATTAACCAGAAATAATATAATCTGCAAGTTTATCTTTTGTAAAATATTCTAAAGAACCAAAAATGGACAGCAACAATCATAAAGTTAGAAGCATCAACTTTATATTAGCAACAATAAATGTGTCTGAATGGTCCCCACAGAGAAATATATCAAAAATAATTTATACTTCAAAAGTTTCTAGCAGAATTTAATTGTGTACAACTGGTCTTTTGTATAATTAATAATGTATGGGATTTTTGTTCCAAAGCTTAATATTGATGTATGTTTGACTGAAGCAATATTTGTTTACAACTCAACTAAAAACTACAGAAAAAATAGAGAAAAAAAACATTATAGTTTTGGCTAAAAAACAACAAGTGAGAGTTTGTATATGACATTACACTCCTTCCTGCTTGCTGGACACTAAGCAACAATTTAACCAATCAATCCATGACTTTATTCCTGGACTTTAAGCAACCATTTTACCAATCAATACATTGCCTTTCTAATACTATTTGAATTTTCAAGGTAACATTGAGCAGTAATCTGCAATACTGGCAAATTATAAACTTTTCAAAAATGTTGAAACAATTTTCAGGAATTATAATCTGTCCTGATATTTTATTTATATATTTATCATGTAAGTTACATCCATTTACTGTACAAAATGGCTCCACCTGTAATTAGAAAAATACGAAAAAGAAACAGATTTGACTGGGAAGATAAGTAACTGTACGGTGTCTACAATGCTGACAGTTTAGTACAAGGTGTGAACAACAGCTTATATTAACATTCCCCAAAAATGATTAATTCACTTTTAATTTCAATAAAACCTACTTTCCTTCTGCTGATAGTAGCACTTATGTTAAGACAGCACCAGCTTGAATACACGGATTGTGATCACTTACATGGAAGAACATTTATTAAAAGCAACACATGGTGAGGAAATAATAGCAAAGAATTTCATTTCTGTTGTTATACAGAGAAAACATGAATAAGGGGTTTAACGAAAAATATGCATACAGCTGAATCATATTGTCAAATGAAAGCGAAATGACACTCAAATCTTTTTATATAAAAATAAAAGACAACCTTGATCTCAAATACTACAGAATAGAAAAAAACATACAAGTTTTTTCTCTTTTTTTTAATACATACAAACTGGAGAATGAGCTCTCTTTATGGAGACAAAGTTAGATAAAATAATGGAATCATTACAACATCACATGCTAAAAATACATGTTTTAGGGAGGATACACCCCAGATACATGCTCTGCTGGAAGTTATAAATAAATAGTAAACAAGATCAAAGGGGTTATGTACTGTATCCATAGAAAACAACTTCTCACATCACATAATTTTTTTTTTGGTTTCTTTTTCAAGGAGAATAAATGATCAAAACTAACAATGTGAATGATTTCTAGGCAATTTTTAATATTCCAATTTAATATTCACGTTTATAATAGCAATAAACTGATAAAAACACTTAACAACTATTAATATTTTAAACTGCAAATGAGAGAATCGATAGCACTCTATCACTGACAACAATTTAATTTCAGTGGAAATTATGTCTGCCCTTTCAGGACATACCTGGAAATTGAACAAATCATCAGTTTCACATGCAACCTACATGGTTTACCACTTAATAGTGTTGTAAATGTATGTCATGTCTGTCATTATACTATTATGGATTTTGCTTCTTATCAATTCATACAATCTGCCTGGGATGTTATTTTCTGGGGATTTTTCAGGACCTTTTTCTCTTGTTAGAGTATAGTTCAGACAGGTTCAATTTTCCCTTTGACAGTTACATCAATACTGTTGTTTGTTAATATTTTAATTTCTATAAAACATTAAGGTTTAGACTTGTTGTTTGAAATGGGTTTCATTCCAATTCATTTGATTTGTTTTTTAATCAAAAATTGTTTTAAAACTTATTGTAAGTAATATTACATAAAGACTTGTCAATCATGGTATAGTGTTTGATATGTGCATCACTCTACAGCAGCACTGTCTATGGCTGTTAGGGGTCTATATATCCATTATCTTCAACAAATGGCTGGAATGACTTCCAAACTAATTTTGGTGACTTCATGATGTTTGTGATCTTCGTTTTCAACAAAAATGTTGGCACGGTAACAACAATCTATCTCAACTCATTGTCTGAATAGTAAATATAACCCACAGCACATGCATGCATTTTATTACTCAAGATAAACCAGCAAATAAAAAATGACAATGATAGATTCCCCAATCCTTGATCATTGCATAATGCCAATTTCATGACATAACTTGTTTAATCCTTTCTTCATGCACTGCTGGAAAAATGAGCATTCCATGAAGAAAATTACATATTTTCTGTGGGTTTGACCTAATTGAAAGAGACAAGTCATGTGTTAAAGAAATCAACATTCTTAATATTATTTGGCATCCTGCCTCTCTTACTCATGGCTTACTTATCAAGAAGATGCAGAATTTCCATAAATACAACTAAATACCAAACTGTATAGTACAAATTCTGGTTACTTTCTCATTGGCCAGACCTATACACATGTCACAAATTGTATAAAATTCTATGGTGTCAGTAAATGTATATAAACATAAGTGTTTTCTACCAAAACAAACTATTTTGTAAGACTTATTTGAAGAGTTCCAAATGGTATTGGTATGGGTTACCATGTATACAATCTATTTGAAATTTACAAATGAGAACTTGACAACCTAGTGAGGCGTGAATACTTCCATGTTTTTAATTACTATATTTACAGTTGTATATGATGCATAAGTCCTATACACTTTACAGACCATTTGACACCTACAATAATCCCCTACTTTGTGTAAACACATCCATAATATACAATGATGGAATATCAATTATTGCTACCATTCCATTTATGGAACCTAATATGTTAACAGGATTCCACGGAATAAACAGAGTAATTAGGAGTCACACAATTAGTTAGTAGGTGTCAAACTCTAATGAATTATTTACGTTTTTTCCTGTGTTAATGTACAAATTTGTCACCAAGAGAAAAGAAAACATCCGTTATTTTTTATTAGGACCAAGATCATACTTGCAATTTGTCTTACAACTACGATGAAAAACTAAGAATAAAACCAAACAAAGATATATTTCTATTACAGAACGAAAGTTATTGATAAAAGTTGTGCCCCTTTAGGGTAGTACTGAATGAGTTTCATGGTCCCATGTGGTCAGATTAGTTGGGAGTGCGTGTCAACACTGCCGCTGCCATCTTGATTTACAGAATAGTTTCTTTAATAACACACCGATGCATGAGGCTAAATATTTAACTTTATTTTCTACACTTAAAATGAAGAGTTGCAATTGCTGTTGTGGTTACTATGACGACAGACACAAACAAAAAACATCTAATTTTAAAACCTCTTGTAATAAACAGCAGATGATTTTCTCATTGTCATTACAGGTTCTTAGTTAAAAAAAGTTGATTCAGTAGGCAAAGTTAATTAAATATGAAGGGCAACAAATGTAGTTTCTATGTACTTGCCATTTTTTAATAAACATTTTTTTTTTTGAAAAAAAGAAATCAAATAACGTGAAAGAAAAATAATAGTAAACAGTTAAATAAAAGATAATTATAAAGTTTGTTCAGCATTTTATGTTAAAAAAATCCCCAATTTGGAACCTCAAATGACATTTCTTGTCTTCATGACAGACTATAATTAGCCATTTTAAGAATCACTTTCATGTGCATTAGTCTGATGCCTAATCAATAAATTACAATCTTTTAATGAATATTGAGTTCAAATATTCCAAGTAATTTTTTCAATATTCTTCATCAAAAATTCATTAAAATACACAATGGAATTCACTTTCTATTTTCTTTATTGTCAGATATGGTGTAGTAACATTAATAATTTTGTAGAAACTCATGATCATACAGATTTAATTAACTGTAATAAACAATGATTCTTTTGATTCAAATTTTTGTTTTTTCTTAGTAGTCGTCCATTCCATATGACATAATCACATATTTCTTTGTCTAATTAAATTTTTAAAAATTATACAATTCCATTTAAAATCACAGCACATGGGTCACCACTCTTCAGAAGTAACCAATAAAAAAAGTGTCAAAAGTCACATAATTTATTACAGTAAGTTATTACAAAAACATAACAACCACAAAGACAAAAAATCCTTCTTTTGTATTTAAGCACTCAATCAGAGTTATCTCCCTTAAAGTTGTCTGTGCAGAAAATATGCAATTACTGGTTTATAAAACAATTTTTCACTTCGTTCATTTTAGTTATAAACATGTTTCACTTAAGCAAAATGATATCTAAAATAGGTTTTCTTTAAACATTTAAAAAAAAATCAATATTTAAAAGTTCGAGTTAAAAGCACATTAATCAGTGAAATAGAATAAGCTGAACTCGTCAATCTTGAACTAAGGAGATGTCTTTTCACCATATATAAAAAAAAATTTGGACAATCCATCAAGAAAACTTCCTTATAGAGATAAAGACTTTCTGATAACAAGATGGTGTTACAAAGTCTGGATATCTCACCTGAGATTTACCTTACCTTGAAGGTCACTGATAACTGACCAAACAAGTGTCAGTTTATTTAGTGGACAATACAGATCTAATCTGTGTAGACCACAAAATTAATACCTTGTTGTTTGTCAGGAAGACAGACCGAGACATCCCTTGTGTAAAATTACTGTGCCGAAGCTCCGACATTAAGGATACATTTTCTACATCTTGAGAGTCAAGAGAGGATTTTTCCTACAATTTTGATAGGGTACATGAAGAAAATGGGGATAGAGTTTGGAGAAAACGACTGGAAACATAAAACATTTTTTTGCAAAACTCCCATCCCCTACTTGTATAAGAAAATAGTGTCTTATCCTGTGGCTTTTATATCATACTTTTAAGTGTCAACATTTATACATTTCCTTATAGTGTTTCTAAATGACAGAACAAGAATTACACATTTAGTATATGACATACACAAGGGAAGAATCAGAAATTCCAAAAATACAAAAATGGCCAGCTAAAGCTTTGCCAGTGATACCAAAAGTCAATGCCAACAAAGCTAATGAAGCATGACCAAGGACATATTAAGTTTCTTGAAAGCCACAAAATATCAAAAGCAACATACGTTATTAAACTAAGCATCAAAGCTACACAGGACCAATCATTTGTGTTTAAATTAATGGTTTATTTTTTTATTCAAATGTTCGGTTTCAGAGTTTATTAACAGAAGAAAAAATAAGTTACGAAATTGCAGTAGTTTCAATTTTTAGACAAGGAAGAGGCATGTTTAACACACTTAACCGTGTTTTTCCTAAAGTAGGTTAGTTAAAACATCCTGCTGATTGTCAGATTACATTAAAGAACCATAAGGAAGCTTCTTTATGATTGTAAACTTTTCCTTGTTGTTTTCCAAATAAACATTTCCTCCCTTGTAAGTTTATATTGTATTAGTCGTTCTTAAGAAATTTAACAATGAAAAATTAAGCTGTAATTTTATTGTTAATTTCAACAGAAAAGGAGTATTTTATTTAATAAATTCCCAGGGAAGCTTAAAGCATATTACAACTCAAAGTGTATAGCCAAGTCCCTTGTGCTACCATTTATTTACACAAACAAGCAATAACAGTATATAACCATATACAACAGGCTTTTCAGGGTTACAGCCTTCTTGTTTAATATACAAGCTAATCAATGTCTTACACTGTCTAGTTTCTTTATGTCTAAAACAGAAATGTTACAAAGATCAGATTTGTTGGCTCTCCTAGATGGCAGTTCCAGTGTTGTTACTAAACAAATAGACACAACTGTGCAGGTATATTTTATTTCCAGGCGTAACTGCTACTTTTGTTTTTGTCCACTGAAATTTTATATCAAGGGACGGTAAAGATAGGGCTTGAAGTCCCATTAAATGATTTTTAGATAATGATCTATTTGTGCTTGCTTTTGTGATATTGTAAAAACATTGTATTTTAGAAACTAAACCATATCAGCATAAACTGAATTAAAAAACAATAATAAACTTCAGACATGTTTACCCCTTTTTATGTGTCCTCAGTAGTTTTAGTCCAATTTAGCAGCCATTTTACATATTTGTCTAGTTGTATTTTTTTTTCTTATATCACAGATAGTTGAATGTTTTTTGGACACTGAATGGGAGAATCCAGTCTTATTATTGTTCTGATTTGCTTGATTTAACCGCTTCGAAACTGTCAGCAATGGACCTATTACAAACCTCCCATCTACCAGGATCACTATAATTTCAAATGAATTTCCCTTCTATTCAAGCCCTAACTGAATAAGATTTGATTTTATGATTTTATAAGTAAACAATTATTTTTTTTCAACAAATCTCAGCAATCATAGTTTTCAATGCACAAACCATAGAACATTTTGATCCAAAGAAACTACAGTGAATTCATAAAAGTAAACATTGGAAAATATTCTGTAGATTAAACAAAGTATGTATTGGCCAAAATTAATGGTGTTATCTGTACATTTATATGCTGGAATGTAAACAAAGTATTATTATAATATTTTTCGGCTCTGGTCATTCACATGTGGAATATTTTTATTTAGTCTGACCCCGAGGATAATGTCCTGTCATATGTCAACAATTATTTAACGGTTGAAAGAGTAATAATATTAATATTTGCTTTACAAACAACTTTAAATCTCACAAGCGCCCCAACCAATGTTAGTCTGAATATAACAGGTAGAGATATTTGTTGAGTTTTAGTATTAAACTGATTAAATCAAATATATACTGTCTGGCAGTGTTTAAATAAAATAAATATGGTGAAAAATGTAAATATCCCAACAATAATTACTGATCTGATTAACAGTGTCATCCATTCTGTTACTTCTCACCCCACTACTGAAAATTCTGCAGGTTTTAAAGCTGTAAAAATTTTGGGCAATTTTATTTCAATTGTGTCTATAAAGTAGATGGAAAGGTTTTACATGATGTTTAAAAGTGGAATCTAGTTATTACAATTTACAGGAAAGTAAAAACTTACAAATTATACAAGGAAGGCCCAAGATAAAATACAACAAAAACAAGGATGAGCCAGTTCTAGCATTGACTTCAATAACATAGTAATTATTTATTGAACACATAACTATATATATCTGAAATAATAAATCATCCCCCTGTCCATTACAAAACTACTAATTAAGTCAACGATATGATTTGGTTGTCAAATAAGTCATAAAATACTATACAATATATCTATTATGGGTATTTGATGTCATTTTCAGTCCACTAGCTACTGGACAATGAATAGATTTCATTCATTAATTATTTTTCTGTTCTCATGGTAATAATATTAAGTTTCCATTGCTTACGAATTGTTGTATAGGCCTAGGGCATGTTGTGGGATCAGTTCATTAAATGATCTAAACATTATAAATTTAAAATAAAAAATTATATTTTAATTATTTCTACAAGCACCATTAAGTTTGAATTTAAGATAGTTCGCTATAGATTCTTGTAAAAGATATGATATATTGCTCAGAACAGTATATAATATTATACAGTAGTTTAAGGTACAACATACTGTTTAAAAGCATGTTTTCTAATATCCAGTATTGCGAGATCATTTTAATTTAAGATGAGGAACGAATGAACACCTATCAGTAGTCGTCTGTTGTGAAACTTTAACAGAAATCACTCTATACCGACACATTAAAATGAGCAGACTTGACCTATACTGACTCACAGAATACATCTAAATCCTCTACAGGATTAATCCTAATACAAACTCACAGAAATGAGCAGGACTCAACTTCTACAGGACTTGACCTATAGGGACTCGTAGAAATGAGGATCAGGAGATATGTGCAATAAGGACAATGCAAAACCTGTATACAATTTACAGTCACCATAGGATGAACATTACCGTTCTTCCTTCAGTGCACCATGCTGTACGCTACAGTTGATATAATATGAATTTATATAATTTTGTGGAATTTTACCATGTAATATCTGTAAGAGGTGAGACACATAACTGTCATAAATTGTCATTTACTCAAGAGCAAACATACTGTGAAGTCTACTACTAACATTCTTACAGCTTCCTCTGTAACAGAACAAGGTCATGATAGCCAGTATAGACAAGTAAAACTCAGTTAATTAGTTGTCAGAGTTAGGTTCCTTATTGGTAGTGGCATTCTCAAGTAAAATTCAATATTCGTTTTGGAACAAAACTGGGTCAGCTACAACACCTATTCTGTAAACACGATCTTCTTTAGTTTTTTTTGTAAACACGATCTTCTTTAGTTTTTTTGTAAACACCATCCTCTTTAGTTTTTTTTTTGGGGTGTAATATCTGTGCAGGAATCATTGTGCCAAAAAATAAGCAGAATTATAATCAATTACTAACTGCATGTAAACATACTGACACACAACAATGAAAGATAATGGTTTACCTTTATCGAGTCGAAGCAGGCTGTGACTCTGCCATTTTGAACCTCAACGTGTGGTGGTGGGTGTGCAAACTTGCACTCTGTGTCTGGCCGCGTACATTTGTTCCGCTGAAACTCCCGGCAAACTTCTAACGTCAACCAGCGAGAGTCTTTGACATTGTTAGTGACTATCGTTCCCATGCCGCCCATACCAATATTAACCATCGCATTGTTCACCATGGCCATAACAAAATATTAATGATCGGTCTTTTAAAAAAAGTTATGTTTATTGTAGAAAAATTCTGAAAGACTTAGGGTAAACTTTCACAAACGAATACCATAAAATTCGTCAACACTTAATAATAAAAAAAAACTGGGTAAAATTGATCACAAATAAATCCACTATGTGTACACATCCAAACAACAAAGATCACAGGTTACAAACATGGGTTTTCTATCTATGTATGGTGTATGATCCGTTCCTATGCTTGTGGATTATGATATGATGTAGTTCTTTCTCCAACAGTTACTTGCTCTTCTGAAAAATAGAAACAAATTTAATTAGAACTGACTTGATTTTAATCTATTACTTTATAAAACTGGGTAGAGTCAAACCCAAAGGGAATCTTACTGCATCAGGCAATACAATTAGCTGTATAAGTTTCCTTTTACTTTGAAATGACTTGAATTATACACTTAGGAATTATGACTTATAAGAGATTTAGAAATACAGTAATGTCTTATACCCTCAGATCCATGTAAATATATCATGAACAAATTAGGTCACAATCAACACAAATAGACATTTTGAAAGTCACATTTTGTAACTATATACATTTTACTGCCTTTCCATTAAAATAAAAACAAAATATAGATTTTGAGAAAGTAAGATTTTGTGCAGTGGGTCCCACTTACACAAAGATTTCGCTCTTATCTTGTTGACTAGTTGTGCCTGATATTATATCAAATTCACAGTCTACAAAAAAAGTTAACTTCTGGAAACCAGGAAGCTGATACTTGAATTTCACGGTTTTACATTATCTTGCTTTAACAGTCTCAACTTTCAATCAAAAGAAGGAAAAAATAGTCATTCTTTTCATCTGAAACAGAAATAGTAATATTTCCACAGTAAAAACCATGGTTCTTCCTGCTCAAATTTCTTATGATTAAATAAAATAGACATTACACTATATTTAGCATGCATAAGTAATTAATATCTAAATCTCTCTACCCTATTAAAACTTGTTTACAATTAGCAACACAAATAATTTTTCAAAACTATATTTTTTTCCAAGAGCATTTTCAAGTTGTTTCAAATTAAATATAATGGAAAGAAACTTCCATGTAGAAAATGCTCTACAAATCATGTAGAAAATGCTCTACAAAAATCTTGTTTCAGTACATACCGGCATACAAAAGCTGCTTCAGAAAACAATATTCCGCTGAAGAAAGACAACTTAAGACAGCATCAACAAGCAAGCTTTGGAAGGAAATAAAATGAATCTTTTTTTGGCAGAAGCTTCCACATGCAAAACATTCTATGAATGCATACAAGTACAGATCTTATCTAACTCTTCCTGTGTAAGAACAATGGATAGTTTATGTCAACTTGCATTAAGTTTACCGAGTGTAGCAAGTTGAGCAATATCTGATAAATGTAGGAAAAGAAATGTTATGGCCTGTCAGCATTATAATATATCATCTGAGGTTACTGGAAATGTCTTATCTCCCTTTGTGATTACCTCTTTTATGCTCATGATAAAAATGTTAATTGAAATCAAATGTCTTGTAGTGAATGAAAATAAATGCTCAATTGAATATGGTCTGATATAGTTTCCTATTTCTTTGTTTTAGTAACTATTTCCTATCCAAATTTTTTCTTCCATTACTCACAACTCAACTTGAAAATCATCGGTTCGGCTGTGTAAGTATAGTACACCTTCCATTGTCACGCACCACACACGTGTACAGAATATTCAAACATTATTTTACCTGTTTTATTGATTACATTAAGATATAATCCTAATTTTTTTTCCCAGAATTTTTTTAACCACAAACCTCGCTTTAAACATCGGTTGTTTAGAAATCACAAAAGAAAACCTGCACAGAGGTTTGAATGACTCATGATCATAGTTGTCTGCCCTTTTCCGACATTAACTTTTCCTGGGAAACAATCCTTACATAAGAAGACAACACGTCATGCTAAAGAAATCAGTATGCAGTCTGGCAACCACGGATCAATACAATGTGCATATTTTGACAAAGACAATCTGGCTGCACTCAAACCTGTTGCAAAATTATACAGTGTTATACAAATATGGAAGATAACATCGATGCAATTTGTCCAATTTCATTTGATTTTAAAATATTCTTTCTCATCAAGTCTAGAAAACGCTCAAGTTGAACAAGAAAGATGGCAACTGTTGCTTTTGTAATTTACAAAACACAATAAGTCAAAGCCATTAGCATTCCATCTCCAGAAAATATATGTCTACTTCTTTACAAATAAAATATAGTATTTTTCTTCACCTACTTTTAAAAATAAATTATATACCTCCTACTTTATCTGGTCATGTAACAAAAAAAATGATTGCACAGACATGTTAAAATTGATTTCAAGTTTATCTCTTAACTTAAACTTTATCAAATTTGAAGAGCTGTAAAGGGTATAATTTTTGTTGTCTCTCCAGAAAACATCACACTTCAGTATACTTAAAATGCATTAAACTCACATGTGTAAAATTTAACACATACATTCTGCAATTATTAAGCTTTTAGCCAATACAGTAAACTCAATTTATACCACTTCAGGACAAGTTTACACCCAGTAAAATTTTTTAAATTACATGTACTAGAACACATTTTAAAATTAACTCTTTCTCTCTGCTGAATGAAATATTTATGAAATACTGAACTCAATGTACAAAATCTTAGTTCTCTGATCAATTTATTTCTTATTTTTCATATTAACCTAAGTTACTCCATGTTTCATTTCTATTTACCCTGGGTATTATCAATCTCCCTTAACCTTTGAGTATATTTGTCTCCCTTGATCCTTGTCTTCAATCCCCCGATCTTCCTTAAGCCCATGTAATTTCTTCCCCCTTAACCCTTTTGTTTCCTACACTATTTCCCCTCCCATATTCCTTAAGCCTAAGTACTTTAGATCTCCTCAACCCTTTTGTTTCCTTCACATTGAGAATACAGCTGCAGACAGACACCCACAAGAGAACATGTCTATACACAATCTTGTCTTGTTCTCTTTTGACAGTATACAAAGTCCTGTCTAAGTCAATTATTGTTACAGCCATCAACATTGCCCAAAGAATCTCTAATCCTTCAATGTTAATTGGAATGAGTAAATGACATGCCTTTACTTAGCTAATCCTCAGCCCATCATGCAGGTGTAGTACTTCCGATTGCCAGAAACGTGACGATAGATTTGGAATGAGAACTGTACTTTACAGAAACCGTCAAAAACAATTTAGAAAGGGTTTGGAAAATATAGAAATCAATGATGATCTTTGGCCATTCCTGATTGCTGTATTTTAAGCTTTTGTAGATAGTTTTCACCTGCAAATTTATACAGACAAATCTCTGAACGAAAAATGGGAATAGATATAATGGAAACTTTTAAAACCATACATCAGGGCAGGTGTGCTACAAATGTTCATTTAGCAGCCGTTTCTAATTACCCTGCAACAAATGTTTTATATGTACTTTTACAGGTACCAAGTACTTAGGTCTCAAGGCAAAAGCAGTATGACAACTTTTGGAAGTGTTGACTCCTATGATGATAGCAAAAGGGTTATTAACAAACAAGCCACCATACTGGCATTCTACCAGAGACACTATTAAACTGGTTGCAACTTCTTTTGAAAAAATAAATAGGCAATTATCACCAACTTGACTAAAATCAAATTCCAACACTTCACTTTAAACTTAGTAAACAACCAAATACTTTACATATCAAAGAAATAAACAAATCACAGGTGGGATACTCTTTCTGGCATTCCCAAGCAAAAATGTTAACAAGTTGCCCACAGCCTAACTTGTAAATGCATGTTCATTTACACTTAATTCACCTTTCTCATTACAAATGAAACACAGGTGTCACTTAATTCTGTAATAACTGTTATAGAAGACTTTCACCTGCTTCTACCTTCAATTAATGAGTGATTTGTTAATTGACTATCAATGTTATTCTGCACTGTTCACCTATCGAGGAAACAAAACAGATATCAGACTTTACTTACAGGCAATCCAAGAAAATCATAGATCTCAACTCCAATGGCAAGAGGTTTGTTAGTGTAAAGTCCTCGTAATCCAATGCTTTTGTTACATACCCTCACGAATCCCTTCTTACAACTGCACAAAAAAAAGGTTTAAAATGACAACCCTCATGACCATCATAAATAAAATATTTGTGGCTCATTTTACCCAAGGTAATAACATATGGAGAGAATATTAAGAACAACACGATTACTCCGAAAATAATATACCTCTCATTGGGACCATGTTACCAATGACCACACCGTAAAAAAAAAAAACCAGGTAAAACTCCTGTACAGCTGTCCCTAGAAGATGATAGACTCGCTCAATAACCTTCTCATAGTACTGTATAATTCATAACATTAAAAAATCCAATTTTCCCATAAGCACATTATGATGGTCAGTGTCCATGTCAACTCAAACTTATAATCTGGTCAGACACTTGAGAGAGGGGTCAAAAGGTTCAAAGGACAATGGTCACATTGATAAAGAAATTACCTAAAGACTGGACAAGGTGTTCATTATTGCTTTAAAAAGATAACCTCACCAGATAGGACTTTTATCAGACAACAGATGTCACTCCTATTATTGATCTTTTTTATACTTGTTATAACTAAAAACAGCATCCTTTGAATGTGACTCTGTAAAGGCTTCAACATAATATGTGACTCTGTAAAGGCTTCAACATAATACTGTCATAAGTAATTAGGATGTGAAAATCCCATTTAAAAAAAAAATGTTTTTTCAGAGATTTCAAACATAACTTTGAAACAAAATTTAACAATTATTTTTCAATTATTTGAAATACACAATAATATTATTTGTCTTCAGTGATGACGAACGTAAATAAGTTACTTCCATATTTGACAATATTCAATACAAACTTCCATGACATTTTTGAAATTTTTCTAACATAGAAATCATATACTTTAAAAATTTTAATCAATAACAAGCCAAGTATCTAACAAAGACATTTTTTTCTTGGTGTACATTATCCTAATCGATCACAACTGCCATCTTGTATAAATTTTACCTTACTGTCATTACCTGTGACAATATGAAGATGTCCTTTTATTACTAACATCCATTCCTTTCACATAATAAAAACCACATAGGATCCGTAATCAGGAAACTTGTATTATCGGAAAATCCCTCAGAAACAAAATGGCTTCCGTAACAGATATAGATTACAAACATCGGTAACACACAAAAAAATCTGACCCTGAAATTAGTTTTTATTCAAGCTCATCCTACCACTCCCAATTTGAACAAGGTAAACATTTCAGGACTAAACAAACACCATATTCTACTCTTATCTTTATATTTCCTGTGAGATAGTGTTCACTACAAAATAGAAATCGTCCCTTGTCAGGTAAATCTTGTCTACCTGAACAAAAAAAATCCTGGCTATATTTAGAAACAACTAAATTCCATCAAGTCATTTAAGGTAAATGAAAAGTTAATCTTTTGACCTTTTAATGATCCAGTTTATATGTAAGATATCAAGTTAAAGTTTGATTGGTCAATAACATCAACTGAATGTTATAATTCACTGAAACCTTTGGCCATTAATTTAATGTTTACAAATTTATCAATCTGAAGGGCAGACAAAGCTTTTATTTATTGGATACAGTATTATTACACTAAATTATTACAGTTAATTTATTATGCAGATTTAATTTAAAGATATTTTTTACCTTTATGCAAGAGCTGGCCCAAGATGATAAAGTAGTTTTACATGTTCTCTCATTTTAATGTACATGACGAAATTATGAAGGGAAACTAGCTTCCTTCCTCCTCTGAAAACTTGAACTTTTACATCTCCAGAGATATAACATAATAAAATACAACTTGTAGTAATAACTTATACATTCAGTGGGAATTTTATATAAATGCAACTTGCAACTAGAACATACAGTTTGAATTTAAAAGTTATTTAATAAAATGTACAAACATGGATGTGAATGAACTGATTAAACCAACATTTATATACAGTTAGCTGTTTAAAAAAATTTAATAAAATTTAAGTTTGAATCTTGCATAATACATTATTTATTTAATAAATTTCCCATCAAGCTGGTATCAGATTTTGTTTAAAGATTTGCACTCTGTTGCAGTTTCTGAATCACACATGGCTCATTGAATCTTAATAGTATGTACTTTTATCAAATTAAGGATTGCCTTATGCTTTGGTGATTCTTAAGAATAGTCCAGAGTACAATTATCAAGGATTGTTTGAGCACTACCTATAAATATGGGACTTTTGCTTAGCAACAGTCAAGTATATTTGAAAAGAACTTGAAAGATTTGTTAGTTGTCTGTCTGGGACCAATCTGTTAACCAATGGCTAGAGATTTGTTAGCAGTCTATCTGGGACAGCTCTGTTAACCAATGGCTAGATTTTAGCACTTGATGTCAATATACAGGATACGCTAGGACTCTTAAAATCAATTTTCACAATAAATATATCAGAGTAAGATGGTCTTTTAAAGACTATTTTTGTAATTCTTTTTATGTCAAAAAGCGTATAAATTTTAAAACCTGAAAATCCAATATACAAAAACCTGTGTTAAATTTAATATTCATTGAATATGCATTTCCTTTATAAATGCCATTTAAAATTGAACCTACGAATTATAAGTGCTATCGTCGGTTGACATATCCGTTATCCAAGGGAGATATTATTATCACGCAAAAGTAATCTTTCAATCTTGACCTTGAAGTTTTGAATGAATCTGACTCATTTTTTTTTAAATCAAAAGTACTTGTCAACTTTTCCAAGATATTTTGGTATGCACTTAAGTAGCAATGGAAATCTATTTTAACAATTCAAAACCACCAGCTCTATATATTCTTCGACAAACATGTAGGTGTTGAAACAATTTTAATAAATTTGTTCAATATTTCTATAAAAAAGGGTAGTCTAGTACTAATTCTCAGTGAAATGACTGATCAATTTGTATCACCATTTCTTATAAAACATTCTGATATACAAAAAAAGTAGAAAGAAATTTTCTATAAGATAAAAAATATTGACAAAGTTAACAGCATCTTCACCTGATGAAAATTTGCAGAAGAAAAAATGTTCAACTTCAGTCCACTATTCTACATTCCATTGATAATACTATATCATTACCTTATATTTGTACATCACCCCCAAATATCCTTAATGTGACCATTTATACCACTTGTAATCAAATAAAAATTATCTATATCACAACTTATCACAAACCACAGCCTGTCGATAAAGAACACAAGGTTGCTGTAGAAAAAAACTTTAATTCATTCAGGGCCATGATTCATACACAAATTCATGTGACTTCAATGTCCGTTTAGACAAGCTGTTGACGAAGAATGTTCTATTTATGATGATTACCTAAGCTAAATATCTAAAATACTTGTAAGAAAGTCCAAGAATGTGAAAAAATGGAACGAAGCCAAGGTTAAAAAGAACAAAACTCATGTTTTATTGGATTGTTCAACTTTTAGGTCTGCACTAAAAAAAAACTATTGACCCAAAAAAAAAAAAAAAAAACCGTAAAAAAAAAGCAAAACAAAAAACAAAAAAAATCCCCCCAAACCAAAAATAAACTAGTAAGCAGCACCCCTGTAATTCCATGTTAATGTACACACCACCAATCTGACAACAATGCACAAACATGCTTGTTCACTGTCTACACCAATAGGTTATTGTTAAAATATTTTGCAATGGTTACAGAATATAACATGTTCATTGTTCACACAGAGTATTCATAGCTTGCACAAGCTGTACACAGAGTGTTTATTCCTCCTTTAGAATGTTCATCTCACACACAGACTGATCATTGCTAACCATCTTTTTATTGCTCACTGATTGTGTATTACATGCAGAGAATGTTCATAGCTCAAATTGTTCAATGCTGAAACAGGTTAATTGATAACACTGTTCACATGCAATCATTGCTCAGATCTTTTTTTAGATCACTGACTATCTATGACTGACCAAGACTGCTCATTCCTCACATGGAATGTTCACAGTGTGCTTAGATAGTGTTTTCAGCTCACTGTTTGCTATGTCTCACACAGACTGTTTTTTTTTAGCACAGTTAGTGTTTAAGATCAGTTTTCAGCGATTTGATTGCTCAGATCTGTTTTTTGCTCAGTGAGTGCTTAGTGCTTAAGATCTGTTTTCAGCTCACACTCTGACTATGGCTTACACAGATTGTTTACTGACACATATTTACTACATAACAATTTCCATATATAAATTCAAAACATACAAAATATATATACTACACAATAAAAAGTCCATTAAAAATATAATTCTGTTGATAATATTTATCATGGTACTAAATTCCAATTTTCCTCCCCACAAATATCAAGGAAACCATTGTGTATTGTAGGTTAAGACAGACATTACAATTTTAATGGCGGTAATTCAAAGGAAATAAGTTTGTAAGAATCTCTTACATTAAAAATGTTTGAATTGACACAACACAGTAATAAGAGGACTGAATTGAAAAGTTTTACAGAAGACTAATATTAAGTGTTATTCACATCACATGCTTTGAATAGATAACGGAGTATAGAAGATCCAGTGTATTTCCATTCATTTTACATGCTAATACAAACTTCCATTGAAAATCAAAATGACAGCCAAACAACCGTAAAACATTGTTTTCTATATAAAGTTTACACAAAACAGAGTCTGACATTAGCTAAAATGTCATATCCCACTGAAACAAGATCAATTCAATTTGTGTATTTGGAACGTTACTCATTTAAAAATTTTTGGGGTTTAATTCGGTTTATGCAAATGATCTACGTCTATTGAGGAACGTTTGAATACTTCATCTAGTTATAATAGACTGGAAAGGGGGGTGTGTTTAAATAACATCCATGACATAAATTATGTAATTAAAAGCAACAAAATTCGTGGAGGTGGTCAATACATATGAAAAAGTTAGTCATAAATAAGGTATTCCTTTTGGTGCAGTTGTATGATACAAATTTTATTACATACTATTATTCCTAATTACTTTTTTTTAACATGCAGCTCTCAAGGAAAAGTTTACTTCAACCGATGTACATGCTGTCAACCAGTAAACAGTCGGTTGTGAAGATTTAATTATACCTGTATAAAGTAACTGGAGTCTAGACAGATTTAACTTGTCTGTGATTGATGGATTTTTAGTTAGACCTTACCTGTACAGGTGTTAAAAATGAAGGAATACACAAAGACATGTCCAAGACCTTGGATATAATAAATCCTTGTAGGTGTCCATTAGTGAACAGAAAGTTATGGTCCTATCTGTAGAATGTTTATTTAATTTTAAGAAATGACACTCCATACTTAAAAATTAAAAGTGGTTCTTTTCTAAATTGATTAATTTCTGTTCCACCATGAATGGTACACATAATTGTTATCTAAGGTGCAAGGCAGGGGACCAGTATAGGTAGATTCTAAGCACCACTGTTCTGCAAGGTGCTTGCTATTCTATCAGATGACACAGTATTGACACCAGACTTCAACAACCGACTTCTGCCAAGCCTAATATTGTGGACAAACTGAATGAAGTCATTGTCAACACTTTAATTCATCATGAATATAAACTATTAATTTATGTATGTTATTAAAATGCTGTGTTTAAAGGTTCAGAGATTTAAAATGAACCATGCGTTTAACACAATCAACACTTTTGTCAATATGAAATATGTGTAGGTATGGTGCTTTAAATCTGAATTGTACTTATGGTCTTTAATGAACAGACTTAGATACTGTGTTCAGTAAAACTAAAATAAAGATGTCAGACTGCATTAGAAACCATTACAACCTACTAGTTGGCAAAATGAAATCAGGGGAACTAACTATCAAACAAGCTAGAGGAATGTCCATCTTTTGTAAACATGCAGTAACTCTCCAATAACTAATTTAAATTTTAAACATCATGCATACTTTACAAAACTAAACATCATGGCCTAACAGTCAGTCAGGGAAATAAAAAAACTGAACATCATGGCCTAACAGTCAGTCAGGGAATTAAAAAAATGAACATCATGGCCTAACAGTCAGTCAGGGAAATAAAAAAATGTGTCTGACTTAACAAATATTGACATTTATTTAAAATTCTGCCTGACCAAAGCAAAATTTGCATATCATTTTTTGGAGTTATACCACATTAAAAAAAAGAGCACTTGAGCATAATAATACATGTACAGAATCAAAACTGCTTCGAAACAGACAACAAATTAATCAATTACAGTTGCACAACCCTATAAAATATTAGACAGCATTAGTAACATCTGACGAGTCTATTAATTTCTGTAATTTCATACACTCATGGAATTCAGTAGCTATACCTATACCACTTGACTGAATTTCTCCCCAACAGAAGTATTTTAAGCAGCGTATGACTCAGTAATGTTCTTCACTTCCAATTTGAAAGCTTTCTACTGCAATTATGAGTCTACGATATCCCATAATAGTATTTCATCATCAGCAGCGTAATTATCATCCTGTCATGTATTTTGTAATAAAGGTAAAGGTGAGCTGTCGAGTAGATTACCTTTATGACATCACCCTCCCCTGAGATGTGTCTTGATTTATCTATCTGACAATGGAAAGAGCTGGATTATTCTTATCGCCTCAGAGTAATGAATCATGACTTCCATGGGACATAAGATTGCATTACTGATTTTCAGACTTGTTTGGTTTTAATTACAAAATTAGTTCGTCTGCTCTGTAAAACATGATGACATTTTCATTATCAGCTTCACTTAACAGACACAATTTTGTCCTCTTTTTTTTCATTTGTTAATATCATCTTCACAATGTTTTGAAAAATCTTATAATATAGATCCATGGGCAATTTTAGCTGAAACTTTTACTGACACCTAGCTTTCTTAAGGTAACTTTTATTTCATGTCAAGAAATGTAGGAACTTGAAACACAATCCAGGAAAAAAGATCTTGAAGTATTAGAACAGATCCAAGGAAACAAAAAACTGAACTGTAGATCATTGAGAAAAAAGGCATAATAATACTACTGATCAGGGAGACAAGGAAATAATACTACTGATCAGGGAGACAAGGAAATAATATTACTGATCAGGGAGACAAGGAAATAATACTACTGATCAGAGAGACAAGGAAATAATACTACTGATCAGGGAGACAAGGAAATAATAGGAAATAACACTACTGATCAGGGAGACAAGGAAATAATACTACTGATCAGGGTGACAAGGAAATAATACTACTGATCAGGGAAAAAAGGAAATAATACTACTGATCAGGGAGACAAGGAAATAATACTACTGATCAGGGAGACAAGGAAATAATACTACTGATCAGGGAGACAAGGAAATAATACTACTGATCAGGGAGACAAGGAAATAACACTACTGATCAGGGAGACAATGAAATAACACTACTGATCAGGGAGACAAGGAAATAACACTACTGATCAGGGAGACAAGGAAATAATACTACTGATCAGGGAAAAATACTACTGGTGATAGAGACAAGGAAATAATATTACTGATCAGGGAGACAAGGAAATAATATTACTGATCAGGGAGACAAGGAAATAATATTACTGATCAGGGAGACAAGGAAATAATACTACTGATCAGGGAGACAAGGAAATAACACTACTGATCAGGGAAATATACTACTGGTGATAGAGACAAGGAAATAATATTACTGATCAAGGAGACAAGGAAATAATACTAGTGATCAGGGAGACAAGGAAATAACACTACTGATCAGGGAGACAATGAAATAATACTACTGATCAGGGAGACAAGGAAATAATACTACTGATCAGGGAAAAATACTACTGGTGATAGAGACAAGGAAATAATATTACTGATCAGGGAGACAAGGAAATAATACTACTGATCAGGGAGACAAGGAAATAACACTACTGATCAGGGAAATATACTACTGGTGATAGAGACAAGGAAATAATATTACTGATCAAGGAGACAAGGAAATAATATTACTGATCAGGGAGACAAGGAAATAACACTACTGATCAGGGAGACAAGGAAATAATACTAGTGATCAGGGAGACAAGGAAATAACACTACTGATTAGGGAGACAAGGAAATAACACTACTGATCAGGGAGACAAGGAAATAACACTACTGATCAGGGAGACAAGGAAATAACACTTCTGATCAGGGAGACAAGGAAATAATACTAGTGATCAGGGAGACAAGGAAATAACACTACTGATCAGGGAGACAAGGAAATAACACTACTGATCAGGGAGACAAGGAAATAACACTACTGATCAGGGAGACAAGGAAGTAATACTACTGATCAGGGAAAAAATACTACTGGTGATAGAGACAAGGAAATAATATTACTGATCAGGGAGACAAGGAAATAATACTACTGATCAGGGAGACAAGGAAATAACACTACTGATCAGGGAAATATACTACTGGTGACAGAGACAAGGAAATAATATTACTGATCAAGGAGACAAGGAAATAATATTACTGATCAGGGAGACAAGGAAATAACACTACTGATCAGGGAGACAAGGAAATAATACTAGTGATCAGGGAGACAAGGAAATAACACTACTGATTAGGGAGACAAGGAAATAACACTACTGATCAGGGAGACAAGGAAATAATACTACTGATCAGTGAAAAAATACTACTGGTGATAGAGACAAGGAAAAAATATTACTGATCAGGGAGACAAGGAAATAATACTACTGATCAGGGAGACAAGGAAATAACACTACTGATCAGGGAAATATACTACTGGTGATAGAGACAAGGAAATAATATTACTGATCAAGGAGACAAGGAAATAATATTACTGATCAGGGAGACAAGGAAATAACACTACTGATCAGGGAGACAAGGAAATAATACTAGTGATCAGGGAGACAAGGAAATAACACTACTGATTAGGGAGACAAGGAAATAACACTACTGATCAGGGAGACAAGGAAATAACACTTCTGATCAGGGAGACAAGGAAATAATACTAGTGATCAGGGAGACAAGGAAATAACACTACTGATCAGGGAGACAAGGAAATAACACTACTGATCAGGGAGACAAGGAAATAACGCTACTGATCAGGGAGACGAGGAAATAATACTACTGATCAGGGAGACAAGGAAATAATACTACTGATCAGGGAAAAAATACTACTGGTGATATAGACAAGGAAATAATATTACTGATCAGGGAGACAAGGAAATAATACTACTGATCAGGGAGACAAGGAAATAACACTACTGATCAGGGAGACAAGGAAATAACACTACTGATCAGGGAAATATACTACTGGTGATAGAGACAAGGAAATAATATTACTGATCAAGGAGACAAGGAAATAATATTACTGATCAGGGAGACAAGGAAATAACACTACTGATCAGGGAAATATACTACTGGTGATAGAGACAAGGAAATAATATTACTGATCAAGGAGACAAGGAAATAATACTAGTGATCAGGGAGACAAGGAAATAACACTACTGATCAGGGAGACAATGAAATAATACTACTGATCAGGGAGACAAGGAAATAATACTACTGATCAGGGAAAAATACTACTGGTGATAGAGACAAGGAAATAATATTACTGATCAGGGAGACAAGGAAATAATACTACTGATCAGGGAGACAAGGAAATAACACTACTGATCAGGGAAATATACTACTGGTGATAGAGACAAGGAAATAATATTACTGATCAAGGAGACAAGGAAATAATATTACTGATCAGGGAGACAAGGAAATAACACTACTGATCAGGGAGACAAGGAAATAATACTAGTGATCAGGGAGACAAGGAAATAACACTACTGATTAGGGAGAAAAGGAAATAACACTACTGATCAGGGAGACAAGGAAATAACACTACTGATCAGGGAGACAAGGAAATAACACTTCTGATCAGGGAGACAAGGAAATAATACTAGTGATCAGGGAGAGAAGGAAATAACACTACTGATCAGGGAGACAAGGAAATAACACTACTGATCAGGGAGACAAGGAAATAACACTACTGATCAGGGAGACAAGGAAGTAATACTACTGATCAGGGAAAAAATACTACTGGTGATAGAGACAAGGAAATAATATTACTGATCAGGGAGACAAGGAAATAATACTACTGATCAGGGAGACAAGGAAATAACACTACTGATCAGGGAAATATACTACTGGTGACAGAGACAAGGAAATAATATTACTGATCAAGGAGACAAGGAAATAATATTACTGATCAGGGAGACAAGGAAATAACACTACTGATCAGGGAGACAAGGAAATAATACTAGTGATCAGGGAGACAAGGAAATAACACTACTGATTAGGGAGACAAGGAAATAACACTACTGATCAGGGAGACAAGGAAATAATACTACTGATCAGGGAAAAAATACTACTGGTGATAGAGACAAGGAAATAATATTACTGATCAAGGAGACAAGGAAATAATATTACTGATCAGGGAGACAAGGAAATAACACTACTGATCAGGGAGACAAGGAAATAATACTAGTGATCAGGGAGACAAGGAAATAACACTACTGATTAGGGAGACAAGGAAATAACACTACTGATCAGGGAGACAAGGAAATAACACTTCTGATCAGGGAGACAAGGAAATAATACTAGTGATCAGGGAGACAAGGAAATAACACTACTGATCAGGGAGACAAGGAAATAACACTACTGATCAGGGAGACAAGGAAATAACGCTACTGATCAGGGAGACGAGGAAATAATACTACTGATCAG
The DNA here is from genome assembly GCA_944474755.1 of Limnoperna fortunei. Taxonomy (NCBI): domain Eukaryota; kingdom Metazoa; phylum Mollusca; class Bivalvia; order Mytilida; family Modiolidae; genus Limnoperna; species Limnoperna fortunei. The sequence continues at coordinate 80,996,851 of OX104113.1, read as the reverse complement.
GGAGACAAGGAAATAATACTACTGATCAGGGAAAAAATACTACTGGTGATAGAGACAAGGAAATAATATTACTGATCAGGGAGACAAGGAAATAATACTACTGATCAGGGAGACAAGGAAATAACACTACTGATCAGGGAGACAAGGAAATAACACTACTGATCAGGGAAATATACTACTGGTGATAGAGACAAGGAAATAATATTACTGATCAAGGAGACAAGGAAATAATATTACTGATCAGGGAGACAAGGAAATAACACTAGTGATCAGGGAGACAAGGAAATAATACTAGTGATCAGGGAGACAAGGAAATAACACTACTGATTAGGGAGACAAGGAAATAACACTACTGATCAGGGAGACAAGGAAATAACACTTCTGATCAGGGAGACAAAGAAATAATACTAGTGATCAGGGAGACAAGGAAATAACACTACTGATCAGGGAGACAAGGAAATAACACTACTGATCAGGGAGACAAGGAAATAACGCTACTGATCAGGGAGACAAGGAAATAATACTACTGATCAGGGAGACAAGGAAATAATACTACTGATCAGGGAAAAAATACTACTGGTGATAGAGACAAGGAAATAATATTACTGATCAGGGAGACAAGGAAATAATACTACTGATCAGGGAGACAAGGAAATAACACTACTGATCAGGGAAATATACTACTGGTGATAGAGACAAGGAAATAATATTACTGATAAAGGAGACAAGGAAATAATATTACTGATCAGGGAGACAAGGAAATAACACTACTGATCAGGGAGACAAGGAAATAATACTAGTGATCAGGGAGACAAGGAAATAACACTACTGATTAGGGAGACAAGGAAATAATACTACTGATCAGGGAAAAAATACTACTGGTGATAGAGACAAGGAAATAATATTACTGATCAGGGAGACAAGGAAATAATACTACTGATCAGGGAGACAAGGAAATAACACTACTGATCAGGGAAATATACTACTGGTGATAGAGACAAGGAAATAATATTACTGATCAAGGAGACAAGGAAATAATATCACTGATCAGGGAGACAAGGAAATAACACTACTGATCAGGGAGACAAGGAAATAACACTTCTGATCAGGGAGACAAGGAAATAACACTACTGATCAGGGAGACAAGGAAATAATACTACTGATCAGGGAAAAAATACTACTGGTGATAGAGACAAGGAAATAATATTACTGATCAGGGAGACAAGGAAATAACACTACTGATCAGGGAGACAAGGAAATAATACTACTGATCAGGGAAAAAATACTACTGGTGATAGAGACAAGGAAATAATATTACTGATCAGGGAGACAAGGAAATAATACTACTGATCAGGGAGACAAGGAAATAACACTACTGATCAGGGAAATATACTACTGGTGATAGAGACAAGGAAATAACATTACTGATCAGGAGACAAGGAAATAATATAACTGATCAGGGAGAGAAGGAAATAACACTACTGATCAGGGAGACAAGGAAATAACACTACTGATCAGGGAAAAATACTACTGGTGATAGAGACAAGGAAATAATATTACTGATCAGGGAGACAAGGAAATAATACTACTGATCAGGGAGACAAGGAAATAATTCTACTGATCAGGGAGACAAGGAAATAATTCTACTGATCAGGGAGACAAGGAAATAATTCTACTGATCAGGGAGACAAAGAAATAATACTACTGATCATAGACAAGAGGAAAGAACACTACTGATCAGGGAACAATACTACTGGTTAGAGGAAAGTCCAGAAAAAGCTTGAAATGATCTGTATAAAAATAATTTCCTTTTCGTCTTTCAAATGACACACCTTCATATATATATATTCAACACACCATTTGGGGTTCTCAATGTTTTTCAGGTAGTAAACATAACACAGACAAGAATGTCCATTTTAGACTTAAAGTAAGGCAGGTAATAGAAAACAGCACTTTATCTTCTCAAATCATAAATGAGCAATATTGAAATAGCAAATAGGCTAGTACATGAAAATATAGACCCGAGTCTCAAGCAGTGGCATATACAGGATTTCTCATAAGAAGGCTGTATATCTTGTAAGTGGGCTCAATCTGGGACATTTTTTTTTAACACAGCTGCTTATGAAGGATGATGCTGCTTTTTTAGATCCACCACTGCAAGGCCAGTTGCCATGCAATACAAAGAACAAAAGAGGGTGCCAAAAAAATCAATTTACATTACAATTTTTTACCACAAGAATTTCAGAAATTCATTCCATGTTACAATAAAAAGAAACCTCACACAGTCATGGTTTATTGGAAATTCTACACTTTAAATATTTGACAGAACACAGCAGGAAAGAAAAAAATGATCTATTAAACCAATATCTATATTTATATGTAGCTCAAGATCAAAGATCAAAGAATAAAAATGAAAACAAATACACCACAAAAAAATTCATTATCTGTGAGGTATGTATTGTACCCCTAGTTATCTATTCAGTGAGTACATAGAGTTTCGACAGACAAAATTAGCAGCATCCAACTTGATTTTCATTCATTTTTTTTTATATTGCACATGCTAGTAATACCATAATTATCAGACCAAATTTAAACAGACGTGATATTTCCAACTGTAAAAACAGAAAATGGCTGTGCCAGAAGTGAAACTATTATAAAATAAAGAGCCAATGGTTGTCAAATCTAGATAGGCAAAAAACAGAATTATGTCTGTATTACAAAACGATTATAATATGAATATGAACTCCGTTGTTTAATACAGAAAATTATGTTTAGCTTTAGGAGCAATTTTGGGCTGCTAAAGATCACCTACACTTCCAAGCTAGCTCCCACAACACAGTTATAATTGATGGAATACTACAGCATTCTGCTGTGTCTACACTTCAAGGTCTTGTGCATGGTATTGCAAAACCTTTAACATAATCCTCAGCAAGTTAAACTAGGTCATCTTTCGATAGAAGTAGAAGTAGTATTTAATGATCTTATATATTAAGTATTTATTAAAAACCTGATAGGGTCATCTTGTAGCGGGTTAGAACAACCAGGGGTAATAAGATAGGGTCATACTGTAACATGGTCAGATAGATTTCTTCTTTACAAATTGGGGATTCAAACTGAGAATGTTTCAAATCTACTTTTAAAAGTACTTTTAGTACCAAGGCATTTCTGATGCTTGTAGATCACAAAATTTTAGTGAAAACAACCTTAACATACAAACATATATATTTATATAGTTAACATACTGTTGACTTTGAATAAAGCTGACAAAAATACATTTCTCATTTAAAATAACAACAGGCATCTGTAGCCTATTTAGTTTCTCCATTTTCATCTTTTGTAAACAGAAGCCTACACAATAATCTTGATTAGATCTTCTTTAAAGACACCCTGAATAAGGTATTGATACAACTTTTAAAGTCGACTTCAAATAAAGTTGGTCTGTTCGGAAACAATGTCTAGATGCAAATGATAACATAAACCTGCCACATGGTAATACAATCAGTGATTATTGAAAACAAACCATAACAATGAAGCATTTCTTGGCTTACAAATTCATTAACTCCCTATCGAGTCACAGGATTCGAGATTATAACTTTCTGAGTCCTTTAAATAAAGGCCATCAATTATAATCATCAAGTTATTAACAATATTATAGGTATCATATAACCAATTGCTTTGTAAACAACATCCAATTAACCGGTACTAATTTGACATCAATTCAAAACCAATAAAATTTCATATGTAATACACAATTTACTATTGTTTATTGTTTTTTTGTGTTCAGCTTGAATGTACCATTGTGAGAGTGCTGTATGACGCAAACAATGTTTTTTATTCTTCCAAAGGTATGAAGCTATTTACCTGGGAATTGTATTTCTTTCATCTTTTTTAACATTTGATTTAATTTCCTCCAATGTCAGTTTTTTTTTAATGTTTAGGTAAAATGAAACTTGAAACTGTCTAAAAAAAAATTAAGTTACCATGGCAACATGACATCCTCCATTAGAAGAAGGATGTTAAGATATAAAAATGACATTTGAAAAAGGAGTACAACCTTTAATCATCCTGTTGGTGAATTCCAATTTGTCTGCAGATCATATCATATAATTAAACAATATTGAACAGATTGCTGTCAGGTCTTAGGTTATACACAAATGCAACTTTAAATGTATCAGTTATGTATTAACAAACCATAGTACACCAATTCTTTGTCTGAAATGTAAGAAACAACCACAAATGCTAGGTGTAGTAAAGACAACCAGGGCATAAAACACTAATGCTTAGCTCTAGGTGTAGTAAGAAACCAACCATCGTCAACCAAGGCTTGACACATCAATGTCCAGTTATGGTTAAAAAAGCCATTGTCAACCACGGTCTGACACAACAATGTCCAGTTATAGTTAGAAAACACCATTGTCAACCATCCTGACACATTAATGTCCAGTTGTCTATGGAAATAACCATTGTCAACAACAGCCAGACACATCAATGTCCAGTTATAGTTTAAAAAAAAAACCATTGTGAACCAGGACTTAAACAAAAATGTTTATCATAAGCTGCCTCCAACAATACTGACTGTGTATGACACCATAAGTTAGTCTAGCTGTATATATCTAATTTGCTAATTGACAAGGGTAATAAACTACCATTAATTTGAGATCCCTCATTAATGACCAATAAAGTCTTTGTCACAACACACACTGGTATTAAATAAGAGACTGTAATGGCTGGTATAGAAAGGATTTATTACCAGCTTTTAATTACAATGATGAGACTTTAACAACATCAGTGCGACATTAATGACCCAATAAAACTGAAAATATTTAATAGGGATCTCCCACGGCATATATGTATCATCACTGAATGTTGAAAATTAAAACAAATAATCTATTGTATGTAATGAGTACATGGAACTCTATACAGATGTATACAATATACAGTATACATAGAGCAATCACACACAATCATTTACTGGCAACACGGAACTGAAGAAGAGGACTATAAAGATGTAAACTATATACTGAAATACCCAACTCAATAACAGATACATCACTAAAAGACCAGACAACAAATCCTTTAACCAAACACCAACTTAAAGGACCCGACAACAAATCCTTTAACCAAACACCAACTAAGGACCGGACAACAAATCCTTTAACCAAACACCAACTAAGGACCGGACAACAAATCCTTTAACCAAACAAAAACTAAAGGACGGGACAACAAATCCTTTAACCAAACACCAACTAAGGACCAGACAACAAATCCTTTAACCAAACACCAACTAAAAGACCAGACAACAAATCCTTTAACCAAACACCAACTAAAGGACTGGACAACAAATCCTTTAACCAAACACCAACTAAGGACCAGACAACAAATCCTTTAACCAAACACCAACTAAAGGACTGGACAACAAATCCTTTAACCAAACACCAACTAAAGGACCGGACAACAAATCCTTTAACCAAACACCAACTAAAGGACTGGTCAACAAATCCTTTAACCAAACACCAACTAAAGGACCAGACAACAAATCCTTTAACCAAACACCAACTAAGGACCAGACAACAAATCCTTTAACCAAACACCAACTAAGGACCAGACAACAAATCCTTTAACCAAACACCAACTAAAGGACCTGACAACAAATCCTTTAACCAAACACCAACTAAGGACCAGACAACAAATCCTTTAACCAAACACCAACTAAAGGACCGGACAACAAATCCTTTAACCAAACACCAACTAAGGACCAGACAACAAATCCTTTAACCAAACACCAACTAAGGACCAGACAACAAATCCTTTAACCAAACACCAACTAAAGGACTGGACAACAAATCCTTTAACCAAACACCAACTAAGGACCAGACAACAAATCCTTTAACCAAACACCAACTAAAGGACCAGACAACAAATCCTTTAACCAAACACCAACTAAAGGACCTGACAACAAATCCTTTAACCAAACACCAACTAAAGGACCAGACAACAAATCCTTTAACCAAACACCAACTAAAGGACCGGACAACAAATCCTTTAACCAAACACCAACTAAAGGACTGGACAACAAATCCTTTAACCAAACACCAACTAAAAGACCAGACAACAAATCCTTTAACCAAACACCAACTAAAGGACTGGACAACAAATCCTTTAACCAAACACCAACTAAAGGACTGGACAACAAATCCTTTAACCAAACACCAACTAAAAGACCAGACAACAAATCCTTTAACCAAACACCAACTAAAAGACCAGACAACAAATCCTTTAACCAAACACCAACTAAAGGACCAGACAACAAATCCTTTAACCAAACACCAACTAAGGACCGGACAACAAATCATTTAACCAAACACCAACTAAGGACCGGACAACAAATCCTTTAACCAAACACCAACTAAGGACCGGACAACAAATCCTTTAACCAAACACCAACTAAGGACCGGACAACAAATCCTTTAACCAAACACCAACTAAAGGACCGGACAACAAATCCTTTAACCAAACACCAACTAAGGACCAGACAACAAATCCTTTAACCAAACACCAACTAAAAGACCAGACAACAAATCCTTTAACCAAACACCAACTAAAGGACTGGACAACAAATCCTTTAACCAAACACCAACTAAGGACCAGACAACAAATCCTTTAACCAAACACCAACTTAAGGACTGGACAACAAATCCTTTAACCAAACACCAACTAAAGGACCGGACAACAAATCCTTTAACCAAACACCAACTAAAGGACCGGACAACAAATCCTTTAACCAAACACCAACTAAAGGACTGGTCAACAAATCCTTTAACCAAACACCAACTAAAGGACCAGACAACAAATCCTTTAACCAAACACCAACTAAGGACCAGACAACAAATCCTTTAACCAAACACCAACTAAGGACCAGACAACAAATCCTTTAACCAAACACCAACTAAAGGACCTGACAACAAATCCTTTAACCAAACACCAACTAAGGACCAGACAACAAATCCTTTAACCTAACACCAACTAAAGGACCGGACAACAAATCCTTTAACCAAACACCAACTAAGGACCAGACAACAAATCCTTTAACCAAACACCAACTAAAGGACCGGACAACAAATCCTTTAACCAAACACCAACTAAGGACCAGACAACAAATCCTTTAACCAAACACCAACTAAGGACCAGACAACAAATCCTTTAACCAAACACCAACTAAAGGACCGGACAACAAATCCTTTAACCAAACACCAACTAAGGACCAGACAACAAATCCTTTAACCAAACACCAACTAAAGGACTGGACAACAAATCCTTTAACCAAACACCAACTAAAGGACCGGACAACAAATCCTTTAACCAAACACCAACTAAAGGACCGGACAACAAATCCTTTAACCAAACACTAACTAAAGGACCGAACAACAAATCCTTTAACCAAACACAAACTAAGGACCAGACAACAAATCCTTTAACCAAACACCAACTAAAGGACTGGACAACAAATCCTTTAACCAAACACCAACTAAGGACCAGACAACAAATCCTTTAACCAAACACCAACTAAAGGACCAGACAACAAATCCTTTAACCAAACACCAACTAAAGGACCTGACAACAAATCCTTTAACCAAACACCAACTAAAGGACCAGACAACAAATCCTTTAACCAAACACCAACTAAAGGACCGGACAACAAATCCTTTAACCAAACACCAACTAAAGGACTGGACAACAAATCCTTTAACCAAACACCAACTAAAAGACCAGACAACAAATCCTTTAACCAAACACCAACTAAAGGACTGGACAACAAATCCTTTAACCAAACACCAACTAAAGGACTGGACAACAAATCCTTTAACCAAACACCAACTAAAAGACCAGACAACAAATCCTTTAACCAAACACCAACTAAAAGACCAGACAACAAATCCTTTAACCAAACACCAACTAAAGGACCAGACAACAAATCCTTTAACCAAACACCAACTAAGGACCAGACAACAAATCCTTTAACCAAACACCAACTAAGGACCGGAAAACAAATCCTTTAACCAAACAAAAACTAAAGGACCGGACAACAAATCCTTTAACCAAACACCAACTAAGGACCAGACAACAAATCCTTTAACCAAACACCAACTAAAGGACCGGACAACAAATCCTTTAACCAAACACCAACTAAGGACCAGACAACAAATCCTTTAACCAAACACCAACTAAAGGACTGGACAACAAATCCTTTAACCAAACACCAACTAAAGGACCGGACAACAAATCCTTTAACCAAACACCAACTAAAGGACCGGACAACAAATCCTTTAACCAAACACCAACTAAAGGACCGGACAACAAATCCTTTAACAAAACACCAACTAAGGACCAGACAACAAATCCTTTAACCAAACACCAACTAAAGGACTGGACAACAAATCCTTTAACCAAACACCAACTAAAGGACCGGACAACAAATCCTTTAACCAAACACCAACTAAAGGACCGGACAACAAATCCTTTAACCAAACACCAACTAAAGGACCGGACAACAAATCCTTTAACCAAACACCAACTAAGGACCAGACAACAAATCCTTTAACCAAACACCAACTAAAGGACCGGACAACAAATCCTTTAACCAAACACCAACTAAAGGACCGGACAACAAATCCTTTAACCAAACACCAACTAAAGGACCTGACAACAAATCCTTTAACCAAACACCAACTAAAGGACCAGACAACAAATCCTTTAACCAAACACCAACTAAAGGACCGGACAACAAATCCTTTAACCAAACACCAACTAAAGGACTGGACAACAAATCCTTTAACCAAACACCAACTAAAAGACCAGACAACAAATCCTTTAACCAAACACCAACTAAAGGACTGGACAACAAATCCTTTAACCAAACACCAACTAAAGGACTGGACAACAAATCCTTTAACCAAACACCAACTAAAAGACCAGACAACAAATCCTTTAACCAAACACCAACTAAAAGACCAGACAACAAATCCTTTAACCAAACACCAACTAAAGGACCAGACAACAAATCCTTTAACCAAACACCAACTAAGGACCAGACAACAAATCCTTTAACCAAACACCAACTAAGGACCGGAAAACAAATCCTTTAACCAAACAAAAACTAAAGGACCGGACAACAAATCCTTTAACCAAACACCAACTAAGGACCAGACAACAAATCCTTTAACCAAACACCAACTAAAGGACCGGACAACAAATCCTTTAACCAAACACCAACTAAGGACCAGACAACAAATCCTTTAACCAAACACCAACTAAAGGACTGGACAACAAATCCTTTAACCAAACACCAACTAAAGGACCGGACAACAAATCCTTTAACCAAACACCAACTAAAGGACCGGACAACAAATCCTTTAACCAAACACCAACTAAAGGACCGGACAACAAATCCTTTAACCAAACACCAACTAAGGACCAGACAACAAATCCTTTAACCAAACACCAACTAAAGGACTGGACAACAAATCCTTTAACCAAACACCAACTAAAGGACCAGACAACAAATCCTTTAACCAAACACCAACTAAAGGACCGGACAACAAATCCTTTAACCAAACACCAACTAAAGGACCGGACAACAAATCCTTTAACCAAACACCAACTAAGGACCAGACAACAAATCCTTTAACCAAACACCAACTAAAGGACCGGACAACAAATCCTTTAACCAAACACCAACTAAAGGACCGGACAACAAATCCTTTAACCAAACACCAACTAAAGGACCGGACAACAAATCCTTTAACCAAACACCAACTAAAGGACCAGACAACAAATCCTTTAACCAAACACCAACTAAGGACCAGACAACAAATCCTTTAACCAAACACCAACTAAAGGACTGGACAACAAATCCTTTAACCAAACACCAACTAAGGACCAGACAACAAATCCTTTAACCAAACACCAACTAAAGGACTGGACAACAAATCCTTTAACCAAACACCAACTAAAGGACCGGACAACAAATCCTTTAACCAAACACCAACTAAAGGACTGGTCAACAAATCCTTTAACCAAACACCAACTAAAGGACCGGACAACAAATACTTAACCAAACACCAACTGAAGGACCGGACAACAAATCCTTTAACCAAACACCAACTAAAGGACTGGACAACAAATCCTTTAACCAAACACCAACTAAAAGACCAGACAACAAATCCTTTAACCAAACACCAACTGAAGGACCAGACAACAAATCCTTTAACCAAACACCAACTAAAGGACCAGACAACAAATCCTTTAACCAAACACCAACTAAAGGACCAGACAACAAATCCTTTAACCAAACACCATCTGAAGGACCAGACGACAAATCCTTTAACCAAACACCAACTAAAGGACCGGACAACAAATCCTTTAACCAAACACCAACTAAAGGACTGGACAACAAATCCTTTAACCAAACACCAACTAAAGGACCGGACAACAAATCCTTTAACCAAACACTAACTAAGGACCGGACAACAAAGCCTTTAACCAACATGGGCATGAATTACTGGCTTGTTGTAAGAATAAAAGCTTCAAATATTAATATATCTAAAAAAAATTACAATTTTATTTTTTATTCAAGAACTGAAACAAGATTTTGAAGTTTATTGGTTTGTAAAAACATTAACTGAAGCATTGCTTGTTCAGTGTGACCAGCATAAAAGGAAGCAATGTTGAATGTTGTCTTCTGATAAAACTGGAGTTTTCATTGATTGAAGTATTATTAGCCAATCACAAAGCATTAGATTGCATAGAAAACATAAATAATTATTATCTACATGACAAGGATATGTAGACTATTAACTAAAATAGCAGATACATTGTTAAAGTTAAGTATTGTTTTTGTCACATTCTGGAAACACTCCATTCATTTCTCTGAACATGTTACACTCCATGTAATTGAAATTCATTCTTTTTGCAATGATACATAACTTGTAATTTACGTGATGCACAAAACACTGGAGATTTCATATGAGAAACATTGTCATTTGGCAAAAACTGTAAATTGTTAAGGGATAATATAATCATCCAAGGTCAAAGCTGTAAAGTCTTCATGATAACTTACAGTACACAAAAACATCATGAATTTACTAGAAATCATAATTTTATGTCAAAACCATGACTACTTGTATTGATGAAGACAAAATATAACTTTTTATATGGAATCAATACACAGATTATTATTGTTTTGAACAATAAATTCTTTATGAAATCTTAATGAACAGAACTAGACAGTGCAGTGCCACTAGACCATTAGTAGGTTTGTAGTATTCAGATAAATTAGTATTCCCCCCCCCCCCACCCCCAAAAAAAGCAGGAGTTACCTGGTTCCCTGTTTAGAATGAGAATAACAAACACAAAAACAATGTATCTTTACTCAGTACTTGTTGAATACAGTAAAGCTGAGGAGAATTTTTGTAACTCCTCCATTTCAATTCTTCTATTAAAATAAATACTTAACTGCATTTTTCAACAGACTGATGATAAACCAAAAAGAAAAAACAAAACAAAACAAGAACAAAAACAAAAACAAACCAGCATGTCTACTTTCCCAAGATATGCATTGTAGACTAGCTAGAACTTTTGTCTACCCATTGCCCACTCCCAAATGAACAGGTACGGAAGCTGTAGTGTTTCTGTAAAAAATCTTACTTCATCTATCCATGCATGATAGATCTAAACCATTTTTATACCTTGCCTTGATAAAATGTAATTACATGTCAATTTCGCTATTAAAAGTGTATAGATTATAGATGCAGATGTGAAATCGTTTGATACATTCTTTCAGTCTGGAAGCAATTAAGACTATTGATATATCCTACTACCGAATTTTTTTAGCTGTAATGTTGTCTGAAGTTCCCTAATCAATGGATTTATAGTACATATATATTGGTTATTTGTCAGTTAGAATAAAGACTTGCTAGCACTTTTGGAATCACACAGTTAATTTTCTTTCTTTTAGACAGTTTTTTAATTGTATGTCAACACTTTTTTAATGCTAATATTTTACTGTTTGTAATCAATTTCCAATTAGTGTTTTCTCTACAACCAGGGTTACAACATCTATTTTTTAATTTGCTTCCAAGACATCAAATTGAAAACTCATTACAAAACATGTTTTTATTGGAAATTATTAGGCAAACAAAAACAAACTATTAACATCCACACCTCTTTTTTTTAACCAACATCATTTGTTTTCAAGTAATAACTCAGTTTCTGTTTGGTCAAATTTTAACTATGATTAGCTTTAATTTGAGAAGTCTGCAGCCACAACAGGACACAAATAAACACATTATAATTCTCTATCAGTCAAGCGCACCTCCACTGTCTGGACTGCACCATCGTAAATCAATAGTTCTGTACATGACCAATAAATGTTGTTATGATACAACGAACTGCATTCACTAATTTTACCAAATTAAGATCTTTTCTTAGACAGACTGTACAGAAATAATAACTTGCAGAAGGCGTTCTTTTAAATAATTGCATAATTAAACCAAATAATGTTAATAGTTAACCTCTAAATACCAAGTTAATGTACATTACGGAGGGAGTTAATGTTGGTGGGTTATATACTGCTATTACTGTTACATTAATATTGGATAAAATCTCTCTTTTATTGAAACATCTGTATCTTCCAGAAGCTTAGCAGTGCTATTTAAATAATACACTACAATAAGAATCAATGAAAAACTGAATGGGTAAAAGAAAGGAAGGAAATTTACACTATAATAGATAGTGTTTTTTATCTTTATATAATTCTTTTCAATTTCAAAAATCAATATAGCACTAAATTAATTCTAACTTATCAAAATAAAAGATTTAAAAATATATGTTTAAAAATCAATACATTCTAAGTACGCAATGCAACATTTAATGGCGTTAAACTTCCTATGGCAGGAAACCCTTTACTAAATAACTAACTTTCAACTTCCTGTTGTGATCCTTCTTATAATAGCTCCCGTTGCAATATGTTGCCAAGGCCTTTTTATTCGTTTTAGTAACAACAAACCTCACTCCATACTGGGAGTTAGGGATCCCTTATTTTACAAAAATCTGGATACCAACAGAACCACATCATTAACAAATACCTCCAGAATATAAACTATTAAGTGTTCAAACAAAACTTCAGTTACACAGGTAATTTCTGAATACTGATAGTATTGTGATGCTCCCTTACAGGACAATAGCTACGTGAAATATAACAATTCGCAGGCCACAATTTCCCAAAAATGCTGTCCGATTCAGGTCCCATTGTACATCAAGTGTATTCATGTGTTCAGTCAAGCAGCAAACAGAATTGGCATCCAAATGAATATCAACTTATCCTCCTATTTCCATTTCTATTAAATCACACTTTACATTGGATGTATATTTGTGTAAATTTCTAAATTTTTATTGCAATAAAATGACACCATTGATATCCTGTGTAAAATTTATGTGTACCATAATGCTAATTTTTCACAATTAAGTTGAAATTCAAGTGCATTTCCCATCACTTTCAGAGGTGTATACCTGTACAAATATAACTATCACGAAATATTATATAATATAAACATGGCATCAAAGTTCTGAAGTGTATCATTTATGCTAATTTTTGGACTGGGTGGATAGAATTATTGTTGCCCGCCAACAACTTTACGATGTTTTCATTGCCAAAAATTGTATAATAATTTAGCATCATATATAAATATCAACAATATAAATGTATCCAATTAAATGAATTATTTAAATGAACTGACATTAATGGTTTTGACAAAATTGGATGGATAAATAGACTACAGCTTTGACAACATAAAAATCTTAATTCTGACTGGAAAGACCCTATACTCGTTATTGTAAACAAAATGCATTTTGACAATTTAAACATGAAAATGAAATTAAACAATTTTTTTTTAATGTAATTCTATTTGATATTATATGAACCATTACAATTTATAGTATCATCACAATCCACTGGTCTTTTTATTCAGTCCAATTATGTCCTTCAACAGTAATTTATGCTGGTCATGTCCCTAACATGCTTTTGTGAAAAGACTCAACATTTTTCAACCATCTGCTGTCAAAGGAACTTGAGTGTGTATTTATAACTGGTATGGAGATTTTCTGCCAACTAACTTATTATAGTTATATTATTTCAATAGATTGGAAATATAAGGGCCGGCTTAAAGAATTTTATAGCAGTAATTTACATATCCAATCAATGAACTTATTACTTATGTTAACACATGTCTGGTCTAGTTACATATAGGAACGATCTATACTAGAGATTAAAGTCTTTACATGTAGAAAAATTTAGCCTAACTCTGTTTGTGAAAAAGCATTTTGTGGAAATTTTCCCAGGTACATAAGAACAAGGTATAAAGTGATTTGATAACAAGTATTTATTATAACTTCAATCCAGACATGTTTGACAACAAAAAATATAATAAACCGACTATTACATGCAATATAAAATCCAAAATATTACCATTTTTAGTTTTCCCTTTAGGACATTTACACCACAAACAGAAATCTTACGTGTTTTATTTTTGAGACGACAAATAATGCTTGTAAATTGCCAATCATTTAGCCGTCTCTTAAAATTTTAACAGGATAGAGAATGTGTTTTTATTGTTTCAAATATTCCGCGAAAATTTAGCTTGACAGCTTACACGATGTTTGTAATAGTGTTTGAATACTTTAATCTTAAACATATACATTTTATTCCAAAATTAGAAATCCAGGATACTGGGTACATCATTTGATGTAGATTTTACAATTAAATGTAAGTGTTAACTGTACATACTAAACTGTCAACATTCAGTAACTGAGAATATATTTGAATGCATGACTTAAAAGAAAATTTTTATTAATCCAAAAACCTTTTTTTAACAAAATAGAAAACCACAGGACAGTGACAAATGCAGATTGAGGTAAAATACAAAGAAGAAAACAAAAACCGAAACACAGTAACCTGAACACAACAAAAATGAAGTTTGTAGAATCAGCGTTTTCAACGAAAAAAATCTGAATGCTATCCTGGAAATGTTCTTTTTTCAGAAGAAAATGTTAATACAGTTTAAATATGTGTACTCAAAATATCAAGGTTACCAAAGTTATAATTCCAGACATGTTTAATCAGGCACTCAACAAACAATTCAAAAAGAGGAAAACGTAACAATATCAATATCCTACAAAAAGACGAGACCATTCTAGAACATATTTTCCATTCTTAGTATTGTGATGATGGGGACAGCTTAACTACAACACTACAAGTGTTCACACCAGGAACTAGTGGTATTCATTGGTATGTGTCAACACCCAAAATACTTGGAATTACTCATATACTGTTGACAAGTGAGGCTACTGTTAGATTGTCATTAGAATATGAACACATAATAACCCCTCCCTACAGATTGCCACAGATTGCATCATTAGGTGTAGCAAGTTGGACTACAAACAACTTAGAAAAAAACAATCAACAACCCCATTATTGACTGAGAACATAAGAGACATGTGTTAGATAATTTATTGTTTAAAAGTACATGTAACATTACATAGTGGTGAAAAATAATTAAATAGGATCCATTAGCAAATGTAAACACTAGATAAGTATGATGAAAAAAGATTTTTTTAATAAGCAAATCTCTGAGTTTTATAATTTGCTAAGTAAATGTTTAGCAAAAATAGCACAAATATGACTGAAATCATCAATCACAAAGTCACTGGGTTCTGTGTCTGAGTGTTATTAAAAATAACTTTCCACCAAATCAAAAGGTGCAATCAATCCACATTGAAAACATGCATCACGGAATTTCACAGTTGGTAAAACTTAATGATCCTGTTTATGTGTAAAAACTTGGTGTACTTTTAACTCTGCAGAGATTTAACTAATGTATATCATGATACCCCTGTAACTACAGAATGGATTGTCAACTGTAATTAGCAAAAAACAGACAGCTTTGAAATATCTTATAATCTTCATGACCACCAAACATATTTAATGACTATAGAACTAGTAAGGATGTATAAGATATTCATCAGAAGTATTCTGGTATAGTAAACATTTCTGTGTACATCAATGATGTCTTCTTTAAATGTGACATTCTTGGCATACATCACCACATCTCTTTTGTCTGTTAGGGAGAAAATACCTGCATAACATGCTCATGACTCCTAAGTTAGTTGGAGAGGCACTACCTGCATACATGGCTTACATCTCCTTTGTCTGTTAGGAAGAAAATACCTGCATACAATACTCATGACTCCTATGTTGGTTGAGGAGACCCTACCTGCATACATCACTCCTTTGTCTGGTAGGGCAACACTCCCTATATAAATCTCACACACACCTCCTTTGTCTGATAGGGTGACACTTCCTGCATACATTGCTCCTTTGTCTGGTAGGGTGATACTCCCTGCATACATTGCTCCTTTGTCTGGTAGGGTGACACTCCCTGCATACATTGCTCCTTTGTCTGGTAGGGTGACACTCCCTGCATACATCGCTCCTTTGTCTGGTAGGGTGACACTCTCTGCATACATCACTCCTTTGTCTAGTAGGGTGACTATCCCTGCATACATCCTTCCGTTGGTCCGGTTGGGTGACACTCCCTGCATACATTGCTCCTTTGTCTGGTAGGGTGACACTCCCTGCATACATCACTCCTTTGTCTAGTAGGGTGACTATCCCTGCATACATCCTTCCTTTGTCTGGTAGGGTGACACTCTCGGCATACATCGCTCCTTTGTCTGGTAGGGTGACACTCCCTGCATACATCCTTCCTTTGTCTGGTAGGGTGACACTCCCTGCATACATCACTCCTTTGTCTGATAGGGTGACACTCCCTCCATACATTGCTCCTTTGTCTGGTAGGGTGACACTCCCTGCATACATCCTTCGTCTGGTAGGGTGACACTCCCTGCATACATCGCTTCTTTGTCTGGTAGGGTGACACTCTCTGCATACATCCTTCGTCTGGTAGGGTGACACTCCCTGCATACATCACTCCTTTGTCTGGTAGGGTGACACTCTCTGCATACATCGCTCCTTTGTCCGGTAGGGTGACACTCCCTCCATACATTGCTCCTTTGTCTGGTAGAGTGACACTCCCTGCATACATCCTTCGTCTGGTAGGGTGACACTCCCTGCATACATCGCTTCTTTGTCTGGTAGGGTGACACTCCCTGCATACATCGCTCCTTTGTCCGGTAGGGTGACACTTCCTGCATACATCACTCCTTTGTCTGGTTAAAGGGTGACACCTGCATACATCACTCCTTTGTCTGGTAAGGTGACACTCCCTGCATACATCACTCCTTTGTCTGGTAGGGTGACACCTCCTGCATACATCACTCCTTTGCCTGGTAGAGTGACACTTCCTCCATACATTGCTCCTTTGTCTGGTAGGGTGACACTCCCTGCATACATCACTCCTTTGTCTGGTAGGGTGACACTCCCTGCATACATCACTCCTTTGTCTGGTAGGGTGACACCTCCTGCATACATCACTCCTTTGTCTGGTAGAGTGACACTTCCTCCATACATTGCTCCTTTGTCTGGTAGGGTGACACTCCCTGCATACATCACTCCTTTGTCTGGTAAGGTGACACTCCCTGCATACATCACTCCTTTGTCTGGTAGGGTGACACTCCCTGCATACATCACTCCTTTGTCTGGTAAGGTGACACTCCCTGCATACATCACTCCTTTGTCTGGTAGGGTGACACCTCCTGCATACATCACTCCTTTGCCTGGTAGAGTGACACTTCCTCCATACATTGCTCCTTTGTCTGGTAGGGTGACACCTCCTGCATACATCGCTCCTTTGTCTGGTAGGGTGACACTCCCTGCATACATCGCTCCTTTGTCTGGTAGGGTAATTATCTCTCCATACATACATCACTTATGTCCCCCTTGTTTGATAGTGTGATAATCCTTTGATCAGTAGTTTGACAGTTTCTGTTTTGATAGGTCCTGTCTGATGATGCTTATCATTTCTGTAAACTACACTTAGGCATGTAGGCAGTTGCCTTCTATTTCAGACTGGCAAAACAATATAGAACAATACAAATAGCCGATGTAGATTAAAGAAATAGTGATTACAGCCTCTTATTAATTAAACCTGCATTGATGGCCATGCTTATTGAATATTTTAGTCATTAAAGATAAAAAAAATAAAAAAAGCCAAATTCAAACTGTGTGAGTAGACTTAAGCTCCAACTAAATGCTTCACAAAAAGCACCCTTTTCATATATTCAACTAAACTACATTGCAGTTTTCGTTAAGGCCCTTTAATCCAACCAATGGGGAGGTTTTGTTATATTGCAGACCAATGCTGATTTCAAAGCAATACCCGAGTTAACTGTGTATCCCAGTTGTTCACTGATGAGGCATAATTCTTACAAACATATCTCTGTTGAGGATCCTCAGGAGAAAATATATGTAATTAATTCATAAAAGGCAAATCCTTCTAGTAATGGTTTAAATAAAGTATTTAAAAATTTCCAAGAGTATATTGTCGTAAAATGTCTGCTCATCCTGCCTCCAGCCAGTTGAACACTTCAATCAAACTAAAGCATATATAATGGAAAAGACACTAAATATTAAATACAAAAGAAATATAGTGTATTGATTGATGAAGCACTACTAGACTCCTTGCCAGGAGGTATTGAATAATTCATGAACTTAATTTTAATGAATACCTAAACAAGGATAATGTAGATTTCAAACATCAGATCAGGTTTCAACTGTTGGAATTCAGAAATGTTTTTTTAAGTATCAATCTACCAGTTAGTTTAAACAAAAACTTAGTTGGACATGGCTTATTTGAATTTAATGAAAATATTTCCAACAATATTGCATGATCATACCAAGCTAGTGACAAATTTTAGTTTTGTTTCATTCATAACTAAAAAAAATTTAACATAAAAATGGTTAGGGACGTAAACACAAACAGACTGAAAACAGGACAGCCAGGATGGGGTATACAAATAACAGCTACTAGGATTTAGAGTTTATTGTATGTTTCTTCCTTTCTTATCTGCAAATAATTGAAACAGCCTCAAATTCAGAAAGTGACCTCTTTCATCGCACTGTTATCAGTCAATCTATCAATATTGAAGATTCAGAAGGAATGCAAACAGACATTATGCAGAAGTTTATCATACAATATATCTACATTAAGCATATTAGTGGGTTCATATCTATCATCAAACATGTCAGAATTATCCCAAGTAAACTCCAACTTTCTCTGATAAAATGACAGTAGATGATTGCAGTGAAGGAAGTTCCACTTCTACAAGTTATACATGCTACTGGACTTGTATGTACAAATCAATTATATTAGGGAGCAATCATTGCTAGATTTGTATGTAGAATTGCATAAGGAAGCAATCACTGTTTTACCTGATCAGGGGCTGGATTTTTTCAACTCTGCCAAAGAGTCAACACATATTGTAATCACAGCATGTTAAGAAAAACAAAGGGGGGGAGGTGCAGCAGCAAAATTGACATGGGGTATATAAAGAAAAGGAGACGAAAAGAAGGGATGCAGCAAAATTTACTTTTGGTATATGAAGAAGAGGGATTGAAAAAAAAAAAATGTATTCAGAGTATATGAGGAAAAGAAATTTAAAGAACAATTTACTCATGGTAATATGAAGCAAAGACAGGTTGAGGGAAAGAGAATTTCAGACGAAGACTAGACACAAAATATTTTTCAGTGTCTCAGCAGATTTCCTCGAACAACAATTGTTGGTCCCTAATATTGTCACAGACTGGAGACTGAGAAACACCTACAATTTTCATTGGGTTTCGGGACTTACAAAAATGTATTATTATGATGATCCAGGTAAATCTAAGGTCAAATAGACAGCTTGGAAGATCTATGGAATCCTAAAAATGTCTTTCAATCTTAATTAACTTTGAAGTTTCAATCCATCTCCACAAAGAAATAAATCACTTTAGTAAATCTGAATCCATCCTCAACAGCTGTGTGCTGAAATCCAATGAAGTAAAAGTGACTTGAGGATAATGTGTTTATTTTCTCATTTTCAATACCATAATGTTACAAAAATATACAGTGTAAGTCTTCCTCCTGGTAAATCAGATTGCTGTCTAGACGATAATGCAGAACTCACAGAATTCTAGATTATGTTACTTACAAAAGTGGCAAACACATTTTCAATGATAATTTAAACTTTAAAAATCTATATATTGTTTTTCTCTTCCTACTTTTAAATTCAATAAAGCGTGTATTGTATGCAGGTATACATTACAAAAGTCTAAAACATCGTTAAAAGGTTGATCAGATTTTGTTTTTTTCTCACATGTATTCTGTTGCTAAATTCAACACTTTTTTTTGTTAAATTATCATCAATTCACATTATCGATTTTTAAAATCTGATCCTTATGGAATTTGCTTTTTTTTACATCACATGAGAGAATCCATCAGTGTACAAAACAATTTGAAATTTTAGATATTTACTGAGATTACTTTCAATAGCAAAACATAGCTGTCTAAATGGAGCATTAAGTTCAGCAAAATGCAACACAAATTTGACTTGTTGCCAAACTTGGACAGTATAATTTCTAAAATATTGCCATGTTGGTATAAATAGGCAAAATTTTCTAAATACAAGTGTTGATTATTGCTTCATAAACACAGTATATTTATCACATTTAAAAAATGACATTGAGTTCTCCATTCATAAAAATTCTTTGTTTTTTTAAATGACCGTTCTTTTTAATTAACTTGTTAATATTAATTATAGTTGCCTAACAACTAAACAATGAACAACAAAACTGATTGGTCATACTAAAACCTTGACCAACAGGGTTGTGCTGTTTCTATATTTAATATTTACAAAGCTTGCTTAACAATGTCTTCCAAATAAAAAAGACTGACTTCCACAACCTTAACTGATGCAATATTCAAGACAGACATTTCAGGCTAATTATCTGCCAGACCACTCTGAATTAACTTGACCATTAAAAGTTCCAGACAGTTCTAAGAATTATTGATAAACTTATAAACTCGGTTAAATCGGCCCTCTACTAAGTATGATTTGATATTGTTAGTGCACAGGACTTGTTTTATCAAACTAGGAAATCGAGGTGCACACAAGAATGCTATCAATTTTTCTTCTTGACTCAATAAATGAATAATTGTTGGCAGACTGTTTTTACTTTTATCCTGCCTAACAATTTTTATGGTTTGTAATTATTTTGTAGAGTAGCTTAGAGAGACAACAGACAACTTCAATTACAGTGCCGCTGGAGTCGCAGCGAGAAATCTTGATTTGTATGTAGGTTTTTACAAGCCTAATGCAATTGATCACAGCATTCAAGGAGAAAAATAACATTTGTTGATTACATATTGAACTTATTATTCTTCCTACTTCATGATGGGGTTGAACATGTAAATAAACATGCCGTCTGCACTTCCAGAAAAATAAATATTTATAGAAAATTATCTGAATACTTCATTTTATTAAATATATTTACAAGATCATGTAATGAAGTACATATTAATGTGTCTTTCCCAGATGTTCATCCCCCAACACCAAGTACATCAGATTGTAAGTGTCGATTTTAATAAAAAAAAATTTCCCATTTTGATGTTTCCATTTGAAATCGTACTTCAGCTAAATACAGTTGTAGAAATAATCAAACAAAAACAATAATGTATTTAATTGTTACAATGAGTTTTTCTTTAATAAAGTAATGCGAGGTATGCCCCATTCGAGTTTTTTTATATAAGACTTATAAATAAATAGACTATGTTGTCACCATTCAAGTATACTGAAGGTTTAGATATATTTTTTGTGAAAAAACATTCTGTTTGGTTGTGGAATATTAGTTCAGCTATTGTTTTTAGCATAAATTGGATCATGATAGTGTTACACCATATAAAATGAACTTTTTATTACATTATCTATCTATTACACTGATCAAACTTGTCAAATAAATATTACAAATATCCATATCAACACTGTACTAATATGTCATCAGGGAGAAATCCTTACATCCAATTTTACCAATTGATTTTTATATGTCTAGAGCAAAGTGCATTAAACAAATTGACTGACAAAATCGATTGGGACAAAAGACATGATCTTGAAAATCTTTTGATTTGTGTAGATTGATCATTGTGTCGACACCTGCTCAAGATCAAAAGAATTTTTACCTGTATTAAGGTTGGACAGAAGAAGTTTCTATTGGTCCTGGCTACTGATCAATGACACTCTATTGTTACTGAGTTACCCTTAAGAAAAAGAAGTAATTATGCTGCTACATTGTTAAAATGTAAAACGACGCTGCACATGTTGCAGATGTATATTTTAAAATTCAAAGTACACTGTAATTATAAAATGTCAAGAATTTGCACTTTACATACGTTTACATACTATCAAGAGAAAGTAGGGTGGTTTTTTCATGATTCATGATATGGTTTGTTTGTTTTTTGTTTTTTGCATGACTCACAATTTTGGGCTTTTATTCACCATGATAAATGATAAGTGTTAAAATATACCTTTTTAAAAAAAAAAATTCAGTGGCCTGCGATATTCGATTTATATTTTCATCATGAACATCAAATCTTGTATTTACTTGTGAGTCATGACCCCCTTCCCACACTATATCGACTGTCTTAGTTACTGTATTTGCATAAAGCAAAACAACATCTTTCAAGAGCAAATAAAAGTCTACAAAGGAAATGTAAACTATTTCTATCAAATTCAGTTATAATTTGTTACTTGCCAGCAGTAAAAGACAATTAGAATCCTATAAGGTGTACTACAACACATTTATATACAAGCTTTCCTGACCACGCCTCGTTGTCATGTGTTTTACGGCAGATGGTGAATGTCCAAGGTTACACTACACTGTCTTATGGTGATCCATAGATGTTTAACAATTGTTATTTCATATCAGTAAAATTATGTTTGTTTTAATTGGAAAAAACAAGGTCAGCTGGTATTAATTAATCTGAGGTAATTTGACGTGAGGGCATTATCACTCCGTGATACATGGGCGTTATCACGTCGTGGTAATGCCCTCTCCAGTAACAAGCAACATAAACTGTTTTTTAAATATATAAATAAATATATGTAAATTTGCAACATAAATAAAGAAAAAAATGTCATTCAGTTTAGAAAACTGACTGTGTATATTGTGAAAATGCCGAATGATGATATATCATCAGGCCAACATCAAAATAATACAGCTACAAATAAAATAATACAGTGTAAACTACATAGTATCTTAATTCTTCAATGAAATAAATACAATAGTTGCTTATATAGCTGGCATTGTCATGATAATTGACAGCACTCGGGACAGTGGTATTGCCTTCAACATTGATAATGCCCTCGCCTTCGGCTCGGGCATTATCAATGTTTCAGGCAATACCACTCTCTCTTGTGCAGTCAAGATATCATGACAATGCCCTCTATATAAGTAACTATTGTATAAATATGTTAGTCCTATATGTACACTAAGAGCAGATAGACCTGATACATATACAATATTCGTACAGTGTCCAAAAATATAAAATTTATTTGTACGAGCCTTAGAAACAGGTAGAAATGCAAGGCTCTGCCAAGCATTTCTCACCTGATTAGCGGCGAGTACAAATAAACTTTATATTTTTCGACACTGTACGAATATTGTTTTTATCCTGCAAATCTAAAATAAATTTTACAGCGATGAAAAACATGAAAAATTTGCACTGTTAGCCAATTTCTGACATTAAATTTTCGGCGCGTTTTTAACTGATAGCCTGACGTCACAAACAAATATTGTATTCGACAACACGTCGTAAACCAGAATAGAATGCTAAATATCATTAGAAGCGAGGACGGTACCAGGCACTGCCGAATAAAGCAAAATTTATTCTGCTACCTTTATTGTACAGCAAATGTAACCGTTGCAGGATAAATGTTTATATTTGAATGCCCGGGCTTTGACCATTTTTTCAGCTACATCAGTTATTCGTGTTATTTCCTTTTCTTTTTTTTTTTGTTGAAAATGGGCCAGGGACTGAGTATTACTATAAGCACCAGTCTAGCCAGAAGCCCATACATAAACTGTAGCTATACCCGTATCAAGATTAAACATTTTTTTATCAATACAGCGATTATTAATATCATTGAACATTTCCAGTTTAATGACAGACAAAACTCAAGACTGTTAGTGTGTCATCATGTTACATTGGCGCCATTGGTATAATTTTGTTTTTGTAAACAAGGAGAAATTAAACGAATAATTTCCTATATAGCCAATGCTAGAACATCAAATCTTGTATTTACTTCTGTATTTAATAAGACCTTCTGACTAAGAAAATGCATGGAAGTAATTATAAAAGATGGTGATTATCGAACCCAGTCAATTCCTCAGACATCTTGGTAAACAAATCTTGTATTTGCATTTCAATTCAAAAATTAAGTATATTTGGCGACACAAGCAGCGGCTGATTCCGTTGTGAATGACAAGTTAATAAATGGAAATTATCGCCTTTTTTTAGCTGCACTTCTGACGCACGGATTATGCACTTTTCTTCAGGCAAAATTTACAGCAGAAAATTATGTAACAAAGAAAATGGAAGATGTGGAGAAAGTTAATATGTTATTTGCATATAAAATGAGCACAGGAGATCCATCACCATGGAAAAACTTTAAATTGATGAGCTGAGGGTCAACCATAACAAAGCAAAATTATCAAGGTCAAATTGATCAAATAGCATTCGATAAAAGCTTACAGATTTCAATTCAAGTAAAGAAAATGCACAATGCACATTAAATTTTATAAATTCTGACAATAAAATTAAAATCCTAATTTACATGTACAAGTATTCATTAAAAGTAAACATCTGCTCTGATTCTAGTGTGTGTTTACACCTGCTGGCCGTGTGCAAGTCTGAAAAAGTTTATCAGTGATCAAACAATGCCAGGGTCAAATCTGCACGATTATGTAACAAATTTTCCTTTGAAAGGATTGGTGGACTGAAAACTTGAAAATAAATTTAAATGTAGTCTTATTTAATAAGTTTTTAGCATTTAAATGTTAATGATATGTATAGCTCATATTACACATGTCTGATTTAAGCTTTATTTCTGTTTGACATGTATATTGTTGTATGTAACGTAACACGCCTAGTTTAAGTATATATATATATATATATATATATATATATATATATATATATATATATTTATATTACAGTTCACCAGGTACTCCGGCTTCCTCCTACATTTAAAACTTGACATGATATAGCTGAAATATTGTTGAAACCGGCACTGAATCTAATTAAAAAAATATATACAAATTACAGAGACATGGCCATAAGAATGGAGTTATCTGCCTGTTTCGCCTTAAGACATAAGTACAAAATTTGTAATTTAATAGCTTAAAACAATCATGACTTTAACAAAAGTATTCATACACAAAATGTTTGCCTATCTTAAAAACTTGAAATAAAGACTCACACCTTGATATTAATATCCTAACATATGTTGCAGTATTAAAATCCTTAAAAAAGGACCTTTTATCAACTTCTTTTGTTAACATGATCAAGTAAACTACCCTTAACTTCCTCCACTTCAAATCCAGTTAAATAAAAATAATTGTAAAATAGTATAATTTTCACATAACTTCTATAATTTGATCTGACAAGTGAGCCTTTTTATTCTTGTATGAATTATTATGAAAGATATAATGCTTCAATGACCATGCTTATTTCATCTTTTCATTTTTTTTTTTAAATACAATTTCCAGTTAAAAAGAGAACATAGCATTCATAGTCCTATTTATGTTTTCAATTAGTTAAAAAAAATTAGAATTGCAAAGGTGCTATTAATAAGTTAGCACTTAGGAAAGACTGCACAATCAGATTTTGGACCACTTAGCCAAATAATTGGATCTACTTACGATTAAATCACATGGCAGTCCTGTTACAATTTCCGTTTTATCTTGTAAACAACACAAAACATGTACTGTGATAATATATTATTCAGTCTGTCCCACTTTCTTGGACAATGTGACGATCATAAAATTTGAAAAGGAACACAGAATATTGAAAAGGATAAAATGAAAGACGTCTTCCACATTTAAATTAAATGACTTCTTCAGTTATAACAATGCCGGAATTTCCATCTCAACTTTTTGTTCATCAAAATAAAAGAAAGACGTTTTGCGCATGTACAAGTCTTCAAATTAAACCGATCACGTGAAAAAAATAAGAACTACCTGTAGTAAAATGTAAAAGAAATTAGAACTACATGTTATCAAACACACTAACCATTATCAAATGACTCCCACTACACTCTACATTCTTTTTACCACAAGAACATTTAACCGCCATTACTTTTAATTTTCTTTCCAGAAATATTCTTTGAAATTTCTCAACATTAACATGAAGAAAGCTTTATTTAACAAAAAAGAAAGTAGCCAAATTGGCTATTTTTGTCCACTTATTGTGGTCAGTTGTACTATAAATAAAAGGTATTAAAAGAATGACCTAAAATAACCTTCTTATCACTGGTCATAACATACAGTGAGTTGTCTGCTTGTTATCTAGGTCAAGTTTATAGATCATACACCTACCTTGCCATAGCTTGATAAAAATGTTCCAGTAAAATGTATAAAATCTAAAATAAAATGTTCACACAGTGTCATCAGAACAGCGACTGGCTACTTTAAAAGGAAAGTCTTCTTTACAACAGCTACAAATGAAAGCATGGCACAGCACACAGTCCTAGACAACACGTCAACTCGCTATAAATAGAATTTCAAATCTGATTGGTCAATGACTGCATATGATAGTAAAAAAAATTATTTTTGAAATCAATAGATGTGCAAAAAGCATAGATTTCAAGCACCAGGTAATTTCCTTAGTTGTGTAAACAAGTTTAAAGAGATTTTTTGAATAATAAGTTAATTGGATTCATAATACATGACATTTTAATTTGATTTCATATTTTATTGCATACAACATCCTATATTCAACAGTGCACCTTACTGAATTTTCAATTTTAACAAATTATTTTCTTTCTTATTACATAAAACCATACAATTTTATAAACCTATTTCTTATGACTGATGGTGTGGAGAGTTTCCTTGACAAAACATCCTTAACATTTAAAATGGAAAAGTAATGTTCTAAATAAAATATATCTAGGGATAAAATATGCAAATTCTATCTTCTTCAAAGATGTGGATCAATAAACTTAATATTCTAAAATTGCACAATTTAAATTATTTATTGTTAAACAAACCCAGTGTTTTCCTTAAGTTCAAAGACATGTTGAAATTGTGTGTAATTTATTTCTGCTGAAATTATTAAAAAATCTGTGTGTAATTTATTTCTGCTTAAATTATAAAAAAACTATTCATACAGTTTTTGAAAAATATTATTTTAAATAAATCCAACATTTTGACAAAGACTAATTTTAAACAATTTTTTAAAATTTTTATTTATTTATTATACAATTTTTATTTATTTTTTGGTCTGAATTCTTCCTGCACATTTATATTAACAGAATAAACATCCATAAAGACTTCAAAGATGTCCAAGAGAGTTTTGTACAAATTGAAATGCTGATAAAAATAAAATGCCAAAAAGGGATGAGTCATTCAGTGACCCCTCTGGAGAAAGTTAATATTAAATAAATAAATCTGGTCCACCTTGAATGAAAGGAACCGAAAACCTGACCTAGAATAGCATTTTTTAAAACATCACCTAAAATAAAAATGTGACGCAGTAATAGCATCTAACCTTGAACCAAATGTTTGTAGTATGATAATTTGTTTTTACAGGTCTTTATAAATGACAGGTTTCCGTCTATAAATCATTCCTCATTTCACTGGGAAGGCATAAAGACACATAGACTTAAATATTGGGTAGTATTACAAATGCTGTACAATTTTTTACTTTAAAAAAGTACCTTAATTTGACTCCAATTCCAATGAAACTGGTACCTCAGAGAATATCTACATCACTGTGTACATACTTTACAACAGCAATA
Organism: Limnoperna fortunei; assembly: GCA_944474755.1. NCBI lineage: Eukaryota > Metazoa > Mollusca > Bivalvia > Mytilida > Modiolidae > Limnoperna > Limnoperna fortunei. The sequence continues at coordinate 80,968,792 of OX104113.1, read as the reverse complement.
AAAAATTCCTGCCTAATCTGGGCATGGGGTTTTCAATCAGGAACTACGACTTTCTTCACAGGATAAATATGGATGACATGATACAGCTGAAAAAAGTGGCCTCAAACACCATTCAAACAAAACCAATCATAAAACCAGGTATCCAGGAGTGTTAGCTAACTCGTGTTATTTCCACCGACACCAACACAAAATCAGACACAGACAATGTCCTTCTGAAATGTCCAAATATTTTCAGTAATTAGAGTTGAGATATCAGTTTTTAAATAATGCATACATAACTTTACAGTTTATTGGATAACTTATAATTACTGGATCATTTAGGTCCAGATAACTCTGGAAAAGACAAAAATAGAAGTCATACCTAGTGTTATAATGTAAAAACACAAATTTGGCAAGAAATTATCATCGTACAAAAAAATCATCAGACAGAAATTAGACGCTACATTTTAAGAGAAGCAAATATGATGCAATATAATTGTAAATGTCACTTCTCAAACATTTTAAAAATTCAAAGTAAAATTACTTTACAATTATTATGTGTATTTCTGAATCAAAAACTACTCAATGACATTTCCTGAGTAATGGATGTCTAAATTTAGAATCAACAGGAAGAGTTCATTAAATCTGGAGAGATCCCCAGTCACAGTATCAAAGGCATATTCAATGACCACTTGTTTATATTAATATAAGTTTCCAGTTACTGAAATGCAGGAAATCCAGTGACTGCAATGCAGGCTGAATGCCAACCTATTTAATTAAAAATCTTTCACTTGCTCCCCCTTTTTTGTCAAAGTGAGCATCAATGATATAAAGGGGGGAGCATATGAAAGATTTAATTTTAGTTATACTAAAAGTCTCACATCTGTTGAGTGCATTTTTTTGCTAGCATTTTTTTCTTATTCAATATTTTATTTTTTTATTGCAAAAATCCTGTAGATAAAATTTAGTCATGACCTGTTCATGGTCAATACTATGCCTCTGCTGTTCACATATCATAAATCGTCAACTTTTGCTACTGGAATTTTACATTATTAGTTAGTCATGTTTTTTTCAAAAGGGATCTAATGTTGTTTACAAACATTCCAATATATATAAGCTTTTGATGTAGTTGACCATGATATATTATGCAAAAAATTAAATATATATGGATGTAATACAAAAACAGTTCAATTTTTCAGGTCATATTTGAACAATCGAACACAACAAGTCCAAATAGGAAATATAAAATCTGATCCAATGAAAATCAAGCATGGTGTCCCCCAAGGTTCAATACTTGGACCTCTTCTCTTTATATTATATATTAATGATTTTCCCCTTCATGTTAAATATTCCCTTACTGATCTATATGCAGATGACTCAACAATTCATTTGTCTGGTAAAAATGTAGATGTTCTGCAACCCAAAATTCAAGAAGACATACTTGAAATTGAAAAATGGTGTCAAGAAAATAAAATGTTTATAAATTGTAGTAAAACAAAGTGTATGGTTATTGGAACTAAGCAAAAGCTTGTTACACAAAATAAAAATTTCAATCTCTGTCTAAAATCAATACCATTGGAGATTTCAAATTGTGAAAAAATTTTAGGAATTAAAATTGACTCTAATCTACACTGGACTGAACAAGTTGACAGTGTATGTTCAAAAATTTCAAGTCGAATCTATTTGTTGTCAAAGATTAAAAGGTATCTAACTCTCGATTCAATGAAACTGTTTTATAATGGTTATATTTTGCCTTTAATTGACTATTGTATCACTATTTGGGGAAATTGTAGTGCAGTCAACTTGAATCGTATTGCAAAACTCCAAAAAAGAGTTGTCAGACTTATTTTAGATGCTGACTTTTTAGCCCCCTCTGCTCCTCTTTTCAAAAAGTTAGAATTTTTGACAGTTGAAAATAGAATTCTGTATCATAAATGTATTTTAGTTCATAAATGTATTAATAATGAAGCCCCACAATATCTTACAAGAAAGATAAATTACATCTCTAATGAAAATCCTTATCAATTACGAAATGCAACAAATGGAGATTTGTGTATTCCAAAACCAAAAACAGAACTTTTTAAACAATCCTTTTTCTATTCTGGACCTTTTCTCTGGAATAGACTTCCAATCACTGTACGTTCATGTAAATCTCTAGATACTTTCAAGATTAAATTAAAATCATTTTTATTGAATACACAAAATCAAGAGATAATTTAGACAATTTATAATGTTATATTTTGTATACAATATGGACCTTAACATTTACATGTTTAATGTTTCTTGTTCATCTGTTTTAATGATACGTGTTTGTATGCTTCATTATTTTAAATGTATTGTGAACTTTCATTTTCTTTTCTTTTTGTAATTGTGTAATACATGTATTATGTTATCTCTTGTATTCATGTAACTTTGTATGATGAACTTTATGAGGGCCTCAGGGAAGATTAGTTTTTAACTAACTGAGTTACCCTCTTTAAATAAAGCATTTATTATTATTATTATATTATTATTATTATTATAAAATGGTATTCGGACATTTCTCATGTCAATGGCCAATGACAAAGCCCCAAAGTTTCGAACAGAGAAAATCCACTGCACCTGGGTATCACTTGTGTTCCAATTTAGGTCAAATTTTACCATAGAAAATCGCCCTATCAAATGTAAAAAAAAAAACAACGAAAAACTCCACATTTCAAAATGCTGAATACCTCTATACCTCTTTTGAGCTACAAAAGGAACATAAGCTAGACCATTTGCATCAAGCAGTTTTCATTTGTCACCCAAAAAAAAACCACACACTAAAACACAGTGACTTGTAGTATAGATTAGCTGTATGCTTCATTCCTCCTTCTGCAACTTTTAAAATACAAATGAAGTTCTCTACATGAAAGACATTATATTCCTAAATACCATTAAATTTTAAATTTTAAATATTGAAAAATTTTGTCAGTGTATAATCTGTCATCTTACATATTATTAATTAAACTGAACAAATGTTGTTTTCACCGATAAACACTCCTTACGAACTTTTATTGTTTTTTTTTTTTTAAATCTTAGTCATCTGCTATAAAATAACAGCTCTTCATTGTTTTCTGTTTTAAATATGATGCATTTTGCAGGCTACTAATAAATGCATTTCTATTTAACATGCAATTTCAATTTGAAAATTTGATATTTGATGCCAGTTTATGCCGATGATATCATTTACGATAATCGAAACAGCATTCAGCATCAGTTAAACCATTGTGATATCAGCACTAATAATTACGTCAAAACTGTTAGCCATGTAATAGGGTCCTTAATTAATAATTACAAAATTAAAATCTCGTTGTTTATACCTCCCAAATTTTATACTGCATATATTACATAATAAATTACAGCCTGCCAGATAAACTAAACAGACATTGTTCACTTTAAATTAAATATTTTCTGCTCCATAAAAAGGAGTTAAATCCAATAATAAAATATAATTTTTATAATGTTTACTTTGTGTGGTTTTTGGGTTTGGTTTTTTGTTGTTGTTAAAACATGCACAGTTCTGTCATTTCTCCATGTCAACTCTGTAAAGATGTATTGTTGCAATTACAAGGCTAGGTTACTACTCTGAATTCTTTGTTCTTTTTTACAGTTTACAAAAAGACATAAAACAAGGTTTGTACAGTATATTTTTGCAAAATTAATTTATAAGTTCATGTACTTCATGTTGACAATCCTCATGTACTCTTATGCTGAAGACAATGTGAAGCATTCCTACATAACATATAGATCAAAGACGTCAGTAGTCAACAATTGTTTTATCCAGTAAATCTTACACAATCCTGTTTTCACATCTGCTATAATCAAATAAAATGTCAGTATTCCATACTTTATAATCTAGATTTCTTCACTAGAAAGAAGATTTTAATGTATACTGTCTTACCTTTTACTTTTCTCTGGTTTTTCCGACTTTACACAGAATTCATCAAATCATACAAAATATGGTCTACGCAGAATTCATACAAAATATACTACTTCTTCAAACCTGTTAAGGAAAAGGAAATCCGTTGGTAAAAATTTGAGTAATATTATCACTTCCTTACACAAAAACTAAGGAATTTACAAACTTTCAAGAGCTATTTCCTTTTGATAAAGTAATCAGGGGCATAACATGGAAGGTATATGATGTGTAAACATCAAAACCAAGAGATGCAGACGGACACAACACTGACACCATAATTTGTAACCAAGAAGATTGTGCAGTCTTAACTGAAGAAACACAGTGTTTTTTAAAATATATTTCTATAAAGCTAAATTTCATCATTTTTTCTAAATTAGGCAGACCCGTATTCACAAAGAATTCATCTGAATACAGTGGAAATACTGCCTTTAGACAGTTAAGCAACTATTCAATCAATCTAGCCCTAAAGAAAGAGAGATATCTCCTTTTTAAAAAAAAAATTTCAACTGTAGTGCCCCTAGCAATTAATTATTCTTTCCACAAAAAGTTAAACAAAAACTAGATTCCTACCTCAAAAGATAAAAAGCATTACAGCTCGGACATAAATTTGTCATTCATGACCTTAGACCAAAGTTCAAGGTCAATGGTGATCAACCATGGTATGCGACACATCGCCTTGATCTTATTTACTCATATTCCAAAAATCAAAAGAGTACCTCGAAGGTTAACTAGAGGCTCTTAACAACCTGTATCGCTCACCTGACTTACAAAAACTTTTTAAGAGACAAAACTTTTCTTGCAAATTTTTATATTAAATGCTTAAGTGTTAACGTGAAGATGCTGTTTCTATAAATGCTGCCACGCTGAATTTCCAATCAGCAGCAATTTGTAGGACAGTTTCTGAGAAGCAGTTTTATGTTTTTTAATAGGTTAGAGTTAAGTAATGTTCCATGGTGGCAGCAATCTTGTATTTTGGATTGGAACAAAAAACTTGTAATTGGTGTAGGACCATACAATATCACATATCCTAAAATCTGCCAAACGGTTTTTGAGAAAAACGAATTCTGAAATTTCAGCCAATCAGAACGCATTTGCAGCTCTGGCAGCCATGTTGAATTTCCTACTGGCTGGAAAAACCTCAAATAATAAGATTACTATCTAGGATTCACTTATGCATTATTTGATGTAATTGTGTGAAACAGTTTCAGAGAAGAAGTTGTTTGTATAGTTTTCTCATAGGTTCATATGTTAAGGTTTGTTCTACGGTGGTGGCCATCTTGGATTTTGGATAGCCACAAAAAACTCAAATTTGTAGAGCTCCATCCAAGGTTCATTTGTGCAATATTTCTAATCAATCTGCTATACAGTTTGTAAAAAGAAGATTTTTGAAATTTCAGCAAATCAGAACACAATAATGGCCCTGGAAGCCATGTTGAATTTGCAATTGGCTAGAAAAACCCAACATATAATAAGATAATTATCCTACCTTCATTTCCTTATTTATTTGGCTTCATTGTGTGTAACAGTTTCTGAGAAGAAGTTGTTTGTAAGTTTTTCCCATAGGGTCCTATGTTAAACTATGTCATCCGATGGTGGCCATCTTAGATTTTGGATTGGCACAAAAAACTCAAACTTTGTAGAGGACCATCTAAAGTATATTTCTACAATATTTCAAATCAATCTGCCAAGCAGTTTATGAGAAGATTTTTAAATTTCAGCCACTCAGAACACATTAATGGCACTGGCAGCCATGTTTTATATTTTATCAGCACCAAAAACTCAAACTTTGTTAAGAACCACACAATAAACATTCTTGCCAAGTTTGGTTCCAATTAGCCAAGTGGTTTTGGAGAAGATTGAAAATGTAAAAAGTTTACGGCCGCTGACAACGATGCCGCCGCCGATGGATGCCAAGTGATGAGAATAGCTCACACTGACACTCTGGGTTAGGTGAGCTTAAAACTGACATATTTTTAAAACGCTGAAAATCTTGAAGAAATAATTGTTGATTTCAAAAATGTACCCTTTTTGATCTTCAAAAGGAGCATACACGGTAAGCAGTTTTCATTTGTCACGAACAAAATCCTTGCCACAATACGTCATCACTAAGTATAGTACCTTCTCACCTCTGGAGGTAAAAATCCATTAATTTTTTACTTGTCAAAAACGAAATTAATCTACTTGTAGGGATCATAAACAAATCAGACCAACCGAGAAAACACAGAAAACTGCTGACAATAACCACAGAAATAAACAAATCAGGCCATCTGAGAAAACTCAGAAAACTGCGGACATTAACCACAGAAATAAACAAATCAGGCCATCTGAGAAAACACAGAAAACTGCTGACAATAACCACAGAAATAAACAAATCAGGACATCTGAGAAACTAGAGGCTCCCTGGAGCCTGTATCGCTCACCTGAACCTGAAAACAAACAACCCTTTTTTATCCAGCTTTTTGTTGCTATAAGGAATTGCCCAACACTTCTGCAAAAATCATTAATTTTGACCTTTTAAGGGAAATAACTCCTATAAGGAGGAGCTTTTGATGCTTAGAGGGAGAAGGGAGGTTCACTTCAAACTTGCTGTACCTGTTATACTTTTTTAACTATCAGTGGAAAACTCTCTCGACTCCCACCCCCTCCCCCCTTTTTTCATTTTTTCTATTCTAAGCCAACGTAGCTATGTAGGTAGTCAGGTGTCATTTGCACAATTTTGGTAGAGGACGTCCTTAAGATGATGTGTGCAAGGTTTCAAAGCAGTCCTTTCATTGGTTAAAGAGGAGAAGATTTTTTAAAATCAAGTAAAATTGATTAAAAAAATGTTCAAGGAGAATAATTCCTAAACGGGTCATCAGACAATCTTGACCCATAAGTCATTTTTGCAATCCCTTCAGTGGTTTTGGAGGAGAAGATTTTTGAAGAAAAGTTAACGACGACGACGACGGACGCCAAGTGATGGCAATAGCTCACATGACCCTTCGGGTCAGGTGAGCTAAAAACAGAAAACTGCTGACAATAACCACAGAAATAAACAAATCGGGCCATCAGAGAAAACACAGAAAACTGCTGATGATAACCACAGAAATAAACAAATCAGGCCATCACAGAAAACACAGAAATCTGCTGACAATAACCACAGAAATATTATGTTTCATATAAATAATAATTCTGCAAATACTGTAAGTGTAACTGAACAGAATCATGCAGATAATGTCAGGAACTTTGAGCCGTTAATAATGGCTGATCTATGACCTGGAAATTTTTGTTTTTCAACTTTTAGAAATTAGGGTGTTTAATGCTATGACAATGATTATGGTGATCTCCATGGTGAAATTATATATCATTAACTTCTTAAGAGTCTCATACAAACTATGAAAGTAACCATTTTACTTACGTCTTAATTACTAAGGTCTAAAATACTAAAAGGCCAGGGATGGGGGGGGGGGGGGGGGGCTATGTCTGGTCCCTCAAAGAGGCATAGCCCCTGAACCCAAAATTTAGACCTAGGTAGCCCCAAAGCATAAAATATTAGGCACAACTCTACAGGATTTCATCATGTTGTAACTTTGTACCAAACTTTATGAAAATGTTAAGTTATCATTAAAAAAATTTACTTCAAGGCATGTCAGAGGTGGGAAGTATGAACAAGCAAACAGACAAGGGAACAAAAATCTGTATGTACCCCTTTATTTCATAGGTGAGACATAATGATCGTCACCTTAAAAATGGTGTTGAAACTGTGCTATAACTATAGGATATTACACTTTATGCAAGATTATAAAGAAATGTTTTATCAAATTTATTTTCACATATGCACAACTCTAGACAGTATTTTCACATTAAAGCAGTAAATTTCCATGGTTTTTTTTAAATGTTATACCTAAATTTAAAAAAAATATTAACAACAGTGTGTGAATTGATATTGGTAATTTTAAAATCACATAAAATAAGAAATGATAAAGTCCATCCATTTAATTCTGACCAGCGGTGCATCAAGCGGAAAACTTATAATTGAGGATATATATCAAACCAGATGACTAATAATTATCTTTAAAAATCAACTCCTTAAAAGAAAAATGCTATCCAATGCATAGCAAGAAGATTATGCAACGATACAAATGACACAGACTGACCAACGAATGGCCTTAGTCATTGAGTGTCTATATAAATGAATAACGTAAACAATCATAACATATCGATCTTAAACTTTCTCATTTCAACTGAACCCAAAACTTTTTTATAGTTGCTTCTCAGTCTGCTAACCGCGGACTTGCCATGCTATTATTTGACTTTGCTCAAATATTCCAACAAGATGTGAAAATTATCAATGTGACAAATTCATTACGCCAGACGTGTGTTTTGTCTATTTAAGACTCATCAATGGCGTTTAACTCTAAATCTTCATTGGAAGATGGAATAATATTTTTTTCCATTGGGAGACGGAATAATATAAGTCCACTGGGATATATATATTACAACTTTTACAAGTTATTTAAAAAAAAGCAATTAAAAACATCAAACATTCACAAATAAGAAGTAAGACATTCCATCAGCATATATCAAATAATTATTACTCGTCAAAACTGCAAAAACAGGACTTTGGGCAGATTTGTCTGTGATTACTTACATTCCTTGTAGGTAAAGTATACATTCAAAGTCTGCATCATTTCAAAATAAATCAAGCCAAAAAAATTATAGAAAAAAACAACAATAGATTTATGTATGAACAATATAACCAGAAACATATAAAGACATCCATTTATCTTTTCTACACATTGGATTGTCTTTAAAGTTTCGCCAAGGTTTTGAAGAAGACATGTTTTAAACATTCTGCAATATTTCAATGAATGGTACACATATTGACAAGTCTTATGGGAAAACAAATGCGATTACTACAAAAATTTTGAACGCTTCCTTCAAACAATGTAATTGAGACAAAAATGGCGAAAAAATCTGACAAAATTTTATTTCACTATATATACCAAATAACCAACATAATATTAGTCATTTTACAGTTATTCTGTTGATAAATCATTTAACAGTTGTTCTTTTTTTTTGAGATATTGTTCAATTTTTAAGTATTTAAAGTTTAAAAGTGATTACAATAGAAGAAAGTAATACTAATAAAAGAAGTAAATACCAATTAAAATAAAACCGTAAATGATTTAAATTTTTTAAATATAAACTAAGTATTATAATATTATTTTTTAATAAAAGTTTTAGTGCTCTAAATCGTGTTTTCAAATATCTATATGACATGAAATTCAAAGCTAACTTCCAAGTTTTTCAATGTTCAACTTAAATATATTCAATAATGTAATACACATTTCCCACTGCAATACACAAGTTATTAAAATGCAATTTAATTGAACTTTTTTTGTTAGACTGGGACTTGTGGAGTGTTATATCTATGACTCACTTTCTTAAGCCTGATTTTGCTGAAATCTAAACATTTTAAAGTGGTACCTTATTGATATTCATTTTAAATGTATGCATTATAAAAGACAGGTTTTTTGCCTAGTATTCAATTCTTCACAATTCACAAATATAATTTGTGAAGAGGAGAAAATTATAGCAGGTAAATATTTGCTATTTGCAAAAGCAAATAAATAACAACAAAATACTAATTTTGTTATGTAACTAAGACCTTCAAATATAATTTATGAAAATTAAATGCACAGAGTACTTGTGCATAGTGTAGAAAACGAAACTAGTCATTTAACTCGTTGTATTTGATTTGGTATTGAATATTTCATTATACTAATTTTTTAAAACTTTTTATGGAACTGGGACATAAAATTTGATGAAGTCCCTTGGAACAGAACCAAGTCTCAAACCAAGTAGGTATACATACACTATATCAATAAAGAACAAATAAATATTTAAGGTAGTATAATGCATTTACAAATAAAAACTGCAAAACCTTATAAATTGAAGGAACTGAACACATGTATACAGAATAGACATGAATTAAATTTAAAGATTCAATTTACAAACATTTTAAATAGCTTCCCTTAAATTTTATTTTTGGTTTCTAAAGTATTTTATACAGGGTAAGGGGAAGATTAAACTATTAGCAATATGGAACAAAATATTGAACAAACTATAGAAACAGATACATAAAGTCATGGAAGAAACAGCAGACAATAACAGGAAACTGGAATACAACACAAGGTACAAAGGCTGTTGATAACTTAAGGAGACAGACTGGAATACATTGATTGGATTGGATGTCGGCTTTACATCCAGCGAGCAGTATTTCAGCTATATTCAGGACGGGAACAAGTTAACAAACAATAAATCAATGGAAAATGGGGGTGGGATGGGTCACAGGGAATACAATTTTGACTGCCACTGGAAAAGTAGGGAGTTTTGGGCAGGGGCGGAAAATTTAGCCTATTGTAGCGGCTACAATGAGCCTACTCTTTTTCGAAATCTACAAAAGGGGTTTTTATCTTGCAAGGAGCGTGACACTCTCCAAACGCGTTACCCACTACGGTCCGTGATCAGGCTTTTGTATTATGACCTGACAACCCCCCAATGAGAGGGTCTCCCCTATCCGTCACCCGGGGACGCGCTGGGCTGACTGGAATACAACACATTGAACAAAAACTATTGACAGCTAAAGGAGACGGACTGGAATTCAACACAAGGTACAAAGAGTGTTGACATCAAAAGGAGACAGACTGGAATACAACACATGGTACAATACTGCTGACAGCTAAAGGAGACAGACTGGAATACAACACATGATACAATACTGCTGACAGCTAAAGGAGACAGACTGGAATACAACACATGTAACAAAGACTGTAAACAGCTAATGGAGAGGGACTGGAATACAACACATGTTACAATACTGCTGACAGCTAATGGAGACGGACTGGAATATCACACATGGTACAATACTGCTGACAGCTAATTAAGACGGACTGGAATACAACACATGGAACGATGACTGTAGACAGCTAATGGAGACAGACTAGAATACAACACATGGTACAATACTGCTGACAGCTAATGGACACGGACTGGAATACAAAACATGGTACAATACAGCTGACAGCTAAAGGAGACAGACTGGAATACAACACATGGTACAATACTGCTGACAGCTAATGGAGACGGACTGGAATATCACACATGGTACAATACTGCTGACAGCTAAAGGAGACAGACTGGAATACAACACATGGAACAAAGACTGTAGACAGCTAATGGAGACGGACTGGAATTCAACACAAGGTACAAAGAGTGTTGACATCAAAAGGAGACAGACTGGAATACAACACATGGTACAATACTGCTGACAGCTAATTAAGACGGACTGGAATACAACACATGGAACGATGACTGTAGACAGCTAATGGAGACAGACTGGAATACAACACATGGTACAATACTGCTGACAGTTAAAGGAGACAGACTGGAATACAACACATGTAACAAAGACTGTAGACAGCTAATGGAGACGGACTGGAATACAACACATGGTACAATACTGCTGACAGCTAATGGAGACGGACTGGAATATCACACATGGTACAATACTGCTGACAGCTAATTAAGACGGACTGGAATACAACACATGGAACGATGACTGTAGACAGCTAATGGAGACAGACTAGAATACAACACATGGTACAATACTGCTGACAGCTAATGGAGACGGACTGGAATACAACACATGGTACAATACTGCTGACAGCTAATGGAGACGGACTGGAATATCACACATGGTACAATACTGCTGACAGCTAATTAAGACGGACTGGAATACAACACATGGAACGATGACTGTAGACAGCTAATGGAGACAGACTGGAATACAACACATGGTACAATACTGCTGACAGTTAAAGGAGACAGACTGGAATACAACACATGTAACAAAGACTGTAGACAGCTAATGGAGACGGACTGGAATACAACACATGGTACAATACTGCTGACAGCTAATGGAGACGGACTGGAATATCACACATGGTACAATACTGCTGACAGCTAATTAAGACGGACTGGAATACAACACATGGAATGATGACTGTAGACAGCTAATGGAGACAGACTAGAATACAACACATGGTACAATACTGCTGACAGCTAAAGGAGACAGACTGGAATACAACACATGGTACAATACTGCTGACAGTTAAAGGAGACAGACTGGAATACAACACATGTAACAAAGACTGTAGACAGCTAATGGAGACGGACTGGAATACAACACATGGTACAATACTGCTGACAGCTAATGGAGACGGACTGGAATATCACACATGGTACAATACTGCTGACAGCTAATTAAGACGGACTGGAATACAACACATGGAAGGATGACTGTAGACAGCTAATGGAGACAGACTAGAATACAACACATGGTACAATACTGCTGACAGCTAATGGAGACGGACTGGAATACAAAACATGGTACAATACATCTGACAGCTAAAGGAGACAGACTGGAATACAACACATGGAACAAAGACTGTAGACAGCTAATGGAGACGGACTGGAATACAACACATGTTACAATACTGCTGACAGTTAAAGGAGACAGACTGGAATACAACACATGTAACAAAGACTGTAGACAGCTAATGGAGACGGACTGGAATACAACACATGGTACAATACTGCTGACAGCTAATGGAGACGGACTGGAATATCACACATGGTACAATACTGCTGACAGCTAATTAAGACGGACTGGAATACAACACATGGAACGATGACTGTAGACAGCTAATGGAGACAGACTAGAATACAACACATGGTACAATACTGCTGACAGCTAAAGGAGACAGACTGGAATACAACACATGGTACAATACTGCTGACAGTTAAAGGAGACAGACTGGAATACAACACATGTAACAAAGACTGTAGACAGCTAATGGAGACGGACTGGAATACAACACTTGGTACAATACTGCTGACAGCTAATGGAGACGGACTGGAATATCACACATGGTACAATACTGCTGACAGCTAATTAGGACGGACTGGAATACAACACATGGAACGATGACTGTAGACAGCTAATGGAGACAGACTAGAATACAACACATGGTACAATACTGCTGACAGCTAATGGAGACGGACTGGAATACAAAACATGGTACAATACATCTGACAGCTAAAGGAGACAGACTGGAATACAACACATGGAACAAAGACTGTAGACAGCTAATGGAGACGGACTGGAATACAACACATGGTACAATACTGCTGACAGCTAATGGAGACGGACTGGAATACAACACATGGAACAAAGACTGTAGACAGCTAATGGAGACGGACTGGAATATCACACATGATACAATACTGCTGACAGCTAATGGAGATGGACTGGAATACAACACATGGAACAATGACTGTAGACAGCTAATGGAGACAGACTGGAATACAACACATGGTACAATACTGCTGACAGCTAATGGAGAAGGACTATGAGTGGAATACAACACAAGGAACAAAGACTGTCGACAGCTAAATGAGACAGACTGGAATAAAACACATGGTATAATTCTGCTAACAGCTAAAAGATACAGGCGATACATCAAATCATTTTTTTAACATTATAGTTTCACTCTCACTCTCAAACTACATAAACTATACTAAACTCCAGAATTGTACATTATACTGTTATATAATAGACATCATAAATATGAAGGAATTTGTAAGTTGTAAGATAGTTATTTTTTAGTCTTATACAAAAATTCCATAAAATGGTTATAGTTAGGATTAAACAATTGTGGACTGTTAGCAAGCTCACAAAGGGATACCCCCCTTCTTTCAAGTCCAATTATCTCCCCTTAATGATATCCAAGGACAATAAAAATCCTTCATGCACATCTACATATAATGTACTTCCTTTATGCTAAGTTTCATTAAATTTCATCAAGCAGTTTAGGAGTTGTGCTTACAAGGGATGTGGACAGACGGACAGACACAGGGTGATTCCTATATACCCCCCCCCCCCAACAAGTTTGCAGGGGTATAAAAAAGATACAAAGTTGAAAATCCCTGTAGGTATATCATGGCATCCAGTTTTTTATTAGGGGTAAGGGAAAACCCCTGATGTTTTTTTTTTTTTACCATCGAATATATTTTGATTTCATAGCTATAGATATTATACATCACATGTTCCCATTTTCTTTAAACATTTTGAACTTTGTTTCAAAAAGGAAAAAAAATAACATGAGAGAAATAAAAAGAATGAATTAATTTTGGATTTGTTCATAATCTCTTTAGAACAGACAAGGAACATATAAAGGAATAAATGATAACAAGTCGCAGGAAAATGACCATTGAGGACAATGACTAAATGAAACAGACAACAACAAATAAAAAGGAAACATACTGTTTATGCATATGTCATTATGTAATGTGTTCATTTCACAGGAAATGTGCATCATGATTTGTGAAGCATTACATGCAATTTGATGCATTTTTCATCAGATTATCGAGATTTATGATGAGAGAATATTGGATGATATTTAATTTTGTTTCAATTTGATCAATTAATCTGGAAAGATAATGTGCTACAACTCAATAATTTTTAAATTACAATTTTTTGTTTGTTTTAATGACTGCAGTTCTTTGTCACAATCCATCACATCAATTATAATGTAGAATGTTTTACTGAGATCAGACAATATTATTGTCATTTTTTATGCTGCAACAATAGTCCAAGATACATGTAGTACTAGGTTTAGCACTGAAACTTTGTCATCGTGTCGTCATGTTGAAAAACAACACTGTCTGTCTGATAAAACAGAACGCAATGATAATAATTTGCAATAGTTCCTTTTTAAAATAATTGCTTCTCATGTATCGATGTATCCTGTAATGACAGTATGTGATCATTTTTCTAGAAGAAATTAGATAACAGTAATAACCAGAAGATGTACAAGACACATGAAAATTCCATGGAACCTGATAAGTCACATGCCACAAACAACTAAAATCCTGTTGTTCCTATTTCTAGTTTCAAAACAACACTTACAAATAAAATGTAAGTTAACAAGGTTTTACATGGACCATGGTTATCTATGGGCAGGACAGAACTTTGCTTCAATGCTGCACTATGACCTTAACCTTGAAGATAGTGACCAGAATGTTGCATGTCCTTATAATGTACTTGGGCCAGACTGATGTACGGACATATGGTGACGGCATGTTTATGACAGGGAACAACTGGTAATAAATTTCACTGAATACATATGACTAAATTCCATCTGGCATAAATATAAACTTTGTAGAGGAGGATTCAAATAACACTGCTCTTTGGTTTCAACTGGTTCTACAGTTTCAGATAAAAAGCCTTTTCCAAAGATTTTCTGCACTTCTGCAATTTTTATTAAGTCATACATTAGTGGCCATTTTGGAATTTTTATCAAAACAAAAACATAAACTTTGTAGAGGACAATCCAATAAACTTTCACACAAAATGGCTTCTTAAATAAATTTATCAGTTTCTAAGATGTGTTATGGTGGTGGCCATTTTAAATTTATGATCAAAGTGAAAAATAAACTTTGTAGAGAACCATGTCAACATTGTGACCAGGTTTGACTTCAATTTGTCCAGTAGTTTCAGAGAAGGGTTACATATTGTGCATCAAACTACAGAGTTTATTTAACGAATATTTCAAATTTCTGAACAGTTTATACAGTATTGGCTGTTCAGAGATTGTAAATATTCTGCATAATTTAATACTAACTACAAAACTTGACAATTATAAAGGAAAAAACAGCAATGATCTCATTGAACTGATTTAGTTTGAATGTGGTAGTCAATCACATCCTACACGCAGTGAGACTCGAACCCGCAACTCAGTGTTGACAGACCACTTGATTAATAGTAGAAGACCTACCTTAACTCTTTGGCCACTGAGGACTCTTCTTATAAATAAGTATTAAAGTAAATTAATCAACACGTTGGGATTAGACCATATCTACTTGTACATGACATTCTACCAAAAGACTAAATGTTTTTGTATCTATTTCGTCTGCTGAATGTTTAAAGCTCTTGCATAATTATATTTCATTCAAAATAGATTTTCATGTTGTCTATCGTCAGGTACAAATCCTGAACAAAAAATAATTTGAATAAAGGTGAGATCACACCTTACTTTTTAATTTAACCTCAGATAAGAGTAGTTCATCAGGAAATTGAAAATCAATGTTTCCTGTTAGGTGTTCAAGTTTCAGTATTCTCAAGGGTGCTATTTTATTTCAATAATTGTCAAATCTGTATACATATTCTTATTTCTAGTGTATTTTCATTTTGTTACTATACAGAAATATTTCTTTAAAAAAAAACACGGAAATATTAATTTTTCAGAAAAATAAAAAGATTTCTGCCACAAAATGAATAATAATTGTTAAAAGAAATTAGAAAATATTTAGGAAAAATCTTTTTGAAACATTAGAATTCTAACTTGCAACTAATTCACAGATTCCACCAATTTATTTTACTGTAATACCATCACAGTCAACACTGAGGTTCGAGTGTAACTGCGGGAAGGATGTACTCAACTCCAATCTTAATATAAACAAAAATATTGAAGAAAGTGTCCATGGGACACGGATGCCCCCGCTAAAGTAAGTCCCAAACAGGAAGTAGTTGTCCAACAGGTCTGAAAGTCGCTTAGGACGTACAACTTGTGATACTGAACCACGATGCCAAATTTCAAATTGTTCTAATGTACAGTTTCTGAGAAAAGCTTGACGGAAATTTTCATACTCATGTTAACACATTTTCATATCGGCCCAGTCACAAACAGGAAGTAGTTGTCCGACAGGTCTGAAAGTCGCTAAGGACGTACAACTTGTGATACTGAACCACCCTGCCAAATTTCAAATTGTTCTGATGTATGGTTTCTGAGAAAAGCTTAACGGAAATTTTCATACTCATGTTAGAACATTTTCATATCGGCCCAGTCGCAAACAGGAAGTAGTTGTCCGACAGGTCTGAAAGTCGCTTAGGACATACAACTTGTGATAATGAACCACCCTGCAAAATTTCAAATTGTTCTCATGTACGGTTACTGAGAAAAGCTTGACGGAAATTTGTTCGGACGTACGTACAGGCAGACGGACAGACATGAGTAAAACTTAATGCCCCCTGACATGTCGTCGCGGGGGCATAACAAACAAACAGAATACACTTCACATGATGACCATCACGGGTAACACTGATGTCTTTTACTGTATTGCCATCACTAGAAACATTGATGCATTTTACTGTAATACAATATAGAGTAAAACAGATGCATTTTACTTTAATAGGATTACAAGTTACACTAAAGTAATTTATTGTTCAACCATCAAAAGTAGCAATGATACTTTTTACAGTTATACCATCATGAGTAACAATGATATATTTCACAATGAGGACAAAAACTGACATCATAAGTCATCTGACAATTCTTGACAACAGAAATCTCGGCTACCACAAGCGTAGCTGCCTATATGCAAGTACTCTGCTGAATCCACATAATTTTGACAACAACAAAATTGCAATGTTATCACTGCAATCAATAAACTGTCCATTTTCAAAACTAAATAAATCACCTTAGAACTCAGAACTTAGTTATTTAGAACTGAACTTGGAACATTTATTGAATCCACAATGTAACTAGTCTAGTTACGCCCCTGGCTACCTGATCATTTTTGCAATTCACAGTTTCTCTCAACATGTTGCGAGCTATAAAGATGACCTTGACTTTTCTACACTGATAATAATTGGAAACAATAGCAAGAATTGCACAATGTAATAATGTGCATGTTATATAGGGTACCAGACTTCAATTAAGACAAAGCAAACAGTAAGACTACAAAAGAACATCTCTGTGATACTTAGGAACTACTTGTTGTTATGGCAGAAGGGTACCAGCAAACAGGGAAGATTACTTATTTCCTGTTGACAAACTGACTAGTGCAGCCTTGAAACAAAACTTTTTGTATTGTTACAAGGAAAATGTCATGATTTAGCAATCAAAAATGTGGTAATGAGGCACAGAAATAAACACACATCCTTGGCATGTGACATGTTAATTTGCAAATATAAAAAGAGACATTACTTTATAAATTAGTATGCTATTTGTCCAAACAAGGCCTTCTACTATCAGGGAGTTTAGAATGTGAGAAGCATTTTTTGCCTATTTATCATATAAAAACTAGATTCCCAAAAGCTCATGTGATATCCTGACCACAAAACCATACTATTATGTATTTTGAATATTGAATTTATCTTTATTTCGATTTGACTGATAATGTTATATCCTCAAAGCCTATTTCCTTACTCAAATTTATCACATTGGCAAGTAGTGTTTACAGTATACTAGTAGATTGGCATTGTCCACTCTGAAAGTCAAGCAAGTTTCACTAGGAAAACAGTAGGTAATGAGACTTGAATACAAAAATATACAAACTAGTCATTATGTGTTGAACTCTTTTTACAATATTTTTACATCACATCATTGTAATTTTAAACAGATTTACATAATACATATTCTAATATGACATCATTCAAAGCTTTGTAAAAAAAATATCTTTAAATATGCAATAAAATGTCGCTAATTTATTTTCATATTAATTTAATTTTAACACAAATATTTGTTGCTAGTTTTCAACTACAAGGTCAAAACAAGAACATAATGATGTTGTCAACAACATATTTGTATGTGTGCATTGGTGTGCACTTGTACCTCCTTCTATTTCATGAATCACGGATGTAACGTTATGTCACAACTTTCTTCATTATGTTTATAAATATGTTATTTTGCTTCTATGCATATTTCTTCTTTTTGTGCCATCAATTTAAGGATTTATCTATAATTTTTCAAAAATAAAAAAATATGTCTAATTGCCAACAATGGAGGGTCCAATACACATGTAAATACCGTGCCTATTTATATTTAAATAATCAATAAAATATGGTACAATACTGCCATCATTTTTTTTATTGGATTGTTAAGTTTGTCTCATTGAACTATTTTTGTGACTAAATTTTTAAAAATTTATACCAATAACTTTATATTGGTAGGTTCTTTAGAAACTTCATGTTAAAATACAGAAGCAAAAAAATCGAAGAATGTGTCCATGGGACACAGATGCCCCTGCTAAATGAAGTCCCAAACAGGAAGTAGCAGATGACAGGTCTGAAGTAGCTTAGGACATACAACTTGTGATACTGAACCACCCTGCCAAATTTCAAATTGTTCTCATGTACAGTTTTTTTTATAGAAAAGCTCAACAGAAATTGTAGGGACAGACGAACGTACATACATACAAATGAAGTCCCAAACAGGAAGTAGTTGTCCGACAGGTCAGAAAGTCGCTTAGAACGTACAACTTGTGATACTGAACCACCCTGCCAAATTTCTAATTGTTCTCATGTATGGTTTCAGAGAAAAGCTTGACGGAAATTCGTTACGGACGTACGTATGGATGGACACGAGTAAAACATTAAAAAATGTATGTACCATTAACACTTCAGAATAATTTTGTTCCTTTCTGGCATTTAAAGGTTTTAATACAATGTCAAGTGATCAAAGTTTGATTCCAGTTAGACCAAATAGTATGAACACGAACCCTTGTCCACACAAACATGTCCTATTGCACCACTTTACTGCCCAATATTGTGAATGTTTTCTCTAATTGCACACTTCTTAGAAAACATAAGTTGTCATGTAATTTTTCGAAATTTGTCGTTTTAAACAAGATGTGCAGGATATTGTTATCAGCAAGCTACCTCTAAAAGAAGCAAAACCAGTAATTTTTACTTCAGTTAATTTGTAAACAAAGACATAATTATCAAAGTCCTTGCAATTTAAACAAAAACTAAGATTTACCCCCAAAATGACTCCAATTCTTGCATGTTGAAAATCATCCAAGAAATTTAAATTTGCAAGCAACATAAAAAATGTAAATTTGGTATTGTTACTGCAGTTATTACAAAAGAAGACTATATAATAATTCAAATAATTTGTTTTACAATAAAATATGACTTTCTTCTAAATTATGTATCTATTCTCATGTGAAAATTCAACCAAGAACATCATACATTGTATCTGCAAGCTGTCTGAACATTGATTAGGCATTTTTATACTCATAGAAAAGAAATGTGACATAGAGCAAACTTGTGGCCATATCACACCTAACTGCTGTGATTGTAACTTTTAAGGAAGAAATTAAAAATTTGGTTCGATTTGTTTGTTTAAATGGCGTTTAACATCACTTTCAATTATTTGTAGCCACATGGTGACATCCAGCACCAGTAGAAAAACAGACCATCTGTTGGAAAACTGATATCCTTGTCCATTTAGATTAGAGACCCTGCCCACAATGAGACTCAAACCCCCAACCTCAGTTTTCACATGGTATGTGATCAAATATCCTAACCACTCTGCCACATTGAGGCCCAAATTATCAATATACAAGTCCAATTATCCTTGTGTCATGAATTTCTTTTGCAACATCAATTACATTTACACAGATATGTTTAATATTACTGAAAAATATCTTAAGAATGAGTATCATAAATGTACCAAGTGAAATAAACTTCAACAAAAATAGAACAATCCCACAGACAAATTATGTATAAAACATGTAAAATATCACCAAGGAGAAATTCTTCAGATTGGAATTTAATTTTTTTATATGTCAATAGGTATACAGAATGTGTTATTATTTCAGATTTGAGAGCAAACCAATTTATCATTCTAACTGGCAAAGTGTTCACAAGATGAATTGATACCAGTTGCTACAAATTAAAAACAAAATTTCAAATTTTCCTGATTGCATTAGACCATCCATTTTCTTATGATGGACAGAAAGTTGTAGTTTTGTGTTTCAAAATGATAATTACATTTTAAAAGAAATTCAAAATTTCAAAATTAACAAAAACCTTACCTTTATAGAAAAACTACACTTTTTGATGCAATGGAAATTATTTTTTGTTGGCAAGACAAGAATCAAATGTTTTGTTAAATGATGTATATGAGAAAGAAATACTTAAGAGCTATGGATCATACCCATCTTAGTTATGTAACAAAAATAAATACTGGTTCTACATAATAAAACAACATTTTGATTATGTTACTATTTTGGGAACAAATTTTGAATAATAAAAGTAAAAGTAATTTTAGTCTTGCATGTTTATAAAAAAATATATACATAACTCTTAAACACAATTTTAAAGGTTGCGTAAGGTTGCCATTTTATTGTAAATAAATCTTGTGCCTCATAATAGTTCTGCACTAATAAGGAAATTTTGTTTGGTAAAAAAAATTTTTTTGCCGCTAGGAAAGCAATTTTATTAAAAAGGTTTTTGTGCAATCTGATATCGACTATATGTAAAATTAGTCTTATATGTACTTGGTATTGCCAGTGCCAAGATCTTCTATATCCTTAAGTTTCTTTGAAAAGATTGACATTACTATTTGCAGAAATTTTATTTTATTATTGCTTTAAAATTTTTGATTACTATAATTATTACACATTAGAAATAATGTAAAGTATTTTCAATAAAATAATAATTATTACACATTTGAAATATTGGAACATATTTTCAATCAAATAAAAAATACAGTTACGAAAAAACAATGATATATGATGATTGGAATGACTACATAATTTTAAAATATCTGTAACAATATACTTTGCATATGTAGTATACTCTGTCAGGTGTACAAGGCGGGGGGGGGGGGGGGGGTTTAATTTCACGTAATTCTTACAAGTTATTAAACAATAGCAGCAAATTGCAACAGTGAAAAAAAATTAAAGCAAAATTAGCAACCTATCCATGTAAATAAAAATAAAAAATCCTTCAAAGACAGAAATGGCCAGATTTCGTTAAACAGGAAGTAGGTGAGCGACAGACCTGAAATCGAATCCTAAGTTATGGGAGGCCATGCCGATACTGCATACCAAATTTGAGAATGTGATTAGTAGTTGCTGAGAAAACTGTTACGAAATTTTTTCCCCGCTCGCCCACCCACCCAACATTCACCATACTATAACTGGATTTTCACTGTGAAATCCGACCAAAAAATCATGGAATGTAAATTTTGGGAATGAATAAGGTATGTGTTGGAATGGCTACCTTGTATCAACAACTGAATAGCAGTATAAATATCAACTATTACATTGTAATGAATTTTAAATTTAAATACTAATGCTTCTTTAGTCTAGAGAATATGCTCTCCCTACGCCTTAAGAAAGCACAAAGAATGTACAGAACTTTTCTTTGGAAAGCACAAAAAAATTAAATGTACCAGAACTTTCCTTTGGAGAGCACAAAAATGTACAACTTTAATTCGGAGAACATAAAATGTACCACAACTCCTATTTGTAGAACACAAAATGTAGCATATCGACCTATTTCAGAGATTATGGGCATGCTTCTGAATGGTTTTAAGGCAAAATTTAAATTGTTCAATGGCATAAAGAGATGCAAAACATGACATACAATATACATTACAAAGAAGAAATTATAAAAGAACATATAAAAATGTTCAAAAATATTGGCATAATTAATCTATTTTCTGATAATATAGATATATAATCATAGAAGTACTGGAACTCTAATATTGAAAAACTTAAATGACAAACCATGTTTAATTTGAGTTTTATTTTTATTCATTTTAAATTGACAAAAACAACAACAGAATTACACATTTTTTTTCAGAACATTTCTTTTTGTTTAAACTGTAATATTTAAAATACAACATGAAAATGAAGGTTTACCAGTTTGGTCCAAGCCAATATTGTAGCATCTGTATGTATTTGATATTCGAAAAAATCTTTCTTGGCTTTTTTTTGTTTTTTGTCTGGAATTATTTGGCTTCAATTGATGCAACAAAGTTGAAAAATTAGCCACGATGGTAAACCGCCATGTTTTACACAGTTTTGTTTCTTGGTCCTTGTTTCTTTACAAAGGAACTTTCTTCACAAACACTAACAAGGCACATGAACATATATAAATATACAGCACACATAAAAATAAGATAAAAACTTACTGGTCTTTTGTGATCTGTGTTCTTCCTTAAGGATACAGTCCATGTCAATTTCTACAAATTTAAAAATAGATTTACGATAAAGAATGGTCATACATTTGTATATGATGTAATATCTGACGTGTAAATTAATCTGCTTCAGGTCAAGGTGTTTTACAAAACTGTAAGCAAGTACAAAGAATCCTCAAAGTGTACAAAAAAACAGGGTTTTGGCAAGCTCATTAATTCAGTTTGACAGATTAATCAACTATGCCGGGACGTCTCCGTGTGGGTGTTTGTGCTTTCCGAGACATGCAAATTATGACTCAATGGAAGTTTGGTCTTTGCTTGGAAGAAAACAAAGAGAATGATATTACATAATCATCTCAAACTTGAAGTGGTCTACACAAACCAGAGGCTCCCTCAGGTCCCAAATATTGAAAACAGTTACTTCATATATCCCGAGTAAAAGTACAAATAACAAACAATCATAAGCAGTGTAACAAGACACATCCAAGTTGTGTACTTGATTGCACAAAATGTTTTGGTTGTAAACAAAATTTTCACCTATAAATATAAGAACATGTTAATGTAGCACTCAGTGAAATGACAGGTGCTTTGTGCAGCTGTCTCCCGGTAACCAGGTTAAGCCCACAGCAAATAAGACAACAAACTTATTTAAACTAAAGCCCAACATAACAGGGATAAAGTCCAACATTATAGGGATAAAAAACAACATTATAGGGACAAAGATCGCCAAGGCAAGGATAAAATAGTGCCAGTCTAGTACAAAAATGACTGGTTCTGCACAGCAGTATTCCCAATAAATAACTGACTGAATATTAAACACTTCTATAAAGCAAACTTTAAATTAACAGCAAGTCAAACATAAATATTGAAAAGTTTTAGACCCTCATTTATTAATATATTCAAGCCTTGTGGCAAAAAGTTTAAACTACACTGTTACATAATGTGCTGTTATCAATATAGAAATAGCAATCAAACTAGGCTACACTCGATCAAAGGTTGTCACTCATATAGTAACATCTTTAAATTTGAAGACATTTTTTTTTTTGTAAGTCACACTTTTTGGACCTAAATGTGAATAAGATAATCTCCTTTAAAGTAGATGTACCAATTTGTATTGGACATAATAAGTATCTAATAATTTGCAATGGCATGTAGAAAATATTGAATTGTACCTGCATATTTGAATATTTAAACTAGCCTTAAACCCCCAACCCCCCTCCCCATATGTGTTGCATCATGGTTTGCGAGATAAATAACTGTTCGAGTTTGAGAGCGAATATCGCTGTTGATGCATCCCACCATGGGTGTTTGCTTAAAATGAATTGTCTACAATTGGTGTATAAAAACAATTTTTAACATGTTCATATTAATAGATACTGTAAAAAATTGCAAAAGTTTGAAATGGCCGGGTTGAAAAGCAAGTGCCTCATTAACTTGGAAATGGTTTACAATTTGTTGGAAGTAGGTTTTGGGTTTCTGTAAAAAAAATGAAGGGGTTAATTACACATAATGTTTGTTTGTTTGATGGTGTTTAACGCCACTTTCAGCAATTTTTCAGCTATATCATGGTGTCCAGATTTTATTGGGGGAGGAAGCCAGAGTACCCGGAGAAAACCCCTGACCTGCGCAAGGAAAACTGGCAATCCTTGTCAATTAAGATTGGAGTCGATTACACACTGCCTGCAGTGAGAATTGAACCCACAATCTCAGTGTTGACAGACCACGTGATCAATAGTAGACAAACTACCTTGACCACTTGGCCACCGAGGCCCCGATTACACATAATAGGTACCATCTTCTGCACATATTCTCAAAAATAAATTAGTTCCAAAGTCTGGAAAATAAGGAAAAAAAATCCTCAAACAATTCCAGAATAGCAATCTTTCTGTGAAGTTTCAGAAATCTGGGATGAAAACTGACTTAAATTCACAAGTCTGGAAAATTAGGAAAAAATTCTGGAAAACTTCAATAATAGCAGGTGCACAACTTCAATACATGTGCAATCTTTCTTGGAAGTTTCAGAGAACTGGATTGAAAATTGTAGGAGCTGTTGATTACACAAAATTTATACCCTTTTTTCCCCGCCAGTCGAAGCCCATCTGCCCGACTTCCCCATACTATAACCTGGGTTTGCACTTTGTGCAACCCGGCCCAAAAATTACTGAAATATATAGTTTACATTTGATTTCAGTTGGCATCAAGCATAAAAAGTGATATATTGAAAGAGTATTCAGTATAATATAACACATATTACGCTCTACTACAGGCAGAACATATATAATATAGACTGCAGAAACTGAATGGAGATCATTTTAAAGCATATTTACGATATCATCAATTTTCATTGATGTTTAACAAATCCACTACTGCAAAATATTTGTAAATGATAATTCTTGGGTAATCAGACATGTCTATATTTCCACGGTGCAGCCAGCCATATTTTGTTTAGGCATATCTTTTTCAAATTATTATAATCCTTCAATAATTTAATTATTTATGATTCCCATATTTTTTGGTTCAGTGAGTCTTGATTAGACAAAACATGCAGGCATAGTCAGTTCTGTAACAACAGTCTCTTGACGAGATTTTTAAGTAACTGAAGTCTAACTGTTAAATTACAAGTAAGTCTAAATTGTATTGAAATTTAAAGTCTTATTAGTACCCTTTGTTGCAGAGCGGTTTGCTAGTAAGCTATATATAAATGATAAACAGTGTGTCAATTGGTTGCGAGTTTGAGTTTCAACATTTGGCTGGTGGTTGTAACAAGATACAGAATAAACTGTTCTAACCAATTTTAACAGCATAAGCCAGTACTATTCTCTAAACTAACATTATTTAAAAATTCTGTTCTACACAGGTTTACAAGTTACATAGCTGTTAATCATTTTCCAAGAAATATTCATCCAAGAGCAAAACACTGTCCAGATAATTTCATTAACCTGAATGGAAAAAATGAGACATCTTATATAAGATCTTTATCATTTATATTAATTCAGACTCAAATGCCAACCACTTATTATCAATAATGTTAATGAAGATGATTTCTATTTATTTGCCTGTGATGGCTTCCAATAATAAACTGTTATCATAATATCATCTTTGGCAATAAAAAATCCATTAAATATCATAGTAAATCTTATTGTCTACTAACTACATCTATCTATTGCTAATTGGTCTGAACTGCTCATAATACACCAGGTGTCTTCCAATACAGGTACTATCAACTTGTAATAAAAATAAGACATTTAGCTGACCAAACGTTTGAACCCTGAAGTTGGTTGGCTTAATACAGACTTAACTTGCAGGTTACAGATTAAAATTAACAACTTAAAATAGAAATAAGACATTTAGCTAATCAAACGTTTGAACCCTGAAGTTAGTTGGCTTAATACAGACTTAACTTGAAGGTTAAAGACTAACCATAAAACTAAAGGATGATGAGCCAAAAGGGTTATCAAATGACTACCTGTGGTACTGCAACATGGGAGGTGGTAACCCTAAAGGGGGTGGACTCTAAGACTCAAAATGGAACTAAGATTAAAATGTGAAAGGTAGTGGACTCACTAAGATATAAGATGGTGGACTCAAAAATAGTGAAAGTGGAAGATGGTAGTAAAGTGAAAGGTGGTGGATGCAAGAAGAGAGTATGGTCGAAGGTCGTAGACTCACTAATTAAATGATGAAGTGAAAGATAAAAAACTTTACAGTTGGTGTGGTCATTAAAAGTAAACCTTTAAATTCATGGATTCACCAAAAGTAAACCTTTTAGGCAGTGAGCTTATCTCATCTAGAGTGAATCTAAAAGTTTTTTATTAAGTGGATGTTACAGTCCTAAATTTTGACCCAAAATCAAAACTCCACACTTTATAGTTACCATAGAAATGGAGAGTTATTATTTCCTTTCAGATCCTTTACACATTATAAGTATATTGTCTCATTCCTATAGTTTATCACTCTGTAAATCTTACTTATAAAGATAGGAAAGTATTGTTTAACATTAAGTTACAAACATCTCACTGAGGATTAGAATTCCATTAAGAACCGGACAAATTCATCCGTAACACGTTAATACCATTATCAATACAGTATACCGACACAGACCATCAGGAGAATTCAGTCTATAATACATCAATTTCTTTCTCTGATGTCGTATCGATGACTATATTAATAATTCATTGTGTTGATAATTCAACCTGTAATTTCATTATTGTACAATTTCTGGTTGTCTGGCCATGAAAACATTGACTGGTGTTAATATACTCTGATAAGCACACAAATTTGTTGTAGTAAATATGCATTATACATTTTTCACTCATTTGAATTGAAAAAGCCGTAGAATTTCCAAATGAATTTCTAAATAAATTGTGACAAACTAATTTGTTGGCTTATATTATGAACACGACTATAAAGTAACTTAAGTTGGTAGATCAGAGACAAACATTAGTGATCCTGTATAGTTCAATGATATCAATTAACAGGTGAGCCTGTATTGCTCACCTGTTTATCAACTAACAAGAACTGTCAATCCTACACATTTTGGAAGTTCATCAGCAAGAAATGAGACTAGAGACTCTAAAGATCCTGTTTGGTTTATCTGACTTTTTAGGAGACATGACATTTCTTGCAAATTTTGAAATAAATGCTAAAGATTTTATGCAAAGATGCTCACTGCTGTTGTTTCAATGTAAGTTGCTATTCTGAATCTACAATTAGCAGCATTTAGTAGAACAGAATTTCTTATAAGAAGCTGTTTGTATGTTATGCTACGTTCCATAATTCGGAAAAAAAAACTCAAACTTTGTAGAGGACCATCTGAGGTACATTTTTGCAACATTACAAATCAATCTGCCAAGAGGTTTTTCTTGAAAAATACTTTGAAATTTCAGCCAATAAAAATGCACAAATAGCCCTAGTAGCCATGTTGTATTTCCAATCGGCTCAAAAAATTAAAAACACAAGTGTATCTGTGAGCTGATGCTCACTAGTGATACCCCCACCAAAAAGTAATCAGGAAACAGACAGAAGATGACCAAGGAGCATGAAATCTGTATACACCATATGGCACAATAGGATAAAGCAATCTACAAAATATCAGGCTTCTACATGCTCTAGTTGCTTAGAAAACTGTGACGGAAATTTTTGCAACAGACGGACAAGGTTAAAACAGTATACCCCCTCTTCTTTGAAGCTGGTGTATAACTAGGATACCTTTTCAAGCTAATTTCTGTGCAGTTCAGTTAAAATTTTTGGAATAGTTTTAACGAAAATCTGTTTGTATTTTCCTATATGTTAAGCGATGTTCCATGGTAGCAGCCATCTTGTATTTTGGGTGGAAACAAAAAATTCATATTAGTAGAGGATCATCTGAGGTACATTTCTACAATATCACAATTCTTTTTGCCAAGATGTTTGTGAGGAAAAGCTTTTTGACATTTCAGCCAATCAGAAGCATGTCCAGCTTTGGCAGCCATGTTGAATTTTCTATTGGCTAAAAAAATCAATGTAATAAGATATCACTGTCCAATCTTTACTTCTGCATTATCTGGTCTAATTGCACTGAATAGTTTAGGAGAAGCTGTTTGTATGTTTTTCCCATAGGGTTTCATGATAGGCTGTGCTTTTTAAGGTGGCAGCCATATTGGATTTTACATCAGCACAAAACTCAAACACTGAAGAGGACCATCTAAGGTACATTTTCAGCAATATCAAATAAATCTGCCAAACTCAAACTTTGTTAAAAACCACCAAATACACATTCTGTGATGTTTGGTTCTAATTGGCCAAGTGCTTTTGGAGAATAAATTTGAAAAGTTTATGGCTGACTACCCTGTTGACAACAAATGCCCAGTGATGAGAAAAGCATACAATGAGCTAAAAAGTTTTGACCAAGTAATAATTAGAAAAAACACAAAGCTAGATACCAGTAGGATGGTATACATCTATGTGGGCTCCACTCTAAATAGGTTGCGCTAAGAAATTGTACCAGAACAAAAATTTGTCCTTAATATATCAAAATACCAAATATCAAAAGTCTACATCCAAAAAGAAACAAAGAAAATATGTTTTGGTGACACTAATGTACAGATTGGAACCTATCATCAAACATCTACCTTTTTCTAAGTTTACTCAACATGAAATATTTGGCACAGCACTGGAGACTTTTGCCAGTAAAGAGATCTAATCAGGTTGTAACTTTTCATGAAATTGTGAAGTCATCTTCATTAAAAAAAGCTTCAGTGCAAAGGCAAACCAGGTGGGATGGACAGACAAACAACAGATGAAGACAGATAGAAAATCTTTCTCCCAACTTCCGTTGGCGCGACATATAAAGTTACAACATGGACACAAATTTTGTCTTTCAGAAAGCAAAATGGCAATCTTGAGGTCAAAGCTCAAAGTTAACAACCATTGTAGGCGAAATGTCACCTTAAAATGATCTATCCACAAGATAAATATCAAAAGCCTACCTATAAAAGAAAAAGGGTACAGCCCAGAAAATTTGTCATTCAAAAAGCAATAATGTGACCATGAGGTCAAAGTCCAAGGTAAAAGATCACCAACCATCGGTAAACAAAAAATTGCCTTTTAATGATCTACCTACATGCAAAATGTCAAAAGCCTTGCTCAAAAACGAGCAAAAAGTAACATCCTGGAGATAAATTTGTCATTCAGACATCAATAATGAGACCTTAAGGTTAAAGTTCAATGTCAAAGGTCATCCAACCATGACATGTGACATTTTACCTTGAAATGATTTACCCACATACTAAATATCAAAAGCTACCTCAAAGATAAACAAAATATAGCCTGGACACAATCTGTTATGAACCAATACATGCACAGGCAGGACTGATCCCAAAAGTGCAACCTCCACTTTTTGGACCTGTCCCTAATAAGAAATGTTTTTATGGATTTAGTGTGAACATTTCACGTAGGCCTTTATACATATACCTGCCATGTTTATCAAACAGTTTCAAGGTCTTAAATATCAACCTTTAAAAAATCAACATTTTACTTACCAATGTGACAAGTCATACATGTCACACCTGTATTTTTCAATGGTGGCAATCAATGGTGATTAGTGATTGGTTGCTTGACCGTGTACTATTTGTCACAGATGAAAACAATGTATTGTTTATACGACCTTTAGGGTAAGTTTTGGTGTTACCATGGTTATGGGTTCTTTTTGCTCATACTTGGTCGAACACGGTTTTAAGACAGGATAATTTACAAATGGTACAGAGAACAAGAACAAGACTTAACACATGCTACCAGGAGATCTAACTGCCCCAAGTAGTTTAAATTATTATCATATCTGTGTACATTATTTATTTGTAGTTAACAGCCAACCTTTTGGTAATATATCTATAGAGAATGGTCACATGACAATATTCATTTGTGTTTGACCAAATTTTTAGTTCTGGTCTATATCTTTATTCATTTAATTATTACACATTCAAACTAATAGCAAACTTCAAAGCAGAATAAACAAATGTAACAGAAATTTGTATTTGGAGACTACATAACAAGACATTTCATTTTCATTGTCACAAAATGGTGGGATTATCTAAAAACATTTTCCTCTGTATACTTTTTGGTAATAAAGTCATCAAAAGCTTTTAAAGGCTGCTTACAGCAATAATTCCAGATAGAATAATTAATGTCTTTTATACACCTGCACATTGACTTTAATCATTTCTATGTCTATCTATAATCCAAAGAAAGTGATAATGTTGCAAAAATCTATATCAGGCATTGAGCCTTTAATGCAATTAGATTCTGGTCGGAAATTGAAAATATTTGTCCGGATGTTCAGTCTAAAATCCTTCTTTGTCGGAGGTAACATTTTTTCCAAGATGTGCAATTACCTGTCTTCATGAAAACAATAAATAACAGTCTGTCACAATATAACAATAATTATTGTCACAGCTACAGTGTTTTGTCATCAATAATAAATACATATGTATACACAATAAAACATACTGAGTAAATAATGAACAGATTTATTTTAAAGACTGTAATCATTAAATTACCACATAAATTTTGAATAATTAGAAGTACAAAAATTCTGCATGTCATCATGAATAATAAAAGTGGAGAACACAGCAGACAGGAACCAATAGCCCAGATATCTCCTGGATTTCTGAAGCTACATGCTCATATAAATATACCCAGAAAGTGATGCACAGGAATGGCTGGATTCAGTGAAGCATGAAATATTTATACCATATTCAGGAAAAGAACTATTTTACAAACTATAATGTTATTAGAGACCCAATGGGGGGAAACTTTACTAAAAAATTTGAAAAGTTGGGAAGAGTGGGTAGAGTCAGATACAGTGACAATCAATTTTTAAAAGACTACAAAAAATTTATATACTATGGTCTGATGTAGTCTTTCCATATTATGACCAGAAACCCTCCTTAACCCAATGTAAGCCCATGCCATATCCGCCACCCTCGACACAATATGTCACATAAAAATAACCTGACAAATAAATGTGATTAATTAAGATTTATCAAGAATATTTGAATTCTAAATTTAAATGTCAGAAGTGGAAAAAAAATAACTTGAAATAACACATTCATATCTTTCTTTGGTATTGTACAAGTCAATTTAATACAGGTTTGTAACAAGGAAATATCATGTTAAGGATCATACAGAATCAGCAGATGGGGATGTAAGCATTGCTTTATATATACATAGATCTTATTTTGATGATCATGTTCAACAGTTTCTCTTCTAGTTTATTACATAACAATGTTTTTCATTGGATAATTTGCTTTTACTATTTTAGTACTATACTGGCTTTATCTTACCATACATCATACATTGCAACGGGACTACCAGTTCTCAAAGATTTCCCGAGTTATGCATCTAAAGGTTAATAAATTATCATGCTTTTTTATGTCAATAGAGCAAGAATTATCTCCCTTTTAAATTTTTTGTTCTCTGTTGAACATGGCCGGCAGCTAGTGGCAACAGGTTAAAAAATGACATATACCATTATTTAATTAAGGTTTCTGATATATTCTAGTTACTTTGTGTAATGTACTAAAAATATACTGGTCTTTTCCATCTGGAACAGTTTCTTACAGTGTTGTCTGGAGGGGTACAGTGCCTCAAGGGTCTTATACTATACTCACCAGACAACAGTCTATAATATACAAGTTTTCTAATCGTCAACGTTAAAATGATTACAAACTGAAAAAAATTAATCATTAAAGGGCAATTACTCTTATATACAATTTTGGTTATTTTGACTTATTTGTAGGTGTTGTTTTTACTTCTCATAACATGAGACTATAGTCAACTTTACCGTGTCCATACGACGGGTTTTTGCTTGACAAAATTTGAAAACTGCTACCGCGTTTGGTCGAGTTTATGGTCCTTTTGTATATCTCATATTACACTATTTGAAGGTAACAATTATTTTCCACAGTTAATCGGCTTTTTGAAATGCGGCCTTTTTTTCATTTTGCTAGATCGATTTTCCATAGGAAGTCAGCCATTTTTGTATCTTTAGGGGTCTAATTTTCCATAGGAAGTCAGCCATTTTTGTATCTTAAGGGGTCTAATGTTGTTTACAAACGTTCGTCTGTTTTCGTAACGTACAATGGTATTGGGACAAACCGCGAGACTTTTCCCGCCTCAACTGCAGACGACAACACCCGAAGGATTTCGAATAGACAACAATGGAATTTTCCTAACATACAGTTCCGTTCAAAACAAGGTCAAAATTTAGTATGGAAAATCGATCTGGCGAAATGAAAAAACGGCAGCATTTCAAAAAGCCGATTAACTGTGGAAAATAATTGTTACCTTCAAATAGTGTAATATGAGATATACAAAAGGACCATAAACTCGACCAAACGCGGTAGCAGTTTTCAAATTTTGTCAAGCAAAAACCCGTCGTATGGACACGGTAAAGTTGACTATAGTGTAGATAATGAGTTATTGTTATCGGCAATATTTTTAGTTCTATCCCATCAGCTAATTTTGAGTGAAATGTACCTCCACTGAATTAACATGAAAGACAACCTGCTGGATGGACACCAAATTTGTATTTTTGCTAAAGATGAATCAAATATACAACTTTTCTTTAGCAGTATGTCTAGCTCATAAATCTATTCCATTTTTGTATTAATTTTTTTTTCCTACAAATATATACAACCTTTTCAGAAAAAAAATCAAATGCTAATTTTCAGAATTTCTTTATCTATTTAAGCTCAAAATTCTCTTATTTAGCAAACCATATTAATAAGATTTAAGAGCTTCTTGGTCTAAACAACATAGCAATATAAAAATCAGTGAATGGAGACACGAACTATTAAGTCTTCTAAGATAACGATGTCACTAAATGAGAAAATGACGCGTTCCGATATCGTTTTTAGTCAGGTAAGATAACGAATATAATTTTCTACCTGACACATCAAAGGTTCTGTGTACCTGAATGTGCATGATTCATTCCGATACTGATCTAATTAATAGATTTTTAACGATGGGATGTTTTGTCTTTCAGATCAGTGTTATTTTTCTATCTTAATGACATTTCGTGGAAAGTGTATATCATGTTTTGTTTTGATTTGCACTAATATATTTCGAGCTATTAAGAGTTTGACAAAAATAAAATTTAACATGACCTTTGATCTTCAGTACAAGATAACATAACAGTCCTATAAATCAAATTTAACATTTCAATACAGCAAATGAAATGACAGTAAACAAAGGGTATAAACTGCCAAACGAAACTAAGCATAGACAAATATTAAATCACAAAACAACAAGAGTAATCATAATAGAAATACAAACATGTTTACATGTGCAAAATCCTGGTTAAAAACACTATTTTATATAAATAGTCTCCTCGAGATCATAGTCTGCTGGTTTAATAAACATAAACAATGTACATTCTTAAGTGTGCCTGCAGGTCTAATGAGAGATTACACACATCTTGGTGTTCCTAGAGATTACAACCTCCTGGGAGTATATCCAGCTCTGGTAAGAGATCACACACTACTAGGAGTATCTGCTGGTCTGGTAAGAGACCACACACTCCTAGGAGTATCTGCTGGTCTGGTAAGAGATCACACAGTCCTAGGAGTATCTGCTGGTCTGGTAAGAGATCACACAGTCCTAGGAGTATCTGCTGGTCTGGTAAGAGATCACACAGTCCTAGGAGTATCTGCTGGTCTGGTAAGAGATCACACAGTCCTAGGAGTATCTGCTGGTCTGGTAAGAGATCAGACAGTCCTAGGAGTATCTGCTGGTCTGGTAAGAGATCACACACTCCTAGGATTATCTGCTGGTCTGGTAAGAGATCACACAGTACCAGGAGTATCTGCTGGTCTGGTAAGAGATTACACAGTCCTAGGAGTTTCTGCTGGTCTGGTAAGAGATTACACAGTCCTAGGAGTATCTGCTGGTCTGGTAAGAGATTACACAGTCCTAGGAGTATCTGATGGTCTGGTAAGAGATTACACAGAACTAGGAGTATCTGCTGGTCTGGTAAGAGATTACACAGTCCTAGGAGTATCTGCTGGTCTGGTAAGAGATCACACAGTCCTAGGAGTATCTGCTGGTCTGGTAAGAGATCACACAGTCCTAGGAGTATCTGCTGGTCTGGTAAGCGATTTCACACTCAAAGGAGTTTCTGCTAATCTGGTAAGAGATCACACACTCACTAGGCGTTTCTGCTGGTCTGGTAAGAGATCACACACTCCTAGAAGTATCTGCTGGTCTGGTAAGCGATTTCACACTCCTAGGAATTTCTGCTAATCTGGTAAGAGATCACACACTCCTAGGAGTATCTGCTGGTCTGGTAAGAGATTACACACTACTAGGGATTCTGCTGGTCTGGTTTGTTTGTTTGTTTGAATGTTGTTTAATACCACTTTCAGCAATTTTTCAGCTGTATCATGGAATCCAGTTTTTATTGGGGGAGGAAGCCGGAGTACCTGGAGAAAACCCTGACCTTCGGTAGGAAAACTGCTAAGCCACCGAGGCCCCCTACTGGTCTGGTAAGAGATCACACACTCCTAGGAGTATCTGCTTGTCTGGTAAGAGATCATACACTCCTAGAAGTATCTGCTGGTCTGGTAACCGATTTCACACTCTAGGAGTTTCTGCTAATCTGGTAAGAGATCACACACTCCTGGGAGTATCTGCTGGTCTGGTAAGAGATTACACACTACTAGGGGTTTCTGCTGGTCTAGTTTGTTTGAATGTTGTCTAATGCCACTTTCAGCATCATGGCATCCAGTTTTTATTGGGGGAGGAAGCCCGAGTACCTGGAGAAAACCCCCCATCTTCAGTAGGAAAACTGGCAATCCTTGTCAATGTAAGTGTTGACATACCAAGTGATTAATGGTAGACAAATTACCTTAACCACTCGGCCACCGAGGCCCCCTACTGGTCTGGTAAAAGATATATCACACACTCCTATAGTAAACTTTACTGTGTCTCCCCGACGGGTGTTTGCCTGACAAAATGGAAAACTGCTATGAGTTTGGTCTAGTTTATGATCCTTTTGTAAATCTCCAATTACACGTTTTCCATTCCAATCAGTATTCCATTGCTTTTAATAGCATCGGTGGTGATTCTGTCATTTATGACATGGTTTAGACAGATTTCATCTACTTTCGTTTTCCTGATTAATTGTGACTCACTCTTACTTTCATTTTTCATTTTAGGAATCAGTATATTTAAACCAAATAAAAATTCATTATTTAATAAAACAATAATAGTCTTACATATAATTTATTATTACATAATATATATTTTTGCCTTTTTCCTATTGGTCTAAACCAATACACGTGACTTTCCATTTCCTATCATATTGGTTTGCAAAAAAGTCATTCTACTCAATAAAAAACCATATTGCACTCTCGTGAGAAATTTATGAATGAAAAAACCTAGCACATGCTGTTTCCCCCAACAGAAATACGATAGCCAATCAAATCTTCTTTCTTTAATCCCCTAAACCAATCAAAATTATCGTTCTGACTGATGTTCGGATTATATTGTTGTTTGTAAACATGGTAACGTTTTAACGTCATCGAGTGAACGTAATGCGGATAGTTCTGGTGCTAATGAGCGAAGATTTGCAGATATTACTAACTTGGAAATTAATGAAATCATTAAGAAAAAAGATGCTGTCAACACTCGCAAATCGAAAGAGCAAGCGATTATTTTCTTTCCAAATATTTACGTGAAACGGATATGTCAGTTAGTTTTGAAATGGCGGACCCTCAGGAATTAGACTCAAATCTTTGTAAATTTTATGCATTAGCAAGGACTGAGGATGGGACATTATGCAAGAAATAATCAATGCAAACATTTCGGCATGGATTATGTCGATATTTTACCGATTTTTGAGAAATAAATATTATGAAAGACAGTCACTTTCAGGAATAAAAAAAACTTATATATTTCATTTCATGACTCAATACATTATGTAATAAAACAATTACTACACTCGAACTCGATCAATATGAGGTTTTATGGAGCAGGGTGGAATAATATTGAACTTGGCTTCGCCTCGTTCAATATTATTCTACCCTGCTCCATAAAACCTCATATTGATCTCGTTCAAGTGCAGTAATTGTATAATATTACTTTGTTTGATCCTTAAACCTCATAAACTCAAGTTTAGTGTTATAATCTTGACCAGTGATTTTGTTGCAAATTTTTAAAAACAGCACCCTCCTTTTCAAAATTTATCGATGTTTTTCTTGAAATTGGGAAAAAATTTATAGTTTTACACTTATTAAAAAAAGGAAAACAACAGTGAGCATTCAATAAAATAACTAAATTGAGCTTTTGTTAGATTTATTTATTTTACTTAGGTGAGATGTTCAAACATCAAATGACTTCCATTTTGTTTATTTTATATTTGGAATTTTATGGATATATTTTGAGTAGTTTAAATTATTAAGGATAAAGAATCAATGAAAAACCAGAAAAAAAATACATTACAATTAATTTTTTATTTTTTTTTAAATAAGTTGCTATAATTATATATGATGTACATGTTAAACTAGTTAAATTTCAACACTGTGAATCATATAAAAATCGCAAAAGTCTAAAATGACCAGGTTGCAAATTCAAGTGCCTTAATAAATAGGGAATAATTTACACTTTGTTGGAAGAAGGTTTTAGGTCTGTGTAAAAATCGAAGAATGTGTCCATTTGACACAGATGCCCCCGCTAAATGAAGTCCCAAACAGGAAGTAGTTGTCCGACAGGTCTGAAAGTTGCTTAGGACATACAACTTGTGACACTGAACCACCCTGCAAAATTTCAAATTGTTCTCATGTACGGTTTCTGAGAAAAGCTTGACGGAAATTTGTACATATGGATGGACGTATTTACGTACAAATGAAGTCCCAAACAGGAAGTAGTTGTCCAACAGGTCTAAAAGTCGCTGAGGACGTACAACTTGTGATACTGAACCAACCTGCCAAATTTCAAATTGTTCTCATTTATGGTTTTTGAGAAAAGCTTGGCGGAATTTTCATACTCATGTTAACACATTTTCACACAAGTATTTTTGTTAAACTGACGTTAGATAAAGGCAATAAAAACTAGAAAAATGAAAGAACCAACCATAGTGAGCAAGCTCACTATTTTCCATGCGTACCATTACATCAAGGTGGTATTCGGGATTTAAATTGGTATATTGAACTGACAATTAATTACAATCACATCCAAGCACCTACAATAAGTAACAATTTCCTAGTTTCATGAAAATCCATGAAGAATGTGCTATTGAGGCAACAACATATAATATACATGTACATTAAAGTTGACTAAGTCCCCCTCCCAAAAATATGGCCCCCTTGACAAAATTCCCTGAAAATCAATCCCACGCACCTACTATAAGTAACAATCTTCCAAAGTTTCATGAAAATCCATGAAGAAATGAAAGTGCTATCAAGAAGACAACATTGAATACACTAGAACGAATAATCGTACCCTGGCTTTTTGTTTTGTTTTGTTTATATGGTGAGGGTACGAATTTTATCCCATTACTTGTAATGTAGCAGAGTGGGAGTGAATCACTCCCGGCACTAAGATGTTGAAAAGAAGTGGCATATACAATCAGACATCGTCAATCTTAATATCTTTTGACAGCATCACCATTTTTTATTGGTTTCGTGAAACTTCGGATTATAATGGCAGTAAAATTCTGCCTATGAACACACATGTACATGAAAGTTGACAAAGTCCCCCCTCCCAAAAATATGGTCCGCTTGACAAATTTTCTTGAAAATCAATCCCATCCAGGCACCTACTACAAGTAACAATTTCATTAAAATCCATTAAGAAAGGAGAGCGCTATCCAGGCGACAACAGCATGACACACGGACACATACTGAGTGACGGACAGGTCAAAAACATTATACCCCTGGCAACTTTGTTGCGTGGGGTATA
The DNA here is from genome assembly GCA_944474755.1 of Limnoperna fortunei. Classification (NCBI taxonomy): domain Eukaryota; kingdom Metazoa; phylum Mollusca; class Bivalvia; order Mytilida; family Modiolidae; genus Limnoperna; species Limnoperna fortunei. The sequence goes on along the minus strand of OX104113.1, from coordinate 80,930,398 downwards.
ACTAAATGCTCACTAATTGATACCCCTACTTTCCTTACGTCAATGTAAAAGTCCATGTTTTGATATCGGAAACCCCAAATATAATTCCGATCAAAATGTTAAATATCAGGTGCACAATGGCACTATGTAACAAAGATTCTGTGTAAGTTTCATCAAATTCCACTAACAGGACAGAATGAGTTGGGCATAAAAGAAAGTGTAACGGATGGATACACATAGGGACCAACACCCCCATAACTAAATACCTCCCTAGCGGGGGTATATGACCTTTGGTGCAAACTGATCAGAGATCTAAGATCCAGATCCTGCAATAACATAGTTGGTATGTGTTCAAGTGTATATTACCATTTTCCAGATTATAATCAATTCCAGGAAACATGAAATTTTATTCTGATATCTGCAATCCCATGTGCCATTCTTGGAAGGACATTTAGAAAAATAAACAACTATGATGTAAATTGACACATTACCTAAAATGTAATTAAATTAAATTGCAATGTAACCAACTCAATTACAATTACGACATCAAGGTACATTTCAGAATGTGCAATTTATCAAATTTATCACTGAGAAAAATTAGTTTCTTTAATTACAAATAACTTCACATGTCGAAGAATTAATTTGAAATTTACCATAAAAAGGTATGGTGCAATTAAACAAATTTGAGTCACAAGAACTTGTTGCTTTATATTTCCAATCAATTATGTGTTTTAATCAAACTTGATGTCATTTAATATAACATGAGGCACCATGTCGGAATGCCTTGCTGAACAATGATAGAGACGGTTTCCTCTTCATTAACAATCTTCAAAGACCAGGTAAAAACAATGTTATAAAGGTTGACTCATTTGTTGACCGATTTTTTTTTTCTTCCATAAAGACAGTTCGTTGAATAATACTGAGTCAAAAAGGTGATCTCATCAACATCGCAGCAATTCCAATACATTTCATTAAAGCCAAATGCTATTACATCATAGGGTATTTAGAAAGCTAAAATCATTAGTGGGGAATTGAATTGATTAGATATTACAAATAGCAAAACATGTGCATGCTAGCAAGCTGAATTACACTGCATCCAGCCAAATGTATTCTCCATTATATTACATAACAACTTTAATGGCAATGCTGGTGAAGATTGGAAATAAAATAAGTACAAACTGTTGGACCATGATAATCAGTTTCAGTCTGTTCTAAAACAAGAACTTAAAAGAATCGTGTCGCCACTTAATGCATAACATTAAAAATCAATGACTTTGGAGTCAACAAATAAACACAGATTTAATGATCTTTAACTGTTTCAATGTGAGTTATAGTACCAATAAACCAAGATTCTGAGTACAATATGTTTGCTTTAACATGATTATATTCCAGGTCTATAAAGAACATTGGGAAATTCTCATCCATAGTGAGTTTTCTTTTAAATTTACCAGTGTAATTTAGAGTTCTCAAAAAAACAATGAAACTTCTTCTGCATCAGCAAATTCTGCAAATCAGCAACCACAATAAAAATACACATCACCAGGAAGACATCAACTCTGGGCCTTCATTACAATTCCACATAAAGCTGGACTAGCAGACAGCAGTTAGATGTGTCGTCTATTCTGGCATTTAATTGCAATGATAAAGAAATATTTTATTGCTTATTTCAACAATACTTTTTACTGATTATAATGTTTGAAATAAAATTAAAACAATTGAAAGTTTACAAATGACATTCTTTCTAATAAATGTAAAATTAAAAATGTGCTCTATTTTTGTAAAAGTCTGATGCAGTTTTCCAATATTTGTACATCAAACTAAATTACAAATATGGACAAGCAGTTTCCATTTTTCAACATGTAAAGTTAAAGGTCACATAGCCAAAGGACAACTCAGTCTATGTACAAATTGGTTAAAACATCCAACACTTACAAAAATAGCTAAATCTAAAAACATGCAAAACCAATTTTCTGAAAGGCAGAAAGAGAAACAAACATATAGACATAAAACCTTTTATAACATGATTAATTTCAAGAATTTTAAAAGGTTCCATTATTAATTGGTACCAATGTGACATTTTATTACATACCGATTCCGAGTTATAAGGAATTTGACAACCTGAATTAGGGAAAATGTTAAGTCAAGACATGCATGCAACTCAAAAATATACTTCCATTTCAAATGGCTTTTTGAAGACAGAATTTTCTGTTTGGGAATAGAAACTTACTATTTCCTCCTGTATGCACACATTGTTTTGTTTAAAGTATATATTATACAATGAATAATAATATACTACACAAAAAGACATTTTACTTTGTCAATGAAATGTGTTGGATTCGTTGGTTTGACAAGTAAATCTTTCGTTTGTTGTGTTTTGTCCACTAGGGGCATTTCTCCAGACAGGAATTTTATCAATGCCATAAAATGAATGTTAAAGGATCTAAATGATATATATCAGAATAAGGGTTATATATTTGACAGAAATGCCTTAATACAAAGAAAAGATTTTTCAGAATCATTGCATTTTCAACATTAACAGATGAACCTAACTTGAATATTCTAAAGTACAACATTGAAAACAATTCTGACAATGAATTTTTTGCCTTTTTTACCTCGCTGTTTATCAACCACCAGATGGCAGCAGTCATAGTTTCCTGTTTTTAATTTTTACTTTTTGATAACTTACACAAAAACATAGATTTATAATAAATATCTTATATGTGACTGTCATTTCTTTGGACTTTACAATCAAAAGATTTATGGATAATATGGGTTCATATTCCTGGAAGTAGACATTCAATACTTATAGATTATTTACGTTTTTTGAAACGAGATGCATTTTCTCGTCATATCTCATCGAAGGGCGACAGCCCTGAGATGAGATGGCGAGAAAGTGCATCGAGTTTCAAAAAACGTAAGTAATCTGTTTATCGCTGTTTTGTAATATTGTGACGTCACAGTGTTTACTTAACGACGTCTTGACAGCGAGCTGATATGGGCCCATCTCACGCTAGTAGAGTGAGATGGAATAATATCGCACGTAAAGATCAAAGGAAAATACTGCAAAATAGCAATAACATTATATATGTATAACTGTGAACACATGATATTAATATGTCTAGCTGGGGGAAAAATGATTGGATGGAAAGATCGGAACATGGAAGCTGGGGTGTGGAGGATGTTTTATGTCGTTGTGGTTAACTTTCATAACACAAGACTATTTTAATCTCAAAAACCATCCTCAAAATGTTCAAATAAACTACGGAATTATATTTTTTTTAATCGCTGGAAATGAAATTGTTTTTCATAATATTTACAATTGGAATATCATCCCACCTGTCTCATTTCAACTTCTAGATAAATGAAAATCTACATATGGGTGTTTTAGGCTATGGAAAATGGTAACTTACAGTATTAAATACTCAAGTGACATCAAAAATAAAACACAAGAATATTTTAATGAAAAAAAAAGTTAAATAATTGTTCTCTACAATATTTTGAGACAATATTAAAGATATTCTGTACAAAAGTAGCTTAGGTGAAATAATGAAATTAGGCTATTGTAAACTGAAATACCAATCTAATTAATATTTGATCTCACCATTTTACTGAAATGTTCCATGTGAGACATATCAGTTAAACCAGAGTGATATGATCAAATTTTAATTATATTGCAGAAATTTGCGTTTTACAACAAAAAGAAAAAAGTTATTTATTTTATTTTTATTTTAAACAAACACAGATTCTCAACCTCATCCCTGCCATGAATTCCACTTTTTACACATAAAAACTAACCAATAAGTATCAAGGTGGTTAGTTAACACCTGAGCAACTGTGACGAAACCAGAGACTTAGAGTGAGCGACTAATTGTTATTGCATAGATACTATAGTGGACACAATTTACAACAAATAATAACTAAACTGTACTTGCTGGGAGGGTTCCCCATTCCCAAAGTTCCATATTTTTACAGTGACTGTCAAAACTGTTTTCCTGTTGGTCCAGCCATAGCTGTTATATCCCTCACTGCATGTTTGTTTGTTTGAATAGTGTTTAATGCCATTTTGAGCAATTTTCAGCTTTATCATGGTGTCCACGTTTTATTGGAGAGAAAGCTAAAGTACAAAGTTACAACCCCAGACCTTTTGTCTGGAAAACTGGCAATCCTTGTCTGTTAAGATTGGAGTCAAGCACTCCCTCAGTAAGGCTCGAACCCATAGCCTCTGTGCTGACAGGCATTTGATCAATAATTAATGATTACTAGCAACTGAGGTACTCATAAGAGAAGATCAAGTTCCCACAGCCTCAGTGTTGATAGACATTTGATCAATGATAGATGACTAAATGACAACAACAAAGTTCCTCTTTCTTTGATGCAGAGCAGATTTACTACAAGTAATAATGAATTTCACACAAGATTATCTTAGAAATATTAAACCACATCAAAGCAATCACCATGTCAGACAAGGTCCAATATAAACCTAACAGTATAGAAACAATACACAAATCTAATCAGTTCCTATTAACGACAACTAGTAACGTTACAGACGAGGTCCGGAACCAAATATACAACTTAATTACACCATTAGGTGTAACAACACCCAGAAAATTACCATATAAAGACTGTTTTGATGTATTTGTCAATTGTATTACTGCTGCAGACGAAAGCACAGACAAAAGCCTAGCGTCTAGACATTATATATCCTGGGCGGTATATATATAATACTTTATTGGAATCAATATGACAGAAATATTGTCTTGAAGTAGTACAGGGTTGGCTCCAAAGATTTCTGATTAAAGCACAAATAAAGAAATTAACTGATGCATTTAACTACAAATTCAACTTAAAATATACAGAATTAAGTTCTTTAATACAAAGTTGGACTTGTTATACTGGATATTTGTCCTCACTATGGAGGTTATGCTAACTTTGCTGAATAATTTTGTTTTCTCTGGTCATTTGGTTTACTCATTCTTTTTTTTTTCTTTTAGCTGAATTATCTTCTTTGCCAAACAGATAAATCATCTTCCAGAATTATTTCTGCTGGAAGTTATTGTATCATTAATTTTGGTGATTTACACATTGTTTATCTTTAATTATTTCCTTATCTCAATCTGTCCTTTGTGCTTTGTTAAATTTACTGACTGATGTTAAGAAGTCTTGAAACCATAGTATCTATTTTTGGGAGCAGAGCAATAGAGCAGAGTGAGGAATGAGTTAATATGGGACAACAAATCTGTCCATGCATCAGGGTGAGGAATATGGACCATTTTTACTCAAAGCAGGTCACACAATTTTTCAAATTCATCAGCAGAAATCAGTACAATTTACCAACAAGGGCCACAAAATGTAAATATTAACATCAACAGTATGTTGACTATTGATTGTCCTTTGTGTACACTGTGGGACGGATCATACCAATGTAGGCAGGAAGAAGTTTGGACTGTTTCTATACCCTGGTGTACCTTCAGGGGCTAGATGTACCTTGTGGGATGGATCATACCATTGTAGGCAGGAAGAAGTTTGGACTATTTCTATACCCTAGTCTACCTTCAGGGGCTTGATGTACCCTGTGGGACGGATCATACCATTGTAGGCTGGAAGAAGTTTGGACTATTTCTATACCCTAGTCTACCTTCAGGGGCATGATGTACCCTGTGGGATGGATCATACCATTGTAGGCAGGAAGAAGTTTGGACTATTTCTATACCCTGGTGTACCCTCAGGGACTTTATGTACCCTGTGGGATGGATTATACCATTGTAGCCAGGACTATTTCTATTACCTAGTGTACCCTTAGGGGCTTGGTGTACCTTGTGGGATGGATTGTAGGCAGGAAGAAGTTTGGACTATTTTTATTACCTAGTGTACCCTCAGGGGCTTGGTGTAAACTGTGGAGATGGATCATACCATTTCAGGCAAGAAGAAGCTTAAACTATTTTTATGCCCTAGTAAACCATCAGGGGCTTGTATACAGAAAAGTTATGCATTTTAAATAGATTAAAAAAAATTTATATTTAAACAAAACAAAATGGGTCAGTTAATTGTGTAACAATATTTTTTGGATCCATTGCGGTAAAAAATGACTTTCCTGATTATTTAAGTTTCATTGACTTTATGTCTTCAGAAGACCTTTCTTTACCAGACAACAATATTTATATAAAAAAATTGAAGAGTGTGTCCATGGGACACGGATGCCCCCGCTAAATGAAGTCCCAAACAGGAAGTAGTTGTCCGACAGGTCTGAAAGTCGCTTAGGACGTACAACTTGTGATACTGAACCACCCTGCCAAATTTCAAATTGTTCTGATGTACGGTTTCTGAGAAAAGCTTGACGGAAATTTTCATACTCATGTTAACACATTTTCATATCGGCCCAGTCGCAAACAGGAAGTAGTTGTCCGACAGGTCTGAAAGTCGCTTAGGACGTACAACTTGAGATACTGAACCACCCTGCCAAATTTCAAATTGTTCTGATGTACGGTTTCTGAGAAAAGCTTGACGGAAATTTTCATACTCATGTTAACACATTTTCATATCGGCCCAGTCGCAAACAGGAAGTAGTTGTGCGACAGGTCTGAAAGTCGCTTAGGACGTACAACTTGTGATACTGAACCACACTGCCAAATTTCAAATTGTTCTAATGTACGGTTTCTGAGATAAGCTTGACGGAAATTTGTTCGGACGTACGTACGTACGGACGGACGGACGGACGGACATGAGTAAAACTTAATGCCCCCCGACATGTTGTCGCGGGGGCATAAAAAATTGAAGAATGTGTCCATGGGACATCGATGCCCCCGCTAAAGTAAGTCCCAAACAGGAAGTAGTTGTCCAACAGGTCTGAAAGTCGCTTAGGACGTACAACTTGTGATACTGAACCACCCTGCCAAATTTCAAATTGTTCTAATGTACAGTTTCTGAGAAAAGCTTGACGGAAATTTTCATACTCAGGTTAACACATTTTCATATTGGCCCAGTTGCAAACAGGAAGTAATTGTTCCGACAGGTCTGAAAGTCGCTAAGGACGTACAACTTGTGATACTGAACCACCCTGCCAAATTTCAAATTGTTCTGATGTACGGTTTCTGAGAAAAGCTTGACGGAAATTTTCATACTCATATTAGAACATTTTCATATCGACCCAGTCGTAAGCAGGAAGTAGTTGTCCGACAGGTCTGAAAGTTGCTTAGGACATACAACTTGTGATACTGAACCACCCTGCCAAATTTCAAATTGTGCTGATGTATGGTTTCTGAGAAAAGCTTGACGGAAATTTTCATACTCATGTTAACACATTTTCATATCGGCCCAGTCACAAACAGGAAGTAGTTGTCCGACAGGTCTGAAAGTCGCTTAGGACGTACAACTTGTGATACTGAACCACCCTGCCAAATTTCAAATTGTTCTGATGTACGGTTTCTGAGAAAAGCTTGACGGAAATTTTCATACTCATGTTAACACATTTTCATATCGGCCCAGTCGCAAACAGGAAGTCGTTGTCCGACAGATCTGAAAGTCGCTTAGGACGTACAACTTGTGATACTGAACCACCCTGCCAAATTTCAAATTGTTCTGATGTACGGTTTCTGAGAAAAGCTTGACGGAAATTTTCATACTCATGTTAACACATTTTCATATCGGCCCAGTCGCAAACAGGAAGTAGTTGTCCGACAGGTCTGAAAGTCGCTTAGGACGTACAACTTGTGATACTGAACCACCCTGCCAAATTTCAAATTGTTCTAATGTACAGTTTCTGAGAAAAGCTTGACGGAAATTTTCATACTCATGTTAACACATTTTCATATTGGCCCAGTTGCAAACAGGAAGTAATTGTTCCGACAGGTCTGAAAGTCGCTAAGGACGTACAACTTGTGATACTGAACCACCCTGCCAAATTTCAAATTGTTCTGATGTACGGTTTCTGAGAAAAGCTTGACGGAAATTTTCATACTCATATTAGAACATTTTCATATCGACCCAGTCGTAAGCAGGAAGTAGTTGTCCGACAGGTCTGAAAGTCGCTTAGGACATACAACTTGTGATACTGAACCACCCTGCCAAATTTCAAATTGTGCTGATGTATGGTTTCTGAGAAAAGCTTGACGGAAATTTTCATACTCGTGTTAACACATTTTCATATCGGCCCAGTCACAAACAGGAAGTAGTTGTCCGACAGGTCTGAAAGTCGCTTAGGACGTACAACTTGTGATACTGAACCACCCTGCCAAATTTCAAATTGTTCTGATGTACGGTTTCTGAGAAAAGCTTGACGGAAATTTTCATACTCATGTTAACACATTTTCATATCGGCCCAGTCGCAAACAGGAAGTCGTTGTCCGACAGAGTTGAAAGTCGCTTAGGACGTACAACTTGTGATACTGAACCACCCTGCCAAATTTCAAATTGTTCTGATGTACGGTTTCTGAGAAAAGCTTGACGGAAATTTTCATACTCATGTTAACACATTTTCATATCGGCCCAGTCGCAAACAGGAAGTAGTTGTCCGACAGGTCTGAAAGTCGCTTAGGACGTACAACTTGTGATACTGAACCACCCTGCCAAATTTCAAATTGTTCTGATGTACGGTTTCTGAGAAAAGCTTGACGGAAATTTTCATACTCATGTTAACACATTTTCATATCGGCCCAGTCGCAAACAGGAAGTAGTTGTCCGACAGGTCTGAAAGTCGCTTAGGACGTACAACTTGTGATACTGAACCACCCTGCCAAATTTCAAATTGTTCTGATGTACGGTTTCTGAGAAAAGCTTGACGGAAATTTTCATACTCATGTTAACACATTTTCATATCGGCCCAGTCACAAACAGTAAGTAGTTGTCAGACAGGTCTGAAAGTCGCTTAGGACGTACAACTTGTGATACTGAACCATCCCGCCAAATTTCAAATTGTTCTGATGTACAGTTTCTGAGAAAAGCTTGACGGAAATTTTCATACTCATGTTAACACATTTTCATATCGGCCCAGTCGCAAACAGGAAGTAGTTGTGCGACAGGTCTGAAAGTCGCTTAGGACGTACAACTTGTGATACTGAACCACCCTGCCAAATTTCAAATTGTTCTGATGTACGGTTTCTGAGAAAAGCTTGACGGAAATTTTCATACTCATATTAGAACATTTTCATATCGACCCAGTCGTAAGCAGGAAGTAGTTGTCCGACAGGTCTGAAAGTTGCTTAGGACATACAACTTGTGATACTGAACCACCCTGCCAAATTTCAAATTGTGCTGATGTATGGTTTCTGAGAAAAGCTTGACGGAAATTTTCATACTCATGTTAACACATTTTCATATCGGCCCAGTCACAAACAGGAAGTAGTTGTCCGACAGGTCTGAAAGTCGCTTAGGACGTACAACTTGTGATACTGAACCACCCTGCCAAATTTCAAATTGTTCTGATGTACGGTTTCTGAGAAAAGCTTGACGGAAATTTTCATACTCATGTTAACACATTTTCATATCGGCCCAGTCGCAAACAGGAAGTCGTTGTCCGACAGATCTGAAAGTCGCTTAGGACGTACAACTTGTGATACTGAACCACCCTGCCAAATTTCAAATTGTTCTGATGTACGGTTTCTGAGAAAAGCTTGACGGAAATTTTCATACTCATGTTAACACATTTTCATATCGGCCCAGTCGCAAACAGGAAGTAGTTGTCCGACAGGTCTGAAAGTCGCTTAGGACGTACAACTTGTGATACTGAACCACCCTGCCAAATTTCAAATTGTTCTGATGTACGGTTTCTGAGAAAAGCTTGACGGAAATTTTCATACTCATGTTAACACATTTTCATATCGGCCCAGTCGCAAACAGGAAGTAGTTGTCCGACAGGTCTGAAAGTCGCTTAGGACGTACAACTTGTGATACTGAACCACCCTGCCAAATTTCAAATTGTTCTGATGTACGGTTTCTGAGAAAAGCTTGACGGAAATTTTCATACTCATGTTAACACATTTTCATATCGGCCCAGTCGCAAACAGGAAGTAGTTGTCCGACAGGTCTGAAAGTCGCTTAGGACGTACAACTTGTGATACTGAACCACCCTGCCAAATTTCAAATTGTTCTGATGTACGGTTTCTGAGAAAAGCTTGACGGAAATTTTCATACTCATGTTAACACATTTTCATATCGGCCCAGTCACAAACAGGAAGTAGTTGTCAGACAGGTCTGAAAGTCGCTTAGGACGTACAACTTGTGATACTGAACCATCCCGCCAAATTTCAAATTGTTCTGATGTACAGTTTCTGAGAAAAGCTTGACGGAAATTTTCATACTCATGTTAACACATTTTCATATCGGCCCAGTCGCAAACAGGAAGTAGTTGTGCGACAGGTCTGAAAGTCGCTTAGGACGTACAACTTGTGATACTGAACCACACTGCCAAATTTCAAATTGTTCTAATGTACGGTTTCTGAGAAAAGCTTGACGGAAATTTGTACATACAGACGGACGTATTTACGTACAAATGAAGTCCCAAACAGGAAGTAGTTGTCCGACAGGTCTGAAATTCGCTTAGGACGTACAACTTGTGATACTGAACCACTCTGCCAAATTTAAAATTGTTCTCATGTACGGTTTCTGAGAAAAGCTTGACGGAAATTTGTTCGGACGGACGTACGTACGTACGGACGGACATGAGTAAAACTTAATGCCCCCGGACATGTCGTCGTGGGGGCATAATAACTAGCTTTTAAAACAGCTCCATAATAAATGGAAACTAGATATCTGTGATATGGTACCTCTCTGTGAATAGGCCCAGCCGACCTTGTGGTCAGTCATTTTTTTAAGATCTCAACCATGGTATGCGACACATCGCCTTGATATTATCTACCTACATACCTATAAAAGTTATAGCTCAGAAAGGATTAGCTTCGGACGGATGCACTGACAGATGGACAGACTGATCACTATAGGGCATCCGCCACAAAGTGGAGGGGCCCTAATCACACCTTAAAACAGATTTATGTTTGTTTGATGGTGTTTCAATGCCACTTTCAGCAAATTTTCAGCTATATCATGGCGTCCAGTTTTTCATCGGAGAGAAAGCAGAGTACCACGGAGAAAACCCACAACCTGCGGTAGGAAAACTGGAACTCCCAATTAAGATTGGATTCGAGTACAACCTAAAAGTTATTAAAAATTTATTCAGGGGTATCTGTGATCCCTAGGTCAACCTTTTATAGTTTTATTTTCTTCCTACAGTGAGAATCGAAACAGTTTTAAAACATTAACACAGAAATAAGAACCATAAACAAATACCATGTAGATAACAGAACAATGAAAAAAATCATTTTTTTTTCATAACAATGTAGAGTTGAAACCTTAATTTTTAATTAAAAACTAAGAATTTTCCAGAAAAATGATTGTCTGATTTCTCCCATTTGAGAAGTCTTGTTTACCAGCATTGTAAAAACAATTATAGATCTGATATTTTTTGTTGTTTCTGTTTGGTTTGTGTAAACAACACTTTTTAACATCTACACTGAAGTCACCCCCCTTTCCTTTTCATAGGGGATTGTCCATGCTCCACGTGTCCATCTTGAGATATAGCTTAGTGATACTGGTTGGTTTCAACAAATCAGAAACAAGTTCCTACTATCCAACATACTTGAGTCAAATTATTATTTTTTCGTTTATATCAATGTCTTCCTGTAAGAGTTGCCAAGGATATCTTATGGTCAGAATACTGTCAGTCTGTCAAGTCTAGTCTTACTGATTGCATTGGATATCTTATGGTCAGAATACTGTCAGTCTGTCAAGTCTAGTCTTACTGATTGCATTGGATATCTTATGGTCAGAATACTGTCTGTCTGTCAAGTCTAGTCTTACTGACTGCATTGGATATCTTATGGTCAGAATACTGTCTGTCTGTCAAGTCTAGTCTTACTGATTGCATTGGATATCTTATGGTCAGAATACTGTCAGTCTGTCAAGTCTAGTCTTACTGATTGCATTGGATATCTTATGGTCAGAATACTGTCTGTCTGTCAAGTCTAGTCTTACTGATTGCATTGGATATCTTATGGTCAGAATACTGTCTGTCTGTCAAGTCTAGTCTTACTGATTGCATTGGATATCTTATGGTCAGAATACTGTCTGTCTGTCAAGTCTAGTCTTACTGATTGCATTGGATATCTTATGGTCAGAATACTGTCTGTCTGTCAAGTCTAGTCTTACTGATTGCATTGGATATCTTATGTTCAGAATACTGTCTGTCTGTCAAGTCTAGTCTTACTGATTGCATTGGATATCTTATGGTCAGAATACTGTCTGTCTGTCAAGTCTAGTCTTACTGATTGCATTGGATATCTTATGGTCAGAATACTGTCTGTCTGTCAAGTCTAGTCTTACTGATTGCATTGGATATCTTATGGTCAGAATACTGTCTGTCTGTCAAGTCTAGTCTTACTGATTGCATTGGATATCTTATGGTCAGAATACTGTCTGTCTGTCAAGTCTAGTCTTACTGATTGCATTGGATATCTTATGGTCAGAATACTGTCTGTCTGTCAAGTCTAGTCTTACTGATTGCATTGGATATCTTTATGGTCAGAATACTGTCTGTCTGTGAAGTCTAGTCTTACTGATTGCATTGGATATCTTATGGTCAGAATACTGTCTGTCTGTCAAGTCTAGTCTTACTGATTGCATTGGATATCTTATGGTCAGAATACTGTCTGTCTGTCAAGTCTAGTCTTACTGATTGCATTGGATATCTTATGGTCAGAATACTGTCTGTCTGTCAAGTCTAGTCTTACTGATTGCATTGGATATCTTATGGTCAGAATACTGTCTGTCTGTCAAGTCTAGTCTTACTGATTGCATTGGATATCTTATGGTCAGAATACTGTCTGTCTGTCAAGTCTAGTCTTACTGATTGCATTGGATATCTTATGGTCAGAATACTGTCTGTCTGTCAAGTCTAGTCTTACTGATTGCATTGGATATCTTATGGTCAGAATACTGTCAGTCTGTCAAGTCTAGTCTTACTGATTGCATTGGATATCCACTAAATCAACCCAAAAATAAGACAGGGGCTCAAAAGGATGGAGTCATGGCTAAATAATTATATACAATGGGCTCTTAAAGAGGTAGTAATGATTAAATATTATACAGGGGCTCACAATGAGGTAGACATGATTAAATATTATACAGGGGCACACAATGAGGTAGACATGATTAAATATTATACAGGGGCACACAATGCGGTAGACATGATTAAATATTATACAGGGGCACACACTGAGGTAGACATGATTAAATATTATACATAGGACAGAATGAGACAGACATGATTAAATATTATACAGGGGCACACAATGAGGTAGACATGATTAAATACTATACAGGGGCTCACAATGAGGTAGACATGATTAAATATTAAATATTATACATGGACTTACAATGAGATCAATATGATTAAATATTATACAGGGCTCACAATGAGGTAGACATGATTAAATACATCATCAGGTGCAAACAAAGAGGCAGTCATGATCAAATAAGTAAAATTGAAATTATAATTGTGAGCTTAAAAGGAGGTAGTCAAGTTATATACCATGAAAGTGTACAAATTATTTCTTATGCAACTAAGTTAAAACTGTAAAAGCAATTACCCAAGAATTAGACATCACATGATCAGTGAAAATAATTATGTTTACAGTAAATCAGTACATACAAGGACCACCATTACATATACATGTACTTCTATATCAGTAAGGACAAAGGACAATACAAATGCTAGAAAACACCTTTACAGTTAACACATGTCGATGTTTGATCATAAACAGTAATAACTACTGCAAGAAGGCAGTGACCTCACGGATTAATAAAAACTTACAGACTTGGACAATAATTAATATATTAACTCTAAACTCTGATGTTCAAGGAGCAATATCAGGGCTATAATAAGCTACTAACAGTAATCAACAAGGAGAAAGAATGGAACAAAATTTTGACTTCCACTGGGAAATATATGCGGTAGTATAAGGGACATAGAATTAACCTTTACTTGGAACTACAATAAGCTTGCTCTTTTTTTAAATCTATATAAATGAGTTTGCTTTTACAGAAACTCTGCAATCGCTTTTAAAATTACTACAATAAGCTTACTCTTTTTTAAATCTATATAAATGGGTCTGCTTTTACAGAAACTCTGCAATGGCTTTTAAATTCTGATTTATAATTAAAGAAATATTGCATGGCTATTAATTATTTATTTTTTCTGAGGGCTATGATATGTCAAACTGGTTACTAAAGGAGTGAATACATACTGTAAACACAAGTGCCTGTGGTTTTAATAGCATTTGTGCCACACCATGCAAGCAGAGATTTTAATGTTAAAATGAAAGGGAGACAAACTGTATCCCCATAATAATACTGCTTACATTATCCACCAACTGGTTCACTTTGGCTGTCATATATCTAGACCATCAACATGAAATACAATACATGTACTAATGTCTCAATTAACTTCACTATGACTTGTCATAACATATTGCGAATAACAGGTGTATTATCCAAAAAGAAAATTATTATTTATACACAGTACAAAAATCATAAACAATGAAGAAGCAACTGTTTAGGTGAAACATAATTAATAAATGTTCTGTTCGTTGTACACGTTCTCAGGCTACAATAAGGACCAACCAAAAAACTGTGGCACACCAACCAAAGAGGCATACATGTAAATATATCTCCAGTGATAATTTTGATTTTGATTGGGTAATTGTTTTGGCAGTGTAATGTCTCAGAAGTCACTGTTGTGGGTGGCAAGCTTTTAAAATGCAAAGCATCCTAGAAAGATAGAAATCTTTTTTCACCACAATAAATCTTCTTATATTTGATCATGCTTGTTAAACATGGAATACTCTTTCATGGCTACCTCTGAAAGACAATTATGACAAAATTTTGCTAGATAATATTAAAGCTTACCTCATCTATTTTATTTATCCTTTTTATAAACTATCCTGAATACATGCTCCACGTGTGTCATATCGCTAGACCTTGATATGGTGTGTGTGTGGTGATATGTGAATACATTATACCTCCGTGTGTGTCATATTGCTAGACCTTGATGTGGTGTGTGTGTGTGGTGATATGTGAATACATACTCCACGTGTGTCATATTGCTAGACCTTGATGTGGACTGTGTGTGTGTGGTGATATGTGAATACATACTCCATGTGTGTCATATTGCTAGACCTTGATGTGGTGTGTGTGTGTGGTGATATGTGAATTCATACTCCATGTGTGTCATATTGCTAGACCTAGATGTGGTGAGGTGTGTGTGTGTGGTGATATGTGAATACATACTCCATGTGTGTCATATTGCTAGACCTTGATGTGGTGTGTGTGTGTGGTGATATGTGAATACATACTCCATGTGTGTCATATTGCTAGACCTTGATGTGGTGTGTGTGTGTGGTGATATGTGAATACATGCTCCATGTGTGTCATATTGCTAGACCTAGATGTGGTGAGGTGTATGTGTGGTGATATGCGAATACATACTCCATGTGTGTCATATTGCTAGACCTTGATGTGGTGTGTGTGTGTGGTGATATGTGAATACATGCTCCACATGTGTCATATTGCTAGACCTTGATGTGGTGTGTGTGTGTGTGATGATATGTGAATACATACTCCATGTGTGTCATATTGCTAGACCTAGATGTGGTGAGGTGTGTGTGTGTGTGTGGTGATATGTGAATACATACTCCATGTGTGTCATATTGCTAGACCTAGATGCAGTGTGTGTGTGTGGTGATATGTGTACCACAGTCCAACAAGAAATACTTCCACATACAGCATTGTTCTGACCAGCTATCAAATTTTGTTATTTTACGAGAAATATTGCATTATTTATCTTCATCTATCAATGAAATGTTATTTTTCAGCTACATTTTGTATTTTCAGCTATTTGATGATTGATAGAAGTTGATATTTTATACCATTTAAGACATGGGGATTGTATTATACTGAGAAACTTCATGTATTGTATTTAAAGATTTGCCGGCATCAATTGGTGAAATTGAGTTTATTTAGTGACACGTTAGCGAAGCCAGTAAATAGATATTTCCAACCATCAAATCAACAATAGATGCTGGCAAATCTTCAAATACATTAGGGTTATCTCCATTCTAATGCTATGGAAATAAAAATCTAAATTAAATAACTTTAATTTGTTTATTAACCCGAAATCATGTCTGTGCTTGCATTAATTTATGATGGCATCAATCCCGGAATAGATGCCATGAAATTTTTCATGTTGTCCAATCAGAATTGACGTTACATAAAAAAATGCATTAGAATTCTATATGAAGGAGCAGATATATTACCTAGAGTTATATGAAATAATGTATCGGTATCTCATACATTAGTAAAGTATCAGCTTTGAAATTAACAACAAAATAAATAAGTACCACAAAGTTTAGAGACAACTTTAAAATGTTTTGTCTTTGTGTATGTATTGTGTAAATGACTATGCTCTTTGAAATATGCACTGAAGTAATTTGTACTGTTGTTTACATCTTTGTACAGAGTTCATTACCATTAGAATACCATTTATTCAAGGAAAAAAAGGTCAAACAAATTGTAGCAGCTGTGAGCAATATTTTAATGTCAGTTTTTACCCAAAATTCCAAAACTACTTAGTCAAAGAATGAAATTATATTTTTAAAAATGTTTCTAACTATTGGTTTTTTCTAATCTTCAGATGAAATTTATAAAAGTCAATCCAGTCACACTTCAGTATAAAAAGCTTGAATTCTGCTACAAAAAAAAACAGCTTATGCAAAATTTATATGAAGTTTTTTTTCTATATAAACATTAACAATAACAAGACTAGGTAAATCACATTAGGCTATCTCAAATAAGTTCCAACAATAATCTTACAAAAGATTAGAAAGTTTTCAAGATTTAATCTTTACATGCTTATCTATTAAAATTATTCTGAGCTATTTTTTATTGCTTCTCATTTGTCCTTCTTCATGAAAATAAATTCCAACAAGAGGCTTGATGCAAACTAGGCCAACTTTTATTGCTGTTATAATCCTATGTTAGTTTTGTGATTTGTCGGATTAACAGAAGAATTTAGTCCTATTACTCATACATAATGTAGCAAATAAAAAATTCTAATAACTTCTATCTATTTATACATTGCGAAACTAATGGAAAATGATCTTTATTGCAGAAATTTCTTTCGCCTTTGAAAATGCACATGAAAAATGCTATGTTGATGATAATTTTTCTGTATATGGATAATGCTGACCAAATTTTACTAAAATCGTGCTAATTTGCAGACTGTAACAACCATTCCTTAGTAAGAATCCGGTAATTTACATACACAACACCTTCGCAAAATGCAACACACCATTTTCGGGGTTCACAATGTTTTTATAGAATAAAAATAATTAAACAGAGACACATATGTCATTTCATACATAATGTACAGCGATTATTTAAAACAGCAATAATTATCATCAGGTATCAATTATGATCGATTTTAAACACAAAACTGATTAAAAAAAATGGTGACACTATCAAAAGATATCAAGACCGTATGTATTAACTACTTTTGGACATCAAAGTGCAGGGAGCGCTTTACTCCTGCTCTGTGACATTACGAGTAATGAGACTATATTCGTACACCCATGCCCCCCCCCCCCCAAAAAAAGAAGGGAACGATTATTCATTCTAGATGGAAAGCTGATAACATGCATGACAGTTGAATTAATCAAAACAAAAGAAAAGCAGGTTATCAAGAGACTGTATTGTTCATCAAAACTGGTTTGTATTTTACATGTTTTTATGTACACTATGGTGGCAGACCCATGAATTTGGGATTGGTACCAAAAACTCAAATTATGTGGAGGACTACTAGAGTACAACCACAATACAACCTGACAAGATTTGTTACATTTCAACATTTAATGTATTAACAGTGCTGGCACTATGTTGAACTATACCTAAAACTCATGGCAGAAAAAAACCCCAACCTTCAATAGGAAAACTGGCAATCCATGTCAATTTAAAGATTCAAGGCGAAGGCACCCTGCCCGCAGTGACTTGGATCCACAATCTAAGTGATGAAAGACCACATGATCAATAGTAGATGAACTACCGAAACCACTCTGCTCCTCTAATATTTGGTAGAGGACTAACTACCTGTGTGTTTTCATTAAAGGGCTCTCAGAAGCATTGTATATGTATTTTTTAATAAATGTTCAATGGTGGCAGCCATTTTGAATTTTGAGTTTGTACCCCAAACTAAAATGTAGTAGAGGACCATCTGAGTCAAATTTCAACAGAACAACAATTAAATACTAATAAAGGTCTATATTTAACTATAACAAGGATAACAGTGACCTGGTAAATTTGTTAGTCCCCCCAACTTTCAATGGCAGGACATAACCAGAGGCTCTTAAGAGCCTGTATCGCTCACCTGATTTTATAGGCAATGAAGATGGCATTTCCCTGATGTTAAAGTAAGTCCTGTAATTTTCAATAAACTTTAAATAGGACCATCCAAACAATATTACTAGAAAGCTTTGTTTCATTGGTTAACCAGTTGTATAGAGATTTTTTTTATTTGCCCATAGAATCCTATGTTAAACTAAGTCCTGCGGGGGAGTTGGCCATTTTGAATTTCCAATTGCCTTAAAAAACATAAACTTTATAAAGGACCATCCAAACAATATTGCTAGTAAGTTTTTGTTTCCATTGATTAACCGGTTTCGGAGAAGAAGCCTTTAAAAACTTTTTCCCATAGGGTCGTATGTTAAACAAAGTCCTGCGGTAGCGGCCATTTTGAATTTCCAATTGCCATAAAAAACATAAACTTTATAGAGGACCATCCAAACAATATTGCTAGTAAGTTTTTGTTTCCATTGATTAACCGGTTTCAGAGAAGAAGCCTTTAAAAACTTTTTCCCATAGGGTCCTATGTTAAACTAAGTCCTGCGGTAGTGGCCATTTTGAATTTCCAGTTGGCATAAAAATCATAAACTTTATAAAGGACCACCCAAACAATATTGCTAGTAAGTTTTGTTTTGATTGGTTAACCGGTTTCAGAGAAGCCCTTTTTAACATTTTTCCCATAGGGTCCAATGTTAAACTAAGTCCTGCGGTGGTGGCCATTTTGAATATCAGATTGGGATAAAAAAACATTAACTTTATAGAGGACCATCCAAACAATATTGCTAGTAAGTTTTGTTTCCATTGGTTGGCCGGTTTCAGAAAAGAAGCCTTTCAAACTTTTTCCCATAGGGTCCTATGTTAAATTAAGTCCTGCGGTGGCAGCCATTTTGAATTTCCAATTGCCATAAAAAACACAAACTTTATAGAGGACCATCCAAACAATATTGCTAGTAAGTTTTGTTTTGATTGGTTAACCGGTTTCAGAGAAGAAGCCCTTTTTAACATTTTTCCCATAGGGTCCAATGTTAAACTAAGTCCTGCGGTGGCGGCCATTTTGAATATCAGATTGGGATAAAAAACATTAACTTTATAGAGGACCATCCAAACAATATTGCTAGTAAGTTTTGTTTCCATTGGTTGGCCGGTTTCAGAAAAGAAGCCTTTCAAACTTTTTCCCATAGGGTCCTATGTTAAATTAAGTCCTGCGGTGGCAGCCATTTTGAATTTCCAATTGCCATAAAAAACACTAACTTTATAGAGGACCATCCAAACAATATTGCTAGTAAGTTTTTGTTTCCATTGATTAACCGGTTTCAGAGAAGAAGCCTTTTAAAACTTTTTCCCATAGGGTTCTATGTTAAACTAAGTCCTGCAGTAGCGGCCATTTTGAATTTCCAATTCCCATCTAAAACACAAACTTTATAGAGGACCATCTAAACAATATTGCTAGTAAGTTTTGTTTTGATTGGTTAAACGGTTTCAGAGAAGAAGCCCTTTTTAACTTTTTTCCCATAGGGTCCTATGTCAAACTAAGTCTTGAGGTGGCGGCCATATTGGTTTACCAATCAAAATAAAAAACACAAACTTTGTAAAGGTCCATCCAATGAACATTATGGCCAAGTTTGGTTTCAATTGGCCAAGTGGTTTCAGAGAAGAAGATTAAAATGTAAAAAGTTTACAGACGACGACGACGACGACGACGACGCCGACGACGACGACGACGCCGACGGACGCAAAGTGATAACAATAGCTCACATGACCCTTTGGGTCAGGTGAGCTAAAAAAGGATTCTTAAATGATATGTAGTGTTGCAATTTTTAAACAGATTCCTGCCTTTCCTTATTACAACCTGTCAACCCCCAAACAAGTGGAGTTCCTCTATCCACCACATGGGTAAATACTTGAGCAGCTTTGTCTATAAAGACCTTGGAATGACAAAGAAGAATTGGACCAAAATGGAAACCAATACAGAAAACTGACAATCTCATGCGGATAAACAGAAATAGATTCTATTAAACCTATGAAAAAGCTTAAATTCATTTTACAACATATAACAAGTAATAAAGCTCAACCATGAATTAGACAAGATCTCACTATGAAAACAGACTTACAAAAAAATTAATCAAACTAAAGGAAAAACGAATTCCTATTACAACCAATGATGAACAGTTTATTTTAATAATGAACATTAGTTGACTTTATTTGAGTCGCAGTAAAAATAAACCAAAAGTTGCAACTAAAATTTTTTTGTTTAAAGCAAATGATACTGTATTCTTTTCCCTGAAACACTGAATTAACCATTCTGTAAAAGACAAGTAAATTGATTCCTTGTTCTTAAGTACTAATGGACTAAAAGGAAATATAAGGCACATGTAATATCAAGGCTTGCAAGTAATACCATCAATATCATCCGGATGTCTACAACAGATACATTAATGGTAAATTGTGACACTTATGTTGTTATGCTTCCACCACAATCCAATCAGACCATGACAGTCGTTATGCCATGTCCCAGACATATAAAAGACCTATTACTAATACTGTTTTATTCAGACATGAGAGATGAATTGACCAGACTGGTATAATTCTGAAGATGACTGGACAAATATTGAACTCATTCAGACAAATTAAAAGAACATGCTATGAGTGATTGACCGAGATGATTTGCCTACGACAGACGTTTAAATATCTGTTTGATCCTATGATGTAATTTGCTGGGATTACAGATCAATCTCAAATCAAGTTTCCTATTGATTTTAATTTTGCGTCTTCTTGTTCCGTAAGCCATAAAATTTGCACAATACTGATTAATACAGATTTTTTCATCTACAGTAAATCAAAAATAAAAAAATTCCCACTCAGAATCGTTGACAAACGTAATCCTAAAATCAATTGATTGCATCTTCTATAAAAAGATAAGTTCTTAGCAATCTCAGACCAAAAATGAATGCTGTAACCATCTGACATTTCAGTCTTTAGTAATTCTTGTTCATTATTCACTGCAAATAAATCAGATTTAAACCTTCAACGTAATTCATACTTTAGAAAATCCTGGTTCATTTAGATCTTTTGAGCAGCAATGCAGAACTTAATTGACTTTAACAAGATTGACTGCACAATCTTGCAGCAAGTTACATAAGGGATTGTTTCCCTTATTTTTTCATCCTTTCAAATTAGATTACATTCTTCTTAAATTGATCAAGTTTCTTTCAAAACTACAAAATAAATAGGCAAACCCAGACGATGATTTTAAATACAATTTCTATCGATTTTTCTTTCCGGTCTGTTTTTGACACCCTACTGTTTTCCCTTAAGAGGACTGCTGGTGTAATGCATCAATAGTAATCTCCAGTTATTATCAACGTTTTTACTTCATTAAGAAGATAATCTTGGTATGTGTGCCGATTATATCAAACATTGTCAGCAAAATTAGTTCCGACGATGGTGACAAAAAAACCTGCGTAATTACCTAAGAGAAAATGTTCCTGTACTTTTAGTTGGTATGTCAACAACTGAAACATTGTCCACAATGAGTAAAATATGATTAATCCAATGAGACAATTATATGTTTATACACTTAGTACATTATGTAGATGATAAAGTCAAACAACTAAATGTACTTGTAAATCTGACTTCAACGTAAAACATATATTAATCTAATAACACATTGCTTATGGTCTGTCTTTCCTACCACTAATGATGCTAATATTAAACAAACCTTTTAACAGTTGTTTTATAATCTACCAGTGTACACTGTTTGTCTACTAGCTCACAACAATGGAATACTAAGGACTTCTAGAATCTTTTCCAGTGACAGTTTATATAGACGTACATACAAATCACATAAAAACCATTACTTGCCCAAAAGATATACACTTCATAGAGCGATAACACTGTAATAGGGGAAACCCAAATTAACCGTCTGTGGTGATCCGATGGAAAAAAGCAGTGCTTAAGAAATAACAGAAGGTTGATAACAATTTACATTACATGTTATGATGTATATTAAGGTTAAAATGTTTTTTCTGGTTTGTTTTATAATATGTGTATATACCCAAATAGTGTTACTGTGAATGTTATAAAAAAAAAAGGACATAAATTTAACCTAATTAAGGAAGCTGATCACAGAACACAAGATATCCAACAAACTTCTATTCCTGACAAACTATCACATTCTCAAATATACTGGGTTATGCTGACAGGAATATCATTGATTCTTTCTGTGACAAAGTCATTTTACTTCATGAAATTTCGAAAATAATTTTAATTCTAAGGATTATCTATTTTCAAAGTCTCGACAGCCTTTGCCCCGAGTTGGTATAACTTTTTCCTGGTAATTTGGATTTTAAATACAGTAGTCCCCCTCTTATACGATCCCTTCGCCAGCGACCACCCGCTTTATCCGGCCAAAACCCTGATGCATTAAGTGTTTCTAACGTAAAATTACCTTTCGCGAACGACCACCCCTCAAACGCGACCAGCGACCACGTTTTTTTGACACAACAACGTAAAATCCCTTCACGAACGACCATTTTCACTGACCGGATGTTTATTTTGAAAGTCTCGAATAGAACGAGATTTGGTTTTATTATCGTAAACCAGTTCGGAGACAGTTCAACAACCGGTAAACAAAATGTCGAAATCGTGTAAAAGAAAGGTTTTTAAACTGGATTAAAGGGGAAAACAAGTGGGATATTGTAGATCAGTTTAATTTCGGCATTACGGAAATCGAGTTTATTACAAGAAGACTGAAATATTCAACATGGAGATAATAGTACAATGTACCAACACAATCATAAATCAAAATTTACTACAAACGATGTCAAAAACATGGGTCAAGTGGGAAACTGGAAACAGAAAAAAACTGGATTTTTCCAAATAAGACGGAACCTTAATAAACTACGAAGTGGAACCTGGACAGAAAATAAAATTGATAAAAACAACGATAATGCAGATGAAACAGGAACAGAAACATTCACTGTTAAGAAGACTTGGAATTGTTATATTATCAATATCATCTAGATAAAAATGAATTCTTTTTCTTTTTATTTATACTGAATAATAAAATACAAATACTTATTTTGTGTGATTCTTGATCACTTCACAGCATTTGCTGCTAACCAACCAACCAAGGTCTATACACCTGTATAAATTGTATCCCCTCAAGAAAGACCACCCCCATTATAAGACCACTTTCATGACTCAGATGGGGTGGTCTTATAAGAGGGGGACTACTGTAATTCTTGGATATGAGTGCCACTGATGAATCTTGACGAGACAAAACATGGGTCTGGTGTATTCAATTCTATTAATTTTCACGTATCTTTGATGACATTTTATTATTAACTATTTTGTGTATCATTTTCTATTGCATTGGTGCAAAACGATAAGAAAACAGAATCCTGACTTATCATACTGATAATGATATACAGATATATTTCATCAATCACCAGTACACAACATTCCATTTTCTTCTGGCATAAAATATTTTAAGTATATTTTAGAATTTATAGCATAACATTGAAAAACTGGCAATTTAGAAAAAGTTTGGCCAACATTTACCTGATCTGAAGAAAAAACAATCATTAAACAGCATACCTGACAAACATTTTTGTCATAGTTAAAACAAGGGTAACAAGTAAAGCATTCCAAGGATCTTGATCAATCTTCTTGGATGCTATGCCAATTGTCTGAATGCTGCATATGCATCAAAAAATTTTACATTTTCGTCTGATAAGTTGTAGTTACCTTCCAAAAAACTGCTCATACAGTACATCCAGTCCTTATCAATCCCACCACCCCATGAAACCCTAGTTACGGAAAATTTACAGAACAATGTAAAAATTTTGTATAATTGGACATAGATTTAGCAGGCACCATGTATTTTACTGAGTGGAGTCTTGGAGTGGAGTCATAGAATGGAGTCTGGAGAGAAACTTGGAGTTTATATTGGAGTAAAAATTTGGAGTCAATTTTTGGAGAGACATTAATTTTTTTAATTCATCAAATTATATTTTAATAAAATCTCAGGCATTTCCCTCCAAAATTCTCTCCAGACTCCACTCTGTAAAATACATGGTGCCGATTTAGCATAAAATTATTTTGAGCAATGATTTCAATCCTTTATTGACAGAGCAAGCAAAACCCCATATACCACAAAAAAAAGCTGCAAAACCATGTATACATGTACATGTATTAGAATATAAAATTATTACAGAATTTGCTATCGCCAATGATACATAGTTGCTACAACAAGGCACCTCTAAGTACGTAATACATACTGTTGTAGTATAGAATCTTCATCTATTTGGTTACATCACTTGCTGCTGAAAAAGAGATTTAATAAAGTTTTATCATCTGTATTTAACAGATATACTGAATAAGCACTGAATATACTTTTCATGGTGTGTCGTGGAAATTTATGTAACTGAAAATAATTTTTTGTGCAAATTTTTTTTTAATAAACCAATTTCTTCTTTCACTTTCTGGAAAGCAGTTTAGTATCTATTCTGCTCTTTAGGTAGTTGAATTCCCAACTTCACCTGCCTCAAGTTACTAGTACCAGACATGATCCTGGTCAGTGGCGTAGCTGTTTATTAGCACTGTAAGCATGTGCTTACAAATAATTTTGGCAATTTTTTTTTTTTCATATTTGCATTTTTCTGGGTTTATGAATATATGAAGTTCAAGATCAAATCAATGGACGCACAAAGTTAAACATTTAACATAATTATAGTTATTACTACATTATTTGTGTATACTGTTCAACATCTCGTTTGATCTTGAATTACGATTAATCAAAAATCGACCTACATTGTATGCCAAAAACGACTTGCGACCTCCCCGAAAATATAGCTTTTAAAATGCGACATGAGGAGTTACCCTGTTGGTGCCCCAAAAGTAACTGCGTTTAATTTACTTCTTGACTCATGACGTCACGATTTTAACCTGCGTCCTTTATAAATCTTGAACAGTTTGATTAAGCCATCCGGCTATTATTCACATTGAGTGAATTATTCACCATTTATTCGTGCTACCGTAGCATTTCATAAAATAATAATAAGTTTACATAAATCAGTAGCAAGCAGATCAATTAAAATGAAGAGGAGTAAGTCTTCCGAAATAGACAAGGGACAAAGTAAAGTGACGAAATATTTTTCGAAACCGCAAAATGTCTCATCTGCGGCTCCCTCTACAAGTATTGATGAACATCCCGTAGAAAAACAAAAATCACCAGAGTCCGTCAGTCTTGCTCAAGGTGATGCTCAGTGCAGCGATGTTGTACCTATTAATCCGCCCACATTTGAATCAGGGTCTGCCCATCTTGAACAGAGCATCGCTGATCCAGATAGCAATGCTGCTTCTGTTAGCCCACCCATATTGGAACCAGAGTCCAAATCTACCCAGCCTACAACATTTGATATTGCATTGCATAAAACAACTGTTGATGACAAACAAAAGCTTTTCTTATTAAAGAATAATTGGCTCGTTCCGACATCGTTTGTTTTTCCCCTTAGAAAGATTCGAGGGGTAAATAGGGCATTTACCAGATCATGGCTAGAGAAATTCCCTTGGCTCAGATATTCACAATCTGAAGATGGTCTTTATTGTTTATATTGTGTGCTGTTCAACAGTGATGAACATGCATTTGTTCGTGACCCTGTGAATGACTGGGCAAACTTGGGGACTTTAATCAAAGCAATCTGGGCATGGAAATTGTGTGGAAAAAAGCGAAAATTTTGTGGCCGTCGCTGAGGGCAAAAAGGAAGATGTCATTTCTATGCTGAGTACCTCTTTCCAGCATAAAATTTCGAGAAATCGGGATATTCTAAAGAGCATCTTGAAGACTATCTACCTGTGTGGAAAACAGAATATTCCCCTCCGTGGTCATACGGAAGACAAGAGTAATTTTATCGCTTTGATCAAATTTAGAGCTGAAACTGATAAGATTTTAGCTGATCATCTACAGAATAGTCCCCCAAATGCCAGATATTTATCACCCCAAATCCAAAATGAGCTGATCAGTATTTGTGGCGATCAAATACAGCGACGTATTGTCCAGGAGTGCAATGCTGCTAACTGTTTCAGTATCATTGCTGACGAAACCACAGACGTGTCAACCATTGAGCAG
This sequence comes from Limnoperna fortunei, assembly GCA_944474755.1. Taxonomy (NCBI): domain Eukaryota; kingdom Metazoa; phylum Mollusca; class Bivalvia; order Mytilida; family Modiolidae; genus Limnoperna; species Limnoperna fortunei. Next base: position 80,903,850 of record OX104113.1, on the reverse strand, counting down.
GTCGCGTTATGCCTTCGTTATGTCGATACTGATACAGATGGGGTATTGAAAGTAAGAGGGATTTGTCGGATTTGCTGAAGCCAGTTCTACAACCGGAGAAGCTCTTGCGGCAACCATTATGGGAAAACTCAACGAGTATGGAATAGTCACACAGGCTATGAGGGGACAGGGGTATGACGGGGCTGCTAATATTGTGGGTAAACTTTCTGGGGTTAGAACCCGTATTCAAGCAGAAATCCCAGAAGCCCATTATGTACATTTCTATGCACACTGCTTGAATTTGGCTGTGGTCAAATCGTGTCAACTCCCAATCATCCGAAATGCCGTTGATATAGTAAAGGATGTTTCGTTTGCTTTTAGTTATTCTTCAAAGCGAACAGGAAGGTTTAAAACAATGCTGGAACAGGCTGATGCAGAACAAAGAGAGGTGCTTGATGGTCGCCGAAAAATCAAGGGTATGTGCGAGACTAGATGGTCTAGTAGGGCCGACGCTTTAAACACATTCAAGTCAGCACATTCCATCATTGTTGACACCTTAGATGACCTAGCGACAGATGGTGATAAAAATGCAAAACAATTGAAACTTGCTATTCAAGATTTTGGGTTCATGGTTGCTCTTATTGTAGCAGAGCATGTTTTGCAGTACAGTTTAGCTCTTTCAAACTTGCTACAGCGACCCACTCTTGACCTCGTTGAGGCTGCATCGGAGGCAAAAACTGTCGTCGAAAGCTTCAGAAGAATCAGGCAGGACGACAATATTTGGCAACAACTTTATACAGAAATCCTAACGCTTGCCAGGAAACAAGATGTACAACCTTCTAAACCTAGAACGGCAGGTAGACAACAACATAGAACCAATACCCCAGCGGACACACCTGAACAGTACTGGAGAAGGTCCCTATTCTACCCCTTGCTCGATCATATGGCCAATGAAATCGAAGAGAGGATCATAGTTCCCAAAGACAGGTTCCTTGCCCAGTACCTGATTCCATCCAGACTTAATTTGCTAACTCCTGATATGGAAGCCAGTGTTTTTGCTCCATTTGCTGCGGACTTGTCAGAAGGTAAATTAGCAACATCTCGAACGGAGTTGGTCAGATGGAGGTGCAAGTGGGATAATATCAATGAGAAGCCTAGATCTTTGATTGAAACCCTCCAACATGCTAATCCTGAGCTGTATCCAAACATTCACACAGCTGTTAAGATTCTCCTGTCCATGCCAGTCACTTCTGCAACAGCGGAGCGGTCCTTCAGTGCACTGAAACGTGTTAAGACCCATCTTCGGTCGACGATGGTAGAGGACAGGTTGAATGGCTTGTCACTGATGCATGTGCATCCAGAAATCCAAATAGATTTTGATGAAGCCATCAATACTTTTGCATCAGAAGGTAACCGCAAAATCCATCTTCTGTTCCCTTATTAAGCTGGTCGATTATTACAGTTTGAAGTAGATTGAATGGTTGTGTTTCAAGTCAGTGATCAAGATTTGGGGTTGTTCTGACTTTCTCGTCGATCTTCTTTGTGTTATCACTAGTGGAGTTTTTTTATATACTCAGACTCAGACTTCTTGAGTATACCCAGTTGTATTTTCGCCAGGGGACCCTATATGAATGGTCCCTGTTTGCACCAATGTCTTGAAGATAACTCTCAGATAACTGTTTAAAAAGTTTTAAAAAATAAAAAAAAATAAAAAATAAAAAAAAAATAAAAAATGAAAAAAAAAGAAAAAAAGAGAAAAAAGAAAAAAAAAGAAAAAAAATAATAAAAAAATCAAAGCTGGCTGTGATAACTTACTATCTGATATTCATGTTTTTGTGCATTTTTAATCATTACTTCAATAGCGAAATGTGTGGGTAAAAGTGCCTGGAGAAGGCCAAAGTCATCCTTCGACTTCCAAATTCTGTTCAGCTTCTGGGGGGATGCCGCCCCCCAGACCCCCTGCTTACAGCTTTAAAAATCGTGGCTACGCCACTGCTGGTAAACAGGAACAGTGACAAGTGTACCAGAAATCAAATTACTATAGAATGAAGAAATATAATGGCATAATGTGAAATTAGACTCAAAAAATTTGTCCAAAGTACACTTGACCACTGAAAATAGTATTCTTTTGCATTTATTTTCATAATACAAGATTGGTGCCCCTTTAAGTTTGAATTTAGATTTTTTTTTTAATTTCTAACAAAACAAATTGTTTGATACATTCCTGTACCAGTACATGTCTATATGTTAAAGCAGTGTCAAAAGAATTAATACATGTGTGATGTATCTTCTATTCTAGCGTCAGGGGTTCCTAGTCCTGATGTGGACTCAGAATAACAAACTTGGGAGGATGTGTATTGTCCGGTGCAAGGACATGTGTTCTTAAAAGAACAATGTTGTACTGGAATAAATGTATTCAGAGAATTTCTTGCTTGGGGATATGTAGGACAATTATCTGTAAAGAATGAAAAAATAGTTTAATATGCCAGTTGATATAAAAAATTGATAGAAATTAAACAATGCTGACGATGTTTGTGGGAGTTTCAATGTATGTTTTCAATCGGATTCACTTTGTTGTGAAATAATGGACAAAAAATACAAGTGTTATGAAACCACAGACGGCAGTAAGAAGATGTTTGCACCAAAATACAAAAGGACTAATATGTCTTAATTACTAAACATGACATGAGAATGTGTATTAGATGTCAGATATAATGTGTGTTGCATGAAATTGTGTATCAGATGTCAAAGAAAAGATGACATGAAGCTCATCACCATTTGTTTTCATGTTTGTTAAAATGAAGTCAACTATATATTATCAATCACATGAAAACAAAGTATGCCAAATATTTGAACTTGTTACATGTACATGTCTTAATTTTTGTATTAACATACATAATTATTATAAATATTGTCAGCCATTGAAAGAACTTTGATCAAATACAAATACAAAAGACAGATTTTTCAGAAGTGCATACTTCAATATAAGAGAATTTAATCCATTATAAATACATGACAATGCACCATTAACCTGACATACAGTTTATTGCACAAAAATAGGTATTGTCTTCTACAATGTTCCTGAAACAATGACTGTTCCCAAGTGTGGAAAAATGGAAAAATATTCCTCGAACAACTCCATAATAGCAGGTGCATACTTTTAATATGTGTGCAATATTTCTGTGAAGATCAGGGATCTGGGTTGTAAGCTGAAGGAGCTGATTACACAAAATATGTACCCATTAAGGCAACATTTGTTGACAAATGACTATTTTCTTACTCTCAGAAATTAGGAAAATATCCTTGAACATTTCCATAACAGGTGCATAACATCGATACTGAGTTTCAGAGATCTAGATTGAGAACTGTAGGAGGAGTTGATTACACAAAACAGATACCCTATTTCCCCGACCGCCCGACTTCACCATACTATAACCTACATTTGTACTTCATGCATCCTGGCCAATTAGCATAAGACTATTAGATGCACATTTCTACATACAAATAAATATTCAGTGGTTTGTTAGAATATTTTTAAAATTTCAAATAATTTGAGATGCATTCAAGATCTTGGTAGCCTTAGCAGCCATCTTAAACATTTGATCAGCAAAGAAAATTTCAACTTTGTATTGTACTACACTGCCAAGTGGCTTAGGAGAAGATTTAAAAATGGAAGTGTTTACAGCTGTGGCCTTCATTAATGATGACTGCCACTAAGTGATGAGAAAAGTTCACTTAGCTCTTGTATCAGGAAAGCTGACAAAGTCAGTGTTTAAAACAAACAACAAAGTGAAGTTTTATAATGGCCGTTTAAATCAAAAATGACATCATCATTATTTATAGCTTCAGGAGTTTTCTTCTTCCAGATATCTATCAAGTTCTGCAATACTATGACAATACATTCAATATATCACTGGCTAATTGGCAGGATATGTCCTCCTGCTGTCAGAAGCCATTCGGTTATCTGGTTGCATCTGTTGGCAATGTCATTTTTAATAATCCCAACAATTTATCTCCTGTTCAGCAGTGTCTTAAATCCATTGAGAACTTGTAACAGGACATCCACTAAAACAACAAGCTATTGCAAATTATTTAAATAGTTTTTGTGGTTAATTAAGAAACAAGGTATTAAGTTACAATCAGACTTTGTTTTACTATAATTTCACCAAAATTTATCAACCATCCCTTGATCCTTCTTAACAATAAGATATAAGATGGCAAGTTATCATTCAATGAATGTCACTGCCATCCACATATCATCTAACTGCTGAGGTAATGAGTAACTGCAGGAAAATCATGTTTGGTAAATATAAAAATTATATTGTCCAATGATGACCATCAGAATGTGTCCATATATACTTTTTTTTTTGCTACTTGTAACAACTTACATACATCAATTAGGTTTTTCACAACACTAATTTTGGGGAAAAAAAATGTTTTTTCACAATCATTATATAGTGAGACACCAGTTAGATATTTCTTTCCCCAAGGACACAATGTTCCATTTAGTTTTATTGTTGAATTGTCTGTGATCAAACAATGCTTATATGATACATGGAATCCAAACTACCCTTTCTATGTGAACTGCAGTCGTGTTAGTTTCGGATTAACTTTCACATCAAATCAAATCATATGCATGTTTGGCCATGTTACAAAGCACTTTAAAAAAATCATCTTAAATTATTATGATTAATACATCCAATTCTACCAATATATGTCAACATTAACAAGCAGATTATTCTGCTACTTGGGGAATGCCTATGAAAGTCATATTTACATGCAAGCACAGAAGACAAACCACACTGACAACCAAACAACCAACAACATGCATTAATGTAACTTGGTGCAGATACAGCCTCATGCCAAAAGTATTCGTGGAAAATGGCTGTCACGTAAAAAGAGTTGTTGCGCATTGAACATAAAAATAAAAGTTTAGTTATCATTTCTTTATGAAATTTAACTTTGAGATTATTCCCAATCTAATTAAAATTAAATCTTGCACTTGCTCCCCCCTTTTTGCTATGGTCGCTGCATGTACAGCAGAGACCACTAACAAAAAGGGGGGGGGGGGGGGGGGCGGGGGCAAGTGAAAGATTTAATTTTAATTAGATTGAGATAATCCCATGAATTTCTAGAAAATTCCTTAAAATATGACCTAATAAATCTCTGCTAAATAAAATTACACTGTCAGAATTTTCCTGTAAACAAGATGAGTCAAAGGTCAAACTAATTGTCACCAGACAAGGAAGAACTGATTATTACACAGCAAAATGATGGACCAAAAATGTGTGATACTAGTACTTACATAATGTTAGGAGTACCTGAATCTACATGCAAGTCAGCAGTTATCAAGTCTTTTAATGAATGGGGTACATTGGAAAACGCGAAAAGAAGTGGTCGTCCAGAGGTGTTGCGTCATGGAGAGACTCATTTGGTTCAGATGGTTAAACACTCAGAGGATGAAATGGTGAAATGCAAGTAAGTTGGAGGACTGTGCAGCTGATTTTGCCTAAAAATGAGATTTATCGCAGGATAGTTAGTAAACGGATGGTGGTCAAGGAGGTCAACAGAAAAAAAACTCACGTGGTGCCTACAAAAAAGGAGATTAACTGTAGACCAGTATTGGGAAAATATTATCTTCAGTGACGAGTCACAAGTTATTATTGGTTAAAATGACAGAGTTTATGTACATGTATGGAGATCTGCTCAAGAAGCATAAAGACTGATTGTATGTATGAAGAATATGAGCCCAAAGCTTCAATAATGACATGGGGTTCTATTAGCTGGTATGGTTCTGGCACTCTCTACAAAGTTGACGGTACTATAAATGCTGCAAAATACATTTCTATATTAGGTAACCATCTATGGCCTGTAATCAGCCCTGGTTAACAGGTTTGAAACCAATTTACCCAAAATTAAAAGATCAATGGAGATGCTTTGGTTGGTAAAATATGAGGCAATATAAAGTAAATATATATTCATATATATACACACAAAAAAAATGCATTGTTAACATGATGAATGTTATTGTATTTCAGCAAAGTATGAAATGCCAGTCAACTTGTAAGTTTTCTTTGCAAACTTGGTGTTAAGATACTGTACATTGTTAGTGAAATTTTCTAAGCAATAAATAATTAAATTTTATATTTTCTTTTCAGAATTTTTTTTAGAAATGTAATACATCTTGAACAAGCTGAATCAAACAAGGGTCAAGAGGATACCAAATTGATCAATTAAACGTTTTATAACATAGCAAATGTATATGGAAATGTCAAACTTCTGAGTGCCGTTTTCAGACAGTTTTCCAGACAATTTGATTTATCGTCTTAGAGAACATTGAGGGCAGACAATACATCATATTTACATTCTAATACAAAATGATCAATAGAAGGGGAGATAATACTCGGAACATAATTCAATCATCTCCAGTTATTAAATATAATTAATAATTACTGCACCTAGCAGGAGAATGGAGACAGCCAATTTATCTACACTATTGCTATTCCTGCAGTAACAAATGATTTAATAGACAGCTTTGTAAAAGAGGAATTTTGTCACAAAATAGAATTTTTGTAATTTATGGGGGAAGTTTATTCCTTCGGTTAATTGAAATACAATTTTACGATTTTGCAGCATGATAATTTAATTTTTCCTTGATGCTGGTTATGTAATACAATTTTCTGTTAGAAAAGACTTTATACTCTTAATTAGACGGAAGGAATTTTTTTCGAGACAAACAATAAAGAAAATATTTCTGCTGCTTTCCACATTACTAAAACCTGCTATTCATGCAAGAAATTCTGTACTGGAATCTCTGAAATCTGTATACAAATTACCATTTCTACATGTTTTTTACTATTGCATATATGTTACGATTTCTACATGTTTTCTGCTTTGCATAAATGTTACAATTTCTACATGGGTTTTTTGCACTGCATAATTTTTATCAGTCAACACAAATATGTTACCATCAATTAGACTTTGGTTCATTTATAATTCATTTAAATCTATTTATAGTAACAGTAGCCATCTTGAAAAAAGAGCAGAGTTATAGTGACAATTTTGATTGAAGAAAAGCAGGGACCAGTCACATGCAAATTTGTTAAACTTTGGGCAAAGGTTTCTTCATTGTTTTGCACAAAAAACAATCAATCAATCAATCTTTATAGTTTTGTAGCAATATACCCCAACTAAACTTGAAAAATTTATACTTTCATTAAATATTTCCAGCATCAGAAAAGGGTGAAAATAGCCAAATTGTTCATCAGGCAAGGATCATACAATATCCATTGTAAAATAAAGGAACTGTGTTCAATTCTACAAATATTTTATCTAATACCCAAAATGTTAAATGGGTTATAAAGGAATGACATGACCAGGCACAAATTGAAATAAAGAACACACAGATTGATATACAGATCCCTATGGATTTATACTACATTTGTGCATACAAAAGAATGCATTAACATTAATATGATCTAACCTGTGTGTCTATTAAGTGATCAGCATGTACCACTTGTCATTATCAGGGAACTGTTGCACAAAGAAACTTAAGCTACACAGGATGTTGTTGAATAATAGTCTAGAAACGCAGTGGAAAAACTGAATCTCAACACAATTAATCAAAGTGACACAATGCAAAAACTCCAAAATTTTTCTGTTTAACAGAAACGGAGGAAATTACTGAAAGTATGATGTAAAACAACGCATCACAATCAAAACCGCAATCTAATTGCACTGTAGCATGAGTCAGTGAAATAAATATGTAAAAAAAGTATATTGTAAGGAAAACAGTTAGATTTGTGACTCATCAACAGAAATCAATTTTTTATGTTCAATAGGATTAAAATTATCTTGTATGAGATAATTCTCTTTGTAAATCTCGAGGACAGTATATATTATTTCTGCCAGCTCCACGTCATGCCATGCACTTTATATCAATGAAAGAAAGCATTGAAAACAGGAACCTGAAGCTCCAATGAGCATTAAGGTGCATAACTAGATTAGACAACCCTTATTTCCCCAGGCGGCAAGTCTAGGAAAAACAATTTACTTTGAGCTTATGCTCCCTGATGATAACCTAGCCATACGACTTTAAGAGAGGTTTGAAAATGAATCCCACAATATGGCCTGACCAGCTATTGACAACATTTCAGCATTGTATATCACTTATTATTGGCAAACACAACACAAACACTCTATAACACATACAGACGACAATTAATGTATACCCTATCCCCTGTGGGAGTGGGGGTATAAAAATATATTACAAGGTGAGCTTCCCAAAACAATAGTGAATACAAGGAGTGGGGGTATAAAAATATATTACAAGGTGAGCTTCCCAAAACAATAGTGAATACAAGGAGTGGGGGTATAAAAATATATTACAAGGTGAGCTTCCCAAAACAACAGTGAATACAAGGAGTGGGGGTATAAAAATATATTACAAGGTGAGCTTCCCAAAACAATAGTGAATACAAGGAGTGGGGGTATAAAAATATATTACAAGCTGAGCTTCCCAAAACAATAGTGAATACAAGGAGTGGGGGTATAAAAATATATTACAAGGTGAGCTTCCCAAAACAACAGTGAATACAAGGAGTGGGGGTATAAAAATATATTACAAGGTGAGCTTCCCAAAACAATAGTGAATACAAGGAGTGGGGGTATAAAAATATATTACAAGGTGAGCTTCCCAAAACAACAGTGAATACAAGGAGTGGGGGTATAAAAATATATTACAAGGTGAGCTTCCCAAAACAACAGTGAATACAAGGAGTGGGGGTATAAAAATATATTACAAGGTGAGCTTCCCAAAACAATAGTGAATACAAGGAGTGGGGGTATAAAAATATATTACAAGCTGAGCTTCCCAAAACAATAGTGAATACAAGGAGTGGGGGTATAAAAATATATTACAAGCTGAGCTTCCCAAAACAATAGTGAATACAAGGAGTGGGGGTATAAAAATATATTACAAGGTGAGCTTCCCAAAACAACAGTGAATACAAGGAGTGGGGGTATAAAAATATATTACAAGGTGAGCTTCCCAAAACAATAGTGAATACAAGGAGTGGGGGTATAAAAATATATTACAAGGTGAGCTTCCCAAAACAACAGTGAATACAAGGAGTGGGGGTATAAAAATATATTACAAGGTGAGCTTCCCAAAACAACAGTGAATACAAGGAGTGGGGGTATAAAAATATATTACAAGGTGAGCTTCCCAAAACAATAGTGAATACAAGGAGTGGGGGTATAAAAATATATTACAAGGTGAGCTTCCCAAAACAATAGTGAATACAAGGAGTGGGGGTATAAAAATATATTACAAGGTGAGCTTCCCAAAACAACAGTGAATACAAGGAGTGGGGGTATAAAAATATATTACAAGGTGAGCTTCCCAAAACAACAGTGAATACAAGGAGTGGGGGTATAAAAATATATTACAAGGTGAGCTTCCCAAAACAACAGTGAATACAAGGAGTGGGGGTATAAAAATATATTACAAGGTGAGCTTCCCAAAACAACAGTGAATACAAGGAGTGGGGGTTTAAAAATATATTACAAGGTGAGCTTCCCAAAACAATAGTGAATACAAGGAGTGGGGGTATAAAAATATATTACAAGGTGAGCTTCCCAAAACAATAGTGAATACAAGGAGTGGGGGTATAAAAATATATTACAAGGTGAGCTTCCCAAAACAATAGTGAATACAAGGAGTGGGGGTATAAAAATATATTACAAGGTGAGCTTCCCAAAACAATAGTGAATACAAGGAGTGGGGGTGTAAAAATATATTACAAGGTGAGCTTCCCAAAACAATAGTGAATACAAGGAGTGGGGGTATAAAAATATATTACAAGGTGAGCTTCCCAAAACAATAGTGAATACAAGGAGTGGGGGTATAAAAATATATTACAAGGTGAGCTTCCCAAAACAATAGTGAATACAGGAGTGGGGGTATAAAAATATATTACAAGGTGAGCTTCCCAAAACAACAGTGAATACAAGGAGTGGGGGTATAAAAATATATTACAAGGTGAGCTTCCCAAAACAAGTGAATACAAGGAGTGGGGGTATAAAAATATATTACAAGGTGACGGAGCTTCCCAAAACTAATGTCCAACACTTCTTAAGAATTTGATGGGAGCATGGAAGCATTTGGATTTTCTTCAATATCAATATAACCCAATAGATTCTGAGGATTTTAAGCCAATAAGCTAAAATCCAACAACAATCCATATAAAACTCCACAACAAAATGGAACTGCTGAGAATAACACAATGAATAATGAAACAATTATAAAAGGAACAGCGAAATGCAATCGCTGAAGGTAAGATTTAATGAACTGATCCAGTCCAGGTATTAATCCATAAAACTCAGCAGAGACTACAAAAAAATTTACATATAAAGTTCTCATGAGAATAATAACAACACAATATTTACCCAGTAGACCTTTTTTGTTGCATGGAAAGCTACGACTAAAATATATGAAAAAGGAATGATTAACTTATCAAATCACGAGGACTAACTTTCTTGAAAGCAATATTCCATCCCTACCTACTTATTGAGTTTACGTATCTCAACTAATACTTGACTCTGGAACTTCCTCTAATTATATAGACATGGTGAGTCTGCACAAACCTTTATTCAATGTTAAGTAAACTTCTATTCCCCCCTCAATATCAGCTCTCTACTATATTTCAAAATCTTGCCATGTCCCAAAATTGTCAGGGAATCCTCTGCTGACCAACTGTTCTTAAGAATTTGGGGAGAATAGTAGCATTTGGATTTTTTTTTCATATCCAATACAACCCAACAGATCTTCAGGATTTTAAACCAATAAGCTAAAATTAACTATGTATTTTTAAACTATAAATTAATTTCAAATTTTTAGGTATCTAACAATGCAACTTAATAATGTTATTTGTGAGTAAAACTCTGAAGCTTCCATGTATTTGATCAATAGATGTCATTTACATACACAACATATTAAAATTTGGTAGACACGATATTACGATAACAATACATAATGTCTGGAATTTAATTATGAAAATCTTTAGTTTTCTTTGCATTTTGAATTAAATCTAAAGGCTTCTATTAAAACTGTCACAAATTTGTTCAAATCATTTTACCTTAAGGCAAACACAAGATAACGTACAGGAAACCAACGTGGACACCCACCCATCATTCATACAACTAATACCCAAGTTCTAGTTTAAAAACCATGGAGATAAACAGTGTGGCAGTTATTTGCTACATGTATGATTACATGTATTCTATGAGTTTGTACCACTCCTACAGCGTATAAAACTTAAAACCTTTTTTTAACGTTTTTAAACCAGGACATTTATCACCAATCCTGTACTTTTCTTTGACCTTTAGAGATTACAAACAGTTAATGCAATTCTCTTAATGTCATAATTCTCCCAATAAAAGTAAATGACGTCTGCAACATTTTAACAGAAATAGCAAGTAGTAATAATAGATGTGACCAGACAGATAAGGATCACCAATCCTATAGATCCTGTGTTTTGGGCTTTTTTTCAATATTTTAATTTATGAAAATAAAAGCAAAGCCAGTATATTTTCACTGATGATAAATGTCTGCATTTCTTAGTTGAATTAAAAATAAACTGACACAATCAAAACCATGGTAAAACTTACACATATGATTAGTAACTAAAAAACAAAAAAAATTACAAAGATAAAACATATTCAAAGGGAGATAACACATTTAAGAGCTTTATTTCTTAAATAATTTTGGTAATTTACAGCAAAAGCATTTACGGAACTATATCGACCAAATATCTATTTCAATTTGTAATTGAATAATAGATTTTGATTAAGTTTCGTATTGATTATTTCCCTTTGTAAAACAAAATGGCGTGATTATACAATAAACACGCCCTTGTGAGAAACATCATCATTTCCATCCGAATGGCAACAAAATCGAATAACGACATTGACTACTATTCAAATATTACAGGGCAATCCAAACTTCGCTTCAAAGATAATAAAACAGTTTTTGATCGCTTCAAACCTTAGTTTTCCATTTTGAAAAACCTTGATAATTGACAAAACTGCCAATGTTCTACGAATCTTCTTTTCGTCAGACAGGGTTTATTTATTGTTTAATGATTTTAACAGTCCCGATAGTCATTTTAGACAGGTTTTCTTTGTCAAAACGAGCGGAAAACACAGTTGTTAGTCACGTAAGACAGGGAGTCATTATATAAAGGTAAATTGAATGAGAAAATGCTCGGGAGGAATAAATACTGTCCCATAACACAGGAAGTCTTTATATATGGAGGGGGCTGCTAAGACAGGTTTGACTGTATAAGGCATTTTCTGCTGAAGACCTGGAAAGCGGATTGTACAATTTCATTGCAAGGTCAAACTATTTCCAACTTATCCTTTGAGACATGGACAAAAATTTTACCCCTAAGTGGATAGCCATTTCTATAAGAGGATGGATGCTAAAATTTCTCCCAAAAAGTCACCTTATAGGCAAAGATATCCAGCAGTTATGTTTCATGTATGGAAAATACTCTAAGAGAGATAACTCTACAATAAACATAGGTAGTATGATAGTTCCTTACCCATCACAATCTATCATACCTGAGTTTACATGTTAAATGGTTTTGGAAAAATGCTCAAACATTACAATGACTTAGGTAACAAGAGGCTCCTAGGAGCCTGTAATCGCTCACCTGGAACCCAAATGACTTCAACTATATTTAAATTTTTTGAAATTAACAGTTTCAATCTAGTTGTTATAGCTTTTAAGTTACAGTGCAAAAACTAAAAATTTCTTCAAAAATTTTAGTTAAGTACAATAACTCCTATAAGGTGCCATCAGACAAATTCTGAAAATTAAATGGTTTTGTAGGCCTTGTCCTTCAGGGAAATTTAGAAATTTACAGTTGTACTCTAGGTGTGTTATAGACTGATTTATAATACAACAAGTGTGGACACAGAAAAACGTCTCGCCTGCATTCCGCATCAGTAACGAAAATAAATTTCGGCATAAGCATTACGTAAATAGCATTAAATATCAGCAGCGGCCTGTATATGAAATATTGTCACCATATCATGCATAGTTACAGGGGAACAGCCGTAACCCAAAAACTTTAACGTAGTCGCTGGACCATGAAATTGAGGTCAAGGTAAGGTGACACCTACCAGACAGTCATGTACTAGTCATCAGCAACCTAAACACCAAATATTGTCATCATACCATGCGTAGTTACATAGGAACCGTCGTAACCCAAAAACTTGAACGTAGTTGCTGGACCGTGAAATTGAGGTCAAGGTCAGGTGACACATACCAGACAGTCATGTACAAGTCATCAGCAACCTATACACCAAATATTATCATCCTACCATGCGTAGTTACAGAGGAACTATTGTAACCCAAAAACTTTAACGTAGTCGCTGGACCGTAAAATTGAGGTCAAGGTCAGGTGACACCTACCAGACAGTCATGTGCTAGTCATCAGCAACCTATACACCAAATATTGTTATCCTACCATGCGTAGTTACAGAGGAACTGTCGTAACTCAAAAACTTTAACGTAGTCGCTGGACCGTGAAATTGAGGTCAAGGTCAGGTGACAGGTGACTGACTGGCAAGTACTCATCATAAGCTACCTCTGGACCAAATTTGATGGACCTAGGGCTTTGCTTACAAATATATGAAGCAAGATGTCAAGTGTTTACGCCGCTGCCGCCGGATTCCCATACATATGTCTCACCCCCAGGCAAGACATAACTGTTCATTTGTCCAAATTCATAATTATAGGGCAATAACTCCTATAAAGAGTCACCTTGCAATTTTGGACTTATCATTTGTAGGGCTTTTATTGCTGATCATTTGTGCAATTTACAGTTTCAATCTAGCTGCTACAGTTTTCAAGTTACAGGACGAAAATGAAAAATTTCATTAAAAAATCGAAGAATGCCTCCATGGGGGACACAGATGCCACCGCTAAATGAAGTCCCAAACAGGAAAAAGTTGTCCGACAGGTCTGAAAGTTGCTTAGGACATACAACTTGTGATACTGAACCACCCTACCAAATTTCAAATTGTTCTCATGTACGGGATCTGAGAAAAGCTTGACGGAAATAGGTACATACGGACGGACATATTTACGAACAAATGAAGTCCCAAACAGGAAGTAGTTGTCCTACAGATCTGAAAGTCGCTTAGGACATACAACATGTGATACTGAACCACCCTGCCAAATTTCAAATTGTTCTCATGTACAGTTTCTGAGCTTGACGGAAATTCGATGGACGGACAGACAGACAGAAGGACATGAGTAAAACTTAATGCCCCCCCCCCACCCCCCACATTTCGTCGCGGGGGCATAAAAAATTGTCATTTAAGGGCAATAATCCCTATAAGGAGTCATCTGACAATTTTAGACCAATTAAGTGAATTGTAGGGCTTTTATTGATGATCATTTTTGCTAGGTATAATTTCACTCTAGCTGTTATGGTTACAGGACAAAAACGGAAAATTTCATAAAAAAATTGCCATTTAAGTGCAATAACTCTAATATGGAGTCATCTGACAATTTCAGCCTTATATTGTAGGGCTTGTATTGCTGATCATTTTTGCTTTCAACAGTTTTACTCTAGCTGTGACAGTTTTTAAGTTACAGGACAAAAACGGAAAATTTCATAAAAAATTGCCATTAATGGGCAATAACTCCTATAAGGAGTCATCTGACAATTTCAGACTAATACAGTGAATTGTAGGGCTTGTATTGTTGATCATTTTTGCAATTTACAGTTTTACTCTAGCTGTTATACAGTCAACCCTCTTTACAACGACCATGTTAGTTTCCGGCCATTATTGACGTTAAACTGAATTTGCTGTTATAATGAATTTGTATTTTTGTACTTTGATTATCTCCCTTTTTTATTTGTGTCTATTGAAAATCGTTCAAGTCTGCTCAATATCCAAGCTTAATAACAAAAAAATAATAAAATGCTTGTTTTCTTGCCGATTTTTAATTGAAACCTTTTTTTTTCTTTTTTTAACAAAATTAGTTGTAAGTTATGATTATTTACATTTGACCGATTTTCGGTAATTATCCTATTTCTGATGTGCCGCTTCAATATTAACACACTTGTAATTACGCCAATAAATTTCTTTTTAATGAAGCCATATAGTTTTGTAACGGAAATGTCACGCTAGGTTAATTACGCAATAGCAACAGGTGTTCACCTGTGCAATTAATCGTTAAAAAAATTAATGTCGTTGTATCGAGCAAACAACACGTGGACACGTTTGTTCCCACTGAAATCCTGTCGGATGTCGAATATTCCGTTAAATCGAATGTTGTTTTAACGAGGGTTCACTGTAGTTGTTAAGTTACGGGACAAATAGGGAAAATTTCGTAACAAATTGCCATTTAAGGGCAATAACTCCTATAAGGAGTCATCTGAGAAATTCAGACCAATTAAGTGAATTTTAGGGCTTTTATTGCTGATCATTTGTGCAATTTACAGTTTCCATCTAGCTGTTATAGTTACAGGACAAAAACAGAAAATATCATAAAAAACTGCCATTTAAGGGCAATAACTCCTATAAGGAGTCATCTGACAATTATCAGACTAACACAGTGAATTGTATTGCTTGTATTGCTGATCACTTTTGCTATTTACAGTTTTACTCTAGCTGTTATAGTTTTAAAGTTACGGGACAAATAGGGAATATTTTATTAAAAAATTGTCATTTAAAGGCATATTGTCTACGAAAAGCGTAATTTTTTTGTCAAGTGTTTTGTATCAGAATTATATTTCATTATATGAAAAATGATGATAGAAAACTTGTTTTCCGTAAACAAATTAGTGTATCAGTGAATTTTGAAGAAAAACATTGACTGACCTCCAGTGGAATCTCATTAATTATGCACTGACCTCGATTCGTAAGGATGAAGTTTAAGTTATTTTTAGAACATAAACATAAACAATCATGTACATCGTAATTGCAATCGTTTAGCGCAATCGTGGGATTCTTATAAAAAAACACAAATGTTGATTGTTTGAAGTGAAATATTGCTTGTCTCATTACAAAAAATATATAAAACATATTGACACACGCAAAATGATAAAATATCATAGAGGAAATTTTAGCCATTTCGGCGTGTGAAAAGCATTCTTTAGATGCGCAAGCTCAGTGTGAGTTCAAACTGCAGGTCATATGAATAAGGGCGGGTTTACATCGAATTATTGTACTCCTTGACAATAATTCATAAGACGTATTTTATTGCTTATTATTGCTATAGAACACGATAAAACTGACTTTTTTCACATAAATCTGAATAAAAATAATCATTTATTTATTCAAACATGTTTCACAAGTTGTTTAAAAATTATGTGAAAATCGTAGACAATATGCCTTTAAGGGCAATAACTCATATAAGGAGTCATTTGACAATTTCAGACTAATCAAGTGAATTGTAGGGCTTTCAAAGCTGATCATTTTTGCCATTTACAGTTTCACTCTACCTCTTATAGTTTTCAAGTTATATAGTAAATACCAAAAATTTGGTCAAAAATCGTCAATAAAGGGCAATAACTCCTACAAGAAGCCAATACACAACTTAACACTACAGTAGTCCCCCTCTCAAGCGACCCCTCATTTACACAACTTAACACTACAGTAGTCCCCCTCTCAAGCGACCCCTCATTTGAACAACCACCCCTTTGTCCTGACCACTTTCCTCTTGGATTAACTCATTTCTGTACAAATTTACCTCTTTTAGAAGACCACCCCACTAACGAGACCAGCGACCACCTCTAGCTATAAAAACATGTTCTTTACCCCCTCACGAACGACCACGCTGTCAATTTGATTACATGATATTGCGTAATTATTGAACCGGAAGTTAAACATTTTAATCTCTAATTTTCTATCACTCTCGGCAATTTCTGTAATTTACCTTTGGTAAATTGGCGGCAGTAAAAAAACGAAAAGTTCTAACTTTGGAAAATAAAGTTAAAGTTATTAAACTGAATGAAAAAGGCGACAGTGCGAGGAAGCTGGACGGAGAGTTCGAGGTTGGGAAGACGCAAATTCAAAATATATTAAATAATAAGGATAGTATTTTATCTTGTTGGGGAAAGTGGGACAATCGAGGCAGATCGGCGTTTTCTAAAAGCTCATCACGATTTATATCCTGACTTAAATGAAAAGGTTTACGACTGGTTTTGTGCAGCTAGAGCTAAAAACATTCCAGTTAGTGGAAAACTTATACAGGAGAAGGCAATAGCTCTATCATTGGAATTGAATTATGATGACTTTACTGCTAGCAATGGGTGGCTAAGTCGTTTTCAACAGAGACACAACATTAAATGTTCAGTGTTAACACCAATTCTCCATAAGGATCAAAGGATTTCCATATAGGGTGAGACATGACATGTCTCAGATTTAGCTGATTTTCATTTTATAAGTTGAAATTGACCATTGGACCACAAAATAATTGTTTGTTATGATTTAACTTCGGTTGCCATGGTAACGGTGGCTGCCATGTTGGGCCCATTAAAATACAGTGAAAAGGGCAATATTCAAATCCCAATTTTCAGGGGAAAATCGATTCATATTCAATAGAATGTTTTTATTTGCTTAATTCAATATCTCACTGACAATATTCAAAACAGTTACAACACTTTAAGTATTTGTGTGATCAGACTGAGACTATTGAACATGTAAGGAAATAGTGCATTATTCTCTATAATTTTTGGTAAAAAATATTACCATTTTTGTCACTTTTCTGACTACATTTTCAGAAAATGCACCAATCACAAATAATCATCATGAATATAATTACATAGATTGATGATCAATATTCAAAAATTTTAAAAATCTCAATGGGGTAAGAAAAAATTTCTTTAAAAAACACTGTTAAAGTTGGTTGCCATGGTAATAAAACAAAAACGGCATTTTTTTCTATATTTAAATACATGTATGACCATACTTCTAATATGAGCCAAGATAACAATTGTTGTCATCATATGTACCTAAAAGGATCTTTTCAACATAGTATGACCTTAGAAAACTTTCAAGGTCACTTGTGTTGTTCTCAAGTTCACTTAAAATTGATTTTGCTTCGAGATTTTCATATTTGATAGTTCAATTTTTAGTTGACCTTGACCTTGAGACACTGTACCCTGAAATGATTTCAATGTCATTTTAAGTTTATAGTATGTCTGTTAGAAATAATAATTAAGGATGATTTAATCTATTCCTAAGCAAAACAGTAGTTTCATGGAAATACTGAACAATACAAAAATGGCTTTTTTTCACAAGTTACCATGGTAACCATCTTTGACAGTGTTTTCTATAGACATCTTTTGTTACCCCATTGAAATTTTTATTAGTTTTGAATATTAGTCATCAATTTATGTAATTATATTCATGATGAGTATTTGTGATTGGTGCATTTTCTGAAAATGGAGTCAGTAAAGTGGCAAAAATGGTAATTTTTTAGTAGAAAAATTCCAGAAAAAATGCATGATTTCTTGACATATTGGATAGCCTCGTTCTGACTAGTCACTACACATTTATGTTTAGTCTTGAAACTGTTTTGAATATTGTCAAAGAGGTATTGAATTAAGCAAATAAATACATTATATTGAATATGCATAGATTTTTGAATAACAAATGGGGAATTGAATATAGGCTATTTCGCAGTATGAGAAATGATAAAAAATGACCGCCTCAGTTACCATGGCAACCGAGGTCAATCATAACAAACAGTCATCATTTTTATGATCCAATGGTCAATTGCAACTTATGAAATTAAAATCAGTAAAATCTGAGACATGTCATGTCCCAGTTATTTTGGTGCTTAGGGATAATTGGTCTTAAGTGATGAGTCTAATGAAGTGAACAAAGTTGTTGTTGATGATTGGACAAAGAGGCTGCATAATATTTGTGAAGGGTACAAACTTTGTATCCCATAATATTTTCAACTGTGACAAAACTGGTCTTCTTTTATCGACTTTTGCCTAATAAATCTCTAGTGGAAAAAAATGAAACCTGTCATGGTGGGAAGAAAGCAAAAGAAAGAATTACTGTTTTGTTAACTGCCAGTGCTACTGGGGAAAATATAAAACCTTTGGTTATTTTAAAATCAGAAAACCCACGAAGCTTTAAGGGATACCACAAAAATAACTTGAGAGTTTTTTATGAACACAACAAGAAGGCATGGATGACAACATCAATTTTTACAAACTTTTTGAAAAAACTTAACAACATGATGAGAATCAATGGACGAAACATCTTGTTATTTGTAGATAACCAGGATGTTCAACTTAGCAATATTAAAGCGAAAAATTTCCCACCAAATACAACTTCAAAGCTTCAGCCTATGGATGCAGGGATTATACAAACAATTAAAATGAAGTACAGAAAAAAACTTCTCAGACAAGTACTTTTTCTGATGGATACTGTGTCAACAGCCTCAGAAATTTCCAAGCAAGTTACAATACTGGATGCTATTCAGTGGCTACTTTCTGTTTGGGACTCTTTGGAAGCTGAGACCATCCAGAAATGTTTCATGAAATGTTGATTTGATTCAGATAACCTTGGTAAAAAATTTACTGTTGTGTAAATTAGACCAGTTAATTTATTTGGTTAATTGTTTTCACAACAATATTGTAGTCTCAGGTAAACCACAGCTCAAGTTAATAACATGTATGTTTAAATCTTTCATAGCATCAGTTTTATGTAGTTTATGGAGTTTTTTCACTATTTATACCGACTGAAATAAGTGTCCTGTAATTGAATCAAAAAAAAAAAAGAAAGAAACATTGTTTTCATTCTGCTTATGGGTCACTAATGGTCACTGTATCTTGCATCGTGTCTACTAGGTCAATCTTAGTGGACTTTAAAACTCTTGCAAGGAAAATTTGCGACATTGAGAATTTTAAGGGTAGCATATCGACTGATGTGTTAAGCTAGGACAAGGAGTGCAACTTTCCTTGTCTGTACAAACCCTACAAGCTGCCGTCAGTGTAAAAAGCGTAGGGTCTTTAATGCTACAACAAAAAGGCATTTTACATTGTTTTCCAATGGCAGACAAGAATATTTGTCTACATGGTTTCCTGAATTGAAGGTTTAAAAATTTGTTCAGCTTCAATATATACATGTATATATTGAACAATCATGTTGATTTGGGATTTCTATAATATATTTTAATGATTGTTATGATTATACCACACTTTTTTTTTCTCTAATGCACACACAGCTCCAAAAAATTACCATTACATTACAAATGTATTTCAGCCTCCCCCCGTTTTGTAGAAAAAGCTGACACAAATTTGTTCAAAGAGGCTTTGAGACCCTCAAATTACACAAAAGACATAATACTATTATATATTATAAATTTAATAAGTACTGATATGTTATCTATTCTACTTTGGCAGACAGATGCTAAATATTTTTCGAAGCGTAAATCGAGTTGCTTGCAACACCCCCCTTTTCGGCATTTTGTCACCGAAAAAGCTGACACAAATTTGTTCCCGGGGGGTTTGAAAGCTGAAAATTTGACCGAAGATGTAACATTATAATTGATTTTATAATTTATAGGTCGCGATTTGTCACCATTACTATTTATATTTTTAATTTAGAGTTTTCTGTCCAGCGAGTGCCGAGTTCAGATCAAAACATGCCACTTCAAAGGGCATTTTAACCTGGTAAAATAAAACAAAACAGTACAAAATTTCTATAAATGACAGGTAATTGTCTTAGATTTAGCTGTATTTTATTTTATTAATGTATGTTACGACAGTGATACGTATGATAACGAAAACCGAGACACTATCACGCTTACAAAAAAACGACAAAAAGTTGACCTTTAGTCAAGTGACTGAAGTCATTAAAAATCGGCCATTACAGGCGTTTGCTTTCCTACTGAGACTTGACAAAACAGACGGGGTTTCTCAGTACAGCCCCTTTAAGAGCATGATGTCCATATTTTGCATGAATAAGTACAGTAATACCCCAAATTTAGTATTCCAAATAAAAAATTTGCCTACCTACCTACCCACTCCTAAGCCTCATGGGTAGGGTTTGAGCAAACTGAAATATTTGTAATGGTGGCCTCATGCTTATACCACTTGTACTAATTCACGCCGGGTATTCGGACACACAGAACAGGGTGGAACACAAAAGAACGGGTGAGGTGGATGAAAACATCGTGTTCAGGTAGGTGTGTTATTTTCATTCTGAATGTATTCAAATAGGATTAAAGACAGAAATAAGTTTATAACGCCTTTTGTATGTCCCTTAACTACTAGTACACCAAGTATTGTCTGTTTTTACTGGAGAAATAATCCACAGTAACGTCATGAACACGGAAATTACTTCGGAAAAAGTAGATTTCCAATTTTCATTGATTGTAACTCCTCGCGAAGAGCAAGTTACAAAGTTTTTATGGTCAATATAGATAAACCAATGCATACTTGATTACCTTTGAAAAGTTTAACTTCTAATTCGACGTATTAAGCACAGTATTCTTCATTATCCAAACATACTCAGCAGAATTTTGACACAACGGACCACGGGTGAGGACACTGTGGAACGCGGGGTTTGCTCCTTAGAGAACACAACGAACCGGGTGAAAATGCTTATTTTATTTTTTTATTTAAACTGTTTCGTCCCCTTTCTATTATTGTATTGATAAACCGTATATTTTCTTTTCAGGAATAGAGCAGGAACAATGTTTATCATGCAATCCTTCGATTAGAGCAGCTTAAATTGTGTATGTGTTTCACTGCCACTGGCTATGAAACGAGTTTTAGCCACGCCCACTTTAAGAACTACTTTTGTGTATTGCAGTAATGTACTTGTTTGGCCTTTCTTGCCAAATTTAAACAAATGGGAATGTTGCAATCGCACAAATACATGTTTTTATTTTAATCCATAAATAAATATATTATTTTCATCTGTGTTGGTTTTTTCTCTTCTAAAACAAGCTAAATTCAAAGTATTATGGCACAGCCCTTCAAATCCAGACCATGAATGTCTATTTATTTTGCAACTACCGGTTCAACTGCGAATTAGAACATGATTAGATCATATATTTGTCAGCGAGGTATACAATGAAGAAAAATATAAGGTCTGACCATGTTCTAATTTGCATAGATACCAATTGCAGGCTTTCAAGCTACTTTTTGCAAAAAATAAGGGCTTTTTTTAGGGCTAAATTCTCAAAAATAAGGGCTAATTTTAGGAATTTTTAGGGGTTTTTAAACAAAAATAAGGGATAAAATGTGCTATTTTCATGATTTAAGACTGAACTAGAGGCTCCCAGGAGACTGTAATCGCTCACCTGGAACTTAAATGACTTCAACTACATTTAAATTTTTGAAATTAACCGTTTTAGTCTTGTTGTTATAGTTTTTAAGTTACTGTGCAACAACTAAACATTTCTTCAAAAATTTTAGTTAAGTATGATAACTCCTATAAGGTGCCATCAGACAATTTCTGAAAATTTGTAGGCCTTGTCCTTTAGGGTAATTTATAAATTTACAGTTTTACTCTAGGTGTGTTATAGACTAATTTATAATACAAAAACTGTCCAATTCATAGTTAAAGGGCAATAACTTCTAAAGAGTCATCTTACCCTTTTGGACTAAGCAATCATTTGTAAGGTTTCTATTTCTGATCATTTGTGCAATTTAGAGTTTCAATCTAGCTGCTATAGTTTTCAAGAGACAGGACAAAAATGGAAAATTTCATTAAAAAATTGTCACTTAAGGGCAATAACCCAATAAGGAGTCATCTGACAATTTCAGACCAATTAAATGAATTGTAGGGCATTTATTGCTGATCAATTTTGCTATGTATAATTTCACTCTAGCTGTTATGGTTTTTAAGTTACAGGACAAAAACGGAAAAATTTCATAAAAAATTGCCATTTAAGGGCAATAACTCCTGACAATTTCAGACAAATAGAGTGAATTGTAGGGCTTGTATTGCTGATCAGTTTGCTATTTACAGTTTTACTCTAGCTGTTTTGTTAAGGGACAAAAAGGGAAAATTTCATAAAAAAATTGTCATTTAAGGGCAATAACTCATATAAGGAGTCATCTGACAATTTCAGACAAATTAGGTGAATTGTAGGGCTTTTATTGCTGATCATTTTTGCCATTAACAGTTTTACTCTACCTCTTATAGTTTTCATGATATAATACCGAAAATTTTGTCAAAAATCGTCAATAAAGGGCAATAACTCCTACAAGAAGCCAATACACAACTTCGCACTAATAGCAACTATTGTAGACCTTAATGTGCTGATCAATTTGAAGTAACGGTTTTCTCTATAGCTATTATAGTTTTTTAGATAATGATCAAAAACCTGTGTTGACCCCCATGTTCTATTTTTAGTAACAGCGGCCATATTTGTCTGTTGATCAACACCCTGGGTACAAACTTGAAACTAGGAACCCTAAGGATGATTGTGGCCAAGTTTGAAAAAAATTGGCCCAGTGGTTTCAGAGGAGAAGATTTTTGAAAAAGTTTACGACGGACGACGGACGACGGACGCCAAGTGATAGCAATAGCTCACATGGACCTTCGGTCCAGGTGAGCTAAAAACTGTTCATATGTCCAAATTCATAATGAAAGGGCGATAACTCCTATAAAGAGTCATCTTGAAATTTTTGGACTAAGCAATCATTTGTAGGGCTTCTATTGCTGATCATTTGTGCAATTTACAGTTTTAATCTAGCTACTATAGTTTTCAAGTTACAGGACAAAAATGGAAAATTTCATAAAATTGTCATTTAAGGGCAATAACCCCTATAAGGAGTCATCTGACAATTTCAGACCAATTAAATGAATTGTAGGGCTTTTTTTGCTGATCATTTTTGCAATTTATTATTTCACTCTAGCTGTTATGGTTTTTAAGTTACAGGACAAAAACGGAAAATTTCATAAAAAATTGCAATTTAAGGGCAATAACTCCTATAAGGAGTCATCTGACAATTTCAGACCAATCAAGTGAATTGTAGGGTCTTTATTGCTGATCATTTGTGCAATTTACAGTTTCAATCTAGCTGCTATAGTTTTCAAGTTACAGGACAAAAATGGAAAATTTCATAAAAAATTGCCATTTAAGGGCAATAACTCCTATAAGGAGTCATCTGACAATTTCAGACTAATACAGTGAATTGTAGGGCTTGTATTGTTGATCATTTTTGCTATTTACAGTTTTACTCTAGCTGTTATAGTTTTAAAGTTACAGGACAAAAACGGACAATTTCATAAAAAATTACCATTTAAGGGCAATAACTCATATAAGGAGTCATCTGACAATTTCAGACCAATCTAGTGAATTGTAGGGTCTTTATTGCTGATCATTTGTGCAATTTACAGTTTCAATCTAGCTGCTATAGTTTTCAAGTTACAGGACAAAAACGGAAAATTTCATAAAAAATTGCCATTTAAGGGCAATAACTCCTATAAGGAGTCATCTGA
Source organism: Limnoperna fortunei (assembly GCA_944474755.1). Lineage (NCBI taxonomy): Eukaryota > Metazoa > Mollusca > Bivalvia > Mytilida > Modiolidae > Limnoperna > Limnoperna fortunei. The sequence goes on along the minus strand of OX104113.1, from coordinate 80,879,367 downwards.
CAATTTCAGACTAATACAGTGAATTGTAGGGCTTGTATTGTTGATCTTTTTTGCTCTTTACAGTTTTACTCTAGCTGTTATAGTTTTAAAGTTACAGGACAAAAAACGGAAAATTTCATAAAAAATTACCATTTAAGGGCAATAACTCATATAAGGAATCATTTGACAATTTCAGACCAATCAAGTGAATTGTAGGGTCTTTATTGCTGATCATTTGTGCAATTTACAGTTTCAATCTAGCTGCTATAGTTTTCAAGTTACAGGACAAAAACGGAAAATTTCATAAAAAATTACCATTTAAGGGCAATAACTCATATAAGGAGTCATCTGACAATTTCAGACCAATCAAGTGAATTGTAGGGCTTTCATTGCTGATCATTTTTGCCATTTACAGTTTCACTCTACCTCGTATATTTTTCAGGTTATATTGTAAATACCAAAAATTTTTTCAAAAATCTTCAAAAAAGGGCAATAACTCCTACAAGAAGCCAATACACAACTTCGCACTAATAGCAATTATTGTAGACCTTAATGTGCTGATCAATTTGAAGTAATGGTTTTCTCTATAGCTATTATAGTTTTTTAGATAATGATCAAAAACCTGTGTTGACCCCCATGTTCTATTTTTAGTAACAGCGGCCATATTTGTCTGTTGATCAACACCCTGGGTACAAACTTGAAACTAGGAACCCTAAGGATGATTGTGGCCAAGTTGGAAAAAAATTGGCCAAGTGGTTTCAGAGGAGAAGATTTTTAAAAAAGTTTACGACGGACGACAGACGACGGACGACGGACGACGGACGCCAAGTGATAGCAATAGCTCACATGGACCTTCGGTCCAGGTGAGCTAAAAATTTGATATTAGCCCTGTATTTCTGATGTTTCAGAAATCCGCTGGATAGATATATTATATGGCTGTCACAATACTTAGATGTTTGTATATATATATATATATATATATATATATATATATATATATATATATATATAGATTATAGATTGATATTGACACTGAAGAAGGCCATCAGTTGGTTGAAAATTTTGTCATATTTATTAATATAATTATTTTATAGTAGAAACATCTTTATATTTGTCACTACAAACACCAAAACCTTAATTTCCTAGCCAAAACCTTAATTTCCTAGTCAGAACCTTAATTTTTTAAGAATTGACTAAAAATTAAGTGTTCTTTTCTTAAATTAAGGGTGTGACGGGGAAATTAAGGTTTTGACGCGGAGATTAAGGTTTTTACTCAGAGATTAAGGTTTTTTGTGGATTGGACCCCTGGGTCGATTTCAATGACCTCAGGCAATGTTGTTGATATCAATCATGTACTATACTGTAGATCTCTATCAATTTGTCTGTGGCTATAACTTTATTAATGTATACAATTATTTTTTGTCCAAATAAATTCAGATCATGTGCAAAAAATTAAAAATATTACAATGCATGAACGTGAATCCTGTCAACTTTTCATAACGAGAGGTATTATTCATTGCTAAATTGTTTAATAAAAGTTATATATTTCGTAAGGTTGTTTTATAAATATTGCAATATAACATTTACATTTGAAGATCAGAAGGTAATTTTATTTACAAGAAACTTCGCCGATCGGAGATTCAATACACATCCGCCATATTGTTTACCTGTAAAGAATATGAAAAGAATAAAGGACAGATGTTTCTAAAGTGTTTGTTTTGAACGTTGTTTCTAATTACTTTGTTTTTTCCCACAGGTTTCATGGTAAGTTTGAGTTATTTAAATTTTGTTTACTGTTTAAAAATGTTTTTGTTTCATTTTGGTTTGTTCTTTAGCAGTTGTGGGTGTGACTTTTTAACCAAACTTACCCAAACATACCCAAACTTACCCAACTATACCCAAACACACATTAAACTAACATTTTTTGCTTTTATTTTATGTTTAAACATTTTATATACTATATTTCTGATGGAAAATGTTATAAAAGTGAAGTTAACATGACAATTTTCGCTGTTAAAAATCGATCTTTTGAAGCCCCTTATGATCGAGAAAAATGTATTACCCAAACTCTCATTAAATGACATTATTGGTACTAAATAAACAACAACAAAAATTTTAATGCATATTTATTCCATATTAAATTTCAGTTTAAAAAAAACATGGTAAGTATAACACATGACAATCACGTATAAATATCACAGAAAGTAGTAATAATGAAAAAAGGTTATATCTAACCACACATGCCGCAATCCACAATAGTTTTGTGGCACACGTGCGATCAGTGCTCTTTTTACAATAAAATTCCAGAATAAGGTAAACATGAAGCGTGAAAATAAAAATGTTAAAATAATGCACATATCTATTTATATGAATTCATATATTACTCACTTTGATTAATTTATCAATGGTAGCAAAGTTGTAGTTGCTACATTAAATTTGTAGGTAATATATCCTACCTCAAAGTTTTTTAAACCAAAAAAAATTAAAATAAAAAACAATACTTCACTGTCAGTCAGTTACTACTTAAATGTTTATTTAGTAATAATTGTTAATCAATAAGATCACCTGTCACAAGTGTATATATAATATGCAATTGTTCGCACCACATCGTTCACACTAAAATCAAGAAATCAAAGGACTGGAGTGCGTGGTCATACAGTTCTTTCGATCTCTAATTATTTTTGGTTAATTTTGTTTTATAATTGCAATTTCTACTTAATAGTATACAAAATGTTTAAATATTATAGAAATGCAAAAAATGTTATATTAATGTGTGTTTGGGTAAGTTTGGGTATGTTCGGGTAAGTTTGGGTAAAAAGTCACACTGCATACGGTTTAATGATTGGTTATTCATTTTTCACGATCATAAGGGGCTTTTTAAGATCGTCTTTTACAGCCAAAATTGTCATATCAACTTCACTTTTATAACATTTTCCATCAAAAATGTAGTATACAAAATGTTTAAATATTATAAAAATGCAAAAAATGTTATATTAATGTGTGTTTGGGTAAGTTTGGGTAAAAAGTCTCACCGAGCAGTTGTTGCTGTTTTAAACTTTTTAAATAATTTTATTGTTCTTTTTTTTACGCTGGTGTTCATGTCGTTAATTTTATAATTTTATTTGTTTAACTGCTGTAAGCGGTGGCTTTAAAATGAAACTGTTTTATTAATGATTACTCAAATATTAAATAACTAAAAGAAATAGTTTTTGCAATTGTTATTTGTGATGACTTTTAAATGATAGTTTATTTATGACCACTTCAAAACTTATTTAGTTTACCAACATTGTGTTTAAGATTTACATAATAAATTGCAGCGTAAATATGTAGTGAATTTCTCTCAATTCTCAAATTTTGTCAATGACAGTTGACAGTTTCGTACCTCTGGTCACCAAAATGAAATAAGAGGATTACAAGTTTTTTCTTACAAAAGACTGCATTTTACTATAATAAAGCATTATTTTTATAGGAGAGAAGTGTCTACTGAAATACGACAAGATTTATCTTTCGCTGTATTTACCTGCATTTTACTCCAACAAACCATTATTTTTACAGCAGAGACGTGTTTACGTGTATACCGATTATATCTTTAATGTTGTATGATAGTGTGTACTTTAAGATATATTATGTTGCACGAGAATTATATTTGTCTCTTGTTACAATTGTTTTCGAATAAAGTATCTATTTTCTTAAAATGTATATCAGCTGTAGCATATATATGCACTTGTACGTTTTTTACCTATCCGGGATATGTGAGGGGGATATGTACAAGTCGAACTGTATTTATCATTGTGCTTAAAAAAAAACATTGTTTTTTGTTTGAATAACTATTGACGCCAGTTTCAGCAATTTTTCAGCTATATCATGGCACCCAGTTTTTTATTGCCGAAGTAAACCCAGGACACTACCAACTGCAAAAGCACTTATTGCGATGACAGCGAAAAAGTTGTTTTACCAGACGAAATATTTCTACTATGTATTTTCTTATATACTGGGAGAAGAATTTATAAATTATAAAAGTGCTTGTAGCACTTGTTTTCTAATCCCAACTTGTATTATACCTACATGTATTGTGAACTATGCATTTATCAATAAACTAATGTTTACATTAAATATTGCTTACTAAGAACATAAACAACTTTATAAAAAATGAGCATGTGCTAACTGATACGATTACTGATGTCTTAATTCAAGTTGTTAAACGGCACTGCCTTAAAAAGGGGTGTGTAGAAATACCGCATACTACCAGTTAGTGCACTAACAAGGAGAAAAGTGCACTAACAACATGAAGATTAACAGTAATCAACACAAACAACAAATAATCAAAGAATAATGCATTAATGCAGTTTTTACCAAGTTTCATATTTTTTTTATTTTGTAGTTTTTGACATATTTGCATTTTTATCGGCATGTGCCGCTTTTTTATTTTTTATTATCAGTAACCTGTGTAATGTGTTCACTCAACCGAAGATAACTGCATAATCACTACAAACACCAAATCCTTAATTTCCTAGCCAAATCCTTAATTTCCCAGTAAAAACCTTAATTTTTTAAGGATTGACTGTAAAATTAAGTGTTGTTTTTTGAAATTAAGGGCGTGACGGGGAAATTAAGGATTTGACGCGGAGATTAAGGTTTTTACTCGGAGATTAAGGTTTTTTGTTTATTGGACTCCTGGGTCGATGATAAGCCCTCGGGCATTGTTGTTGATAAAGATTATGACTATATGTACGTCTATAATGTCATTTTATATATATAGATTTCTCTAAATCTCATATGTAGCAGTAATTATATTGTCAATTTATATATATATAATGTGCGAAAAATAAATAATGAACATGAACGAACGTGAATGCATTTTCTGTCAACTTAATGAAAAATGCGGTTGTTGCAAAGTTAATTTATAAAAACGTTAATTGTAAATAATCATGAAAGTAATAATATACAGTGGCATATTTTTTTGTCCTTTGATTATAAGTGAAAAGAATATTTACGATCAGGACCGTTCAATACACATCCGCCATACTTTTTGTTTACCTATTACAAAAATAGATTGAATAAAGGAAGGATACATTTGTATACGTTCTAATTTTAATCGTTTTGGTTTTCTTCGCAGGTTTTTTTTAAGGTAAGTTGGTGTTATTTAAATTTGGTTTATTTTATAAAATTACATGTTTTATTTGTTTTGAATTTCTAACATTTCTTTGTTTGTTATTAACATATTTTACTTTTATAATATTATGTTTTTGATGTATTATTACATTGGTAATACAATTGTAATTTTCACGATTTTATTTTAGCCATTTTTATAAGCAAAGTATTTTATGATATATCAATTGCATATGTTTATTAACATTATTAAAATGTGAAATATTGATTAACATTATAAATTTCAGTAAACGGATTAATTTTCTTTTCCTAAATCATTTTTGGTTAAATATGAGAAAAAATAAATTATCAGTCCTTGTTATAATTTTCAGACAAATCAATTGGACTTCAAGAAAGCGTATTGTTTTGCAACAGAGACGTGTATTCTGTGTCATCCGAAGTTGGAGTGTGTAATCAAAATAAGATGTATTATGTCGTACCAGATAATAGTATTGTAATAATAACAATAATTATAATGTCTCGTGTCACAGTTGATTTCAAATAAAAGTATAATATACGCTTATGTTATTTTCTGCCATCGATATTGACGAACAGTAAGATCATATAAGAAATGATTTGCATAGACGTCAACTTACAAAATTATATACTAGTATTCAAGTTGGTCAAAATGACCAATGTTCGGACATGTATGCCTGATGGCCGTAAAGTTGTATATTGATTTCAAAAGAGACAGTAAATTGGGCGGTGGCCCTTGCCTCCTTAATCTGATTATATAAACAGATTCGAGTTGGTATCCGAGTTTTATTTACTACGTTTCAGAGCGATATCAAAATATGGTATGCCAAATGGTAAACACTTTATTTTCTGACCTTACTCAAATGTGGAAATGGACCTTGCATGTTAAGTACCAAGTTGATAAGTTTATGACATCTCTGTTTTGACGAATTAAATAGAAATGTTCCGAATATAGATAAAAAATATTATATATTTTATCAATAACCCCCGTCCCCCCCCCCCCCATCTTTATATGTTATAATTTTAATAGAAAATGACGGGACACTTTTACACCTGCAATACTTCATAAAATATATGCATTTGAAAACCAAGTCTTTGCTTCGCTTATACAATTCAGCCGATATTACAGCTATTTCGGATTTTATAGTTGCAACTGTATGTTTCTATTAGTGGATGTTTAACAGCTCGGAATTCTTGCGACTGCTAAAAGTGCTAATATAGCGCTATATATATATATATATATATATATATGCAGAATTAATTTTACAGTGAATACTCTACGTATTACATGGTGGAAGAAATTATAGTATTCAGGATATAACTTGATATACGGTATTGAGTGAAAACTAGTCCCCATACATAGTACACTACTTGTTTGTGGTTCTCCGAGAAGCGGAGGGAAGTACAGAAGAAAGAAGAAAGAAAGAAGGCTACTTTAAAGTAGAACATGTTTACCTTTAAAAAAAACGTACGGAAATCTATAAATGATTCTCAGATTAACCGCAATTTCATGTTGAATGATTGCGTTCACTTTTGGCGGAAATTCGTACTGGCTAGTTGTTTTCTTTGCACTATTGTTTTTAAGTTATAACAACCACTAATTAGAGTTGTGCAATGGAAGACTTAAAAAAAACCCTTTATTAATTGAATTTATAATTATGTCCAGTACAATAAAACCATTGTCCTAATTAAACTGAGTTGATTTTGAGTAAAAAAAAAACTAGCCATTTTGAGAAAATCATACCAAGAGTATATCTTACAGCTTTGTCATTAATTCTGACTTCACTGTTAACAATGACTAAGTACATTTGTTATTGTTCATCGTGTATTCAGTATAATGGAAAATCTGTTGCTTTGAGCACCTGGTTGAAGCATGCATCAAACATGAGAAAAGATGACTGTAGACCTGAAACCAATTCGTGGTTGCAGCATGTGTTTGGGAGTAAAGAAGAGACAAATATAGTAAGTTTATTTATTATATAATCCACTAAACATTTTCAAAATATGAATAGATAACAAGCTATAACAATCATAAATATTAGCATTATAACGTAGTAGAAATTAACAACATATATTGATTTACTTTTTAACATACACTTAAAAATATATAACAGTAAAATTTCAAGCAAAAACAAATCTGCTTCTTCTGTCATAAGATGGCTGATCCAACTTTCTGACAATTTCTACTGGAAACACAGTACTTGTATCTTCAACTGGAGGAAATCTCTTCACATTCTGTATGTTCGTGTCTCTTAAGAAAGAGACAACTAAATCAGTTGGATAATAGAGTCTGTGACATATTGAAGACACATTCTTTACTGAAATCTCATCATTGTTAGTCATTATAAATTTAATGAGTACACACAGTTTGTTTCAACCTCAAAGTACTTTATATCACAGACAGTTCACAATTTTCTATAGCTATTCGATCGAAATTTGCCGAGAAGGAGGCGTGGGGTTTAAGAGATGTTTCTCTGATGTAATTGCATATTAAATGTGCCTTGTTTATTCGTTAATTACTCATGTATTACCTGAGACTACCTTGGTGAAAGGTAAAAATGAAAGACCAATAAAAGACCGACATATTAGCCACGGAAATGTAAATTTAGATAAGGATTTTTATACGAAAAGTAGATTAAAAAACCAGGCATATTAACAAAAGAGATTAGTAAAAATCGGTGGTAAAACTGCACGAGAAAACGGAAAGATAATAAATATCTTAATAGTAAGAGAAAATATATGGATTTTATATGTTTTAAAAAATCCATATAAATGCAATATGGAATTTGTTTCTGTCCTTTAACTCTTTCTTTTTCTACAGCTACAGTTAAATACCTCCTTGTTATATTCTTCTTCAGCTCATAACTTTATTAGTGTAAATTTCGTTATTCTAACCGCCCACGCCTCTGCGTATAAGTAATTCCGAAACATAATGGTCTATCAAGGCAGTGCTTCGTACCATGTAGATGTAGATGTAAAATTTAAAACTTTTTATGTAAAACTATTTAAAAGATCCAAGTTATATTTTAGAAATACAATTCTTCTAACATTTTGTTTTTGGTTTATTTTAAATGCTGAAAATATTAAGTTCTTAACAATTTACGCACATGAATGTTAGTTTTGTTTGCAATATAGGTATACGTAATTGCATATCTTTTGAAACAATTTTCAATACTGTAAAAAAATGGAAAATGGAATTTGTCGGCATATTTTCTTTGATCTTCTGACGATGCTAGAGGGAAACCCACGACTACTGTCCACCCCCCCCCCCCCCCCTTTAATAATAAGAGTGTAATTATCTATTTTCGGAAGGTTGCACCCATCTGAAAGTTGTCAAATATTCACTTCGTTATTAATATAAATCAGGAAACTTGCTTTATTTATCTATTTTTATTTTCAACCAGCTGCTTGCGTACTCTTCTGGCCTTTCGCATTTATTTTGCTGACAACTCTTTGGCTGCACCAAGCAGGGGAGTCTATAATTATTTACTGGTGTTATTCATTCACGTCAATTTTATTTTTGATCTTCTTAGTAGAAGCGTTTTTAACAAGAAAGACCCTGTATCAAAATAAAAGTTCATACTAAATTTGATTTCCATCGTTTTCCTGTGATGTGTATGTTATGTCCGTATAGCGTTTTATTTTACAGTGTAATAATTTACGTTATTTACTGTTCCGTGCACATAGCCCGGACCACTAATTACTACATTAATGAATCCTAGCTAGTTGCATAACTACAAACTAGCATTTGATAAATACTTCACATATATGTAGCATAAAATATTTAAACCTATATTTAATCTATCTAGATGTAATATTTAAAATTATTATGTATTTCAGACCAAAACAGGAATTCCGACTTTATTCATCATTTAAATGATTATTTAAATTTGAAGCCATCACTTTTAACAATTACAATAATAATATAAAAGTTAAAACGGCATAAACAATAACAGTAACGTAATAAACAGGGAAATATAATTATAACATAAATGTTAATAAAACATGAAACAATGTTAAAAATTCAAAACAAATAAAACATGTAATTTTATAAAAATAAACCAAATATAAATAACACAAACTTACCTAAAAAAAACCTGCAAAGAAAACCAAAACGGTTAAAATCAGAACATATACAAATGTATCCGTCCTTTATTCAATCTATTTTTGTAATACGTAAACAAAAAGTATGGCGGATGTGTATTGAACGGTCCCGTTCGTAATTATTCTTTTCACTTATATAATTACCTGCTACTTTTTTAAAGGACAAAAACATATGCCACTGTATATTATTACATCCATGATTATTTACAATTAACGTTTTTATAAATTAACTTTGCAACAACCGCATTTTTCATTAAGTTGACAGAAAATGCATTCACGTTCGTTCATGTTCATTATTTATTTTTCGCACATTATATATATAAATTGACAATATAATTACTGCTACATATGAGATTTAGAGAAATCTATATATAAAATGACATTATAGACGTACATATAGTCATAATCTTTATCAACAACAATGCCCGAGGGCTTATCATGGACCCAGGAGTCCAATAAACAAAAAACCTTAATCTCCGAGTAAAAACCTTAATCTCCGCGTCAAATCCTTAATTTCCCCGTCACACCCTTAATTTCAAAAAACAACACTTAATTTTACAGTCAATCCTTAAAAAATTAAGGTTTTTACTGGGAAATTAAGGATTTGGCTAGGAAATTAAGGATTTGGTGTTTGTAGTGAATTGTATCAAGATCATTATGTGTTTGCGGAAACCTGATGTGAACATAATTGAAACATAAGTAATCAAATTTAAGCAATTAATGATTAATACCATGTTATTAATACTAATAAACCAGATACAAGAAAAGTCATGTAAATGTAGTACGCAAAAATCGGAGTCATTTTTCAACAGAAGGGATTTCGCGTTAAAATCTGTCAAATCGTTTGCCATTTTTTAAAATCCACTCATCTAAAAAAAATGTGTGTTAATTTTATAGAAGAAAATGAGTACTGACGATTAACAAATATTTTTTGACAATGATAGGACATACAAATAAATCGACTGATATGATATTCTGATACAATAAGGTATTTTCAGGATTTAAAGCAGAAAAGAAATATAAGTATATTACCTCATGAGGTCTTTCTAGATGGGTCCATAGAAATAAACAAGAATACCCAAGAACACCCAAGAATACCTTATAAAACTATAAAATTGACAAGAAAACAATATTTTTGGGGCCTCGGTGGTCGAGTGGTTAAAGTATTTCGTCCGTCTACTATTGATCACGTGGTCTATCAACACTGAGGTTGCAGGTTCGAGTCTCACTGCGGGCAGGGTGTACTCGACTCCAATCTTAATTGACAAGGATTGCCAGTTTTCCTACCGCAGGTCGGGAGTTTTCTCCTGGTACTCCGGTTTCTTCTCCCAAGAAAAACTGGACGCCATGATATAGCTGAAAATGGCTGAAAGTGGCGTTAAATGCCAATTAAACAAAACAATATTTTTGTGTAAAACATACATATTGCAAGATGGGAAATAGTTTTTATGAGCAGTATCTGACAGAGCCTCGCATTTCAACCTGTTTCAAAGGCTGCTGCAAATAAATTATATTTTTTGACATTGTAAGAATATTTCAAATAATTGTATATGTTTCACCACACAGTCATTTTCACCACGACGCCATCTGTAAGTACATACTTCGCGTGGTTGTCTATGTTGATCTATAAATTGTAAAATCAGTAAATAAAATAGATAACATCCGGCTTTTTGAAATCCTCCGATGTTGAATCCTTGTTGGATGTTCAATATTTTTAGCACAGTTTAGTCGTAGCGCGGAAAGAAAATCTGTTCGTTACAAATGTGTTTAATTATAGACAACAAAGCTAAAAGACTCTTGAACCTTGTCCATTTTGAAAAATGATGCGACTCAAATGTCAATGTTAAAGTGATTTTATTACCCGTTCTGAATAAAGTATAAACACTAATGTTCTAGATGCGCGGGCGATGTAAAACACGCTTGTAGTATTTCAAAGCAAAATCTCGCATTCATAACAAAGTCAGTCTTTGTTTCGCTCATACGATTTAGTCGATACTATAGCAATTCCGGTTTTTATAGTATTAATTATCTGCTTCAAGTAAGAAGATGCTTAACATTTTTAAAACAGTTTGGAATTCTCGCAACTACGAATACATTATCTCACACTGGGTACAAGATGAAAATATGTTTACTTTTTTATAACAAAAGAAATATCATTTATATAAGCTCAATTAGGGTTCAACTGATAATTTATGTATGTTTTCCTTCACAACATCATTAATATTTTCTACCTTCTTCACAAAATAAAAAATAACTCCTATAAATAATTATAGTTATAATTGTCCGATTAGATGGACACCTGCTGATATTATAACATATATCCAACAGATTGATGACGAAGCAATAGCCAAGGAGTAAATTCATTACAAATGAAAAATCATTAAAAAATAATAAAATGACCAAACGTTAAGTGTACTTTATAAAATTTCATAAATACTGTCTATTGGTGGTATTTGGGCATTTTCGTGCAACGTAATCGGTTTTTTTAGCCGGTGTGCACAACTTTGGCCCTAGTATTCATTATTGCTTATTTTGCATGCATTTTTTCCGACCAGAACTACCAAAAATTCAAAATAACATTTTTGATGTTGTTTCCCGTTCAAATTAAATTCGGAGCTTCTAAAGGTAATAAGAAATAACAAGTCACAAAAAAAGATTTTTTAATATTTTGTTTACGTGCAATTTAGTTCGCAATAAAATGCATTTTACATTTTCTGCTTTACTTCCGTGCACGTGCCCCTTTACCACACATCACTTTTACAATACACCAACATTAAGTCGGTAACTAAAAATATTTAAACCTGTAAAATAATGATAACAAAATTCAGAGAAACCAAATTATATATATTATAGAATTAAACTTTTTACAGTACCTTGACGTAGCATTGAACTTATTACGTATTGAGGAACAACAAAGAAATTATTTATTTATAATTATTTAATATTTAAGTAATCATTAATAAACACATTTCCATTTTAAAGCCACCGCTGACAATAGAACAGTTACGCAAATAAAATTGAAAAAAATAAAACGACCTTCAGCACCAACGTAGTAATAAGGCAAAAATAAATTAATCAATTTTAAACAACAGATTTAAAAAGAACACAGCAAAACGAACAGAACATGAAACAGGTAACAAAATTTAAATTTAAATAACACAAACTTACCATGAAACCTGTTGGGGAAACAAAAAGAAAACAAAAGTAATTAAAAACAATGTTCAAAACAAAAAATTTAGTAACATCCGTCCTTTATTCTTTTCATATTCGATACAGGTTAAAAAAATATGGCGGATGTGTATTGAATCTCCGATCAGCGAAGTTTCTTGTAAAAATAAATTACCTTCTGATTTTCAAATGTAAATGTTATATTGCAATCACAGTACCTTACGAAATACATAATTTTTATGTTATTAAACAATTTTGCAATGAATAATACCTCTCGTTATTAAAAGTTGACAGGAAATGCATTCACGTTCGTGCATTGTAATATTTTTTATTTTTTGCACATGATCTGTATTTATTTGGACAAAAAATAATTGTATACAAAGTTATAGCCACAGACAAATTGATAGAGATCTACAGTATAGTACATGATTGTTATCAACAACATTGAAATCGACCCAGTGGTCCAATCCACAAAAAACCTTAATCTCCGAGTAAAAACCTTAATCTCTGCGTCAAAACCTTAATTTCCCCGTCAAAACCTTAATTTCCCCGTCACACCCTTAATTTAAGAAAAGAACACTTACTTTTACAATCAACTCTTAAAAAATTAAGGTTTTGACTAGGAAATTAAGGTTTTGGTTAGGAAATTAAGGTTTTGGTGTTTGTAGTGTGTATCCTTGCATAATTCTCTAGACTTATATATACAGGGGCCGCTATGGGATTCGCCAATGTCACCAATTGTGATTTTTTTTCTCATTTGGCGACAAAATATTGCATCTGGCGATTTTTTTTGCGCCAAGGTTTTAAATTTATTGGTAATCGGCGATTGCATCATTAAAGATCCTTTGTCGGCTTCTATAGTCGTAAATACACATGCTACCGCAGGTCGGGGGTTCTCTCCGGGTACTCCGGCTTCCTCCCCCAATAAAAACTGGACGCCATGAAATAGCTGAAAAATTGCTGAAAGTGGCGTTAAAACACCATTCAAAGAAACAAACAAACATAAATACACATGTATTGTGTAGTATCCAGTGACATGTGTGTTATTTGGAGTTATTAAACGGAAATCGGCAATAAATGAATCAACAAAGTTGTCTGATGAAAAGCAGCTTTACCTGGATCACATTTGAGTAGACATGTAATAAAACAATTGATGCTGTAAATAAATTTATAAAAATAACAAAACAAACATATTTTTGTAGTATTATTTTTTTATAATGTAATTAATAAAATACAGGTATGAAAACTGACGTCGTTGTTGAGTGATTTCCGGACTGGATGTCCGTCTTAATTTCGTAATTAGAAAACTATTACACATGCATAGTTCTATTTTCAGTATTTCCGGTTTTATGTTCATTAGATGTTTCTAATAAATTACTGCAAAATTTTGGTTTTCTGCCAACAAGAAATCACTCACACATCTTTTCATGATTAAAATACAATTAGTATACGGGCTGCTCGAGACCAAACTTTGAAAAATTGAATTAAGAGTCCGGCAAACTTGGATTTCGTCCGAAGTTACAGAATATGTCGCACATAATGTTAAACAATTTCGCCATGTCATATAGTGATCTAGCGATTTCTAATATGGCGACACTTTTATAAAACTGGCAACAGAAAATTGCAGTTGGCGATTTTTTTGGCGCCAGCTTTTTAGAAGCCAGAGCAGCCCCTGATATATATATATAGAAAAACAATTATAGACCATTGTTCATCTGATCATGGCACCAAAACGCTTAAATACAGACAACTTATATTGCACGAACCAATGGAAAACAAAAAAAAGATATCAAACTAAAATGCACGAAGGAGTCGTTCCATCTAAACTAAAAGAAAGTGGATAAACTGTTCAGGACAGTCTTACATACACCCTGTTCTAAGTGTTCGAGTCAAATGTTGCCTGAATAATACTATATTTATAAAAATAATATATAAGCAGTACGGTACTTCATGAATTTGATGTCGATGTAACCACCGTAATACACTAGTTTGAGGTTAACTTAGTATATGTAAGTTAACACATAAAATGTATTCTATAACAAAGATATAGGACTAACATGACTTAAACTGGTGTTCTACAAAATTTGGACACAGAAAACTAAATGAAATAGTGATTAGACACTTTTTTAATACCAGGTCATTGCTAGTTAACGACATGTTCTGTGTGTCCAACAGCCGTGTTCTTAGTGGTCTTCATCTCGAATCACCCGTGGTCCGTTGTGTCTAAATTTCGCTAACTATGTTTGGATAATGTGCTTAATACGTAGAATTAGAAGTTCATCTTTTCAAAGGTAATCAAATATGCATTGGGGTATCTACATGTATATTGACCATAAAAACTTTGTAGCTTGCTCTTCGCGAGGAGTTACAATCAACGAAAGTTGGAAATCAACTTTTTCCGAAGTAATTTCCGTGTTCATGACGTTCCTGTGGATTATTTCTCCAGTAAAAATAGACAATACTTAGTGTACTAGTAGTTAAGGGACATACAAAAGGCGTTTATAAACTTATTTCTGTCTTTAATCCTATTTGAATACGTTCAGATTGAAAATAACACACTTATCTGAACAAGATGTTTTCATCCACCTCACCCGTTCTTTTGTGTTCCACCCTATGTAGGGACGGTAAATAGTAAGGAAGGTAACTCTGTTTGTCTTCTAGAAAATGTCCGGATCTTTTCAGGGTTTTTCTCGGTTCTATTTAGATGTGCATGGGTCCAAATTACGTCTTACTATGTAAAATCTGGATTGTTTCTGTGTTACAAATGAATTGTAATGTGTCAATCATACACTAAAGCCCACGTAATGATCAATAAACCGTCAAAACAGGCTACTGAATGGACGGGATCCGTTTTATTAGCCGTAATATCGGACATAAAATAAAAAACGACTTATTACGCTCTTTGTACTTCGATAGTTTGATTAAGTATACCATTTTTAAACAATGTGGTAAAATTTTAATGCATTCTGTCAATGGAAACCAGCGTAATTGTTTTTTTTCAACCTGTGGATTTTGGTTTTTCTTCAGCCTCGTTATCAATCTAACGTGGCAGCGCCCATAATCAATCTATTCCAAAAATACTTATCGACTGGAAATCAACAAATATAAGTAAATTTATGGCTTTTACTGCATAAATACATGAAATATATATAAGTCTGATTAGATTTACACTGGTGAATTAAAATACTTTTCATTTATTCAGTCAACGGCAAACAAAATGCATGTCTGGATCTGGAAATGCAGATTATCTGAACAACACTGCAGATATTAATAATTTCGCATGTACATCCGTATTTGTGTTGGGGGAGACATAAAAGTTCGGCGAGGGTTCTGGGGGCCGCTCTAGGAGGAGGGGGGTGTACGTCTGGTAAGCATTTCTTTGGATCCACGCCTGTACATGATGTAGTAATTGCACTTAATTGATGCTTAGTAGAGATTTATTGTTAACTATTCTATTTTATGGGATGCATAACCAGTCCTTAAGCTCTGGACAGATTGGACCTGGGGTATTCACAATTCTATATTTTTGCATGTCCCAGAAATTTTGTATCTTTTCCCAATTTCCCCATTTGAAATTTCGGATTTAATCTGAGATTTCATGAATTTTCCCTCTCCATTACTCCATAAATCAAATTTTGCATGTTATTTATTGTTATTGTTTTATTGTTTCATAAATTAGTGGTGTTCGGTCATAGAGCAGCATAAAATAATGGATGGGATATATTGATAAAATCATTAACTTCCAGTAAAATATTTGGCTTGAAAATTGAGATAATAAACCAGAGGCTCTTAAGAGCCTGTATCGCTCACCCAGGGTTCAACATTAACTTTTTCATGCAGTTGTCCCATCGGGCAAGTTGAGTAACAAATTTACTTGTCCGAATCAAAAACATGCTTGTCCGAAAAAAATGTGGAATGTGAAAAACTTCTAAATATCTAATAATTCGGGAAAAGAATAATAACACC